>OV121087.1:43863213-45183546 GCA_921293015.1 Phorcus lineatus
TATCAAATATCGTAAAACAAGTAATTCCTGTTTACTGAATTCTTCATTTGCTTCCCAGAAGAATGTCAGGTTTCCTCTTAAGGAACAAGGAAAACGATATCAGAAAACAATGGGCAGTTCAAGATTACTACGGAATTTCTCTGTAAAAGAAATTTACATTTCCAACATGCAAGGAGAATAGAAATGTGTTTAGGTGTTTATTGCAGATTGGAATTAAAAATTGTAATAGTAGTTTGTAAAATAGTTGTTAAATCCACGAGTAATTTTAATGATACTTAATGAGCTAATAGAAAAAGAGGTGCTATGGTTATATATGCACGGGAAATACTTTCCTGTGATGTACATGCCTGTAATAATGAATTTATTTTGGGCATCAACGTAAGATATACCGGGGGGGGGGGGGGGGGGGGGGGGGGGGGTTGAATTCATAAAGTTACGATTGCTTTTATATCGCTCTCATATGGTTATACACCTCAGTCTATAAAGTTCTTACATGTCATATAACATCGTATGGTATGAATCTCTCGTGGCATCTTTTTCTCACGTGAAATTTATTCCAAGCTAGCATACGTCAAATTACAAAACTTGTTATAGCGAGGGACATAGCTGTATATAGATATGTACAAAGACGCTGAATGTGCTCATTCATGCATATCCGGCGGGAATAAAGAGGAAGTGAAAAATGTTTCTTCTAACTTGGGCATCTTCGATAAAAATATTGGATACAGTGTTAACAATCATGCATGTAATTGACATAATTTTACCTTGTAAAAAGGATTTATAATGAATCAATCACTCAACAAATAAATTTATGTAACGTTTTGCTGCCTCTGAGTATTTGATGTAGAGACAATTAATTACTTTTAATGTAGTTCACAAAGTGAACTTGTAATCCTTGAAATTATTAAACAGTGTTTATTGTACATATGACCTTTTCAAAAGAAGATCTTAAATTCATTTATTCAACACTGATTTTTTTCGAACATTTAATTTGGAATAGATTTCAAATTTAATTTTAATTTTTTTAAATTTTAGTTGGTATTTCATTTTGAATGATTACTAATATTAATCAAGTGTCGAATTTGAATACAAAAGACTAGTTGATTTAAACTTTGTTCTTCTCAAATGTTAGTGAGGCTTGTTAACTAACACGATCTTAACAAAAAAGTCAACAACATTCAATGACAACTACGGATATGTGATTCAGGAATCGAAAACGGGGTGTGTATATATAAAATAATGTATTATTCACTGACGAAAGGTTCAAGTAAAATATAAATATAAGTACATACGTCGTTGGCCCCTTGAGCTTCTTTTTCAGTTTTTTGTATAACAAAATACAGACACTTTGATTAAGATTTCCCATCACAATATGTATCGGTGAAATGAAGGATTTTACCCTAAAAAACCTTGAGTATTATAAGAACTTACTTTTGGTTGGACTTATCATTACACACGATTCGGCCGAAGGAGGGGTAACCTCACTAATTTTTTTCCTTTTCGGAGGTGACGGGGTATCTCCGCCTTTTCGCATGCTCATCTCGGCCATCCTGCGAAGATAATAATTTCGTTTTGATAAAACAACATTTGTTCTCCTTACTTACATTAGAAATTCTTATACTTATACTTACTTGCATATGATGTTACGGTAATTTAATGTTATAAAAGAAAGTAGGGACTCAAGTGTTAAAAACTATACATTTTCAGGATGAAATGTTTAAATTGAAATAATCAGATTAGAAATTAGACGTTTGTAAGATTAATAACCTAAGTTTACAAGTTCAGTTCAAAGTTATCGGAACGAAGAAAACAGGTCCTACCTTTTGAAAGTATCAAATCAAGACGCCTGTTCAGTCAATCCACGTCACAGTTATAATTGTCGATGCTTTGTGCATCCCGCATGTTTAAGCCATACGGAAATAAAATATAGTAAAGTATGCAGCAGTGAATTGGTGTACAACACCTCGATTTCACCATTCCTTTATTCTTTCCATTATTAATGTATTTGTTTAACTTCTATTTATAGTGGCTATAGTTATATAATAGTAAATAAAAACAATCAATTTGGAACGGCAATATAAAGACTGCTCATCCACATGCGCTTTCATCGAACCAATAACAAACTCAATCTAGAATCACGTATCTAGTTTATATCACCCAACTAAAATTTCAGACATCTTTCTTTCAATCCATCCAACCCCTCCCATCTTTATCCATCGCCCATTTTGCCATATACTCATTCCATCCGTATGAGACCAACCAACCGATAATCTATCAATTTATTTATCTATCAAAATCCTGCAATCCTCCAATTCAAGTTTTATTTTATAAAACTATTTACCAATCAAAATGAACAACTATCTTCTTTACTACCCACCAACCGTCCACCCAGGAACCGATAATTGTAACTAGAAAACCGCTCTTTCTGACGTCTGTTTACCAGTCCCACAATCAACTCTCAATTTTAAAAACTGGCCATCGTTGACCCCCCCCCCCCCCCCCCCCATTTTTTCAATTTGTCTTACTTTCCATTTAAATCCACCACCTACCTAACCCCAAATACCCAATCCTCATCGAACCCGCTCATCTTACTATCTTTTCATCCATCAAAACGACATAGCTATTAACTCGTTCCATCGCTAACCATTCCACCTAAACTCTTCAACATACCAGATATCCACCATTTAGTCCACACATTGATCATTCGATCCACTAGACCACTCTAGCCAACCCTCGAACCTCCGCCAGCACAGCACACAAACATCCATTCGTTCACCAAGACTCCTTCCATCGACTCCCCACCCATCCCAAACTATCCACCCTTAGAGCACCAACTAACCTGTTATTTCAACCACCACTTTAAGACCCACCCATTCCATCCATACACCAACATTAACATACTTCTGCTCAGTCACCATACCATTGTCACACCATACAATCTTCTCATCAATCTGCCAACTTAACCGTTCGCCCAACTGACAACCCTAACTTCCATCATTCTAATATTCAACCCTCCAACCACATATTTATTTCCACCCATCCACACCAAACCATCAATGCAACAATGTCATCACAATCAACTAACAACCTTTACTACCATTGCCAATTGAAACTCAAAGAAATGATCCTCAAATTCTCTCAAAAGAACCTTCCATCCACCAAACCACAGTCAACCCCACTACAGCACTTATTACATATATCCCACCATCCAGTTGCCTCCAACCATTTAACAATCGAAACCTCAATTATTTGTCATTACAACCATGAGTATCGATTAAAAGAGACTTGGGCTGTACCCAATACTATCTACCCAGTGTTCGATATGGTTCTAAGTGTACCACGCCCCTATTTCTTAGCTTTTTGCGTTGTATACGTAAACAATGTATGTATATATAACGTTATCTATGCCAAGGTCATTTACGTGTGGCTCTACGTCAGGTCTATTCATATTGGCAGTTGGGAAAACCCATTGTTAAGCTAAGATACACCTTCCTCAATGTATGTAAATATATACACACAACTTTTCCCGCGTTTTCTTTAAAGGTATGTAATGATAAGGCCCCGCGAATTTTACCTTGTATTGCGTTAGCTTCTTTATATATACATGGACGATCTTATTAATATATACAACAAAGCAGGAAGTTTTATTCATTTACTGTTTTTAATAAATTTTGTAGGTGAAGCGTTGTCAAACTGAGACTTCGGTACAAACATTCACCGAACCTCTCTTCTGTCCATCTCTCGAAATTAATGGGCTCAGGCAGAACCGTTTTCAAATAGACATTATTGCATTACCAAAAAAAGCCCTTAAAACCAGATTAATAAAAAAAACGAAAAACGGGATTTTGAACCAAATTTACAAAGGGCAAAGTTAGTCGTAGGTAGCAATCATTGATATTGGTTGATCGCTTCTTACTACTAAGGATCTATTTGACGTGCAAGCATGAAAGGCTATTATAAGGGCTATTATATATACATGTAATATATATACTGAGGATCAAGGATAATAGTTTAACAACCAATTTTGGAAGATTACATTTTAGGATCAATCATTTTGACACATTTGATATCATATTCGTTGGTAGTATATGGGCAATTATACCCCCATGAATTTTAGCACGTGAAGCATATGTATAACTTATGTATAGAATTTCAACGAAAACAATGATTTTGACGAAAAAATAATGTGTTTATATATTTATTGTATTTCTTACAAATATGAATTATCTGTGAACACAACATTAGAATGCTTGCTATAACACGCAATAAAATTCATTGGATGGAAAGACTATTGAAGTTTTCATAGAGTGAAGTTATGAAGACTATCGTATCATATAATAACAATAAATAAACCCGTTGAGAATGGTGGCTCGACTCTTTTCCTGTTTATTGTCACTATGGTAACTTATTGACATTGAAATGTTTGTTTTCATATACAACTACTACTTGTCAACGTAATTACACAATTTATGAAGTTTGACTTATTTAACCCAACAAAATACTCCATGCCCCTATAAACATCCTTTTTTGACCTTTTTACATTCATCCTTAGAGATTTAAGAGAATTATTTCTTTCTGGAAATCCACCTGTCGAACCAGTTGACCTTAGGTTCTTTATTCTGTGATATGTATCCATGCGTCGTATTTGAGTTTCCCTTCGATTCGAGAGATTAAATGCTATGAAAGGAATGTCAACAATGACGAAACATCAATTAATATCTTCCTAAATCTTAATTAATGATTGTCAAAAAAAAGGGAATATCGGTTATAATTTTTGTTTTGTCCTAAATCATGTAGTAAAAGTCTTGTATTATTTTAAAAGAAATAACATTTTTGATAGTTTTACTTCGTTTTTTTTTCCACATCCAGTTTGTTTTAATAAAACACCAGTTTTATTTTTTTTAAACAGTTCCATGTTTGAACTGTTAGAGTGGTATTGACCTTGTTATTCCACCCGTATGTAATTTGTGTATATAAGGCTTTATCTTACCATATCATCAATTGCTTGAAAACGGTATAAGAAGCTAAACTGAAACCACGCTATCACTACAATGAAGAAATTGATAATCCATAAAATTCCTTGGTTCCATCTTTCCACGTTTTATTTCGCTAAGACGTGAAGGGAGATTTCTCTCACCAACATCGAAACATTCTTGCAAAACTTTTCTAGATTTCTATAAAATTCCATTATGTTCGTTTTCTATTTCTTCTTAAAATCTTTCTTGTTTTCGTTGTGAATGATAAGTGTAGGTGCATTGTCACTTTAACCGCATGACAAATTGAAACGACTTTAACCTCTTAAAGTACTCTGCACGCGTTTAATTTTTTTTACAGCATTAATAAAAACAAATACTAAGAATCTATTTTCAAAATTTTAAATATTTTATAAGGACAACGATATAATCATTCAAGAACATAGAGTCGTATTCTATTCCATCGGTATGCTTTGTACGAAATAAGCTTGCGAAATTTATTGTTGCCAGCCAGATAACATTGCTCGGGCATTTCCGTGCGTGCTCGGCATAACGGAGCTCTAAGCCAATCAAATTACCTCCCCTTCCGCGTACCTTGCTTATGGCGAGAAGACGGGTCAATACAGACGCTTCAACGACTTTTGTTCCCGATATCATCGTAGGTATTATTTTTTCAATGCGAAATTGCATGAATGCAATATATTTTTCTTTTCCATGATTTATATGTGCACTACTGTTCAATCATATCATGTACCCGAACAAGGTTTCATAATCGGATTTCCATTTTCCCAGCCATTTTGTCGCCGCGTTTCGAGTAATGTCCCAACCCAAAACACCTTGATCATATGAATATATCCCGTATAAATTTGTCATCCATCGATCGTGCAGGTTAGAAAAATGTGAAAATTATTTTGTGAGCGATGATGTCGTTATATCAATTCGGGAATGTATCTTTGATCTTATGTGCCACCTTTCCTACAGGCCTAAACTCATCGGCGGATCGGGAAGCTAAAACTTCATTTGAAATTCGTCCTCCATTTTGTTTCTGAAACCATTCGTAAAATCATTACACTTTGTGGATGATTTCCGTTGTTATCCCAAAGATATCCGATATATTTAAGTAAACACATTTATGTTTTGAGTGAATTCATTAAATGAACATCTCTGGGGTCATAATCGATTCACAAATCGTGAAGTGTATTTTTGGCAACAGCTATCTTCTGACCAGCCCAGTCATGATTTTACTGCCGTCTTTTCGCTTTTCTCAGTTTCGGAGACCATAAAATCAACAATTGGTATTTTCAGATGCATAAAATCTCGGCACTTCAACTTGACTTACAAAAGTTTGCTTGATAGAGTATTTTCTGCTGTGATAAATGAAATGTGATAAGATATGCTGTTATTTTTATGATATTTTTCCCCATACATTTGAACAGGTAACTAATTTCATATGCTGGTACACTTACAACCACTTGCCTAATTTAACGTTTTTGTTAGTGGGTATTTTAGAGCTGTGAAATCTTATCTTAATACCAATATATTGTGATAGTACCGTACATATTGTGAAATAAAATTATTGCAATATTTTCTAACATTGCTGCATTTTTAAGTCAAATTTATTAAAGCTTTTTCTCATAAATACTTTTGGTGTTTAAGAAGAGATGTTTGGCTCTATTACTAATTACAAATGATAGTAGGCAGTTGTTAAATATATATATGCCATCAAAATTTAATTACAAACTTTGCCTTTTTTAGTAATGTTGTAACTGACAATTTCACTGTCTGAGTTCAATTTGAAAAATTTAAATGAAGTTCATGTCTTAATAAAACTTCTCAAATAGTGAAAGTCAATAATCATTATCTCAATTACTATTTGATTATATAAATAATTGGTTCTTCATGATGTTTATAGAGATGATCTGTCTTTTATTCTCAGTTGCAGTTTCTGCATAAGATCGACTGTGTTCCAAGGAATAATTGTTATAAGAAATATTGCCAGCACCCTGATGGCACAAAAGTATTTTAACTTACTGCAATGACAATAATGACAATGTTGAGATGCAAAGTTGAAATTGTATTCAGATGTCCAAAGGGTTAAGTAACTAAAACACTGAATAAGCCTTGCGATTAATAACACATTGTTCATGACGTGTATCCTTCTTTTAAATTTTAGTGTTCGCATGCTCTTATGAACATTACGTGAAATTCTGTGTTACTGAATGCAGGACTTTTTAATTTTCTCAAGCAGGGGTTCCCTTGCCTCATTCATGCATTCAAGTGTAGTTCAACATAACTGGATATCCCAAACCTTATTTGCAAACATGTACATAACTTTTTTCATCCATCAATTCATAATTCAACGATGCCAGATAATCTTGGATAAACTATTTTTTAGAAAGATACGTATGTGAAGTAAATATGTTTTTTAAAAAGATAGTAGCTGGATTTTCAGCTCCATTTTACCTATCAATACAAAATAAAAGTTTATATCTATACATCTTAATTGTAATGAATAAGTAAATGAATTTTGTGCTCGCAGTTGATTTTTACATCTTTACATCTTGATTTTAATGAATAAGTTCCAGAATTGTGTGCTCGCAATGGATTTGTAACCGTTGGATGGGATTTCACTGATTACTTTTCATGCAAATGATAAAAACCACAACATGAAATTTTCTGCTAATTTTGATTGGAATTATTAAAATTTTATTGTTAAATGAAAAACCTAAATAAAAAATCCATCATTTTAATTTAATTTAGCATTGCTTAGTACAAATGTGCTCTAGATTAAAAACATGTTAAATTTTTATCATTGCTGACAAGGGACTAAAAGCTATTGACTAAGCTTAATTGTCAATGGCTAGGTTGTAAAGGTGTATCAGGACTCCAGATAATTATTTGGACACAGGGGTATTTCACTCCTCAGAATAAAAATTGAGGTGTACAATTACCAAATTAAAAAAAAAAATGTGAATATTTCAGGTTTAACGTTTTCAGATTCTCATTCCAAGTTAGCATCTTTTACGATGTTAGTCAGTGATTATATTTTCCACATGTTTAATCTGTAAACAAATGAGGGATCTCTTTTTTATGAAATGTAAACTTGGTAATCTTTGTTTTCATACAAGTTGGCATCAAGTTGGCTACTATTAATTGAGATCAGATATGTAGAAATTAACTTTGTACACAATATCTGGCTTGTATTCTGTGAAAGTTATGCGTATCTGTCACTCATTGATTTCATTTTCAATGCGTAGATCTGAATTACCTGTGTGTACTAGTATTTGACGCAGATACGCATCTTATCTGGAGCCCTGGTGTATCCAGTGAAAATACTTGATAAATTTAAGAAGCACATGGCATCAGATGACACCTGCACGTCATAAAGAAGAGTAAACACAAAATATAGAACGGCCAAACACAATTATCAAAGGCCACTATGTTTTATTTTATAGGGGTCCTAAGGCCCCATGATATTAAATCCTAGAATTAGCACTGCTTTACCAAGATACACTGTTTTGATAGTTGTCTCTCCACTTGACTACCTGTATAAGCTTATGTTCTGTTACCAGCTTAGTGTGGACAAAACCTTGTCAGTACCGGACGATTCACATGCATTGAAAAAAAATGATAGAATGGTTGACAGGAATTACTTTTCCTTGCTTCTGATAGCGAGAGCCTTTCCCAGATGCCTTTTCATTATCTAAGTGATCTCCTGTCAGATCATGTGACTAAAACAGACATGACTAAACTGCCTGATGTGTTGTAACACAGGCAGTCATCTGTTCTTCTAAAGGCCCAATTTGATCTTTCGGTCTTCAACCTTACTGACAAGGGACAATGCAACACCTAATGAGCCTCAGAACTCATGCTTTTGTCTTTAGTGTAAGATATGAAGGATGATCACTTAACATAAACACGGAACATTTCTGTTATGTTCATATGGACCGTGAAATAATGAAAGGGAGATAATTTCAGTTACCTCCCTTAGACCATGTTGGTGATCACCATACTGACAACATCTACTTGCAGAAGATTACCCCACACCTTCTCCATAACAATGTTCCATCTATCTGCCTATTATCCGTCAATAATTTTCCTATCCCTGTAATAATTTCTATGAAACTCAAATAGTACATAATGGATATATATGTGCAAAACTGTAAAGCCTAAAGGGTTTGTTCAAAAGGTAGTGGTTCAGACATAAAGGTTTGAATCAGTAACCATGAGACATTGAGTCCTCTTTAAATCTAACTTGTAGTGTAACATGATTGTTTGTGTGAAAACAATTAGCAAAAATATGCAGAAAGATATAAATATTCTTTCAAGTAATTATAACAAAGTAATTATGATGCAGTGCTATTCTGATGTTGATTTCGTAGTTTCATATGGTATTATGTATTAGCAGTGACAAGACTTAAGGAATGAGGACCTAAACTGTTTTAGTTGTTTTTAAGTCATAGAGCAGTAATATGATGTATATATTACTATGTATATATAACTGACCATTACAAACAATTAAAAACTTATTTTCATGTGATTTAGTGTTATTGGGGTAAATTTTTTCAACTGAACTTGCTTCTGAATTTTTCACATTTGTTATTTCTTTGTCTGTTATTAATTTTTATTTTTCAAAATTGATAAAACTCACTTTGCTGGAATTTTGTGTTCAGTTATTTTGCACAAGGGTAAAAAAAAGTATTTTTAAATCTGTTTTCAGACGGACCAAATTTCATGTTTAGCACCTTAGAAAAAGAATGAATAAAAGAATTTGAATTAAAAAAGTGTATTATTCACAGCCAATCTGAAATGTTTTTTGGTTTAATTGCCCTTTTTACTGAAGTGGTAAATACCCAAGTTTCTACATTAAGTCAACTTCTGTAATTTTTTGATCACATACATTTTCTTTAGTTACAAAATCAAATCACTTCCAATATTTAGAATACGTCTACATTGTTGATTTTCTTGTTATGAAACATTTATTCATTGAACATTTTGTAAATATTGTAATTAAAAATTTCAAAGTGTCTTTATCTCTTATTAGATTAAAATCATCATAACTTAAGGGAAAATGTTGACCATTCCATCAGACCCGCACAGTGTCCTGAGGAAGGTTATTGAAGAAATTTTATTATATTTCCTAACATTCAACATCTTCAAATCATACAAAGATTGGGAGCAAGTGTTTTTAGAGTGAAGATATTTCACTCCTTTTAATAATTGATCCATTAAAATACTGATAGTTTGTGAAGAAATGCCTCACCTAGCATGTATATATATATATATATATATATATATATATATATTATATATATAGGTGTATTTTCAGTATATGAAAGAACCTGATATTTCATTTGTATTATATAAGTATTCAACCTTAGAAGCACTAAAATATGCAGAATCCGTAAAGTTAAACTGAACTGCTTTTATTTTTTCCATAAGATTTGTATGCAAAGCAAATGTTCACAATGCCCTGTGATCATGAAGAACAAGTCATCTCAACGATTTGATATATATGGTTTACAATTGTACATTACTCGTGTCATAATTTTTTTTTAAACTTGACATCACACTGATCACAATTTTCAGATCCATCCTAGATTTTTTTTATAAATGAAGTTATGAAAGCTTCTTAATGTATAAAATTTTATGAAAATATTTTTTCTGAAATATCAAGGACATAAAAAAGACTTAATGTGCTATATGGTCAAAGGGAGGTAATTGATTGCAGTTATCTCCCTTAGACCATAGTTCTCTTAATATAATGTATTTGTGCTATCATTTGAAAAAAACTAATTTCAAATTATTTTACAACATAGACTTAATTTGTTGAAAATATACGTCTCCAGAATATCTCCTTATTAGCACCATTGCTAAAATTAACCTATTTTTAAATAATCCTGATCCAAAAGTGTATTAAATGTCTACACTTCATGTATAAAGAAATACAATGAATTACTGGTATTTAATCACAGTGCTATGAACTTGGAAGTATCCCAAGTAACATGAAACAAACATTATCAATTGTCATATGTTATCAAGACTGATATATTTTACAAAGTAATTATGAACTTGTAGTCCAATCGTAGGAGAATTCTTATTTAGATCCATGTTTAACACCTGATTTCTTATGATACCTCTTGGCTCATAAACTTAAATGGCTCTACTTTGTTTACAGAATAACTGAAGGCATCATGTCTTCACCAGAGGACGCGGCGGTGGAGCCAATATCAGACGAGAAACCAGAAGAATCACCTCCTGTGGATGACAATCAAACAAAAGCTGGGGATCCCTCAAAGACCCCTCCGAGATCTGAGGGACCACTATCGCCCAGAAGATCAAGCAAATCATCACCAAAGGGAAAGTCGTCTCCACGCAGACTGTCCCCCAAAGGTCGACAAGAAGAGGGTGAAGTAGAAATAAGGGTTGAGCTTCATGGGGAAAATGGTTACGATTCCAATGAAGATGAAGAATTTGGTCAGTCGAGAGAACTTGAAGAATTGATCAGGAAGAGGTCAGAAGAAGGGTTTTATATGGAAGAGGACGAGGAAGAAGAGGAAGAAGAGTTAGATGAAGATGAAGCTGTTGAAAAGGCAGCAGTAGAAGAAGCTGGTGAGAAAGAAGAGGAGGAGAAAGAAGAAGAGGAAGATGAGAAAGAGGGAGAGGATAAAGAGGGAGGAGAGGGTGAAGAAGAGAAAGATACAAATGATGGAGAAGAGGAGGATGAGGAAGTAAAGGAAGGAGATATGGATATAGAAGATGAAGACATAACAGATGATGAAAAGCAAGAAAAGACTCCAAAAAAAAGAGGGAGACCTGCTAAAGGAAGAAAACAAGACAGCAAAATAGCAGATATTGATCAAAATGTTTCGAAATTAGGAAAAATTAAAACAAAGAGTCCTGTGAAGAAATTTGTTTGGGATGAGGAAGATGGCCAAGTTGAAAAAGGAGGAGAAGAAGAAGAAGACGAGGAAGAAGAGGAGGTGGTTGAAGAAGTTAGTAAAAAGGGAAAAGGAAAGGAAACAAGCAAAACTAAACCAAAGTCCTTCAAAGTTAAACTATCAAAACCTACCAAAACCACAAAGTTACGAAAGGAATCTGCAAAGGTCCCTGCAAAAGCAAAAGATGCAAAGACTGCAAAACCTGCTAAAGAGGCAAAAGAAAGCAAGAATGCAAAGGAAGCTAAAGTAGTCAAAGAGAAAAAAGCTGGAGGAAAAGCAACAAAACAAACAGCTAAGTCAAATGAGGATGCCAAAGCTGTTGGGAAGAAAAGTAAAGTTGTTGAAAAAACTAAAGTTGTTGAAAAAACCAAAGTTGTTGAGAAATCTAAAGAAGCAAAATCATCTGCAAAAGTCACTAAAGAAGTTAAATCAACTCCCGGAAGAGGTAAGAAAGACTCAACCAAATCACCAACAAAAACAACCAAGGATACAGAGGTTAAATCTAAGAAAACAAATGAAGGAAAAGCTCCAAAATCAGCACCTACTAAAACTCCCAAAAAGAGAGGCCGCAAACCTGTTTCAAAGTCTGATGTTGTTCTGGTAGTGCCTGACAAGAATCAAGAAGGTGAAAATGGAGAAATTGAAGATCAGGAACTCCCAGAAGGAATTGAGATGACTGCAGAGGAATTGGCTGAGTCAGGTATCATCTATGTGGTCCAACAGAATGAGGAAGAACAAGGGGAAGAAGAGGATGAGCTCGGGCCCCCAGTTTTGGAACGGATGGTTGAAACTAAGTCTGAACCTGCAGTCAAAGAGGAAAAATCGGCTGAGGACTCCAAAGATCCTTATTTGTTTGAAGAGATGAAGGGAGCATCAGATCAGCCTATCAAAGTCCATAAGGGAAAGAAACGAGACACTTCTATACCAACTGGCAAGATCAAAGTATATAAATGTGAATATTGCGATAAGGGTTTTATCAAATTCCAAGGTCTTGTCAAACACAGGCGTGTACACACGGGAGAGAGGCCATACAAATGCGAAACCTGTGGCAAAGGTTTCACTCAGTCTCAGAATCTAATCATCCATCGTAGGATCCACACTGGCGAGAGGCCTTACAAGTGTACACTATGTGGAAAGACTTTCTCCCAACTGAACAGCGTCATCAACCACACCAGAGGCCACACAGGAGAGAAGCCTTATGCATGCCCTCTCTGTGACCGATGCTTTCCAAACTCCACTGATGTGAAGAGGCACATGCGTGTTCATACTGGAGAAAAGCCTTATAAATGCAGCTATTGTGACAAGGCATTTGCAAAGTCCTTTGATGTAAAACGTCACGAAAGGATACACACCGGAGATAAACCCCATAAGTGCCAGTTATGCGGAAGAGGGTTTGCCCAGTCAGCTAACATGTTGCGTCACGTCAGAACACACGTCTTGAAGTGTGAGATTTGTGAAATGGTCTTCACCCTGCATGAGGAGTTATTAGAGCATGTCAAGACCCATGGGGAATCCACACCTTATAAATGCAGTGAATGTGACCGAGGCTTTATGAAACTGCAGCACTTGAAGACACATATCAAGAAACACAACAATGAGCGGGAATACCCCTGTGATGAATGTGGGAAAGTCTTCACAAAACAGCAGAGTCTTAACAAGCATATGGCATCCCATACTGAAGACAAGCCCTTCAGTTGTCATGTATGCGGAAAGGGCTTCACTCAAATCCAGATCTTGAAAAACCATATTCGTGTCCATACAGACGAGAAGAGGTTTGAATGTAGCATCTGTGAAAAGGAGTTTGTCAAGAAGGCTGAATTAGTTCGTCATGAGCGTACACATACTGCAGAGAAACCATTTGTATGTGTTATTTGTGAGAAGGCTTTCTCACAGTCAAATCAACTGAAGAAACATTATGCTAAGCACAACCTTGAGGAATTGGAGGGAGTTGACACTAGCCTCTTGGAAGACTCACAGAATGGAGCAGTTGTTGTTGTAGCAGCAGAAGAGGGAGAAATGGAGGAAATGACCATTGTACGATCTAAGGGAGGCAACTCTGAAATAGAGGAAGAAGTAGAAGAAGAAGAAGACGAGGAAGAAGAGGAAGCACCCAAACCCAAGCGTAGCCCTGCCAAGAAAGCGACAAAGAAAAGGAAAGCTGAGGAAGAAGTCGAAGAGGTGGTCGAAGAGAAATCTCCTCGATCGCCAAGAGCTAAGAAACAAACACCTAAGAAGGCTGATCAGAAACAAGCAAAGAAAGCCAAACTATCAGAGGATCCACCAGTTTTAGAGAAAAAAGCACGAGGAAGACCCAAGAAGGTTGTTGTGGAGGAAGAAAGTCCAGAGGAAATGGAAACTGAAGAAGATATTGCTGAAGAAGTTGAAGAGGAAGAACCAGTCCCAGAAACTCCCACAAAAACAAAGTTGAAAAAGGGTGGAATCAGTAAAGGAAAGGCCAAGGTTAACCAGGCTGCAAAGAATGAGGCTGTCAAGAGTCACTTTGCCAAGAATCTAGCACTGAAGAGAACCACAGCTGAAGAGGCTCAAACTCCTAGACGAGAAAGTGTTGAAACTCAAACATTTGGCACTCAGACTGGACGGAAAGATGACACTCAAGAAGTGAAGATACTCACAGCCAAACCAAGATCAATTTGTGACGACTGAAGGAAGACGTAAACCTTTCATTGGTTCTTATAATATGTCCAC
Organism: Phorcus lineatus; assembly: GCA_921293015.1. NCBI lineage: Eukaryota > Metazoa > Mollusca > Gastropoda > Trochida > Trochidae > Phorcus > Phorcus lineatus. The sequence goes on from OV121087.1 coordinate 43,877,834, forward strand.
CTGACTACATTTAATTCCACAAGAACTAAGCATTTTTGCACAGTCCATAATTCATGGTGTCCAACGTCTAAATAGCTACCTTCCTTTCACTGATATTCAGTGATAGGTGGGTTCTTTCCAAAGGCCAATCCTTGGATTACTTCAGTTTCTGGTAATCTTGCAAGCTTTAAAGGCACAGGCTATGTTAGCTCAAGTATCTTATTTCCCTGTATGTAAAACCTACATAATGCCTGGACTCTTCAATGAATTAATTCATGTTTTTATCATTTAAGAGAAGACAACATGTGTTCTTGTGAAAACCAGAATGATATAACCAGTAGGTGATTTTAAAACAGTTTTAATATTTATAACACAATGGATAGGGTTACCAGAGAAGATGAATCCTTGTTTATTACTAAGTTTCATACATCTATTTTAAACCTATTGGATTGTATATAAAGCTTTTTTCATTCCTTTACTATTAATTGATTGATATGTTGTTATCAACATTTTTTCAGTCATTCAATTCTTGATTTTAATAATCATCATTTGTTAATTCATGCATTCGTTTGTAGACCTTTTAAAAGCATTTGTATACGATTTTGTGTAAGTGTTATTTACTGAATGACGTTTTTTGTGTATAACTGTTGTTCTGTGTTTTTATCCTAGTCAAGCAATAGTGTCATTGCCCTTTATTTCTCCGTGTGTGGGACATTGAAAACAATACTTCCTGCTTGGAAACCAATCTTTGGCGATGTTGCTACCTAGAAAGACAATTGATTAGGACAACAAATAGGGCATTAATTGTAATTGTGAAAATTCTTTTTGAAAACTGATGCCATGAACTAATTTGAGCTTGTTGCAGAGAATGAAAGAGTTTTTTTGGTCAATGCGTTAAAAGTAATGCTGGAGTTTTTAACAAATTTATGCAAAAATGTTCAAACTGCATTGGTATCCCATGCATATGATTAACTTTTTTTTATGGTTTTTGGTAAATTTATGCAAATTGATTGAAAAAGAAAAGGTTTATCATGAGTATAATAAACTGTTAATATGGATTCATGGAGTTTTTTATATGGAAAGTGACATTGATTTTGCTAACATTTTTCATTTTGATAAATGCTTTTCCTCCTGTTGCTTGTGTACATATGTTGAATACACTTAGATATGAGATACGTTTGATTACTCCATCCCACTAACCCTGCAAAGTGACATGGATAAGGTTATGAAATACAAAATTTACCATCATAAGCTTGCAATAATTGAACGCAGTGTATAAGTGCCTTTTGTAGCTCTCTTCCCAGCAATTAGTGGATATCTTTATCAACTGATAATTTATTAATGATTGATGGCTTTGATTGCTTCTTGTTCTGATGTGTGAATCTTTTTTTTGTATCTATGTAAGTCATATTTGCTGGTCATGTTTGCAGCTATTTCGACAACACTTTACAAAGCATGTTGAAGGGAACTTTGAATGAAAGCTCAGAAGTTTGACAGTGGTGGTCTACAAGACAGAGGCGCTCCATGCTTTATGAGGGTCATACAACCACTTACTATTGAAAACACTTGAAATTGTTTGTAACCATCACATTAAGTGTTTTTTCATGTACCAAAACCAAACAAAATTTCATCATAACAAAGAATGTCCCTGTTAACCTCAAATTGTAATTAAGACACTGAATGATTATCTGTATTAGAGAAGTACTCAGTGACTGTACATGTAGATTTTTACCTGACTTCTCTGCAGTATCATCAGCAATCTTTAATAGAAGCTCTGGTCAAGGTTATCGTATTTGAAACAACAATGACTTCCGTATATGACAGTTTGAATCTGAAAAGGTTCAAAACAATAGAAAGGACTTCGAAACACATTGTTTTAAGGAAATAGGTTTTTACAGAAATGAAAAATAACGCTAACTGCAAGACGATCACTTTTGATAAATTCAAAACAAACTTTTTGAGTTCTGAATATCCATTTTCCTATCTCTAATATTTATAAGGTTTTCCCATCAAAATGGCTCTGTGAAGTTTTTGCTTGATGTATTACACCTTATTTTTTTTACTACAAATGATCGCTTGACTATTGATATGTTTTCCCAGTCTGACGAAATTTTATTTTGCATAGACTAATGTTTAATTTACAAAATTTCAACAAATTAGACCACATACCACAGTGACTTATTGACTTTAACCTTGTAAGACTATCTGACTTATTCATTCAAAGTTCCAATGGTGTATTTTTGATCAGTGCTGTTCCTCAGAAATCACATATGTAAATCAAAGAAAAAAATGTTTTTGTGAAAGTTTTTCAAGTTTCTAAAAGGTTTCGCTTAGAAAACATTTGCTTAAAGTCTAATGTGTTTGTTCACTCGAGAAATAAGTAATTTGCATCATGGTATATACAATGTTTACATTACCACTTAAACATTTTTATTTAGATTGAAATCCATTTATCAGTTGTCTTTGAATTATGTACTCAAACATTGTAATTATATTCAACTTTTGGGTTCATAAAAGCATCATGGAGTTTTGTATATTCTTATACTGGTAATGCATCTGTTTTGTTATTATAACTTATGAAGGGTAATTTTATTTTAAAACTTCTGTCTTGAATTTTATAACTCTATTTTGTAACATGAAAGCAAAATTCATTTACCATTGATATGTGAAATGCTGTAAGTTGTTGGTTGGTTTTAGTTATGAAATTGTAAATATTTATGAAATGCTTGTTTCAAATCATGGAAACAAGACAGATTGTATCAAGCAATGCTAAGGAATGTCCAACAATAATTTGTACTAATGATTAATTTGCATTGTTTTGGAAATATTTCTTCTGTCAGATAAATTTCCAAAATATTCAAAATCAGATGGGTTTATATTACTCAATTATGTTACGTGTAAATGCCTTATATTTGAAAGTGTAATAATCGTATGATTGATATATTAAGTTTGTAATGGTATTTTTGAAATGGTGAATGTATCAGGATATTTTGCTACTAGAATATAGGATATCAAGATGTGGACATATATATATATATATATATATATATATATATATATATATATATCACAATAGATTTCAAGTATTTGGGATTTAAACTGCTACTATAATTACTTGAATCAAGACTAAAACTTTCTTAATTTGTAAGCACTAGTAAATATGCATTTTTTGGTATAAGGTTTTGTTATTTCTTTTCCATCAAAACCTTCTGCAGATTTTCTGTTAAGTTTGTTATATTTTGTATGGTGTTTCTGTTAGAAGCAAATAACCCCTCAATGTAACACACAAAGTATGAATAAATGATGATTTTGTTAAAATGTTTCACCTTTGTAATTATACCAATAAGTATATGGCGCTCCACATGTAGGTCGGTCTGTCCACGTGTCTGAAATGTTTCACGAGCATTATCAAAAAAAACTATATGACTTTGAAACTTCAAAATTTTGTATGAATGTTACCTTTGGGTTGTTGATGTGCCTAGGGAATCAATGTTTGCACATTTAGGACTGACCTCTTTTAAATATGGGCATGGTAGAAATAACCCCTAAAACCTTTACTGAAGTGAAAAAGCACTAATGTTTTGGTCGGCGTACAGCGAGCCTCAAATGACTATAAGTTATAGTCAGGCCAGGGGTAAGGGTAAGATAGGATTCGAGGGATGTGTTTGGGTACAGCAAATGTAAACTGTATGTCCTTGCGGACAAATCATTTATGTAAACATTGGTCGTCTTTACTTCTACATAATGTATGAAGTCTTCATCAAATTGATATCGAGCCATGGGGTTTTAGGTTCTTCATACATTTACATTTTGCAGTTTTCTTGGAATCATTGCTTAGAATTTTGTTTCCAAACTAGATCTAAAAATATATGGCATAGCTCATTGAAACCTGGTATGTAGAGCAACCAGTAAGTGTAATGGCGTCATTTGTGATTTCGACTTCTTAAAATTTCATTTTGGCTGATGCACACAGAAAACTGTTACAATACTGTTTCTAGTGTAGAATCCGAAAATCTGAACATTTCGCACGTCTTCTGAAGGATAAATTCCTAACCAATGATCTTCTCAGGATAGTTTCAACTTAAAGTATGAGTCATTAACGGTTACTTCAAGAATACAGATTCTTAACTATTATTCTGTCTGCTTGTTTATACTTGTTTTGTTTATCATTTCGGACCAACTCAATTTGTTTATGTTTATACGTCCTCGTGTATAAATGACTTGTATACCATCTTCCACAACTAAAGCTCGGTAACCATTTAGAATCATAGTCGGGGGCGTCTTCGGATCAAAATGTCTGTGGTTCGAATCCCGCCAGGGGCTCGGCAACTTTGTTTGAAGTAGAGAAGCAGTCAGGTTTGGGTTAAACGCTACACTGAATTTCAGTGCAGTTCCACCCATGGTTCGCTAGTTCCAGGCGATGCTCGCAGTTTTCACCGCAATGCATAGTCACAATAGTGTTCCGGGCTTTCTTGCCATAATACTAGTAGCCGCGATATAAGTGAAGTACTCTTGAAAGCGGCGTTAAACCCTATATCACCTCACCTAGAATAGTAGTCGCTGTTGTTGTAAAGGAATTGAATTCCATAAAACTGGCCTTTGTGTGATATCTCACACTGAATGATTTGAGTGAGTGAGTGAGTTGGTGTTTAACGCCGCTTTCAAGATTATTTCACTTATATCGCGGCTGCTAGTATTATTGCAGGGAGAAAGCCCGCAACACCATTGTGGCTATGCATTGCGGTGAAACCTGCGAGCATCGGCTGGAACTAGCGAACCATGGGTGGTACTGCGCTGAAACTCAGTGCAGCATTGCACCCAAACCTGACTGCGTGTAGAACTGTTCTCTACGGCAGACAAACTTGCCGAGCCCCTGGCGGGATTCGAACCATGGATCTCTTGATCCGAAGCCGAATGCGCTAACCACTGCGCTATCCCGCTCCCTGAATGAATTGAGAGTTAAAACATTTATTAATTTGTTTTCATCGTTTTTTTATGGTCTCTTAATCTTATCAATAACAGGTAAAAATGTATTTAAATACCATACATTTAAAAGTGACAATTTTGCAACTTATTCATCAGCCAAAACTCTAGGAAAGCGTCAGTTGATTTTACTTCTTAGGTTTAGTAAATTTCGATACAAACATTATAAGCACCTTTATGTCGTGTATATATGTAAACACAGGAAAATGATATTTGTTTACAATATACAAAATACAAACTACGATTCTGATATTAATTCAAGCATCTCACATGATATATGACAATTGATAACTTCAATGAATATCGAACGACGCCATAATATATTAATCAAACGGAAAGACCATATAATAACATTTTTTACTAAAACATACCCTAGCCATAGAATATAATTTTTCAAGAATCAACTTTCCGAGACTGAGTGTTTGTGTTTGTAAATGTTTGCGGCTTATAAGCCTTATATATCTGCAAGAACCTAAATACATTCTACCTACTCTAACAAACACTCAACTGTCTCACTGTCTGACTTTCACAAATACGTTTCGATAATTGGCGCACGTTATACCCCCATTCCACCGAGCATACGATCTAACTGCGACCGATTTTTGCCCCCCGGTCGTGCACACTCTCATTCACTCCCAATGACATCGCACTGAAGTCTTGGAAAGGTCCCCATGATCGCTAAAAGTATCTCTTTCACTCGCCATGGATCGCACATTGTCGCAGAGGGGTTTGCGATTTCGATTGTCTATTTTCAAAAATCGCAAAACTTTTGCGATCGATGCGACTAATGTGCTACTCGCCAATTTTGTCATATTAGTCTCAATGGGGTCTCGGTAATGTCGCATGTCAGTCGCTTGTACTCTCAACGCGATCGTGTAGCGATCGCGCGACAGATCACAGTCAAACTAAACTTTAGTCACTGTTAAAATACGTTATTGGTTGACAAAAACCTTGTCTAGTTGTTACCAATACGAATGCTGTGATATTCTTCACAGGCTTTGCAGTTTTATGTGCAGTACAAATCTAAATATCACAATTTCTTGATTTGTTTGTCACGAACTAAAAGAAGGTATCTTCCATGATATTCTAATTTATTTGTATTACTATTGAAACTGATTCACCTCAGAGAATGAAAAAGGGGACCAATTATCTGAGAGAATAAAATTAGAATTTTATCTAATCAAAATAAAGGCCTACTACAATCGAATTGGTTTTCAAAAGATACAAATCTCGTTTTAATTTTAGTTTTTTAATAATGCAAGCATTAACACAAGTCATAAAGCCTACATCTTTTTCTACACTACCAGTTGATTTGCAGACAGTCGTTGCTTGTGTCACTGATGTGAAACAGTGGATGCCATCTAATATGCTGAAACTGAATGATGATAAGACTGAGATAACCATATGTGGAAGTCGAAAACAGATCAGCGAGGCTGCTTTTAAAGACGTTCACGTTGGATCAGCTGTCATTCAGATGTCTGCCTGTGTAAAAGATCTCGGGATCGTTATAGACAATGAGCTGTCTCTTGACGCACAATGAAGGCTATTTGTAAGACCTGCCATTACCATTTGAGGGTTATTGGAAGTTTGCGAAAATACATCACAATGGAATGTGCACACAGGCTCGTACAGGGTTATATCCCGGATGGATTATTGTAATAGTGTCCTCTTTGGTCTAAACAAGAAGCATCTCACGAAACTCCAAAAGCTACAAAACTGTGCTGCTCGTATAATACATCTCAAGTCAAAATTTGACAATATTTCACCAACTCTTAAATTACTTCACTGGCTACCAGTTCAATACCGCATAGACTTTAAAATCTTATGCATCGTTTACAAGTGTTTAAATGGACTAGCTCAGACTATCTATCCACCCTTCTGTCTGCGTACACCCCTCTTCGTGCCCTTCGATCTCAGTCCCAGCATCTACTAACAGTTCCTCGCTCCAGACTGGCATCACAAGGGAGAAGACCTTTGAGTTTGCAGCGGCCCACCTGTGGAATCCACTCCCCACAGAAATCAAACTTGCCAACTCGCTTAACTCTTTTAAATCAAATCTCAAGACATATCTCTTCAAATCTGCTTTTCCTTAGTATTTCTGCAATGATTTACTCCCTTTTTGTATATATTTTGTATATTCATTCATATTTTATCTCATATTTATGTAGCGCCATGAGCATGCATTAGTGTATGACGCAAAACAAATACCCATTATTATTAACACAGGTACACGAATACCATATACATGACAATATATCATTGAAAATGAAAAAATAACGTGTTTATTCACACATTATCCTAGAATGTGCCTGACACATTAGTATCTTCAGGAGCAGAGGGCCGTCTGAGTGTCACCATTCTGTCCTGCCACGGTACTGCCCCTCTGGTTGTGTCATTAAAGAAATTCTGGAGATACTGTCTCTGAACCTTGGCTGCTTTATGATCACACTTTGAGGAACACGGTTGACTACGGTCTGCTTCGAGAGTGATGGTTTGACGCCAAGAGCCTAAGACAAGTTCATGAGCGTCGTTATCATTGTCAACCTCAGCCTCCTGAAGGGTCGGATGCCTCAATCTCAAAAGGTTGTGGAGAACTATACACTCTGTCATGGTCTGAACAACTGCAAGGGACTGATGTAACACAGTCATGAGTCATCTATATCTGTTAGCCATAATACCGAAGGCGTTCTCTATCGCCCGTCTTCCTCTTGATATATATAATGAATGTTCTCAAGACAAAGGCATCATCGGCCAAAATGAAGTAGGGCTAAAAAGATGGGCTAAAAAGGAATCCTTTACATCAATTCCCGCTAAAAGGACGCCATTATGACACCTATGGTAATCCATAGATATCGATAGGCATATGCGAATAAAAAACAAACGGAGTGTCTCTTTAAATCTCATTGATAATAGCTGTCATTAACCGAACGTTTGTAATTCGTGTTTGCGTTATCATTATAGAAACCAGGAAATAATTTTCAAATGCCGCAACGGCGTAGCGCTTCTTGTGTCAGTTTTTCCCAATAAATGAGGATTGTATTGATTTTTTATTTAAGTGCGAGTCATATAACAATATGCTAAGACAGACATTTCCCCAAGCGATTAAGAATACTTTTCGCGTAGGCGCATGCAGCCGTGGTTTGGTCAATGATCTGGAACCATCTTACGCACTTTATTACATTCACTGTCAAGCAGTAAAAGGACGTCACACACACCACTCTAAACATTTATGACCAATTTTTCGAGAAAAACGTCTGAAACATTCCTCTGTTAACTTAAAAGATCGAAAAACTCTTATTCTCCATAAGAATTTCATCACAGCGGTGTTTTTTATTTTTAATGCTTTTCATTGTTAATTAGAATTTTGATGCATTCATTTTCATTGAAATCACAAAACGCAGTTTTGTAACCAAAAGGACAGTATGATGATAAAATGTGTAAAAAATGAGTTCATTACCATTCAATCCCCTCAAATTTTGGCAGACTCCCAAGTTGAAAACTTCAAGAGTTTGATCTTGACCATTATCAAAATGCCCCGTAACGGACGATACATAGCGATCATAAAGGTTCGTAAGTTTAAATACCATGTTTTATTAATTCAATTAATTCACTAATCTAATTATTAGTCTCCAATCAACAATTAAAAGGTATAAATATGATGCGATGATAATTAGATCATTTAGAAATAAACGGTAGGAATTAACTTACTACAAAATGACTTAAACGCACTAGTGCACACCAACATTTCGTAAACACAACGAATGCAGAGATAGTGCATATCTCTCGATATTAATCACGAACCTCACTCAAGTAATCTACCTCGTAAGTTATTTAACAAATATTAACGTATCCCGGTAGTAAAGTTGATTTTTAAAGGCCGGAAGTATTTAATGATACGTAACTTTAAATTCGCATGAACTACAATATCGGAAACATTAAAATTTTGCTGATGGACAGAAAAGCGGAAACGGCAGCCGCTTGGTCAATCTAATAACAATGATAATGCTGTGTTATTAAATCGGTTTATTTACAACATTGATTTTATAAAACATATTTCATTCTTTGTTCTCAGTTCAGAGATCAGGTAAGTTCAATAGCTGCACATAATACTAATTAAGCCGCGTTCAACTGTCCATAATTTATCCGTTTTGTGCACAACTAACCATAGATTTTTTGGTATGTCCAAGCCGACAGCGGCTGTCTAAACATTTTCATTGTTGATTGCAGGCCAACTGTAAAAAAAGTTAAGTATTTCTTTGCATCGATAGAAAGCTAAAGAATTGCTTAAACCTTAAACTAGCCAATTTAAACCGTAAAAGCGTGCACGAGCGAATTTAAGGTTCTAGTTTACTTTCAATCTCTTGACATAATGAGAGCGCAACCAAAACAAAAACTGCTTTGTTCATCAAGAAAATTCAAGTTTTGATTTAAAATAATTATAGTGGAGTTAATAAGCTGGTCGCGATTCTTGAAACAATGTTTTCATGTACTTACTTTGTAATGAATTTGGTTTAAGAGGAATGAAATCGTGTACAAGTTATTAATCAAAAAGATCTTGATCATATTTTACTTTGTTATAAATCATAGTCCATAGTGATATGATATCTGTATGCTTTATAGCATGGGAAAAACGTGTCTGGTATTGAAAACTATATCTTAAGCATCTTTTGATCTCCTTTACATTTGAGGGTCAAAAGACATGAAGTATAAAATAAAATAACACAGGTAGGGGTAAGTATTTATCTGTAATCTTGAATAAAGCTCTCTTCTGTTTACCACATAGTTCGCAGTAAAAAGCGGAATTTTTCTCAACCTTCATAAGAATGACGATTGACTTTTAGGTCTTCTGACCTGAAATGCCCGATAGGCTCCGATGGGTCCGGCGTCCATCTGTCCGTCTGTCCGTATACTTTTAACTATTCCATCTTCTTTTCCAGAACCATTGACTCAAAAAATATGAAATCTTTTGTACAGACTCATTAACTTATGAGGTTTCTAATTTATATATTCGGTTACCCTGTGACCCCTATTTTCCTTTTCTCCTCCAGAAGGAAGTGGTCTGGAAATCTGAAAGCTTTTGTACAGACTCCTCAGCTGATGGGGATTCTGATTTGCAGATTTGGTGACCTTGAGACCCTAAGAGGGCCACATGAACCACGCCCTAAAAAAATTCCATCTCCTGCTCCTGAAAAAGGCCTTAAGGCCTACAATCTCGTTTATCGATCCTAAGTTGGCGTTGAAACTAATAATGGATTTGGTGATCCGGTGGCATCTCGTTTGGTGTCCCTGTGACCATTTATAAAAATAAATTACCCATAGCCTGATGATCTACAGAGTCAATGGCTTTATATTTCAAAGATAACTTCATGTCAAACCATATCAGCGCTTACAGAGGTCTTGCCATGGACACGTAAGTAAATGAAAACCTGTCTTGAAGCAAGATTTACATAAGGCATTTGTTTACACAATGTTTGTTGAAGTCTTCAGTCAAGTTGTTTTACTAAATGTTTTATCCTGTGAATATTTACATACTACTTGATATTTGTTTGGTTCTGTTGAGGAATTCTTACTGAGAATGTTATCTTTCTTCTGGACAATTACGACCAATTATTTGATCCTTGACTTCATGTAATGGACATTAAGGTTTCAATTTAATTATTTTGAGAATCGATAACAGACGTACTTTTAACAAAGCTGTTTCATTCTATATTTGAACATATCTTCAGAATACAAGACGACCTATGTAGATTCGATTCTTGTGTGTGTAACAAATGGTTCAAATGTATTGAATCGTTTTTTGTTTTGTATAAAAAACAATAGTTATAAAAACACGAAGTTTAAAAATGTTTTATTCATAACATAGCTTTTGATTCAAATAAGAAAAATATGTGGTTTAAAAATGTAATTGAATTGTAACTCAGTTGTTAGCTAGTATCAGATAAAAAGAATGTGATAAAAATCTGAGTGAGAGTGAGTTTTACGAGAGTGGAAATAGGTAAAGAGTTAGAATATGGCAAGGTGAAGCTGATGAAAATAGCTACCTAGACGTCTATCAAAGCAATCACGGTAAATCGATCAGATATTTGGTATTTTATATTGTCGCATTATCAATATACATCATTATGTATTCTTAGAAAAAACTTTATTTATTTAAAAAAACCCATTTCAAGCCTACCCTGATCTTCTTAGAATTTCAATAAGATTGATGGTGAGTTTTCAATAACCAAACATTTTTCTTTTGCAACTAACATGGCCTAAATCCTCTGTATATGGTACATAAGTGAAAATTTGTAAATCGTGGTTTTGCTTGGATGAAAAAGTATTTAATTATATCTTGTTCCAACTATTTTTCATGTGTTTATGTTATAATAATCCATAGTTTGGTTTTTCAATGTCTTTAGAGAGAATTATCATTTCTATTAAATGTGTTTTCATCATTAAATATCGTTATTACCTGTGTAATGTAAGTGATGACCTTGCCATTAATTGGTTCTCGAAATAACTGTTCATTTAACAGTTCTATTCATTATCCCTTCTTTTCAAGATGTCCAAAAAGGCCTTGCCGCAATTCCCCAACTTTTCATTGCTTGTCGTCGAGACAAGCAACATTTAGCAAAATAGAAATAATATGAGAATTGCTTATTGACGAAGAAGGCGCTGCACTCAAAACAAGAAATTTTGTTGGGTTGGCATTTAGTCAGCGGTAGCAACTAGTGCAATTTAAAGCTATCCGGGAAATGAAGCTATGAAGCCTTATATCAGGACTTGAACGTTCTAAAGTATTTGAACCTCTTTTTATCATCTACCCCTTTTATCGATTACTATGCCTCTGGTCGAAAGGCCCCTCTATGGCAATCAAAACCTTTGTTCCTGGTGTAATTACATTAATCAATTCATACATAAATTTGACAGTGATAGGCAGATTTTCTAATAAGTATATCAGAATTGAAGTTGGAGTCTTTCTTTTTTAATGATATTAGATGACATTTTCAATGAATCTGAACATACACATTAAACACATATTAAATGGGTTTGTGATTGCATGATTGTAACATAAATGTTTGATTTAGAGACAAGGCGTGTAATGATATCAGCACCTTGCTGTGTTAAAGTACAAATTTAGACACAAACGCGCCCATCAGTAACACATCAACGACCTGATTAGAAGAGTTGTCTGTCTTTTATTGTCAGGCAACTTGTAGGTCACAGAATGTGTTACTTTAACCACTTCCGCAAGACTAGATGTTGTAATAACAGATTCTAGTCAATGCTTTGCTAACAGATGGGTTTGTAATTATTAATATTCAGGTGTCAGGTTTTGATTAAATATTATCTTTCATGCAAAGTATTGATACAAATCTTTATGAACTTTCTTAATGTGATCACCAAGGTAATTACACAATCATTCAGGTAGAGAAAAAGGACTTTCATACCGAATGCCTTTCAATACCATCTTTTTTTTAAAGATAAACATGTCAATGACAATTTGTCAGTTTGTAATCTCTGAGGAAATTACAACATTCATTGAGCTTGTTCGTGTAAATCTGAAAGGATTTGAAGAAAGTCAACTTGTTATTAGCATAAATGATTTTGAAACGGAAATGAAAATCAAAACCATAAAATTACATTCTACTAAACTTAATAGTCCAATATATAAAATATTTTCAGTCCATGAACATAAGGTAGCTTATAAATATGATATTTTTCTCGCATTTACTCAAAAAAGATGATTTATACATCCGTTTCTTTGTAATATGAACTACAAATATCTCCTTTAAGTGTTATATGAATAAAAGAAACACGGTGTGATCTTACAAATACATCAAGGTATGAAATTAAATAAGGTTTAATTACAAGTGCCATCAAGACCACAGCTAAGCATGGTTTAATGGTAAAAGGGTAGGTATATGTACATAAAGAAGCCCTGGTCTGTAACGTTGTCTTAAGGTTTTTCTTAAAATGCCGCTAGAAATTAATACCTTAAATATCATCATACTCATCATGGACCTTTTTGATCTAAACAAATTCATTCATGAAAATATACAGTTCATGAATGGCTTGACAAACAAATAAGCTTCTTGGTGCGTATTTTATGCCGCCTAAAGCAACTACATATAAGAAAATATATACAGTTGTATGATAGTGACACATATCGAATTAAAATCATAGCTTCATAGATGGTAATTATGCACAAATAACATTTCGTTTATTTGGCAGTCATTCTTTGAAATGTCAAATCGAAATCGATTTCATTATATAATGACGAAAATATTTCAGTTATTTATTTGAATCACTTATTGAGAGCGATCAGCATCTCCATTGAACCTTGTTGATAGTAAATCCTTTCAGAAAAAAGAATGATGTCTGTCATTCATGCAACTTGTTGTTTCATGCATTTTCATATCATTTGTATCATTCATTTGTATATATGTCTTTCGAATACACGATTGTATATTATATTCTAAATTTAGTAGTTTGTGTATTTCGCACATATATATTATATGTATTCTAATATACCACTGCTTGCGGACTGAGTTAAATAAAATTCAGTTGAGTCGTAAATAAATAGTACGTTTTTGATTAAACGTAATTATTTATACTTACCTGTTGACTAGACCTACTATGCCTGCCTCCTCTAGGCATGCTTTATTTCAACCTTATTACCACAGACGAAACTTGAAACAGTGGAGTAAGGTATGCGTAAAATCCCCCTCCAAGGGCGGTAAGTCAGTGGTCTCGTGACGTCACTCCCAGAAGCCTTCACTCTCCGAACAGGCCCATAAAAGGCAAGGCAAGACAGACCAAGCGGTGAGGATGGGCGGGACTAGTGCGTAGGTCTAGTCAACAGGTAAGTATAAATAATTACGTTTAATCAAAAACGTACTATTATTTAAATACATATCTGTTGACTAGACCTACTATGCCTAGAATTCCACTGCACGGAGGTGGGTCAGTAGATATATGGGAGAGACGAGACCAGCGACAAGCCCTGAGTGTAAGCTAACCTTCGAGTCCTCCACCCTGTGGTGAGGACAAGGTACAGCCCGGGAGACACTATCTCTACCGCTAAGCGGATCGAAGAGACAACCCAGCCACTCAACTCCTGATTAACACTGTCCCCGACCCCTATGGGGGAAAGTGTAAATAGGAATAACCGACAAAGAACAAACGATGCGAACCGAAGTTTTGCAAGGAGCATCGAAAGACACACGGGACCCTCCTCCTAAGAGGACTGTCCCCTTCTCGGTCTGATCGGGTGGACCACCTTCGCCTGAGCGAAAACCTGCGGACCCAGCCTTGAGATACCTTCGAGATCTCGTAGGTAATGATTGGCGAAGACCTCTGAAGAACGCCAACAACACCCCGCCATGACGTCCTAGACCGCGATGTTACAGTGGTAAGCCATCGTGGCTGAGACTGCTGGGATCTCATGCGGGTTGGAACGCGACGGGGGTGGCAGGTCAGAGGCCTTGTACGCGTCAATGACTGCTGACCTATGGTATACACCCAACGCTCGCTTGTCAAGCTCTTGTGTGCTCCACGGCGAGAGAGGCAAGAACAGACGACGCCTGCCACCCCTCAGCCTGCGAGTACGCTGCACTTAAACCCTCAACGCTCTAACCGGACACAGAGAGAGATCTATCTCTCCCGATTCAGACCCCAGTGCCGGAATAGAGTGTGTACGGCCCGCCTCATCAGCTGCTTGGTTTTTGCAGACGAAGTCGGGAGCTAAACCAAGTAAGGCTGATAAACCCCCCCCCCCCCCCCCCCCCCCTTCCTGACCTCAATCGTAGAAGGTCCGCCTGTAACGCATGGATTTCTGAAACCCGAGTTACGGAGGCCATGGCCACCAGAAAAATTACCTTGATGGTGAGAGGGAGGAGGGGAACGTCGGAGAGCGGTTCATACCTATCGGAGCGAAGGTGGCTGAGCACGACAGCTAAGTACCACTCGGGTGGACAAAGCTTAGTCCTGCTGTCCCGCTTGAGGACCGACACATCTAAACCCGGCGACCTCTTCTTAAGTACAGAGAGGATAGCCAACAGGTTGGTGTTAATTGATGAAGCCTTAAGATGTCGCTGGTGTTGCGTAGGTACACCAAGTACTCTCCTACCTGAGAAACGGAGGCCTCCGCCGGGACCCCGCTGAGCACAGAAGGAGGCGAAGGCCTGCCACTGGAAATCATAGAGCTTCCTAGTGGTCTTCCTATTAGAGGTAGCTATGCTATTGGCGACACACCTAGAGTAACCACTGCTCCTTAACCCTCTCTTAATACAAGCCACGTGTGAAGGCAGAACACCTGAGGGTTCTCGTGTAACCTTCCGCTTGGCCTGCTGAGGAGCAGATCTCTCCGTGACTGAATCAGAACAGGGTACTGATTACAGAGACGCCGGAGAGGAACTAACCACGGTCGGGCTGGCCACCAGGGGGCGACCAGAAGAAGTCGAAAGACCCGAGTTGTCCCTATCTTGGGTACCACCTGAGAGAGGATGGCCGGCGGCGGAAAAGCCTAGGCGTCCATCCCCTCCCACCCTAATGAGAGCGCGTCTAAGGCCATCGCTCGAGGGTCTGGTACTGGGGAGACATAAGTCGGTAGCTGATGATTGAGACACGTCGCGATTCAGTTGCCACTCCGTTGGGGGAGGGGCATCGGGTCACGACAGCGCGTCCGCCAAGATGTTCTTGGCCCCTGGAATGTGGACTGCTCGGATGTCCAGCTCCATATCATCCACTAGCTCGAAGAGCCGGAGCGACACGCGAAGCAGAGACCCCCGCTGAACTGTCCGTGTGGACTAGTAGACAGGGGCTTCGCAGGGGGACTAGCCAATGTTGAATGGCTAGGCGGACTGCATCCAACTCGAGGACGTTGATGTGCGAGTTCTTCTCTGACTGAGACCAGACTCCCGCCACCTGCTCGTGACCCAGATGTGCCCCCACCCCTGAGTGAAGGCGTCCACGAACAGGTGAGCTGAGGGGGGACGAGGCCAAAGAGAAACCCCGGAGAAAACACTCTCGTCTACCCGCCCCAAGCTAGGAAGCGTTGCAGATCTGGAGTCAAGAGCTATGGCGTGACGACACCGCGCCTCACTGATGTGGGGGCTCAGGAACACCTGTAACGGGCGGAGGAATAACCTCCCCCTGCGGGTCAGGTCCTGAGCTGATGTTAGCAACCCCAACACTCTCTGCCACTGACGTAGGGAGAGTGACGCATCGAGAGTGAGATCCATTAACCAATTGTCACAAGCCATCCGTTCCCTCGTTACAAACAATCGAAAAGCTTAGTGTCTAGGAGAGCCCCTAAGAACTACTGACGAGTCGCCGGGATTAAGTCCGACTTCTCTAAGTTCACCTACCATCCTAGACGACGGAACAGGTCTATCGTGAACCTGAGCTGTGCCTCGAGAACGACGGGAGAACGGTTGTGAGCGAGCCCATTGTTCCAATGTTCCAAGGTTAGTTGGAGCCGGTCCGGTGACAAGGGACGCTCCCTTGGAACACCGGTAAGAGGAGGACGAGACGAGATGGGAATGCGGAAGCCCTGACGCAGTATTCGACAAACGAACGGTTCTAAACCTAAATGCTCCCAGTTGCTGACAAAGCACTGAAGCACGGAACGAGCGGAGGAGAAAGCTGAGGGTGTGACCACGAGTCACTTCCTCCGCTTCCCCTTCTGAGGGGTACGGCCTTCGGCCCCAGGATGGGGGGACTTGGGAGATTGCTGACTTATGGATCCGCGGCCACGACCTCCCCGCCGAAAGTCAGTCCTGGCTTCCTTAGGGGTAGATTGACCCTGATGGTAGTTAGCCGCCGTACGTTTAGGCGTCTTCTGACTCCCCGCGGGCCGATTCGTGAGGTCTTGTTGTTTAGCCTCCTGTCGCGTTGCAAGTACATCGGGGATACGACCCCCAAAGAGAAATTCCGAGTTGGTTGGGGCCTGCCGGAGGAAAGATCTCTGGTCGGGGCAGAAAGATGCAAGTGATTGTCCCTATGCAGACTCGTACCCCCTGACGCTAAACACGACGCCGATAGCATGATCTGCGCGAGGTCAGCGGCCACATTGCTGAAGGCTTTGCAGAGCACCAGGTCACCCGACTCAATGTCTGCCCGCTTGGCGCAGTTGAGCATCACCTGACAGGTGAACGTCACGTGATTCCCCAACCCCAACACTGTGCGAACCTCTCTGTCGAGATGCGTGAGCTGCGTATCAGTAACGCGATGGGGTGCGTCGGGGGAAATCAAGCGAGACGAACCCTGATCGAGAGCAGGCGGGACAAGTTGAAAGGGAGCCGGATGCAGTGGCAACTGATGCTGGCGCTTGTCAGACACTACTTACGGTAGTAGCAAACGGTTAGGATCAGCAGACGAGATGACATGCTTCATATCCTCCACGGCGTCCAGCAGGAGCCTGTAAGGAGGAAGAGCGAGTCGCATGGGAGGTTTGTCCCCATCCCACTATAGAAAGCCCTCCTGGCCACCGATGAGCGAGGTCCGGAGACGCGGACCTGACTGAGTGGTCCCTCCGCGAACGAAGCCACTTCAGTCAACATGGTGACTAAGTCCACAGCCGGAGGGTCATCCGATGACCCCGTACCTATGCATCTGACACTATACTGATGAATGGAGGGCCGGAAACGTCCCCAAAGCGGGCCTCCCAGCCATCCAAGTCCGGAGAGCAGTCACGAGACGGTGACACCACCGTGACACGACGCGTGGGGTATGCGAGGGACGCGAAGACGAAGCCAACCCGGAGGCCCTTAAGAGAGCGTGACACGAGTCATGTGACAAGCTGTCCCCCTCTGAGTCTCGACCTATCGTAGGAGCGGGAGCCCCTACCGGATTCTGCTCTTCCGGACACTACCTGTGAAACTCATCCGTCCGTTCGGTGATTACTACATCCTCCCAATCGAGCGTCCAGCAGAGAAGATACCATGTCCTTGACGGACGCAAGAAGCAGCTCCGGTTTGAACTTGTCAAACTTAGCTGTCTTCATCTTCTTCTTGCTCTTGGGAGTAGTGGTTTCGACGACTTTAAGCCTCAGCGGAGACGTACACCTCTCACCCTCCCGACACGAAGGGGGGACAGAGAGCGACGAGCCCCAGAGCGAGAGCAGGAAGAACCACGAGGTGAGAGGGAGTCCCTCGAACCCCTACCGGATTCCGGAAACTCCCGGTCAAACTCATCCATCCTCTCCTCCGGAGAGGGGTGACGAATAGGAGAAAACTCTCGATCGCGACCCGATTCACCTGTCGGAGCTGTTCGCTTCAACTCATAAGCCCTATCAGTAACGATTTTGTGAATGACCAAAACGTAGGCCTTGAAGTCTGAAGAAGAGAGAGAGGGGCACAATCGTTGCAACGAAACCCCTCCTCACACAAGTCCTTACACTTTCCTACACAGCAAGTGCGGGTCCTTGTTAGCAGACTTCCGACCTCCGCATTGTGTACAAAACGCAGAGTACATGGCGAAGCTAATACGGAGGTAGTCGACAAGACGAACAAGGCGAAACCAGCGAGTGAAGACCGGAGTCAACGACGCATGAAAGCCGGACGAGGTGAGTGACAGTCGAGTCACTGACGTGAGCTAGCACTGACGTGAGCTAGACGAGGTGAGTGACAGTCGAGTCACTGACGTGAGCTAGCACTGACGTGAGCTAGACGAAGTGAGTGACAGTCGAGTCACTGACGTGAGCTAGCACTGACGTGAGCTAGACGAGGTGAGTGACAATCGAGTCACTGACGCGAGCTAGACGAGGTGAGTGACAGTTGAGTCACTGACGTGAGCTAGACGAGGTGATTGACAGTCGAGTCACTGACGCGAGCTAGACGAGGTGAGTGACAGTCGAGCCCCTGACACTAAGTAGTAGCAAACCCTTCCGATAGCTAACCACTCAAAACACAAGTGTGTAAACTCACAAAACGTAGAAACGACGAGACGCTTAAGTGAGAAAACACGCAAGTCTAGATGACGGAGACTATCGGGAGGGCCGAATACCGGAGGCTCAGACACCGGAGGGTCCGACTATCGTAGGGTCAGACTACCGGAGGTTCCAAAACCGGAGGGTCCAACTATCGTAGGGTCAGACTACCGGAGGGTCCGACTATCGTAGGGTCAGACTACCGGAGGGTCCGACTATCGTAGGGTCAGACTACCGGAGGATCCCACTATCGTAGGATCAGACTACCGGAGGGTCCGAAATCGAAGCACCCCCGAAGACGAAAGACTAGTGTCAGCCGAAGGTGAAAGCCAACCGAAGCAGACGACGAGCTGTCGGAAGACCCACCTGACACTAGACGACGAAAGAACTGCCGGAGACCGTACGAACCAAGCAGTCACCCGACGAAGCCGGAGGGCGGAGGGTGGAGGTTGTACGACCCAAGCAGTCGAAGGAGAGAGAAAGCAAGAGACACGAGTTGCACGTGCAGAGCGTGCAGCTTCAAGCTTGGCAGCGCCCAGCCAACACATGTCAACAAGGTCACTCACTCACTCAAACCTTCAATAAACAACAAACAAATATAACGCCGAGCGTGTAGATAAGGCGTAAAAACAAACCCTTTAATTGAATACGAAGTAAGGTTAGCAATAGCAGCGAAGAATAACGCTAGAAAATCCCAGAGTCGAGAGCGAAAACATAAACAACTGTCTTGCTCTGCAACTGAGAGGAGAGTGAAGGCTTCTGGGAGTGACGTCACGAGACCACTGACTTACCGCCCTTGGAGGGAGATTTTACGCATACCTTACTCCACTGTTTCAAGTTTCGTCTGTGGTAATAAGGTTGAAATAAAGCATGCCTAGAGGAGGCAGGCATAGTAGGTCTAGTCAACAGATATGTATTTAAATAATATTATATATAGATATATAAATATATTATTATAAATGTATATTCATGTTTCATATTCATCATTTCCCCTTATCAGATTTAATCTATTTTCCAAAGTATTATTAAACGAACAACAGCTGGCAATGTAGCTTAAATGGTAATCAAGTGAATTACTTACTAGTATATCAGTAGTAACTATTCATGCCTTTAGACGTCTTACAATTTTCTCATTAGGTAAATCTATGTTAAACCCGCACTTCTTCATCCGGGATGAAGATTTTCTATTGCCTTGTGAGAAGCCACAGACCAAATTATAGTTGACATTCTGATGACAAATAAGAGATAAGGAGATAAGTTGTTTATTAGGCTGGGTCTCTTAGATGACATTCTCTATACACAGTTCTTTTCCTGTATATGTATGCAAACAGGACAGGGTTTTAGCATAGACAACGATGAAACAACATGGAAAACAATTTTGAAGACACTTGCTAATTAATCTGATTTAACAGAGAACAATTGTTTGAAGCTTAAACCATGAAGTTCTTAGCTTTTTGGCCATGTGTTCCTCAACCCATGCTCTCAGCTAATAGCCATGCGGCGAGTGACACACTAAATGTATGTGACAGTATAACACGCCTTATCAGGAACTGAAGGATAAACAGAGGTTTTAGCCAAGTATATTGATGTTAAAGAAACTAGCTGCTGACAACTTCCTAAATAGCCGTGAGTGCGGGTTTAACACATGCATATGCATCAAGGAAAACATATTTTGGCTTAAAATATGAATCTAAAACTTTTCACACTAAACTCATATTTGAATGCACTAACTTTGTAACTGGTAAAGGAAATGTTTTATTACAGAATGTAGTTGATTGGTCACAGAAATATCTAATTTATTTATTATACAACTTTCTCTAAGTAAATGTGCATGTCTGAACGGAGCTAAATTAAAAAGCATGTGGTATGTTCAAGGTTATAAAGACTTAAATATTTTGAGATTCGTTCATTTTGTACACACCATGCATTTGGATTCCCTGTTCAAATCAATGATGCTTTGAGTTTAGTTTACGTTTTTCAAGCTCAGAAGATTTTTAAAAAAAATGAACAATCATTCAGGATGACTGCTTATAAGATTAAAACAGCTTGATAAAAAAAAATCTTCTTAAATTTTGAAACTTTACGGTTAGCTAGCATTTCCGCTTCTTTAGAGAAAACACAAAGTAAGAGAATACTTTTAGCAAACAAATGCCTAAAAGGTGTTATTGTCACAACTGATTAGGATGAAAATAATGATTTTTAGAAGAAAATATGTGAAAGGAATCAGCACCAGAGATGTTGAATTTGTCTAAGCCAATACCGATTAGCTTTCTATATAATTATCCAATTAGTTCCTACGCAGGCAGATTTCATCCAGTTTGTGAGAACATTGATTCCAACTACTATTGTCATGACGTATTGACATCATAAACAGGTTAATCCAATTGGAAATCATTGGAAACTGACAAGGATAGTTTGGTGTCATCCGATATTTATTAACTTGTAATGTTTTGTTAATGTGTTGTTTTTCTCATGTAGTAAGTGTTTGTGAACATCTTTCATGGCATTACTGAAGCGATTTCCCCTTCCCGTCCCCAACTTATAAAAGTTAAAATCATCATCATTTGTATAAGATAAGGGTTTTAATCTAAATTGACTGATTTTTTATCATTTCTTAAACAGGGCGTATTCACCATATTATGTTTTAGAGTTTTACTGGATGAACTGTACCAGTGAAAATATGGTGAAAATGATTTTATTTTCACCCTAAAAACATTATGTTTAGTCTCTTCAAAGAGCTTTTCTGCCCGATTGTCGTTTGAATGTCAGTATTTGTGGGGATATTTTCATATACCATTATTTCATTGACATATATAAGAAAAATAAGATAACTCGTAAATATACATCTATATATATCGAAGTTAATTACCATGATCTGATATCTGTATGACTTTCAACGATTACAAACAATATGGATTTTTTTCAAAATGTGGATTACTGAAATAGTTTTTTTGTATTATCATATGACGAATGTCAAGTTCATTTATCCGAGAATGCTAAGATTTAATCCACTGTCAATCAATTTGATCTCTTTCATTAGAAAAGCTGCCTGTTAGAGAGAAGGATTTAAGGTTCTTATCGTGTTCAATGAGGATTTAAATAGTCATTTTAATGACCCAAATTGATCGAATCTAATATCGATCATTTAGTAAAGGTATAATCACCTTTTTTTCAGCAATGAGATTACATCAAGTCTTTTCTGTTATTAAATTGTGATTGATGAACACTCATTTTCATCAACACGTTCGGCATTCCTTCGACTACTGATGCTGATACTATACGACCAGTTATTTCACGTTAACACTTTTTCTTCGATATATGATATAAATGGACTCTCAGAATTACCATTTTGAAAATACTGCCGCTGAAAGTTACACCATTGTCATCAATTACAGTGTATCTTTCATAAAATATATTAGAAAATAATTCTTCATGTTCATAACATTTATTCGCGTATAACCCACGTCCATGCAGATCGAGTTATTCAAGCATGATTCATTTAATGGCTACCTGGCCTTATAAATATAAAAACAAGCAAATAAGTCTTATTCAATGCCTTAAATGTTTATCTTTATATTGACAATACATAAAAGCCTTCAAATTTATTTTAAGTTTAGTTATATTTTGTTGTGAATGTACCAAAATGAAAAAAACACAAAACATTTGCGAGAAAATTAATAACGTGATGTTTCTTCAATGTTAACATAAGTAAATTTATAGAAGTAATATCAAATGGATGTTGACGTTTCGTTGTGATGTTTCATGGGTCATGCGTCACAGGTATTTCATATAAACACAAATATTTGTCACAAACGTGACGATGTCCCCCAGCCGCCATTAAGAAATGAGCTAAAATGGAAACACATCAGATTTTCTAGAGAGTCGTGAGCTTTTCATGTTTTATTATTTGACAATGATATCCCAAGTATTTACACAAACACAATAAAATGAGACATAGTACCGTTATCAAAAACATGCTTATACCTCATGTGTCATCCGTCACACCCCCTTTTTTCATTCAAGGTAAACCTAATTCCCAGTCCGATTTTTACATAGTCTTTCAGAAAAAAATCTAAATTAATGTTTCCCAGTTAATAACGGCAATTTATTATTTTCATCGCACATTTTTTCTACAAATATTCTCTCAAGAGAAACGTGGAAGTTAAAAGTAAAACTTGACCTTCAGTGTTTTTATGTTCAGAAATCGGTTAAGTTTTAAACTTAGTTTTTTACAGTGGAGGTAGAGATTTGTGAAAAAATACAAACCTGCCACTTTAATTACCATTGATTAACGAGTACTTTCAACACTGAAATTGATCTAATTTGTACCTTACAAACTTAAACTGATATGACATTCCTTCTATATCATTCTACAGTAGTCTAAATGCAGTCAAAGGTTCCATCCATGGCTGAATGGTTTCAAAATATTATCATGTTAAAATAAAACGATATTATGCATTGAGTGAAAATAAGGAAATATACATACTTATAAAGAGCCACTCCGTGAGTTGTTAGAGTCATCTGTACCAAACTTAATCAATGGTGTTATTTGATCGCGAAGTATTGACTGTTACCAAAAAGACACATTTTAAAGCTTATTTGGCAATGTGAAGGTAGAACATCGCAATTATCATCGAAAACCGGACAGTGGCGCGCGTCAAATAGTCAAACGTAATTTTGGAGACTTATCTGAAACAGCCAGGAGGGCAATTAGGAGTTGATAGTGTTTGTTAGGTTATATAACTAGTATCCATGTATATTGGACGTGATATCTACATCTCTGTGCATTTATAAGGTTGTTTTTAGATTTTCATGGAAAACCAGTATGTTTTGATTTTATATCACCACATATGACATTTAGGTTCGTGTCAAAGGTAAATTATATGTTATGAAAATCACGGAGTGGCTCTTTAATGGAAGAGAAGACTCTCATGATAATTACTGTTTACATATGTCTAGTCACATCAGGTGAAGGCAGGACAATACAAACTTACTAAATGTAAAGCACTCTTTAGTGGCAAAATTCTATACACTTACGTAATTTTACTTTAAAATCAGATACCTTATGAAAGGTTCGTCAACTATTTACTCTATTATACTTATTATATACTATATACTTATATACTATTTACTATTATATGTAAATGATGAAAAGATTAACAATGCAAATGAAGGAGCAAGCTGTTGACATGCATTAACGCAAACCATAACTCACGTATTTAATGGTATTATGTCCGCAAATCCTTTAACAAAGGAAAAACAACTTTTGGCGGGCTGGAGGAAAATGAACCAATTGAGTGAGTTGGGATTTAACCTGTTTTCAATAGTACTTCAGTTATTAAACACATGGATGAAGGCCAAATGCTTTTTACATGTACTGTATTTTCTTATATTCGAAAATTAATACACTTCAATGGAACTATCATTTTTTTGTAATCGATCGAACATATGAGTAAATCACTTTTACTTTAGACCTATCTATTTCTGTTTTATTATTTTCATTTAACCGGATAAGAACACAAATTGCTGATAATTGCAAATTTTGAGTCATTCTGTCTGGTTGAATATTAAGAGTATTTTTGCCTTGATAAAGTGACTTAAACTAAACGCATGCAAACATAAAGGTTGACATTTGTAGAGTATATAGTCAAATTCCGAGATTAAATGCTTGATAGTTTCATTATTGGACAATACACTCTCTCAATGGGCTCTCTGGATAATACATCCTGCGACATCAGGGTATTTAATTCTGCTGATTGTCCTGTTTATTAGCAATGTGTACGTCCGCTTCCCTATTTTGTACACAAAACAATTTTTTAACAACAAATCAGGTGATTGGTTGGCATTTGATGAATGAAAGGCATTATCTGCCTGGTAAAATTGATGAGTTTTTTGCTTTGAACACTTGAAAGCACGAAGCAGTGCAAAGATCAAATCACAAAAACATATTGACTGACATTAATCTTACAGTGCAAAATGATATTTATTTATTTGATCATAAACGATATATAACTCAGTTACTTAATGATTGTGACTTGAACCTATCAAAAATAAGGTGTCATATAGGTGTAATATCTTAAATCATTCCTTTCACGCTAAAATACAATATTTCAAAGAGAAATATCGAGTTGAAAAACATTTTAAGTGAAAAGTTTCATCATCTTGGTATGCCCATTGATGCAAACAGAACAGATGGTTTTTCCAAAATCTGTTTTAAAGGAAATAGATTCCTAAAACTTTCAGCATTACGATATAAATGCAACAATTGACCTGGAACATGCACTTGCTATCATAAAATGTTGAAATATCTTCTTGTGTGAGAAACTCGTTTCCGCTGTGGGAGGACTGATGTGTTATTGCAGTTGTGTAACATAAACTCATCAGCTTAAGTGAATTTGCATTGTGCCCTATTTTCTAATGGAGTTGTAACTTAATAAGAAAGTGCCAAAAGGAACTGCAGTTCTTCTTTCATAATAAATAGGTGAACAACTAGAACACGGAGTTTAAAAAACACTGGGGTGATGTACAAGGACAGTTAAAATTGCCTGATCCTTCTCCATTGAATATTTCCTCTTTGCTTGCACATGGCCATTCTAAAACTTAATGCTATTGCAGATCATTTGTTATCAGGATTTAATTGTTAAAGTTCATGTTGATCAGGTTTGTTCCAACATTAACGAGATTAAACAAAAGATTTAAGGTCATAATAATATATACGACTGATGGTGAAATTCGTGGAATAATCCCGCTATCAGTCCACAATAGTGAGATATAAGTGAAAATAACATGTTATCACTACTCTTTGGTTTACGTTGCCATAAGTGCAGCTGACAACCATGCTTCAATGTTAATATTTAGCAAGAGATCCGTCATAAAATCTTTAAGTATGGAGTGAATATATATGAGTTGTACAAATCACAAATATTATAAAACTCAAACAAAGGTCCCATTTCTTGTTCACAAGGAAGTATTTTTCAAATTAAAGTTAAATTTCATGATGATCATAGTGAAAAATGGTTCAAAATTGTTATTATAAAATTCTTTTTCCTTGTGAAACCCAAGCTTACATAATTGTCTATTAGATAAAGCAGGGCCTTAAAACAAATTGGGCAAAACTGAATCACCTAAAGTCAATATCCTAATATCACTTTGGGAAACATTTGCTTGGAGCTGACGAAAACTAACTCTTAAGTAAAAAAGCTTCACTTTATTAAAAACCAACAGGCAAACTGTTGTGAAATATGAAACATCTCTGGAAAAAAACTAACATTTGACCGACATGTTTACAAAGGTATGGTGTCACGGGTGAAGTGGGAATCGTAACAGAATATGTCATGGGAATAATGCGGTTTGGAAAATGTCTTCTTAAGAATATTCTATTGCAAAACATGCCTAGGAATTTCAATGATACTTGATTTGTCTCAAAGGTAAGAGTTAAGTTTTTTAATTTTAGTTTTGCAGAATAATTTTGCATCTTTGCTGTGAATTTTGTTGTTACAAAAAGGTTAACAGCTCCAGTTTTATGCACTGGTGAAATTCATGCAAAATTGTGAATGCACAGGCTAAAACATCGGGCCTTGACAAAGTGAGAATGTGATTTTGAAGGCGACATTGCCAACCTTTACATATTTTTCTAAATAGAATGACTGATATGGCCAATTTACATATGTGTTTATTGGGATATAGGATGAACATCTATGTGATATATGTTAAATTTTGAGATGATTTATACAATTTATGTGGAATTTAAAGTTTCACATACATTACACATTGGCGTTGAATTAATAGGCTTGAAGGATAAACGCTCTTAGATTTGGTGCATGTTCAGGCTATACTGAACACTAAAAAAACGCGAAATAATAAGTTATAAGAAACAAGATGTATTTTGTGAAGTCAACATTTCTGTCCTTCATTCTTGTAAGGGTCATTTTGCAAAGATGATCGCCTCAGTAGCAAGTACATAATTTGTTGTTTAACGCCACTTTCAAGAGTAATTAACTTATATAGCGGCATCCTGCTAAATCAGCGTATATGAATCCGCTCTCCCTCGTTCCTAATACCCTGTTCTCTTTCGGGCTAAATACCTCGTATGGCTGGCGTTTTTGTATGGCTGGCGAAAAACGCGCTAACCACTGCGCTATCCCACCCCTAAGGAGAGGTGCCAGAAGCATTTAGCTACAGTCGTGCTCAGCTACTTGTAAGTGCCTTAGAATTATCGTTGTTGTATTCACATGTTAAATAATCAACTTTTTAAACACAGTAGAAGTAGAATGTAAGTAAAATGTTTCAATATAACATTTTCTTTGGACATAAGGTTATGTTGTATAGTTGTAAAAAGACAAGAAATTGCTCACTGATCATCCACTGTGAAGGTCCGCTGCGTTACCTTCATTTGACGCTTTAAAGTTCTTGGTCGGGGGCGGGATAGATTAGTGGTTAGCGCATTCGGCTTGGGATCAGGAGATCTTTGTCTGCAGGAGAGAACTGTTCTTCTCGCAGCCAGTTTTGGGTGCAATGCTTTTTATCGAATTTCAGTGCTTTACGACCCATGGTTCGCTAGTTCCTGTCGATGCTCGCAGGTTTCACCGCAATGCATAGCCACTATGGTACTGCGGGCTTTCTCCATCTCTTTTGGATACCGGAACACACTCTCTTGAACTCTCTTCTAATTTAATACATATTCAGTGATAAGGTAATAGCACTTGGTTTAACATGTTGGTCTAATGTGCTTTCAACAATATTTCAGTTATTCTACACGTGGACGAATCATACAGAAGAGTTATTAGATAAGGTGTTAGGGTCAATGTTGGTTTAGCTTCTACCCGTCGACCTTTCCATCTTGGATAGGGCGGGATAGCGCGGCTTCGGATCAAGAGGTCCATTGTTCGAAACCCGTGAGGGACCCTGCAACTTTTGTCTGCAGTAAAGGACTGTTATACACGCAGTCAGGTTTGGTTGCTTTCTCCGTCTCTTTTGGATACTACTTTTGCAGTACTACAAGCATCCGCGATATAAGTGAAATACTCTTGAAAGCGGCGTAAAACCCCATATCACCTAACCTCGATATTGTGTGAGCCCTACCATATAGCATAGCATCTATTAGGTATTGAAGTGATAAATAACTAGAAAGCGTATCCTCCTTAGTAACGTTCTTTTTCAACGCTCTATTTCAAATCAAATAACAGATGAGATTAAGAATTAGATAATATTTTATTTGGGTAATAAATAAATTCATGTTGGTACATGCAGTACGTATTAGCCAGACCACAAGATTTACAGTTATAGTGTTGGTGTTATAGTTGTAGGGTTTACACGTTATGACAATCTCTATGTAAATCTACATTGGTCGCCATAAAATTACCCTGGGGCAACGTCATCAGGAAATTGTGTACTAAAATTTACCCGACATGATTATAAACTCCTCTCCCTACCTCCCTCCCGTCAAAGTGGTTCTCAATTTAACTCCGAAAAACTCGGACGAACGGAGTCCAAACTCGTATCCCCCGTCCACTTCGTAGAGAGGAACGATATGCCATGATAATGCCGGATATGGGGAGATGCGAAATGAGTTGGATTAGCTTATGTTTAGTATAACATAGCCCTTTCAAGCTCTTGCCTAGGAAATTAAAGTTCTGAGAAAATCCTACCACCTGATGAGTTATAAACACGCGTGAGGGATAATTTAAGAACTGGAATTGCACGTCAATTTCTACGTTGCAAGACCATAGCATGTTTTACACGTCTTTAGAGTGGTTGGAAGGTTGGCACTTTTTTGGCTTACACGAGTCAAGGGCGAGTAAATTCAGTTGAATTTTTCCTAACGAAGTTTCCCAGGGCTTGTTTGTAAATAATATCTGAACAGTGTGCACTGAAAAACAGAGAACGTTCCGTTTATTATGTCGGAAGATATAGATGTGGGGGGTTTTAATGCCGTTTTTAATAGTATTTCACTTTATCTAACGGCTGCTAATATTATTGCAGGGAGAAAGCTCGTACACTTATGCGACCATACATTGCGGTTAAGTCTACGAGCATCGTCTGGAACTAGCGAACCATTGGGGGTACTGCGCTGTGTAGCATTACATCAAAACCTTCACGCGTGTAGAAGCCAGACGCGCTAACCACTGCGCTATCCCGCCCCCCTTTGACGGAAGAAACCACATTGGGTATAGGGTGTATGTACAAGGTGGCAAGTCATTTCTTGATGCCATGAAAACCTTTTCGAATAAGTAAGTGGGAATAGTAAGCGAATAAGGAAGAAGTAACCTATTTCACATTGCCACTAAAACATAGTTATTAATAACATTACATCTAGTTACTATTTTTGAAATGTGAAATTTCCATTTTAACAGAAATTATTGGAATGAAGAGAATGCTTTAAGTAAATATATTTCCAAAAGATGTTATCGTCGAAACTGATTTGCCTGAACATGCTGACTTTCAGAGAGAATAGATAAAAAAGTAACAGCAACAGATACTGGGTTTGTTAAGGCCTACAGGGTTTTATTTTCATATTAAGTAATGTTACGTTTTCTGGCATATGCAATTTTCACCATATCCTGTGAAAGATTCAATCAGACTACAGGCTTTGAACCTTTTTGGCATTAACTTTGGTGACATATACTTGTAGGAAATATTCAAGGGTGCCAATAATATTTTGATTCATTGTTATTTTTAGTATCCCCCATTTAAACCTCTTTAACTGAGCGTTTAGCTTATATGAATATCGTTGAATTATTTGAAAATTGTTTTTAAGAGAGCCAAAAATTGTATATTCGGTTTTGAAACAAGAGGAATGTTACTCTTTATTCTAATTTTCTTTTACTACTACAGTAAACAATAATAATAATAAAAACTATCAACCTATCAAACTATCAAATTTTTTAAATTAAGGAAAAGTGTTTTCACCTTTTTTTCGATAAGTTAAGATCTGAACTTTTAAAAAAATAGAAAATTCAGTCAATCAATCCTTAACCTTATCAATTGTTTTTTTTAAAGATTAAGTCAGAATTACTCTTAAAAACGTTAGTTTTCAATCTCCACTTTTAATTATTTTTTTAAACATTGTTTCACTTTATTTATGACAAGTGTCAAAGTGTTTTTTCCATTTTTACTGTCTTTTTACGTGGAAATCAATGACATGTCACAGCAGTTTCACTGGGATTCCTTCAAATGTTAAAGAGAGACGGTATTTCTACACAATTGTAAATCTGATCATTTTATGGACAATTTTATAGATATTTGTTCACCATAGAAACTTGTTGATCTCTTTTGTCATGAAATCTTAAAAATCTGCCTTTCCATTGGCATAGATCCAAGAAAATAATTATCTAAAAACAAAGAACAAATGCATTTGCTCTCTTATAACTATGATAGTCGTAAGTAACAAACATTAACATTGGCTTAATTGACACTAAGAGAGCTTCGAAAATATAGACCCAGGTTTCCTTTTATATACTCATATCCACGATTCTTTTGACTTCATTGTTTGTTCAGCCATTTTTGTTAATGTAATATTTCCCTAATCTTATTAGATTGAATAAATCATTTAAGAACTAGCCTCTTACGACATCACATTTTTATTTTGGAAATGTGAAACTTTACAGTGAATGGGCATTACCATCAAATAAAACGTTAGAGGATATTTTCAGCAAATGGTATCCAAAAACGTGCTCTTGTCAGAACTGATTAGTCAGAAAATACTGATTTTCAGATAATCAAAAAGTATCGGCAACTGAGAAATCTAATTTCCAATGAAGGCAAATTTCTATACCTGTGGACAAACTCAATCATTCTACAGTGTATTTGACGTTTTAATCAATTTAATAGCGTAGGTAAACATTTAACTCACTAATTATTCTATTTATTGTAATTCTCTGAATTCTTTAACTAAAAATACTGAAAAAAAAAATACGTAATCAAGATAAATATTGGAAACATTTCTTAATCGCGAAATACATTGACACATATTGTTTGCTTTTTAAGATAATTAAAGATAGTAAAAAAAACCATATTACATCGTTTTTTTTAGTTTTGTTTACACTGAGTCAAAAATGTATCTCATTTCAGGTGAGGTGATTTGGGGTTTAAGACACCTGCGAGCATCGACTTGAAATAGCGGACCATGGGTGGTTCAGACTAAGGAGATTAAAGAATTACCAATTGATATATCGTATATTTCATTTGAATTCAGAAATGGATTCTGAAATTTTAAATGAGTTATTGTTAGAGAGTTCTTATCTCTGCATATTCAATAATGAACGTCAAAGAGATTATTTAACTTTGCCAAAATAGCAAACATTCATGTTTACATATCAACAGTTCCATTATGATCTTAAACATAATAACAACGTTTTATCGCATCGTTAATAATTTAAGTATGTGAATTGGTATTATGAAATGATTGATGCCATTTATCCCAAGCTGATTCGATTATCCAACTGTTAGTTAATTCAATCTTCTTTTCAGGAAGTACGGGGCTTTATGTAAGTTCTCAGTGGTCATCCTTTCTGAATGAGCCAAATCGCATCTGATCTTATGTTGCAAAATTATTGTAATCACAGAAAATCCTCGTTGTAGGCAAAACTTTGATACACTATTTCCTTTCTGTGTATTTTTAAATATAGTCTGTTATCAATTAAAAACTCAATTTCATCGCTTTTATTTTTAGTTTGAGTCATAATTTACAATGAATTGTCAGTATTGCATTACATACTTAGAGCATGCATACCAACGTTTTCTGCTGACATTAACTGAAATACTTAATGTATAACATGTTTTTTTCAAGATTGATGAGGCTGAAACAATAAACTTACTCTTTATTTTAACCGTATCCCATTGATGTAACAATAAGATAATTTTGTATTAAACGTTCAATCCATTTCTCTTTGATATAGTTCAATATCATTTATCTCACATTGATAAATTAGCGCTTCTTAAATTAGCTGGTTGACAATGTCTATTTTGTCAATAAAAATCATATTTCATTCATCGTCATTCATGTATTTGACAGCTTATTGTGCTTTTACATTATTATTAATTCTCTTATTTGGCAATTGTTTCTGTTTCCTTGTTATGATAATAAATTGTTTCCAGCATACTATTTGTGTGTAAAATATTGGAAATTTTGAAATGACACTTCGTTGTGTATTTAATGAGTTCAGATTGTTCAAAATGTGTGACAACTGTCATAATCAAATCTGACAATGGTTTTCCTTGCTGCTCTTTGTATTAGTTTTATTTAACAAAGATAATACATTAAAATGACATTAGGTACCTTCTGAAGATCAAGCAAAGACGAAGTGTTAACCAATAATCCCATCCGACAACCACACAATCCTTTATGGCTCATAGAAATTCGTCTTTTGATCCATACTTAAAATATGACAATTTACTTTTTTAAGCACAATTTTCTGATTTTGACATTTGGTTAAACTTAATTTAAAACATAGTGTATGCACAAAAAAAACCCAAAACCAAAAGAACGATTGAGATCAACTCTAAAATGGTAACTTGAACTCGATAATTTATTCTTTATGCCTTCATTTAGTGAATTTCAATCTTTATAATCACTTATCATGACAGCCGCACTTTCAATAACCTTAAGAGAAAAGATAATGGAGATAGACAGATATAAAAATACACAGGGATATGGACTTAAGATAAAGCTATATACACCTTGACATTCGAAGTACATAATTTCATAAATAAACAGGGACGAAATGTAATCATAGAAAACAAGGGGTTAACGTCTTGAATCAATCGTTGGTTCATGCATAACACGAATATTTAGAAAATAGACTTTTAAAATTCAGGTCATAGAGACACATGGATGATTTTTCATGTTTACAAAGCTTGTTTTGCAAATATGTTTTTGTTCATAAGTATGAAATAAAGACTTGGCGAAAAACTAGGACATGATCTTGTGTAATAAAGGTTTTATGAACATATGCATTCAAATGAGTCAAAGTTTATGAAGTATAATCAATAATTGAGATAATGTCCTCTGAATAATTCCCAAATGCTATGCGACGACAAATGGCCGCACTCAAGCCTGCCTACCTGGATGAGATTAATGAGCAAATGGATAAGTGGGAGAAAAGAGAGTCGAAAAAAAGTAAAAAATGTTTACAACTGCAGATACTGTTTCCACAATTATAACAATGATACATTAGTTTACTTTACACTGGTAATTTTTCATGTAGTAACGATATTTCACAATATATTTTCAAGAATGCACCGAATGACATTTGATTCTCAATATTCCCAAATTTATGGTTATTGATTTTGATTGTCATCAGTTGATGGT
This sequence comes from Phorcus lineatus, assembly GCA_921293015.1. Classification (NCBI taxonomy): domain Eukaryota; kingdom Metazoa; phylum Mollusca; class Gastropoda; order Trochida; family Trochidae; genus Phorcus; species Phorcus lineatus. The sequence continues at coordinate 43,911,019 of OV121087.1, forward strand.
CGATGTCAGAATAATTCCTCACATTCATTCGTGCATAGTCCAAACACGTTTAAAGATATAATAATCATTTTATTGAGCATATCGACCACAAAAACATTTGAATATGTGTTATATGTGTTAAATATAATCTTATCGTTCTTTTTGATAATATAAAAAAATTGTTTTGATAAGTTTTTGTTCACAATATTTGATTAAATTTGGCTATTTGTAATCAATTCAAACAACGATTTGTTGTGTGATTTCATTAATTAATTGGAGTAGGTCTACTTAGTGAAAATGACAAGTGAACAAACCAAGTCTGACACTGCTTTCGACTATAATTCTTTCATGCCATGTTTACTTGACTTTGAAGTAACAAGTATTCAATAAATTCACAAAAAGGAAACTAACCCAAGCTTTGGTAACCCCTTCGTACCAAGATAAGAAATATATATCGCCAGTAGCACTTCAAATTGTCTATTAGACTGCGTAACATATATTTTTATTCCTTTTTTGCATAACATTTCTAATCTAAATGAAGAATAACAAAAAAGGACAATTTCTTTGATGTAATACAATTTGAACTAAAATGAAATTGTCAGAAATCACAAGGCTGATTTATTATGATTACAAAGCTTGTACGCAATTAAAGAGTTTCATTACTATATCATACATCAAGAGAAAAGCTGTGAAAAGACACGCACGAATTGAGGACACTGACAAGCTAGCGTTTGGTTATGCCTCATCACAACTCATTTATCAAAAACAGGAAAACACTAGTCAATTAAATCAAACAGGTCCAAAATCTTTTTCAGTATTAACAATATTTAACACGTACATTATTCATTGGTAATACAAAATGTCATACTTTTCACTTCGAAATAATTTAAGTAATTCCAGGTTCCAATTGTTAACTCTTTACTCCAATGATAAAGACAAAATAGATACAAAGCAAACAGCCAACTATATAGGAAATCCTTTTACTTCATGTAAACCTGAACTTGCACACATGAAATCAATTATCAGTAGTATTTCAATTTGCCATCGTTTATATTCTTATTCAAAAGACAAATACTGTGATGTAACTATTCACTTTCACTCGACCGTACATAATGAACTAGTTTAGTGACTAACTAGTAATTTTGAACAAACTGATTAATTTTCAATTTGCCTCTTCCAGTGGAATGTTGGTCATGATTGCAAGTCAGAAGGCTTTGTGTTTGGTACCAACAACATATTAAATATTTGAAATCTAGGTTGATTGAATTGAAAATAACATTGCTTTCGATGCCCAAACGGTACTGAAAAAATTGTATTGGTAATATGTTCGCATTAAGCTAATGCAAGACCTTATTGATAAGTAAATTATAATTACCTTTTGCTTTTAATGAAGTTCCCTTCCTCGACCCAATTACTTTGCATAAGCGTTCATGCATTTTCCTTTGGAATCCATAAGTTTATTAGAGTTATATTTCAGAGGGCTTCGGTCTTTCCTTAACAAATGCCATGTTTATCTCCTCGAGTGAGGTAGAACAGTAGTTCAATCATCAACTTGCTCTCTCAAAATATAGACACCGTACTAGTCAAATACTCATAATTATTTATTATTTAACCTTTTTACGTTTTATGTTGAAATTGACCTCATTCAAAGGTGTAAATGACCCCTTAATTACGTGTACAAGAGTTTAAGGGACGTCATAGCATTGTTTCGATGACGTCACTAACCTGGTGATAAACTATATCCCCACTCAATAGAGCCAGAATCTGAGTTTGTCACTAATAGAGCAGAATATTTCACTTTGTTGACAAATTTTTGTATTTGGTAAATATCATATATAGAGAAGTAAAGACTTTTGGAAAGCATTTTGCTATTACAACGAGGTCAGGACGTGTTCATGATATTGCGAAAATGCTTTATTTGAACTATTCACACTTTAATCATTTCATGATTGTTACATTCAATGAAAAGTGATCGTTTATTGTCTAACCTTAAATGTAAAATGTTATGGTCATGAGATATGTGTTGTGGCCAAGTTCATCTTTTGATAAAATATTGAAACATAAAAAAGGTATTGAGAACTCATATTAATCAGCCATTGATTATAATTCCCAGATATTCTATCACCATGTTTCTAGCCAAGGTCAAAGGTCAAGGTCGCGATTTATGAAATCCAATAATATCTCATTGTCAATACGATTACTTGAAACGTTTTGGTGCTTAGAGGCTCTTATTTGGGTTCATATCAAGAAGTAATATTATTCGAAAAGGTTTTCTCTTCAAATGATCAAAGGTCATGGTCACAACGATTCTGGCCCCTTGGATTCTTTTGGCATATTCCTGTTTAAAGTCAAAGGTCAAGGTTGTAAGTAATAAAATCAGTAGAAAAATTATTGTAAACACGGTTACTTGACAAGTTTTGATGCAATGAGGTTCTTATTTGGTATATATCAGCTACAGATTTGCGAATTTCTTTATTAAACGTTTATAATCATCACATTATTTTTATTTTATTATACCCAATGAAATTTTAAACAGATTGCGTGACCGTTAAATGTCACAGATCAAGGTCAGCCTGTCAAGTCAAATTTTGAATTATAAAATAGATTTTTGAGATTTTAGATTAATTATTTTGTGATATACCCATTGGGATTTCTTTGAACATGTTCACATTCAAGGTAAAGTTCAAAGTAACATAATGACTCGCCGATTATATATGATTAACATAATTATTATTATAAAAACCCGTGATATTTTGCCTGATTATTTTCAGGTTATTAAAGGAGCTTTGCTGATTCAAATACGCAGGATTGACGCAAACGGTATTGAGATACAATTGCATTTATAGACATGTGTACACGGTTTATTAACATCCAGTTATTTTCATCAAATGTTGAAGGATACTTCTGTGAAAACTTTTGGATTTGGGAGATGATTTACATCTAAGATAAGCCTAAAAAACTCATGTAATAATAATAATAATAATAATAATAATAAACCGAAAAAGAAAACATTCAGCAAACCAGGTCTGCATTTGACTACCCTGTTTAATGAACTTAATTTGAACACTTGCATCATAAAATAATCTACATCCTTCTATACCAGCACAATCATGTTAACATGAGGTTTCACATTAATTGCCCATATGCGGCCAATTTAGCTTAAAAATCATCAGTTAAAACATCGAAACAAAAGCGAAAGTAATTTTATTGGCTGTTGAGATAATTAAATCATTTGCACACGTGCCATGCATTTTACAAATGGCTTTCTTTTCTCCTGCGCTTTAAAATTCCAACTAACGAATGTTTATTTGATTTGTAGTGCTTCAATGTATTATTTATATCTTACGACAAAAAATGATCTGAAAAGTGAGTCACCAAAATTAACATTATAATAAGATAAGATAGATAATTCTTTATTGCCCCATAGGGAATTCTTTGTATATTAGAGTATACAAAATAGGAACAGTTTGACACGCTTACACAAACACATACATACTCGCACACATGCATGGCAATGATAAAAGATTATTAAATAGATATACATAAATATATTAATTTGTTTTTAAGAGTTGAATACGAAATGGGCAAGAACACATACAACTAAGGATGTAAAACATTAAAGTAAGATTAAGATAGCATGATATAAGATATAAGTGTAGGGAAGGTTTACATCTAGAATCTAGCACTATTATTTAAAAATGGTATACTAGTTGGAATAAAAGAAAGCTTTGAACGGTTAGATTTAAAAAGTGGCAAAACGTACCTTCATGTACGGGCAAAAGTTGATAACAATGGTGTAGGTAGTGGGAGGGGTCATTAAAATTGTTTTCAGCAAATATGTTCTGAAGATTAATCTTGCTATTACATTTTAGAAATTCAACTTCCAATAATTTGTAAAACAGCATGACCAAATGGAGCTAAATGGTTTCATGTTGAGTTATATATCTACACGTTGCTGTTAATTCATTGTTGCAAATATAATACTTAGTCGCAGTTTCAAACATTAAACTGGACAAAACATGTATATTTATTTACAACCCGCCCTTTACCTTTCATTTATTAGCACTTATATAATATTTATTTCCACGTTCTCTGATAATCCCCAGTTAGGTCTAATCAGACACAATTCAATCTTCACATCGAAATGATAAAAGGTGAAGCAAAATTCGAATTCTTCTTGACAATCATAATATTAAAAGTATGAAACGTAAAGAATTTTGCCTCCATTGTACACATACATTTTGTAATGACTTTCTTATCATAAGTCCAAAATATCTTCTCCCAAACCTGCTGTCTTTCTCTCACTATACCTTTCTTCCGTCTTCTCCCTCATCCTATCGACCCCTTTCTCTCTGATCCGTCGACTCTTTTTCGGATGCTCTCCATCCACGTGTTTAAAAACTGAAATATTGTTCAAAACACGTTAAACAACCAACTAACTCTCTCACTCAAACTCTTTCCTATGTGATAGTCACACGATGAAATAAAATGTTATGGAGTTTGAAAAAGAAATACATCAAAATCTAAATTGAGAAAAATATTTTGAAACAAGATGAACAATATCTTGGGTGATTTACAAAAAGTTGTAAAATAGGAAATCATATATTTGATAACGTTTTATTCTCGGATCGCCATCATTCCAATTTGTCACTAATAAAACCCTATCATTTCCTTGATGTACATGTTAGCCACCCCATCTTCTCATGGTAAATGTCTGTCCTAACGTATTCCTCTTCAAACTGATGCTCATTGTAGTGCTGCTGTACAGAGATAGTCACCGAGTTCCCCATAATACACGTATCAACGATTTTATTGAAATCGATGTCTTGTCTTTTATCGACTTTTCAGCACTTACTGGAGTTTTTTTGATGAAAAGAAATACACGCTTTTTTAAAGATATGTTTATAATGTTTTCCCCCACTGGGAATCGCATGTTGATAGCATATTTTGTCTGTTAAATCCATTTCAGGAGCACAAATCGAATGTCTTTACTCCATAAAAACAAATTCTACATGAGTGTATGAAACGGCACTGAATGTAAAGCAATTCACTTGTTCTTATAAGTAGGACAACGTTTTTCCTCATTGAGTTTTAAATTAGACTCATTGTCAAATAAAATAATTTGCTTTACTGATTAAACATGCTTTGCAGCTTTTAACATTTGCGCTTTGAATGTGCTTGTAATTGCAAAACCACTAACATTTCTAGAGTCTTGAGCTGTATTGACAGACCATTTAAGTGTCAAAGGTGCAAATTATAGACACACAGGTGGCGATCAGTTATAAATCAACGATCTGGTCTTTTTGTCTTTTATTGATCAACTGATCTCGTCATGTAAATTAATGAGTTATTTTTGCTATACAAGCCAGAACATGTAAAATGATGTATTTTAGGCATAATAAACATGGTCGTGTGAGTCAATTGGTATTTAAAAATTGGGACAGGAAGTTAAAACAACATTCAGCAATGTTTGTAAATACAATATAATTTGAGTTTTTTCTATGTAATGATTAATGTCACTCAGTCTTTACATTAAGATTATTCTTTTTTATATTATATGTGACAGTGTAAGAATAATGTTAATCTATATATCAATGCTATTTGTTACTTCTTGTCAAACAGCTTAAAAATAAGATAAGATTTTCAAATAAGGTAGTAAATATGTGTAGGCGTAATTTTCTCTTTAGATGATTATAGATCCAATTATTATTTTTTCTTATCCTTTACCATTTACTAATACTATCTATGGTTAGACGTCAAAACAGAAGAATTTCGTCCAAATAAAAGGTACATGTCTAATGAATACTTTTTAATTGTAACTAATCGTTTTGATTTATTAAGTGTATTAAAAAAATATGTAAGCCTCTATACATATACATGTCATACAATTTGCTCACAGATAAATGATTAAAAAGTATTTGATGATTTCCAGCCATCATTTCTTCTTCTGATATTTTATCATTTTTTAATTGACATGTAGATAATTTTAACTGAATAGGTAAACAGCGAACACTGACACCAATATTTCTAATATATCTACGGATTGATATGTCGATTTACAACCGAGTAATTCTTGTCAATTCATAATTTTGCGTGTATATCATTTACTGGGAAATATGAACTCCTCACTCACGGTAATTATAATATAAAAAAGTCACTTACAAGAGAGGCATGCCAATTACTGAACATCATTAGTAAACTTGAATGGCCCATTGATTCATTGTCAATCTCGGGGTTAAGAAAGGATAATGAGTCTGTTTAACTACTTATTCTATTTATACTACGCCATCATATATCTCTTTGAACAAATGAGGATTCAGACTACCCCACACTGATTTTTATTTACTCTGAAATGTTTAGATAAAAAAACCCAGAGATTTAATTGAACATTTTTTTCATATAACTTTTAACACATTTTCTTGTAAGGTCAATCTGGAAATTTTTCATGAAAAACCAACACATTTAAAAAAATCAAACTTTGAGATAACAGTTTATCGAGAACTAAGTGTAAATTATTTTGTCGGATATTCCCCACAGACCTTTAGCATTCAATCTCCAAAGAGAATTGTATTATAATATTGCTTCATATGATAGATGACAGTAGGTCAGACATTTACCATTCAAGATGTTTGACTTTTCTCTGAGCTATCATCAGGGCCATGGGGAATTCTGAAAAAATAAATGGAGAGGTAATATTTCATACAAATTCAATTGTAATGCAATGATTTGATTGGCAGTATAACCAGTGGCATATTTCCGAGAAAATATGTATCACAAAAGTTTTTTTTGTGTTACAAATGCTTTTAGCGCAGAGTAATATTGTTAACTGGTTTGTATGACATTTTAAGAAAGGACTGTCAAAAAATTAAAAAATAGTCACAGCGCATTCCATAAACATTGAATTGTTTCACATTTAATCCTGTTTTGATCATTATGAATTTTTTTACTTTTTTATCCATTGCATTTACAAATGTATTGTTTATTAATTTGATAAGACCTATTCTCCACAACGTGGGATTGATTCGGAAAAAATTCTTAAAAAGATAAATCTTCTAAATATATTGGTTATGTGAAACCGATTAAAATGAGGCTTATTTGTGTGTTTTATGAGCTAAGAGAAGGTCTGCTTTGTGAATATGACAACTTATATGATCATATCTGACATTTCTTTCTCCAATATCCTTTGATTCAAGTTGTATATGACATTGATGCTGAAATTATTTAATACCCACACAATAAAAATGACACAGAGTATCGCTAAGAAACATCAACTTATACACTTACTCCAACGCTGCCCAAGCAGATACAAGAGTTAAAAAACGTCGACTCACAGAGGCCTTTTGGAAATTCCCCCCCCCCCCCCCTTTTTTCTTAGAAAAATCATATCTTTAATTGAAAGAAACACAATATTACATTTTTGGACTTATACAGACATTTTTCTCTCACGAGAAGGTAATGCATCTGACAATGCATTTTGTGTATTGCGTTTCAGAATTCGGTGAAGTTCTGGACTCATTTCATTCAACAATGAAAGTGATTGCTTGTAGAAAAAACAATCTGCAACCCTCGTCCGTCATTTTTCAACAAATACTTTCAGAATTGAAATAAATTTATATCGCAGAGAAAAAAAAATTACTTTCTAATTGAAATTATCAGTTTAGACACCTAACAAATGGCTTTTTCTTTCATATTATCGATAAAACGTATAGATAGATGATTTAAAGATGTTTGTGTTTCGTATCCAATTATAAATACAATTATACAATTACACCATGGACGACATGAAGTATGAACTTTAAAGAGCCACTCCGTGAGTTGTTGGAGTCGTATATGCCAAACTTAATCAATGTTTGTCATTTGATCGGGAAGTATCGACTGTTACCAAAGAGAAACATTTCAAAGCTAATTTGTTTTGTACAGTGACAGTTTGAAGGTAGAACGTCGCAATTATGAAAGAAAACTGGACAGTGTCGCGCGTCAAATAGTCAAAGGTAATATTCACGACTTATCTAAAACTGTCAGGAGGTTCGTTAGGAGTTGATAGTGTTTGTTAGGTCATATAACTAGTATCCATATTTATTGGAGGACGTGATATCTACACATCTGTGCATTTATAAGGCTGTTTTTAGATTTTCATTGAAAAGCAGTATTTGTCATATATTTGTCTTTTGGACATAAAAAGATAACATGTTTTGATTTTATATCACCACATATGACATTTAGGTTCGTATCAAATATAATAATATGTTATGAAAATCACGGAGTGGCTCTCTAATGAACGTGTTATTCATGCTTTAACACATATCATCTGAATTGGTTTTTGGTTTTAAAATGGTAATGACCGATCTTTTTTTGATTGATAATACAGGAGTTTCTTAACATTTATTCATGCATACGACCTATTTCCTCCTCATGTCCAAAACGAGCCGAATGCCACTCCTACTTCCTTGTTTGTGTAATGGCTGAATTCCGGTAGTGTGACTCGGTGTGTTTCGAATTCTTACGGGTAGAAGCGAGTGTATCGATAACTGAGTGTATCCAAAACCGAGTGTATTAGTAGGCCAGTAGAAATCATGAAAAACCCTATAGCAGTGCTGATGAACCATGAAAAACCCAACCAAAATCAACCACGGGCAACATGCATTTTTGGGGCAAAAACCTTAAAAAATTATGGAAATTAGGAATTATTTATTAAAAATATATTTATTATAGGACAAACTTTTGAATAGGCTAGAATGATAGATCATACAACATTACATTATACCTAAGTTCATTTCTATTGTAGGTTTAACGCCATGTCTGTTTTTGGGTGAAAAAGCATAAAAAATGAAAGAAAATTGGAATAATTTATGAGAAGTGTTTATGTTGAAAAATAAAATGTTGTAGTGATTAGAATGATAGATCATGCAATATTACATACTTTTAAGGGTGATTTATGCTAATGGCTGAACATCATGCCTGTTTTTTGGCAAAAAATCAAAAAAATCAAAGAAAATTGGAATATTTTAAAAAACGTATATTAGTTGCACAAAACACTTATGTTGCCATTACAATTTAAGATCATGCAACAGGACATACTTCTAAAGGCTATTATTAGTTTTTGACTGAATAACATGTTTTTTGGGGGGAGGGAGGGGAATTAGTATAGAAAATCGGAATCCTTTTATGAAAAATATATTTGTTGAGAAATATACTCTATATTGACATATCTTGAATACAGGAATATGCATTTGACTTGTATATCTAAGATAAAAAGTAAATCTGATGATGTCATTTTTATTACTGATGAAAATCACAATTAAATCAACTATTGGGGATTAGGTTTTTTTATTTTAGGGGTATAATCCTTGTGAATGTGAAATGTGAAATGCGACAAGGCCTTTCTTAGCAAGGCACTTGGGCTGATGCAAATACAGGCAATGCGTGGAAAGATGGATTTAGGGTAAAAAATTCAATTTCTCACAAGCAGTGACAGAGTTTTTATATTGGCAGTATTCTTATAATGAAATAAGAAGTGGTTGTACACATTTGTTGTCCACACTTACATCGGTCATTTTACTACATCCTCGGTAACTAAGTGTTCTCACACTACACTATATCATCCCTGAGACTTTGAGTCAGAAATATGTTTTCTTGAATTCACTGCCCTTGATTGGTCTTCAAAATGTCTGACTTACAGATCCTCAGTCACTTTTCACAATCTCTAGGTATATCTTATCAAATACTTGTTTAATTTGTAAAGATAGAATTAAAGCTCTCCATATGCAGTGTGCACATGTTAGATTAAGGCACTGATAAATGTGATTATCCTTCCCACACCACCAGCATGACAGTCTTCTGGTTCAGATTTCTAAGTCTTTACCTGAATTTGAATCTGTTAACTATTTTCAGATGTTGTAAATAACTGATGATAACTATATAGCTATATAGATATACTTGTTATCTACCCCTTGCTACAAAATACTTTCACAAAGCATATAAAACAGTTTCATCAGGTACATATTATTAATTATTCTAACAAGGGTAAAAAAATTGCACTTTTGACAATGTTTTTTGAAGAATGAAATATTCAAACTTCGTTTCCTGGATCAAATTTTATATAATGTTCAAGATAATGACGATTGTCCAACATGTGCAGACAATCATGCACTTAAAGGTACTATGGCACGCTTTTTAGGTCCAAATTGGCTATCTTAAGGCATATGATTTACTCACTTAAGCTTTCAATCGATACAGTAAAATATTTAGGCTATAATTCTTTGCAACTGACCTGTAATCAACAAATACAAAATTTAAGACAGTCGGATTAGAGATAATTAATTTAATTGTCAGTTGTGTACTTAAACATATGAACAGTTGAAAACCGATAAATGTGATGTGCGCAGCTTTTGAAATTACCTTAACTCTGAACTGATAATAAGGGATAAAATATTGTATGCCAAAATTGACTGATAGAAACATAATGAAGTTACAATAAAACAAATTGATGTATGGTCTCATTATTATATTTAAAATTGAGTTGATGTTAACTTCAAATGGTTGTACAAAAATACTGATCAATAGACGCTTTCTTCATAAGAAATAAGTCGGCGAGAAAGTAGTATCAGTGGGATTGCATGCTTAGCTCTTTGGAGGTGTTAGAACTTTTCCCCCTAATTTATCTGTACAATGTTTCAAATGAAATTGAATGTAATTTATCTCCTTTTACATTTTCCTTATCATAACATTAAAAGTTCATAATAATTTCTCATAGAAAAGGCTTTTATGAAGAATAAATTGCCATTTAGAAAGCTAAAAATATAGATAAATCAAACACTAAAGATCTAATTATTTGATGGTATCTGCATAGACTAAACCTTTCATCTGATTGTCAAAATACTTTCCCATAGAAAATATTCACAATTTTCATTTATAAAGTCATAATATACCGCTTCCAAACTTATGTTGTCAACAACAATGTCAGCCATTTTGGCAGTTGCTGTAAAGGGAGATAACTCAGGCGATAGTAGTCACACAACTGATCTTATTTGGAGAGGCTCCTGCACAACTTTTAGGTACATTTTCAAGTGGCCATAACTATTTCTGCCCATGGTTGATTTTGGTTGGGTTTTTTCTGAGGGTAAGGGACATGTAATCTTTCATTTTTTCAAGTCATTTGTCTGTTATCGAAAATGTCCGGGTTCACTTAAATTTGGGGAAATTTCTACTGGCCTATAGCCTGAATGAGGAAATATATTCCAGAGATAAAAACCATGATACGAGACCGAACGGAGGCTACAGAAACAACAGAAAGCAACAAAAAATGTTTGGTTTGGACAGTTGTATTTGCATCCTGCTAAATCAGCGAAAACGAATCCGCTCCGCTGCTTCCTCATACCCTGATCTCTTTCACGTCAAAACCCTCGTATTGCTAACCAGTCACATCCTGCACAATCAGCCTAATTGAATCCGCTGATCGAGCTCCTTCCATATACCCTGATCTCCTTCGAGCCAAATCCCTCGTAAGGCTGGAACGGCTTGATGTTCGTGGCTGTGCTCACCTGTTAATGTTTAAGCCAATATCACGAATATCAAGCCGCCAGCCATACGATCGAGGGATTTAGCCCGAAAGAGATCAGAGTAATAGGAAAGGAGTGAGAGCGGATTGATATGAGGTGATTTAGCAGGTTGTTGTATTCGTTGTAAAATAAATAATGGGCGTGAGTGCATTTCTAATAATCACAATGCAATTTTTTCTTGAAATTTCTGCAACGATAATCTTTAAAATTTGGAATTTAAGGGCTATTAACCTAAGGACCGAATTGCAATAAATGTAAAATCCAATTAAGGAAGAATAAAATTATCAAAACTAGCTTTCTTTTATTTACAAAAGGGTTGTGAGAGATGTGAGGGTAACGGTTACTGAACTTCGCAATGATATCAATTGAATGGAATCAATGTTTTAATCCATATGTAGGTCAAATATTCACAATACCTAGAAAGCAAGAATGTTAAACATATATGAAATATGGAATAATTATTGAATGAAGGAATTGTAATCTTTTGATGTTAATAATATTCATTTTCATACATATAAGCATGGACTAGGCACATAATTTGACAACATAAGCAAGGACTTGCCACAGTTTAATATTATCAGAGGTTCTAGCAAGAAACATATGTCAGGGAAAAACCAAATAAACTATTCAAAACAAGAAACGCAAAAAGCCATTTTTTTCAAAGAATTTAAACACTTGATGTTAAGAGAAAAGGTACAATGGAATTTCAATAGTAAGAAGATGAGAATTTACATTTCAATAAACATACACTTTGCTAAAACGACTGCAAGTGTATTTGTGTTTTGTGTTTATGTTCTCATTGGTGCAGAAGGTGGCGTCAGTCATAACATTAAGTGGCAGTCATTTGCAAAAATTTTTGATTGGCATCCTCTCGGCAACCTTTGCATAAGATGACGAAGTCAGTTTTGTGTAATGCCTCCCTGCTCTTCCTGCAATGCAATGGTCAGTCATTGGAGTATCTGCGACATGTAGGGACGTTGACGTTGATCGAGTATATCCCATCGATGTTCCATTTGGGGTAAAGCTCTGGGGTTTGGAAAGGTGATTGCTAGATTTTGAGGCTCCTCTTAGCAAGGACCATGCTTGAGAGTTTGAGTTATCATGCGAGAACCACTCCCTCTGTTGGTCCACAATCGCATGTATATGCATTTCGAAGAAGCTGTTGATGAACTGCTTTTCTGTTAAATTCCCCTAAAACCACAACTCATTCAGATCGCTTTGTGCTTGATATCACATTGTCATTCACAAAAACTGCCGGCCTTTCAATTTGCATTGTTAGCACAAAAAAAGTATCGACGGTAAACAATACAGAAACACGTTATTTCTCATCTCGACATTGCGGGCAATGCAAACAAAACTTATTAGTTATTTAGGTTCAAGTTCTGGATTGTACAACACCACTTACGCAGTTTGTAGTTGCTAGAAACATAATTGACCTTCTCGATCGAATATCCTTTCACAACATCAATTCCGGTAAGTCGAAACAAGTACAATGCTATAGTTCCTTTCACACGCAAAGTACAATATTCTATATCGATAACGATATTAAAAACGATAATCTGTTAAAAGCATTTCTATTTAGGAATTAATTGCTATAATAGACCTCTAAACGTGTGATATTTAACATGGGTTCTCATCTTCTAACCCTAAAATATTTGTTTCTGCGAAACGGTATTTGCTTTGGTTTTGTTATTGCCGTTGTGCAAACAAAGAAGTGTCTTGGTGTTCTACTTACTAATGGAGTTGTAACTCAATTAGCAAACATTCGAAGACGAACAATGAGGCTTCCTCTAGGATGAAACAGCTAAATGTGAAAGAAAAGAGTTCACAACATTAAAAACATTATCAAAACTTACGATAACAATATTGTTTTGAAACTCATTTTAGTCTAAAACAATAAATATAAATCTGAAGTCCTTTAACAGAATAGGACACCACCATCAAAACGATAAACAATGTTGGTCTTTAGGACTTTTAACAAACACATCCGTCCTATATTATCCCATTAAGAGATTTTCTAAATTGAGTATTTTGTGTAAGCGTACACGAACTAATCAAATAAATCCAGTTTTTGCTTGTTGAAACTCAGATAGAATTCCCATGTAATTTGCAGCTTTATGCTTGTGAAACTATCTTTACAATAATTCTTTACTTAAATGTTAACTTGATGATTGAATGAACACTTGAATCAGAGAAATCAAAGCTAATATTTGTGTACTTTTAAAACTGTCAAACTTATACATGAAATGGAATCGGGAAGTATTTTGGTCATCCCCCCCACATTCTGTCCTAAAAGAGGTAGATCGGTCACTATTTAATATACAACTTCTGTCCTAAAAGAGGTAGATCGGTCACTATTTAATATACAACTTCTGTCCTAAAAGAGGTAGATCGGTCACTATTTAATATACAACTTCTGTCCTAAAACAAGCGTTTCTAGAAAATGTAAACATCTGATTGGATGCAATCAAAGTTAATTGTGAAATCAGCAACGTCGTTAAAAATTAACATTCAAAGCGCCTCAGATATTTATATTGGCTGAAATATTGCAAGGTGATTTATGTTGCGATATTTTGGGAACCTACCAGAAGCTTGAGATGAGCTCGTTTTAAAACAGAGGTTGTAAAGGAATTAATGACGGAGCTACCTCTGTCGGGAGAGAATTCTCCCCACAATCTCTTCATATGACAGTTGTACCACTTTAACACTAATCATGTGTATCACATGCAATGATGCACAAAAATGTGAAAACGTTATAACGCTTACTGTACAAATTTTTGCAGACTATGATCTCACAACCAGCTTGTTATCATGTGAGCCTCCCATAGAGATGGACTCTGAGACAATCATGGACTATGCCAAAGTGACAGTGAGAGGACTGCATGCCCTAAATGCTCCTCCACAGAAACATAGACTCTAAACTCGGTACTATCGCATTTTTCGCATTTCCAAAACTGTCGCATTTATCGCATTCCATCATTTACTGCTTTCATAATTTAATGTAACTCCTACAGCATTACTGTACTCTCTTCAAGAGGAATAAAAGTTTATATATATATTTATAACGCTTACTGTACAAATTTTCACATAAACAATTCGATTTTAACTTAATCCAGAGAGATCAACAGTCACTCTTTCAAATGTATTGCACAAAGTGCCCCCCATTTGATTCACAACCGATATATTTAGCTGACCTATTGCCGTCACTGTGCTTTAACAAACACATAACAAATATCAAAATAATCGTAATGTAAATCCTTCCTGACATGTTAATATTGTTTATCTCGTGGGTGATGTGAGAAACAGAAAAACATCACGAGATAAATGTGGTTAAGCAAACAAGTTGTGATATTTTTTTGATAAAACATTATTAGGAATTTAATTGATGCCACTTTCGTGTCATAATTGGTAAAACAGAAATCTAGGTGGCTTCATGTCGACTGAGCCTACTAAAACAATTAGGTGCATCCAGGATGTGCTGTTTACCTTAATGTTGTCAATTTTGTAAAATTTGAGTTCAAAGTATGTTGAGTGAAATCACCCACCTACCTCACTTCTTTCATAATATTATACGACCTTATACAGGCAATTTAATCACATACATTCTCTAGCGTCTTTAATAGACTCATGTTCCCATAAGAAAACATTGCACTTTGTAATTCTTTGAAACTTGTAAAGAAACAAATACATAAATTGGCCTTGCTTCAACAGTTTGTACATAATTATGGCATTCACTTGACCCAGAAGGAGACTATATTTGTGATGATGTCAATACATGAATATTACGCGAGAAAACGAGAAAAATGCTGTATGCAAAATTGGTGACAGGAACAGAAACAATAATTACCATTTGAGGTCATATTGAATTACTCAAGTCAGGGTAACTTGACATTGTCTGTCGACAGACTCCCTACGTATAGGCTTTTTTACACTAGTGGCACTTGTAATACGATGTAAAGTGTATGAGAACAAACGATAAACTATTTGTTTCATGCCTATATCTCGTTTTTATGTGATATAGATACTTCCATGGGGAAAGAAAATGACCATGGTAACCTTTATGAAGATCAAATGGTAAGTCATGTAAAATCACATCTTTCCTCTTTAACATAGAAGTCCGGGTCTATTCGACCTATCTATTTGGATGTACCAAATTCTGTACCATTTCAATTTACTGATTTGGTTTATTGATTTAAATATATCCAAGGGTTTGAATTTTGGCAATTGTGTATGTAACATATCATAATAACGTTGTACTCCAAAACAATCACACAACATGATTTCTAGATTTAGTTTAGAATTATATTTGGCCATTTCGCTGTTCCATGTCTTTATTTTTTACCATTTAACAATTAAAATGCGTAAAATATTTTGTAAGGTTTAAATCTGATGGTTATGCGAATTAAATTATGACTCAAAGACAGAGTACACTGAATTAGAACCTTATCAGAATCCCTTCTTACCCCTTCTTCTTGTTAGTAATTCGGTCACATCACCATGCCATTCTCTTCACTTAAAAATAAATATCTGACTTGATTCAATGTTGATAAGATTAAATCATTTGTTCAAATGAAAAATCAGTTGTCCAAAATGAAAAGCATCTTAACAAAGTTTTTCTTGTTGTTTTAGTCTTAAGAATTTCAACTCAGAATTGTTGATCAAATGACGTTGTGCCTTACATTGTTTAATTTACATTCAAGTGTGTTGATTTTCCAAACCTTAAATAAAAACTATATTATAAAGTCTCAAAACTTTTCTCTCAGAGTGATGAATACTAACTACTAGCTTTGACATTCACTTCCCATTTTTGTTTCATACGATCCTACTGACAAACATGATGAAGTGTTGTCATTATTTGGTTACAAGAAACTCATAAAACTAAACAAAATAAGCTTAATGTTAAAACTGCCTGACACGTTAACAAGGTTATTCCCATGGGTGATGTTCGAATCGTGAAAATAGACGTCTTTGTAACTAACAAATGTTTTTAGGAAAGCATGTTTTGGTGACAATTTTGCCTGATAACGTCATTGTGAATATGCTGTTTTCGTAACCGTGGGGAAGTTCTATATCCATTAGGTGCCGTTAACCTTTCCTTTAAAATATGGAAATCTTAAATCATATTGAATGAAAAGCAACGAACAACGGGTTGTTGAATATGTGGATAGACAGTAAATATACACTAAAAGAGTAAACCACTGAGTACATGTATGTTGTTCGAGTCAATTATGTCAAACTTCATAAATAGTTTTATTTTATCGAGAAGAGTTTGTTTGTTCTGAAAATCAGCATGTAAGTGCTTAAACGTTCAATATAGTGACAATAAACAGGTTAAAGTCGTGATTTGTGATCGAATATCGGACAATGGCGCGTGTCAATGATTCAAACGTAATTTTAAAAACTGATTTACAGACATCCTGCTAAATCAGCATAATTGAATCCGATAATCGAGCTCCTTCCATATACCATGATCTCCTTTTAGCCAAAAGCCTCGTATCTCTAGCTATCTAACCAGCCAATGAAACGACTCGGATGGCCCGGATGGAAAATTCCGTTGAGTTTAAGATAGTAGCTTCAAGCTGCTTGGTGAACGACATTTCATTGGCTGAAAAAATAACAGGTGAGCAAAGCCACGAATATCAAGCCGCGCCAGCCGAACGAGGGATTTAGCACGAAGGAGATCAGGGTATATGGAAGGAGCTCGATCAGCGGATACGCTGATGTAGCAGGATGATTTACAGAAGACATAAAGACACTGGTAGTGTTTAGTAGGTCATTTAACTAATATATATTTAAATTGCAAGCATAATTTCGACATCCTGACATTTATATGGCCGAATTTCATAAATCTTTGATAAAAAGAAAGTATCATAGTATTGGCATTTTAGCGACAAATATGCAACTTTAGAGGGCTAACCTAGCACTTATAGTATTGTGGCTCTTATTTCAGCCACAGACAAAATCATCAAACATACTCAGTGTCACTTTAAGCACTTGGAATGCTAATCCCCCAAAATCCACATAATATGTGTCCATATTTGAATCATCTCAAACATGTTTGGGGTAAACACTGAGGCTGAGGTCCATAGAATCTTTCTGTTTAGTGGCCTAATGGCAACGTAAGGGACATCAAAAGCTTTTCGAACGAAGTTTAAATTCCGAACTTGCATTATTAGGATCTTCAATTTGATTTCACAATTACAAATTTTACCATCATATTTGGATTCTTTTCACACAATAAATGAATTAATCATATCATACCTTGGGCCAAACGATTCAGCTATGTTTCAAATATCAAACATGTTCAATCTTGAAAGGGATTTGTTACATATCTTAGCAGGACATACTCGATTGAAAACTGTATAGTTAGAGCAAATAACAGGATAGAATCTTATAGTAAAGCCGAATGATGTGTACATTCCCTTTCTTTGTTTTATATATATATATATATATATATATATATATATATATATATATAAACACAAAAAAACTTCTTCATAGTTCAAGTAATAAATAGATAAAAAACAAAAGTCTGGAAATGATTTAAATCCCCGACCGGTTTCACACTATTCAGTGATCATCATGGGGTCTTTATGACGTTGCCATGCTATGACGTCACAGAACAAGGGGCGCATAACTCTTGACAATCGATGCGTACCCACAGATTGGTGACGTCATTACTTTACATCAATCACATATAATAATACTAACAGCAGTTTTTAGATATGGACAAGATTGTCAAGAGTTATGCGCCCCTTGTTCTGTGACGTCATAGCATGGCAACGTCATAAAGACCCCATGATGATCACTGAATAGTGTGAAACCGGTCGGGGATTTAAATCATTTCCAGACTTTTGTTTTTTATCTATATATATATATATATATAAAGATATAAAGAAACAATATCCGAGTAAGGTTTGTCATCTTGAGACCTCAATTAACAATTTAGAATAGAAAGAAACTCATCTAGACATTAGTCGATCTTCGCAACAGCAAAATTGGTGGATCAAATCTGATGAAACTCCTTGTTTTTTTTATCAAAAACAACGAAACCTACTATGACCCAGGACGATTATGTTGTATCCTAACTCATGTTTTGCTTTCATGAAACAAAGTCTCTTTCATGACTTGGGTATCGATTATTCAATTGAATAGATGACTCATGTGGAGAAATACAGAACAAAGACAATTATGAATATATCAGCTTATAAATCATGGAAATAAAATGATGGACGTAAATAAAATCTAAAACTATTAATTATTGATGTATCATTTTACAGAATGATGTATTGTCAAATATCACATATGTAATCAATTTATATCAATCAATGTTTTTAGTAGCTTGGGCACTGTTTGTTAAAGTTGCCTTTTCTAAAGGTTTACAGTTTCCAGGTCCATACTGAGACCTGAGTTTAAAATCTTTAAATAGACAACGATACCAGGATACTCGATTTTGTTTTGTTTCTTGCTCTGTTTTTTCCCTAGTTTTTGTCTGTTCTTTTAACAATCTCAAATCACCTGTTTCTTTTACCCATTTGGATGTGACAACTAACACTATTCAACCATAACATTGAAGACATTAAACATTTCTCTCTAATAAAGCAACTTTACAACACTTTTCTTTTTACGTTTTTGCAAACAAACACGATATACTGAAGGCATTTTGGATACAATTTGGAAAAGCCATTGTTCCTGATATATGTATTTCCTCAAAGCGAAAAGATACAAATGAATAGCCAGTCTATCATATTATGCACACGATAGGCTACATGTATATGTATGGTTAATTACCTCAGCTAGAGCTAAGATTTCAATAAAGAGTGGCATCTTCCAGGTGACCAGCCGAATTTGCAATAAATCAATGTAGTTTCAATCAACGTAGTCAATTCGTTGTCTCCATGCAAATAAGCTTCTGTTCCCATGTACCTTATAAAACTACTTTTTATATAATATGTATATTCGCAGTGGCTGGAAGCGTGAGTCTTTAGAGTTCATGTCCATATTGTAGTCTACTAAACAGCTTCCTCGGTCAACGAGTACTTTCTGAAACTCCACACATATAATTTCCCTTTAACTTCCATCTGGAAAGATCGCATTCAAGGCGAATAATTCCAAATTATATGTTTAATGTCAGATGATGCTAGTAGTCATTTGATGAAAACATAATATTCATAGCAAGCAGTCTTCAGATTAATCAAAGCTGGCTTAACGTCGCCTTTCAATATTAAAAGATAATAGTGCAAGATTAGTTCTGTTTTCTGTTGGCATAAACACGTCGATCTAAACTTAAACTTAAACCGTTAACCGTTAACTGAATTAAAATCGACGAAGAACATCGTGCCTATACTGTGGTGAAAGTAGTGTAAATTTATAACAGTTGGTTCTTTAGATATTAAAGTTTAAATTTAAACTCAGAGGAGAGATTGAAATTAAAACAGCTATTAAAGAGGAACTTTGGAAAAGCCTTTAGTGAAGAAGTCGTTGAGGCTTAGAGCTAATTATCTTAATAAAATACTTCTTTAATTTTGGCAATTTCCTTGCCAAATAAATGGATCTTTTCAAATGGCAAAGTATTTTCTTCCAACGCGATGTTTTGTGTAAACGTTGTAACACTTTTAGATTAAACTCATAAACCTACTTTATTGAAACACTCCCAGAACTTACCCCTTCACAAAATGAATTTTTAACTCTAAAAATGTTCGATTAATTTCGTTGCCTTAGAACGATTCACGTTAAATAAAGCTAAAATTATTTGACATAAGAAATGAAAGTTATTAACAAGTTCGATGTACTTGAAAATTACATATGTCGTCATTATCAAAATGCAAATGTTTAAGAGTCATTTTTGAAATCATTTTCTAATGTTTTGGTTGTTTCAGCACCATAGAGCATTAATAAAAGAGGTTAAATCCTAGTACCTTAAGAAACAGATTCCGATCAGTTTTCTTTCCATAATATTTCTTTAGTAAAAATGTGTCAATGAAAGGGAAAATATTGAATTGGAGAAAAATCTTACGAATTCGTCTTGGCTTGATACTTTTATTTTTTTATGAGTGTTAAGGTAAAAGCGTCGTATCCATCGGCATTTTGTTTTAAAAAACAGTTATGTGTTTCATTATAATAAAATCGAATGAGGAATATTCGAAGAAGGGGATAGTAAGTGGATATCATCTAACAGCTCTTGGTATTGATTTATCAGGTATAAAGAAGGTATCAGGTTTAAGTTATTTTTACAATAATGTTATTATGTTCTTTCCTTTTATAATCACTTGAACGCGTTAATCCTAGATGTTTATGGATAGTGGCTAACTGACACTAACGCCGTTGATAATAAAGATTAAGTGCGTCAATATCAATTTGCAAAAATAAATAATTGGCCCACTTTTTATTAGGAATTTATGTTTGAAACTACCGATCATAACTATATAAAATGAAATAAATTCCGGCTCAATAAATATCGGACCATGAGAGCATATGAGAGAAAAACGATATTGTCAGGTCGTGTAAACCAGCGATAAGATTCAAAGACATAAATACATTCTCTCCTCCACAGAGATAGCTCCGTCATTATTTCCTATACGAACCTATGTTCTGTTAGGAGCGTTTCTTGGTCAAGAAATGTAGAAGTCCTGATTGGATGCAATCAAACTTAGGTGTGCAATCAGCGACGCCATTTCATAAGTTATCATTTGAGAAGCCTCAAATATGCCCTTTTGCTTAGGGAAAACTAAAATTTATTCGAATATACACTTGGCATTTATTTATTTACAGAACGTTGTCGCCTTCTTTAGCGTCTGCATCATAGTACTCGGTTATCTACACAAGCCGCTGAATTTCAGTGGCTGAAATATTGCAAGGTAGTTCATGTTGCAATATTTTATCGCTAGGGGAACCTGCCGGAAGCCCGACAATATCTTGGATTGCTATTTATATTGAGCTTCGTACAGGAATTAATGACGGAGCTACCACTGTGGGGAGGGTGTGGCATAATTGAGGATTACAAAAGATCGATGATTGACTCTTGTTGGAGAAAGGCATGTGAACACCTTTTACAAATATACTTCGGGAACGAAAATTTCCTGTGTAATGAGCTCGCCACAACAATGTATTCCACACTTTTCGAAAATAGTTATAAGCAAAATTTCCATTTTCTTTTTGATAACAATCTTTCATGTCACGATAATGAATTTCAAGGTTCAATATCTGTAACATGGAACATGTGCAAGCTAGTGTAATTCTTTCAGAACTGATCGTATGTGCATCAAGGTTGATATCTGATTATTATCAATTGAAGAACATGTTGACACCAAGCAGCTCGAAACGTCTTCATGTTGTTCAATTGATAATAATCAGATATCAACCTTGATGCACATCTCACACCTCATATGTTGTTCAATTGATAATAATCTCATATCGACCTTGATGCACCTTGACACCAAGCAGCTCTCTCGGACTCTGCAACTCTCGGACTTTCAACAAATTTAGCCTCATCAATTCCTTCTGTCAAACGGTACCTATCGTATTTCCTGTGTAAAAGCTTACTTTTTCTTGCTCTTGATAACATTCCAAATATGTTCTTTCATTTATGACATATAAATGACCAGATTGTTAAAAGACATTAACGCAGTCATAGAAAAAGCTGACAGCGGATCTTAAACCACTTTTTTAAAACTTACAGTTCATACTGCTCAAACAAATCAGCTACCTGTCACTATGTGTTTCCTTAAGATTGAAAGAGTTTTAAATTGATATTTTGCCTCATGTAGAATTCCTTTTTTTAAATTGCCAAAGCATCAAATGTGAATCTTTAAGAAAATGGCATTTTGTTGAGTTTATTAATATCATTAGTCATTATTTGTAAGTAAACAGATCTAGGACATGAACATGTTTTGCTTTTGACTTCAATCATTACAAAAGTGGACTTGAGTGGAGAAAAGGTAATTAATAATGTTTATTATTTTCCACTTGATATCTCGAAACGTCTTCAGCAATGTATCCGCATTGTGTTGACATTTTCAATTCTTGGGCGCATATCTTTAACTTTAGGAGAGACATTTACACAGGCTGTTGTAGCCGTTTTGCTCATTCTTTTTCCATTTCAGTTGTAATTGGTAATATATGTTATATCCTTGGAAATTAGATACTGTTTAAATCATATCTTTGACTTTCACACATGGTACTGTCAAGTAATACATAATTACTACATCGAGCAAACCAGTCAAAATGCCTTATATTGCTATGCATATAACAATATGCGGCATGTAGCAATAGCGGCAGAATTTGTATATCAAATCCATTGAATTGGATATTTTGTGTGTCAAGCTCCTTGCATTACTTCGTTTCATTTGGTCTGATAGATGCATTTAGATGTGGAGTAGCGCCGCTAAGAATCGAGACTGGTCGGTATGTCGGTTGTCCTTTAAATGAAAGAACCTGCTTTTACTGTGAACGTTTTATTGAAAATGAATGTCATGTTTTATTGTATTGTCCTTTGTATGCCGATGAGCGACTACAACTTTTAACTGAATGTGCAAGTCTTTTAAATGGATTTTTAAATTTGGAGGATGGTGAAAAAGTTAGTTTTATTCTACGTTGTCCAGATGTTTCGTTGGAGTTGGAGTTCCCCTTTTATCTGTATTCATGTATATTTTAGACACAAGTGTCTCTCATAATTCCGTATGTAATGTCTCAACTTCTTACTGTGATTTGTTATTTTTGTATTTATTTGTTTTTGTAATATGTTGAGGCGAGACTTAAATAAAAAAATCTGTCTGTCTGTCTGTCTACAAGGGTATTGATTGTCATATAGTGACCATTGAATGATAAAATAGCATCTGGTTACAACATAATCACCAGAACCATAAGATAATTAAGCAAATCATTTATCCCGCTAAGAGGGTTTAGATTAAAGATTCCCATTCAGTAAAAATAATTAACTTCATTTTATAGGTTTACTGAACAATGAAATCTCTATGATTCTAGTTTTTATCTATGACCTTGACTACTTATTTTCTTTTCGAGTATAGTTTACAATAAAGAAATGGTCAGAATTGTGTTCTAACCAACATCACACTTCTTTATGTTTACGTCACGATCTTAAATTTTTTTTTTATTTTACTTATTTTCTATCATCCACTCATTTATCTGTCCCTACATGTATTTCACTTATGAAACATAAATCGCTTGCCTACGGTGACACAAAAAGTTTTTCGTCACATTGTTATCCATCAATGAAACCACTCATCCGTCGGACCTGATGTTGCTGGAATTCACTGATGGCGGTAAACTGAACACTCCACAAGACCCCCATGTGTATTAAGGAATATGTGATATTGCACATGTTGGATTGATTATGTTTTTTAAATGCAGAAAAAATGTAATATTTTCATGAGAAATGTTATTTAAATAACGTAAAATATTGTCAAAAAATCGGAATAATCAAAGAATCATCCTTTCTATATTCAACAGCACTTAAAATCTCATTATCTGTTAGAAGTAAAAGTTATGAGATAAGATGAATGATCGAAAGTGCTCGTATTATGTAACATTTTCATATGAAACCACAAAGTCCATATTATTATCGAAATGATAAATGTTTTGTGTCATTTCGTCTGAATATTCTCAAAGGACATTAATAACTCGATCGCGAGTAGCAATCTAATCATTTTGTTATATTTTATATGATAGACTACCGCAAATTAGATTAAGCAAAGGCCATTAAACCAAACCATAGAAAACAATAATTATTTTGAAATTTAAATTCGTGAAGTTTAAGTTTGTGATTTCTACCATCAGGAATACTAAACTTATCGTCACCTTTTGCTGCTCATTGAAAAAACAACACGAAAGATATGACGTTGGTGAAATGACAAATAATTTTTTAACCCCTGTAAAAGAATGTTGCTATATCATTAGTACCTTTATCATACGTTTTGGCAAAGGTGACATGGAGTAAATATAAAAAAGTAAGCAACAGCAGACATTTTGAAGAAATGATGTGACTGGCTCTATCATCCTGAAATATACAAATTTAATTCCATTTTAATCTCATTATGATTAGGTCTTAGGAAAGCTGCGCATAATATAATGAACCACAGTTCAAAATATTTTAGACCTTTTAAATGTGCTTGATTCCCAGTGGGAAATTTTCTTAATAAGCAATGTAAAAAAACATTTTAACCATTAAAATATTTACTCCAATTTTGAGAACTTCAAACAATCTTTTGGTACACTTCATTTTCATATTTCAACAAAAAAACGGAATGTATTAATTTTGTAAATAATTTAAAATAAATTCTCTAGAGACAACCTCGATGACCTCATAACTCTGTCATTGGATTTGTTCTAACCGTTTTATGAGGAAAGTTTTGAAGTTTAGATATATTTTACGTTTGCGTTAGTTTGTCTTTTGATAGTTGTTTTTTTAGTGTAAAATGTTTTGCATGTCTATACATACATACATTTTCACTACAAAGCACATGCTTTTGTTCACATTATAATTTTTATCGAGGATTGTAAAGAAAATCTTATCAACAAGCCATTAGCCTTAGATAGATTAATTTATTGTACATTGTAATATTTATCCTTAAGCGAGTTCGGGAACGATATCAGACATGTATCAAATGTATTATTGTTTTCTATGATATTAAGCAGTTTGATCTCTACTTTATTTAAGCTAAATAGTATGATGAATAAGGTAATGTAAATTTTAGTTTAAATGACAGTTCTGAATGTTTGTACTCTGGTGTCTCTCTTAAAAGATTTAGTCTTTTTTATATGCTTACAAAGCTTACTTTTGCAATGCGATTCAGGAAAGGAAACGATGAATACAAATTGTATAATAATTTTCCTAATAACTATTTTCTGTTAATCACACATATTGACAACAACCTTCAGGAAGAGGAAACAAAAGAATGTGACAAGTCTTTCCAATAATATCTCATCTTTATCGAATTCAAGAAAGCATGAAAGGACAAGCATTTTACATTCGCTGAATATGAACCTGGAAAATATCCTATCTGTGTTCTCATGCCTTATGACACATCCTTTATCAATTTGAAGAAGGGACATTGATTGATGAAAACGTCATGTTAAATGACATGCATCCCTAAAGAGTTGATATCAAACACTCTTTGATTTAAAATTATGTTTCCATCTGCTTTATAAAGCAAGTTTGATATTACTTCGTACACGTATTATTTTAGTATTATGATTTGTACAATGATTTCCCCTTATTCATCTAATAATATGTTATTGTTTTCAATAAAATAAAAATAACCACATACTCACAATCATTAGAACGATTTTAGGACTTAAATGTATGTTATCATATATACGTTATTGTAACAAAGTGGTTGATTTGTGTCTTTTGAACCAAATTCACCAGAAGCCTTTATTGAATATAATTAGTCGTGGCGATAACAGCATCATCATGCAATGTGCGTTTAACGCATGCGCAGAGGATGATATATCTAAAAGAATTAAAACGTTTTCCGCTTCACTAACTTGTTATTTGGCTTCAATGTATCATTTATTCTATTTCTGATGTAGATAAACATATTCTTAAATGTTTTATCTTTAAATGGGCAAAGTAGTTTTGTCAAGAAAAGTTAGTTGTTCAGCTAAATTTAAATTACGGGCTATCAGTAACTTCATAGCGGTCAACTTAAAAGGTCATAGAGTAGCGTCCCTTGGATGTAGCTGAGAACGGAAGTAAACAAACGAAACGAGATGTATCGCTAGGTTAAATTACTTTGCGTCAGTTGGTATCTAAACACATAATAATCTTATAGATTCATGGTAATGTGTTTGAAAGTGCAGTTTTACGCAAGGTCAAGCGTTGTTATTAAGTAATGTTTATCAAGAAATGTTGTTTCAAGAAATGTTTAAAGTTGCATGTTAGTGATTCTATGACGTGTCACTGTAAAGGTGTGACATTTAATAAATTTGTCGGCATTAATTGTATAAGGAAGTTAGATACATATTCAAGTTTCATGAGAGGATAATTAGTCGGTTATGATTGAAATAGTAATTAAGCATATTTCATGTTATATCATGTTCCAAAGAGTTAGACATGATTAAATTTATCTAGTCAGTGAAATTCTGAGAAGTAGATATGGAATTGTTTCATATTTTATAGAGTGAATTATTTATCTTTATTGTCATTTATATGGAAAGATCAAAGTTGACTTGGCAATTATAATTTAGTTCCTAAAAGTGTTTATTCGTTCATGTTATGTAGGTTCAAGTGAGTTTCAGGTTATTGTAATGTATGGTGAATATAAATGAACTACTGATCAGGTCACATATTAATAGTGTTGACTTAGAAAACCAAAATCACATGCTCTTTGTCAGCCCTTGCTGAAAATAAGAATATTTTAAAGACATTTATCAATGTTATTTTAGTACAGACGGTATCATAGTATTTCAGTTTGATATATGTGAATATAACATTAAATTCATAGTTGTTTCAGTTTATATTATTCAGTTGATAATTAACTTGAGACTTAAGTGTGCTTGAAGGTTCATAGTATAGTAAGGGAGATAACTCTTCTCATATTGTCAATTGGATAGTACTTTTCCATATAGTCAAAGGGAGATAATTCAGCTAAGCTTGTATTTGACTATAGGATCAGGCAATATTGTCAGGGAATATCATATGGTGTTTAAATAGTATATTTCCTGTATAACTGTATGGATGAAGATATTGAATGTAAATGTATGAGTTTATATTTGATGAAAGTTTAATGTAAATGTTCATAGTTAAAATTGATTTCTGTAACAGTTAAGATTAAGTTTCAAGTTCAAGTTGCCTGTTATAGCATATCAAATGGAAGCTGTGTAATAAGAACAAAGACCCTTGTGGTAATGAACATCATTTAATTATAATAATGTAACACTGATGTGCGTTTAACGTATGCGCAGATGATGATATGTCTAAAAGAATTAAAACGTTTTCCGCTTCACTAACTTGTTATTTGGCTTCAGGATCAACCAACTGGCTGTGCCCAGTACTGGGGGCAGACCACTTACATGTACATTATTACACAGATAAAACCAAATACAGAGATAAGCAATTATTTGTCATGAATCATTGCATTACTGAAATGGTATCTGTGTAAAAGCTTTTTAAGAGCGTTATAAAATATGAATTGCTAAGACTAAATATCTCACACTGTAGTAATCTATTTCGAAATAAAATTTGTGTTGATCGTTTATTTATGAAATTAAAGATTGACTGTTGACAAGCTGACACATGCATTATTCAACCTAATTTTGCAACAGAGCTACGTTTAACAATATCTTAAGTGTTGAAAGTAATTAATCTTTAAAATAAAATTATTTTATTATAGCCAACTTTAATATGTATTCATTTGTAAGATGGGGTAAGTCAAGGATTATGGTACATGCAGATAAAGTCTCGACATAATAAGAATGAAGGTTAATGAAGTTCTCAAAGTTAGTGGCCAAACCTTCAAAGTTCTTGGTTGATCATATATGGCTTGGGGGATTTAGAAAGATACTTCCCCTTCAAATACATCTTTTATTAACACTTGTACTTGATGCAGTTGTAATGTAAGCATAGAAACGATAAAGATGCCATTATTAACATAAGCGATTTATGCCTTACTTTTTTCGGATCATCAGATTTAAAAAATGTAACTTAGCGTTGTTCCGTGCATATTTGATTTAATATTCCAAATTAAAGCGAACTGGAATAACTTGTCTGGAATAAGTTCATATCTCTTCTACCTTTGATATCTACTGAACTTAGATGGCCTTAATTTGACCAATTTCTGCTTTTCACAATTAAAGCAGATTTCCGAATAATGAAAGAAAGCAATCTTGGTAATATCAATTCACAGATGGTATACTATTAACAGTCAAATCTCTCAGTCATATTTTTGGTTCGTCTAAACTGATCTGGTCAAAAGACATAGATGACAAAAGACCACTCGATTGTAAGTAATAGATTTTAATTAGAAGATAATGTGTGATACCGGATGTATATGACAGTCCAGTACAGTGTAATTACACGTCTGCAGAGTTATGAATATCATACGTACATACAGTTCTTATAGGAAAGGTTTTCTTTTGACTCTTTGATTTATTGTAACTCTTTACCAATGAAAATATTCATTTCCGAATAATTATTAAAGCCCCAAAAATTAATCTTTGTGTACTTAATGACATTTTCAAACGAATGACGTGAATTCAATGTTTTCCCCCTTCAATACTACAATCTTCAAAAGCTGTTTTGAAATAAATTTCAAAAGTTTTTTTTATTTGAAACACACAAGATATACTTTTTCCGAAGTTGTTAATAATTCTTTACATTTTAGAATAAATGCATGAAATGGAAGTGCTTTGGAACATATCTTTAATGTATCATAAAACCTGATGAAAAAATACTCATTCAAATTTATTTTTCTTTGATACTATTAACTAATGTTTACACATATTTATTAAGTCATTAAACTTGTTCAAAGAGTGAAAACCTTGCTACTTGCATGATAATTATATCTTTTCTTTTTATATACATTTATAATGTTGATCTACGGAACCTGAATACTAAATGGAGAATGATATGCCCTTGCTGTCGTAGGATATTCATTATGTCCAATACAGAAAATGAACACATTCTATTCCACAATGGTTCAAAGAGCAAAATTTTGAACCATTTATTTTGCTAGGGAAAAGAGTAGTGAGCAAGGTACGATGATATCGTTCATGCCAATTGACAACAAAAACTTTGATCCCATACAAAGAAATGCATTATGTGACCTCAAAAATATAAATAATCATTAAAAATCATAGCAAATGACAGTAACGGACCAAAACTGTAATCTTCATGACTTCATTTATAACTAGATAGAGGGAGACTAATTTTTATCAATTGAGAGGAAACCATTTTTTTACTCTTTGTACACAGGAAATCGCCTCAGCTACGCATACATGATTATCTTTCATTTTTCTGCTGAATAGTCTTGAATGACAGCTTTTAAGCGACACATAAATAAATAAACCCTTTACATTGCCAAATTGAATCTGATATTTTTGCCATATTTTGATGCATATACGACGTTTGGAAAGCTGTATAGTTTTCTTCATAATCATCTTTAATGGATTTAAATGGAAATTATGTAATTGTAGCTGAGATTATATGTTATCTTATGGATAACTTTAAAATGCATTTCAACCAAAATCAAAATAGTGAAAAATATCCTTGAAACAGTCAATTAATATGCATTTAACAATTTACAATTTTACAAGTGACGACTCATTTTATCAGGATATTGTATATACATTTGATACTATACATCTGCACATTTATAATGTAACATTAAATATTACAAAAATATTAATAATGCACACCAGCAAAAAATATCACGTACATGTATTTATTACTATCTAAAGGCATTACAGCACTTTTCTCTATTTAAATTGGCTATTTCAAGAAATATTAGGAATTACGCACTAACTTTAGCTCTTTATTGATGCAATAAATTACTGATCATTTTTAAAAAGTGACCTATACTTAAAATTGAACAAGTTAACGCGGCCAAAAATCTATGGTCAGCTGTGCCGAAAATGAAAAAAAAATATAAACAGTTTGAAACGGCTGAAGTGTGAAGCTTTTGAATTTAACTGAACTCAGCACTGAGAATATCAAATGAAATATTGTTTATTATAGCAATCCTGGAATTAAAACGATTAAAAACTTTAGTATAAGCATCGGTATTGGATTAAGATATCATGCGTCGTTTTTGGTTGTAGACAAATTTTAAATATATATATTTTATCCTACTTCATGCGGATTTATTGCATACTTTCTTTCAAAAACTTTGCACGTTCTTGAAAACCTGTCAAATGGATATTAACAAGAAGAAACGTTGAGTTAATTCGTGTCAATGTTCAAGATCTTAGTTTCCATGACCTCAAAGATTGAAACATATTCTTAACTTTTCAAAACGTTCAATGTATCCATTTAATTATTTGAAACCCCCTCCCCAACAGTTACAGGTATGTCATTATTTCAAAACCTAGACAACTTAAACTGTCTACTGATAAAATATCTTTCCAATAAAATATTTGAACAGCTATACATGGTTTGCTCTTGACAACGTGGCAATATTTAAATTAATGTCAAAAATGTTATAAAAACAGTAATAATAGTATCCTAAAATTTGGAATATTTGAAAGGCTTTATGCCTTAAATTTAACAATATTTCATTAAATATCAACATTTCCTGTTTAGAAGTTTATTATACAGGTCGATACAGTAAAATTTGTTGAAATAACTGGAGGCACGTTTGTCGTCTGTATCTTACGTTAGTAGCTGAGTATTTATCCATTCTATATGAGATCGAAAGAAGGTCGTCAGGAATAGGGGATAGCTTTAACTAAATTAACACCCATAACGATATTAAACCTCATGGCTTTTTCTCGATTTAGATTTGATAATCCTATAACTTTATTAAAACTTTTAATAAGTTAATTAAGTTTACAAAACTGTCGTCCATTTTAGCGTTTTAGATATACACGAAGAACATTCATATATATACATGCACATATACATGTTCATGAAGTAGTGTTTTTAGATTTATCTGGGCTTATTCATTACAAAGTTACTCGAAGCCTTCGATGTCAGGCTGAGACGTCCATTGTCAGTTCAAGATCTTCATTATCAGTTCCATAACGAATCGCCACATGTTGTTAAAGTTTCTATGAAGAAAATCGACAAAGCATGAGGACACGTCCTCTAAACGAGTCCATCACCCTACACTTAAATTTAAAATTGATAAAGAGGTATTTCAAGATTGAGTCAAATCTTTTTGTCAAGCAGGTAAATTGTATTGAAAAAAATTCACACCATAAATCGATATAAGAAATTTGTATTTACGGAGTTGATAGACTGCAAGTATTACATTATGAATCTATAACAGATCATAACGAAACCTGGTGCAGCAATAGGAGAGTTCTTAGACACACATGTGTAAACCTTCATCAGTGTTTCTATTTTGTTGAGATGTACCGATGCTAAAAACGGAATCATTTAAAGATTTAGCACAGTGAAAACATGAACTTGTTTATATGCGATGAAGGTAAACAAATTCGAAGGATACTTATGCATAATTTTGAGAAATTTAGTATATATAGAATAATCACAAATTAAAATCTTCAAACGTTCATTCTTTCTATTCCAAAACTAATTCATTATACCTCAAACTGTATGAAGTGAAAATTATGAGATACACGTGTGCAATAATTAATAAAATCTGTTCTTGTTGTACAATATCACTATATTGATGACAGATTTGTGTCATTTTCGTCTAAATATTCCAAACTCACCATGGAAACTAAACCTTGAATCGAATATAAAGCTAATATACTCTTTACTTCTTATGGTTGATTGAAACAAATGAGGAACAAAAGCTGTTTGAGCGAAAAACGACAGCGTTTTGAAGATAATATTTACTGACAACATTCATAACTGCAAATTGGAATATTTGCAAGCCGTAGATTAAACAAAGTTAGATTAAATTTATAATTCACTCTATAGGTGAATATATCTTATCCCGCAATGATCTTCTTATGCAATCTAAACCATTGCAGATGGGAACAACAGTCATAGGTAGTTCATCGTTGATCCAAATCCCTTATTATAACCTACTGTCATAATCTCTTTTGAAATTACAAAATTCAAGTATGCAACATTTAAGCATTTATGCATCTTGTCTTGCTCTAAACCTTTTGAAAAATGTGTATCATGTTATAAGATGACAAATCAATTCATGCTTAAGTTTCATGGAATATGTTTGATGAATTCTTCAGGAAAGAAATACAGTTTTGAATGTCATTCTAAATTTCATACGTTGGCACAAATGTAACAGGTCGTATAATTTCATATAGAGTTTGAACGTGTTTCTTTAGTAGTTTTAGAAAATGTTTGTTTGAATGTTTTGTCATACTAAATTGTATGAAATAAGGACAATTTGGCAATAAGGCATTTCTTGATAAAGCAGCCATAGAACATTACTTTATCTAAAATACATATATTGTCCAGAGGGCAATTCAAGCCAATCGGACATAGATTTATAATTAAATATGGAATTTATAAAACAATATTAAAATTTGTTTAATACTCTTTTGTACACGATGAAATTAAAACCAAATTCTATATTCACTTTGTCTCTTACTGTTGATAAACTTATAGTCAAAGCACTTAAAGCACTTCTATGGCCTAAAAATTGCAAAACACTAGTCATAAAATACTACTTCAATTAAACGCTGAAGCATAAATTAAGGAAAGAATCAACGGAGTAAGCATGAGAAGCATTGAGAGACTTTTAATACAAGTTTAAAGCTATGATGTTTCTCCGTTTTTCAACATGAACTGGTTGGCAATTCTTGATTTTGAGTCTAATTTCCATGAACAAATCTCGTTGATTGATAAGGTTAACAGCATGATGAATTCCTGAACCCAACATCCAAATATAAAAGTTGGAAATGAAATATGTAATTTCCCAAGAGATTACAATTGACAGGCTGTCGTTCATGTCCTTTTTCAATGAAATTCAATAAGGCAGAAAGTCATGTTTAACAAGGTATTAGACAATGGTCTTAGTTTATTTTATGAAACTCTTTGAAAGGATTATCATTGAATATAAGCATGCCAAATGTATCACTAAGACTTCTGTATGAAGTATTTATGTTTTAAATAGAAACTGTCAATTGCATAAAAGATTGATAAAATATCTTTGCTACAAAGGGTACACTTTCAGAGAAATACTACTTGTGGTCTCATTGGATACGATTATACGAAACGGTATACCATTGGAAGGTCACAGTTTTCGTGTTATTCGTATCTAATGAGACCGTGTGCATCATTACATCTTATTACCTTCGAGGACAATCATATCGGGGTTTCTATTTTTAGGACAAAATATCACTTCGCTTTTGCTCGGGAAATACTAATATTAAGCACTCGCGTCTTGATCATACATGTAGTATGTCATGGACACTCATATCATATATAACACATATTTTATCATGTTTAGATGCTTTAGATTTGCAGAAGGGAAACAATTCCAGAAACCGAAACTGGTTTTTAAAAAGTAAACGAGTGCGCAAAAATTCACGTTAAACGCACTAGTGCACACCAATATTTCGTAAACACAACGAATGCACAGATACTGCATATCTCTCGCTATTATTCAAGATCCTCACTCAAGTAATGTACCTCGTAAGTTATTAAACATATATTTACGTATTCAGGTAGTAAAGTTGATTTTTAAAGACCGGGCGTATTTAATGCAGCGTAACTTTAAATCCGCATGAACTGCGATATCGGAAATATTAAGATTTTGCTTTTTTGGTCAATCTAATAGCAATGTTAATGCTGTGTTATTAAATCGGTTTATTTAGAACATTGCTTTCATAAAACATAATTCATTCTTTGTTCTCATTTTAGGTAAATTCAACAGCTGCACATAATACTAGTTCAGCCGCGTTCAACTGTCCATAATGTATCCGTTTAGTGCACAGCTAACCATAGCTTTTTTATATGTCCAAGTCGACAGCGGCTGTCTAAATGTTTTAATTGTTGATTGCAGGTCAATTGTAAAGAATTTTAAGTATTTCATTGCATCGATAGAAAGCTTAAGTGAATACATAAGTCCTTTTAAACCTTAAAATTGCCAATTTAAACAGTAAAAGCGTGCACTAGTGCCTTAACTTCCCGACGTTTATTTGCTCAGTCTTGTTGTAACGACTACGCTGTTCAATGTAATTCCTGAATTCATGCTTGATCAGAAATGGTATGGTAATTGTTGTTTGCTCATCTTATAATAAATGACTAACAGATTTGTAAAATATGTAAACACTCACATTCTGGGTCGAATTTGTCACGTCTCCCCTCAGTCGGCCAAACTGACGCGTGAAGGCTGTTAAGATGTACCTACGTGACTTCGCTAATGTCAGTGTAATCCGTAGCTGTTACCAGATTCTACTAAGAGAAAGAACCAACACTATTAAGATTCCAAACTTTGAGCAAGTGAAACGATCAAAGCATTAGTCTGTGGCGGATTTAGCCTTAACATAATCATTGGTCAGTGTCGGGGACTTGGCATGTAAAAATAGAGAACAAGGTCAAAGCCTAGTGTATGTGTTGACCACTCCCTCTGTGCGACAGTTCAAGCTGTTTATTACTTTTTTGGCGATGGTTGCTCTCAATTGATATTTTACATCAACACACACTTTAATACGGCCATTGAATGAATGTGTCATCTGGTATCCGGCCGTAAGTTATCTGGCACACCGATGCAGATGTGGCTATTCATAAATCCACATTTCACCGTGTTAAAATGTAAATAAATGTTTGCCAAACTCTATTGAAGTATATAAAGGTATAAGTATCAGGATATTCGTTTTCGTTGTCAATTCAAAAGAAATTCAAAATGTAGTTTTGTTTCAAGTTGACCCTGACTGAGAGGTCATTGGTTATCCAATCAAAACTTCTGAATTTGAGACCACGTTGTTACGACAAAGGTCAGCGCGATACGCGACACATGCGACGTAAACGATTAACATGTTATCAGTTGTACATTCACTACATGTGTAATATATCCACTATTTTTCGTGGGTATAGAGGATTACCATGGCTGTTTAGTCTATTAATATTGATAAAATTCAAACTCGAATAAGAATGCACGTGTCTGTATATATTTAAATACAAGGTTTTCAATGAGATTATGTTTTTGAGGTTTTGTATTACTTCCGTTATTTTCCCTGCTTTTCATTCTTGTAAAAATATCTAGATAAAACACTGAGGAGATAAACCTAGTGTGTTTGAAAATCGGCGACATGTTATACTGGATTGATAGCGAGTAAATTTAAAATTGAATCCGAACGTTCAGTGTGACAACAGCATATAACAATTTCCGTGTAAACACACGAAAAAATACGGATAATTCCCTTTGGACAGAGAT
This sequence comes from Phorcus lineatus, assembly GCA_921293015.1. NCBI lineage: Eukaryota > Metazoa > Mollusca > Gastropoda > Trochida > Trochidae > Phorcus > Phorcus lineatus. The sequence goes on from OV121087.1 coordinate 43,946,546, forward strand.
TTACCCCACTTAAATGCAGAATACCGACTCAGAAGTTACCAGTCGGAATGTCGGAAGTCAATGTATGTATTAATACATTGTAAACTGATTTCGGGTGACCAGAGCAACATCAATCGTGAATTGATACTCTTTGAATCGGACAAGACAGCCAATCAGAATAGATTATCCAGTAGTTTCATCGTAGAATCAAATGTAAGTCCTCAGTCTTGGTTACATCAACGTCAGGGGACCACTTCAATATAATATGATATTTGATTTTGTTTTTCCAGGCGTAATTTGATACTTAAACGTATGGCACCAAGTTTCCACGTATGCTATCCTATAGTTTTGAACAGCTAAAAGTATATTTGTATTCATTATCAATGCATTCATTCAATCTAAGTCCAGATGTAAGTTGTAAGATGTAAGGTGAAAGTTAGATATCTCTCTGTCTGTCTGACTGCAGGTCTGTCTATACAAGCTTAAATAGCTCTCATACCATTGGAACTGCTCATAGGGCTTAACGAGCTAATCAATATATTTCTTAAGGACGACAATGATATATGGATATACAACTTCTTTATTACACAGTGGTGAGATAACGGTATAAGGATCTATACCGAAACGTCGCCACTGTGTAATAAAGAAGTTGTATATCCATATATCATTGTCGTCCTTATACTACCAACTTCTAGAATGCCACTGAAACAATTAATATATTTCTTGGTTTCATCAACAGTCTTATTATACTGAAATGAATAGGTAGGTATTCAGTTGTGATCGAAAGACATTGCCGGTATCTCAGTTGGAGATGCAAACTGTTCCACCTCGTACCACAAATGCTCTTCCCCCTAATATTAGGACTTTTCTTGAAACCCTAACGATCTGGTCGGCTTCTGTTCGTGTAGGAGGGAGCGGAGTAAGGTTGAGCAAAGTCATATAGGCATTTGATTTTAAGGAGATCAAGAATGATCGTGTTAACCATCTCCTTAAACATCCTGATGATTCTTTTGGAATGATTTGCATGTGCATCAAGCACTGTGTAAAAGGCGAGGACGCGTTCGTAACCAGAAAAAGAAACTAGTGTCAACATAAAAAACACACATCAAAGCGTAAGTAATTATCTACAATGGGATGAAAGTATCTAGAACAAAGAAAGAAAACGTCACAAACGTGGGTAAAATATCGCATATATCTGAATCAAAGCAGTATATATGAGTATGTTTAGGTAAAAAGGTGAAGGAAGTCGCAGGTGAAGTCAATGTGACTGGATACGTAACGTTTTATTTGTCAAAATATATTTTTTACTAATCGAGCGATAACAGCCTTTGATATAAAATCTACGAAATCTATAAAATTTCATCGGGAGCAAGGTAAATACTCAAAGATGTTGATTTGTTTTCCGTTTTCTTGTTTCCGTAGCAGTGTGTCGAAAGACATACAGTCGTATGAAGTGATACAGCAAAGGTCTTGTTTGCTTTTATGATAAAGCATTGACTTTTGTTTCATAGGCAAAAGTAATGCAGGTATAAAAAAATAAGCGATTTTGATAATTTTACTCGTATCATTTTCGATACCTTTGAACTTGAAATATTTATTGTCTGCAAATCTTGTTACTGCTTAATAATGAAATTTGATGGTATTTTATTAACTGTTCCATTCCTCGCAATGCAGGCAGTCTTCTTAACGACAGACGAGAAACTTCAGATCAATGAGACCCTGTAACAGTGTTTTTAATGTGATTGCCCTTTGTCGACAGACAGTACCAGTTAAGCTGGTGCCACGATTGGTATGTCTTGTTATACCGTTGTTTATAAATGATCTTTTAGATGTGTAATTGATAGCGTAATAGACTCGTATAGTGGCACATCTGCACTGTCAGAAAGGTTTCATTTTATAATGTCTGCCTAATGGCCTGTATAATAAACATGAATGTGTTTCTTAATTGAAATGTTAGAAAATGCTAATTCTTAGCTGTTCCAAAGATATAAACAGCAGCTCATTCATTGTAGTAAAACCTTATTAAACCTCCTGGCTTTCACCAATTTATCGAGAAAATCTTTACAATAAAAGGTAAACAGCACTTTTGCACAAGGTAAAAAATATTTCTCCAAACTTTCCAATTCAATATAAGTTTACGCAAAATATTTTTTTTCAGAGGGTAAAACATTTTATTTCTCTAACAGATTATGACGTTTATGCACAGGTCTTTTTGTTACTTTCTATCAAATAAATTTTGTCCATAATGCTTGCTTGTTTATAACCTACTATCATACGGTTTTCAATGATTGATTAATAAACGTCAATAAATTCACTGTTTCATTCAATTGTTGTATGATATTCAAACATGAAAAAATCTTTCTTGCATATTTAACATAACAGATAAATAACCAAAATACTAGATGCAAACATAAACTATAACTATATCACTCCTTAACCAGTCGTTTTTTCAGCTATAACCAAATAGACCGTAGAACCGGGCTTCCACTGTGTTACCTTTGCAGCAGTTGATTTTTATTATCTGAAAAATGAACCAATGAAATTATCAATAATAAGAGTGTATCAACTTATTTAATGAATTAAACACAAGTTTGCATCATAACATGGTAAATAATAAAATTATTCCTGATAATCTGTTAAAAATGTTTGTGTAATGGTCACAGAAAACAAAGTTATGTCAGACCTCAAAGTAATAAAAACAAACTTCGATCCTGTTCATCATCATATTTTCACCTATGTCTCACCTCAACAAACGACAGTTACCTAGCACCAACTTTTAAAAATGCATTTTTCCTTAAAAAAAACAATCGAAAATTCATGAGACCTGTCAAGCGAAAATCTCCCAGGAAATGACACTTTTGGGAGCTGATCCATGTCATATTTTTCAAAATGAACAAATCTAGCAGAGGAACAATTCTTTTAACGGAAACAAGTGTCAATAACAACGCTTAATGTTATCCTCTCTACATCTTGTCTCTAAAAAGCCTGTAGTGTTGTATCATAGATTTAGAAAACTATTTTTAAAAAATCGGCTTCGAAATGCATAATTCATTCTTTTCAACGTCCTAACGGGACATATAATATAACTTTGTATTGTCAGACATTCTATTATATGGGCTTCAACTTCAGATATTCGTCAAATGAATTGTTTTTTACAGAACAACGAGTGACCTTTAGCTCTTTACGTTCAGAATCATTTTATTACTTTCAAACTCATTGAGAACGATGGGTCACATTCACTTTCTTCATCATTATGATAAGATTACAGCCAGTATAAATGCACACATGCACTCTCCTTGTTTCAAATAGCAGCTTTAATTTTATCTACTCATTTCAGTTACCCATTTTGCATAGCATAATATAGTATCAGTGCTCCTAACTCGTGCAATGAAACCTCTAAATTATAATAATAAATAATGATGGAGTTGTTGCGATCTATTTCACATTATGTAAATGGTCGAAATCATTTGTTGAAGTGTACCCAATTATCAACTTAAAACCTAATGCCGATGTCTTTATTTTTACACTACGGCTCCACTGTAGTACAAAAGGCTACCAATAAGTTGTTTCTATATCATAGTTAAAGACCTTCACATATCAAATATATATATATGGACATTTCATATAAATCAGAAATATCTTTTACATTTTTATGAAATCACTTTCTTATCTGAGGATGCCACGTTCCAGTGCAGATTCTTAAACTTTTATCAATAAAGCGACACAAAGCATTATTTCAAAATATATTTCTATACACATTCTATAATCTATTTATTCCTTTTTATAGATCACTGTACAACTATTTTTAAATCAATAACCATTAATATTACAATGGTATATGTTTGGTAACCTGTGTGTGTCAGGTAAGAAGTTAACTACTATTTTCTGTATCGTGTTTTGCAGAGAAAACCTTTGAATCTGTTGATTTTCATTTACTGCCAGAGATGTTCAAAATAAATATGTAGCTGAACAAAGTTATTCGTAGTCTTGATTTGGTGTTTTTTATATGCAGTATTTATGATCTCTGTTGCCTTAATTGGATAGAATAATACATTGCTATATCTGCAATGCGGTACAATTGCCAATATAAAAGGACCATTTGAAGCTTCTAGTTACAACGACGCTCACGTTTATAATGATGGAAGAGTCGAGCCCAGTACTAATAGACGTTTCTAGCTGAGAATAGTACAAATTGAGACACAAACCGTCCATCAGTTTCACATCAACGATCTTATTGAAATAGTTACGTGTTTTTTATTTACCAGATTTCTCATCAGTCACAGTTAAGGTTTGAGGAATCTGATGGTCAAATTCATTGCCTATGTGTACATACATAAAATCATAGGTATATCCTCAAACTCTTCAAAACAAAATTGAAAGTTTACATTTTTCACATGGCTACGGTTTTCTCGACATTTCCCCTGAATTTATATTAAAGTGCATTCAGTTACAGTAACTGTTAATTGTTTGTCATGTTTCAAGGGAGGAGTGTCTTTTTGAATGGCGTTTTTATATACATTCTGAATTTCCATTGCCACCGGCTAACTAGAGATCAGTTTCTTCAAAGGCTATCATTACTAATGGAAAATAAAAATGTATGCATTAGAAGGCGAACAACAAGACTTTATTAATAGCTTAATGTAGTGTTTCCTATTTATTTTGAATGGGGCATGTTGTCTTTCTGTACTTCCTTCTAAGGGTTAGTTATTCAAATTACAAATCAATTTACAGCTGCATACCGAAAGTTTGTTCACTTACCACTGAATCGTAGTGCAAATATCATGTGATTTGGCTTTCGTTTCCATGTCAATAGAATAACTTCAGCAAGACTGACAATGGATCACCCACTGTCCATGTGTGAAATAGTCATCTCTGAAATCAAAACCAACATAATAACACTGACTTTGTGCTAAGAAACAAACGTGACTAATTTTTAAAGATGTTGATTAATTATAAAGGATTTTATGGAGAAAATGATAATTAGTGTTTTCGGAATTTTGTCCCCTGGTCACTTCAATGACCTGCCAAAACTGTTACGGGTAATCGTGGGGTACGATAAACATTTGCTTTAAAGAAGAATGGATCTGCATATGTGTATTGGAAATTCAATAGTATACGTTTCTTTTTCGCAACGCTACGATACCTCAAAGGCATCTCAAATTAATGATATTTGCACTAGTATATTCAGGTATGTGAACAAACTTTTGGCATGCAGCTGTATACGAGGCGATATGAGAGTGGAGAAGGATGAGAAGGGGTAGGGGGGTGCCAGTACTTAAGGACATGATCCTCTTGAGGGTTTCACAGGCATATATAGGTACCCTAAAGTTATTACAAATTTTTCAACATTTACTTTTAAAAGTGTAACTTTCTTAAGTGTGGAAACTAAGCCCTCAAACATCACTCCTTTTGTGAAACAAATAGGAAAATAAGAAATGTCTTAATCTTATTGCACTTCAATCGTTTTGTTCTTTCTTAGAGTGCCCTTCTATATCAACTATTTAATTTGATCAGTTTCCCGTCAAATAATCTCGCTTAGTTTTAAGAGAAAAATGATCTTATCAGCATTATCAAATTTTTAAACGATCATATGTCATGTTTTCAATTAGAGGTAGAAATACATGGAGCAATGCATAATTCTCTGTCAGGAACGTAGTTCAGTTACTTTTCTGTTTTGATTAATGACTAAGACTGTACCAAATATGGTACATAGATTTGAAAATAGATTGTAAATGAAATATAGAGTTCATTGATAAAATGTTACAACATGTTACTATGATTAGAAACAAGACGGTCGATTATATGCGAGTACAATCTTATGAAGTTGGTTTTCAGTTTTCCAACAATGTCAACATGAAAAGTAGTTCATAAAAATTAATCTTTCTCTTGTCATGATTCGATTTGGTTTACTTAAAAATGTATTGAATATATTGCATACCACTTATTTTTTAAGCTTATAATGCCAATTGGAACCCTGCTATTGGAGGGTTTTTTAATATCAATAAATCATTTGATATTTATTCTTAAATTACGTCATAAACATAGAGTTTAAGTGAATACATAAGTCCTCGTAAACCTTAAATAGCCAATTTAAACCGTAATAGCGTGCACTAGTGCCTTTTAACAACTACATATTCCACCAGTACCCAAAATAACTAGAATGATCTAACAATCGTCCACTCTGTAACCGAAAGTATCAAATTATAGAATTTGCAATGTTTTCATTTATGACTCAAATTCATAATAATCATTTTATATGTTTGGAGTGAATGAAATGGCAAGCAATACATGACGGGGACTAAGGCGATATTGCTGACTTTGGTATCCTTTAGATAGTGTTTGTTTAATTTCATGTTTTTCTTGAATTTTCAAGATTTGACGTTTGAATGTGAGCGGTTTATTTTGTATGCCAATGACCATTTTGATTATGTTTATATAATTAACTTTAAAATGTTATAATTTTCTTCTTGTTTTCGAAGATAAGATTCAATATGACGTTTTGAGTTGCTAGCCAATTCATGTGTAATTTGATGGAATGTGTTTAATTAGTTCTGTAAGAAATATCGACTATACAATTTCGAATGAAAAGCAATTTTAATGATGAAAGTAATTTTATAATTAGAAATATCGTTTGAGACATGTTTGCTCTATGGTGTAAAAACACATTTCCAATTTAAGTCATGTTTCATAAACTTTTAAAAAGATATTTATTCAGTTTATACTTAGTTTTGAGACCTTTTCGATAAATAATCTGATGCAGGATTTGTTGTCCTGAAAAGAAATTCTTGTGTAAAATAATGCAATAAATCATATGTCCTTATGTTATATCTTAAATTATTGATATGATTTTAAAAAGCCGGCTGTATCATATGGGCATATGATGTATCAAACATAAATTTCTTTAAATGAAATGTATAATCATGCCAAACCTTGTCCATGACAATAAATAAACGACAAGCGTGTCTAGAAAGTGTATAAGTTAAAGGAAAGGAACGAATATTAGAAGATGGACTATCGTTATGATAATGAATTTTATAGTTCATTAATAATGAGAAATCATGGATCAATGTCTATCTTTTGGATATATAGGTCCTCCAGAAATAATCATTTTCATATTCTATATTATTACTAGCTCGTGTAAGATACTTTCCTATTCTATATTATTACTCGCTTGTTTTATACTCATAATTATTAACTCGTTTAATAAGAATAGTATTAAATGGAAGGTCGCTTAATATCCTCTATGTATGTTTCAATGCGATATGTTGTGAAATTGACACATGATTTATACAATTATCAACTACAAGACATGATATGAGAGTTGTTTAGGTTACACATTTAATTTTATATGGGACATGTTCTTAATCATACTAAGGAATAACAAAATGTTTAATGAAATGATAGTATGATACTGTAAGACTTCTTAATTCATTTAATAGTCCTTTTTGACACAAAACAATTAAGTTTTCATTTTTACCAATGAAAGATTCAGAGATGAAAAGAGATTGATAGATTCAATACTTGAAATATTGTCTCAAGAGATAACCCGAGGACTCTGGCATTGCTTAATGTCTAACTTTAGGAATTGGAAAACTTTTGAAGTTTTGTAATATATTTGACACTGATGTAAGATTTTCATGTAATGGTTGTGTCTTTGAGAGTGAAAGGTTTTGCGTATATTTTTCATGTGTTAAATGGACAATGCATTATTTGTGCTAAAATATGTGTTTGCCATCACCGAACCTCCTGCCTTTTATATTAAACGTTACATTTATTTTAAGAAGTTTCAATAGCGTTGCATGTTATCTACCTTTAATAAGGTAAAACCACTTTGACCACATGATATAATTTTGGTAGTCATAAGCATTTCTATGAAATATTCTCATCTTTAGCAAATCAAACAAAAAATAAGGGTCAAACCCAATGAGCGTATTTCATGAAATATCATTTCATCTTTAATGACATTTTTAAAGCTTCCTTTTTCAGAACTAAATTATAAGCTAGGGTGACCAATTAAACAGTACTTACGTGATCTAACGGTTTGCTGTCATGTATAGGTTAATACTCTAATTTCAAGAGAAAATTCAATGAAAGTCTCAGTAATGTTTGGTTACGAAATACGAATGTGTCTCATCTGTGTCCTAATGCCTGTTCATAAATCATTTATCAATTTGAAGAAAGGGACATTGATTGATGAAACCTTCATGTTAAATGACATGCATCCCTATTTAGTTGTTATCAAACACTCTTTGATTTAAAATTATGTTTCCATCTGCTTTATAAAGTCTAGTTGCGGTTAAATAGTCACAAAGTTCTGTCATTCTTTGATATAAGGCGCATGTTTATTCTTTTTATAGTTCATTGCATTTGTCAGATATATATATATTCTCATGACCTATGGTCTGAAAGTTAAAATAATTCGTTTTTTAAATAATAGATCTAGGTCACAAAAAATTAAATTCATATTTAAAAGTTGTTAAATGAGAGTTATATGAGAAATTAAATCCACATCTGATACATTTCGGATAAATTAGAGTTAACCATTCCATAATAAGAAGTACATGTTCACAGTGTCCTGCCTATTCATTTTGAACGAAATGAAGTATGAAATAATTAAATGTTTCTATTCATATAGAAGTTTTTAGGAGCACTAAAATGACATTTCTGTGAGTTATAAAAAGCCTTTTTCACGTCTCCAAATGAAATCTTAGATACAGTATCAATTTCACAATATCAAAATGATAACTATAGTGATTCAGAAATAAGAAAAATATTAAATTTCCATCCCCATTGTTATATCGGCCATAAAATTTACTATTAAGATATATCCATTTACGTATATATATATATTTTTGCCCAAAACATGTTAAACATTTTTCATAATGCGAGTACAGAAAGACATGAATAATGAACAATTAGAGATCTTTTTGTTGTAATATTCTCTGCTCTAACTATAATGATAAAATATTCATCTGTCAGCGGTTGAATTATTGTAGAAAGGAAAACGAAATTCATTGTCATATAAAACGTAAAGAGATGATAATCACTGAAATGATTAATAATGTGTTTGTCCTATTATTTCCGATTGGGATAATTACACAATCTGAATTATCATTCCAACTTTATCCTTATTTCTTTCCGAATCAACGAGATATGAAAGACACATCGCATGATTAAAACGGACGTAAATTCGGAATATATTCAAGACAACAATAATCATGAATAAACTTACTACACTTGGTTTTATTCCAAACTATGGATGTGTAAAATGGTAGATTATGATTTCTGCAATATTTTGGAAGTTCTACGTTTATGAAAATAGCGATTTTACATTATTTTCATATTATTGCAAGTCTCCAAGATACTATACTCATTAAATAACTTTTTTAAAGAGCTTTCAAAATAAGGGTTACCAAAAAGGCCATTTACCATTGCTAAATTGCTTGACGTAATTAATGACTTTCAACATGTTCTGCCTTATTGAATTTCTATTTAAAGAAGATATGAAGGACAGCCTGTCATTTTCGGTCTCATGGGAAATTACAAAATTCTATCTATAACATTTCATACATGTGTTTCTTGTCCAGGAAGTCGTCATGCTGTTGACCTTACCATTGATAGCGATTTTTCATAGAAAACGGTTCAATATAATGGTACAAGGTCACAAACCAGTACGTTTTAGATTGGTAGAAAAATTTTGATGAATGCTAAAAGAAAACAAATACTTTGCGATTTCTCAAAAAACATTGACTCCCGATCTGTTATTACAAAATGCCTATAGATTTGTCTGATCTGAATGTCTTTTAAGTCGTAAAATGAAAATAATGAGGAAAATATTTCGTAGATTCGTAAATTAAAACTTAGGTAAATCATTGAAAAGAGTACATTAGTAGTCAATTATCAAATTATCTACAACTCATAAAAAATGTCATGTTTAAAGTGCTCGTTTAACGTTTGTCGTTAACGGGTAATTTTAAAGTGATCTTGCTTTCATATGTCCTTCTTATGAAACGTGGTTTGATACGAGATGCAACATTATTTAACAATTAATCAACGAAATAGTTCTCTGTGAAAAATTACTTATGCTGCGAAGTTAATGCAAGTAAACCAACGTTTTCCTTAACCATAAACAAGAAACAAGTTTATGTTTACGGAAATCAATATCCCATGGGATAAAAAAACTTATCTTGAAATAACCCCTTTTGACATGTCGTAAAACACTATTACAAAAATGTCCAATGTTTGTTTCGACGAGTTTTTCAAACATGATTTCATGTTAAACTTTAACGTTACGTTACTTGGGAACGTTTGTAGTAATAACATTTCACACTGAGTAGTCTTTCATGCAATTTCTTGTTGTTAAGTTTCAAAAGTTTTGTTTACTTAATGCACATGAAATGTGCGAAAATACAATTTCATGCTGTTAGAGATCAAAGAGCATTATATCTTCAAATTATTTCGTTTTATTGGGCATTTTTCAAGAAGAAAAAATGTGATTGAAGTGTTGAAAATCCGATGTTACAAACAATCTAGCTATTGGTAGTAATAAAATCAATGACAAGTTGGAAATGACGACAATAGAGAGAAATAATAGATAGAAATAAATAGATATGGATTGTCTGTATTTCCTTTAATTCAGAAATTTGATAGATTGACTGTTTCTCATAAAAAACTTACCAGAAAAAGCTATTTTCTTTTGCCTTCAATGTTATTATAAAAACTACATGTCCGTTTAGCAAGACATATCAAATTTTTCTCTAAGCTTCGATTGAGGTTACCTAAAGTGCAAACCGATACACACAAAATACAACACAACCTCTTCTAAAAAATGAAATATAAAAGCTGTCTTAACAAGTTTGTTGTTATTTTAGGCAAATGTGTAATGTTTTATTCACAAGAGATTACTATTTGGTCGGGTAAAACATTGTTTAAAAGTCTCTTAAATTAAAGGTCTTTTAGAAACATAAGTGAATAGTCAATATAGTCAATAAGTTAAATAGCATTTAACAGTTAAATATACAGGAAAGGTAATTTTTTGGATGATTTCTATGCGGATAAATTGCTTTCCTCTTCACTAGGCGTATTAATGAAAGTGAAAACATATTGCAACATCCTGTACACGTCACATAAAACATCGCAATCAGCAAGTTCTACAACTATCAAGAGGTCAAGAAGTCAATTGTTGAGAAGAAATAACATACATTCGTGGTTAACAAAACACCACATGTATTACTTTGGCAAAATAAAGTAATAATTGTAAAGGATTGTTTTATTAGGACACATCAAGTATCCCTAGATACCTAGATCCAGACATGCTTTCTTCTGAAATCTAGAAATAATAGGATATCATTAACCTACAAAGCTATCTGATTGATAGATCCTTTTAAGATGAAACATGACAAATGACCCATCAAGCAGTCACTTCTAATGATGCATTTTGAGAGGATCTATCTGTCATTGACAAGACGATTTGCTTTAACAACTAATTGTGCATATTGGACATTATTGAAAATAAATTCAAACGATAATTCTACCCCATTCTTAAAAAATCCTTTACTTTTCATTGTAACAAATGTGAACAATTGAAATTGAAAATAGTTGTTTTCAAATATATTATATATAAAAGAATAGGAAACATATACCAGAATTTTGAAAACTGTATTGGTTTTATTTAAAAAATAGATTATCTAGTTACCTTCAACATTACTTCATAATGTCTAATAGATGTTCAAAAATATCAAATACAGATTTTAGATCTCTGAAATGCGAAACAAATTATAGTAAACACTTCATTAAGAAAATAAATATTTGCCAGCCAATTCTATTCTGCAATTTGTTCCCTAATAAAATTATGAAATGAGGAAAATTATCAGATGAACTACAATCTTAAATATTTGTAAAATGTGAGTTCACACTTCCGTTCACCATTTGAGGCCCAATCGAGTGTAATATGATGACTTCAATTATAATGTCAATCATTTGTGTGAACAGGTACACTAGTTTTTCCATTCTAAGTATTTTATTAAACGACAATAAGCAAGAAAAACATCATAGATAACTACGAAGAAAATTCACTTGTTTCCTAAAAGGTGTTGTTTAAAATACTTGAACTAGGTAGAGAACATAACCTTTATTGACTTCAGATTTGTTGTGAATACATCACTTCACACACAAACACATCCAACGTATTTCTAATTTATACAATATTTTCATTTGGTATAACATTTCCTTAAAACAATTCACCCTTCACTAAAAACCTGTTTATCATCAATCAATGCATTAGATAAATGATTTTAACAGGTTTTATGTATACAATAACGATTCATTTACAACCAAATATGAAGACAGTGCCTATTTCATTTTATTTAGAACACTTTGTAATTTTAACAGGTATAATTATTTCAGTGATCGGTGTTTGCTTTAGCATGGCAATATTGTTTCTACATTTCGACAGTTAGAGTAAAATATTGATAAATCTTTCTTATTGTAATTTTGATATGGGATTAACATGATTTACAATGATTAGCGCTGATCTTCATCGATTAGGGTGTGGTTTAGGCTCTAGTTACAAAGAAATTGACGGGAAACTGAAGCAAAAGCGATAAATATTAGTCAATTTCCATGCACCCTTAATATAGTTTATCAATTGATATCCGGTCAGTTTCAAAACACGTGTTAGTTGATTTTCCATCGTTTCACATAGTAATAAAAGCTTTAGAAATGGCAGAAGCATTGATTTTAATTAAATAACTTATAAATCCTACTTTAAAATTTCAGTATGAAATATTAGAATCACAAATGGGAAATTTATCTCAACGCTGCAGTAACCATTTGGTTTATTTCATCAGTCCTACTACTGTGATACAAAACAGTACAATACAGTCCTTTTAGCAGAGGGAATAACAAATTCCTAGTGAATGAAAGATACGAACATATTCAATTCTGGTAGTTGTTGTAAGATAAACTGGTTGTTTGGACTTTGTGAAGGAGAGATTTTTTTCTACAAGTGAATTGTGTAATGCCACTCGTGAGTTTACTGTATTACTGTATTACTATGTTACGGTATTGTATTACTGTATTCCTTTTGTCTAGAGAGAATGTATTTTTATAAGTAGTTGTGTAAAGCTCTCCAGATGAAAACACATCTCATTGAGCAAAATTCTCTAATGCAGTTGTAATTGGATAAGGAATGGCCTGAATAGGGACATGCAATGGCTTCTACGTGAATAAATCAACAACATTTCGGAGATGATTCGGCTTGTGGGAGATGTGAGAAAGATGACAGGAGCAATCACTGAGATATGAGGTTTGTACATTGAGCATTCTACTTTGCATGCATCTTTTTGACAAACAGACTGACAGAATTCATTCAGCACTGTAGGACATATCACCTATATTACAATGAATAAACACAATAAACCGAGTCACACGTATCGTAATAACTTACATTTATAATCAGAGGTTAATGTTTCTAACATGATAAGTGATATCTAAACAGGAGGAGAGAGACTAATATGAGCTATTGCAAGTTCGCACCCTCTTTTTATTGTTGTTCTTTGAGTGTTGAAATTAGCGTTAGCAAACTGTACTTATGATTTATTTCATTTCAAATGATCTCACTCAATGACAGCACATAGTTTATTTTGTGTATTAGTTGTCAATCATAAGGTTACACGTGCAGTGATCAGAAAGTATTATGTATAACAAGTATTCTAAATAAGCTTTCTCATTAATAGGAGTTCGAGGAATCATTGATAATATTCATGAATGGTAATTAAATCAAGCAAAAGAAACTTTAAATATTAGATGAAAGAAGAAGAAAATGTCTATTTCAAATTTCAGTTAAATTCAAAATTTCCATCAAATACTTGAAGAAAGCGAGTGGTTACATCATAAGGGATGTTTTGGAGTTAATGGTTGCAAACCCAAAATAAGAATGATTTATCCATAAAAACTGTATTATGTAAAAATTGCGCTTATCAAAAAAAATATTTTCTAAATTGGTTTTATCTTCATTGAAGGATATTCATGTAAATCATTGAATGTTGTTTTAAAATTGTATTGCCAAAATGAAATTCATTAATTCTTACAGGAAAGAAACTTTTAAGCTTACAGCTATCTTCCTTTTTGACGTAAAGTTTCCCCACTTAACCATGTTTATTCGTTTACTGTTAATGTTTCACGGTTTCAAGTACTGTATCAACATCCAATATATCTGTCTGAGCTAATACATTCGTTGTGTAATAACTAACTCATAACAAATCTGAAAACAAGCTATATGTTTACAATGTCTGACACGATAATATTACCCTCCACATGGCTAATGCCGAATTGGTAACCGAAAACGTCAGGGGAATTGGATTTTCAAACAAGCCTGCTCCCAGTTGAAAACGTAACGTAAACTTGCTAACTGTTTTCGTCTCTAACTTGCAAAAAGCAAGAAAGTCAATCCTTTGTTTAGCCAAGAGAGTTAAAGCACCTAAGGATTTTTTAGAAAAGGTTTAATTCGTAAAGGAAGGCTTTACTGCAATATGATGAGTCATATGACCATTAACTGTAACCTTCACATCTACAAAATGTTGGTTTTAAAAAAAATGCAGACTTCATTAGCCATATTTCTCGGATGATGAACAATCCTCTTATTGATGACCCGGATACCTTCCTCATTATATAGCTTTTCCAGGTCATTTTAGCCACGCCACTTCTGTGTAATGTGTGGCTCCCGGCCATCAAATGTATTTCGTGTACTCTAAAACCACGTATATAAGACACATTTTGATGTTATTTTTACCTTCCATCTTAAATATTCATCAAATATCTAGTAATTGTATTTTTACTGTGTTTTTTTTATATAGTATATATAACTACTCAAATCCTATGGAATTCCATCACAAATCGTTTACTGTTTATTGTGAAAAAAGGATGTTTTCTTAACTGGTATTTCTTAAATTACATCTTTCATAATTTACATAGCCCAAATACAGATTAATGTAGTTAGTAGCCACAGAACAGATAAGCCCTGATATGTCTGATGCGTGTTTTCATGCTCAATCTCAAATGGCATAGAAATAATGGGGATGATTTGCACGAACTAGAGGGTATCAATCATTGTTGAAAATAATTGACACTCAGTTTTCATATGAAAATAGAATCGCGTTTATTTTCAGTTGTTGAAGCAGTTTGTTTAAAAATAATGGGAGTTCTTTATAAAATGTAATAACAAACCATACAGTTAATAATGATGTTCTCGTTTACTAAATGTGGAATGAAGATTGCTAACTGCTTGTCATAGTTGAAGCGAATCTGTTGATTAGTGTTTATTTTTAATGAATTAAAGTCTGTTCTCTGGAACAATCAGATGATTCGAAAGGTACAGTAAAACTATTTATTACCCATATGGTTAATCATAAGTAGTGACATATTTTCAATATGAGCAATGTGCACATATCAATTTTGCTTAGTAACGATCGTTTCAGAGCGAGTTACCGCATGATGTCGTCTGTGACGTCATAAAAGCATTGTTCGTGACGTCACTCTAGCGGGCCGCCGGAGAGGAAGCAAGCCGCATACCGTGTGTTTTAGATTAAAAAGAATCGGTAATAAAGAAATTATAACCCTCGGCAGTGTGTCATATGACTTTTACGAAACTCGCTCTCGCTCGGGTAATACAAAAATTCGCACTCGTTTCGTAAAAGTCATATGTCACATTTCCTCGGGTAATAATCTCTATTTCCAAATTAAGTCTCTTTCAGTTTAAATGCGTAAACTTGACTTTAGTTTCCTCGATACATATGCCAAGGAACGCATGTAGCTGACACTGAGACTGTCACCCATAGCCATTGTTATTTCCTATCGAGAACCTTTTTTTCTTTCCAAATACAAAACTACGCATGTTTGTCTTTATTTTAGCAGAAAGGTTTCCAATAAATTGGAAGCAATGCATATATGACAGACAGCTATTCATATAAGATTGCTGATGTGGTTTTGTTGTTACAACCAAATGTGTAGCAGAAATAAACATTAATTTTGAAGGCTATACATGTATTTGTAATGACATTTTTTTTTGTAGGTAGATGGTTCTTTTAAATGTGTCTGTTTATTCGTTTGTTATTCATTGATGCTCTTTTCGACATGGAGATGTCAACTTTTTCATCACAAAAGAACAATGGCTAGCCTGCTGAAGAAAAGAACTAAATAATTCAAATGTCAACAGCCAGCAACAACTCAAAATGAATAATTTCAATGTTAATGATGTTTATGATTTAGATTATGGTCTTACAAATGCGAAATATGGTCAGTGAAATACAGATAAATGTTCCAAAAAGCTTGGGATCACTTGCTAATGTATAATATTCTGTATAAATTGTGTATATGTTCATAGCAGAGTGACCCTGAGAGACCTTTTTATGCAATCAAAACGAAATTACTTAAGATATTGTTATATTACTTTTAAAAGATATTTAACCTTTATTAACTAAATTATCGTTTATTTTAACATATTTATAAAGCTGATGTAGTAATTAGAAAGTCTTAAACTTTTTAAATAGATTAATTGCCTTTTGAAAGTCTAAATTCTGTGTTCATCAATGTGATACAAACTATTTTGAGTAATATTTTCTGTAATTATAGATTTATGTAAAAAGGATTTTTTTTCAGTTATAAGATGAAGACAGATTTATCTCTATAAAAATATATATTGAGAATTAAATAAACATATAATTTTTGACAAAATGATAAAACAATATCAGTATCACAACATTTAGTATTTGTTATCAAATGTAATTCTTCATTTTAAGGATTTTCTTTCTTACTGATTTAGATTGCCAATGAAAATATAGAAAAAAATAGAGGTTACCGTCTAAATTTCAGGCATTAATCAAAAGGTGGAAATTTCAGTACAACGATGACATGAAAAGTAGATATGTAAATGTGTTTTAAATGACAATGCTTCATTCATTTCATCATTTTGTAAATGAAATAACATTTATGACATCATATCGTATGGCAATATAATTATCATAAATGAACTGATTAAAAAATAGCGTACATGATTTAGAAGCATTGAAATATCTCCCTCTTATTGTTTGGAAAAGGTTTGAACACTTAAAATCTAATGGCACTTCTTTTCTAAAAAAAATCCATCAAAATTATACATGAATGGGCTGTAACTACTGAGTCTAATTTCCAGAAGAAATCTCTTTCAATGATAAGGTCAACAGCACGATGACGCTCTAGACCCAATTCCCCAAATGATAAAAATGTTACAGATTGAAATTGTTATATCCCTAGGGATAAAGAATGAAAGACTATCCTTCATGTATCTTTACTGAAAACATTAAATTCCAAATGGCTGAGGACATTGAAAGTTATTTTCATCTTTCATCAGGCTATTCAAAATAACGCCTTTGGTACAAACCACACATGTTATATATGTGTTAGAGTGAACACATTAAACACACCTCGATAGCGTCGTGGTAAAACTATATCTTTAGTGGCAAAAAGTATTCATTACAAGCATTCCTACTGGTGGTAATTTGACAAGTGTCAATAAATGTAATCTTTCAAAAGCTTGTGTTTTTATTGTAGTAGTTTTATTCCCGCTGTGAGGTCTAAATTGCGGCAATCCATCATTCCAGATATGGTCATTATGGTGTTCGAGATTGAGTTATTAACGTCTTTTGGGAATATCCAGACAAAAATGACACTCAACATAAATCACTTTAATAGGGATATCGTTTTCATGGTTTCATATGAAAATATCATATAACTTTCGATCATTCAAATTATCTCATAAGTTTGACCTCTTACTGAAATATAGGTGTTAATTACGTTAAGAAGTGGCGTATGAATGATTTTCCTTTTATCGTAATTATTTGTGCCAGTGTCATCATTACGGAATCAATGTCATCATTCAGTATTATATTCGTTGATTCAAAGTCTTTTTATAGTTTTATAATGTCACTGTGTTATTGGCATTTACTGAATATATTGACTCGTTTTAATTTGTTGCGTGAAACGATAATGTATATTTTAGTAAGAAAAAGAGAACAAAGCAATATGTCAAATAACTCTTTTATACTTTGAACTTGGTTTGACAACAGTTATAACCTGCAAAGGCTTCATGTTTTTAAAAAAAAAAGTATTTAAAAAATGCGAACACCAGCTGCTTATTTAGCTTTTTTTCTTTTTCCCAGCTCTTTTGGACATTTTGTTTCTACGATCTGGTACCATTTACATTATATATCACAATAAAACAATGATAAATATCCTTTAAGTGTTCATTCCCTTTAAATACTGTTCTCTATTCTCCATAGTTTGTTTGCATCGTGTACCCATACAGAAATTATAGAAAGAAAACCATGCATCTATTTCAAGTAGATAGGAAAAATTATTATATTTCTGGTTTAATATAATATCATATTGCTATATACTTTCTTCATGCACTCAGCATCTTAAACAGCTTTTGTAAAGTTTTTTTTAAACATCTTTTAATATCATAAAACAATGCAGAAACTGCTGTTTAGTTCGTTTGACCGTGGAACTTTACAAATATGAAAAAACCCAGTTACTTTTACAAAATAACGAGAATTGGGATTGAGAATGAGGATTCTATGAAAAAGCTCCGACACGAGCATTCAGTATAAAAGTATAGATAACTCAGTGTTGTACTTATATAGAAACCTCCGAATCTTCGGAAATAACCACCGCAAACAGCCAACTATTGATTAACTGCCACTTGTTTGTACTGTTATATGAACACTTTTTTCTTACAAAGTCAACCCTTATCTGTGACTCCGGGCAATAAAATACGCTCAACAGTCCTAATAAAATCGTTGGTGCGGTGAAGATGAACAGGTTTGTGTCTTTATTTGTATGTTTCTCAGCAGGAATCTTCTCTAATTACTTTGACTTGACAGTGAAAATAAAAGTGAAAAATATCGTTAAACGGATACTTAAGGCACGTTTCATGTTTACTAATTACACCAAGCACAGATTGTGATTCGTTAAAAGTAAAACACAATTGCCTTCCTGGAACAACCTCAATCCAGAAGTAGTGGAGTGAAAACATGTCTTCGTTTCAATAATCTGAGACGATAATTTATGACTGAACCGAACGTGTCGTTTATCTTCAGAGTGAAAGATGGAATGTACGTGTAAACGTCCAGTTCGACACCTTCTTAACCCACCTTCAGCGCAATAGCTTAATACTGAATAATTAATTTTATTTAATAAATAATAATGTGAGGATAATCCTTGTCAGAATTACAGGCCAATTTTTGCTAAGACATAATAGGAAATATTGATTTTTCGTTTTCCGTGATTGTGGAAGTTGAATATTCTGCTTTATATTTAAGTCTAAAGTAGTACTTGACTTGAAAATTAAATCCAATGCTTGTAAACGTGACAAATGATTTTAGTAAAGTCATACATCGTCAAATGTAGTCATACAGAAATGAAATATCACAATATGAAATCACACATAACTAAAGTCGGTTTGAGATATTCAGAGGATATAATAAGGGACTGATATTGACACTCATTCCCGTTAAAGTGAAATTCATGTAATGATAGAGGTCGAAAGCAAAATAAAGTTCCTGTCCTCGATCTGTGAAAAGTTATATGGACAAACTAAAACGTTAAATAGGTTTTTATGAATGAATGCGTAAGAGAATGACGATATTACATTAAAATCATTAATTTAAAGGAGACAATTGGGTGAGACATACGGCAATTGAAATGATATAATACATTTCTTTGTTTGCATCGTGCACCTATTTGTTTGAGGATGCAAAATCAATGTATTATGAATTATGATATTTTGATGTTCCATGATAACGAAGATATGCTTACATTTAAAAAGGATTTTTTAAGATAATGATTCTGTCAGGACTGCAGGAACATAACGTTTTTATTTACTGATAAAAGCTCCGTTTAAGTTACAAAATAAGAATGGTTTTGAATGCCTGGACTGTTCTTATCTCAGTAACATTAAATACATTTGATAATTATGATAATGATGTTTGAATGAAAAATTAAAGTCAATGGTTAATGAATATTCGGAAATTAAACAGTATCTTTGTATTGAATGACCTGACATTAATGAGTATGATAACTTAATTTCCTGTTTGGTTTAAACAAATTAACATATAATATAAAATCATTTCATTGTTGTTAAATATATATGTGAATAGATGATATTTTAGGACATATTTGAAAGCTTTGGAGACTTAATAAGTTTCAATAACGTTTACCTTACGTGTTAAAGACAGATTAATCTATCCATGTCAAGAATGTCGAAAATATGTCAATGAATATACACTGGCCTAGTTTCACGGTTGAAGTCATAAAAGTGCTGTAAAATTGACAGTTGTCTGATATTGTCCCCAATTCTGCAACTTACAAACTTGTGTCTTTTTGTTGATATTTGTTTTTATTAGTCAAAATTTTGCAGAAATCTTCCCGTAGTTCTGGTGATTTGTGCTTGAGGGTATTTATCTATATTCTCAGTCATTTAATATAAATTCATTAATATGTTAACAGAAATCTCCCTATAAAAACTCAAAGATGAATAGATGTATAGTGTCTTATGAGTCATTATTTATGAGTTATATTATGAATCTGCTTACATTATAAGAATATATTTGAACTTTGTCGACTTCATGCAACGAGGGTAGTTATGTCATTGACATATATTCCATATTTTGAGGTGAAATGGATCGGAAAATATTCTATTCAACTTATGTAAATGACTCTTATATTTCTTAAGAATTTTATTTTCTAGCCTGTGAATAATGATACAATTTGATATTTTACAAGACAAACAAGTTCGTATGGTCTTATAAGTAAATAAAAGCAGGTTTTATACAAATCAATGTTTTACTTACAACTTTTGGGTCAAGTTAAACGGTATATGCGAACAAGGTACTAGAATACCATGATCATAAACCACGTTTGTAGGTCTTTTTACATTTCAATAACGATAAAATCTTGTGAAGAAGGGGATTATCTTGCTATTTACAATTACATGTAATTATAAACAATCGTCCAAATTAGTTCTCTTTCAATTGTTTTGAAGGTCTCTTAGGTCTATTTGCTTTCTATCAGTTTTTTAGATTTGAGTTGAAAATGTTATGCTCTCCCAGAAATAAATTCAGTTTCCTTCAAGGTACTCTAGAACGTGGACTGCTAAGTGTTTTGTTGGTTCTAGCTCCCAATTTGCTATGTAACTATGTTCTTTTAAAGTATTTTGAATCTTTAACCAATAACGCAGGTCTATTTGCTTAATGAACTGGGCATTTATGCAGATAAATTTTATATAATGTGAAAGGACTGAGTAAAATTATGCAACTGAGAACTCTCTCCCGTTAATACAATAATAGTTGCACAGGCCTTATACACGAGACAAAACAAGACAAATAGCAGGGGAAAATGATACATTTAAATGTATGTGTATAGAATGTTATTTTAAGATAAAACTGTTATTGAAGATTTGGAATAAGATACATGAATCATATAAAAGAACTTTCGGTATAGATACATTTAAAATCGATAAATTTCTTTATTCCTATTTTGAAAAAAATTCAATTATCTTGCCTTCCTATACAAAACTGATATTGACATAAATGGTGCTCTTTAAAGGAATAAAAGGACACATCAAACCATATTTGTTGAAGTTGAACAGTTAGAGGCCATAAACCTATGCTATACTACTATCGTGGCAGATTTATTACTTTTTATGTTAGATTTCATATGGAATCCTCTATCTTCATTTTGTTTAGTTTAAGTCAAGTCAAACAAGATGAATTTATTTACAAGCTCTTCAAATAAATACAATTTCCAAATCAGTTGAAGCATATGACTGAAAGCTTTGTGTGGTTAGCTTTGCGTTCTTATAACACTTTCTGTATTTGTTTCTTTACAGTTAAGACCAATTCATTCTTGGAGTGATATATTTGTACTTCTATGTCCATCATGCGTTCTTGCGTGCTTGATATGATACTATGTTAAGTAAGCTTATACAACCGAGTTAACTTCTCTTCTGTTTATATAGATTGACAAACGAATGATACTAAACGAATGACAAGCGTCTGCATCCTATCAAAGTGATTGATCTGAATGAGTTAAACCTACATGCGAGTAAATTATTGTAAAAAAGACAACGATTTAGATTTATAAGAGGTAGACAATTAATCATTTTATGACGAAATTCCATGAGAAAAGTTCTTATCAATAGCATTTTGTTAGGCATAAAAATCTCGTGGCTGCACTGCTAAAATACCATTTCTATCACCCTTGAGGTGAGGTTTGGTTTTAACGCCGCTTTCAAGAGTATTTCATTTACATCGTGTTTGCTAGTATTATGTATTTGTTATTAATTTATTAAGTAGTATTGCATGGAGAAAGCCGAAACATCATTGTGGTTATGCATTCAGGTAAAACCTGCAAACAGCGAACCATTGGTGGTCATGCAGTCAATTCACTGTAGAATTGCACCCAAACCTTAACGGGTTTAAACAGTTCTCTACTGCAGACAAAGTTGCCGAGCCCTTGGCGGGATTTGGACCACGGACCTATTTATCCATGGTCGAACGCTCTTACCACTCCGCTACCCCGCCCCCTTTCCCCCATCGATGAGTTTAAGATGGTATTTCTCAACAAGAGGCAATCACATGATCATCCCTGTCAATATATAAATATCATAGTACTGTGCCCCGACAATATAGGCATGAATAATCTCATTTATCATATTTATTTACTTTTCATTGGAACACTTTTTAACAAAGATTTTTTTTTCAGAATTAAAATGGAAGGTACTGCACACGAGGTGCCAGGTATTGTTGTCATCAAATGATGCACTGTTTTGCAAATGCACATGGAATCACTTTGATTGAAAATTACAAAAAATTAAGTAACTATGGTATTTGTTAGGCTAACTTTTGCATTCCGTTGATAACGACATTGCAATTTTCTAGTACATTGAACTAGATAATAACTATGTCACTTTTAATAGAAAAATTCATCATAAATGAGGCAAACATTTATTTTAATCATACTAACCCATGCGGTTACAGAGGCACGTAAAAGCTAAAATTAAATCCCTATGAAAATGTTAGTTCAATTGATGCTATAATGAAAAGGCCTATAAGTCTTACCTGAATAATTTACAAGGTTAACATACACACTCAAATAGAGAACAAACATTGCAATATGTAAAAATCTTTTTATTTCTTAATGGTATGAAAGACTCGAAAAATTGTTCGGCTTATACAATTTTATTGAAGAAAACCCCAGAGAATATATCCATTTTCTTGTTCAAGAGATTGTATAATGTAATGTTTTCAAAGTAACAGGGCAATGAACCATTAGTATAGTGCATTTCTGTTAACCCTATTTACTTCATAAATTGGAACATTATAAAAACATACTGAACCACTTATGATAACTCTAGTGCATAATATCTATTACGTGGATGTACATTGTTACTCCACATTGTTACTCGGTTAACTACAAAAAGATTACCCTGGTTTGTAAATTCTTAAAGATTGTAAAATCTATGCCAATAATGTTCTTTAGTAATTTTTTAGTTCGTAACCTCCCAAACTAAAGTAATTATTTGATAATGGACTTTCCACCCTAAATGTCGTGGCTTCGTACAAGTGTTTTCGGCGTACAAATCATGTGACCAGAGGGCAACCTTGCACACAAAATGAGTTTTTTCTTATAGCAATTCACTGCTGATTCTAGAAGTATTGTATTTGAAACAGTGCTTGGGCGCCGTAAGAGTAATTTATGCATGTATTCCAAGTTTATTATGTCTGTGGTGAAGTTTCCAGGGTCTCACAGTTGTCCTGATAAACTCACGATTAGGTGGTAATTGTTGTGAATAGGGATTAGGATAAGTCATTTCTTAGTAACGAAAACAACATAACCAAAAAGTGCATGGGTAGACTGTTTCAGTTTTGATAACTCAAAATTTCAATTTGAAATTCTTCTTTAAAACATATTTAATTTCTAATTTGTTCATATGTTATCTAATTGTTTGATTTTTCATTGAAACTTGTTATAACAATTGCGATAAATTTAATGATAAATAGTCACCACTTATACTTATACTTGTACTAATTAAACCGTGTTAACATCAATTTACTGTTTCATGACACTACTGAGGTCATTATTACTATTCCAAATAGAAAGCAAGAAAAGCTTGTCAGTTAATGACATCACGTTTTGAAAACCGCCCACCGTTTCTAGTTGTCTAGTTGTAGCTGTCTGAAGATTGATCTTACACAAGCAATGCACAGCCTTGTCATTTGATTACATTTAACTTACTCTTCATCCTTTGTGCTCAAAGTAAATAATTGGCCCTTTATACTATTAAGAACGATGACACGTGAAAAGCATTCAAGGCTTGAGATGGATTTTCAATCTGTAAAGATCCAAGCAGGTAAACCGTCTTTGTTGAGTTAATAAGACAATATCCAATATATCATCATGTTGTCAACTGAACTATGGAACCCACGTAAACCTGTCTCTCGAAATATATGGATTTATAGTCTAAGATTTAACCCAAAGGTCAACGGTAATAATTTCTTTGAAGTACGGTCAGAAAAGACCCCAACCTTTAGAGTTAAGGAGTATTTTCTAATATATGCTTACTTCTTCCCATGCTTTGTATCAAATAATCTGGCTTCTATTGTAATTAGGTAAGTAGATGATGGAAAGTTCATGTATATGTATACTCCTGTCAAAACGTAAATTATAAATGATAATAATGGTACTTAACTGGCTGCCACGTCGTGGATTCCCGCAGTTCCTACTATGGCAAACTGTCAAGAAGCTTCCAATACTTTCCTCATTGACTATCGATAGAAAGTACGTACTTATGATTTAAAAATGTCTCTTTGAAGTTTGAATGAATAAACTTAATGCATAACAATTAAGAACGTTAACATTGTTCGAAAGGTTTTCATTTTCATCTTGTGTAACATGAAAAAGGGCACGGCTGAAATCATTTTTAATAAAATCATAACAATGTAATTCCCCTTGACTTCAAACATTGATCTATTACTACATTCACTGGTTACACATTGACAATATGATCACACGTTTGAACACTAATGGAAGAGACTCTTAATGAGACATCTTTTCGCTTTTCTATTCATATGGGAAAATTTGATATCAATGAAGTTGTTTAGGACTTTCTTATTTGAAAGAAACTTCTGATATATTGAATAAAAGTTGACAATTAATTTATTTGAGATCATTACGAAAGTTTGTATAGGCATGTGCATTCAGGTACTGCGATGTATTATTGGAAACCTGTTGAGCATGTAATTATATCAAATTTCTTTCCTATTCTATATAAAAATAATTCAATCATCTTCCCTTCCTATTGATTAAATATTTACATAAAGTTGGCCCTAAGAATATGGGATGTATGGACTTACATGATCGCGCGAAGCGCTTAGTAGCTGCATCGAAAGTACAATTCTGCCAGGGTAATAAAAGTGTAGCGCTTTGAGCATGCTTTGGATGGACTATAGCGCACAATAAGTACCAATTTATTATTATCATTATTATTATTATTATGCCAAATACGTAACAATTGAGATGATAACAGATCAAACCGCACTTGTTTAGGTTCATTGGATTAAAGTAAAGTTCTATTAGTTAGAATCGTTAACACGCATTCTGCTCCCATTTCATACTTTTTAGTTCTTTACAGGAGATTACAACAGTTGAAGCATCTGTCTAACACCAATTGTTCTTAAAATATATATTTGGTGCATTGCTCCTGTATTACTATAACTCTTACTTTCCTTTTGTTGAATCAAAGTAATTATTCTAAAGTAAAAAATCTAGTAGACAAAGAGCATTGAAAGCTGTATATTTTCTATTTGTTTCTAAATGATTTGAAAGACTTGAATAATTAATCTGCTTATACAATTTTATTGAACGAAAACCCCTGAGAATATCTCCAATTACTTGTTCAAGAGACTGTATAATGTAATGTTTTCAAAGAACCATTGTGCCCTCTGTTCACCTTCTGTACTAAATAAATTGCGAAATTATGAAAACGTACCCTAACATTTATGATTACAATAGTGCATATCATTTATTATATTAGGTGTTGTGGATGTAAGTGGTTTCTTAGTGAACTGCAAACGATTACCTTGGTTTCATTTGCAGCTTACTAAAGAGTGTAAATGTGTGTCAATATTGTGGTTTAATTAATTTCTGATGTACCTAATTATCGCAACCGAAGTAATTATCTAAAACTGTATTTTCCGCCCTTATTGTCCCAGCTGAGTAGAGTTGTTTCTTTGATGTAAACATCACATGACCTGAAGACAAACTGGCATGCAAAATGGCCATTTTCCCCTAAGAAATACTAAAGGTCCAGATATTGGGGTGAATTAACAATAATTTACAAGTTTATTGTAATCCTCGTTATGTTTCCAAGGGATACAAGTTGAGAAATGAGATTAGTCGATTAGTCAAAACTCTTAATGATGTAGTGATGTATTCAGATAATGATATCAGTCACTTTCACCATAAAAAAACGAAATTATTAAATAAAATGAAATTGACCTTAAACCAGCTTTGCTAAATCATAAAATCAATATATAGCTCAATTGTATGTGGTAGGACACGGTGTTTGGGTTGAGCTTGAGAGCGATTTAGAAGTTTAGTATGCTGCCGATAACCTATGTTAAATTAAATTTTGTCCTGAGAAAAGTATATGATGGTTTGACCAAGGGATGTTCAATGGATGTTCAATATGAAAGAAAATAACAATATTTAATGCGTGTAATGAGTGTATCTGTTTTATTAAATACATACAATTGTATAGTTACATATCAAAATGATTTTATTCGTTAAAAGATGTTTAATTTATAAGGAACCTAAAAATATCAAAACATTTCGAAGCATTGCCATCAGGTGAGGGCATTATTTGAAACCCTTTCGACATCAAAATGAATATCACATAAACAATAGATGTTTACTGTGTCATAGCATATCATGCCTCTCAGCATTTGTCATTATGCGTTTGTTAAGTTAAGTTTGTTAATAAATGATTAGGAAACGATGCAATATTGATCATTGTCATTGTGAAACGATTTTAGAAACATAAAAGCAAGGTTATTATTTCATAGTTAATGTAAATATAGACAAAACTTTGAATTTTGAAGTTGTTGAGAAAGATGCATATGTATATCAAGGTACGAAAACAACAAAGCTTTATGTGGAGAAATGGATAAGTGTAAATTAACAGCACGGCAAATTCATTCTTTTCTCTTTCTCTGAAGATCAAAAACACGACCAAACAAACGTAGCGATACTTCCATTGATATCTAAGCGTCTGTTTAAGGTCTTTTTAACTCTATTTCAGTTATTGAACAAATTAAGTAAGGCATTGAGTCCAGTTGTGGTAATTTGGTTTCATAGTTTAATAGTTTATAGTCTCACAACTATCGGGAAATCGTTTTTTGTGACAAAGGGATGTGATACAAAATGTTTTCGTATGATTAATGGTGAATTATGAACTTTCAAACTCAATTCAAACCAGCTGAAAGTTATCAAAATTAAAACAAATGTTATACGTATACTTTACCTTCTTATGGAAAAGGTTACATAAAAGCAGTCAATTGATAACATACCAAGACGATAAGAAAAGATGAGACGGCAATTTGTTTTATTTTCACAACACCAAACTCTTTGTATAAACTTTTCCCCATTTGTAATCATATTCCTGTAGTGCCATACTGATGAAAAACCGTTCCGTAATTTGTGACGCAGGATGTCAGACAGCCCCTATTGTCGCAATGATGAAATCAGAATTTCGGGAACAGCGGATGTTCCCAGTGACGCTTCAGTGTGATAGCGGGTGCAAAAACAAAATTAATGAATATGATGTTGCATAATAAGAGAGATTATGACCCCTGTTTTAAACATTTTATGTAACATTCGGATTGGTAAAACAGAACAGTTGTTAAGGGGTGATTGATAGCTGATGTTTACCAAAATTTACCTTTGTCACATTAATAATCGTTACATGACATCTACGTGGACACAATCTTTGTACTTCAGCTGATACTGTGTTAATGTAATCGTCTTTTATGACCTCAACTAATAATCTTATTAAATATAATCATTCTGTATATTCATCAACACTTCAAGTCTCTCTGTGTATATATGTGTCATATAACTCTTGTTGAGCTTCTGAATTGAAGCCTGTTGAGCTACAGAGTTAAAGGCTCTTTTTAGTATTTTTCAAACCTTCAAAGCTATATTGGTATGTGTTTCGAAACTTCTAATCGATGGGACAGCAATATGCAACAACGATTGACCTACATAAAAAAGCCAATTTATCAATTCCATTATTATTCAATGTTAAATCTTATGACCTAAATCTAATAATATTTTCCAATATTAATGTGTCTATTTAAATTCATGGAGATATCAAAGTTTGTGTGATTTAAGCCTGAATCGAAATCAAAACTTCTGAAGGTAGCATTATTGATGGTTTTGTATAATTTTATATTTTATATTTGGTAATGCATTCTTTGATGACTTCTCTAATCACATTTGTTTCCTTTCATTATATCTGTTATTGTTGAAGTTATCTGTAATATGTCTATTAATGTCTTAGATTTTTAGTTTATGATATCTTGTCATAAACATTTTAGATTTATAATTCTAAACTGCCAAGTAAGAAAATGAAATCGATTATATAATCTCATTTATTAGGAAATCCTTCTTATATTTAACCTTGCTTTGCTTTGGCTTTTGTTATCATTTCTTGAATAAAACCTTGCGGATATATATCCTGGCAAGAATGAACGTATAATGCCATAACATTCACATGTAACTACAGTTATTAAACAAAACGAATGGATAATTACTAATAACATTAGAAATTCTATTGAATTCAATTTATTTCAATCTTTGTTGAAATTGTTCAACAATGCATAAATTGTGGGTAAAAGGGTAAAATGGGTGCATTTGTTATTAACGATGTTAGATAAGTGTATGGATATGTTTTGTCTTGAAATGATCTAATTATTTTTCGAATCACTACCAACGACTGTTATTGTTTAAAATGACACTCAATATTTAGGTTTTTGTGAATGAACCATGAAATATATTTATATATGGTAGCAAAATATAGAATAAATAAATAAAAATCATTATTAGAATAGATCAATGAAAATCATTATTATCATTATTATTAGCATTAATGACATGATTCGTTCATATCTTATCTAAATCCTTGCTGTTTTTCATCAGCAAAAACATTTTAGCAAATGCGATCAACACTGTTACAATCCATGTCGTCAACTGTTAAAGCGTACAATTCCATGACAAAAGTAGATAATTATTCCTTTTTAAAAAATAATACTAAGAATGGAATGTCAGGTAATGACACAACCGCCCACCAATCCGTGTAGTTGTCTGTACATTGATCTTATACAAGCGATGTACAGCCTTATCAACTGGTTTCATATAAGGACGCTTCTTCTTTTGTTCGGAAAGGATAATCGTTTAGATGTTTGGGTCTTTGTGCTATATAGAACGAAGACACGTAAAAAGCATTCAAGGCTAAATATAGATTTTCAATCTGTGAATATCTAAGCAAGAAAACCGTCTTTGTTGAGTTTAGACAATATTCAATATATACCTAAATTGTCTGAATTGAAACTGAATTATGGAACCCACGTAAACCTGTCTCTCGAAATATAGGGATTTATTGTCTCGGACTAATCCCAAAGGTCAACGTTAATCACCTTTTTACAATATGTATGAAAATAGAAAAAAGGAATATATTGCCATATATGAGTATGCTGTCTTCTTCTCATACTAATATAGAATAATCCGGATTCATCTGCTGTTAAATTTGATTGTTACAAACGGTACATTTGTAATACATATACATAACTAACTGTCCATTCATGGCTTGATGATTAAGACATGGATTTATGAGAGAGATTACTAACAACTCTTTATTTCTCATTGAAATAAAAATCATTACTCTTACAAATGCTTAATAATTTTCTATTTCACATAGTATATACTCTATAAGTCGTAACAATTAATTTGTCTACAATGACAGTGACAGTACACCTTTTGTATTTAAAGTGAATGTGATGAAAAATAATATATCTTTTGTAATATACACTAATCTGTGTATATTATTAACCATATGTAAAATGAGTTTCCTGAAATTATATTGGTTACAGTTGACTGTTCCTTGCCACAGGATTTCAGGTGGTAACTACTTTTTGAGCTAATTTTTTAATCGTTCCTCTCTTTATAAACTCCTACACCGGCCAATATCTTTTTGACATTTTTCAAAATTATCTCTTAAAATAAGACATTATTTCCTATATAGTGGAGATAGATAATGTATGATTTACAGTCATTAACATGTGCCTAAGTTAGAGTCCAGATGGCGTTACCTAATGGTTGGTTACAATTAGTATGAAATGAATAATACATCTCATGAACTGTATACTTTTATATGGTAAATAAACTGAAAGTGTTAGCTAGACTAATATTCTTTCAGTTTAAACTAATAACTATCAACAAGCTTTCAATACTTTCCTCATTGACTTTTGATAACAAGGTACGTATAATATCAAAGTGTCTCTTTGAAGTTTGAATAAATAAAAAGAAACCTTTACATTGTTTGACAGTAACTGTTGTTTCTTTCTATAACTACATTGTTCACTTGTCACATCAATGACAATATAATCCGACGTTTGAACACTAGTGGAAGAGTCTCTTTGTTACAAATGAGACACCTTT
This sequence comes from Phorcus lineatus, assembly GCA_921293015.1. Taxonomy (NCBI): domain Eukaryota; kingdom Metazoa; phylum Mollusca; class Gastropoda; order Trochida; family Trochidae; genus Phorcus; species Phorcus lineatus. Next base: position 43,977,335 of record OV121087.1, read on the forward strand.
GTTGCCTTTCCTATTTCATACAGAAAAACTTGACGTTCATGAAGTTGTTAAAGACTTGTTTATGTAAGACAGACATATATTGAATAATTATTGACACTGATTTTTTCAGATTATCGACAAATTATGTAAAGAGAATGCAGTCAGGTACAGGATACACAAGTGAAAAACTGATAAGCATGCATCCTGCTAATTCAGCGTATATGAATCTTCTTCCTACTACCATGATCTCTTTCAAGCCAAAACCATCGTATTGCTAACTATCTAACCAGCCAATTAGACGGCTCGCAGTTAGCAACAGAGGCACGACCCGGATGAAAAAAACACACGTCGAGTTCAAACTAGTAGCTTCAAACTCCTCCATTAACGACATTTCATTGGCTGAAAAATAACAGGTGAGCATAGCCACGACTATCAAGTCGCCAGCCATACAAGAGTTTTAGCCCGAAAGCGATCAGGGTATTAGGAAGGAGCGATTTCGAGCCGATTCAGCAGGATGATAAGCATGTTGATCATACTGTTGTCAGAACCTTCCAGTGGTAAAACTATATCTTAAAAGTGAACAGATATCCATAGTAACATGAATTGCTGTGCATGAAATATCAGTAATATCTATAATCTAATTAAAAGATACTCCGTGATTTTCATAACATATTATTTACCTTTGATACGAACCTAATAGTGATGTTATAAAATCAAAACATCTTTACTTTTCATGTCCTAAAAACATATTTATGACAAATACAGGTTTTCCATGAAAATCTAAAAATAGCCTTATAAATGCATAGAGGTGTAGATATCACGTCCAATAGTCATGGATACTAGTTATCTAACCTAACAAACACTATTAACTAACTAACTGCCCTCCTGGTTGTTTTAGATAAGTCTCCAATATTACGGTTGGCTGTTTGACGCGCGCCACTGTCCGGTTTTCGATCATAATTGCGACGTTCTCACTTCATATTGTCACTGTAAAAAACCAAATAAGCTTAAAAAATTGTCTTTTTTGAAACAGTCGACACTTCGCGATCAAATGACACCATTGGTTAAGTTTGGCATATATGACTCCAACAACTCACGGAGTTGCTCTTTGAGACAGATTTACTCTCAGGGTATATTAGTCCCGGCAAAATTCTGGACGACCAAAGTTTTGCTTGGATTCTACCATTCGAACTCTTTAGCATAGCTGGGAACATTAATGACTTGGCCGCACGAACCTTCACGCCACAATAAGGTAATTAATCAGGTGGAGCCATTGCATTTGATGCATTTGACTTGCCTAAAAGTTGTTGTTTCTCGGACACACCTAGATTGCTGTTTGTTTTTGAAAGCAAGTGTAAAAAAGAGAACATGTTCTCAAACTATTCATCACTTAAAGGTGAGGTGAGGTGAGTGGGTTTTTCAAGAGTATTTCACTTATATCGCGGCTGCTAGTATTATTGCAGGAAGAAAGCCCGCAACACCATTGCGGCTACGCATTGCGGTGAAACCTGCTAGCATCGGCTGGAACAAGCGAACCATGGGTGACACTGCGCTGAAATTCAGTGTAGCATTGCACCCAAACCTGAATGCGTGTAGAACAGTTCTCTACTGCAGACAAAGTTGCCGAGCCCCTGGCGGGATTCGAACCACGAACCTCTTGATCCGAAGCCGAACGCGCTAACCACTGCACTATCCCTTCATGACTAAAAAGATGCTTCTTTCATGACTAAAAAGATGCTTCTTTCATTAGTGTCACTTATACTAGTTAATCTGTCTCCACTGTTTCGAATAAAGTAAACCAAATGGATTAAATAAAAAGAGGCTTTAATTTTCTTCTTAACGGAAATGGACTTTCGGATTCAGTGCATGGATGCTGATGAAAGGATATCAAAAGTGAGTTAACAATTTTGTCTGTGGGCATATCTGAAAACAAAGGACTTCCTGATAAAAACAGATTAACACAGATATGAGACGGAACTGGTATTATCAGTTCTGTTGATTTATTCAGAAGCCTAATCTATGTTCAATGGTTTCATTTCTTATAAATGGCATTCGCTTATATTTATTTATCCATATATGGCTTATCAAAGTGAACAACCTACAAGAGATATTTACTTTGATAAACAGTTATGATATTCATTTTCGGTATCATTTAATTCACATAGGTAGATAATTCGATAAAAAGATAAAATAAAACTGTGTCTCATGATCATAGGCTTTATAGGAAAGCCAAGGATAACGCTATAGCCGAGTCAATAATGGTTATGGAATGTTTTGATATATACTATATGCACTAATAAAATTCTTAATTGATTCAAATTTGCTTGTCACTTGTCACTATAGAGATTAAGCGTATATATAACGTACTGAACCAATTTTAATTACAATAATGCATTACATATATTATATTAAGAGTTAAGGATGTACGTGGTTACTCAGTTAACTGCAAACGATTACCTTGATTTCATATGCAACTTACTTAAGAGTGTAAAATGTGTGCCAATATTATGCTTTAATTAATTTCTGATGTCCCTAATCACCACAACCAAAGCAATTATCTAATACTGTACTTTCCGCCCTATTGTCCCATCTGAGCAGAGATATTTCTTGTGTGAACATCACATGACCTGAAGACAAACTGGCATGCAGAATGGCATTTTTCAACTCGAAGGTTTATGTGAGTCCACATATATTGGAGTTAAAGACTGCTTGGGGTGAAATTAACAATTAGTCCCGAGTCTCATTCGAAGTTTTTTCACTTGTTAAACGATCCGCCTTGAGTTCCATTAATCCTAAAAATCTTCATGTGTGAAACATCTGAACGTTCAGCGCTGTTTTTAGATTTTAAAAGATGGCACTCATAAGAAAACTAACAAGGGAAGCTTGATTGTTTGATGCAATTAATATGTTATTTTGATTGGGCCTCATTATATTGGGGGTTATCACAACTTTGAAAAGTTTCTTAGATTATTCCCCTTGCAATAAATGCCACTTAAATGGGCGGATCATTTCCTTTTGCCAGAATGTCGATATATGTATTTCCAGAATATAGTATTTTTCAGGGTTCGTCATTACGAGAGTGTTCTAATAAATGATAATGATATTGCTTAATTAGAGAGAGGATGACCCCTTCCAATTGTAAATAATGTTCTGTTCAAGTCCTTCAATTCGTTTTCCCATTCCATTGTGAATGTCAAATTGTAACACAGTTAATTTGGGGCTGTGAGTGATAGATCGCTGATCCATGAACGGATTGGCCAACAAGCTCCGAAGAGCTTATTTTAAGGCCGCTCCAATCATGGATGTATATCACTTCTAAATGCCATTCAAAGGTTTGTCATCAACTTCCTAAATTTATAATTCTACATCTGAAAGGTAAGAAAATTAAATCGATTATCTAGTGTAATTATTAGGTAAAACGATATTATATCTAACCTTGCTTTGCTTTGGCTTCTGTTAAAAATCATTGTATATAAACTTGGGGACATATTGGCAACAGTGAACGAATAATGTCGTGACATTTACAGATAAAAATAGTCATTTTGATTAACGCCTCCAGAAAATCTTTGTCCAAAACTTGTTACTGATGCATGAGTTTGAGGTAAAAGGAAGAAGTGGGTGCATTTGTTTTTCATGGTGTTCAATTATTGTACGGATATGTTTTGTCTTGGAAGGTATTATGAATTTAAAATTACTTATAATGATTGTAATTTATCAAAATATATTTTTATGAAAGTACCAAGGCATATCATAATATCAAGCAGCAAGATATAAATTGATAAACATCACATACCCATATGGATAATTGTCAATAGGTAGTTTAAGTGATTTGGTAATATTTTATCTAAATGTTTGCTATGTTTTATTAGCAAAACTATTTTAGCAAATGCGATAAACACTGTCACATGTAGTCAACAGGTATGCTTATATATGTCTTACTAATTTAGTAATCAATGTAGTATATGTGACGTGATTTGGTCATTTTTCCTTATTTGCTACTAAAGGTTTAAAACGCTATTAAGAACGGAGACACGTCAAAATCATTCAATGTTTAAGACAGAATATCAATCTGCGAAAATTAACAAAACTATACCTCCTTTTTGAGTTTATATGAAAATATTCAAATTCTGAACTAAACTATGAAACCCACGTAAACCGTCTCTCGAAATGTGAGGATTTATAGTCTCAGATTAACCCCCAAAGTCAAAGGTACTCATCTATTGAACGTTTGTTAATTAAAGACCGCAACTTATTTGGTTAAGGAGTATTTGTCCACCGTTTGTGTCAGATAATCTGGCTTCTATCAAAATGTAATCATTGCTTCTTATCTATGTTTTTTAATTAAAAGATAGATGGAAAGTTCAAACACTCATCATTATAGTCATAATGTAAGAGGTGAAGTTTTACAATCAGTAACTTGAGATTATAGATAACCATTAATGGAACTACCTAGCTGCAAATTCATTGATCGATGATTGAGACAATGAATATTTGAGAAAGGTAATAATTTGTATTAATAATATGAATTTGAATCAATCATCAACTCACTATTACTCATTGAAATGATTACATAATTACATTTGGTTTGAAACGAATAAAATGTGTCTATCCCACACAGACTAATATTCTCTCAGTTTATACTAAAAACTAACGTTTGACAAAACAAGGTATCTCCTAAAAACATTACTTCCTGTATTGTGAATGAAGGTACATGCAAATAAATTATACCCCTAATTCAACTATTAATCCAAACAGATCTGCCTTTTGGTTGGTTACAATACACATACAATGAATAAAACAAATTTAATGAATTTTATAAATGCGTATGGAAACTGTAAATTATAATCAAAACTACGACTAGTACTACAACAAACTGTCAATAAGCTTTCAATACTCTATTTTTTGAGTATTTATGAATAAAAAGTACGTTTTAATGAGATGACAACGTCTTGAACTTAATAACAAATAACAAACTTTATGATAACAACATATACAATAAAGGAACAAACACAGCTATGAACATACACTGATATTAGTGTTTAGTTCTTATCTATAATATATATATATATATATATATATATATATATATAATTTCATTGTCAACGACTGCTGAATTAATTTTCAGATAATCGAGACATTTTGTAAAGATAATGGAGCGCATTCAGGGACAGCAATGCACTTTGGATAATCAATTAAATATTTTGTTCATTCAATTATCTGAACCTTCAAACGTTATATTGATAATAAATTAAAGTAACTGCAGAGTGAACAAATATCCATCGTGATTCTAATCTTAACATAATTATTTTGCTGTGCATGAGATACCAGTTGTATATTATTCAAGAAAGGTTAATACACACCAAGTAATTTAGGTATGTTGATCCGAATTTTTCACATTAAAATACTTCATTGGTAATGTTTTAAGTAAGTAAGTTATTAGGGGTAAACGTACTGCGGCAATTTGTTTTTGAAACAGAGTACATAGAATGTTGTTACGAACCATCAAATCGGATGAATACATATTATACGTCGATCTTCAGCCACTTAGTCAAAAAGAGCCACACAAAAGTCCTCGCAACCATAAGGTAATGAGTCAGGTGATGGCAGTTTTAAGAAGTAGATTTTATTGGTCGATTTTCTGCTCCGTACTTCTGTCTTCCAAATGTGATCTGAAAGACAGGTAATGTTGAGTAAATAATTCAAGTTCAAGTTCTTTATTTATAGACAGCAAACAGAACGTTACAATATACAGCAGTAGTGGGTGGGTGGTGAGTTACACACTATCGTTTACAAATATATTAATATCTAACACATTGCAGAAACCTAACTTTAAAATATGACAGTTGAATTAAAGAAGTACAGTTGGTTTATAAGCATTTATGATGTTGGAAACACATTTTGATAAAATCAAAATAATGTTTCGGCATAGATTATTTATTATTTGGAAATTTTTTACCATACTAGGATGTGAGTAATAATAACAATAGTGATACATAATTGTGTAGGATTTTGCTTATTCGAAGTAAACTGTTCTCACATTTGAAATAACCTAAAATGCTTTTTCCTTTTATCAGTTGTACTTCTCTTTGCTCTATCATTTAATCTGTCTTCGCTGTTGATGTTTCCCAGGGACAATAATCTTTATTGTTTTCGTTTAGTTATTGCACCAGAGAAAATCGATAGAGACATTAATTGTCTTTCTCTGAAATGAAACTAAGGACCTTGAAACGTTTTCAGTGCATACATTTGGATCCAAAGACATTGAAAGTGAGTTAATAATCCTATCTTTGGGCATATCTGAAAACAAAGGACTTCCTGATAAGAACAGATTAACACAGAAAAGAGATGGAGCTGCTATTATCAGTTCTGTGGATCTATTCAGAAGTCTAATCTATGTTCAATAGTGTTATGGGATTAATTTCTGTTGAATCGACACATGATGCTGAAAGGCGTGTGTTTGGAAGTCTAATAGCATCTCATAATTGTTATCCGCTTATATTTCGCGACCTCGAGCCATTTACGACTAATCAAATGAACAAAGCTATAAGAAATACTAATTTTTATGAGCACTTATGATAGCCAGTGTCGGAATCATTTCTTATCAAGTTAATAATTCAATTAAAAATTGAGAGTTAAAAAAGTATCTCATAACAATAAGCCTTAGAAGCGTGAACTGAAGTGTTTTTCAAGTGCCCGAAGTACATTTATTATGACAGTTTGCTTCCCTTCGATTCATATCGTGTAAATAGTTAATTTCATCTCGAATTACTGAAAATAACTAAAACATTTTATGCCGTGGGAAGCTATGTTACACGATATCTTAGGGGAATAGACAAATGAATAGTTTTTAATCAATACAAGAGTTTCTTATACGAACCTACTATATTCGTTTAAATTTCATAAATCTTACAATAATTTGGCCGCGTTTAGTCTTTGTACGTGACACCTTATAAGAATGAAAGAAAGGTGGGTTGTACTAACGAATACGCCATGCCCCCTCTATTCAGTGAATCAATTTTGTAAGCTAGTCACAATGTGTCCACGAGTTTGAGATGGAGAGTTATGATGTGTTAAAGTTCAACAGGGGAAAGCTAGCGTGGTGGCTAGCGCCTTCCACTTTGGATCACAAGGTCCAGGGAACGAATCCCGCCGTATGTAGTAGAAAACTGTTTTACATGTAGTAAAGTTTGGGTATAATGTTATACTGAATTTCAGTGCAGTACCAGACATGGTTTGCTAGTTATAGCCGATGATCGCAGGTTTCACAGCAATAGCCACAATGGTGTTGAGAGCGTTCTACTTGTAATAATACTAACACCTGTGATGCATGTGAATACTCTTGGAAGCGGTGTTAAATCCCAAATCACCTAACCTCGAGTTAGATATCAAACGAGAACAGAGATCAAGTTTAGTACTTAATTTTGACACATAATACGATCATGCCCCGGTTTGTTAATTATAATCCGATATTCGTTAACTGTCTAGGGATTAGAAACTGGCAAACTGGGGCGCTCCCAATAATACATGGGATATGCGTTTTTAGGGTGAGACCGAAGGCTGGGTGTTATCTATTTTCACTTATGCTGAAAACATAACTTTTATAGTGACTGGATAAGCAAGTCATTTTGTCTTCACTTTACTTCATTAACTGAACATGAAACATCAATTGAGGGTAATAACCTGAATTGGAATAGGATTTTTTTATAGTTACAATCATAATGAGTTAAACAGTGACTTTTAGTCTTGCATAACGGTTAAAGAATTGTACGTTTTGGGGAAATGTATCAAATTAGGCTGAGAGCTAGCTCTTAGTATACTGAATAAGTGCGGTCTAAAGGCCAACTTCATGTCATTCCAAGATGGCCACCATTCTACAAATGGCATATAATGGCAACATAGAATATATTAAGCATCACTTTGTGGAACATATAAATCGATTAAATGAGATTTTAAAAATTCTTGTTTAGACGTGTTTAGTACTTTTGCTTGATGTAAAATTTTAATCATTCAAAACTTCAAAATGACAAACTGTTAACTTGATGCCATTTTACCTATTTCTATTTGTTTGAGATATATGTTTGTGTTTCTTGTAATTATGAAGCCAAATTCTGTGATAGATACGTAACTGGTATAGAGTTGTTGACAGTTGCAATTTTCTCTCATAAATGGCGAAATAAAATAGTGGCAAAATTGTTAATGAAGTAACATGTGCGTTTACATCATCAAAATTGAAATGGTTTTCCTGGTCTCATATTCATGCCTAATGTCATTGTTAATGAGGTAAAGAATCTATTTAATCCTTGTATAAAACCAATAAACTCCTTAAAGAGACAGTGGTATCTTGTATTTCATGCGGAAACATACTTGATGGACATTCCTGTCTATACAGTTCATTAAAACATAATTATGTCCTTAACCACTTTAACGTGTAACTGATGGCAATAATTTGGTCGTGTTTGATTTAAAATTTGAAAGTTCAGCATATCCTCATGCAGTTCTAGTTTGCTATCCATGAATGGAGAGACCATCATACATTACTAATCTACGGATTATCAATGTGAAACATTTGTGAGATATTCAGTCAACTTTGTTGAAGTTGTTGAAAAAAGCAATAATACAGAACACTTTATCATTTGGCGTGACACAACGAGAAAACCGCATCATAACCGGTAGAATGGCCTGTTAAATGTTGAAAATATTCAATGACAAGTACAATCCATTTTAGATACTATTTCAGCTTTGACACACTTTTTATGCTTCTACACAGGTTCTGACATCTGCTTTGATTTTCCAACCTTTGTCAAATGTATCTGGTAAGTTAACGGATTATGTTTCTTAAACTTAGAACGCTAATTTCACACATTTGATCCACGTTTGAACGATAAACCTTATATGTGCTTTGTAATGTTGAGACCAATATTGAAATTTATTGTTCTATAGTTTTCTTTGAAACATGAATAATATAATTGACTCTGTAACATCACAATACACAATACAAAAAAACAAATAATGGTGTATCAATTTTGGGAATTATCTACTTCTCTGGAACTACATTCTCTACTTTATTACACCTTAATTCAAATCTAAATCAGTACCCATGATTGTGAAGTTTACTAGCCTGACTTTTTTTGACATATTCAGGAAGCGGGACTGAGATCGTATATACATTTATCTGGAAAGGTTGCGCAGTTAATCTTCTATCATATTGATTTTCAAAACACTTTTCTGAAAAAGATAACGATACTTTGTTCCCATTATCAAAACAAAGTCGATCGGTGCTGCAGAAAAAGTTGAACTAATAAATATGTCTTACTATAAATGGATGAAAAATAAACAATGTTGCTACTACGTGCTATCAGTAAAGCAAACTATATTTGTAGTATTTTTGTATCTTCGACTTCTTGCAGTTATGAATAAATATGATTTTGAAAACAGAGTAATGGAGCATTTAATTTACTTGATCTCCCAGACGGGATGAATTATTCAAGATTAAGATTTATGAGTTAACATTTACACAACAAAAGAACAAGTTTAGAAATTCAATGAAATTAGGCTAAAATTATTAGTTCTATTTATAGGACAATTTCTTTTCACTCACAAGAAACATTACATGCAAATGATAATCTCCGATTTCTAATATTAAATTCCGAGTAAGGTTTCTTTTGAAATACGTGAAAGCTAATCAATCATGAATGAACAAATGTGTTGTGGTAGTCTCGTGATGTTGTGTGAGTTGACATTTGCAGAATAAGGACACTGTGTTTCACTCATTATGAATTTGGTTCTTTGAATTTAATTTTGTTTGTCATTCAACGTTACAAAACACATGGCTCAAGTTAATACCTTATTCTAACCTTGTAATATATAGGTTTCGAATCTAATTATTGTTTACCTAGCCTTTTTAAAAACACATTTTCAATGTTATTCGCCGAATGAGTTTTTGGGCAGTTTGCTCAAGTGCATTTCCCAAATTTTATTTAAGAGGCATGGTCAAATGGCATTTGCACTTGTGATATTAGATTCAATAAATCAGCCCTAAAGTAAAAAATGGAAACGGTTCGAGCTATACACAAAGACATATAAATGTATTTTAAGACATGACTCCATATAGGGCTTGCACCAGACAAGTCCAACACAGAATGCGATTAACTCTGCAACTGAATTAGTATACATTTTGCCTTTTTGGAAGGTGTTTCAATGTTTTTAATTTGAAAAGACCAATTTCTTTGAACTAATGTTTCTCTGTTTGAATAAGAGGGAATTTGTTTGAAATCAATATGACACTTGAAATATTTCATGCAAAAATGTCTCATAAGTTTGAATAATACTTCTTCCCTCAGGTTACTTCGAAACATAAAAATGCTGGAACATTCCACTTGGATTCTAAGCAATGTGTGTTATTGCTTCTTATTTTCTGGCCTTAACTGCCTAAGGAACTGTACTTGATAACATTCACAGCTTACTAAAAACCTTTACCGAATACCTCTCCTTTTCTCACCGTTTTCCACATTGTGTTCAGTCAGCTGCCTAAAATGCACTTACACATTTCTATAAGTCCATTATAAATCAACGATATTTTCTTGATTGACACTGGTCTGATAAAAAGGACGAATGGCATTTCAAGTCTAGTAGCGTATCGAGACGAGTAGAAATGTAAAGTTTCACGATTGGCACAGCAACAAATGGTTTGAGAATAACGGAATTATTCTTTGTGAGAAATAGGACAGCTGATTAAAATTCACGAGATATGACAAAGACAAATTTAGAAAGTTATCTTCTCATTATGTAATCCTCTCGTTTCATGACGTGGAAGATGACATCCTATGTTTGAACGTGTAATATGTGTTTGTTAGAGTAAAATGACACAATATTTCACTCAGTGAAAATACAGATCTTGATTTACTAAATATTCGTTGGTATCAGTAGTATTTCAATTTGCATATCGGTCTATGCAGTAAGCGATATGAAAGAGACTACCGTTTGAATCCAAACGCTATATTAATCTAATACTTCTAGTTATGTCATGCTGATAGTTATGATTGTCTTATGGTCGCATCCAAATATGTCTCCCTGTCACTCTCAAAGGAAAGCTTTAAGATTTTAAAAGTCTGAAAGGGATGATATATGTAATTTGTATTTAATTTTGATCTCAATCCTGTAAAAGGATTGAAGAAATAGTTACCTGAATTAATCAACACTTAAAAGTGTCCAATTATTATATCATACGTGTACTATAAAGATAAAAAGGAGCAATGTCAGTTATATATCCCCAATCAAATGACATATATATTGAACAATAGTTGTGAAGCTGTATTCTAATAAACCTTTGATCGCTAATATTTGCAGCTGAAAACTATCTATTTTGCATTGCAGTGAAAGCCCCGAGCTTCGGTTTGAACTATAGCCATTGGTAAAGTCAGGCCTAGTGGGTTGTGAGTTCTGGCCCGAAAACAAAATTCAATTTTGCGTTTCCATGGAAACGATCAAAATAAATGTATTGAGAAGCTGGAAATCCGAAAAACATACTTGTTGATTGTTCCATTACATAATTTTAATGAGCAAGGCTTTATGTTTTTTTACTTCTGGCCGAAAAAAGATCAGATCGCACGCACAAATGGACAAGGGGAGGGGCGGGGGTCAGTTCTTTATCTCCCGAAAACTTCGTACATCTTAATAAACCAACATGAACAAAACAAGCGTGCTAAAGTGCCTTTAAACTATATCAATGTTCTCATCTTGTTTTGTAGTATGTTCGACACAAAAAAATCTAAACATGTGAATGCGGCGGAATAACTACTCATTAATGAAACAGAAACATATTATTATAAATAAATCCTTTAATCTGAATTGGATGTCACTGCTACATAGGAGTAATCAGTGTAATAAGTCTGTGAGTTGACCAAGTAAAATATTTTTTAAAATAACGCTAACGTACCAAAACATCCGAATAGGTATGTTTGATATATTGAACTAAAAAATAGTCATTTCGAACACAAAAAGATGATATATGAACTATTAATTTGATTTTATAACAATAAACATTTCAATGTGTGATAAGCAAAGTACATGATTCATACTTGTATTTCAATCTTTCGACAATGGGTAAAAGAACATCCAAATACCTTAACAATTTCAAGTATTTTAATAATAATAATACAAAAACTTAATATCAAATAACGAAAAAGTCTTCATTGCATCATGCCTTCAGCTAGGATTTTGTTAATACGGAAGATTTCATTATCTTAGTTATATTATATTTTTTCTGGAAATAGAAAGAGATATTAGTTTTCTTCAACAAAAAAACATTAAACTGTCATATTTTAAAAATTACATTAAGGGCTTACTGCAATATAAAAACCACTTTATTTAGAATTTTATTATTATTTATATTGGGTTAAACACTTTATATGAAACTTGAAAATATCCACAATTGTCATGCATCACAAATAACATTAAATTAAAATTACGAATAACCTTGAGTTTTTTAATAAGGGGTTATTTTGTCATTATATTATGGGTCATTGTTTCATGTTCCTTTGGAATAAATCCCTCTTTGGAAACAAAATCATGTTTTCCTTAAACTTATCTAAACTGTTATCTAAACTCAAATTATCAGTTGAGTTTTATATGCATACCATTTCCGTGATATCTTTCTCCTGATTACCACTTCTACCTTTCATCAACATGTACAGATTAAGCTAGGTATAAAATGATTTTATAACTTAAAGAGTGATATATAGAAGACTAAATGCTCTTGATATAAAGACACTAAGGGATCATGTAAATGTCTTGTGAAAATGTTGAATGGAAATTGAATGAATTTATACCTTAAATTCTTACTGACATGTAGTCAATGACACTAATTATATATAATATATATAATAATAAATAAATAAATACATATTATTAAATATTTGAAAGATAATTCCTGGTTCTTTTTGTAAAATGTGGAGTTTGATAGCTAATCGTTTTGTAATCTTCCAAATGGTTAAAATGTTTTATCAGTATTTCCATAAGGACAATAATGCATTTATCCTTATCAAATAGCTTTTTCAAAACATTTCTTAATCCTTTTTAAACAATATTTGAAAAAAATAAATATTTGAAGGTATGATAAAAGAGAATATTTAATAGGCCTGTACTTATTGCTTCAAGTGATCCAAAAATGTGTCTAGTGTAAAACAACTGATGTACGCAGTAAACCTAGAATGTCATTCTTGAATTTCATGCTTCACCAATTTGAATAGCTACAGAGTATAAACAAACTCTTAATTTAAAAGTATACAGTTACAATCCTGCTAAATCAGCGTACATGAATCCCCTCTCGCTCCTGCCTAATACACATATATATATGTCTCAATCAATAAGGACCTCACAATGTTCCAATGTCTGTCAGTACGTAAACCATTTCATGATTATTCAAAAGAAACAGATACGAAGCATTCAATTTAACAAGAATGTGATATATGTAGAACAGTGTCTGATCAACAATACTCTTGATTGACACCAGATTTCTAAAGGACAGTAGCTTTGTGTGAAAATAAAGAAATACCCGATCGAACCCGTCTGAAATCATTCTACGATATCGTAACAATGTATTTCCCCTTAAGGTCAATCATTCTACCGATTGCTAAGATCCCTAATTGTTGTCATTGAAACTAGAGTACATCTTTGAACAATAACGTATCAGACGCTGTGTGACAATTCAGACATCTCAATAATTTTACTGGTGACACAATGTCATTTTTTAACACCTGACTAACATTTTGAATACAGTATCAATGGTGAAATGGAATGTAAAGTCAAAGACATTTTCAGGAAGGAGAATCTTGATGGCATTCTTTCTACCCATTGACAACGAGCTCGAGACAGGTGAGGTGAGGTGAGGTGACTTGGGGTTTAAGACCGCTTCATTAGTATTTCACTTAAACAGCGGGTCCTTGTATTGCAGGGAGAAATCCCAAAACACCATTGGGCTATGCTTTTTGGTGAAACCTGCGAGCATCGGCTGGAACTAGCGAGCCATGGGTGGTACTGCGCTGAAAGATAAGTGTAGTATTGAACCCAAAGGTAACTGCGTGTGGGACAGTTCTCTACTGCAGATAAAGTTAGATAAAAGCCAAGAATACATGATAGAACTAACGCTGAAATCATCGTAAATATTTTTTAATGTTCTTCGGTGATCAATGGATATTTACATATACTCGAATACTAAAAGAAAGTAATATAGATTTGAACGAACGTAACTGATGCCTTTAACACAATCCATTACGCTACCCCTGAATAAAATGGAGAAGTGAACTTAATAATACTTAGGACCCATTATGCACTTGAGTTGAAATAAGCTCCATTGATCACCTTATTGTCTTTTAGTATGTCATTGTCTTCTATAGCACCATCACATTTTAGAAAAATGTTTTCAAACAATGGCGGACTAAAGACATGAACTAGTATTCATCAATTTACTATGCTGGTGAGTCTGTAAAATGCATTATCATTAATATTTTAAACATGAGACACAAACATCCTTAGTTTAAAGGTCATCTATTATGTTTGAGTATATCCCTTTCTCCCTGATCTGTCCACTCTCTTTTGGATGCTTATCATCCAAGTGTTTATTAACTGAAATATTGTTCAAAACACGTTCAACCCAAACTCACTCACTCATTCACTGGTTCATCAGTGTAACCTGTCAGATGTTGCCAGGATCAGTTTCTTTTATCTCTGCAGGGTAACATGGCGTGTTTCTAGTTAGGAAAACTTGCCAAACACGGATCAGACCTATACGTCAATATCAAAAAGAGGTGCCAGTTAATAAGAAATGTCCAAGGCAACTCTTCTTCAGATTCAATCAAGACACACAAAGTTTTCTCTTACGTTGCAATGAGAGGTTGATGTGGTGATGTAAAGGAAATCTTATATATGCCAATGTTCTAAGTGAGATCTAAGAATTCATTAGTTCATATATAAGATTTGTATCGAATTAACGGAGTGATGAAAGACCTGGAGGTGAGGTGAGGTGAGTTGGTGTTTAACACCGCCCTCAAGATTATTTCACTTATATCGCGGCTTCTAGTATTATTGCAGGGAGAAAGCCCGCAACACCATTATGGCTATGCATTGCGGTGAAACCTGCGAGCATCGGCTGGATCTAGCGAACCATGGGTGATACTGCGTTGAATTTCAGTGTAGAATTGCACCCAAACCTGACTGCATGTGGAACGGTTCTCTACTGCAGACAAAGCTGTCGAGCCCCTGGCCGGATTCGAACCACGGACCTTCTGATCCAAAGCCGAACGCGCTAACCACTGCGCTATCCCGCCCCAATGAAAGACCTGGAACTGTACGAGAACTTCCAAGATATATTTATGCAAGGAATTGCAAGTTCAGAATTCTATTAAAAGGCTACCCAAGAGAAATTGAGTGTGTGAGTGAGTTTGGGTTGAACGTGTTTAAGACAATATTTCAGTTGTTAAACACGTGGATGACAAGCATCTAACAGAGAGTGGCCAGATCAGGGAAAATGGGACCGAAAGGACGAGTTTCATAGGTACAACTTTTTTAAGTAGTTGCGTGATATGACAATTTAATTAAATAGTTATAAAAATCTGTTTCATTCATAAATTAAAATTTTTTAAACTTAATATTGAAATTTACTTCTGAACAAATGTGCGTTGTACAAAACCAAACAAATCCGAAATTTGAGTTTAAGTCGAAGCATTACTTTTCACAAATCGACTCTAGTTATTACTTGATCAGTTTAAAATGAATCTTTGCTTTGCAGGATTATTTAATTCCTCGTATTAATAGTAACCCGTTGCATTGTTTTCATGTGTTTATTCATATATAATTACAAAATGATGTTGTTACACGATTCTGATTGGACGAGAGCTTTCAAAAACATGCAACCATTTCTCGATGAATGCAGAATACGCGATGTGATACAATATTTTGATGTTTTACATCGATAAAGGCACAACAAATGTAAAACAATCCTCAAATAGCTTCTGTTCAAAATCAAATAATTATTTCATGAAGAATTTATAAAGTAAGCTCGAAGCTTCGAATTTAAGCAGTAAGCAGTAGAATTACATCTTGCATTTGAAATCACCACCACTGGACTCGATACCTTATCGTGGTGGTTTGCGAGCTTCAGAGACCCTTTAAAGCCAGCCGGATCTTACATGCTCCTGGTAGGGGCACCCACGCTGGACAGGTCGATAGGTAGAAGCCAGACAAAATTTGAGTCCTTCTAAAACCTGCTTTTTATCTCTCACTGTGCCTTTCTCTCTCTCACTGTGCCTTTCTCTCCGTCTTTACCCTTATCCTTCGATCCCTTTCTCCCTGATCTGCCCACTCTCTTTTGGATGCTTGTCATCCACGTGTTTAACAACTGAAATATTGTTGAAAGCACGTTAAACGCTAACTCACTCACTGCATTTGAAATCATCGTAACACTTTAAATTGTGTCAGACAATGTGGAGAGTTAAGGATTGCAGAGAAACTAATCATATAACTCATGGATAATAGACATTAATATCTTTAAATTTCATTAGCCTCACTTTGATAGATATCAAGTTCGGAATGCGAACGAAGACCTGGTGCAACTGTCCATAATCATGTGAGAAGTGTCCGAACCACGGGCGAAACGATATAGAAATGATCGTGATTATTGATATACAAATCTGTTAAAATATAAAAGTTTTGATACTTTGGTTTGCCGATAATTACATTTTCAGATAATTATAAACTTTATAGCGTTTTAAATCATTTGACCCATTACACTGTCAAAACCTCGGTCAGTTTGCCTGCCCTGTCGATTTGTGCATCATCGGTATTTAGCTCAGTGATTCAAAACAGTAAATATGATAAGCTATAGAGACAGAACTACTTAATCTCATCATGGATGACGCGTACACAAGTCACCCATCACATGACAAAGTTTCATCATACAGCTTATGCGAACTGAAGTGAACTGAACTGACCTGACCGAACGAACGCATTCATTGAATGTAATAAGCATAATATCATATATGGTATGGAAATGTGGGGCCCTATTCTAACCTCCTATTTGAAGAACAATATACAGCGCAGGGTGAATGTGTTGTTACTGTGCACCAATCATGTTTAGTGAGTGAGAGAGTTGGGGTTAAACGTCAATCATGTTTACCGTATGCTTAGAGTAGTAAGTGATTTTACATTATGCCATTTCTAACCATCAGGCCATGAATGAACACGTGTTCAAAGATTAACATCTAACGTTGTCTTCACAAAGTTAATTTATCTACATTCCATTTAGTCATTAAGATACATCTCGTGAATTATGTGAGTGTTTCATGTTTTATCTTAGAAAATAATGGTCTGTTTCTCAACGTTTTTAGCCATTTTAATCAATCATTTCTTAAAGTAGGAGAATAATTTAGTTCATACAAATACATTTCAATGACATACATCACATATAAAGGATTTGTTGATAACCAGTGCTAATGAGTTCTCAAAAGGATGTTATAACAGTTTAATATTTTATCGAGAAGAAGCTGGACGAACTGAGAATTCTTCTTGTCGTGAGAAAATTTATGTTTAAAACGCATCCTATGATTCACCTTGGACAGTCTTAGCAGCTCACAAATCACACGATTTAAAAGATTAACATGCGACTGATATCTGTCTTAAGAGTAGTAGATGAATATAATTGATGGATATGTTCCTCCCGTTAGTTGGCCAAGCAGAACTGGCATTGTTTTGCATCCAGGGAGCAGAAGGGCATCAATCATCGTGTCATCTACTAAATCACTTCGCCCAACACGAATGTCCCAACGGGTTAGTGAACTTGTCGTCATCAAAGTACACATGTACTTTGTAAAAGTGTTCAAGCACAAATTTATTCAACCTGCATTTATTTCACGATCATATACACGTATCCAGAAGAACAAAATATTACCAATTGCAACGATTCATATGTTATAATACAAGGTTTTTCATGTATACATTACAAAGATCAAATAACGTGAAATGGTATTAGTCGTAATTATTAGTCTAAAAACATCCCACTGTTCCGAACGTTCTCTTTCTGTATTGCTTTGCGCCTTTTGCTAGAGTTGCACTCCAGGGATAGTGCAGTGTTTAGAGGGTTCGGCTTCGGGTAAATAATTCCGAGAGTCGAATCTCGCCAGAGGCTCGGCAACTTTGTTTCTGAAAACTGTTCTATATGCAGTAAGGTTTTGGTGCAATGGGGTACATTGATTTCAGCGCTGTATCACCCATGGTTAGATAATTTCAACCGATGCTCATATGTTTAACCGCAATATATGCATAGCCAAATACTGTTGCCGGCTTTCTACCAGCAATCAGGCATACGAAAGCAAGGCATTTGAATTTATTGAGTGAGCAGTGAACCGTATCAAAATTATTTCTATTTTTATAATAGCGAATGGCATCACAATTTTCAGACATACTTTCCTTCTCATTCCGTTGAATCAAAAACATATCTAAACTGACAGTGTTTCACCCTAATAACAAGAAACACGAGGAATACTCCAATGTCATCCAGAAATGACATGTTGTCAAGGATGCTTGTTCAAGCAGCGTCTCCCGTTATTGCTTTTAGTTTCAGAATATGATACTTTCTTAACTGTCATGAAATCAATATAATGAGCAGATTTTTTGTCGAAAACTTGAACTGAAGTAGGTATCCTTATTGTTTGTTTTATTTTTGAGGAAACTTAGGTGCTCCTGGTAGGGTCACCCAAGCTGGACAGATCGACGGGTAGACTAAATTTGAGTCATTCTAAAACCTGCTCTCTATGCCTTTCTTTCCGTTTTTTCCCTCATCCTTTAGATCCCTTTCTTTCTGATCTGTCCACTCTCCTTTGGATGCTTGTCATCCACGTGTTTAATGACTGAAATATTGTTTAAAAAACGTTAACCCCAACTAACTCACTATTTTTGAGAATGAACGGTTTACAACAGTTACGAAAGTAAATTCACTTATCAAGACTGCCAACATAGAATATGACATGGAACATTTACCTTCTATAATGAAATAAGAGTTTTAAGTCAATATTTCTTTTTTTAATGCACTTAGTAATGATGATATCATATTGTTCAAACGTAGATTTGAATATCTTTTAATGTTGCCAAGCATTACTAAATTACAAGCAGAAAAGGGCCTTGACCTTCTTCATAGATAATATGATATCATGTTTCGAATTATTGTAAAAGATAACTTTTCATTTTGTGTAAAATGTAACCTGAGTAAGTAGGATGAGCTAGGATTGTCCTTCATCGACTTTTATGACAGAAAAGTTTGAGAATGGGTTCTTTATTGTGAGATATTCATTACATTGTTGTAAAGGGATGAATAAAAACCAAATGAAAATCGGTCAAATGCGAGGGTGTTATCCTTTCGATCAGTACACCAGTTATTCATCTATCACGAAATTGGGCGACCCCCACGGAATTAGGTGACAAAAAAGCACATGGTTTGCCAACGCCATTTGAATTAAAGTTACTGAGAAAAATATAACACATTTGGATTACTCATGAATTGTAAATCATCAAATAAACATTTAATCTATTAACTAAATAAATACTTACAATTTTTACCCCATTTACTATTCAATTTGCCTACAAAGCATGGCGCATGGCTTCACCACAGCGAAGTCAAGTGTTTTTCTCCAACCGCAGCTCGCAAAACAAGAGTTACTTCCCCCTACTACCCGGCCTTCTCCAACTTAAGATTCATAAGCGAATTTATTAGAAATAAAAACGAAATAAAATATATCAGCAACAGATATATTTGTTTGTTTTATATTTTGTTTTATACATGTTACTCTTAAATATGTTTTTGTTGTTTTATTGATAAACCTCTTTGATATTGGAGAAAGGAGACATACGAATACTCATAATTGCAATGTTTTAAAGAAAATTTAAATCTTAAAGGATGCTACGCCTTTCTTTCAAAATAAATTTCTATAAATTTCATCCACATAAGGGAACAATAATACCATCCATTTCTGCACCTTTTTGATTAAATTAAGAATTATTAAAAATTTCGAAAGGGGTACCACCCGGTTGACTCAAAAAATGTTAACAGTAGGGACACTTTAACATAATATCACACAACTTAAAAAAGTGTTTATAACAGAAACATTTCAGCAGATATTAGACACAATTTTCTATATATAAAATATAATACAACAACTCTGTCATTTAGAAGATAAGTAGTTGCGTTTGTAAACCTTCCGGGATGCATTGTTATTCAACACCTGCAAATTTAGTTTGAAACCTACGGCTTTAAAAAATGGGAAAATAAAATCTTGAGGCGGGTCGAATCTAGGAACATGTTGTATCTATTTGCACTGATTCGTCGCACCTAATTTGTCGATATTCATTGTCACTCAACATAGGATAATTTTTCACATCAGTCAATCAGAATCGAGAATATAACGAAGTCATGCTACAATCATAAGTACATGTAGTTTAAAAAGAATTGTTTGTTTGACTTTCCGTTAACTTTCATGAACAAACTCTTCTCAATCATTTGATATATAATTATGCTATTGTTATCATTAGTAGTTCTAACACCACCTAGTTGGTAATATGAACATATCACCTTGAAGGTCGAAAATGATTATCACCAAAACGAAAAAAACCCCAATTTGTTTCATGGTTCGAAATTCACCTCTGCATGAAGTTTGGATGTTATACCAAACCCTAAATCTGAAAAGTAAATGTGAAGGAATCAAAGTACATGTAGTTAGTATAAAAGTACTTGCACATAAAGATGTAATTTATAAATGCTCCGATGTTCTTTACATATATTACTCCTGTGACTTTTTATCAGTAATATAAGAAGCTTAAATTATATCCCTTTTATGTGTGTAAATTGAATGAGATAATCTGAGTAGGGCTAATTAAAACTTTCACATCTTACAGATATGTTGTTTTGGTCCTTACATGTCGATCTCTACTTAGGAATATTTTTGAACCAGGCATGCTTAGAAATGGTCGAAATATTAATATTTAAGTTAATGTCTTGGAGGATATACCTGCAAATGTTCGAAACCTTTATACAAACGTAGTGCAGAAATTTGTCATTTTATGAATTTAGTAATGATGTCAATAATCAAACAATACTGGATGTTTCATTAAATATTTCGACAAAAAGAAGTTTATCAAATTGTCACATGAACTTAGTTTGAAAAAACCTTATTCAAAATGACAATAGTCATCTGAAATCATAAGTAAAATTCATTATGTACAATTTTCTACAAACTTCATGGACACGGGTACAATTTAAACTAACTATTAACACCTAGAAGTAACAGGTTTTGTGTCCCTGTTGTCTCTTGGCAATGTTTCAAGTATATCTGGTTCTATATCTGAAGTTTTTAAGATATAACAAACGAACAATGATATATTTTCTTGACGACGTCCTACTTTTAAACCCTATTGGGAAACGAAACAAAACTGGGAACCTTTACAGTCTTACTATTTGTTTGAGATAGGAAATCTATCTGTAATTAAATGGTACACAAATTTGCTATTCAATACCATTAAGAAGGTACATGTACTAACGTTGTTGAGTACACACGAAGACAAAGTGTGTAGTAGACAATATAGTAAATATGAGGTTAAAATGGTAAAGCTACAACAATTTGACGTATTTAGCGTTGGCCAGCATGAACAAAAAGAAATCAAAATAGGCTTAAAGTGATTATTTTTCTTTCAACTTATGAAAATATTTGTGGTTTGACTCTCCTTTCCAGTTTTACAAAGGGATATTACATCAGACCTCGGGGAAAATCTCTACAAATAATGATATAAAGTTATATACCGAAAATATGTTAATTGTTGAAAGTTAAAAGACTTTGTTGTTCAACTTCATAATGCAGATACTGTATTTGATCATTTGAGAATATATTAAAAGGAAGAGTCACTTCTAAAAAGTGGTATCCTGTTTTCTCTGATATAAACAATATTATGAATAAATGTTTAGGGGTTCACTTGAAATAAAACTTTTTAAAGCACATCTTAAGCGGGTGGAGAACAAGCAAACAAGTTTCATTATTTACTTTAGGCATTGAAATAGCATATTCTTTTTTTGTGCTTGATGAGTGACATTTCTAATCCTCAACCTTGAATTCTTGTTACACAATGATGCTGAGCGTACTGACAAAACATAATTCTTATGATCGCAGAGAGACTTGACAGGTGCTCGAGATTGTTAGAAGACACCTGTGTCTCCTTTAGAGTCGACACTGTTCAGTTTTCTTCTGGCACATCAGTCCATTTGAATCATTCTTCCATTCATCTTTAAAAAAGTAAGAGTGCTAAAGAATACCTGCCTTTTAATGTTCAGTTGGAAGGGGGGAGGGGGGCACAATTTAAAAATTCCTCAGTTTGACTTTTAGAATAGCTCAATGACAAAAATTAGACATATTCCCTAAACATTCAATTTAGCATATTTAATATATTTATCAGGAACAAAGACACACCTACCAAGAAACCTTTTCTTCATTTGTCTACTAAGTTCCTGATGATTTAGATGATGAGAAGTTTTTAATTTCTAAAAAGTTTACATGAATGCTTAGAATCGAAAATTGTAAATAAGAACAAATGAAAAGACAACTTGACAGGAATCAGGTCTATGTAAAGATATGTTGAGTCTGTACATATATTTTGTTTCGTGTATGGGGATGGAAAACAAACCAACAGTTTTGTAATAAATTATGTATGAGACAATTATTCACACATACTTTTCCTTCTTGTATTACGCTGTTGGCATAACGTCATATATGAAATCGTTTAGTGTGCCGAAGTTATCAATTGCAAATATATTCATCGTATTGATTGAGTGAGCAGTGAACTTTATCCAAATAGTTTTCATTTTTTATCATCAGTATCCATAGACACAACGGCAATTTTGTGTTTCATTTGTTTTTACGATATTTGATAAGCAACAATGACCCACGGTTTTACTTTTTACTGTTTACCTGTTTTACATATTATCACACATGAATAAACTATTTTTGTTTGGTAAATACAAACTTGAACCATGAAATATCATATGACAAATAACATTTGCAAGCAGAGCATGCGTGAGTTTTCCGGTGAGAGTGATGTATATTTCTACAGGAATTTTTAAATCTGAAAGTAAAAGCGAATGAAAATTATAGAGAGTGTAGAAATGATAGTCTCATATGAATTGAATAAATCAGTTAAAGGCTTAGTTCAAAGTCATTATTACGCAGCAAATGGCGTTAAACAATAACTCACTCACTCACTCACTCACTCACTGAAAGTCATTATTAATAACATATATCATTGTTGTATTTAGGTAAATGGTTCGTGATTTCTAAATATGATTGTTTTCAGATAGATTTTCATCAACTGAACATAAAATCATATGCTGAATAGCAAGAAAACAAAATGTACTATTATCATCATTATTATTATTGTTACATTCTAATTAAAATCTATTGGGACTCTCTGTGCGTTGGTACATAGCATTTTTGGCTTTAATACTTTCCTAACTACTACAAATGCTGATATGATTTTACAGCATCTCACATCCCCGAATTTAACTTACACGAAGGTAATAAGATAGCAGAAGCAGAAGCTAAAATAACAAGTCCTATAAAAACAAATTTTATAACCCCTCAATCACAATATACTCCAAACCGTCGTTACATCAGCTTTGTGCGCCAGTAGAAGTACATTTTCAGAACTTTGATCAAAATTACGACTTCAATCTTTCATGTTGTCACTATACTAATGTGATTAAATGAACTGACACTTTTCAGTAGCATTGACAACAGTAATGGCGTTTGTCGCTCCAATCACTAACTGAATGTCATTCTAAAGTGTTATAAATAAACACCCAAACAATGTGAGTAAAAAGCATAGTCGATATTTCACGTGTTCGAGAGACATAATCAGATACAGCTGACAACCAAGTATCTGATATCACAGATTATATCAATCATCCTGGTTTATTTCATCCACAGGGTAGATGCATTTATCTATCTCTCTATCACCCTCGTCGGAATGTTATAGGGAACTTATCTTTCGAATGTTTCGAATGAACTCATCAAATTAAAATCAAGTTGAATAAAAACTGAGTCAGGACTCGAAAAGCCTGTTCATTGGTCAGGGGACATGTAGCACTCAAAGGTCATTTGTCAGGGTCACAAGATTCAAGTGTTGTTTTAAAGACATGCTGACATCAGTCTTACAACTACCAATACAGTTCACACAGGGAAAACAAAGAGTGCATTCTAACTTTATGAATGAATGTGATAGAAATGTCACTTAATATTTGAGGTTACTACTTAATCAGTTTTAAGATCGATCGATCACAGCAAGTGTTCGACGATACTAACTCAAATCTAATATCAATATATTCAATGAGGTCATGTACGAGCTTCATTTAGCGGCTTTTGCCAATTACTTTACTTTATTTTTAAAAACAAGACAAATTGTTTGATCAAGGGTAACCTTGATGTATTCAATGCTCACTCTCCCCGCGTTTTACATTTCACTTTTTGTCATGGAGGGGTATACAGATTTATAAATCCGTTCAAGAGGGTGATAACAGTAGTTATCCAGTGTCTTGTGGATCAATGGGTGATAAAGATTCTTTCATGCTCCGGGATATTACGATTTCTAACTATACGCTCTTTTGAAAACAACTCTCACAATGCTCTCATTCATAATGTCAGTATGAATTTAGGTCAAGATAAAAAAAATTGACTAGGGAACATTTGTCTCCAAATAAAACAATGCAGTTTAACTTATTACATAAAAAGAACTCATACCACTAAATGATATAAATGAGAAGTATATATTATCAATCATACTTTGTATGCTCCATAAATCTAATTTGAAATACTTGAATTTAATATACCATTGGAATGACTAAGATGTCAAAACAGAAAATTATTCTAATCAGATCGATTGTCAAGACGAGCCATTGTGATTCAGAAAAACACCATGTGAGTGCAACCTATTAAGTATTCAGCGCTTCATTAAGTTTGATACAAGTTACCCCGCCAGTGAATTTGACGTTGTATGAACGTTGAAACGACGTCGTTTATTGACGTTTAAATAATGTTAAATTTGGATAGGATTTCATATACGTGGCGACGACGAAAACAGATTCAATTCAGTGTGGGTTTATGTCGAAGCCATGACGTTGTAGCAAATTTTAAAACCAGGTAAAACTGTTATGTGTATATTTTAAAAGGAAAGTATTTATTTCGTTTAGACTTAAATGTCAACCAGTTATCATTGCTGCAGGCATTAAGTATATACATTTGCAAGATTTCCTGATAGGAAATGTTTGAGAGTTTCCAAACTTGTTCAATAACGTTTGAGAATAAATTGAAATGAAGGGAACGAATGTGTTGAAAAAGGCTACATCTTTGAAATTGAGTAAAACAAATGCATTATTTCAAGCAAGTTGTTCTCTTCATACAATAGCGAAATACCTACATAACATTTAATGATTAAGATACATCCTATCTTGTTGGTGTTTCATGTTTCATCTTTAAAAATAATGATCTTTTTCTCAACACCCGAAGCCTTTAAAATATTCACGGCTTTGATATTAAACTTAATCAAATGGATTTAATAATAATGAGTTTCAGGAGGTTGACATTTCATCGAGAAGAAGCCAAAAAACTGGAAATTGTCTTCTTGGCATAACAAAATTGATATACAAGACTAAAGCATCCTAAGATAGATCTTCGAGTTTAGTGGCAGCTCATAAATCACACACTTTAAAAGATTTACATGCAACTGATATCTGTCACAGGAGTAGCAGGTATTTATAATTGATAGATATGTTCCTCACGTTAGATGGTCAAGCAGAACTGGTATTATATTGCATCCAGGGAGCATAAAGTCATAACTGTTTTTGTAATCTACTAATTCACTTCCCCAAACAACAATATCCAAACGGGTTTGTGAACTTTTTCATCATGATTTGTCATCACTGTACACATGTAGTTTCTTAAGTGTTCCAGCACATTTTATTTAACCTGTACTTTTGTTTCATAACCATACACATTTCAAGATAGACGTAAATCACATCATCAAAACAAGCCATCTTAAGAACATCAGTTACATCCTTGACAACTGATGCAGCGCATGCCCTAGTAAGATCACTTGTTCTGTCAAAGCTGGACTATGGCAACGAGGTGTGTTATGGATTACCATCATCATTGCTCAAAATGATGCAAAAAGTTCTGAATGCTGCAGCTCGAGTGGTGTGCAAGGTACCAAAGACGTGTCACATCACGCCGATACTGAAATCCCTACACTGGCTCCCCGTGAAAGCAAGGATCGAGTACGCGGTGTTGTTTTTGGCATACCAGTGTTTTCATGGCACAGCACCTGGTTACCTGGCGGATCTATTGACCAAATACTGTCCTGAAAGAGCTCTAAGCTCAACTGACCAAGGTCTTTTTGTTATCCTAAAATGAGACTTAAGACTTACGACTACAAGTTTTTCAGCTATGGAGCCGCTCACCTGTGGAACAATCTGCCGACAGACATGAACATGCGACCACCTCTAGACACTTTTATGCTGTTCAAACAATGCTATGGTGTTAGGGTTGGTGTTGTTATTGCAGTGGTTAGCAAGTTCGTCTTCCGATCAAGAGTTCAAGGGTTCAAATCCCACCAGGGGCTCAGCAACGTTGTCTGCAGTAGAGAACTCTACAACGTGCAGTAAGCTTTGGGTGCAGTGGAAGGAATTTCATTTTTAATTCTATAAAGAATTTCACAAAACAGAAACACAACAAACAAGATGAAGAACAAACTGGAATTATAATTCTTTTAATCTTTTCGTCAACTTAGCTACTAGATATATTGATAAGATAACAGTCTGCTTAAACCACATGAACTTATCTGGTATCACGATCTGTTATTTAAGCCATACAGTTGTCTAATTGGTGCCAATTCATGACTGATTGCTGGTTGACATGAATGACTCAGCGCAAGCTCAGGTCCACCATCTTGCAACGCTGTCACATTCACTTATCCATAGAGACCATTCCTCATTTGCTAACGTTGTATGATACATTGATGGCCATACACGGATTTTGCATGGAATATTGATTTGTCTGTTAAAGCGTACTCATTTACCAGCTTTTAAGAAACATTGTATCAGCAGTATTTATGAACTCGAATCTCTATTTGTTTCATCTCTTAATATTCTTCCCATTTTGTTTCGTAAATATATATATATACACTTGTTTGTTATCTAACGTTATACCCATTAGTGTTTTTATCTGTTTAAATCGATTAAATTTATATGGTTGTATGACACTTTCAAAAATGCAGAAGACAAAGATATTTTGATATTGTATCTTTGCGCCAATATGCGATAAAACTTCATTCAATTATTCCTCAAGTGTACGTTTAAATCATTTTAAATTACGATGCATTTTATGTGCAATAGCTCGTAGACGATGACGAGCCTGATTTGATAACCCCCCGATAACTTTAATTGATAAATATATGTATGGACAAAGTTTTAGTTTGTTAATATTAATTTTGTTGTTTGTTCCTATGATATTATAAACCTCTTTTTAAAATAGACATTTAGTATACAATTGAAAAGAAAGGTTAAGCGATATAGGCATGCTTTTTGTTAATATATTGTAAAGTTTTCTTTGGTTCGATTCGATCCTGAATTCTACTGGTATGGTAGGCTACATATTTATTTCTTCATTTAGCTCTCCTGAAAGTCAAAAGAAGGAATTTGAGTTTTTGAATCCCTTCCTTCCACCTAGCACTGTGACGTTTTCAAATACATGGAAGTGTGATTCAAATGGACTGATGTGCCAGAAGAAAACTCAACTGTATCAAGTCTAAAGGAGACACAGGTGTTATCTAACAATTAAGAGCAGATCTCGAGTTTCTGTGTGATCGTAAGGATGATGTTTTGTCAGTGTGCTTAGTAACAGTGTGAAACACGAATTCAAGGCTGAGGATTAAAACATTGTATCATTCAACAAGTAATGAAAAATGTGACTCATTGTTTAAGATTTGATTTGAATTTGTTTGCATATTCTTAACCTATCATCACGTTTGCTTATAACAATTGAATTTATTATTTATTTTATTTTATTATTTATTGATAAGAAAAACAGAATACCAAATTCAGCTTTATGAAAGTGACTCTGTTTAATTTGATATAAATTCTAAAATGTAAGAATACAGTATGCATTTCGAAACTGAACAACAAAGTTTCTTAACTTTGTACAGTTAACATATTTTAAAAGAGAAATTCTACACCTCATGATTTTAGGAGCTTTATTCAAAGTTTTATGTAATATCACTCGATGAAAGTAGGGAATGGTTTGGCCTTACCCGAAAACGCGGGTAAACCACAACTAATTTCAGTTAAAAGTAATAAAATCATCTCAGTCTATCGTAATGTTTTCTTGGTCGATGACTGCCAACACTAATCAAGTTTGATTAACTCATTGGTGAGATGTCATGATGTACTTTCTCTGTAGGTCCTGTAGCATATTGACCAAAATGTTAACATTGTGACTTAAACCTAACCAGTGTGATGCCGTAGTACACATGTGTATTACACACTTTTCTTCATGTGTAAATTTATTCACCAACGTTAGTACACGTAACTTCGACAGGCTAGCTGTAATGTATTTAAAAGTGACTTTTGATGCAAATTGTATAGTACATTCTTAGCCATCGAATGAGAGATATTTTCCCATCATACATTATAAGTAAGGGGAATTAAACAGTAAGTAGTGTCTCCCGTTGTATTTGATTTGACGACAGGATTTACAAGAAGAAGCATTCAAGCACGAACATAGCTTGAAACAACTTCGTGACATCTGGCTTGAATCAGAAATACTCGAGAGACAACAGGGGCACAGAAAACTTTTAGAAATGGGGGTAATTTTAAAGTGTAAAAGTTTCTATGAAGTTTCTGGAATGTTATCCATATTGAGGTCATAATTGTGGCTCACTATCGCCATTCTGAATAAGCCGATTTGATTAAAGTGATCGTCAACGTTCAAGCGACAATGAAACAATACAGCAACTCACTGCCAAAACTTTCATAGAACACTGAATCAATCTGTCATTGCTAACATACACCTTTTATCAATTTTATAATAATTGCTAATAAACGACCCATGTTGTTCAAGACATAAACTTGCTTGTCATTATGCTTCGACAATAGGTATGCCTGGCAAAGAATATTTGTAAGTATAAGACGGATTGTTACAAAAAAATAGGCACACCTGGAACGTTACATAAATCAAGGAGAGGTAATTAAATTAATATCAACAACATGGTAGTTCACGATCTACTAGTTTTAACAGCTGCATAGTGATACAAGCTTTATTTGTTAATTTGATTCATGTATATAACTATGCCGTTAACAGGTAATATCATATAACTAATTTTATACTTACCTTTCCCTTTTGATTGAGATTGAGAGTTGAATAAACGAGATGATTATGTTGATAAAAGTTTACTGTTAAAATTCCATAATAAATATTATAAAATACTATTAGTGGGGTTTCTTGTGTAACCTTTATTTTTATTTTTATAAGAATAGAATTTTTAGAGTTTAAGGGGTACGTTCATGGTGATATAATAAACAAGGATAAGTTTCTCAACGTAAACATGTCGAGTTTAGAACAACTGATTAACATTAAATATTGTTTTACAGTTTTACAGTTTGACAGTTGTTTAGACATTATCAAGGTAAGTTTTGTATTCCAAAACTATGGTATAGAATACTGACATTTCTATCAATGATATCACACTTGTATCACATTGAAAAGATTAGAGGTAAATGAAATGTTAGAAATATTATTAATATAATGACATTAAGTTATAATGAAGGGCTGTTTACAACCATGTTAAAGTAGATGTAAGGTCCATATTACAAGTTTGATATCTGGCAGAGCTGAAATATACTGCATTAATTGTTTGATACTTGATGCTAAATTATCTCGTTTATGAAACCAATCATCTTCATGAATGTCATTCACGTGGAAGTTCAATTTTGAATTGCAAATCGATTTTGTATTATATTACTATTCTAATTGGGGGAGGACCAGACAATTATTGAATTCAAACAGAAGTCAAATGTAAACCATGAAAGATTGTCGTTAGCAATGCAATGCAAGTGTCAGATGTTAACAGAATGGTAGAACTCTTATGATTATCAGATGTAAAGTTTGATTAATTATCGATTTCAATGAAAACTGACACATTAAAAAGAAAATGGTGATGTGACAAAATGACCAACTATTTATAAATGTTAGGTTTGCACAATGAGAATCTAGTTAATTTTCATCTGGATTGATCCATCTCTCATCCCACTGATTCAAAAGTGGCACTAAACAAGTTCAATAATGTTATTTGATTTCCGGTTTCAGATTTGTGATGGCAGTATAAATAGGTAATACTTGATAAATTGTTCAGTATTCCCATTATCTATTATCTTTCTCTGTAAATAATAAAGATAAAATGAAAGTGGGGATAAAAACATAAAGTCGTGATTTTGAAATAACTTTTTCCTAATGACTATATCATGTCCTACTTTCAATGGATGGTGTTAAAGATGTGTTATACATTCATATTGACATTTGTTGTATCAAACAATACATGCCTTAGAGCATCATGGAAAGATTACTTTCTTAATGCAAGGATATATGAATATATAAAATGTCACTTTCCCCTCGGAGTGTACAACCTTTTAATGTTGCAAGAGAGTTTACCATAAACAAGCTGTCAACACGTACAGCATAACACTATTCTATTACCCCTGACAGTGCATCCCTAACCAACTGAATTATTGGAAACGTCCCATATATTAAAAACTCATATCTAAAACTACTAGCAAATGTATATATTTAATAAAAATTTATGAATCAATATTTCTTGTTCTGACAAATATCTAGGACAAGTTAGAAATTTGTTGTTAAATTTTATATTGGATGACTAAAAAAGACACAGTACAACTTCCCCCCGCAAACCATAGCTCCCAGCATTCTTACTACAAAGTGCATGATCTGTTCATCTTTGATTAAGTGAAGAGACCTCTTCTGTGAAGGGAATGACAGGGTTGATCATCAGTAAGTTAGAAGCTTGGCGCAGAATTTTTCAGTAAATGCTTCAAGACTTTTATTGGCCAACGATGAAGGGTGGCGCAAGTTTTACCTTACAGGGAGGTCTAGTTGGACTAGATTCAAACCATAGAAATACTTTATAATTTTTCAAAATCGCCTGTTACAGATTGGAAAACGTGCATAATAATAAGAATAATTTTTTTTACAGAAATAGGTTTGTTGTTTCACTTTAGAGATGCATATGTGTTTTGGAAAGTACCGAACTCTTTCATTAGACATTTTAGTTCCATTTGAATTAAGAGTAAGTTTTCTTATCACTAAATGTTTTGGTGTTCACTTGATGGAGAATCAGCAGACGAAATTCATTTAAAAAGGTTACGACGTCAGGAGACAAAAATGAACTCGTCTGTATCGGGGATTTTGCGTCTTAGGATTGAGAAAAATGTAAACCGTTAACAAAGTTAAAACTAATACTACATGTTCACGACATGGTTTTGTCCTAATAAGTAGTGCAAATGTAAATATCAAATCGTTTAGAAAGTCTTTTTTCTTATTTTGATAACAAACAAAGACCGCAACATCCCTATGAAGCAAATAGTTGACTGAAACAGTAAACCACTATGACGTCGTAATAAGTATTATGACGTCAGAAGATCTAGCGAAATGACGTCATTGTTTTGTTGTGGTATTCGAAGGAATGCTGCTGCATGACCAGTAGTGGAAAGCTTAATTTAGGCTGATTCATCACACAAACTTCCGATTTTGTAAAAAAATGACACATACTTTAACAATTTGCTCTCTCCGTGTAACCACACGAAAACGAATACGGTTAATTTCTTTTGAAAAGAGATTAATCCCACTTAAAAGCAGAATACGACTCGAAAGTTACCAATCGGATGATCGGAAGTCATTGTTTGTAATTCGGGTAAACAGAGCAACTTCAATCGTAATTTCATTCCCTATGAATCGGACAAAACAACCAATCAGAATCGCGTATCCAGCACTTTCATGGTAGAATGACACTCAAAAAAGTTTAAATCCTCAGCCTTGAATTCGTGTTTCACATTGATACAGTGTTCTGAAACGAAAAACAATTCTTACGATCAAAGAGAGACTTGACATGTGCTCGAGATTGGCAGAAGACATCTGTGTCTCTTTTATGGCCGATACTGTTCAGTTTTCTTTTGTAACATCAGTCAATATGAACCATACTCCCATGTATTTAAAAAGTAACAGTGCTAATGAATGCCTTCCAATTAATGTGCAGGAGGAGGGAGGGAGAGAAAAACGCAAATCCCGTAGCTTAAACAGACCAGTACAGCTCAGTGAACAAAGAAACCATTAACCTGGTTCTTCATTTGTATACTTAATTTCTAATAATTTAAGACATATGTTTTTGATTTCATAGCCATAGCAATGCTTCGAAACGAAAAATATATATAAACAAACTGAAACTATGTCCATACATATGTAAATTGATTTCTTTCGTAGAGGCATAAAACCCAAACGTGGAAGGACGGGAGTCTAAAGCTCGAATCCCTCCTTTTGATGTTCAGGAAAGCTCAATGAAGAGTATAAAATGTAGCTTATTTATGATACAATTCAGCAGATAATCAAAACAGTTAAAATATCAAATACAAATCTACAAATTTCATATTTCATTAGTTAACTAGGTCACTGGTAATTTTAAATGATTGATGTTTTTCTATTGTACATCAATCTTCGTGAAGAGGCATAAAACCAACTAAACAGCTTTGTATAAAATATGTATGAGACAAATGTTTGGTGATTTTTTTTCTCAAACTGCTGGCATACAACGTAAATTCGACTCATATAAAATGTTTGACAACATTATCAATTGCAGTTATGTTGATATGAAACTGATATCCATT
Source organism: Phorcus lineatus (assembly GCA_921293015.1). Taxonomy (NCBI): domain Eukaryota; kingdom Metazoa; phylum Mollusca; class Gastropoda; order Trochida; family Trochidae; genus Phorcus; species Phorcus lineatus. Next base: position 44,010,336 of record OV121087.1, read on the forward strand.
TGTATTGATTGACTGAGCAGTGAAATTCAGCCAAATTGTTTTATTGTCTATCAGTGGATGGCATTACAATTTTTAATCATAAACATTGATTCCTCTGGATCACCGCTCTCAATTGCTTCAACAAGTCAGCATAGTGGGCTTCTGTAGTTATACGTGGTTTATAATAACGGCCCTCCATCGAAGAAAATGGTTGCCATTATCTTGCCAGGAGAAGGCTGAGCTCTGAACTTCCTGGGTGCAGGAGAGTGTTTATGCTTCCATTGCGTGGATTCTGTCCTGGTTTCGGGATCCACGTTGCATCCCCTGTAACCAGACGGGCATGAAAGTTATCGGGATCAACACTTAAGATGTCCGAGAGCTCGCAACTTGATTCAATATATTGTGCATTTAAGTTTGGTGACATCCATTTTGCAGACACCTTGGACCTGTGCAAGAGTACATGAATTATAGTGCAACCACTTCCCTGTGAAATACCAAAATCTGTAGATATCTCGTACACCGTTATTCTACGATCGGAAATGATTGAGCCATGCAACCATATCATCTGTAATGGCTTAAAAAGGTCTTCCTGAGTGTTGGTCATCATTCAAGGAGCTGCGACCCCGCTGACTATTTTGCAACAATGGAATCTTTCTTGCACACCAATTGGTCAATTTTGCAGTTCGTTTAATTTCTTTATTAATGAAAGGTTTTATAACTTCGCATTCATTATCTTAAAAATGATCACTTCAACCTTTGAAACAAATGATATGGTTTTACATCTAATTTATTGTTTTGGGGTAATAACTTAGTTTAGTACGAACAGTAAATCATTTCCAAAACGTTAAATGCTTGCTTTTGGAAACGTGCCTCTTTCAATGATGAAACGTAAAAGCCCTCACAAAATTCGATAGATATACCTTAATGATTTAATGGAAAATAGATAGACAGAAAATGCTCAGACAACATTCGATAGACGTAGTCAATTATAGAATCATCGATGCAATGGCCATGAGGTTAAATCACATAAGTTCTACTTCTTGCATAAAACATACATGATTGTAGTACAGTTACAACACATTTAAAGAATCGACTGTTACCAAAAAGACACATTTTAAAGCTTATTGAGGTTTTTTTTACAGTGACAATATGAAGGTAGAACGTCGCAATTATGATCGAAAACCGGACAGTGGCGCGAGCCAAGTAGTCAAACGTAATTTTGGAGACTTATCTTGAATAGCCAGGAGGGCAGTTGGGGTTGATAGTGTTTGTAAGGTTATATAACTAGGATCCATGTATATTGGACGTGATATCTACACCTCTGCATTTTTGATTTTCATGGAAAACCAGTATTTGTCATATATGTGCCTTTTGGACATGGAAAGTTAAGATGTTTCGATTTTATATCACCACATATAACATTTTAGTTCGTATCAAAGGTAAATAATATGTTATGAAAATCACGGAGTGGCTCTTTAACCTTTCTTTTGTTTCATAACACTTTTTGATTGTAACTGTTCATCGGTGAACTCGTACATTCATGAAGGAAGGGTTATATATTTGACTGGAGTAAATACTGAAAAGCTCCCTCGGTGCATTCCAGGCAGTGCTTATATTTCATGTATTCACAATTTTGAGTTTTGAAAGCTGAGCTTTTAAATTGATTTCATACTTTCAATAAATGAGAACATTTTTAACTCCTCTTTTCATGAAATGTACTTTTGTACTAAATTTCAAAATAGTTCGTCACTTTACTGATGACTGACTATAAATTATTACCATTCTAATACTACAGTAATCATTTGACTTATAAGGACCTTAGTTGATCTTCATGGCAGCTAAATATAAGTCTGAGAATGGGTTCTTTATTGAGAGATATTCAATGCATCGTTGACCAAGGAACATATATTCTCTGTATTTTCTACTCGGTTAAACTATGTATAACTTTTGTAATTCAGTCAAAACCAGCTGGTTGTCATTCTTACGTTCAGAACACCAGTTTTTCATGAGTAAAAATACTTCCTGTTAACACTGACTTCATCAACGAACATAGACCTATCTTCTATTTATTCCTTCTTTCGTTAAATACTTGAGACATTCTTCGTATATAAAAAACCCAATCTAGTGCAGTGTAATATATTTCAGTATTTGTGTTATTATGTCCTCGCAAAGCTTTGCGGAAGACATAATGTTTTCAGTTCCGTCCATGGTTCCGTAATTCCGTAATTCGGAAATTCTTTCGTTTCCGGGTCAAACATGTTTAATATTTTTAAAACAAGCTTGGTTATCCTGATTTTATTTCTGGTGTCCATGGAAACAATGTGAACTTAATGCATATAGGGGGGATGCTTTCGTTTCCGGGTCATTTCTCAAAAAACGTTCAGTTTTATTTTCGAAACTTGGTATGTGGTTAGATCTAGTGATGAAGTTGTGCCTTTTGCTACTTTGGTTACTGAATTTTAAAAAATATCTTTCTGGTTTCCATGGAAACAATTTAAACTTTGTGCATATGGGGGTAGGATAATTTCCAGCCTATATCTAAAATGTAATGGGTATTATTTTACTAAACCTGATATGTGGTTATATCTAGTGCTTGGGTGGTGCCTTTTTCTACTTTGGTTTTTCTTGATTTTTCAACTTGGGTTCCATGGAAACAATTTGAACTTAGTGCACAGTGGGGGCTATAGATTCTAATTATAATATTTTATGACTTTGTGAGTATCAAATGTCACATTCCCTACAATAAATAACTTGACAAATATATAAAACTCTTCCTTATGCACCATTGATTTTGACAGTAGTGATGTATGACCTTTTGATTATCATAAAGTTATCAGAAATATCAAACATTTAATAACGCTTTACTCTGATTTAAATTCAATTATTCCCTTAATGAATGTTTTTTTAAAGAGTATAGCAAGATTTTGAAAACATATTCCATGTTTATTTACCCCATGTAAAGAATATTCTATGTTTCTGTAACTCAGACCACCAGCTTTTATATATTTCATTGTCGCTAAGATATTAACCTTTATAATATGTTTGGTATGGATTGCTTCTGGTATAAGTGGCAATACGATGATTAGGTTGAATTTAAAGTTTCGAAGGGGAGACATCACTGTGCATCACATGCACATAGTTCTAGTTTATTTTAATGTAAGGGGCTTCTTAAATGACTTGACTATTACACAGTTGAGAATCTTTGGCATAAAAGCAGCAAAAACTTATTTTGGTTTGTTTTTCCTTATTTATTAATATTCTATCAAACCATTAAAACTGCTGAGGAAATGACTTTATAGTTAAATTACACAATAAGTAATAACTTTTAACTAAATCAACTTTAACTGGCTTGCCAATGTAATTCACTTGAGTCTTGAATTTTGTTAACGTTTTAAAAAATTTAATATATTTGGAAATGAAAACAGTGAACAAAAAGAGGTTAGAAATAAGATCATTTTTCCTTGCATTTTATTTTTTAGCTTGATCTATTACTAGATAGGAGACAAATAAATATTCTTAATCTTAACGATTATTGTTCAAGAACCAATCATGTCACTTGTTTGATACGGACAGAATCGCAACCAAGTGCTATCTGATATCAAATATATCAACACGACTTCTTTGGGAGGAATTTATAAGTTAGGGAGATGAAATAGAGAATAAGTTCTATTGATTTACAACTTGTTTGTTGCAGGATAGCGACGTTCCGGTGTAGATACTACATCATTTGCTAGATAACGGTGTAAGTATATACATCGAAACGTCACTATCCTGCAATAACGAAGTTGCAAATCCAAGGAACTTGTTCTCTATATCATATCAACACGAGTTGACGAAATTCGCGTATACCCAAGGCTTGCTGAGGATATTTTTACTTTATCAACGAGTGTAGATGGATTTAATAACAGAAGATTTGTTTATATATCCTCCAAAGTAATTTTACATTACCTTTCAATAACAAAGGTACACCCCTGAACACTGAACTGCCTTCAGAATGCCAATGCGGAGATAGCAGGATGTCTCCTGTGGAAGTCAGTTTTGGATGATGAATATGTATGTGCGAAAACTTAATTAGTAGCCCAGTGCGACACAAGAAGTTTCACAACTCATGTCTCAATGTGTTTGGTAGGGGCTTGAATACATTATCGTTATCCATCATCTCTAACGGTTAACCATCAAACATCAATCAAAGAATATAAAAGATATATAGTCACCAAAAGGGTCAAAAATGCTTTTTATCCTAACCAACATAATACAATTTGTACTGTAGTAGAAAAGCCTCTATAAAGTGCTACACATTTTAGAAGTTTTGCGTGTCCAGACGAGTTATATCTCACACATGTTTGCTACAAACTTGTTCTTTTGACATTACATTTATTATTGCTAATTAAGTTATAAACTCCAAACACAATCGGTCAAGCGACTCATTTATATGGGAAAGGATGCAATGAGTTGTCAGGTTCTTCCTAAATTTATTTGTTGAAATATTGTCTAAATACAGAGAAGAAGTAAATTTACTAAGGTGGCATGTGATTTTGATATTTCCTCGCAACATTCATAATACTAATTCAATCGACACCCCCTCCATATGAAAATTGAACGGAAAACCATTTGGTTGTTCTGCGTTAATTGTATTATTCAAGGGTGTATGAAATATTAGGGCAAACAATGAGCTATTTTTATTTTGGTCTATAAAGAACACATTATTTCATCTAATTGTTTTGTCACAAACGAATAATTCGTAGTAAACAACTTGACACTGAAGTAGGATTTGATATCCTTCCCAACCTTTTCGATTCGCTTCCATGTCGTCTGAGGGAGGTTTCTTTGTTTCCTGTGGCGATTCTCACACACAACTCAAGTACCGCTGCTTCAGTCCATATGTCACGAACATATTGATTTGTTAATCTTAAAGAATCAAGTATTGTAATGATTTCGTTGTATTTTTGCTCTAGAACATGTCAAAACATCCCTTTATACCAATTAAAACTTCATCTTCTATAACAACACTATAGGCACTAGGTGACAGTCATATCATGAACGCTTTTCCACAATGTTGTACTGATATCAGTGTCATTGTTCAGTGACAGTGGGTTAATTGTTTAGGAATAAATGTATAGAGAATACAAGTACACTTTATGTACCGTTGAAAACATTTAATATGTGACTTTTGAATTGTGTAATGTAGGATTATGGCAGTTGCCTCTGGGTTGAAAAAAAGTATTACTCAGGGGGAAAGTTATCTTGAAATACTGTAAAACTGTCAAAATCCTCTTCTTCGACTATTTTTTCTAGAATAGCCATGGGAGCGATTAACTGCTAGTATATTGAACGGAATACATCAATGTTTCCTACAAAGTGCCGATTGTTTTTTTCACTATCACTAGTTAAACACAGATGCTTTGAATGACAAACTTTATTCTTGGAGTATGCCGTTTTTATAAGTTTCTCTATCTGATCTTTTTAAACGTGATTATACAACCAAAACATGATATTTAGATTTTTAACATGTTGTCTTTGTATCCAAGTATTCCACGCTAGCAATGATGTAAGTTTAGCTACATGGACATCCTGCTAAATCACCGATATGAATCCGCTCTCACTCCTTCCAAAACCATATGATAGTGACGATTGTTTTTTTGCCAAATATTCTAAATTTTTGAAAGATTTTTTTGTAGAGACGGAATAAGATGTTTTGATTCTTACTCTTTTTGTTTAATTAATCCCTTTAAACCCCTAATTGGCTAAGAGGTAACGCAATCATTTAGGATATAGTCTCTGTGATGAAAATGATACTATATTATATACCTAAATAGATCATTAGCATACCTCTGATCAGCGATGAAGGATATATAATAATGCCAACATTTCCATCCGTCCGTTTATAATGTTTTGGCATTTTTGTAAGACCTTTTTCAATGAAACTGCTCTGGTCTTTTCAAATTTATGCACGTTTTTCAATCCAATGACAAGCAATTTTGTAATCTTTGAAATGTTATGCATATTTCTATAATTTTTAGTTATTATAACAAGATAAAACTCACTCCAGTCTGCATCTCTATCTATTTAAAGCCTCGCATCATTCCATTTCCGAGAATGCATAATCAATTTGGAATGCTAAGACTTAGTTTTCATGTGAATGATATTGTCTGCCTTTATGAAGATGATTGGCTTAACTAACGAGATGATTTGGCATCAAATGTCTAACTTTCATTATATTTTACATCAGATTTGTAATATATATTTACTATTACATGGTTATGAAAAGCCTTTTAATGTTGTCATATTATTAATGTTTCTAACATAGTTCATCAACCCGTGAGTTAAAATTGTCAATTTGAAACAAATATACAATTTTAAGACATTAAGGAATTTTCACTCTAGTTTTGGAAAACATAACTTGCTATAGTGTGTTAAAGCAAGTATTTTAGATTTAACTTTATTAAGTGATTAAAAACGTATATGGTTATGTATAAAAGCTTTGTCTTTGGTTTTAAATAATATCAACATGCCACAGTCGATAACCTTTTACCTTGTCACAGAGTTTCAAAAGAATTGTTTTTAAGGGAATTCGCAGTCTATTTAACCTTATGTTAACGTTGTTAACAGAAGAATCACATAAGTAAGTCTGTCCTACGGAAAAGTGGATACATATACTAGTTTTTAGCATTCGGCCTTTCATGTTTAGACTATTTACAAATACTTTTTTCCAGGTATACTTGCAAATGCTCTAAATGTTGATATTTAAGTTTATGTCTTGTAGAAACTTCACAAACACTGATGAATTTCAAACTTACTCTAAGTCAGTAATGAAAGGTTTGAGTACCTGTTGTCTCTGGCCACTGTTTCAAGTATCACTGAGTAAATTCACAGGTCACGAAATTAGTGATTTCAACCCAAAAACATATTTGTGTTATTGTTTGAGGGCTTCCTACATGTGATTCGAACTAAAACTTATCTAAACAGGAACATCAACGGTTTCTTGAACTTATGATTGGTCTATGGTAAAAATTTATGACAAACAAATCGACAATTCTATTGCTTTAAGATGTATCACTTTTGAATACATAATGCTTTGACTGATGGAGGTGCGAATAATGCTGAATAAATCTACGAATGATAACAAAATATATGTACTATGACATCAAACTGGTTGATCGACTATGTCACAATGTTATCATTTAGGTCAATATGCTATATGACCTCAACGAGAAAGTACATCATGTCTCAAACTACCTATAGTACAATACTCATTTCTGATTGGCTGATGATCGATTAATTTTATCTTAGATATCCCGAAACTATCACCTCTCGCGGTGTACAAATTTCATGTACCCCGCTGCCCTAGCATAAATACCAATCTGCCATTGTAACAGCTCCTTGCACAGATGAAGTGTCGCATATCGGAAAATGCGTTCCATAATATTGTTCAGGGTAGGTATTAGCTAAATAAGCGGTTTTCGTGGATATTAACTGCATACTTTTTTTTTCAAACATTCCTGTTTCATTTGGAAACACATTTAACTTTTGATTTCTAATATGCTGAATTTAATTTAGATTAAATCACTTTTAAGCATGTTCAATCGAGAAGTTGTACATGTACTTTGCAGGACTCATAACAATGCAGTCAAAACTGATGGCTCCATGTTTAGGATCAATGCTGTTCAACTGGGTACTTATTTTTTGTCAAATGTCATAAAAAAAATTTCACACGACGGTAAGGTATATCGCTTGTATCTGTCTCCCTCGAGTAAAACAGTCTGGTGTGCCATATTTGTACCTGAAATTAAACTTGTTTTATCTTGGCCGGTACTGACTAAAAAAATCAAAATCATCTTAGATAATGAATTACTTATAACTTGTTATTGGTGTTCGACTTGCCGTTTTTAGTTTAGTGATATTACATAAGACTTTGAAGAAAATTTTACATAAAAGATATATAGAATGTCTATTCCAAAATTATGTTAACTGTACGACTTTAAGAAACTTTATTATTCAATTTCAAAATGCAGTTGCAGGTTAAAAGTACCGTATTCTTTCATTTGGGAATATATTTCCTTTCAAAGAAAGAGTACCATCGAGAAAGTGGATTCAGGTAATCAGTTTTTTACATGAAGAAAAGTGTTGGTGTTCAATCAAAATGCAAGTTATAGAAGTACATATTTTGTAGGTGGAGAATAACCAAACAAATTTCATAATTCACTTCGAACAAGGAGGGAGAGTTCTGATTTTATTGCTTGATGAATGACAGTTTTAATCCTCGTCTTGAATTTGTGTTACACACTGATGCCAAGCGCACTGACAAAACATAATTCTTACGATCACGGAAAGACTTCACAGGTGCTCGAGATTGTTAGAAGACACCTGTGTCTCCTTTAGAGTCGATACTGTTCAGTTTTCTTCTGGCACAGCAGTCCAACTGAATCATGCGTCCATATATCTATAAGAAGTAACAGTGCTAATGAACAGCTTCCTATTAATGTTTCGTGGAAAGGATGACGACAAAAACTCATATCCTTTATGTTGACTTTCAGGAGATGTCAATGAAGAATCTGAATATGAAGATAAAACAGTGAAAGTTTTAACCTACAATTTAAGCAACAAAACCCTCATTAACACTTTCATACTGTAATTTTAATATCTTTTTATAATTAATGTCTCTTAACTTCATATCAACGCTTTGGAAGAAATTATTTATAATAAGGATGAAAAGACGGTTTGAGAGTACTCATGTCCATACAGAGATATGTAATGTCTCTATATACATGCCGCAGGGTAATAAGACCAAGTAACCGCTTAACTTTCGGGACATAAAATGTAAATTCATCATAATTGCAATATGAAACAAATTATAATAAGATGCTCGATAGTCAATTATATGCACATAATACTTACTCCATTTATATTGATCGAGGGATCAGTGATCTTAATCCAGATAGCTTCCGTTTTATGAAACAGTAGTCCTTTTTATAAAGTGTGTCTGCATATGTGTACTATAGCACATGAGATGAGATAACACATTTTGCATTTCACTACAGTAAAGCCATGCTAGACTTGATCATCTCAATAGAAGACAAAAAATACCTTCCTACCTATCTCCTTTGAAATTAAAAACAAACTGTCAAGAGTTTCACCCTGTTAACAGACTCAATACCACTTCATCACAGAACATGAATAATATTCAAACATTATTCAGAAATGACATCCTTTTATCAAGGACGCTTGTTGAAGAAGCGTCTCCCTTTAATGCAATTAGTTTTAGATAATAGAACATAAGCTGAAAGCATGATTTACAAGTGTTGTCAACAACTTGAGTAACCTCATAATAATTTTTTTACTTTTGAATTTTATGAATTTTTAACTGCATTAAAACTAGTAACTTGCGACGTAGTGGGAACGGGAAGGTTGTGAATTAATATTAATGTGAATATTCATTTGCCATGTACGAAGTAAACCAGGATGCTCATCTACAAATGTTGCTTTGGCTATTTATTCATGTCTCCAATCATTACTAGAAAAATCAGTTTAAGCTTTCAAGTACAAAGGGGTCTTGACTTCCTTTCATCTGCAACGTGACATTAGACAATTTAGTTACTGATTAATATGAATATCATATCATTTTAAAAACTTAATATACACGTGTAAACTGAACTGATTGCCTTCATATTTTTTTGATTGTAGTAAAGAATTGTACAATGAATAAAAGAAATATACAGGATATTAAATTATTCAACGTTATCTCTTTATAAATACTTTATACATGCAACCATGTACAACCTGATCATGTCTTTTGTTGAACTATGTTTTCCTTTGTTTTTGAATGTTGAAAACTTGAAAAATTAAACTCTTTCTTTCACGTTTTACACTACGAGAAGATGTTTTCTTTTTTCATGGCCTGAAAAACATAGATTATAAATTGATGCACTGAAACAACTATTGTAAAAATAGTGGCCTTTTCCTTTAAAGAAAATGTGAATACTAAAAATTTTACAGCGCAAAAAAAAGTTTTCATACTAAGGAAGTATCGAATTTTTAACTACTTCCAGCAATAAGCACCAGGAAATTCATGCAATATTTCTGTATCATGGTTTAACCGGTGGTAAATGGCACATATTTCAAATAACTTTGGTTTCGAATCTAATGATTATGCTGAAATGTTGAAATATTGGCCTGAAGAAATAACACAAATGCTGATCTACCATAGATTCAAAATCGCACATGACAAATGAAATTTTCATTTTGTCCATGCATGGGTAACAGGTGCGACTTGTTTATATTATATTTCTATAGAATGTGGTTTGATATGAATCAGTTGATGTGATGTCGAATGTTTCAAAGAAATAACCATGCAAATGATGGTTTCAAATTCATACTTAAAGTTTTATCAAATTATTTAATTAATTATTTTCATATTCAAAGATCTTACTAGTGACGCATAGACTTTTTGCCATGCATGCACATTCCTCCCCGAATGAAAATATATGTCATTTCAATTAAAACTGAAAAAGGTCATTTGACATAAGCAGATATTTACATCAAAAGTTTAATTAAATTGGATACTATCTATCAAATACTATCTGCTCGAGACCGCCCTTATGTTTGCTTTAAACAAGTTCCTGAAAAAAACTCTATGGTGATTGATGTGCGCCGTTTGAGGTACAGTTTTAGAATTTCGATCTCAATTGAGACTTTAAAGCTTCATATTTTCGCTTTACTGAAGTGATTATCATTGAACTGATACTTTTCAGCAACAGCGATGCAATTGCTGACGTGTGCTATTAATGGTTCTTAACACTGTAGGAGTTCAAATTGAAGGTAATTTCATACCATGAGAGTACGTCATTCTAACAAATATGGTCAATCTTTCACCGGTACAAATAACACTATCAGATACATCATCAATCACGTTACACTTTAGGAAATGAGGAACACAACTGAACGCGAACATTTTTCCATGGACAATATCCTAATGCTAATACAATGTCCATAGTTCCTTACAAAGCGTAAGATTTACATTACGGTGTATAATGTCTACACAATGAGGCCGATGGACAGATGTCCTTGTATGGAGACAAACAGTACAAAACTCTTTACCTTCTAGGAACAAGTTATTAGCCTTTTATATATCAACAGTTTAAAGGTAATCTAGATTTTGATTTAAGACGATTTTGTGTTAAAGTAATAGGACTAGCTTGTATGACATTTCAGCTAACATTTAATATTTCCTTTTTTTAAATTTCTTAAATAAAATGGTTATTATTTCAATCTGTAACATGGCTATCGAGGGCAACTAAATATAAAATTTTGGATCATTTGGTTAGGCGACCAGCTTTACATTGCCAATATAAGGGACAGGTATGTGGTAAGCCTACAATAACATTGGCACTCCCTAAACGGAAAAAAAATTAATAATTTTATTATTTCTTCAATAAAGTATCATTTAAACACTTTCTCACCAATTTTATTTTTAAAATAGACATCTTAGGTCAACATTATGACAATATTGAAAGTAATGAAACAAATCTTTTTCAGCTGCAAAATTTTTTTTTTTTTGCTTACCAGCTTTCCATATACTTTTGTCTTTATATGCCTTCATTTAAGTCAGGAATCTTGTTTCATGATAATAAATATATTCGTCATAAGAACTTAAATTTTCTTTAAAAATGTCATGTTTAACATTTTTATTCGTACCATACATGATATTTGTACATCAAAAGGTAAGGTTTATCAGTTTACAGGATAATCGTTTTAAGAGAAACAGTAACAAAACCTTATATGCAATGATGCGAGGTCTTTGAAGTCTTTTTTAAATACTCTTCTGACAATAGATATTTCATATTGTCTTATCTTATATTGTTCTGTAACGTTTTATGTCCATTTTGCCAGTAATTGCGCAGTTTGGCAGACTTTTATTGTATATTTAACATAATATAATAACATATCACATAACATTATCTGTCAGGATTACACTATTTATTATGCAAACTAGGTATTCATTAGTCATCATATTCCTCCTCTCACAATATCATTGATTGCTTTCTAGAACTAAAATCACCCTAAGAATTTATTGCAAATTAAACTGTTTGACCAATTAGAGTCTATACCCTGTCATATCACTGACTGCTTCTCAATATATTTCATTGTTTTCCATAAGTTTCCCTATTTATATCTACTTCTGAATGTGGCATAAAAGATGTACATACAAGAAGGAGCATGATATGAAAAGATAAATGGATCATAATGTAAATGAGGAAATACTGAATCGTATCTAGAATACTCCATTTGTTTACTTTCATTGTGTTTAGTGATTTTACCGAAACCTTATCTTAAAAGTGATGAAAGGTCTTATAATAGTTTTATGGTGTAGTATGTTGACTCAGTATGAGTGTAGTAGTCCTTTTTGTAGTCATAATACCGTACTTAATCGTTGTGAAGCTTTTGTTTTGTCTCCATGACCCTTAGAGCTACAATGTACGTCACTGCGATCAGTAACGTTCACAGCAGGTGCAACCAAGCTGACTAGTTCAAATGGTTCAATCCAAATAAAACTCGGGTCGTTCAGGTCTTCCCCTACCATATATTTCCTTTACTGATTTTGCTTCTTGTTTGATGAACATTCACGTAATGAATGGCTGAAATATTGCTAACAGCAAGTTAAAAACAGCTGACCCAATCACGAACTTAACATAGATTCACGTAACTCGACAACGAAACTAATCAAATGTAACAATGATTATTTATATTGATAATATGCAGGTCACTAGGGACATACCATTTATTTGTAACTTTAAAGAGTTAATCTCTGTAAATTATGATAGTCTGATCAACAGGTCACAATTACCTGGTGTTGATATCAAGTGAATACGTGTGCAACGCATCAAAATGAAAGAAGACATTGCTTTTAAGATACTTTAAAAACTGTTCTTCGAAAATTCAAGGCATGACAAAATGATTCGATAAACGAGCTCTGTTTTTCTCAATCCGAATTCAATAAAAGCTGTAATGTGTAAAAACAAGATTCAAATGATAAAGATTAAGTCGCGATTTACTCTTGTTAGGTTAAAGAGTAACCATTTCATTAAATTCTATCTTACATGAAGCCTTTTTTCACATTCCTAAAAACATAAAATTAGCAGTAGAACAACAGTACGACATTTGGTTGAACTTTATTTCATCATTCTATTCAATTGAAAATCACATTCTTCTATAAACAAGCGGAAGGCCTAATGCAATAACTAAAAACAGAACTTTCAAGCTTGTAGCATTTAACAAGATTTAAATTTTTACAACTGTAAACATTGTATTCAAAGAATAAGAGGTGTAGGCATCGGGAATATCTTTTCCGTCTAGAAATGTGTTCGTCTTCAGGAAGTAAAAACAGAAGTTAAGTAGGATGTGCGGAAGCATATTTAGAATCTAGAGTATGTAGAGTGATGACAGATTTTGATGGATTAGTTTGCAAACCCAATGGGATATTTTGGTTAGGGGGAGTGATTTAGTAAATTACAGAGGTGATTGATGATATTTTATTCACTGGGTGAAAAACAATGCAAGTTCTGCTCTGTCAACTCACACAAGGAATTTACCCATCAATTATTTCAAACTGTTACTACTATGACAGATATCAGTTACAGTTTAATTTTTTAAGTGTGTGATTTATAAGTTTTCCAAAACCTGAAGTCACAAGTATTCTTTTTTCAAACTCAGATTAATTGTATATCGATGTGTCTCCCCAATAATTTTCAGTTTGATTCATTCATTCTTCATGAAATGTCAAACTGTTATATTGTTGATAAGCATGTCATTTTCTCATTCATTATTTATCACCGTAGTGGTTTTGTATGATCTAAACTGTTTTGCTACCAAATGTATAGACATTGAATAATTTTACAAACGCTTAATGTGGTGAGAAAGAGACCATTGTCTCCTATGTTGAAAGATAAAAGGACTAAAAACATTCTTCAGATATGTCTTGATGAATAAATGGAAGGAAGATAGATATATATTGTTCAGACAACAATCGATGATTATCTTTCACTACGCATTATTGATGTAATGGCAGGATGTAATAAATAAATAGCAAATGCTGTGCGTGTATCTGATTCGCTGAACACTGTAATAGAAATTCAGATTATACCTGTGTAAACTTAATTCAATGACGTCACGTCATATTTAGCCATTCTACTGAACTATTTGTACATAATTTGATTAATAAGTTAAATAATAGAAAGTTTAAAAAGTCGAATAATAGAATCATTTGTGCAATGCTACTTTATTTAAAGTACGGTAAATGACAACATACATTCAATATGTAATAATTATTTCTGTCAAAAGGTAGACTTTTTCATGATATATAAGAAAGCTCTTTCGTACGCTACAACCCGTAGCATTCCACAACTCAAACGGTAAATGTCGGCAGTGGACTAAAGTTCGGCTGATAATCACGTTATTGTTCTACAGTTCTACAGTTCTTCCGTGTATTCCTGTTATATTATCATAGACAAAGCATGTAAATTGTCCGTCTGGTCACATATAAATACGCCCTAAAGATTTTATTATCAACTTCTTCTTCAGAAGCAAAAGACCTAGAAAGCTGAAACCTTGTGTACAGACTCCTTAGTTGAGTGCGTAATTCATAGGTTTGGTGACCATGTAACCTTAATAAGTGGCAAATGGGACCACGCCTATAAAAACTATTTTTTTTATCTTGTTCATAAGCAAGAGACCTCCTTAGCTGACGGAGATTCTAATTTATAGATTTGGTTACCCTTAGATCCCTAATAAGGGCCAGAGGGGCCACGCCCATATAACATATTTTCAGCTTCTTCTCCAGAAGCGAAATACCTAATAGCTGAAATCTTGTGTAAAAACTCCTTGATGGGGAGTTATTTCCATTATATGAAGCGGGGGTATACGATTGACTATATATTTCACTTGAGCGTGAGCTTCGCTTATTTATTCTTTTCAACAGAGAAATACTTTCTTTCTTTGGTGGATTGTAGGCAACAGTCATATTCAATACTAATACAATCCACAATTCAACATTTAAGAACAAAATACGCTGTCAACATATGATAGTTTAGCTAATTACAGGATGATTGTGTAGCAGTGTTGCATTTTTCTTTTCATTATTTTATACAACTATTTCTGTGAAAAGTTACTATACCTCGCTCTGTTTGAAATAAAACGCAGGGTGTGCACTCTTCACACATGCGGGGCTTCGGAAAATGTCACACGATTCTACTTAGAAAAACGCAATGGTTATATCAATGTAGGCAACATGCACTTGTGTATTTGGATGGTAGATAGCAATAATGTTTTCGCAACCTTGGTTCATAGTTTTCAATATGAGTTTTATGTCACGTTTAATGAATAATGGCGGAGAAAGTTCTGGATCCTTTAGCTCACTTTCGGTCACTGTAAATATTCCATTCAAGGTGTTTTAAAATATAGCTGAAAGATATTTTGTGGTCTACATTCAGACAAATTGTTGACAATATCTTATTGCACTATAGCACATCCTTTCGCGCTTTGGCTTCAGATTGTATTCAAATTTGGTATATGGCGGTTACCATAGTCATGCGGATTTATGCAATGTTGCATTTATTTAATCTGGTCTTATAGAAGTAATTTTAGAACTGACTACTTACTGCCGTTCCGAATAAATCAATGATAGATTGCCTTAGTTTATTAGTGCTTGCTGGAGATAAGCATCTTATAGGCATTATTGTCATATTTGGTATGTGTCAGAGACATTTAAATCACAAATGGTTTCTTCACCCGATGACATGGTACGGAAGGTATAAAACAACACGTGGTCTCCATAATTTTTCTTCATAAAAATGCACCTAGTTAATGACCAGTACAGCAAATAAACATTTCTGAAATAGAATAAATGACATGGTTTCAATTAATTGCTTAGACTATTGCCATAGAAACTGAAGTATAAATGTGTATAAAATGATATTTTGACTATTTCTGTAAAGCACCTAATGATGTAGAGAAAAACATACCATGAAAACATGACAATACTTGATTCTTATAGATTTGCAAATCAATATGTTCGTGACATATGGATGGAAGCAGCGGCACTCGAGTTGTGAGTGAGAAACACCACAGGAAACAAAGAAACCTCCATTTTCCAATTTTATTTGTTATTGTTACTAAATTTTACTGTAAATATGAAAATAGAAAGAACACATAGTGTGCCTTAATGTTTCATATACCTATCATACACCATATAAGCAATATTGACCTTTTCTAGACAATATTTTAACTAACATGAAATCTGTGCTGACAACTTAATGCATCCTTTCTCACATAAATGCGACAAGGGACCAATTTTGTCGGGGATTTAATAAGTTGATTAGTAATGATAAAACATAAAATGTCAGAAGAGTCATCTTTGTAGCAAATAAGAGTACTGATATAACCCGTCTGGACACGCATTACCTCTGATAGTTGTAGCTATCAGGAAGAGCTTTACCAATTAAGTACAAATTCGAACATTTCAGTCAAGATGAATATCATTTTCATTCAAAATCTCTTTGGTATTATGCAACATTTTTTAGGCTGTTAAATGGTCAGTAATAGGAAATGATATACCAGATGGCATAGTGTCATCACAAAACACACTAGGACATGAGTTGTTGTGTTTGGCTTCTTCAAATCATCCTAAATGATGACGAGGGCAGAACGCCTCATCGATTGAATGGATTCTTAAATGTCTGATCAAATGTACATATATAATGTCGGCCATTGCTTTTGGTTGGGAAACGAATTTGCTATTTTAAGGAATCAAACTTCAATGCAATTTCTTAACCTAACTTGTCCAGTTTTTCTTGCTACCTTTTCGCAAGAACGGAATGTCACTAATGCTGCATTGCGAATTCCTAAACCTTGATTTCTTCTCATACATACTTTAAGTGTTTACTTTTTGATTTTATAAAACATGGTTTTGAGACAAAATCCCCTTTTCATCAACTATTCAGCACATGTCATAGTGTGCCAAAATGCGTTAATAAAAGCTTTAACAAAACATGTTTGGCCGAGACACAAGTGTTAATATGTTACATTTTGAGGAAAAACAGTTTTTTTGCTTTAGAAGAAAGACAAACTTCGACATATTATCACCAATCTATATTGTTTTAATTCAGAGGAATGTGGGTATTATCAGGAGATAAGAAATTGAACAAATGCGACAAAATGTACCAAATATTATGTGCACATACGTGGTATTATCAAATGTAACAAATTGAGCAAATGCGTATTTTAGATATATGAATCATGCTACGCACATGAGATGAAATAAATATTAAATAGCATTACAACTGTTGATTTTCTATGAGTTCTATTTTCTAAGACTGGAAATAAATGTTGTCAACCTTAATAGAAAATGTCTACTGAATTAATAACGTTGTAAACGCATTTCAAAGGTAAGGAATAATTTACTAAATAATCCCTACAGTTTTCATTCTTTGAAGTCAGGTGAGGTGATTTGGGCTTTAACGCCGCCTTCAAGAGTATTTCACTTATATTGCAGCTGCTAGTATTAGTGCAGGGAGAAAGCTAGCAACACCGCTGTGGTTGTGCATTGCGGTGAAACCTCCAAGATCCTTTATTATTCTCCATTCATTTTTATGAAACAAGATTATGTAAAATTTGAGTAAACCTTACCTTACCGAATTGTCCCCGAGAACGACCTTCGTATTTGTCATCAAGAATTGTAACATTTATTACCGATTCATGGAGTTATCGCCTCTGGACTTTAAAATAGAAAAGCATTATTTCATAATTCTACATGTATTTTGTTCACATGAAGACATGTTTTGAGTTCTACATTTCTCATATTTTCTATTAAGATTGATTTTTATATTTTGCTGAAGTATCACTCCATGATTACTAATGTATACATTTGTAGCCATATAAGATGTTAATGTATTCATTGAAACGATTTCTCGTTGAAAAGGAAATCTTCTTATATAATGTTTGTCTGTACATGTCATATTAAAAAAATATAATGATTGATGATTGAAAGAAAGAGAAAATAAATGGGCGAAACCGCATTAGTTCGGGTTGGCTGTTTTGGGAAGTATCATCTAGAAGCTAGCCAAATTGGTAAGGGTATCAATAGATGTACACCGGTGAACATTACAATCATAATTGCAACTGAACAAAAGTGTGCAGGACAGTGCTATTACAGTGATATAAACGAATGTCATGTTGATGTATATAGAAATATACATTAAACATATCATTTGTAAAGAGATAAATGTTTTATAAGTTAAATATTATCTTTTATAATTATCCTAACGTAAGAAATATAAATTCGTGTAGATGGTACCTCTAATATTGTTGAAAAAATGATAGAAAAGGTTATATGATATGTGAAACAAAAACTTCAAGAAAAAGGATGAAATTAAGTTCCATGTAAAATGTAAGTCAAGGCGAAACGATACACTAAACTTATTGGTTTAGGAATATGGAACCTTGTAATCCTATGTAAAATTACGAGACATGACTCACTGTTTTTTTGTTACATAACCAAATACTTGCTGACCTTGGGGTTATGTTTTAAGAGTGTTTAAATAATTGCCAAAGACGACAAGTAGCTCTTGACATCCGGGTTTCGGTGATTATGGCTTTTTTAGTGTTTGTAAGGAAGGTAATACTCCACTCTGATCCATAAAATATTCACTATTTAGAACAATATTATGAGTTTGTGCCACACTTTTACGTCAAACAAGTACAACTGCTTTCACAGTCTTATGTAAAACCGTTGTTAAAAAATATTTAGTTGGCCTCCAATTACTGACCGGCACACATATAAGTAATCAATATATCACATCTGTCTGCAGTTAATCTACATGTAAGTTTCTAATTACCATGAATTATTCTAATTATTTTTCTTGATACATTAGCAATCCAATGCAAGGTACCACATAGATTTACTCTTCAACT
The DNA here is from genome assembly GCA_921293015.1 of Phorcus lineatus. Taxonomy (NCBI): domain Eukaryota; kingdom Metazoa; phylum Mollusca; class Gastropoda; order Trochida; family Trochidae; genus Phorcus; species Phorcus lineatus. The sequence goes on from OV121087.1 coordinate 44,029,275, forward strand.
TCGTTCAGTTACAATAACATCTAAATCATGCATTTTGAATTGGAATTTGGTGTAATTACCAAACGTTTAGTGCGTTAAAATAGGACCCTCTCGTGTCTTAACGAGATTTAATTGTACATTTAATTATACATAAATGTTATTGCTCAAACGTAGTGAGATCACTCATTCGATAATAAAAAACTCATTCGAGTTGGTAATACTCGTGTGATACAATCTCTAACAAACAAAGAGAACTACTTTCGAACTTAACAAGACGTCGTCATATAACGTGATGTTGATAATTAGTGTTTCATATATAAATGATTTAGATAATGATTTTTGTTATAGGTTTAAAAGTGTATAACCTGTGTAGACACCCACCAACAAGCGAACTATCTTTTTTGACTGATTGATATTCATACGCTGGTTAACCAATCAGCTGGCAGTTGATTAGTTTAGTTATTCGTTATTTATAACATATTGATACGGTATGTTGCGTAATGAATACAATGTTAAACACTAGGTAATATGATAAAATTTTTTATACAACTCACTAATAATGTACGTTTCTCCGTTATTCCTAGTTAAACAAAACAAAATATGCAGTATCCTCTCTAATTGGAAAGTGTGAAAGTATATCTTTTATAATTTCTCATCAAATGCCTCGTTTTTGCAATTATGTCCTTTTGCATGAATGAAAATGTTAGATTCACAACTTTCTTATTGCCTTACGTCAAGTGTGCCAACTATGCTTGGATATCTATGTAGAATTTTATTTCATGGCCTATAAGAACACTTTCGAACCCTTATAGTTAATTAATCATATACTATAATGACGTCATAGTGGAGGTTCAAGAGGTAAACTTTTAAGATGCCTCGTGTCAAAACGTGGTACCAAGTTGTAATTATGGGTGTGCGAATTCTCACGTGTTGCATTAACATTAAGAAAAGTATATTTAAGTTGCTTGACTCTTTCCAGTAGCTTCCATTGGGTTGTTTTTAATAGCGCTATTGACGGCGTTGTCAACTTGGATAGTTATTCTACTGTCTACAACGCCCTTTTAAATCAAAACAGAGCCAAATTAATCATGATATTGTGTACTTGAGGAGGACATGCCTGGTTGCTTAGGTTGTGTGTTAGAAGGAAAGGTTAAATGATATCTACTGCATGTAGAACTCGAAAAGTAATTTCGAAAAGAAACATTTTCAAACTTAAAGAGACACTAAAAGCGAACTCGTTATATTTTTTCGATGTTAAAATTTAATTTCGTCAATGTACTATTGTTTCCTGAACGGATGTAGACCTAGTAAACGAAACTTTTATATTTCATTACTCCCGACAGGGGCTCGGCAACTTTGTCTGCAGTTGAGAACTCTTCTACACACAGTAAGGTTCGGGTGCAATGCTACACTGAATTTTAGTGCGGTAGCACCCATGGTTCGATAGTTCCAACCGATGCTCAATACGTAGAACATTATTTTATACACAAATTATTTTTGTTGATGATATTACTCAGTAGACTTTTGATTTTCCTCAAATTATCTGTAAGAATGCATGATAAAAAACATTGACTTGATTCCTAACAACACACATTTGTCTTCGAAGCATTTACAAATAAATTTTCTGTAAGAAGCCCAAAAGTTAAGGATAGAAAAATAAAGTTTCCAAAAGGAAGTAGTTAGAAAACGTGACAATTCCTAACACTCTTCACATTTGAAAACCAACAGGCTCGTGACTTGTGGATTGAATCAAATCTACTTACATTTGCCTCTGGAAACATCGAAAAATCTCTACAGTAAGAAAATGTTTAAAAGCTATGACATGCTAATTTCAAGGTTTTGCTTAAATGAGGATAGAGCTATGCTGATACATGTTCAAATAATTGTGTTGGATATGCTTATTAGTGCTTGTCATACTTTTGTGAAATCAACAATGAATAGCTATCGATATCACTATCACATATAGCTAAAATGGATGAACGTGTCTTGAAATCAACCACTCATTATCAAAAATGAGCGATAATAGTCCGCTCAATCCTGACTTTGTATCTAAGTGACGAAATTACGAAATCTAAAACAAAGATGGCTACTAAAATCGCATCGTCACAAAAGATTTTGAGAATTTGACAACCTTTAATATAACAGCAAAACACGAATAGTTGCCTTATACTATCCAAATGTTTCGACACTTCCAATGCCCCCTTCAAGCGCAGTGGTTAGCGCGTTCGGATCAAGAGGTCCGTGCAGTAGAGAACTGTTCTGGACGCAGTCAGGTTTGGGTGCAATGCTACACAGTATTTAATGCAGTACCACATGGTTCGCTAGGTCTCGCCAATGCTAACGGCAATGCATAGCCACAATGGTGTTGCGGGCTTGCAATAATACTAGCGGCCGCGATGTAAGTGAAATACTTTTGAAAGCGAACTTAAACCCCATGTCACCTCACCTCACAGGGCTCCAGATAAGATGCGTATCTGTGTAAAATACGCACGGGTAATAATTTATATATACGCATTAAAAATGAAATCAATGAGTGACAGATACGCACAACTTTCCAAGAATACGAGTCAGATATTTGTTTTTAGGAGTGACCGTAACTTGTAAAAAAAATGTTTTATTTCTACATGTCTGATCGAATGGTTCGAATAGTAGCCAACTTGATGCCAACCCGTATGAAAACAAAGATTACCGAGTTTATGTTTGATAAATCACTCGTTTATTAACAGCTTAAACGTATGGAAAATATAATCAACGACTAACATCGAAAAAGATGCTAACTTGATATGAGGATCTGAAAACGATAAACCTTGAAATACTCCTAGTTTATTTCATGTGGAAATTTTACTCCTCAATTTTTATTTTGAGGAGTAAAATACCCCTGAGTCCAAATAATTATCTGGAGCCCTGCCTCACCTCGAAGAAATCGGATCCGTACTTTTCTCTCCTAGACCTGTCAGCAAAGCCATTTGCGAAGCCAAACTCGATCACCTAATATAGCAAACAAATGCAAAAACAGCGTGGCTCACTAAAATCCCCGACCGTGTATCCATGACCAACTGAAGTACTGTGAACTTCCGATAACTTTGACGTCCCTAATCCCGAAATTGCTTGAAATTTGGCACTGCTCACCTCCTATAAGGTAGGAAAATATGTGCAAAATTTGACAAGATTCGGTTGAATAGTTTCTCTATAATCGGTCGGACAAATTCTAACCTCAAGACATATCCATGTACAAAAACCGATATCTGTAAAATATTAAAACAATCATGAAACTGCTTGTGAATCGTTGTTATTACCGTTTAGCTTAGATCAGATGATAAACAATATTTTAGGTTAAGTAGTCAAGCTGTTTGTATTGTCAGTGCAATTCATTCAGATGATAAATGACACCAGTGTTTTCTATGTTGAGTGGTTAAGTTGTTTGTGTGGCGAGAAGCTGACGAGGATTGCCATAGTGTGTAGGTTTGAAACCCACCAAGGACCCGTCCCAGAAAAGTACAAGCATATTTACTATGGCAGATATCATGATGGGAAATACAGCATTGTTGCATTTGTTACCAACTATATTGCATGTTTGTCTAATGATGAATGCATGTAGCAAAAAATGCTTCAACACATTATTTTGTCAATATAGGCAATATTGCGCCCTTGTGTATAATAGTGGTTTACATATTGGAGATTTAGAGAGCAACTGCAATAATTAGGAAAGAAATCAATCACTTGACTGAAATATCACAAACACTCAAAACAATTTATTGAAAATTTTACTGGATGAAAAGGAATGTCTACGTAATTGGCTGAGGGGAAAACGTAACGTTTGTAAACAAATGATTTTACACGGAGTTCTACTTGATGACTTTCGTATCTACTTTAAATCAAACAAGTCGAAAAGTTAAAAAAATCCAACAATAATCTTGAGCTATTACTCAGTGGATCATATAAAAATATTCATCGGGACACAATCAAATCTGATAGGCAAGAATATTTGATAGTGTAATGAATGATGTCCTTTCAAAAGATTGTGTGTCGGAGACAGAATGTCAGTTTTTGGCTTTGCTTAAATCAATATTAACATGATTAACTGTCGTAAAACATTCCTCATGCACCTGTTGAGAGGCTGAGGGCATTCTCTCCTAACAGAGGAGTTTCCCCTACCGGCGTAACACAAACTACCTGGCAATATTTCAGCCAATGAAAACAAAGAACGCATGAGTAACTTATTTGTTGTCACACAGGCCTATGCAATGATGCAGGCGTAAAATAAGGCGTATGTGTTCTGTTGAGAGAGAGAGAGAGAGAGAGAGAGAGAGAGAGAGAGAGAGAGAGAGAGAGAGAGAGAGAGAGAGAGAGAGAGAGAGAGAGAGAGAGAGAGAGTAAAATAAGCTTTAGCCATTGCTCTATTTCATACAATGAACAAATAATTTGGTCAATTTTAATCTATTTCTTAATGGAAGATTTCATGAAGGTCTTTTGTTCTTTTGTAGGCCTAAATATACTTATATACCGTTAATATCAGGTTACATTCTAATAAACAGCTTTTATACCCTATTATTTCACAGAACCTTTTAGCCTTATTAGCGTGCCTCCAATTTTGATTTTCTTGATTTAACTTCTTTACGCCAATAGAATTTCCCGTTTAGATGTGATAATGTCAGAAGACTAACGCAACTGTAATCCCACTATCCTTAAACATCAATCCTCACGACTCACCCTGACTAAAGAGGATTTCAATGATGTCAATGTTTTGCAAGAGTATCTACCGACATAATTACATAAAAAAAACACAACTGTAACAATGTCATCAATTTGTCTTACATATATTGATATTTCAATAAGTTAAACAATTATAAGAATTGAAAATATCAGCCATCATGTAAAACAAATAGTTCCTTATTCATTAACAGAGCACCTGGTATGTACCATAGTTGTTGAGAAAAAAGACAATAAGATTACATATAGAGTGATATCCAAAGATCACGGGGGAAAGCAAAAAGTTAACGCCTTTCAGCAGCACTGGCTCCGCTGGATATTGGCGATATACAGATATTAGTATGTTGATGGCAATGCTAACTGAAAACTGTTTGCAAAGAGTATTTATTCATATATTCTTAACAATGGTTTTTATAAACTATCTGTATTATTTACGTTTCTAAGTGAAATTTTTCAGCTAAAATAGGCCTTTTGGAAATATTAATTTCCCGAAAAACGTAATTCACTTGCCATAACTTGTTGAATTCAGCTATATTCAAGCTCTGAAGTTATGGACCATTAAAACTACAGCAACTATACTTTATATTTTGGTATTTTCCAAAACTGTGACGGCAATTCGTGTGATATATCCATTTAAACTTCTTTTTAAAATTCGCGAATTGGCATTGAATCAACGGAATTCTATTGACAAATTACTGTAATAATTTTAAATGTGTTTGCCCATCAATCTGTAAACCTTATAAACGTCACTTCAAAGGACAAAGGATAACATATTATTTTACAAAATCGTTTGAGGTAAAAAACTATTTTTATTTTTTAAAGCCAAATTATACACAGGGTGAAGTGAATTTTTATTAGGCAAAAGATATTGTGTCTCTCGCCACAAATCAAATAATTACTTATATAATAAATATCTGATGCTCGTTGTGATTATGTTTAATTGGAAGGTCACTGATAAAGTTTTGCTCGTGATAATTTTACACATTCACAAATTTTTAAAAATGAGAAAGAATTCGTGAAAAGAGTAGAGTGGATTCCTCATAATTAAAAAACAAACGAACTGCTTGAAAACTTGCATCTTTTAGCATCTTAATCCAAACATTATTTCTTTCATCGGCTAACATTATTCGAGGCGGATTACACACCTACACGATTCGCAGGATATTCAACAGGCTTAAGTTGAATAAAGTGAATCGGTGCATGTACATTAAGCAGTCAATACACCTTGGAGTAGATGATATCAGGAATGAGATAATTGAAAGTAAGACAAACTCCCTAAGGGGTTTTGGTGACATCAGTAGATAAAGATCATGGGTTTTAAACAATAAAACTGAAAATAATAATTAGATAAAAGATGAACTCACATGTTTGTTTTTGTTCTTTATAAGAAACAGGAATCAACAGGACATATAGCATTGCACATAAACATGAATATGCAAAATTGGAAATATTTGAAAGAAGAAGGCGAAATAGTGGTAGGTGGTAAATGCAAAAACTAGATAACTAGTTAGGTTCTAGATCTTATACTATGCACATTTTTTTCGGCCAGACAACTGTAAGACACGCAAAGTGCTAAATACATCCCTTCCCCTCAACATGTTAAAAGTAAGTATATTAAAAGATCGAGGCGACATTGGCGAGTTGTGAGTTGCTGGTACTTTCAGTGCTGCATTACCTGATGGGTTCGAATTGTCGAATGTGTGAGTTCGAATCTCGCAGGGGATTCGATCCGAAATAATACAAGAATTTGTAATCGGTAAACGGTATCTACGATATTTGAGCTCATAAGTACCATGTCTGTATAAACATCATTTCTGTTATATTCAGAGGATATAAGATTTTTCAAATGAAATAAAACCTCATACTTTCACGAATGGCACATCCACAAGTATGAATCTTTATTTCACAACATCAGATATACAGGGAATTCGTTGATATATGTCAAATGACTACCTATGACATTTTCCAAAGAGAATGCGAAAATCCTTAGAAGGAATTCCCTTTATACATGGAGTTCCCAGAATCTATTATTATTATCATTAATTTGTCATTTGAACTCTTAACCCTTTTGCTTCATTGATTCGTATGTTCACATCACACAATAACATAAAAACGACCAACAGAAATTATATCCGGAAATGACAAAGATACTTTATGGATAATTGAGAAGGATGGCATCTGTGGCTTCCTGTTCTGGTCATGTTAACTGTCATATATAAAAGAGTTTCCTCACATATTAAATATGCTTCGATCTTGATGAAAGTTTTATCTTCACTGCCAGACAAGAAGTTGATGAATGAAGCAAGAAATATGGAGATTAATCTACAAGAGGAAAACTGTACTCCAATTAGAACATCACTATTATCCTCCTTGAAAAATTTCACTTCTGTAGTTAAGGACGTTTGTCAAACATCCGGAATCTCTAGAATTAACTTTTGTATGTAAATTAAGTAAGTTAATATATGTAAATATCCTCAAGTACTCTGTAATTATTGACTTTGACAATTGATATTACTTCTTGTGAATATAGCTTAAGATTTCTTATTACCTTTACATATGCCGTGTTTTTATCTGTTGCTTTTGTAATCAAAATGAATCATATCTTTAGTAATCCTGTCCCAAATATCTGAATTAATCAAGGATACATATGGATAATTTAAATAAATATAACTGATACAAACAACTCTTATTTGTTTTCGTATAAAGGATTTTTTTCTGGAATATGCCAATAAAGGTGAAGGGTTAAATAAATACGCTTTCAGCAGGAAGTTGGCAAAACACGACGATACTTCACTCTCTTCAGATTTGAAAATTAATACGTTCGTGACTTGTGGATTAAGTTTGTGCTACTTATAAGTATCTCCTGGAATAGGGAAATATTTTTATAGGAACAATAAATGTTAAAAAGCTATGAAATGCAAATTACCAGGCATTCTTCAGTTACTTCAGTGAGTTTGGGGTTAACGTTATTTCAACAATATTTCAGTTATTACACACGTGGATGAAAATCATTCATATGGGATCGAAAGAATGAGGAAAAAGACGGAAGTAAGGCATAGTGAGAGTGAGAGTTTGTCCATCCCAGTTTTTATCAATGTTTCTGAAACGTTTACACATTATATGTATTTATGTCAGTACTGCGGATCTCACCTATTTAGCAGAATTTATATGCCCGTGGAGAGTGTGTTTTGGCCTATTATGCAGAGCGATTGACTCGCCGATTTTTAGAAATGTCTTGAAATGAACTCCTCCCAATGTTTAGCTCATCTGGTTTTAAAGGTCATATGAGTTTATGGCATGGCATGGCGTGCAGTTTCTGTCCGCCCGTAAACTTTTCACAATAAAATCTAAAACCATTGACTCGGGAAATCTGAAGACATCATTAATCAATCTTCATCTTCTTCTCCAAGAAAACCGAAACTTTGTGAACAGACGCCTTAGCTGATTGGGATGTTAAGTTTTAGATTTTTAGACACTGTGGCCTCTAATAAGCGCAATTTTTGCCACCTAAATATCCTATTTTCGATTCTTCTCCAGATGCCAGAGGCCAAGATATCTGAAGCTTTGTGAAAAGGGCTACATGGACCACGCGTTAAAGACCTAATTTCCTCTTCTCCGTAAGCAAGAGGCTCTATGAAGAGATTCCGTAGCTGATGATCATTCTAATTTATCAATTCGTTGACCTTGTGAAAAATATTAAGGGCTACAGGAACCAGAACCCTTAAAAACTTATTTTCATGTGTTGCACCATCTTCACAATGTCACGGCCGAAACGAAAAGATTTCCAACTCTTCACGCTTCGCACTTGACATCAAGGCCCACTTTTTATGAGCTAAGATTTTAGCCTTCTGCATGCTCTTCTGATAGGCCAATGAGAAGACAGCTTACACTATGAACTTCCGATGTGAACGACAAAGATAGCGACAGTGACTAGTTGCGTTTGAAGAGAAGAATATTGAAAATATTAATTTCAAGTGTGATTCCAAGCATAAGTTATATGGATACATGGTAGATCTGTCACGTTTGTGGTCGATCGATATTTACTGTAGAGTTTGTTTTCAGGTTTATAAAACACGTTAATACGAAATTAGTGTACGAATAGAGTTGTAAAGTTTTTAAATAATCATTACTTTAATTCTGAATGTTTCTCATAGAAATGAATTCGTTTTCAAACAAAATCATCGCAAAATGTTCACTGTACACCTTGTTAAGTTGGACACCACGGCATGTATAATGGCGCCATCGTTTAGAAAAAAATTATGTTATTTAGTAAAATTTTGAAAACCGAAAGATAAGATGTGTGTAAACTTGGTGACGACTAGGTTGTTTCGAAAAGTATCAACACGACAGTAGATGCATGTTCAGTAAAATATATATTGACTGCTGCACGTTCAAGTTGGTTTACAAACATACTGAAAAGTAAGGAACTCAGTATACAACCTTGTCGAACCCCGCTCATGGAGTTGAAATATTCTGTCGCACTTAAATTTGATATTCTTATAGCAGACATTGATTTTTTTTATACATATCACGCACTAATAACAACAGTTTACCTCGTACATCATTATGAGCAAGAACATGCCATAAGACATCTCTTTTAAAACAATACAAGGCTTTGTGAAAGTCAACAAATAAACAGAAAATCGACCCTATGATTTAGATATGTATTTTTGAACTAAAGCTTGCAAGGTAAAAACATTATTAACAGTAAAATAACAGGAGCGGAAACCAGCTTGATATTCTGGATCCAAATGATGCAAATCTACAAAAAGTCTAAGTCTTTCATTAAAATGTAAGTACATATTTTCCAAAATATGTCCATTAACGAAATACCTCAATAGTTATTAACACCATTCTACTTCCTTTCTTGTGAAGAGGGAATATAATACTTCGGGACCAGTCAGATGGAAAGTTCCCGGAGTACAAGATACCGTTAAAAAGTGCATGTAAATAGGGTAGTAAAATGTGACCTCCATATTTCCATATTTCAAGAGGAAGCCTATCCGGACCACATGATTTGCCGAGTTTTAAAGCAGATAGGGCTGATATAATTTAATCTAAGCTTATCTCTTTATTCAAAACATTGTTTGAATCATCATCGGGTAATAGACCTTTTTTTTGTAATAAATATTGTTCAGCAAAAGATGCAAAGTGTTCGTCTATTGTTATGTTTGTTATATTAAGAGTAATTTTGAAATTTTCAAACCATTGCGTACACGTGTTGTTAATACAAAAATTCTTGGTTACAGATTTACCTAAAATTCTTTAATTTCTCTTTTTCAACTCACAGTCATTTTAGGCAGAATAACTGAGGCAATTGATTCTCCAAAGTTTAGTTTGGCCGGTAAATTTGCTCTTTTTTGAACTGAATCAAAAGCTATGTCTTAATTTGGATACGGTCTTAAAATATCATGGAATTCAATTATTCCTTGACGATGTGTAGAACCGTTAGAAAAAAGTTTGAAATTTAATTTCCCTAACTGAAAAATTAGATATAAAAAAGTTTCATTTTGCTGAATGTGAAATGTCATTTGTGCATTTTAAATGGTAACATGACTACATTAGACGTGGATTCGAACCAACCCTGCCAATTCGAAACAGTCAGTTTGATAATCTGTTAATGATAATTAACTTCTAATTGAACCTGTGCGTGGTCATCAAAAACAACCACGGTGCCAGTTCACGCAGTTGAAATGATTCATACAAGAGAGACAGGATACAGTGTCTGGTTTCATTGTTCGAATCGCAGGAGGGTTTAATTTCATTTTCACCATACTAGGATAGAAATACGAAACCCATCATTGTATTTATAATTTATTACACATCATAACGTAAGCAGTATGTTAATGTGTTTATTTATTTATTATGTATTGCTGAGTGATGATATGAATAATTTCTGGTCAACGCTGTTATTCAAAATCAATCTGAATAGGCTTTGTACTGTTATATAGACGGATAGTGTTTCGTAAATGATTGAAGTGTATTACTGATGCTGTACAGTGCTTTTGTCGACTTCGATTGAAAATAAGGATTATTTGATACGATGATGATTTTCCAGGTAAAGCAGGGTATGTCAGATTTAGATTAATGGCTATTTCTTATTTGTTGAGTTTTGAATGTACTCACGAGAGTATCATTTTAACAATTGCCTTTAGGTAGTTCAAATGATTCATCCTTAAATAGGACCTTTTCTTCGTTTGAATACATTAAAATCTCTTTAACGGGCAGAAAACCTGATTTAATGAAATACATCATGTTTGCTATACCTTCGTGATTCGCTTTTCGTTTGGTGTTCATTATACATACATAAATGTAACTGAAATGCGATAAATTGTTTGCATTTTCTAGATTCAAGCTATTTATCGTGGTAATCCTATGTAACTATGGTATACATAAATACAATACAAATTTGTTTGATATAGATCTACATTTCAAAATTTCACCACGGCGCTCTTTAGCATACTTAGCGTACATAGCTAGATTTATAATAGATGAAGTATGTCTAGATGTCACAATTGATATAAATGCTGTCAGTGGTGGTTTCGACAATAAATTATCTGAAATCTTATTCGTATAACTTCATAATATGGAGTTACAAATATGAAGTGAACTTCATCCTCAATTGCAGAGCTACACAGTTGGTAGTTTTGAAATTTTCAAACCATTGCGTGCTGTTAATACAAGAATTCTTGGTAACAGATTTACCTAAAAATGATTTGATTCCCGACCAAAATTTTTTACAGTTACCATCATTACAGGACTGCACAGTTTCAGATTAATAATATAGGTCACTTTTCTCTCAACAAATTTTTCTATATCTATAAGGTGAGCAGCTTGTGAGGGGGGAGGGGGGGGGGGCGGTAGGTCACTTTTCTCTCAGCAAATTTTTCTATATCTATAAGGTGAGCAGCTTGTGAGAAGGGGGGGGGGGGGGGGGGGGGGGGGGGGGCTCGTAACCACGTCAGGTGTCGCTGCTTCGTTTCACAAGTTTTGTTACCGATGAAGACAAGGTAGAAAATGGATAGAGTCTATCCCGATACATTTTCACCTTGCTGTGGGAAGATAGTGTTTCTACTCAAGCAAGAGACTTAGAAAGCTGACTTGTTATGTACCGACTCATTAGATGGGGATTCTGTTTATAAAATTTGGTAACTCTGTGAATAGCATAGAATTGCTATTGTTACCGGATTTAAAAATTAGCAAGCTCGTGACATGTTGGTTAAATGGGCAGAAGTAGAAAATAAGGAAACTATTCTCCTGTGAAAAAACTGAGTAAATTAATAATTGAGAGCTGTGAATGATAGGCAGAGATATTTGTACTTTCTTCAATTAAGTTCTCGATTTCAGGTTGCACTTTGTAAGTGCAGGTAGAAGAAAGCATCAAATTATCTGATATATAAAATACATTTATAATTGTCGATCTCATGTACATCATGAAATACCGTGACAAAGACAAAAGTACATGTGTATGTTCCACATATTTATTGGAAATAGTTTTTAAATTCTAACTAGCGTTTCATCAGTGCAGATTTGTTCGTTGTAGATGTAGAATATTAATTTCATGGTTAGAATGTTTATGATAAGCATTTGATTAACCTAGACTTTTTCATCCATTGATAAATTCGGTATGCAGTTTTAAATAACTTATAAATGGCATGCATTCCTTGGAAGGTTCATGGAAAATGCCATGGAAACACTGAGGAATTCAGTCTTTTTGTCTTTAATTATTTATTCCTTTACAACATGAGTGACATTGAAAACCATCATACGGTTCCTCCATCTAAATAATAGGTCTTCTGAGATGCTCACTTTATCTGGAATTTATTATGATGAATTTAACATTCTTTTAGTATTTGAGGGATAGACTTTTGGCACGACCATTGCTTACAATAGTTACCTAAGGTTGTGGACCCAATAGTACCAACTACACGGTTACCTGTGGAAGAATACTTGATCTACCTAGCAATGTTGACATGACATTACCATTATCAGCGCTGTCGCGTGTCGTATCTAAGAGAGAGGGAGTGAGTAGGTTGTAGTGTACTGTCAGGAATATTTCAGCTATCTAATACGTAGACGCTACCATTCTAGAAAAAGAAGACTAATCAGATAGTCACAGTGAATTAGAAATGACTTGCATACATGCATATATAGTCAATGGAAGTATACCAATGTTATGCCTTTATTAATATTAAAGAAAAGTGATCATTCCATGTTATTTTACCTGTTGGTTGTGTTGTAAAGATGTTTGAATTAGTTGTAAAAAAACATGTCAACAATTAATTTGTGGCAAACGATTAATTATACAAATATCAAAATGATTTCCGAGAAGGACATTTTACAACAGCTTGTTGAAATTCATAATAATTTTATTTTACATCACTTGATAATAAGGAATATTGTTTTTATTGATTGCTACTCTCTGATGTGTCAAAGACTGTTGGAAGAGTTTGACATTAAGAGTGTGTGCTTCAGTTAGAGATGCATTGTGAAAGCGGAAAGCTTCTTGTGGTTTAATAGTTATATAAGAGATCGTAATCACTCAATCAATGGGGAATTATCTAACCGATAGTGTTACAAGCAGGGGCTCGTCAGGGATCAGTCTTGGGTCCATGTCTTTTCATTGTACATATGAATGAAAAAGCAGATAAACGTTATTGTAAAAGATGACTCTTTGCCGATGATACTTCATTGGGAACCCTGGTATAGGAAAAAATAATGAATGAAATCATGAATTATATATAATCTCAAGCTATTAAGGATTGGTTAATTACTTACAATCCGGAGACAACAGAAGCTATAATATTTACTCTGAAATATTGCCAACAACACATTAAATTTACATCTGTCAATGATAATTCACTTCTATTTGTACCCGTGCTTGGTCATCAAAAACCACCACTGTACCAGTTCACTCAGTTGAAATGATTTATACAAGAGAGACAGGATACAGTGTTTTTGTGGACTTCGATTGAAAGCAAGGGTTTTTTGATACGATGATAATTTCTCAGGTAAAACAAAGTATGTCAGATTTAAATTAATGGCTATTTCTATTTGTTGAATTTTGAACGTACTCACGTATTATTTTAACAACTGCCTTTTGGTAGTTCAAATGATTCATCCTTAAATTTGACCTTTTCTTCGTTTAAAAACATTAAAATCTGTTTAGCGGGCATAAAGCTTGATTTAATTAAATACATCATGTTCGTATTTCGTTTGGTGTTCATTATACATACATAAATGTAACTCAAATGCGATAAAGTTTTCGCATTTACAAGATTCAATCTATTCATTATGGTTATTTTATGTAACTAAGATATTTTATTACAAAGTTTGAATCTGTGATGAATACATAAATGTTCGTATTTTCAAAACTTCTTCTTTCTTTCGGAAATAGCACTCGTCATATCGTTGTGAACTTCTCCTAGAATTTGAAAATTGGTTTAACATTAACACCAGCTTGAAAAAAAGCGACACATGTTTACTTACATGAGAGATGATCATTTCAAGTAAACATTGATTTGGTGTGGTATTGCAACGAAGTTGAGATGCTATTTAGTCAGTTTTATTATTCAAGACAAGACAAGACATTATTCAAGACAAGACAAGACAACGTTTATTGTAGTTTTTTTATGTTATTCATACTAATATTAATTACATTATATGCAATACAAATTAGTTTTATATAGATTTACATTTCAAAATTTCATCACAGCTCTCTTGAGCATAGATTTATAATAATTGAAGTATCTTTAGATGCCACAATTGAAATGAATGTCAATGGTGGTTTTGATAAAAAATTACCTGAAATAACTCTTATTCGTATATCTTCATAACATGGACAGACAAATGTAAAGTGAACTTCATCCTTAATTGAAGAACTACACAGTTGGCGTGTACGTTTCCTTTTTATAATGTACATTTTTCTTCCCTTGTTCATCAGTAAAGCTATCAAGCCTCGTCTGTATCGCGTGAAGATTCAACTATTTTAAATGTAAGAAGGGTTAAATAACGCTCAGGTTGCATACATTGTTCTTGGTAAAACATATTTACTGACCGTTCACGGAATTCCATTAAAAACATTTTCACATCACCAACACCCCGGTTTAACAAAACAAATCCATAACCATGAGAACATAATAGATTTCTAATATTTGATGCCCAGAATACCTTACCTACATTGTCGAGATGGCCCATCATATTATATGCAACTTTTGGACGTCGTCTTTCGTGCATTTTGAGTATTTAAAGCCAATACTTTAAACATCTAATTTGTGAGTTTATATAGAGGGGATACCTCCAGGGCTCGCCACAAACCATACAATCTATTGATGACAAGATAAAATTCTGGAAATATTGGCAATATCAGGCTTAAAAAGAAAAAGCCTGAAACGTAAGATATTTATACTTACACTGATATAAGTCTTATAGATGTATCAATTAGTTTTCGTGTTGGGGAGGTAACGGAAATATTTTCTATTCTATTCTATTGATTTAAACCTTCTTAATTGAAACAGTTTGACGCTTCGTCAAAAAATCGTTTTCTAAGTAAACGATTACCTTAATAAATTGAATCAATCATACGAGGGGAAGTCAATAAGTTCATATAAGTCAGTATTGATACATTACTGATGACATGGATGTCGTTATTGAGAAAGGCCATCTTAGGACAGTCTACAGACATAAACAGCCTAGTTAACACTGGTACCCACTGGTACCCACCTGTAACCATTGAACTATTCTAAAACTGAGCATTGAAAAGTTGTCAAGTTTCTCACGAAAAAACTGGTGAACGCGACCATAATACATATACGTAAGGCCCTTGTGATTCGGAAAGAAGCCCCTCAATTCTATTGTTGCAATATTCAATGTGTTTCGCAGTTTGTAATTACAGTTGCTTGGTACAAGGTTTGGCGATGATGATGATGAACTCAAGGCAGCTACTGAGACACAGCTGAGCTGCCAGACAGAAGACCTCTACTGCGAGAGCATAGACAGTCTCAAAGACAAAAGTGCATCGATGTCCATTGAGATTATATTGAAAGATAAAATCAATATCAAGACTTCCCCTTGTACAAAGATATAAAGATACACGTCTATAGAACTCTTCCTCATTCACTCTATTTATCAAAATTATTGTCTTTTTTAACGCATTGACACTATTCTACCATTATCGTGACAGAGCAAATGGTATAAACGACCTGAAATTTGTCTGTGACAACCGAGATTACTTTTGTAATATGTTGCTTTATTTTTAATCCTTTTACTTCTGCAAAACCATGGACAGCTCGAAAGATGGAATGAAAATGAAATCAAATCATTTGCCTACAAATCATAACTCATCGAAACTAGAGAGTTTCATGTTTCAGATATTCAATAATTTAAACGTGCACATTCTGCATCATAGATGATATAGATTTCTCAAAGTCATGATTTTGACAAAAACTCTACGGACAAGTGTAAATCTCTTATTTGTTTGCAATAGGTCGCATAGAACTGTTCCTGGTGATTTGTTTAAAATAATAAGTAAAATATTTTGCTTGCCTATCGCATTCTATCATTGTAAAGACGTTGAACGGATAGAAGATGAACAACTAAACTCTGTTCCATTCCTTGATACGGTTTTCTGGCTAACAACTAGTCAGCTTACAATTTTGCTTTGCAAACCATTTGAAGGAAGTCGTCTTGAAAAATTGCCAAATTAATTTCTCGTTTAATCGTCTTCAGGTTTACACTCATTAAATCAATTATCAATTCCTGCCATTAGGATTTGGAAAACCTTTGACAGAATAATAATGGTGCTGAATAATAGCATTTGAAAATTGATTTGAAAATATTGTAATCTAAATTGAGAAGAGGGTGGCTTACCGGGAAGGCAACATCTGTTATCACAGGAAAACCTGTTTGAAGTTTCACCGAAGTGTACTTTTGTTTGTTTAAGGGATTAAGGTGGTGGGTGATACGAAAATACGAACTGCAACACGGAATCTGAAAATTATTAGTTGATTTTTACTCACCAATCAGTGAAAAAATACTGAATTTGAACTCACGAATCATTAGTTGATTTTTACTCACCGATAACTAATCAATAAGCAGTTGATTTGAACTCATCAATTAGTCCTTCAATTAATTTGGTTAATTATGAGTTGAGTTTTAACTCACTAATTATTGCAGCTGTATATTACCCTTGTTTTATCTCAAATACATCACTTTGAAAATGGCAAACCAGCAGTTAGAGTATAAATTCATTCCAACTTCACGTGGAGGAAGATATCTATGTTCAGAGTGCGTTGTAAGCGTGATGCTGCATCGTGGATGTCTTGGAAGTGTATTGATAAGAATTGTAGTTCCAGTATTTCTACTGTTGACGACATTCTTTCGAAACTCCCCACCGCACACAACCACGGTCCTGTTCATGATGACATTAAGGTAATTTGAAAGAAATTTTAAATAATCTACATCTTAACGAAAACTTAGTTATACTAATCCTTAGTAATACTATATTTTACTATATTATAACTGAAAAAAGCTATAAATGTGAATATTATTATATTATGATAATCATGGATTTCTATATATATATAATATTTTTTATTATTATTACATATTATACATTACTATGTTTCTTTTACAGGTTCGGGAATCACTGGCGAAGATAAAGACCTTAGTAAGATCATCGGTGAAACCACTGCCATCTTTGTACGATGAGCAAGTGTGTTCAATGAGAGATGGTGCTTGGACACCAGAAAGCATATCACTCCTGGGTTCTATGCCAACCAAGAAGTTCACGGACATGAACCGCCGCATTGAAGACCTGAAGCACTCGCTGCAAACAGGAGCCATGTCTGTATTGGAATATGCCGATTCCGTGTCCTACCTCATGAAAGTAAATTAATTTGTAAATTTTGTATCCAGTGAATCTGCAGCTGTCCAGTGAATGTAATTATTTGTAATTGTTGTTGTGTAAATAAACTACGATGAAGAAAAACAATCGTGTTGTATGTTCGTATATATCTGTAACGTAATGTGGGAAATTCGGTTTTTTACCACTTCACAATTTAGTATCAACCATGTGCTTAAATCACACTTTAGCTCCATTGTTCTCTGAAGGCAGTCGGCTTGAACATCCCTGCTTAATCCCCTGGTCTGTTTGTTTAAACATCACAAATGTTGCCTTCGCGGTAATGAACCGAGAAGAGCGGGAGGCTAGGTGGGGTGTGATCACTTTGGGTAAAGCCCATTGAAAGGTCTCGATTCAAATTAACCCTTTTTTATATAAGCCAGGGTCACGTGATCTGGTTGTAAATGAGTAGCATCCTTATACAGTAAAGTTGAAAGTAACCTTCTGCTTTGTTAGATTTTTTTGGTAGATGCAAGTAAATGTTAATCTAAAGTAGCTGAAAATAGTGTCTGTAATGATTAAAAACATTTATTTTACTGTAACCAAACCTTTTTACTGGTGTGATTTACACATAAAAAGCAATATTGACATCACATTCAAACATGAATGAGGGGCTTTGGTTATTACTACCCGTTTTTACGTGACAAAACACTAAAACTAAGAGATTAAATCATTTAAAATCCACATAAACTGCTTCAGTCTTTTAATAACAAACTGAAAGAAGCATATTCAGGTGCAAGAAACATCCGTTCAC
The DNA here is from genome assembly GCA_921293015.1 of Phorcus lineatus. Lineage (NCBI taxonomy): Eukaryota > Metazoa > Mollusca > Gastropoda > Trochida > Trochidae > Phorcus > Phorcus lineatus. The sequence continues at coordinate 44,047,619 of OV121087.1, forward strand.
ATGTTTTAGTGATTTGCAATTTCTTGACACAATTAGGCAAATCAGATTTTTTTTGATACACGTGAGCATTTTAGCATTAATGTTATCGATAAATGATCGAAATGACTCAAGGTATTAACCAGCACACATTTGCTTTACAATGCAGGAGGGAAAATTACATTAGGTTGTTTACTTTATGGTGTCTATGAGCGAAAAGCAAAGTCAATGTAGTTATGCAGTATTACATCTTTATTTTGTTGATCATATTCAATTTGATACCTTCCCATCAAACAAGATTGAAATAAAGTCCTATTCCTTCCAGTTGAGGGTGAGCAACATATGATGATCTCAAGCAAATATTTATAAAGGTATGTAATAATTAATATAGCTACGTGAGATTGAGTGCAAAAAGGATGAAGTATCTTGTCTTAGGGAACAACACATTCCCAGATCACAAATGTTTCCACCGGAGATCAATACAAAGTTTGTATCAATTTTATTATTCATAATTATATTAACGCTTTTCAAAACATATCCGATTACTCATTAAATATTATTGCCAGAGAGGTAATATTTCTAGTTCTAAATTGTTTAATATCTTAACTTCCTCTCTACGACGTCCCAAACTAGCTTGTTAAGAGGACAAAATAAAGAACACGATATGAAACCTTATTATTAATTTTAGATTTTCGATCAAGATCAATGCACTCTTGAGTCACAAAAGCTTTTTTAAACAGCTATGAATATTGAGTGATTAGTTGTCTCAGCATGTTTAGAAGTTCCCTTTTCTGTGTTTCCGTTAACATTTTTAATACTTTCTTGCTTTCACGTAAAGATTGCCATTACATTTGTCCACTATTGACCGTTACAGAAGCCCAGTGTTTCGGAATTGTATTGAATGGTCTTATTTCGATCTGCAAGCAACAAGTAGTACACAGCTTCAACTTGAACATCACATATGAAGGTTCTTGGTCATCTTCTATACTTTCCTATCGTAGTAGTGTAAAATGACTTACCCTCTTCTTTTGAATGCAGCGTAGTCAATATTATATTATTAAATAAATAGACAATGAAGATATTTTCTGTCTAGTATATGCAATGTTAATTGTTTCAAGAGACTCATTCAAATATGTTTATATCACTTGAGTAAGGATCATATTACAACTCCTCTGGTTAGACTATATCTTAAATATAATAAGGATTACATAACCTTATTTTTTTGGACTGCTGATTTCTCTAAAATGTTTGTGTCATAACGAACGCAGTACATTTGATTACAACCTACCTGTATGTATATCACCTGCCTAATAAATAATACAGCGAAGTTTCAGAAATAGTTCATGAAACGTTAATTGATTAAATATTTCTGACTTTACGAATAAGTTTCCTTCTATTCGTGTCTTCCTATGGACAAGTGTATAAGTAGATCTTGCTTTTAAGTTCTGACTGAATTAGTCACTGTCTTTTATTCTGTCTTATCGGATTAAGTCCATTTGGAGAACAGAATGTATGTACAAGTGACAAATTGATGAAATTGATTAACTTGATGCTGATACATATATAAAATGTAATATGAAATACAAAATATCCGTCTTTTTTTAGGGGAGAGGGGGGGGGGGGGATCTGTTGATGTTTTGGTTTTGCTTCTCTGCTTTTGGAATGACTAAAACTCAATTACAATTGAATACCATATTATCAATATTGTCACTATTAATGATTGACACTAGCAGTCTGTTGCAGCATTAAGTAGAACCTGCACTATCGACCTTTTCCAGGTTCCAGAATAAAACTTCATCTTGATAACGAATTACACATGGTGAGTATTGATCTGTGCGGAAAATTAACATGCAAAAATTTATGACATTATAACTGAAGATTGTCATATCGTTTTGGAGTATAAAAGTTGTCACTAATCTTGTCAGGACTTTCTTGTCTCGTCCTTACATTCTCAATCTACAGATGGTTTTTGTTATTTAGTGTTCTCCTATGCGAAACACAGTCATAGTAACTTCAAGCATTTATGTGGTGACAAAAATTTCCAAAATAGAGTTTGGTTTTGTAAGCAGTCATTTAATCTATAAATCGATAGAAAAGATAATGCCATGAAGGCAATATCAAGATTAAAGTTAATTTTGTACACTGACGATTGGTTGATTGGAAGCCTTTAAACCATTTGACCAATCCAGCTCTTCTATCTTTTTCATCTAAAGCTAAGATCAACATTGACATTAACATTACCATCTACAGGTATGACTGATACAAGTATCAGTGGCCTTAATTGTGTCAATTGCGGGACTTAATGCTCCTACAATTATAAGACAAACACCAGACAGTATCTTTCCTGCAGCGTTAAAATATGGTGGAAAGTGGCATCATATGATCTAGCATTCTTTATTATCCTCCCTTACTCATGGATATTTATTAGGATCCCCTCTGTTAATTCACCCTGGTACTTCTGTTATTAGCACAACAATGAGAGAAAAATGATAAACATGAAGTCCTAAATTCTTCTGAATTTCGTAAATTTGATGGCTTGGCTCAGTATTTAGCAATGTATTACTTTTTGTACTCGTCAAATGTTTTCCAATGTCAACCATTCTCGATATTGAGTTATTTGAGTGAACGCAAGGAACGTGAAAATCATATACTGTGTAATGCCAATGACTGATAATAAAACTAAAGATATCTGCATTGTCAATAACATAGTTTGTCAAATATGACATATAAAATGTTATTCCTATTGAAAAAATTAGAAAAGAAAGAAGTGTTATGTCCTTCGTACAAACTGTTTGTTCCTTAAACTATACAATGTGAGTGATAGCATATCAGTTGTCTTCGTTTACCAAAGAAAGATTGATTTGGCATCAGTAGATAAATAATCTGCAAACTGTTTTTCACCATAACGATCATCAATTTGACTGTTTTTTACTTAAAGGCATAGTATTTCTGTAACATAAAAGTTAATCCCTTTTTAGAGAATGCATTTACAGGATGCAGAGATCAGAATATTTAAGTTTTAAAGTAAAAAAATGTACATATTATTCGTAGAAATTAGCATTTAAATGTGAACTAATATCGGTGCAGAGAAGGGATCCTTGTGATTGGTGTTCATCAACAGTGTATATGATCTTAAGTTATCAATGTTAGACAACATGTTGAATTTATAATCCAGTGATATTGCTGAATAACCAACAGGCCTAAACAACTGAGATAAAACTGATATAACAAAATACAAGATAAAACATAATCAAACTATTTTGTTATCCTGGTTAGAAGAATCAGTTTACAAAATGAAAAAGAAATTGTCAATAGTGTCTGCAATTCCTTTTATCCACAGATTTCCTTAAATCTCATATGATTTCTCTTACATTATCCAACCATGACAATGGTTATGACAATTCGAAAGGAAAGTATGCATCAAGTTTTATTAACAAGCTAATTTGGCAATCACCTCATATGAAGACACAAAACGGTAATACAAACCTGAATGGATAATGTTAACTCTGAAGCGGTGGTTTCCACAAAGTTATTAATCGTTGAAATACTTTTCACTTATCAGTGCCCTAAAATACAGGAATGTACAGGGGACAGATTTAACTTCACAAATGATTGTTCGTGTTTGATTCTTTTTCGTTGAATTGTTACAAATTTATTATCTTGTCAAAAACGATTAACGTGCATCGGAAAATGTCATATAAAATATCAATTGCCTATACAAATACGCGTTGCTTCTATATGAGAGTATTGAAGTATTTGACAATGTGCGAGGACAGTGTACCGGATATTGCTTCCACTCAATCAAAACCTGATTTGTGACAGTATAGTATTTCGCTTTGATTATCTATATCAAATGTATACGCATTGTTCTAAAGTACAGGCAAACTATCATTTTTGAATACAGTGACAAACAAGATACGCTTATCGTTCAGGGAGACAGTTATTATCCGCGAGACAAAATATTATTCCTTTCTTAATGCTATTTATTTCGTTATTGTTATATAGAAACGACCTTAAGACAATTTCATTCCAGTAATGAATATTCAACAGATTTCCCTAAATAGATATCAAGTAAACTGATATTCTACATTGTGTCTTTTTTCAAATAAAGGTATATTACAAAACACATCCAGAGCTTATACAACATTTGGAAAGAACATTGTCAATTATGGTATTTTAACAAATGTTTTATGATATGATCGAATATTAAATTTGTCATATATAGAGAAAAGCGAAAATCTAGATATTTTTTATTAAGAAATAGTAGAGGTAAGAAATATAGTGTTAACTTAGTATAATAATCTACATCTTGAAATATTTGATGAGCTGCAACAGTAAGTATCTTTTCTTAGTATCCTATCATATAGCAAGTTTTGATGAAATCTATCAAAGTGATTCACTGAATCCTTTCACAAAACCGTGTGGGTACCAATGTTCATCAGGGAGTGACATTGAAATGACTGAATGCTATCACTAGGAGATATAATGTGAATAACTGATACTAAAAGAGTGGTTAATAGTTCGCTAATGTGACTATGGAATTATATAAATCAAATGTTAGATTATCTAAGTTGAACTACTAGATGTAAGTAAATTAAAAGTATACAATAACTAATATTCAAGATGCTTAATTAAGCTGAATTGGTCTGCATTCCAAAGGTCAACGTTGTCTTTGAAATTACCTACAGGTAACCTAAACATAGTGTTTTCTGATATCAAATACGAGTTGATAAAAGTTACTAGTGTCCGATGCTTGTCGACATTGCTTGCTCGCTCGCTACATGGTCCCAATAAGACTGGACCGTTGAAGGAATGGGAGGATGGCAGGTGAAACAATTTGGTCACAGTATCCCACACCAGTTATGTTGCCCTGGACAATCACAAGTTCAGTTTGGTGTTATTCAACCCAATATCATCACTATCATTTCTTCCAATGATACATAGCATTTGCAATGTTGGTAGTAGACATATTGTCTGTATAATTGGTGATTCTGCAGCTATTCAAACCTATTTTTATCCTTTTCTCCAGTTGCAGAAGCCCTTAAGGTCTGTTATTTTGTCTGAATGTGTCTTTGGCAATGTGAATTATAGGTTTGGTGACTCTGTGGCTCGAATAAGAGGTATATTGGGGCCAAACCCTAAAGAACCATTTCCATTTTCTTAGAGCAGAAGCAAGAGATGGTTATCATTTAGTGTACAGATATGGGGATAATAAATTTGTGACTCTGTGGCCCCAAATGTGAGCATGGTTGGCTGAAATGTTCTGTACGGGTTTCATGTTTGTTTAAATCTACATTTAAAATATATGTAGGTATAAAATGCCTGGTTGGCTAGAGAGCCAATGGCTTTTTTTTCTCTTTCAGTTACATGTGAAACTTCAGGGTTACTTTATCAGAAATATGCATGTCTGTTCTTGATTCTAACCAATGTTAATACCCCCAATTCCTCCAATCAAAGTTAATTGCTGAAATACAGTGCCATTGATACAGTTATTTATTAACCCAATGTCATATTAATCTATTGGGATAAATGGCCGTTTTCACTTTCTGAAGATGAACAAGCTTAGGACAATCCTTTACACATTTCACAAAGGCTATGTTAATTGATTCAAATGATCTTTCAAACTTTGTCTATTATTTTACTTTTTTCTCACGCCCATTCATTCTAGTGTTAATTGCAGAATGCAAACTACATAAATCTTCTCAAGACTGCGTTCCCCCTGACTAAACAGGTTTTCAATGATGACAATGGTCGTCAAGAATTTAACAAAAGAAGACATTGTCTGACATTATAACATGAATTACAAAAAAAAAATACATAACGGTATTGTTATGTGAACGTCAATGATTTGTGTTACATCTATTGATTAAGATTACAAAATTCATTAAAATCGAAATGTCATCCATCATGTAAAACAAATAGTCCCTATTTATTACCATATTATATCTATCTAAGTTAAGCCTTCTATTGTATCATATTTACATGATTTTAAACACACAAATCACAGAGAACAAAAGTACATGTTGAGTGATATCTAAAGATATATCTAGCAGACTAGAATTAAGGCTTTTATGTACACTATTTGTTGTGATTTGAGACCAATTCAACAAGAATAAGACTGCATGTAGAAGGATATCCAATGATGGAGGAAAAATTAAAATGCTGCACTGGTTTTTGAAAATATTATCATGATGCTGCGAAAACTGTTTCAAAGATAATTGATTCATATATCCTTAGAAATGATTACATGTTTTGTTCTATAGTAACTGTGGTTTTGTTATTGTACTGTAAAGCATTTGTGAGATGATGATATGTCATATTCAGCCACATGTTGACTTCCCACAAGAAAGTCCAGATAGAAGATAATATCACGGAATCAATGAAACATTTGTGCAGCTTATACTCAAATTATCCTGTAGGTGCGATGAAGTAGATTGATCACAAGCTATTCTAAAATCAATTATGTAATGCTTTGAACCAGATGGTATTGGTAACTCTTGGTCACTTTTTTTCAATACCATATATAATATCAAGGTACCTTTTTACGAAAATAATTCAAAGCTAATTTTTCAAGAAAATCAATATATCTTCCAAGCTTCAAAGTAGAAACGGGAGTTATGGGCTCTGTAGCTCATTAGGATATGTTGTGTTTTATAACTGGTCACAGAATCACTATATGAGGCCAAAGAATCACAAAATCTACCAATTAGAATCCCCATCAACAAAAGGGGTGTGTACATAAGGTTTCAGCTTTATAGGCCTCTTGCTTCTTGATAAGATGAAAATAGGTTTTTTTAAGACCTGATCCCCGTTGCCCTTATAGATGATCACAGGGTCACCATACCTATAAATCAGACTTTCCATGAGCTAAGAAGTCGGTACACAAGGTTTCAGCTTTGCAGCCCTCTTGCTTCTTGAGAAGAAGATGAAAATAGAAGTAAAGACGTGGTCTGTGAGGCCCTTGTTAGTGGTCAAAGGGTCACCAATTTTATAAATTATAATCCCCATGAGCCAAGGCGTCTGTACATAAGGTTTCTTTTTTCTAGACCTCTTGCTTCTGGATAAGAAGTTTTAAGGTTTGTTCCATGTGGCCCTGATTAGGGGTCACAGGGTGGCCGCTTGCTTCTGGTGAGGAAAATGAAAACAGGTTTTTAGGGCATGGTACCCGTTGCCCTTACTAGTTGTCACAGGGTCACCAAATATATAGACACAAATCCCCAGCAACTAAATTGTCTGTACACAAGGTTTCAGCTATCAAGGTCTCCTGCTTCTGAAGTTGAAGATGAAAAAAGGTCTAAAGGATGTATAGAGATGAGATTGATATATACAAAAGTGCAGACAAAGAAAAGGGTAGTTAGAGTAAAATGACACTGAGAAGTACTCAAAGAATTATCTAATTATAAAATCTTTCTGAATACTGAATACTGAAACAATTCCTGACTTTGACCAATTTGTGAATTTAGCTTAAGATTTTCTATTACCTTTACAGATGCAGATCCTTTCAAAGATATCTAAATTTGATAATCTAGCTTAATAAGGTTGAAACTAACAACTCATATTTGGTTTAATAAAATTGATAAAATAATTCTGGAACATGTCAAAAAGAAACTTAAGGGTTTCATAAAGAAGCTTTTAGCAGGAAGTTGCAGAAAACACGACGAAACTTCACTCTCTTCAGTTTTGAAAATCAATACGTTCGTGACTTGTGGATTGAGTTTGTGCTACTTATAAGTGCCTGTTGGGGTAAAGAAATATCTCTACAAGGACAATGAATGTGTAAAAGCAAATAACCGGGCAACACTAAACTGTAAACTGTACTAAGCTGACATTCTTCAACAACTCAATGTTTTAATATTGTGTGATATTTGCTTCTTCTATTATATGGGCAAACATATTAATTAAAGGCACAAGTACAATTAGGTTTTACATATCGTTCTCGATAATAGGGTAGATCGTACCCAAGGGTCTCTACCAGAGAGATTACTTGAAATAAATTTTACATCTTCAAATGAAAAAAAGGTTTTTAAAAAAAGATCAGTGGGATACATGTCGACCACTGTTTATCTGCTTGCCCATCACAGTGCCTGGCAAACCTTGTTGGTTGCTATTTGTGTAGCAATCACCCTCCGTTTTACTTTTGATTTATTATCCTCGTTTTTCATTTTGAAATTAATGAAATACAATGTTCACATACAATATCGTCAATAAGCAGGAATTGGTTGTAAATATTCTTATGACATACATGCTTCTTCTTTTTAAGAAAATATATTCACTTTTGGGGGAAAAAAGGATCGAAATAATGAGGGAAAAGACGGGGAAAAGGCTTAATGAGAGATAGACAGCGGGTTTAAAAACGGCTCAAATTTTGTTCAGCTTCTACCCTAAGAAGAACATGTTAGCTCTAGTTGTCATAGCTCTCGGGGTCCTTGAAGCACGCAAACCACCACACTACTATAAGGTATTGTGTCAAGTGGTGGAGTATTGTATGAATGATTATCTCAAGCTATTGAGCTACTATAATTCGGAAAAAACAGAAGCTATGATATCTACTTTGAAATATTGCCAACAATGCACTCAGTTGAAGTTTGACGGATTTGATATTATAACTGCCAATTATCATACATTTGGGCTCAACACCATCATATTCATAACATAGTGAAAAAACACCAAAATGATCACGAAATTTTGGCAATTAAAATACCTACTTAATAGAACTTCATTATCAAACGTATATACAGCATTTATTAGGCGATATTTCGAAGATGCATATATGAGGTTTGCGATGGATTCTTGACAGACCAACTTAGTAGACTAGAACAACTTCAACTTGTAGCAGTTCGCATATTTTCTGATCTCACAAGATATGCCTCTTTTAGTTCTTTATTACACTATGAAACAGGTTGGGATTAACTTTCTGTTAGAAGAAGATGCAAATTGATTAGAAAATCATGAAAAGTCTGACACCAAGTTTTCTTCAGGATTTGCTTCCACTTTTAGTACCCAATCACACAACGTACGATCTAAGAAACTCAGATAATTATAGCCAACCTTGTACACAACTGAAGCACTCCTCTTTTTTCAATCATTAATTATAGATTATGGAAAAGCATTCTCCTATCAGTCAGAAATTGTGATTCATCAAATCATCTATTCAATTTATAGTAAATTTGCACCTGCATCCTTTAGCTCTAGTTGTCATAGCTCTCGGGGTCCTTGAAGCACGCAAACCACCACACTACTATAAGGTATTGTGTCAAGTGGTGGAGTATTGTATGAATGATTATCTCAAGCTATTGAGCTACTATAATTCGGAAAAAACAGAAGCTATGATATCTACTTTGAAATATTGCCAACAATGCTCTCAGTTGAAGTTTGACGGATTTGATATTATAACTGCCAATTATCATACATTTGGGCTCAACACCATCATATTCATAACATAGTGAAAAAACACCAAAATGATCACGAAATTTTGGCAATTAAAATACCTACTTAATAGAACTTCATTATCAAACGTATATACAGCATTTATTAGGCGATATTTCGAAGGTGCATATATGAGGTTTGCGATGGATTCTTGACAGACCAACTTAGTAGACTAGAACAACTTTAACTTGTAGCAGTTCGCATATTTTCTGATCTCACAAGATATGCCTCTTTTAGTTCTTTATTACACTATGAAACAGGTTGGGATTAACTTTCTGTTAGAAGAAGATGCAAATTGATTAGAAAATCATGAAAAGTCTGACACCAAGTTTTCTTCAGGATTTGCTTCCACTTTAAGTACCCAACCACACAACGTACGATCTAAGAAACTCAGATAATTATAGCCAACCTTGTACACAACTGAAGCACTCCTCTTTTTTCAATCATTAATTATAGATTATGGAAAAGCATTCTCCTATCAGTCAGAAATTGTGATTCATCAAATCATCTATTCAATTTATAGTAAATTTGCACCTGCATCCTTTTTGAATGGAATAGGGAAACTGAATGTACTACATTCGTTAAAGATATAAGGCGATTTCACTTAATTATGATTTATTTAGATTAAACGTTAGTATAATGATTCATGTTATTAGTGTGGCAACATTTGTTAAATGTTTATCACTTCTTCTTCCTCATATTCTTTGTATCTTATTCAAAGAAAAAACATGTTTAAATCATTAGAAACAATTATTAGAAACAGAACACTTATTGATATTAAACATATCATACATGCCAATGCAGGTCTCTCAATTTGTGAAAATAATTTTCTTTTGAAATCTATACACATTTTTATCTGCCATAGTTTCACTGACGTCTCTTGTACTTTCCTATTACTGTCTGTCCGTCACTCGTTTTACATTTGTTTGAGATAATGCTGCAAATATCTGGAGAAAGCTTTTTTGTATTTGGGTATTTGTTGGTATTTGATTCTCAATCCATTTAATGTATGAATGAGATGTTTTTCAAATGTTTAGTTTGGCACGTAAATTTGCTTTTTAAAAAATATTAATCGTAAGCAATGTCATAATTTTTACATGGTCTTAAAATATAATGGAATTGAATTAATCCTCAACAATGTTTACAACTGTTTAAAAAAAGTTTGACATTTAATTTAACTAACAGAAAAATTAAAATGTAAAAAATATACATTTTGCTTAAAATAGTTCGAAATAGTCTGTTTTGATAATCAGTAGATGATAACTCACTTCTATTTGTATTTTAGTATGGTCAACATAAACAACCCCAGTGTCAATTGAAATTATTTATACAAGAGAGACACGATACATTGCCGGGTTTCATTGTTCGAATTGCTCAAGGATATGATTTCATTTTTACGATACTGGTATAGAAACGCTCAGAGGAAGCCCAACATTGTATTTTTAGTATATTGCACACGTGTATCAATATCATAAAGTAAGCAGTATTTGATTGTGTCAATTCAAGTATTAAGTATTGCTGAGTGATGATATGAGTGATTTCCGCTCAACTCTGTTATTCAAAATCAATCTGAATAAGCTGTGTACTGTTATATAGACGGATAGTGTTTCGTAAATGATTGAAGTGTATTATTGCTACAGTACATTGCTTTTGTCGACTTCGATCGAAAGCAAAGGCTTTTTGATACAACGGTAAATGTCCATGTAAAACAAATATTTAAGATTTAGATAAATGGCTTTTTCCTATTTGTTGAGTTTTAAGTGTATTCGTCATAGTATTTAGTTAACAGTTCTCTTTTGGTAATTCAAATGATTCATCCTTTGATTTGACTTGAGAGACAGAGAGGTCTAACATATAGTGCACACCAAAAGAAACGTGAAATCTTCATTATGAATGACTATGGGAAATGGTTTTTGAAATGGATTGCTGTTCTGGTTCAACTGTAAATGGCTTTAATGTTTCTAAATGACCCTAGCCAGGATAACGGGCAGAAAATTGTTGACTCAACAAAATACATCATGATTTCTTTACCGTCTTGATTCATGTTACATTTGATGTTAACTATACAAAAATGTAACTCACATGGAATTAATTGTTTTCATTTGTAAATGTTTCAAGTATCTACAAGAATTTGAAGATTGATTATGATTAACGCTTACTTGAATGGAAGCTACAAATGATTATAAACATGGTAAAAGATAATTTTAAAGTTGATATTATTTGGAATGTTAATATCACTAAGTTGATTAATAATAGCCTCAAACACATTTTTACTATAAGTGAGGCTAGTCCTCAAACAATATTTCGTGTTGGGGAATAACAAAAATGGTTTAAATCATAAAGGTTTCAGAGATAGTTATTATTGATTTTAAACTTATTTAAACAGCTCATCATAATCATCATTTTTTTAAGTAAATCATTTGCTTATAACATATGAAGATATAAACATCAACTTCAAAAGAATACCTTAATTCATCTTCACAATTTCTAAAAGACTCTTAAAGTATTTTGCTGACTTTGAAATCGTAAAAAAATATTAGTTCTCATTAAAAGGTTTAAACAAAAATATTGTCTAATTTGTAACACATGGATACTATTTCATCAATAACGTGATAGAGCATATGATATAAACCACCTGAAACTTTTCTGTGACAACCGATTTGACGTCTGTAATTTGTTGCTTTATTCATAATCATTTTAGTTCAGCAAAATCATGGACAGTGCAAATGATGGAATGAAAATGGAAGCAAATCATTTTCCAAAAAATCAAAATGATGACTCGAAACTAAAAAGTTTAATGATTCAGTTATTCAATAATCTAACCTAACACATTGCGGATCAAATCATGTAACCAAATGCTGACATAGATATACGTAAATGGCATGATTTAAAGCAAAAATTAGACCGACAAATGTAAATCTCTTATGTGTTTGCAGTAGATGGCATATAAATGTTTTTTTCTTGGTGATTTGTTTGAAATCATTAGTAAAACCTTTGGTTGCTTATCTCATTATATCATGGTAATAACCTTGAAAGGTCGAACGATTATTTGATTAACTGAACTTTGCTCCATTCGTTGATAAGGTTTACTGGCTAACCACTAGTAAGCTTGCAATTTTGCTTTGCAAACTATATGAAGGAAGTCGAACACATCTTGTGAAATTGACAAATTAATTTCTCATAGAATTGTCTTCGGGTTAAACACAATTGCCTGATATTCTATTGCTACAATTAGGACTTGGAAAGAGATGAGACAGAAAATCACTGCGCTGTATTTAAAGCATTTGGTAATTGTAATCCAACTTTAGAAGAGCAACCCTGCTAAATCAGCGTATATAAATCCGCTCTCACTCATTCCATATACCCTGATCTCATTCAAGCCAAAAGCCTCGTAGGGCTGGATCGTAGGGCTGAATTGGCTTGATATTCGTGGCTTAGTTAACCTGTTATTATTTCAGCCAATGGAATGTCGTTATGCAAGGAGCTTGAAGCTGCTGTCTCGGAAGTTAACGGATTTTCCATCCGGGTGGTGCCGCTGTTGCTGAATGCAAGTCGCCTCATTGGCTGGTTCGAAAGAGAGCGATACGAGGTTTTTGGCTTGAAGGAGATCAGGGTAAAAAGGAGCGAGAGATGATTCATATATGCTGATTAAGCAGGATGAAGAAGAGCGGGAGGCTAGGTGGATCACTTTTGTTAAAGCTCACTGAAAGGACGCGCTTCAAATGCACCCGTTTTAGGTTGGAGGAGGATTTTCCGGATTTATATATATAGGTTAGATATCCTTCCACAATGTTCTTTTTAGTTCCACGGCAAACTTTTATCAGAAGTGTCCAACTCAAGCAATCAAGAAAGAGATAGATTATTCTAGAATAGATTATTCTAGACACTGCCAGCTAAGACTATCAAAACAAGTGTAAGTGTGACCCACTAAACAATACAACAATGTTATACAATGTTAAACTTATAAACAATCACACACCCATAACAGTTGGGCAAAGTCACGTGGCGTGGTTGAAAAAGAGTGACCTCCTTTGAGCGTAAACATGAAAGTAAACTTCTGCTTGGTTAGTTATATTAATTTTGTACATGCAAGTAAAATGTAAATGTTTTCCTTGAAAAAATTGAAAATAGTGACTTCGATGATAAGAGACATATTTTTACTGAAACCGATCTCTTTATTGATGCGAATTACAGAATGTACATAATATTCACAAATACATAGAAACATGAATCAGCGATTTTGTTTTTATAACCCGTTTGTAAACGTGACCAAACACTTAAACTAACACTATCGGGTATTTATTTGCTTTCAGAGCATGTCAACTACATGTTATGGTTTGTCTTCCAATTAATTAATTTTTGCCACAATGTAAGCCTAGTTTCAATGTTAAATTTTAATTGAGTTACTCTGACAATCACATGTACTGTTTCTGCATGGTATGATTATTTGATACACTATTGATTATACTTCTGTGTCAAAGCTTTTATCGCACTTATAAATACCGACGTAAAACGTACTGTGTTAATCAATCTTAATCAATATTTTACATTTACCAAAGCCAATTTCCATGACAACCATTTGCTTTAGCGATTAACTTATTTAAAATCAATAAATAACAAACCTAAAAATGTCTAATTATGTACGTGACACATCCGTTAATTTATTTTGCAAAAATTATGCAAATCTGTTTTTTGATATTTGAAAATATATAAGCATAATTGCATACATGTTTAAGGATAAATGGTCGAAAAGACTAAACTTATTAACCAGTAGATATGTTCTTTTCAGTGAAGGAATGACAATTCTAGATAGAGGGAAAAGCCGATTATTATACGTATGCCTGAGCATTTGATCAACTTACCTTTTAAAGTTTATGGTACCTATGAGTGCAAAGCAATGTCGATTTAGTCAGGTAGTATCATCTCTATATTTTGTTTATCTATTCATCTTGGTTTTGAAGTACCTTCACAATAAACAGATCGAATTCAAGTCAACTTGAGGGTGAGCATCATATGATGATCTAAATCAATATATATGAACGTATGTACCAACTGGGTAAGATTGAGTGTAGTAAGGATGAAGTGGTTTGCCTAGCGGCACAACACATTCCTAGATCACAAATGTGTGGTGCCTCCACCGGGATTCGAACCTGGGTCATCGGCGTGAGAGGCCAGCATGCTAAGCACAACACCACTTCATAGACCAAAGTTTTTTGTTATTAATTTCCATTATTCATGATGAGATCAGCGCATACCAAAAAACATTAAAATATCTTAAATATACGAAAAATATTGCCTGATCATTATTTTTAAATTTTTAGATTGTTTAATATGTTAACATTGTCTCTTGAGGACGCATCAGCTATACACGAGGGCAATAAACATGTTTGTCATAATTGATAGTTGATTGATAGTCTCAATTATTGATTTTAGGTTTGAAATCAAGGAGATGCACCCTTGTCAACTCTGAGTCACAATAGTTTTATATTCTCATCTATTTCTCTTGTATAATGAGCAATAAGCTGTCTCAACATGTACAGACATTTCTTTTTCTATGTTTCACTTGACATTTTTAGAACTACCTTGTACACGTTAAGAACTCCATCACAATTGCCTACACTGATCCGATACTAACATGAAGTGTTTAGGAATATTAATTGTATTGAATTGTCACGCGTCTATCTACAAGCAACATTTTGTCCACAACTTCAACTTGAATATCAGATATTAAGTTTCCTTCTATATTTTTCTATCCTAGTAGAGTAAATTGAACTACCCACTTTTTTAGAATGTAGAGTAGTCATTCCTCATTAAATCGACCATAATTTGTTGATTTCTTTTAAGAAAATTCCTGGTAAATGATTTATGCTCTGTTTTAAACACACGGCGAAAAACAGTAACAAACAGGAATAAATAGACAATTAGAATGTTAGTTCAGTCGAGTATATGCAATGTTTATTGTTATAAACTCTCATTCAAATTTGTTTGTATCAGCTGAGTAAAAAAGAGTATTCCCTCATTATAAATGAATCATATAACAACTCCATTTGAATGACTATATCTTACATACCCTATGGCCGATTGCACAAGCGTTATTTTTTATATTGGTGCCGACTTCTCTATAGTGATTGTGTCATAACGACCGCATGACAGCCCTGATACCAGACGACAACCTACCTGTATGCACGACACCTGCCTTATCAATAATACAGCGAATTTTCAGATATATTTCATGAAACGCTATTGATTAATTTTTTCTGACTTGATGTATTTGTGTTCAGCTATAATTTAACATAAGTAGATCTTACTTTTAAGTTCTGACTGTATTTGACACTCTATGTCTTTCTTTCTTTGTCTGTCTCTTGTTTTGAGTAATTCTTATTCAAATCTCATTTAAGTGTGTCGTGGTGATCTCAAAACTCTAATGCAAATGAACCAATGTCCCCTTTGGTGTACAGAATGTAGGTAGAAGTGAAGAATTAATGAAATTAATGAAATGATTGATTCAATTGATCTTTGATTCAATAGTTTATTTTTCAGATAATCTGTTAGTGTTTTACTTGTTGAATATTTTGTAATTAATGAAAAAATCAATTAAATTTGAAATGGCATATCATTCCTTTCTAAACAAGAGGGGTTACTTTTGTAGTCAGGTATTTAGTGACATTTGGAGTTTAGAGGTTGGAGTTTAAGTAAAGCAATAGCGTTACATCAGTCTTACCATATTGATGCAATTTAGTGTGCACAAAGACATGAAATCAGTAACTTAGAGCAAAATGTAAAAAACCTGAAATGGAACTTGTGTTTTCTACATGCTTCAGTCCTTCGTTTGTTAATAATGATCCATTTTATTGATAACTGACATCGGTATAAAGTAGAGCATGAGCTATCGACCATTTCAAGTTTTCAGAATAAAACTAAATTTTATCCTGATTACGAATTACATATGCAGGGTGTATTTATTGGTAAAAGCTTGTTTTTCATTCAGCAAATTAAATTAACAAGTGTATGTTTATGATATCATAGCATTAAAATATTTCTAGCAGTTTATATTGTTCTCCCTCACTAATGGTTATTTATTTGGATCTCCTCTGCTATGTCACCCTGTGACCTTTGTTACAATCACAAATATAAGAGATTTTTAAAAAGAAGTCGTAAATTCCTGTGAATTTCTTGAATTTGATGGCTTGGCTCAGTATTTAGTTTTTACTTTTTGTATGTTTTCCCATTAAAACATTCCCAATAATGAGTTGACGTATTCATTATTGATAAGAAGGGAAATGCTTTATACAAGTAAACATTAGAACAACACCAAGAATGGTAAACAGAGATATGGAACTTCACTTCACAGAAAAGAATGCAAGGAACGAGAAAATAATCTACTGATTGAAATAATCACATTTGTAATAAGAATGTCAAATATGACGAATAAAATGTGATTCCTTTTTTAAATAAAAATTAAACAAATTCAAGCCTTTTCTAAAAATAGAGGAAAGGAAGATGTGTTTTTTTCTTATGTATAAACCATTTGTTTCTTAAGGTTTAGAATCTGCCTAAAGCCCAACTCACACTACACACGATCGACTACGATCGCTGTACGAAAGTGTCGAATAGTCATCGTGTTATTGTTGTGTGGTTATTGTGCTGTTATTGTGTTGTTACCGTACAGTGCGTACAGTGATCGTGCTATTTGTCCAACACGATTCCTTCAAATCGCAAACATGTTCCTGATTTCAGAAAATCGTGTTGTGTGCGTGTCGATCGTGTAGTGATTGTGTGGTGATTGTGTATTGTATGTGTTGTGATTGTGTTGATCCACAACACGATCGATCAATTGTCCCTCTTGCAATCGTACTCTTATCGTACAGTTAATAAAAATATCCTTTGGTGTAAATAATTGGGCCAGTTTTAATCCTGAAGGATATGTTCTGAAATATTCTGGCAGAATATAATTTCTCAATTTCTAATAAAAAGAGCATTCTATAAACAAAAATGGTATTCGTTTTCAATATAAGGTATAATACAAAGCGGGCAAAGGCGATCGTCCCGTTTAAAACCTATATACCTACCGTATCCTACCATCAAATTGTGATTAGAGCAGCGAAACCTACTAAGAAAAATACGAAACTTTCTCTCACTGACACTACTAATATAAAACTCCATATCTATAAATGTTTTACCCTACGATAGAAATCCAGTTACAAGACAAAATTAATATCCGATGAGCACATCTGATTTTTACCACAGACTCACGTTTTTGGAATGATAACAATTAATGACCGAACATTCGAAAATGGTAATTGGCCGCTCAAATTGATCAAGGGAATGTGATGACCAGCATGTAGAAATGCGAAAGGCGAATCATGATGTCCTTACAAATTAACCATCCATCGACTTGGCAAGTTTCTCGATGTTAAGAAGTAAACTTCCTTACGTGGTCGGGAAATTCAACTGCTTTGAATCAGAACTAATCGTGTGAAGCACCGTCGGTAGTTATTTGCATAAAGCCAGAAGATGAGAGAAAAACTCAGGAAGATTGTCCGACGATAATGTCACAATTGGTAACATATGCCCTCATGTCTTTATCGCAATGACATAGTCATTGTATTTCAAAGCTGCAATGCATCACAGGATGAATAAAAATTCTACATTGATCATAAAAAGCCATGGTTAACCTCTTTTGCCTTTGCATAAATTATTTAAAGAGCCACTCTGTGAGTTGTTGGAGTCATATATGCCAAACGTAATCAATGGTGTCATTTGATCGCGAAGTATCGACTGTTACCAAAAAGACACATTTTAAAACTTATTGTTGTTTTACAGTGACTATATGCAGGTAGAACTTCGCAATTATGATCGAAAACCGGACAGTATCGCGCGTCAAATAGTTAAACGCAATTTTGGAGACTTTTTATTATTTTTTTATTGTCATATCGTCATGATCCTACAATTACTTTCTTTAACAGTTTAGATATGCTGATATAGTTTTTTATTAGTTCCCAGTGTATTTATAGTTACATACAGGCAATGTAGAAAACATAAGCAATGTTGAATAGAACATACAATAAAGAGTACAACATGTAATTCGAATATGGAATACATATGTTCATTCAAGAGCTGGACAGAGGAGATACCATTTATTATCAAAATCATGATTTTTAATGTTTTTGGTTGCAATAAGATTTTCCACAAAAAAGATTTGTTTCAAAGTTTTTAAATACATGTTTAAGTTTAGTGATGTATTTTTTATATCGCTAAGATAAATATATCTTTTAGCAGAAATAATGATTTGTTTTGGTGTTGTGTACCAAACCAGATTAAAGGTTTAGAAAATATCACTGGAGTTGGAAATGAATTATTAAGCAAAACTTGTAGATTATTCCAAAAGATGTGTGTCTCCTCACATTCCCAGTATACATGACAAACACTCTCATCAACATTCTTACAAAAGCAACATAAGCTATTGTCAACCTTTTTCATTCTGAGTAATTTTCTTTTAGTGTATATGGTACCATGAAGAAATCCTTATTGAAAATCTAGTAATTTAGTGTCTTTTATTGCCTTCATATATCTTGTAAATGTGTTTTTCCAATCAAATGTAGTTTCAGGAAATGTTAGTTGCCATTTGCTACAGATGTTAGGATATTTGTCTGTTGAGATAAGTATGTCATAGAAAAGTCTAGAGCCTTTGTATGTTTTCATCAAATTCAATTTTGGAGACTTATCTAAAACAGCAAGGAGGGCAGTTAGGAGTTAATAGTGTTTGTTAGGTTATACAATTAGTATCCAAGTATATTGGACATGATATTTATATAGTCTTTTGGACGTGAAAAGTTCAGATGTTTTGATTTTATATCACCACATGACATTTAGTTCTGCATCAAAAGTAAATAATATGTTATGAAAATCATGGTGTGGCTCTTTAAAATCGTGCATTAGTCTTACACCATTCGTGATTGCATCGTGAAAGCGTTGTGTCAAGTTTGTGTTGATTGTGTTCCGAACGTGTTAGAATCGTGATTTTTAATACAATAATTGTACCCACATCGTGTACCACACGCGCTGAAACCGTGTTTACATAACAGGTCGTAAAAACCACAATACGATAGCAGTACGATCGAATCGTAATGTTTTCGTGGTGCAATCGTGCGTAGTGTGAGTTGGGCTTAAAGCATACCAGTCATCCTCATCTACCACAGAAAGATTGATTTGGCATCAGAATATAAGTATTCAGCAAAGTGATTAGTACAATCACACGATACTATAGGCTTAGCCAGCTTTAATGATGATAAGAAAACTAGATAAGTGGGTTTTCACCTAGGCAATATATCATCATTGTTGTCGTCTTTGATAACATATTATCAAATTCTTTTTGAGAGATTTATTTTACTAAAATACATGTAATGTTTATATAGTAAAAGTTAGTCACTTTCTAAGAGAATGGTGGGTATCTGATGCATTTATAAGATGCAAAGTTTGGCATAATTAAACCAAAGATGAAAAACTCGTAGAAATGAACTTTTTAATGGGAACTTTTATGGGTGATTAAGAACATGATCAGGGTGTTAGAGGAACGTTATGATTGATGTTTATCTACATGCATATGACTCGAATACTAGCCTACCGTTATCAACTTGAGAGGACACACTATTGCTGAATAACCCACAAACCGAAACAATTTTACTAGAAATAACTGACAAATGACAAAAGGATGTCCAAACGTATGAGTGTTCTTTGGTTGGAGGAATCAATTTACAAATTGAAACATATGATTTCTTTTCCGTTCATCCAAACAAAGATTATAAGGGGCTGTAGATTTACCTGTTGATTTTATTTTATACTTATGAATGATTAGTGATTTATTATTTTGAAAAAAACCAATTAACGTGCATCAAGTAACTAGGTCTCATCAAATATCAATTTCCTGTAACATTATGCGCAGTGTTTTATCAAGCGTTCAGCCCTATTCTAAAGAATATCATATGAGAGTATAAAATTATTGGTCAGTGTACGAGGACAGTGAACCCAAGAGAGCTTCTTCCCAATAAAAAACCTGATTTGTGACAGTGTTTAATTTTGCTTTGATTATCTACTATCAATTCTATATTCATTGTTTTAATTTACAGGCAAACCATCATTATTGAATAAAATGACAAGCAAAATACACTTATCATTCAGCATCAGACAGCATTTATCTATTAGCCAAAATATTATTCCTTTCCAAATGTAGTTTATGTAGTTCTGGTCAGATTGAAATGACCTAAAATAATTACAATTCATTTATGAATAGATATAAAATAAAATGATAACTCTTCTACATCTTGGTTTGTTTTCACTAAATGTATTGTTAAAATTCCTTCAAATTTTGATAGGACACTTTGACTGAATAAACATAATGATATCTATGATAACTTTTAAAAGATGAAGATGTTCAATTATATTGAAGAAAAATTAGTAAATCTTTATGTAAATATAGAAATGAGTAAAGGAAAGTATGACGTTATTTTATGCTTTAACTTGAATGTATGCTGATCCTGCTTTTAGAACTCCTTTGAGATGGAAAAGGCTATGATATCATGTCCTCCTCATTGTACGTTGATGACTTATTTCATTCTACATTTCCATGAAGTTCAAACCTGAGTTAAATATAAGTTGACGTTTGGCTGATTGGTTACATATTCTAAGGTCCCGCAACGGTTATGACCGTGTAGATCACGTTACTTCTACTTTTGAAACTATAAAAGTATGTATTACCTCTGAGACTTTGCTGCCTAGACCTTTTGAAAGATAATGCGAAAATCCAATCTAGAAATATTTGAGAGGCTGTAACAGTAAGTAGTCTTTCCTGGTATCATATATACTATAACAAGTTTAAATACAACCAATACCAGTTGATTGAATCCAAAACATTGTGTGGTACAACTGTACATCAGAGTAAAAATTAATAGTGATCAGCATTTCTTTCACTTCCTCATAATTAGCGTTTTGTTAGGTATAAACAAAGCAGCATAATGGACGAATTTGAAATCAATATCTTCCAAGATTAATTAAATTGTGATTAATCGCCCTATATGTCAATGAAAATTAGATTAAGTAAATGCTGACAAAATGATTTGTAGGGTATATATTCACCAGAAAGATAAATAATGGATGCTTAGAAACGTTATAAATTAGTTCGTGTTCATCAATGCAATTATCAAATCATACAAATAAATGCTGAATTATCAAAGTTGAACTACTGGATATCAGTAAATTAAATCTATAGAATAACCAATATATGAGATACTTATCCACGAGATGAATTAGTTGTAGTCGGCCTTCCAAAAGGTCGAAGTTATATTTCATATGAAATGACATACAGTGCGTCTCAATGTTTTAACTCGAATATCCGACATGACGTTTCTTCCCACCAAAAGGATGAGTTATGTAATTTTATTTCTCTACACTAACCCAATGACATTTGTCACCTATGTTGTGATGAACTGCCCAGAATTTTGATTACTAGAGACCTATCAAAGATTGGTCTGTTTGATGTATTCGTATGCCTTGCCTATCTTCGCGACGTTATTCGTTTCAGTTTCGGAGCTATGGCTATATACATAGAAAAAATTAATTAAATTTTACAGCCGTATAAAACTCACTTGTACACATATAATTCACAATATCTTCATTGTGTTACCCACAAGCGCATTCAGGATTGGTCAAATGTCTATTTATTTAACTGCGTTCAGATGATTACACTAACTGACCGCATGATAATCTTGAAACTAGACGACAGCCTACCTGCATGCACAAACCCTGTATAATCAATAATACAGCGAATTTCTAGATATATTTCATGAAACGTTATTGATTAAGTATTTCTGACTTAATGTATTTGTGTTCATCTATAATTTCTGTCAACCCACGATAAATAAGTAGATATTTCTGACTTAAGTTTTTTTTATCCATCTATTAATTTCCTGCATTCAACGAGAGAGATCTTGATTGTAAGTTTTGACTTAATTAGTCTGTGTTTCTTTCTGTTTTTATTCACCGTATTTCTTATTGTTTGAGTCCTCCTTGCGTGTCTACATGACCTCAAAACACTTTTTTTTCCGTATATTTACAAAATAGCTTCATGTGAAGCAAACCAATGCACCATTTGGTTTAAGGAGTTTAAAGGTAGGGGATATAACGTTTATTTTTTCTATGAATAAGTAATATTGATATCACAATAAGTATGAAATATCATATCTAAAATAAAATATACAATAGGTTATATTTCCATCATTCAATTGGTGTTTTACTTGTTTCTCTTTCGTCTTTGCTTTGGTAATTGCATAAACAATCAATTGCCATTGACATAACACTTACTTTCTGTTAAATGTCACTAGACATTCACTCTCTCAAAGTTTAAACAGATCTTGTGTATAGTTATGTTTCAAAATTAAATCAATGTCCCTTGAAATGAAGTTGGTACGCTTACCCGGCGTTTTGGAATACAGCGTTCCATATCTATAACCGTCTTCAAACTGATTAATTAATTCTAAGAGAGAGAGAGAGAGAGAGAGAGAGAGAGAGAGAGAGAGAGAGAGGGGGGGGTGATTTCGAGTGAAGCATTAACTGTGACATTAACATTTTCATTTTTTGCATTTAGACAAGAATTCAGTTATATGAAGCAAAAGGTGAAAACGAAAATTGATATATTTTATTGATGAGTGACATCAGTAGTCTGTTTTAACATTTAGTAAAACAGGAATTATCGACCTTTTCCGGTTTTCAAAACAACACTAAAGTTCATCTTGATAACAATTACATACGAGGTATATTGATTGGTAAAAGCTTATCTTTCATGCGGAAAATTAACAAGCGTATGTTTATGGTAATATAACTAAAGGTTGTCATGTCTTATAAAGATATACCTTGCACCTTTTAAGGACTTTCCTTTTTAAAAGGGTAATCTTTCGCTAATCGAACGTTCTAAAACTACAGATGTTATGTTCACAATTATTGGTTTGATAAGTTAGCTTTTAATGTGTATCTCATAATCTTTGCGCAGATTTATTCAAATTTAATTCCATTTTATAATTCCACTTTATAAAAAAATGTTGTCACAATGGTTTGATGTATTTCCTTTTTTCGTTTGATCAAATCAACTAACGCCAACGACTAGTAAGCAAAAACTAAAAAAAATCGTATATTGAATAGTGACTTTGAAAGCAGTCAATACATTTATAAATCGATCGCAAATAGAATGACATAATTACGGAGCAAGATTTAGATTTTATCTGCTTACGTTTCGTTGATTGAAAGTCTATAAACCATTTGACCAAATCTTCGATCTTTTTTATCTAAAGCTGGGATGAGCTTTACCATTACCATTACCTTAATTGTGTAAAATGTACGACTTTATACTGTGATAATAAATCAAAAGCAAAAATCAGAAAATATCCGCAATATTGAATAAGTGAGTGGTTAGGGATTATTCGTGTTTTCAACACTATATAAGTTCCTAAAATAGTGGATGAAAGCCGACAGAATCGGGAGAAATTTGGTCAAAAGGACGAAGGAAAGACTGAAAGAAAAACAGCAGAATGACTCAGGTTTGGTATGGCTTCTACCCATCAGCCTTCCCAGCTTCGGTGCCACTACCAGGAGCAAGAAAGCTACGGCTGACATAGCTCTCGGAACCTTCATCTCCCTATTAAAAAGGTTTCGAGACGCACCCCTGGTTGAAACACCTCCATAGCTACAGAGAAGGGTTGATGCTCAAACGCCTTCGTAGCCGGTGACTACTTCAACTATCAAATTGCTGTAAGACAGCTGTCGCCGAAATAACCGCTCTGATTGGTCAACATGCGACAACGTAGATTGTCCTTTCTCATGGGTAAACTGCCGTGATTCGGATAGTGTGTCCATTTTGATATTAATAAAGACTGTATTTCATAATAATATGAAGACATTAGTTTCACCAAGCGAAATTATTGTAAAAGTAATTGTCATTTAATTCTTTAATAAACAAGACTTTCGGTTAAGTTGACCTGAATGTTGCTTTTCATTTGCTCGAGTTTCGGACAATTTTGACCTTATTTGGGACAGTAGCTCTTGATGGTCGTTCTTGCTTCAAAAGCCATACATATTGATTGAATTATTACATTAAAATGTCACAAAGCAAAGTATTTCGCAAACGGATTATTTTCGAATGAATGTTTTATAACTTTATTAGAAGGATCGCTTTCCTTTGATAATTTTTAATCAACTGATACATGCGATTTAGGAATAAATGACATCAAAATCACATCCCCGACTTATGAGGCAACATTTGAAAATATTTCCGCAACTTCTTTCATGAAAGAGCTAAACTTTGTTGAGCGCCTAACCAATCAAAGTGAATGCATTTGTCACAACCCTGAATCTGGCAGCCATTTCTCAGATTGATATTATAAGCCCTGAAATAGTCTTACGATCGACTTGCTGAAAAGACAGTGAACACAGGTTCCATTAGTTGTTATCGATAGGTCAATCATCCATGCATATCAATGGTTTGCATATCGTAGCGACCGATCACGAAGGCGAGGGGTATGTTTGAGCGTCACCCCTTTTCTATACTGCGTAGGTGTTTCAACCAAGTGTTCATCTCAAAACTTTTTTATGAAGAGGTAGGGGTTGCTTAAAGACCCAGGGCCCTGTTCTCCGATGCACCCAAACCACAACACAACAATCGGGTATAGAGTCAAGTGGTGACCCCAAGACATGGTTGATATTGACAAAATGACGTATGATCCGTTTGTTTATTGAACTTTACAATCGGACTGATAACATTTCACTTATCTTCTTTTCAACAGAAAGATTGATTGGGCATTAGAAGATAAGTAATCAGTAAATGGATTAATACAAACACACGACACTAATGGGTTAACCAGCTTGAGTGATTATAAGAAAACTAGAGATACTAAATGATAAGTGGCTTTTCGCTATAACGATATATCATCATTATCGTCGTCCTTGATAACCTATTAACTGAATATATTGTTAATCAGTTTGATTTTTCACACTAAAGCAAAATATAGTCACTTTCTTAGAGAATTCTTGGTATATGATACAAGTTGCAATGTTTGGAATCACTAAACCGATGATGAAACGATCTTAGAAATTAACTTCATGTCAGCTTCTATTGGTGGTTGATAACATGGTTAGACTTTCGAAAGGTCGTTATATAATAATGACAAATAAAGGTAAGCACACATTTTTTCAAAACTTTTGAAACATTAAGATAATTTTACTGAATATATCACTCTCGATATAAAAAATAGATTTTGTGAATAATGTCTATTAAGATTTTATGACTGAAGTTGTAACGGCACTGACTTTTTACCAAAAATTAACTAAACAATGTGCTAAACTTGAGTAATCCATTTCAGTAACCAATATTGATTGTCATTTCTCACTATAATGTTACAAGTTTTTTAACCAAAACAAAACAAAACATTGTCATAATTTTTCACTTACACATTGTAGTTTTTCTCATTTACAGCCTCTTCCACTCCTGGCTTATGACCATTTCGCCAAAAAATCCAAATAAGAAGTAATGAAAACAAACATGAAAATTATTATAAAACATATGAATATGTGCTTGTGGTCAGAGTAATCAGTTAATCATAGGGAACAATTCTATCAGAGTGTTTGTCAGATATTTTAAATCTTAGATTTTATTTACATAGAAGTGAATCCTAAATGATAACTTCTCCTACCTTTCAATGAAAGATTATAATCATGCGTGAATATACACAATGTAAATTAACAAGCTAATCTGGCAATCAGTTTGTTACGTTAACATAAGACATTAAGATATATGTGAGACAAACCTTAAACGATTAATACCCTTTACTTTACGACCTCCAATGTCTACGCTATTATTGTCACCCTTAAATCAGTTCAAATAATGATAACGGGTAAGTGATACGGTGGTTACGAACAACTTCTATCATCTAAGATAATAAGCTCAACTAGCGGCCGTAATCCCTTTATCTAATTAGTGCTCGGACAAAACGGATCTGACTGGCTACAGATTTACTTTAAGATCATTTAAAATATATACGTTAGTTCTAGATCTATTGAACTATCACGGATTTATTATATTATCCCCCAAAAATAACGTGCATCATTTAATGGGGTTTCATTAATATCAATTTCCAATAGACTTATGTGTTGCTGTTGCTAGAGATAAAAGCCCATTTCTATATGATAGTTCAGGACAGCGTACCGGAAATAGCTTTAACTCTTTCAAAAACTGATTTGTGAAAGTGTGGTATTCTTCTTTGATTATCTGTTATTAAATCTATATACATGTTTAAAGTACAGGCGAACTATGATTATTGAATACAGTGACAAATAATTACCCTTATTGTTCAGAGAGACAATATCTATCCATGCATCAGCCAAAATAATATTCCGTTAAAAATGTTACTGTATTACGTTATGGTTATTTAAAACGACATTAGATAAGTTCATTCCAGTTCGAGAAATCCTAAAATGATCTTTTCCTAAGTTTCAATGAAAGTTTATAATCAAGCATGAATATGCATAATGTAAAGTAACAAGCTAATTTGGCAGAGACTTTGGTACGTCAATGTAAGACAATGTTATATTTCATACAATCCTTAAACAATTAATATTGTTATGGTTATTTAGAACGACCTGAGATAATTTCATTTCATTTATGTATATTAAACAGATTTCCCTAACTAAACATCAAATAAACACGATATCAATTTCTAAATCATTTGTTTGTTCAGTAAAGGTATATTTCAAATCCCATCCAGAGTTTGATAGGACATGTGGACAGAACACTATCATAATATGGTATCTGTGAAAGGTTTGTAAATGAACGATTATTTGAATTTTCATAAACTCACGGACAAAAGGAGCACTACCATGTATTTCAATCTAGATTGCAGAATAAATACAAAAGTGAGATTATAAAAACAAAATGTTTATTCAACAAGAACATGTGACGATATCATATTAATAAAAATGCAACAATTCAGCTTCCGGTAGCAACGGCACAGTCTCCGATATTGGCCTGGGGGTCAAAAAGTCCAAGTTCCCTGTCATAACTGATCCCGGTGCAAGATGTTAACGTTAACAATTAGTGGATCGTATGGCGTTATTTTGATATAAGCTTTAAATTTGAATGTATGCTGTTTCTCATCAGGGAGTAACAATTCCAATTAATGGTTATCAGTAATTCTTTCACTTTTTTCATTGCTAAAAAACGTATACGAAAAGGAATGCCTTCCCAATCGTGAATATGTTGCCCTCTTGTCATGAAAATGAAATTTAATGTCTCTCTTATAAGGTTTACTGAATGCTTACAAAATGATGTAAAGGACATTTTCAGAAGAAAGGTAAATAAAAATTAAAAGGATATCAATTAACTGTAGTTCACTAATGTGATTATGGAATTATTCATATCAACTGTGGACTTATCAACGTTGAACTACTGGATGTGAATAAATGAAACATAGAATAACCAATATATGCGATACTTATCCACGAGATTAATGAGTTATAGTCGGCATTCCTAAAGGTCAAAGTTCCATTTGAAATGAAATGACATACGAAGGGTCTCAAGGTTTTTCCTCGAATATCCGTCAAGACATGTCCCCCCACCCCCCACCAAATGGATAAGTTATGTAATGTTTCACTAACTCAAACATTGACATCACCTCTACAATGATACACAGCACACGATGGTGCAGAACTTCTGCACAGCAAGATGGTTACTAAATCACGGAGAACATATTTTTTTCACAGAGAATTTGGTTCGACAAGCAGGAAAAACTCTACTCGTTGTAAGGCCTCACTAACAAATACACAAGATATGATAAATGACAATATTAAGGAGATGCAGAATTTCGAGTATGTATACATGAGTGCTTATGGATATTCTATTTGCAGATTCATTTCATTTTAATAACTTGATTGGAATTGCTCATCAAAGCGTTTATTCTTATTGATGTTTTGGTGAGGAGAAATGACAATGTTCATTTTGACATTATTACTTTCTTTAGTTGTTCCCTAGAACACAGTTTGGACGCTATGGTTATTTACATATAAAAATGAGGTTTTTCTAACATCTTTATAACTCACATTAATGACAGATTATGAACAACATCTAAATTGTGCTACCCACAAGCGCGTTATGAAATGTTCAAAATGTCTTTACCTTCTTTATCTCATCCTGCTAAATCAGCGTATAGGAATCCGCTTCATTCCTTCCTTATACCCTGATCTCTTTCAAGCCAAAAGCCTCATATCGCTAGCTATCTAAGCAGCCAATCAGACGACTCGTATTCAGCAACAGCGGCACCACCCGGATTTCCATACGTTAAGTTTCAAGACAGCAGCTTGACGCTCCTTGCATAACGACATTCCATTGGCTGAAAAAATAACAGATTAACTTGAATACGAATATCAAGCCGATCCAGCCGTACGAGACTTTTGGCCCGAATGAGATCAGGGTATTAGGATTGAGCTGAGCGGATTCAAATATGCTGATTTAGCAGGATGTCTTTATCTGATCTGCGTTCAGAGCACTACATCGACACTTAAGACGACAATGTGTAATATAAGAGAAACGACGTCCATGACTCTAGATAATTGATATTTGGTTCGTTATTTTTCAGTAACGATTTTAATGCACTGATTGTGTTCGATTGTACGAAATTATCAAGTAATGAAATCGTGTCAGGTTATATTGTTTATTTTTCAATTCATTTTCTGCAAATGATGCTGTTCATGAAAATGATCAGGAAATAGAAATGAAATAGTTCCGAAAGTTTCCATGAACTTGAAATTAGCTGTCTTCGCACAATCTTTTACATAAAAGATACCCTAACAGAGCTTTTCTTAAAAATTCGATACATTCTGATAAGATTTTGTCGATAATGTCTACAGTAAAACTGAGTTTTAACGAATTTCAGTGATCTCAATATTTGTATTTTCATTTGCTTTGATATGTGATCTCCTCAATAGTTTACATAATTTAATTTGTCTAAAGTGATAAAACTGGATTGCCTGTAAAAATGGTTGAGAAAATAGAAGTCTCATGTGATCTTTGTTACTTCTTATCTTAAGGTGCATTTAATCATTGCAACAGGGAATGCAGAATATTTTATATTTGGAAATTCTTTTGAATGAACACACCTTACAGCCGTGGGGAAATACATTTAATAGAGCTTTTATTATTTGATCCAAATGAGAAGAATTAATTCAATAAACTCCATGACCAATCTTGAAGGAAAAAGTCAAAAGGAGTCGGATATTCTATTTCTATAAAGATGAATAAAAACCACAGCAAACTGAAAATAATCAATATGTAAAGTGTATAAATTATAGATGATAATGCCCCTGTCCTAATATCAAGAGTCAGTAAATTGGTTAAGAGGAAGAGGGTATTATTATTATTTATTATTATTATTATTTGTTTTTTAGATATGGATTATATGGACCAAACCCTACGTGATTTAATACGTTTATCCTTCTTGTTGAGAGAAATCTGCATAGTTGATTTTAGATAAACCCATCCGGCCGCGACACAGATGGAACCAGACCTCCTCACAATCATCCTGCTAAATCAGCGTTTATGAATCCGCTCCAACTCCTTCCTTACACCCGATTTTCTTCAAACCAAAAGCCTCGTATCGCTAGCTATCTAAGCAGCCAATCAGACGACTCGTATTCAGCAACAGCGGCACCACCCGGATTTCCATCCGTTAAGTTTCAAGACAGCAGCTTGACGCTCCTTGCATAACGACATTCCATTGGCTGAAATAATAACAGGTTAACTAAGCCATGAATATATCAAGCCGATCCAGCCGTACGAGGCTTTTGGCTTGAAAGAGATCAGGGTATAGGAAGGAGCACTGATATACGCTGAATTAGCAGGATGCCTCACAATAACCCCATTGTTCAAGCTACAGCTACACATGTTCGCCGGTTATATAAAAGTGTTCGTAAGATGGACCAAAGGATGATTATATTATTATATTTATATAAAGGGACAATGTCCATCATGAGTATATCTGCATCGTTATCCAAATTACAAACACAAAAAGCGATTTAATGTTTTCTTTTGTAAAGAATGACTTGTTTAATTTTAATTGTCAGTCTGACTGATTCTTGTCGAATGGTGTCTCACTGATCAATTGTGATGACGTAAAATCGACCAAAGAATAGCCTTCACTTAAACTGTAAGATATTTCCCAAAAATTGAAAACGTACGCCTCAATTTTGCTACTTTAGAGATACTGAAACGCCCGTAGATAAGTGGAAAAAGAGATTTACTTGTTTGTCTTACACAACACTGTATTATGTTCATAAAAGTAAAACATATTTTGTTGGAAAGAAAACAGGACGGACACCTATAGTTGAAACAATGTTACCAGTATTGTAAAACAAAGAGAAAATTGTCGTACATGTTGCGGTTGTGTTGTGCATCTTTCTACGTACATGGATTACCATTAATGAAGAATCTGACAAAAGTTCCTTATGACAATACATCAAATTGGTACCATGTTAATTACTTTGCATGGAGGTTGAATCACTACAACAGAAATTGATAAATGCAATTATCCTTTTTTAAGATTATGAATTACTTAAGATAGGATATTTTCTAGAAGAGATATCTTTCAATCAAATAAAATGATAGTTACTTGGACATTACTACGACTTTAAAATGCTTTATCCTTTTTCAAAATTATGAATTACTTGAGAAATAGTATATTTTTTTCTGATTTCTATTTAAAATAACTAAAGTAAGCGCCTCTGCATTCCTAATACGAACGAGATAAGAGTGAAGCGGACCCTTATCAATGTAACGTTAGGGCTTACTAAAAGAAGACCTTGGAATACTAGTTGAGCTTGAGTCCTTATAGGCAAGTGTAAACGGGTTGATAACTTTTAGATAAAAAAATTCGCCAGTAATTTTTATCTTTTGACATAATAGTCATTAAGACATTAAAAATGCTTTTGTTATTGTAATAATTTTATGTAGTCATACCATGTATGGCAGAATCATTAATTCTTGATTTTCATGATGGGTAGTTCATATTTGTCCATAAAATTGGATGAATACTTGATGTTTAAATTCATTATAAATCAAATACTCAAACCCTAAGATAACAGTGTTTCTCGTGAACACTATAGCAATTTATTATTATAAAAACCATGTTTATTTTTGGTCATTCAAAATAAAATTTTACTATGCATTAGGCATGGTAACAGAATGAAAACATAAGTTTCATAACAAATTCTGAAAATGACTGACGATACATGTTTACTTTCTATAAAAGGCGAGTTCATGACAGCACAACGTAACTGTAAGCATGGTTTAGATGAATAGAACCCATTGGTGCTGAAACAGAAGCTTCCTTTTCAGGAAGAGGTGAAAAGGTTGAAACCGCAAACTGCAAAGTCGATAAGACGTTTGGAAAAGAAAAGGTTTTACAAGACTGGCGCTGTTTTTGCCTTGCGCAAGGGATGGTAAATTACCCTTCTCGTATTGAAAGTAATTTGTTGAATTTGTTTTGTATTTTTGACTGATTTATCTACTGTTTTACTATCATAGAAATGTAACATTTCAGTCTACATAGGTGTAAAATATAAGAAGGTTTCAGATGTTTGAGTGAGTTAGTGAGTTGGGGTTTAACGTGTTTTGGACAATGTTTCAGTTATTAAACACGTTGATGACAAGCATCCAAAAGAGAGTTGACAGATCAGGGATAAAGGGATAGAAAGGATGAATGAAAAAACTAATAATGTGGAATTCACTTCATCTATCTATCTACGTGATATACTCTATCTAAATATGTTTTGCTACAATATCAAAAACATTAATGCTAAGACTGTTCGAAGCACTTAAAAAAGCCTTTCTCAATTCATCAAGTTCCTTATTTCAAATATTTCAAAAATGCGTGGTTTGAAGGAACATATATCGTGGAAATATATCACTGCAGATAAAAACTGATTACAAACAGGTGGGGGACATTAGCCTTTTTAATGACAGTAACTTAATTGAATTGCTTTGTTATTGTATTGTATGCTTCTCGTCTATGGCTACCATTAGGCTGGGTAACGCCGATGGGTCCTCAATTAGTACAAAACCTATAGGTTTGCAAGGCGAAGATTGTTTGGTATCTCCGCTATGGTTGGCAGAACTTTTCTATATGACATACAGCATGACAACCTCAAAAAATAAACAGCTAACAAAAATGTTTTCCTTAGCCAGAGCAGCACTCACTTTGTTTTTGTAAACAAAGTTTTGGACTCTGAACATGTCGAACTTCCGTTAATCGAACTTCCTAATCGATGACATGAACTGCGTTCTTGATTTTTGTCACGTAGTTATGTATCCGTTGGCAAATATATTGTTAATATGTTGTGTATTTGTTGCGTGGACGATAGAAGCAAACTCAAACAATTTGAAAGTGATTTTACTTACAAGAAGAAAATGGATGTCGCATGCGGAAGTCTTACAATAAACTAACAATAAACTGTACCACTTTTCAGCCTATTGAAATATGCTGCACTCAATTTATTTTCATATTGTGCACTTCATGATCATGTAATGCCAATATTTTCATAACTAACAGTCGTAGATTTCCAAACGGTCAAAATAATGTTTGTGATTACATTTTAATTGCACCTTGAAATACAAGACATCACGATGGATTGCTAAATTAAAGAATTTATCATGTACAGTTACACCTCCACATTGCCAACAATGCACCAACCCCTGAAATGCACTTGCATCCTGTGATGATTCACAGAAGACAACACAAAGACAAGCAATAACTCGAGTTAACAGTGGACGGCCAATGCAAGGAATCACTGCTAAACTGACGCGAGTTTCACATAAGAAGATCAATAATTCCATGTCTCGGCGATGACATAACTAAATACACTGTCAGATTATTGATGTCATTATGTCTTTGTGTGACAAATCTTCTTCATCATGACGCGCAAGATCTAACAGTATTATACAGCCTTCATTAGTACTGTTTTATAGATCCCACACATGTGCGTTATTAATTCGATCCATGTTAAATTTGTGGGAAAGTGAAGGAATGGTAAACGAAAAAACAAAATAATTTACACATTTATCCTTTCCTAAATATCAAACATCTAACCCATACAACTGATGATTGTTTTGAAAAATATTAATATTTTGTTAAGAAATGATGAAAAATTAATTATTTAAAAAATGATGGTTTTAGATAAGAATTCGTGCACAATTAAACAAGTTTTGTTCAGCGGATGTAGTGTCCATGCGTAAATGGCCAGACGTCAGACGTGACAACAGTGTTTCCTGCAGACACTTAGTTTGAAAATAAATAAAGTAGGATTATGTCTCTTTAGATGAATGCTACTTCTCGATGTCATCGCTGCTGTGAATAGGCCCCTCTTGCAGATGATTGACCACCCTAAAGGAAGGAAGCTTGTTCCTTCCTACATGCAGCACCTGTCATTTATAACACCTACATGTGGGTAGAGAAACACAAATGTCATTAAAAGTTATAACGCTCCATGATAATAACAGATGATACCTTTTTGGGTTAAAAACTCTGAATTTATACAACTTTGAAAACCTTAACAGGACTTGTACAGTGTAAGTATGACAGTGCTCACCTTGAAGTAAGTGTTCGCTTACCTACAAGACGAGACATTTCCCGAAAGCTGATGAGGGTGTTCTTGCTCTGAAACATCTGTGACACTTATCTAACAGCAACAGCTGAGAGTTTAGGGTCATCCAAGGGACTATAATATACCATAAAGAGCTTATAATTACATTGCTTTTACTCGGACTAGAAATCTCATCATTTAAAACTAATTCCTTTGATCTAGGCACATATTATTACGGGTTACATAATACCATAAATGCTCTAGGAACACTTTACGAATTACTAGCAAATATGTAAAAATCTTTCATTGACTATTTCATGTGATACATCCAACGAAGTGTTTAAAATAAAAACTCCAAATAGTTTTAGTGTGTATCAAATCTCAATGTAAACGTATATATCAACTGCTAAAAGTGATTGTAATATATATTGA
Organism: Phorcus lineatus; assembly: GCA_921293015.1. Lineage (NCBI taxonomy): Eukaryota > Metazoa > Mollusca > Gastropoda > Trochida > Trochidae > Phorcus > Phorcus lineatus. The sequence goes on from OV121087.1 coordinate 44,082,119, forward strand.
GTGACGTAACCAATACAAAGATAACGGTTTGATCTATATATATATATTCATATAAAATTACGAAAACAAATTAGAAATACAACTGCATGGTTATTCATGCTCCTTGCTCCAATAGAAATAATCATATGAAATGCCATATAAACCAACATATTTGAACATTAAATGCAAGTCTTTACCTTTATTGCAAAGTTTTATCATATTGATATTTATTTTCTGACCCCTAGATTGTACTTCGTAAATAAACATGGAGACGACAAAGACAAAAAATAGAATCGATTGTGCTAAGTATCGCAAGAAATAACGACCACGTTCGTGTATATCCTTGCAGAGTTCATTAATGATTTTATAATTGACTAGGTTATCTTCAATACGGATCCTTCTCAAATTTATCTTGTCAGGTCGTATCAATGCTTTTGTCAAAAGATCCAATACACAGCTCAGCATTATATTGCAAGGTAAAAGTAATCATGTTCCATATCTGAATTAAAAAGAAATAGAATCCATGGACACGATATTCTCCTTTTGTAAGAGAAATTTCACAAAGAAAGAATATAGGTCTTGAATATCATCTTTATAATGAGGGAAAACGTATATGATTGAGTAAAGAGTTCGATATCTGAAGATAATAAATTTGTGTCAGATAGATCTTAAGCTAATAAACTTCCACGTCAAGTAAGACGAATACACTGGGTACAAATGACAATATCATTAACTAGACCATCATCATGAAGACAGTTTACGTAAACCATCTAGCCTAAAAACTTACATCCAACTTTAACTATTTATGTAAAAAATTACTTGGTACTGAGCCGTTTTAGGTAGGGAATTAACGTTTTTAATGAATTTGTGAAAAACAAATATGACACCATGTGTTTCATACAAAACGAGTGATTTCCCTAAAGTACGCTGATTCAATAAATTCATTAACCCTTACTATTGTGAAAGGTCTTTGTATTTACTCAATTTTATAATCAAAGTCTCATAATGGAATATAAGTTTTGTTCACAGTGACTTTTTTATTTTTCTGTTGCAGATCTCAGCCATATACACCCACTCGTAGCTTTTAACATAGTGGACTGTAATGACAGATAGTTGACTAACAAAAACAGTAGAACATTTTGTTCACTCTTTCAATTTACAAGTTTACAGTAGAAACTTTACTTTTTCATCTGATGAATGTTACCATATCGCCATTCCCAATTTTGCAAAGCCACATGTAGGCGTTTACAAAAAGCATGTTCAAAATCGCAAAATGGAAGTTCAGCCTAATTGTTCCCTCTTAAATCTTCGACAAAGAAATCAATTTATGTTTTGATAATTCTAATTCTATTTTTCTTACAACGTTTTAAGGACCCATATTCAATATATTACATTTAAGTTAACTTTTCAAAGAGGCAAAAATACACTAACTACCGCAGAAAAAGCCACGTTGTTCCTAGTTAAATGTGCTATTGTCGCTTTTATCTTATCGTAGTGTAAATAATATGATACATTCTCAATACAAATATAGCGTGAACGGGAAACTTTAAAGAACAGAACTAAACCGAATTTATTATAGAATTGAAAAAAACAATGCTTGAAATGTGATGACACAGGAATGTAAACCTATTAACCTCCTTTTATAACGAATCGAGGAGGGATCAAGAAGATTAAGAACCGTTACTCGAATGTTTTCGCGACACCTTCAGCACCTGGGTAGCTTGTTGATAATTTGGCCAGTGGATCAACTCACCATTATGGCTACGAGCAATTCAATTGTATTAATGGTAGGGCATTTTCTCCCAACCGAGGTAGCTCCGTCATTAATTCCTGTACAACCTCTGTTCCAAAACCGGCCTCAACTCTGGCTTCCGGTAGATTCCTCTGGTGGCAAAATATTGCAATATAAACTACCTTGCAATATTTCAGCCAATGCAAACACCCCATTTATGGATAACATATTTGTTGTCACACAGGTATATGCAATGATGCAGTCGCTAGATAAGGCAAAAGGTTTCTGTAAATAAGACTCGAAGTGCAAAGTGCATATCCAAAATGATACAGCTTTCCGGAAGCATACGGAAATAACTGAGGCATTTTGAATGATAACTGTTGAAACGGCGTTGCTGATTGCACAACTAACTTTGATTGCATAGAATCAGGCTTCTATATTTCTAGATCGAAAAACGTCCGTATTTAGACAGAGGTTGTATTGGCATCTATGAGAATGCTGATAGGGTACTCTCGATTTCCTTTACTACCCAGATTGTGCGTGTTACACTAATGTCTTTAATCCTCCTCTAATAAATTTTGCTTATGAACTGTGCACTCTATGACGTTAGGAGATAACTTTTCCTTGTAACCCAATGTACATAAGCGACTGTTGCAAAGTACAAGTACAACTTACAGCTCATTTATGTCTCTAAACAATAGCGTCTGATATCGTTGAGGAAATTCTGATATTAAAATCCCCTGATATAGAAACAATTTAAATGATGTAAAAATTTAACGACTGAGAGTTATCTTAAATCACACGACCCCCCACCCTCCCCCAACTGTTTGCATGGAACATGATAACATAACTTCAAGGACTGATTCTTGAGTAACACTGCAGACTTATATTGATTTCGTTTATGATTTGTTCATAACGATCGTCAACTGCTCGACAAAACAAATTCGAACAAAGACGAAGAACCGAGATTTATTCCAAATATCTTATCTAGTTGTTGAAAAGGTAAAATGACTACAATAAGGAAAGGGGACAATAAATATAAGCTATAGATTCACAACAACTTCACAACATCGCTTTTCGATGTTGTCTATCGGCACTATGATAAAAAAATAATACTGTTATGAAGAAATCAAAACACCCACACTTGCAAATTATATCAAAGATAGTTTGATTGCTCAGTTTGTATTTGCTGATTTTTTAGAGCACCGTATAAATTAGTTGTTCTCATTCTTAATACTAATTAGAAAACAGATATTAGGGTAGAACACACACTTCAAATCAGTCTTACGTCCGATGAGCAATTAGTAACTTTTTATAATACCCCTGCCACGTCCGCCACACTTGCTCGGATTTTAACTCACAAACAAAATGTAAGAAACATAAAACATGTAAGCCCTTTAATGAGTATTATATATGTATGTTTCCTCAACTATTTTAAAAAAAAAAAACATGCATAAATTTCTCAGTTTTTCCGTCACATTTTCATCTGCTCTTAAGTCACAATCTGGTTTGTATCATTTATGCAAATTTACATTAAAATATTACTTTTGTCTCTATCAGCTAATGCAGTATTCTCCAAACTTTGCAAGCTAACTTCATTATACTTAAGACACATCTCAACAATGATCCCTAGATGTGTCTGTACTTGGTTATAACTGTATAGTTTGTGTTTTTTTGTGGAACTATGACGAAACTGTGACACAATGAGCAAGGCAAAATATAAAGGTGTTATAATTATGAGACGATAGGGGAAAATCTGCTATTCAATTTAATTTCTTATATTTGATTTTTCAGAACGGAAAGTAATTAAGTTAAATGCTGTTACTCGCCATGTACTTATATACAGCTGCATACCGAAAGTTTGTTCACTATTCACTGAATCGTAGTGCAATTCAAATATCAAGTAATTTGGGTTTCGTTTCAACGTCAATAGGATAACTTCAGCAAGTCTTGACAATGGATCACCCACTGTGAAACAGCCATTCTTGAAATCATTTTGGCATTGTCTGGTCACTCGTTCAAAAATTCGAATATCATGTTGAGTTTTGACAATTAGGGGAAATGAAAAGAAGGATAATTAGGGGAACGGCACCATTTAGTGCCAGAGAGTGTCAAATTAATGTAATATTCCTTGAGATAACTTCGGTTCTGATAATCCTTAGATTCCCTGATTCATGCCTGCAATTATTACAAATTCTGCTCGACTTCTACAATTGCCTGCTGTAGGGAAGGTAAATTGCCTATAAAGATGAATATCATATTAATTCAATACAACTACGATGTCTCTCTGGACGGTTTGTGTCTGTTACTTGTCATATTACTATGTAGAAATGATCATAATTGCTTTAAGTCTACATTCCATGAAAACTCTTGAAAGTAATTTGATTTCTGAGCGAGACATTCCAGACGATTAATAATAACAACCATTTAAAACATATAAAATATAGAAATTGGCTTTGAAAAAATATTCGAAGGTCATAAAACACAATTTTGAGATACTATTTTTTGTCATGTTTTATTACTTGATATATTTATGCGTTTTTTTCTGAAATAGTGAAAATATCACATCGTAACCTGTATAACGTCAAAGAATATACTATATATCCAAATTTGCGATTTAATGCTTTTTCCAATGCAAAAAAAGAGAAACTTAATTAACAACATCTCGTGAATATTCTTTGCTATCCATGGTCAAAAGGGATTCATTTAAGGGCTCATTTTGTTGAAAGTGTCATTTAATTACTAAACATTTTTTTTCAAATAAAGTGAATAAAGATTTGATCTTAAAAAATCCTTCAGAGTTTGATAGTAGATGAGACATTCTTTACTTTTTTTAAAAGGTGAAAAAAAAATCAAATCTTTCTGGACTTGAAATTTGCTTCATGTATCACATTGAACCGAGTTAAATGAAAGCACTTCTTTTCATTTTAATCATGACATTTTTAAACATTCATGCCAAAGTATGAAATAATCAGTTCGATATAGACTATAGTCAATAGTGGTTGTCATCTTTAAAACTAATTGGAGAGAATGAAAAAAGTTGTAAATTCACACAATGCTATTTTAACATATAATCCTTTGCATGGACTGAGTTGACAAGTTTACAAATTCATAATACACAAATATCAAAACTGATGAGATACACCTCTTGCCTATATACATAACATTGACATGTAAAGCTTAGCTTTTATCCATATGATCATTAATAACGAATCTATGATAATCATCAATACATTGTTTACTTTATTTTGAACTTTCAGTAAACTCATGCTTGTTCCTCTTACAACTTTAACTAACCAAAATGAAAGAGGCATTTAACTAAAGATAGTACTGTGAAAAGGTTGTAAAGGAGCAAAGAGTTCATCCGAATTTGCTTGTCAAGTATTTTTTTATGTTTATGAATATATCTTAGATGATAAGTTTTGTAATTAATTACTTAATTAATTATGAGCGCCGCCATATCAAATTGCCGATTCGCCTTTCAAGCGCTGTAAATGGTTTACTATCATTACAAAGTTCTTGGTCATAGGTCACGGCGCAAAGTTTATGCTGGGGTTTACATCCAGGGTAAGAAGAGTGGAGTGTCAGCTATACGTCTTACCCTGAGAGAAGATGATAATTGACTGTGATATTGATTACAGTTCAAAACTTCCATCGAAATAAGGCCGCATATTGGCAGAGGTAAAACATGTCCATTGAAGAGTCTCTTGCAGTACACGCCATGGGTTCCCATCTGTTCTGCACACATGCCACCAGCTCTTTCTTCCTTCTAAGTGTTTTATTTATTGACATCCAAGTGCGAAGAGCTTCAAGGTTCAAGGTCTCAAAATGATTTGTTAAATCTCAAATTAAATTTCAAATTTATAAATATTTGATTGAGAATACTCTATTTCATGTAATCAGCATAAATTATTATTTTCATGGTTTCGGGTATACTCTTGTTACCTTATGCATTTCGGATACACCTTTTTCCTTCCCTGTACGATTAATATATCCGAAATGTTTACACGACATAATGAGACACATGACCACTGTCCAGGAGAAAAAACGATTTTGTCTTCGCCACTAAGCTTCCTCAATCGGGAAATACGTAATACGTATACGAAGTTGTTGGGGGGTGTACAAATCACCGCCGATCCTACGTCTGTCTATGTTTGTGGGGTTTTCTGTACCGGACAAACACTAAAAACCCATCAAGCCTTGCTCAATGAAACGCGGTATTATCAACTTCATTCAAAGTCTTTTTTACCAGGTTAGATTAGAATTTGGTTCTGGGCCAGTTGTAAAAAACCTGAAGGCCCAGTTCTTTGAAACTTCCTATGTTAAACAACTATCAAGTTTAATAGTGTCTTTAAGCCTTTTCAGCTTCTTCCGAATTTCACCAGACATGTCCAAATGGAAACACAGTAACCTTTTCTTATTCTTCACGGTTGGAATTTGAAAACCTTAAAGCCAAGCACAATTCTCGTATTGGGTTATCTAATCGATTGAGAAGTGTAAGGTATTACTTGAAATTTGTGAGAAAATCATGGAATTATTATAGACATTAAACGACATTTGATACAACTAGAAAGCTTATCATATCAAAGTTGAAATGTTAGTAAAAGGTTAAAAATTTAAATAAAATATGTTTCCACCCACTCCAACATTCTTTCAGACTCGTAAGTATAGAAAATCAATACTAAATGTTTCTATACCAGCAAATAAAACAAATGCAACCAGTCGTTATAAGCAGTCATCACAAAATAAAATTATTCCACTGTATGGTGAAGACAACATGAACATGGTGAAATATATCATTTATCATGATAAAACATGTTTATGAGTATCCTTTTAACATTTTACAACGTCAATCATACATTTCGTATCAATTGGTAACTGGCTAAATGATTAATACCCGACATCATTTAATCAATAAAGTATGTCATATTTCATAAAAATCCCTTTCAACCTCGAGATCGTTTTATGATGCGAGCAGATATAGGTGGTGCTACCGACAATTTGCGGGAGTATAGAGTATTTAAGAGGATGTCTCTTCATTCAACAATGAATATTTCAGGTTGAAGTTATGGTAACGTTGCTTCTTGTATTTCCTTTGCCTGTTCTCATCTGTAATTCCTTAGCGGATGACAACGGTATTTTCAGACGAAGCATACAGCAAACATATGGATACGATTTATAAAAGTGGCAAAATACACGGACGGAAAATAAATATCCCCCGCCAAAATGAATTTGGCGGGGGATGGGGATATAGCAAAAATTGTCGCCCGTCCGTAGGCTGTTCTTTTCCGGACCACAACTCAAAAACATTACGACTTAGCTCTTTGTAACTTCACAAATGGAACACAGATGGAAAGTGGTGCCTTTTAGGTTTATAAAATATCCTGAAAGTTAGTTTTGGCCGTTTCCATAGATACGAAGATAGGAATTTTTTCCTGACCAGAACTCAAAATCATATATGGAGAAAAACCCATAAAGGAGAGAGAGAGAGAGAGAGAGAGAGAGAGAGAGAGAGAGAGAGAGAGAGAGAGAGAGAGAGAGAGAGAGAGAGAGAGAGAGAGAGAGAGAGAGAGAGAGAGAGAGGAGAGAGAGATTTTCACGAGTGGAGCAGCACATACTTGATAACAATTGCTTCAAATATTTCCCATTTCATTGACACAGTGACAATTGATATAAACATTGGACAGATTTTTATAATCAATTTAAAAAAAAAACTACAAGTCAAGTTGTCTACAAGCTTCATTTGAAACGTTCACGCTTATTGTCAATTTATCTGTGAACAAATCTGAACAAGCTTGCCATCTTTTATATATTTTCTACGTTTGTAGAACAGTTTCCTGTTCTGCCATTTCAAACATATTGGCATTATGATGTGTGTATTAATCAACATATCATGGTAATATATAGAACCCTTTACATCTAGAAGAAAGTTTAGGAGATTTTCATTTTTCATTAGATTTATAATATGAATGTTATTGTTTACAAGTTCAACATTGTGTTAGATTGTTGCATTGTCACAAGGAGTCACATTTGTTCTTCGTTATGTAGCATGATAACCATATCAAAGAGAGTGCACACATCAGGGATAAACGGGATTGAAGGGGGGGGGGGGGGGGGGGGGGGGAAACACCACACAACCACGATGTTGTGGCGGGCCAGCTACTAGAAAGCATGCATTAACGCATTTTTCTTCCTGGTTGTACACTTGATCGTGATGTGCAATCATTTGGCTGCGCCATTGTTCTGCATCCTATTTGAATACCTGTTTACAACCAGGATTCATCTACGAATTATCATCCGGTGTCATCTTATGAACTGACCAAGGACTTATATTATAACATATAAGGAATATATTTCTAGCAAGCTTATTGTGACTCATTTAATGTTGTTTTACCTAATTGTGTTAATTTTTATTCCAATTAATATATTATTATAATCTTTAATTGTTTGTCATATTTTGTTGGTTGAAATGGAGGCATTTTTCTATTCTAACTTCACACGTAACAGATTTCATATCAATTTGTTTGATGAGCGTTTTGCACCTCTATGGTATGTACAGGAATTATCTTTTTAATGATTAATTCGTTACCAATTATCTGCTTAGGATAGATTTCAACTAAGAATATGAGTTATTACGTTTTCCAAAACATCTTAATAACTATTGTTCAATACATTCCACACCTTTTCTACTTGGCGGGAGATATAGCACTATATCTGCTTGTGGAACATATTTCACACATAACACCTTTGCTTTTTTCCAGGAATCAAGGATATTTTCTTCTTTTGTCCTTGTCCTTTGCCTTGTTTATCATTGAAATATGTACATTGAAATTTCAACGGTGATCGTTTCGATTAATCATTTTCACTGAGCTTCATTTAACATGAAGATTCACAAGATAAAACATCGTAGATTGTCATAACATTTCCCTTATTTGATTACTAAAGCGACTGGAATGAAATAAAGACAAATGAGCGAGTAGGAGGAAATACTTACATGAATATTTTATTTAAAATTTAGAGCTCACTGATCACATTGATCTCTTAGTCTTCCAATATAATTATACAAAGTTGAAGTATATTTCAGAAAAAGTGGGATATATAAATACCAACCTTCATAATATATATGTAGTCGATGCTATTCTTCGAAGGTTGAATAGTTTAATAAGAACAAGGTATTCTTGAAATTGGTATGGCATTTCTTCATTGAACAGAATTATTAATTTGGTGGACAATGAAACGATAATAACACATTCTAGTAACGATATCTAGTTATAGATAATATTTCTATATGAAAAACATAAGGCTGTAAAACAAAGCTTGATTGTTATTGAAATGCTGATTACCGTCATGAAAGTTTAATGATTTAACCATAAAATGCTTACTCCTACCGTCTGTGTAGCACTATATGTGCTTAAAGGCCGGCATCCGCCACTATACACGGTGTTGGCGTGGCCAAGTTGACCTGAAAAAACTACACCTTGAAGGAAAAAATTTAGGGTACCTATGTTCAAAGTGGAATAAATCAAAATCTTCTCACCGGAAAGTTATCATATTTACACAATATATCCTTGATACTTCAAAGAAGGGGGATTCCTAAACATGTTTGATCCATTTACTTCATTTTTGTTTCCAAATTTGAATTAACTCAGTAACTGTCACGTGACTAGATTCTTATCATTACCATACAGTACCAAACAAGTCTGCTAGTGGAGGAAAAGATCCATTCACAGTGTCAGATTTCACTGCCTTCCCAGCCTGACTGGGAAATCAAAACCTCCCCCATCCCATATGTCCCCCAAATATTTAGCTATGGTTGTGGGGATAAGCTATAGAGACTTATGAATAAGGTTATGAAAAGATTATTGTGACAGGAAATGAATTTGGATAATTTTGTATAACTTTTGTCAACAATAGTGAAATATTCACTTCAAATACATCCAAACATTGTTAAAAGACTATGATTGTTTTGAACAAGTTTTAACAAAATATCCTAAGTACAGTTCCTTGTTAGGCCTAAAGTTAATTCTTTAATTAAAGATCTCATTAAATTAGTGTTGGTCATCTCATTAAAAATATAAAACTTAATAAACTGATGATGACATCAGCTTATCACACAAAATCAAACTTCATGTTTTATAACTTAAGTTTTTTTCCCTGGTTTTTATGCACTGAATCTGAATAGACTACTACCAGCCACAAGCTGTAGTAAAGTTTTGTGACCTTTGACCCTGCTTAGCTCTCCCAGGCACCAAAAAACCGTTACTGCCCTGTCACTCAAACGCTGATTATATCTTCTGTTTATGGAATCAACCAATCACAGTAAAGATGACCAAGATAAGAAACCCATGGGATTTTTGGAGGTTTGGATCCCGGCCTTTAAATATATAGAGGATACTAAACGACCTTCCAATTGATACTATAATTATTCAACGAGATAATGGTTAAGTTAAAAAAAATATTGAATTGAAGTTTAGTATTCTGTTTATTACTTGACCTCAGTTATCAAGCAAAAATGTACTGAACGAAACATTCCCTCGACTTGGCCGCCATTATGACGGCGGTGCTAACATTGTGACGTCACAACCACACAATATTTTGACGTCATACGCCCAGCGTTATTACTCTAGTTTAATATCGTCGTATAAATATTACACTGCGGTATCTTAAACGGGCGAGTAATAATTCTACTTGCGTATACGTATCTAAACAATTACATACAAGGTCAGTACAAATTCAAGCCGCTGGATGTTATTATTCTTACAGTATGAAAATAAATTACGTTGTCGTATGAATTCTTGTACGTATGACTGGATCGTAAAAAAAAAATCGATGTTATCATAGATAAAAAATCATTAAAAATTAGCAGACTCCTGCAAATTAAAACTGACAAATTAACATTTTCGACAATTGAATAACGCAATTGAAAAATAGTGTATTGTCTTTCTCCTTACGGATTTTCAGTTGTATAAAATTAGAAAGGCCTTTTCGGGTTATTTTAATATAATAGCTTTCTTGTACCGCGCATATATCCATGACAGAGCATGCTCAAAGCGCACAAATTGTATTATTACCCTGAGGGAATAGTACTTCGATGCAGCCTATTAAGCGCTTCACGCGACCGATATCGGTCAATACCTTCCATAGTTCAGGTACCCAATTGGGCAGCTGGGTGGACTGAGTGCAACGTGGATGGACACAACACACGACACGGCCCAGGTTACAAATGTTTGGTGCCTCCACCGGGATTCGAACCCAGACCATTTTCGTGATAGGCCAGTATGCTAACCACTACACAAGTGTGCTCCACAATATTAGCTATATATTATTATTATATTTATTATCATTATTATTATTATTATTTAACCGTATCATCTTGACTATGCTATAAACTGCCGGCTTTTGTCAACCTTTAATACTTCAGAAATACACACTTATAAATTCATATATAACATTAATCAATATATCTTAAATTAGCTGAATTCTAAAACGCATCTGACGCATCTTTAAAGCTGCGTTTACATTTCACCTATTTGCCCACGGGGGCAAAATACCCCTGAGGGCTAATTTACCTCCTGGGGCAAAGGGCAAATCGATTTGCGTTTACATGGGTTTTAAGAGATGGGGGGTATAATTATTATCATTATCTATCTGACCATGGAGAGGACAGACGTCTGTTAAAGAAAAGGAGAAGAAACAGATTTTTACAAGTTACAAGAATACATCTACTGTCTGCAGCATTGTCCACGAGGTGTGTAATGCCATTTACACACATATATTTCCAATTAACTGAAAAGAGTCATTTCAATGTTTTAAGGAAATGGAACTTTTCAAATTGTTGAGGTGCTGGTGATGCAACTCACATTCCGATTGTGGCTCCACAGCAATTCCACTCTGGTTATGGCAATAGAAAAGGGTTCTATTCAATAATCATGCAAGCTGTTTGTGATGACAAATATCGGTTCACAGATGTCTGCATAGACTGGCTAGGTCGAATCCACGACGCAAGAGTGTTCTCAAACTCTAAACTTCGAGCATTGGCAGATGCAGGAGAGTTATTACCCCAGTCATCAGATATGATGAACAGCGTAGGCCTTCCTGAGCAGAAAGTAGATATGCCCGTTGTCATCATCGCAGACCCTGCCTACCCAATGTGCCTCTGGCTACTGAAACCATATAGCAACAGAGGGGCTCTCACAGAGGACTCAGCAGTGCCCGCATGACAGTAGAAAACACATTTGGTCGCTTCAAGGGAAGAAGGAGGCGTTTCTCAAAGCGCATTGATGTAGATGTAGAGTTTGTACCAGTACTAACAGCAGCACCAGTGGCCTTACACAACCTGTGTGAGAATGAGCACGAGTTGTTTGACCCAGACTGCCTGAAGGATGTGGTGACTGTGGACACCAGCTCCTCCAGATCCTATCACTGGATCAGTGCTTGGGGAAGCACTGACAGCCCAATTTGCCATCGAACGACAGTAATGCTTTTTACTGATGAACGTTTGATACTCTTTTATTGTTTATTCAATTAACAACAAAGGTTCCATCAAATATGACTTTTTTGAAGATTTTAGTTAAACAATATATTACTTGAGAATACGAAAAAATTACTTATTTCAGATATAAATTGTTTCATTCAAAAGAATCATATTTCTGATTTGTTCTGATACCTTACCGAAATTCAGGTGAAAAGTCATTCACAAACTATTTTTGAAATTAATGACGTAATCAATTATATGGAAAGCATCGATTCAATCAAATAACAGATAAAGGTAGAAACTTTGAGCAACTTGAACTTCAAAAATATGATCTTAACTTGAATACAGGCAAAAACAACTCTTCACTCCCCCTTAAAAACTTAAAAAAGCGTTTGCATGTTTGCCCTCGGGGGTAAATATACCCATGGGGGTAAACAGATTTGCCCTAACTCAAGACATGGGGCAAATTTTGCCTCAATACCCCCGAGAGGGCAAATATTTACCCCCTGTGTGAAGCTTTTACATGACTAAATATGCCCCATGGAGTCAAATTTGCCCCGAGGGGTATTTTACCCCCTTGGGTAAACGCTGCATGTAAACGCGGCTTTAACATATACTACATAAACCGGTCAGGTCGTCTTCTTCGCATTATGTATGATGCACGGTACGTCGTCTGAGCCAATGAACGCGATTCAAAAGCAGCTGTAAAAAGTTTGGGTAAGAGGGTATATACATATAAATCAGAACTAAATAAAATTTTGAATTGTTAGATGGTCTGTATTGTACTCGAAGATGTCATGGAAAGGGAAGAATAACGCGTTGTTACTCCGTGACATCTCCGCGTTAAATAAAAACGTTTAAATTGCACTCATATGACGTTTACTATATGAAACCCACATGTGCAAAAACAAACAGTTATGAAACTGATTTAATATATATATATATAAGAAAGAGTAAACATTCATTTCGACCAGTGTATCGGTCTTTTCAAGTATGTTTGACAAATGAAAGTATACACATATTTATATGGTATATATATATGGCATGATATGTTTTAAGCATGTTTTAAGCATGTGTGTATAAACAGACAGACAGTACAGACAAGAAGAATTCAATCAAACTTAAGAAATCATACATATAAACCCATACCTTTAATTCAAACTGGATACATAAGGGAAGCAGTTCCCCGAAGTTGATTACAGTATTGATCATGGTGAGATAAGATTAATTGTTGAGTAGGAGGATGCTGATATGCATATGTCATTTCAAGGTTATCGGGAACACGGATCAGGACAACTTTCAAATCTTCCAAATCCGATTATCCGTGGCTTCTTAATAACTGAAACGATATTAGGAAATATGAACATAATCCGAAGTTAACAAGTGCTCAGATGTCAAAATTATCAAGTGTATAATAATCGCCTTCACTTAATCAACGAATTGCTATTTAATGATAAGCCTATATACAAACATGCATGTATGCTGTATAAAAGGAGGGGTATAAAAAGTTTAGTGTTAAAAGTATTGTTGAGTTGATAGTCAAAATCAAATATTCGGGAATAATATGTTTCTATGATAGTGTAAATGTTTACATTAAGTTTGAATAGTCCAAATCATTGTCCAAAATTGTTTCAATATTGAAGAAAACTTACTGTAACTTTTTGGTAACTTCAAAAAGTTACAGAAAGTTAAAATGTCAGTGAAATGACGATTGGTCTTTAAAGCTTTAATAATTCAACAAGAACATTTCTACTCCTACTAACCACCTACTTCCTCAACGGAAAAGGAATCTTAATTTTCGAAAATTGATAACATACGTAGTCAATATTTCGCTAAGAGTAATTAAAACTTATGATTCCTGCTAATATACGGACATTTATAAATTGCTCTAATGTTATCTATTGCTAATCGGCAATCTGACAATTCTATCAGTCATATGACTGGAAATGGTTTCGAAATTGTCTTAAAACCTGTAAGAATACCCTGCAGTATATTTTTAATGATTTTGCAAATGATCATAGCTCATTCATAACTTGATCATTGAACTTACGCAATTTATAACCGTTTAAGCCTGCTTTAATGTTTTAGAATGGCTAAAATACACAGTTAACTGATACAATAAAATTTTAATGATCTATGTTATATCATACAATACATGAAAACATTCAATTCAATGTTCACTCTTGAGTATTATCAATGTCATGGGAGTATAAACACATGTCATCTAACAACCAAAGCGTTTCCTGGCGAATGTATGAAAATACGGTGTAAGAGAGTTTGATCAATTCTGAGGGCTCTAAAAGTGTTAACAAACAAGCGCCTCCTGTGACAAATGATTGCTAGTGCTTAATTACTTAAAATCTTTTGAAGAATTTACAATAACTGGTAACCGTAATGATATTGATGGATCGAATACTTTTTTCGTCTATCTTCCAAATAATCATCGACAAGACAAATAGCTTGTGTCACGTAATGATTACACAAGAAGATTGACATACAGTACAATGTCATGACATCACAACCTTAAGATAGTATAAGGTTGTGACGTCAAAGATTGGATAACGTCACATTTCAAAGATATTATGGAACTGTTACTCTTATTGCCAACATGTTTAAGTGATGAAATTTTGTCATTAAAATCCTATGAAACATATATTTGGATGGAAAAAGCCTCTCGTATTTTCCCGATACCAAATCCATTCAACAATTGCAAGCCTCGGTTTTCCATAAGATTGGCTATGCTTGATTGGTAACCCGGCGAAGTATCCGGAGTACGCAGCCGGAAATGACGAAAGCGGCGAGTCACTTTTTTGGCAACCGGAGTACGCCTCAGGAGCACGCCGGATTCGCCGGTTTGAAATGACAGGCGAACCTGGCGTATAATGGCGGACAAATATTTTCGTTTCGACTATTCCACAACTATTTCATAGTCATTATTATTTTTTAAAATAACAACTCAAAATGATTTGCTTGGCAATATGTTTAATTATTAAAAACCATCCATAACTTGATAGTGACATTTAAAGTCACATTTCAAAATGTTTGAAAAATATCTATATCATATTGATGAAACGTATTTTGAAACTAGTCTGAGGTATAATGACTGCTTCCTGTGTGTATGCCAACATACTTGATTCAACTTGAGCCTGTTACTGACCCGGCTTACGCCGGTTCCAGGACCTGGCTATACGCCGCTTGGACCAATCAAGCATAGCCATTTTCTTGAAGTCGTGTTGATATATTCGGAAACACAGAGTAATATATACAAGCATATTGATGATACTATGTTCTGAGGATTAATTTATTATCACAGAGATATGTGATTAGTATAATAACTTTTAGTAAAGTTGATGTGTAATTTGGAGTGGTGCATATTATGATAGGGTAAACACAAAGCTTGATTACTAATCGAATGGTCTATATGTTTAAAAAAAATCTTATGCAAATGAAAAATACACACACCCACATCATTCATTTATATATATATATATTCAATATAATGTTCGAAAAATCACATAACAAGGAAGTAAATATCCAACGTTATTAAACAAATTGTGAGCATTCTATATTTAAATGGTAATATCAATACTCTTAATACAAATGAATGGCACTAATCGGTTTATAACGGTTGACATGTCACTGACGGGGGACCTGAAACCGACCTTTTATTTCAAATCACAAGAATACAAATTGCAGAGCAGAGGTTCATTCGGCTGAAATAAATCCACCGATATTAAACCTGTTGGCAAACACAGGTATCCTAAATTTCATTAAAACCTTCAGTCAAGCTCAAGGCGATTACACGAAAATTAGTTTTTTTGTGCTTTCAGAATAAAGACGACCTAATCATATGGCTTTACATTGTTTACATAGGATGTTCCAGACAAATTGGAGCTTTCAGGTTTTCGAGACGGAAGTCCTAATGACGCAATAATGTGCAGGTGTACTATTTTACAGCTTGAGATTGCTGTGTTATTTTCCTATGTGTTATCACAAGAGATTGCGAGTTTTACAATTCAAAATTGACCTATTACGTATATGGATAATATGTTCTATCTGTAAATATATACCGTGTGCTTTGTCCGTTTAAACAGTGACAAATATCTGAAGAAAAAGTTGGGCAATTGAAAAAATCATGTCCCAGAATATCCAAACTACAAAAAAACCCTGAAAGATATTACAATTCCTGAGCGAAAGAATATACCAGCTTGAACATGGAGGAATACCTAACATATACTGTCGCTTCACGTTCAAACCAGTTACAACATTTTACTTCTCATACAAAGTCCGTTGCAGAACTTAATTCGCCTCTGTTAAAGTGCGTTTTCACATCAGGGTTATTATACCGAACCAAGTTTCACTTAACGTTTTAACTGACTGAATCTGACAGTTACCGCCAGGTAGCGTGTGCTGCTCATGAGGTAGAAAATTATACGTTCCGCCTCCTAAGATTAAATAGTTAATAAAGATATGTCCATCCTGCTAAATCAGCGTATATGAATCTGCTCTCGCTCCTTCCTTGTACCCTGGTCTCTTTCGGGCTAAATCCCTCGTATGGCTGGCGGCTTGATATCCGTGGCCATGCATATGCTCACCTGTTATTTTTTCAGCCAGTGAAATGTCATTAATTAAGGAGCTTGAACTCTACGGATTTTTTCCATCCGGGTTATGCCGATGTTGCTGAATGCGAGCCGTCTCATTGGCTGGTTAGATAGCTATCGATATGAGGGTTTTGGCTTGAAATATATAAGGGTATTAAGAAGAAGCGAGAGCGGGATATCGAATACTGTCGTGTGACATGTTGATAAAATGTAGTCGCCAATTTATTGTCCATCACCAGCTGAAAAATTCTCATTACCCTCAGCTAAATTCAACGAAATTAACGCCGCCTGCATATGCAGGTACTGTAAATTTCATTAAACATGCATTCAGAAAGAAACGTTGTAGGAAATGTAATTTTGTTGTTCATTCTACAAGATGTTTGCAAGGACAAAGTGCAAACTGCCAGCATATGGCAGAGATACCTTTAAGACATGGAAGCATGATGAGCCCATGTTGCCTTCTCTGACATGATGTCAACGGAGCTTGGGAATTCTATTCACGCTCAGTAAACGGTGTGATATGTATAATATGAACATATAGAATGAATACTTACACCTATTTTATGTGCCAAATCGTATGTATTTTGTTCAGATATACAATTTACTAACTCATCAGATAAATGGTTAAACAAATTCGTTTACAAAAGTGACCTGATGTGCAGTAAAGAAAGTCTTGTTCTCTTTATGAATGACTACACGCAAATTTAAATTTTTAAAAACGGGTGCACGGCGTTTAGTGTTTTGTGTGAATAAATGTTGACTATTTGGTAGAATGTTTGCAGCGTGTTCGATCTTCAGAAATACTAGGATTATTAACTCAACTACATATACCATTAGGAGATTGAAATAGTTGATCGTGTGATTAAATCTTATTTTTAAAAATGTTTTGTGACACTGGTACACATAGTATGACTTTGTTACTGGTGTCACTTAAGTCATCTTAACAGCGTTGTTCTTCGCAACTGCACATGTGGTTTTCAACTTAAAACCAAAACAATGTTGTACAACGTCTGCGGTTGTCTTTTGTGATGGCGCTTTTGTATAATATTCCTTAGAGGTGATCACTATACTTTTCTTTACGTCTTTTCCCTCATACTTTCGATCCCTTTTCTCCCTGATCTGTCTTCTCTCTTTTGTATGATTGTCATGCACATGTTTGTTAACTGGAATAAAGTTGATAACATGATAAACCCAAACTCGCTTTGAGGTGGTTTATTGATACCTTTTGATATGTTAACATTATATTTAATGCAACACGACTTTATCGATCGCAACCTTTTAAACTCAAAATAGCACTAGAAAGTCTCACCGTCGTTGATTGAAGAAATGTAAAGGTTATGGAGTTAATTGTTTAATAGATGATTATGACGTCACTCTATTGTATTAACAGGGAATGCTTTAAAAATAATCCGCACTCTCGTTAAATGTCCCGTTGGCAGTTTTTAGTCAGCCACATTGTCAGTCTACTAATATGCTTTAAGATTGCTGACTCAAAACGTCTCATATATGAAATAAACGTTTGTAAGTACTTGATTTACAACTCGAACATACATTTCAATCTTCCGATAATCAATTCGGCAGGACTGACAGGAAAAATAAAAAAGTGAGTTTGTCAGTAACACTCCTCCTGTGTTCTTCAATTCACGGGAAAGGCGTGGAGCACACGTTGAGATTATAACTTAAGTACGTGCAGAATATTGGTTGTCAATCACAACACTAAGTCTGAAAAATGGCATTATATGTGTTTGCGACGAATCAGTTTCAAGCGTAAGGTTGTATCCCATAAACGATGAGTGATTATCAATCTTGTATCGCTTTTACAAAATGTAGGGAATACAGAGAACACATCTGAAGTAATGATACTTTCTCGAAGCGTAACGTCGAAAATGTATTAAGATGGAGAATTTTTCAGAGTCAAATATCAAATCCAAGGAACAGTGGTAATTTTAGATCAGAATTATTAAATTGATTTGCTAGCAAATTTAAAGAGACTGGGTCCAAAAAAATGATTTGAATTGATCGAAAACTGGTTATCAGTTCAAGGTCACGTTATGTTAAGGCATGCGCCAATAGAATTAGAAAGGATTTGACGTTATCAATGTTTTTGAGTTGCGCATCGATACTTCCATAGGTCTCATTCTCTCGAATGCAGTCAAATCTGTCAGTGCATGTGACTGTGTAATTCTCCATGAACATCATACTTAACTGTTCCAAAAAAGCACACAGAGAAATCACATGTTAGAAACAAGGCCACAACGTTGGCGTTTAGGCACTGCCGACAGGTGAAAGCCAACGGGTGTATCCAAGTGGGGATTGTTATACCTGGGGCGGCAGGTAGACTTAGTGTTTCACCCTCGGTTAGTGACTTTAGGTACGCTTCTAAAGAACTCTACAAATCCGTGATCCAGGACATGATTTCAAATATGCAACAGCGACGTCGAGGTATGGTTTCAAACATGTTATTGATCAGTGTTATAACCTGCTTATAGGGGAGATTTGAGCACTTGGTTCAGGGAGAATTGCACTATCACGTGCACCGGCAGATTTGGCTGTACTTGAGAGAATGAGATCTATACAAGCCTAGCAACTCAATATTAAGGAAAACGTCAATTTCCCAACGTCAAACACTTTACATCTCTGTTGGTTTATTGTGCTTACATAGCGAGAAATGTAAATCATTTCTAGTTGTTGATCAATCTTGACTCGGTCCCTATAAATTTGCAAGCATATCAACTTAGAGATTTTGACTAAACATTACAACTTTTCCTTGGAGAAGTATATATGTTCATTCCCCCCTCCCCCGCCCCCATATATATATATATATATATATATATATATATATATTCAAGCATCAATTCTGCAACATGCATTATCCATTACAAAAGACGAGACTTTACCATTAATATTAATCATTTTAAACAGTCATGAAAACTGACGATATGTTTCTTGAAGATGAACAACAAAATAATCTCAAAGGTTTTATAATGTCCTGTTAACAGAGCATCAAAAAGCAATAATAGTTTCCAGTCTTATAGCATCCAATCGACATCCACTCAACTTGACATATCTTAACTCACTAACCCGAGACAATCAACCACACTGCTAAATTGCACGGATTTCCTGCTGCAACTAACGGTGCTTCAAATGTCGTTAAATGTCAGACTGAGCAAGGTTCATTAATAGATTACAGTGAAGTTTTAAAAAAATGAAAGAATTTGGACACTTGGGTAGCGTCCGTCTTCGGATCGGTATGTTCGGGGTTTGAATGTCATCGTGAGTTTTGTGCTGACTCCTCTGTAACTGTAGATATTGTTGGATACAATAATCCCATAAAAGTAATAATTACAATTCCAGTCTTGAAATGCTATTTCAAGTCGGCTTTTGCAGTTTCACAACGTTGCCATCCGATCGAAAATGCTGTAAACTATTTTCCCCATGCCACAAGTACATAAAATATAAAGACTGCAATCATTCTTCTATACGAAAGGATTAACTATCAATACAGCAATACGGGGATGAACATAGCTCACAAACATTGACCTAAATATATATTATTATTTCAGTATATTCATTATCATATTACACTATGCTTTTATTCGTCTTTCTCTCTGATCTGTCTACTCTATTTTGGATGATTTTCATCCGCGTGTTTAATGGCTGAAATATTTTTGAAATCACATTAAACCTTAACTCAATCACTCGCATCATTATATTATGAAATCGGATCGATTTGAATTTTCATTCAAGCACTTAATTATATGACTGCCAAACAAATAAAATGGTACACCTTCGAAGTTGAATTTTAAATCGTACAAGCGTCACTAACTAAGATACATTTGTATAGATTTAATCGTAATTGTAATGGAGCAGCCGTTAGATACGCTATTTGGAGTTTGTTGGCCAATCCATTCATGGATTGTTTTTTTTCCATGAACAAAATATGGTAAACCAAATGCAAATCAAATATGAAAAATGTCAGCGAGATTCCAAACTAATTTTAAGGATAGATCTCACAATCGATTAATTTGATTATTAACGCCCTTACGTACGCACCCTAGTATGTTCTATAAAAGAGAAGCATTTTTTTACAAATGGATTGCAAAATCGTTCTCTTATAGAGACTCTCGGGAAGCTTTGTTTTGGTTCAGCAAACAAATGTTGTAGGTCGCTTCAGTATCCGGGGCCATGACTTACAGTTCTTATCTCCGAACAAATCATCCTTTCCACCTTTGATTGTACTGCTCCCCACAAGATTGGCCCTTGACAGAACCCTCGATGCCAAGATATGAATCCAACTGACCCAATTTCGGTATGCTTGGGAGTGCTCTGGCTAAATGACATGACCGTAAATATAGATTGCCCGACGTGGTAAATGAGAAAGTCTAGACTGTATTGAATGCTCCTAAGTAATAATAGTCAAATTGCAAGACGGTAGCATTATATGTTAATGAGTACTGTAGTATATTATCTTTTATTTATCATTTTTCTATTTCAATATTTTTCCATGTCTTGAATGCTTCGTTCGCCAGCTATATTTGACATATCAAAAATAACTTCTTTAAAATCATTTTTAATGCTTAACAAATGCGTAAACAGTTTGAGGGTAAACCAACTCATTCCATGAAATAGTTTTCTTCATTATTACTCGCCCTCGATACTGCAGTGTAATATTTATACGGCAGTATTAAACTAGTTTAAGACAGCTGCATGTATGACGTCACAATAGTGTGTAGTTGTGACGTCACGTCATTTTAGTTTCGGCACTCTGTCGACAAAAATATGTCCTTCATGTCGGCAAGTAATAAACAGAATACTCCACTTCCTGCCATGTTATATCATTTTATTAAACGCTGAATTATTAACAGAATAATTTGGTGAAAAACTCGCTTTAGTATAAAATTGAAGGTCGTTTAGATCCCCCATGTATCTATATATCAGCGTGAACGTGTGGTAGGGATTCAGTTACAATAGCAGTTGTAGTTGCTAATAATCGGAAATGAACGAATGCATTATATAAGCTTAAGCTTATTTCAAAACCAATTGTTCTGGATATTAATAAGGGTCTATTTATTATTCCATGGAAACACGTTCGAAATGAACAGTGTACTGAGATAGGTTTTTTTTACCAAAGCAGAAAGCAAAAACTGTTAATTTTGTATATCTGAAACTTTGCACATGTATTATTATCACTCACCTATTGAAATCGTGCCTTTAGGAATTTTCAATCTGGTCAATGGAAATGTATCGGAACTGGACTCAATACACATTTTAGATTCGACTATGTTTAGGTCTTGAATATTATTAACAGTGACAATAGCTGATTTAAAAAATATGTTAGATTTGACTTTGGACCTTAAGGGATTTAAATGTCCTAGTGACTACTGACTTTATCCATATAATATACATATTGATATAGTAAGAATATTGTATAATGATACATCATATTTTAATATTGATTAGTAGAAAGCTCATACCTTTTTTATTACTGTCATCTACTTGTCATCTGTGATATTTACGTAAAAAAAATGTAAATTACTAATTTACATACCATGGGCAAAGTATTCCAGGTCGGATAACTTGTTTCTATTCCTTTATTCTATGAATGAAATGTGTTTGAATAAAAAATGATTACATAATGTTTCCTAAATTCCTTGAATTCAGAGAATAATATAAGAGATCAGTGAATTAATTTTATCTTCCAATTTACACAATTAAACATGCCCATGATCAATATCTCGACATTTTCAGTGGCAAATACGAATTAACTGCTAAATTAACTTAAGTAGTTTAGTTCAGTAAGTATTAACATCAACAAGTTTTACATAAATGGTATATGTTGTTTAGATCTAGACGGCCTACATGATACAATGCTGTTTCAAAGGGTTCTATTGTGTTTAGGAAGATGCGAATATATCGTTATTGGGCACATGTTGTACACACTCAAAGAAAGCGGCCGTCTACGGGGAGGTTACTCTTAAAATTACTGATTACTGTGAAAGTAAACAAACATGTTTCATGTTCTTGGTTACTGTATAACCGTGAAGTGACCAAGCATTTTTCATATTTTACGAAACGTATACATAGGACATGGACGACATGAACAAACACAAGTACATAAAGAATGTCCAACCGAACCGAACAAATATTGTACTATGAAAGACTGTGGTAAGATATCAAAATAAGGAACATGAAACATTATTTTGACTGACGTGCAACAAAAACAAAGCTATTGATGATAGAAAATCTTTACGACTTTATGATAACATGTAAAAAGATCACGTTAAAAATGTTTAGTGGTGACAAAGAGTGGTGCTTGAACATGTTTTTAAAAATGTAGTGTTTGTTAATAATTGGCAATCCTATGTGTATTCGTTGCCCAAGGTCATTTCTCCGGGCGTATGACAAACAGTGTATAATGACAGTGGCAAGATACACATTGCTTGGCAAACAAATCAATGTCAACAAACATAGATGAATTTAATAAAAGATATAGAAGAAAAACATTACCAGCGATATTAGAAATATTGACATGATTCAATCTTGCTCATGATATTAATAGAACATTACCTTATTGTGTTTGAAATGAAACTTGTCATCTAGTTGTCTAGAATAAACATGTAAGTAATCGCTTTTGTGAAATCAAGCGAAATCTGATGCGTGCGTAATGTACGATGATAAAGATTTCTGTAGAAATAAGGGTTCATGAATGGTATGATGTCCTTTTCCAGATGCGTACAAAATATACATGGACAGGTTTTCAATTTCGTTAGTGTGTCAAGTGTTAAACGTCTTCGTGGATGAACATCATACTTTTCCTATTTATAGTAATTTTCAAGGCAGTTGCAGCAAGGATATTCCGGGAATAAAAGAACTGAATCTGAATAATTCACATCTTCGTTGTTCCCTCTGCATATCTACATATGTTTTTTTTTCATCAAAGTTTATGCAATCTGTATTGACATATTGCTGGACTAACACAGTACATATTTACTTTACACAGATTTTGTCCTGCCAATTAATACCTTGCGGAAATATTGTTACGAATTTTAGATATGTTTAAGGCTGTGCCAAATAATTAAAAAACGAATTAATATTTATGGTTGCTTAACCTCTGTCTCCCATTTCTGTGTCCATTTCTATCAAATATATTCATTATGTATAACAATAATTTGGCAAGCGATAAATTGTCACGCGTAAGGCGTGCCAAGTAATTTAGAAATATTTAGGACACCAAAGAGTATGTAAATTGGCAAAAAAAGGTAATTGACAATTTTTAATTATATAATGATCATACAAACTTGCCTACTTACAGTAAAACTTAAATAGTTTTATCAGTCTTTCGAGGATTGGACGTGTTAATCCCGACGTTTTAAAGTTAACACAATATATGAAACTGATTTTCAGTGAACTATTTCATTTTATTTTTCAATTAGATATGATTGAATTGGATTCAATTTTTTTATTCTCATTGTTATAGCCAAGACATATGCTCATAAATAGCGACATTGATGTTAAACGGATGGAAGAACCTTGACACAGTGACATTTCATTATACATTGACATTTTACCGTATCTATCACTTTATTCCCTTGGGTTGATATCGTCATGGTGAACTAACAAATGCAAGGTAGCTTTCTGAGCGCATTCAGACTACTAATGTCGGAATGAAGACGGTATTTCTTAAATGCTAAGCAATCGAGACAAAGATAGTGCCCATGACATATTCTGCTTTTGAAACTTCAACCTCTTGAAGTTGAATTACCACAGCACTCTTGTCGAATCTTGAACTGACATCGGCATTCATAATTACCCTTCATGAGGGGAGCGTTATTTGCAAATACAGACCTAGATGATCACCGGATATCTCACATATCATCTTCGCATAACGTCATCTGAGGTTGATATGTAGATATCGACCTTGGCAGTTATACAGTCTTCCTTGACGTCATACATTTAGCTGAAAATAAAACATTATGTCGTCATTCGGATTCCACAATCGGATTTTCAGTATCCTCTCTCGGTTAAAATACACGATAAAGTTGTTTTATATCACTGTCGGCTTCGCCTCAAGTAATGTTAGAATATACTAAATGTCAATATGTGATATCCCCCTAGGTCAATATGATTAGTTTCGAAATCGATATAAGGTCCCGAATACCTACAATAGATATTTTTAAAATCTGAGCTGCAATGACGTTCTTGTGTTGCAGGTATGAGGTTATCTTCATAATCATTGGGAGAGATTCGATGTTATTACCCGTTCTGTTAAAACTCCACTCTTGTACCTGCAAGAAAGCTTCATTCCATTATATTTGTATCTGTACAGTATAACTGCTATACAAAAACATATATTGAAAGCACTAAATTATCATTTTACTGTAGTGAAACCAATTACCTTTACCTAAAACTTTGTTTCCACCACTTGACTCAATACCTTATCGTGGCGTGGTGGTTTGCGCACTTCAGAGACTTTGAGAGCTATGCCAGCCAAATCTTACATGCCTCCTTTTAGGGCACCCTAGCTGACCAGGTTGACGGGTAGAAACCGGACCACATTTGAGTCGTTCTAAAACCTGCTCTTTATCTCTCACTATGCCGTTCTTTTCCTTCATCTGTTTCATCAAATTCTCCCTCAACTGTCCACGTGTTTAATAACTGAAATATTGTTGAAACACGTTGAACCCCAACCCATTCACTCATATATAGTTTGTATAACACACTCTCATTTTAATCCGGTCGAAGGGTCGGAAATACATTCAGATCGGTTGAAAAATGTCAATAAACTTGATACAACATAATATTTTCATAACGGCCTAATGATAAACCCTAAACGATTTTCCGTCAGGAAGTGGTGTTTGACTGATCTATACAAAGAGCATTACGATAACGTAATCCAAAATAAATTCAGAATTGAAATCTAATGGATATACGCCCATTTGATTGGACTTAACAAGTTCATGTAACCGGTTTATATTCCAATAAATCATTATTTGCAGGTTACAAAGTATAACCTCCTTAATTTGTAATTCACACAAAATAATGCCTTCTTAATGGATAAAACAGGGTTATATAAACATTAGTTGTGTTTTTTTTGTAAATGCATCATGCTAAATCAGCGTATATGAATCCGCTCTCGCTCCTCCCTAATACCCTGATCTTTTCCGGCTAAATCCCCCGTATGGCTGGCGGCTTGATATTCGTGTCTTTGCTCACCTGCTTATCTTTCAGCCAATGAAATGTCGTTGATTAAGGAGCTTGAATCCACTAGCTTGAGCTCAACGGATTTTTCCATCCGGGTTGCGCCACTGTTGCTGAGTGCGAGTCGTGCAATTGGCTGGTTAGATAGCTAGCTATACAAGGGTTTTGGCTTGAAAGAGAATAGGGTATCAAGTAGGGGCGAGAGTGGATTCATACACGCTGTGATTTAGCAGGATGTTATTAATAAAGCATTGCTCAGTAACGACATCACCTTGACTTGCATCAACTCGGCTAGGTAACTATTTGGGTATTTGAAGTTTGATGTAGAGAAGGAATTCTAACGTCTTGATCTCTCTAAGCTGTGCTTTATTTTGAATGACAAGCCTTGATCATGGCCTGTTATACCTGTAATACTTTGTGATATCGTTATACCTGTAATACTTTGTGATATCGATGTAAGACTTGCCATAGCGCCGATACATTGCCTTATTTTTCAGTGATTGAAATTAAATGAGTATGCTATATTCCTTATCAAATTTTAAATGCTAATGATGTGAGAGTCCCAACTGGTTTGTTAGAATAAATGTTTGTTTTAATAAAAATCAGTAAAACGCTCATCCTGCTAAATCAGCGTAAATGAATCCGCTCTCGCTCCTGCCTAATACCAAATCTCATTGAAATCATCTCGAAACTTGTCCCTCGTACCTCGCTGCGTTTCTTGATCTGACCACGGCTCCATAAGAGTCGTGTCAGACGACCTTGAATGTGACCTTTCACCTCCAATTAATTTAACTAATCACAGTTCCGCGTACATATCAAAGATCGTGGAAAAGTTTGGAGTCAAGGAGGCTCTAAAACCTCTCCCCTGTGGGTATACAACTGCACACTTTCTGAGTTCTAAATATGTAACTGTATGTCATTATAATTTTTAACTGTAATTGTTTCTTTTTGTGTTACAGTTGATTTATTTATCTGCCCCCATTCAAAGAAGCTTACTTCGAAATTGAAAAAATAGACAATCAACGGATTTTTTTTTTAGCAGGATGTAAAACGCTATGTAGGAATAGGATTATTTTCTCCTTATTGATACTCCAAGAGAAGCATCCCTTTCGTCATTCTTTTCTATGTAACGCCATAATACTGCACTTCATACATGCAATTCCAACACAACTTTTGTATATTTGTACTAAATTCAAATCAAGACAATGAATTCTTATCCATATTGTCTTTGTCTGATAAAACATTTTCATAAATCACAATAAAAAGTTATTATGGCGCTTATTGAATATTAATTCTAAACATTTATTATATTTCACTATTATATGATTTTCTTAATGAACTTAAATAATCTCAATAAGAAGCCAATAGAGAAAATATCAAACCTGCTAGAAAACATGCATTCATTTCTTCACTTGTCGACAATGCAACCAACGCAGAATAGATTTAAAACACATCAATAATTTCGTAAGCATAATATGCATGTAAATTGACAAACGTTGTTTTCTACTCAACGTACATCAGTTTTTCTATGTTTAAAATATGATACAGATACTTTATGGTTTACTTCGACACATCGAACATACTGCCTCGTAACGACATCATGTAGTGTTCTATACGACATATTGTCAGTCTGCAGTTGCTTTTAGCACCTCCTGTCAGTCTCCTCGCCATCTCAGTATATTCTGCTCTCTCCCAGTATATCTTTAGTTTATCCAAGTAGGACAGTCAATAAAGCAATTAACGCAGAGGCGAGAAAGGTGTGACGAACTGAGTTGCAACGTGTAACAATAAACCTTTCCTTTTGGTAATTGCGTACTTGTGGCTTTATATACATAGATTATTCTTGAAATGTATGATTACCTTCATATTCGAATTCGTGATACTTACATGATAAAGTGTAGCTTCGCTTATACACGTGTTGTTAGTTGAAAAGGGAACAATAGCACCCTGTGATAAATTAAATCAGTAAAATAAGGTTTAAAAGTGTAAAGAGGGTCATTAAGATGTGTGTAATGTATTGTCGTTTTGGCTACAGATTCATACAGGCGGAATAGCGCAGAGATTATCGCGTTCGGCTTCGGATCAGGAGGTCCGTGGTTTGAATCCCGGCAACTTTATCTGCAGTAGTGTACTTTTCTATACGCAGTAAGGTTTGGATGCAATGCTACACTGAATATGAGCGCAGTTTGAACCGATGCTGGTAGGTTTCACCGCAATGCACAGCCACAATGGTGTTGCGGGCTTTCTCCTTGCAATATAATACTCGTAGGCGTGATATAAGTGAAATACTATTGAAAGCGGCGTTAAAACCCATATCATCTCACCTCACAAATAGGTTCACTAAATATCACAAAAGCGATACCATATTAGTAATTCATTCTAATGTTTCATTTTAATGTCAACGGTAGTTATTTAGTCTGATTAAGAAAAACAAATGTATATAAATTCAAAATGCCCGCCAAAGACACGATTCCGATTGCTACTTTTACTTAAAATTATAGATATGAAACGTAAATTGTCATATTATGATTGTCAAGATTAACTGAAATGCGTTTATTTCGATTGCATATTTAAAATGACTAGAGCAGTCTGAATAAAACATTGGTTGAATAGCTGCCCATTTTACGTAAACATTAAAATGACAATTTTTATGGAAAGCAACATCGATGTTATGTAAATTTTGCATTATTGACTGCGCTCATTGAGAATAGCTATTCCATTTGCATTAAGAAAAATGGAACAATCGAGGGAATAGTTGGAAATGTTATTGAAAACCTATGTATTGATTACATTCACCTAGAGTAATCCTTTATAAAAAGATAAATCATTAGTAATGAAAATGCAGTATAATGAATTTGTTCGCATATATTCAGTTCATATATGTTTTTGTGTGTTACTTACACGTGGATATACATGTAGTAACTTTAAGTAAGTTAAACGGGAAATGTTAAATTTCATGCTTAACGACTATAAACTGTTTGTATTATTCTTAATGAAAGTACTTAATGAAGATACAGTTAGTTGAAGTCAAGAAGACTACTTCAAATGATATGTAAGTTATTTCCAAACTTTTGATAGAGTTGTCTTGCCTTGAGAAGTAATCATCACTTCAAAATGAAATTCTTGGTCACAAGTAAACTAATGAGACTCGAATTTTAAAACCGTTTAGGTTGAGAAATATAATATTTGTAATAAAGAGGGTTATTAAATGTTGCAGAGTGAAAATTTAATTGCGTAAGAGAAGTCGATGTTAAGACAAACAGGTACAATGAGGCCAATCTTAAATATGCGTCAGTTTACTGTATTCATTACGCAAATTCCATGGATACGCCTCAAGTCAAATTTCTGATTAAAGAGATCTGTATGGGCACGATTGAAAAATCCAATAATCTGAAAGTCATCGATGAGAACATGTACACGCGAAAATTGTAAGTACGAGTATATTCGCCCATACGGTAGCATCGTCATTTACGTATTGCATAGACGTTCAAGCTCTCGCACACGGTCGTTTTATGTTAAGTTATTGGTATGATATATTTTTGTTACCAAAAAGGACTGAACACACTCGTTGATGATTTTATCTGTATGATACTTAACTGATTGTCCATCACTAAAGAAACACGACAAGCAATTGACAGTCGAGTTGTAGCGACAACTTAATTTATTGAACACGAGGAATGTCCTAAAAGTTTCTTGTCTTACCAAGAAAACTTTAGGAACTCGATAATATTTAATGCATTTGATACAGGGTGTTTTCATCTAGAAAAAAACACAAGTTATTTTTAGGTGACCCTAAATACACAACTACCGTCAAAATGATAACCTGGTCGCTCTCATTTTTATTTCCACGACCAAAGAAGTCTGAGTAGTCTATAAACAGCGAAATATATATATTTATAAACTATTTAATTGAGGAGAGTCATGTCATGTTTGATACATATATTAGTGAATTTCCTTTGGACTGTATTTATACGCAGCTATTGGTTCAGTTAAGTCAATAAAGGTAGAGGGGCAACATATGCATCTTGAATTGTTCGTATACAATACAATACAATAAACTGACCAATTCCAGAGTGCCACCTGAATGTTCTTGATGAATATTATATACAATTTAGATTTTTTTAATATTCATGCGAGAAACGTTTAGGACACCCCTCGTTAGACAGTATATATTAACCAAATACAATTATATATAGTTCATTTTGTTTCTTATCAAAATATCTCATTATATGGTTCACATTACGTGTCTTACATAAATCGATTTTACATAATTTCAGAATGTCACGATTTAATGTGCTACACCAGTACACGTGTGCTATGGAATCATTTGAAAGATTGAAATAACAAATGATCGTCAAATTAGTTACTTTAGACTGCCAATAAGAAAACAATTTTACATTAGCGTGATAGTAAAACATATTATTTCTGGTTGAATCTAGGTGGTATGTAAACAGACTAGAAATCATTAGAATAGAAACACTGGTAGATTTTAATGTTGCTTGAAAGTGTCCCACAATCAGCTACAGTATTAATCCTGACACATCCTGTACCAGAACAACATAATAACTTTATGTATACATATGACATTGAATCTTTTACCACGATTCCTACAAAATCAATACATTCTGTTCAATATTAATACGGCGGGTGATACCCGTTGTTCCTCTGAAACGTCACTGGACTCTGAATAAAAGCAAACCATTTCAATTTGGGATCAACCACACACGGACAGGACGTTTAAGACAATTGAGTATAGAATGATACAGTAGACTCATATAGCAACATCCATCTATGATATAATCCCCTGATACGTCTCGATAACAGTGATCTGTAACCTTCTTTCTATTCCATGATGTCGTCAATCCTTTCACTATTGGACGCCCATCCACTACAATAGACCCTAGATTGAACCTTTAGAAATATGAAGATTGGGAAATAACCCTTCACATCCTCTACCTGTACAGCTCACTCTAACTACCTAAACGAACGGCATTGTGCCTGCAAAATTAATTCATATTAGTCCCGCTCTTCCCTCCCTCTCCGCTCACACTGGTTTGATCACGGCCCACCTACACTACAGCTGTATTCAGTCTCGTCGAAGGAAACTGCATTCACGGGACGGCGGTGCTTTCTGCTTGCGCTGTGACGGCGATCACGTGACCAAGGCATTATTATCAGTTTCCGATCCCTACGCCTCCAAGGTTCGAGGAAAGTTTTATAAAGCACGTGAAAGCCTAAGTCTCGGCCATTCCGTTGACAACCTGATACGCTCCACAATAAGGTAGGGTTCTTTTGCTCATGGATACTGTGATAGTTGTTTCATCATGTAGTGAAAATGCAGAGCGTTTGTGTTACCTGGTTACTTTGACGAGCGATTTGAAGACACTTCTCTTGCAGATTTTCAAGTAGAATTATTTAAATCGTTTCTTTTTGAAATTTTGAAATGGATGTTGCTTTTTAATGATTAAACTGACTATTTCGCGATATCATCTTTTGGATTATTCGATTAATGTAGCTATGGACTAGGTACTCTCAAAATCACATAAAGTACATTTATGTATTTTTGAAATCCCCAAAACGGTCACCTCTGGTACATTTGGATGATTTTCTATAAGACGTTCGCTATGCGGTTGATATTGCAGCTGGATTACATCTGTGGATTTATTTCTCTAATGAAGTGTTGTAATCTTTGTTAACGAGGTAAGTTATGCCTTTGGTAATGAAAAAAGTCTGCGTTTGGATCAAAATTCAAACTTTTATATTAAGACAAGTTATACCAGTCTCTCTGCAACTTGATATATGATGTATGATACATTAAGTCGCGTAAGTGCACAAATCACATCGCGCAGTAAGAATACATTTTAAGAGTTAACTTCATATATTTACTAGATAACAGCTCACGATTATATCGAGTATTTAAAAATAATTTTCATTCCTCTTCGAATGATACGTTATAAGTTTATCATAGGAAGCGGAAATGTATTTAAGTCGTGTCGTGCTCGTTTTACGTTTCATTAAATGCTGCAAAAGTTTCTGCTTTATCGTGACAACTTAAAGCTCCATAAGGTTTCAAGAGAAACACGAAGCTTATCGTTCTGACATTTTGGTAAGGATCTTATGACTGATTCGTAATATGTAAGACATTTTAACATAACTCATGTTTCTTAGTCACATGAAGTTGAAACCTATTCTGTTAACAGAGATAGTTAAAATGTTACTACGAGATCAAATTGGATAGAAATATATTTAAATACTATTAAAAAAAGTTGAATTTGAGATAGAGGTTTCAAAACTTAATTTTGCAACCTGGTCTTGTTTAAAAAAGTTTTTGTTAAATTTCAATAAAACATCTTTATTCGTCTAGATTAGTCAGGTCGGCGCCCCATGTGGTTGTAAAAGGTATAAACGAATTTGTCGGGTAATAACTGTGGATTCCTGACAGTAAATTAGTACAAGGTAGCACTGTTAGGATTTATTGCTATCCAATTATCGCAGATAAACGACCCGAACTGTCAGGACCGTTGTCCACTGTATCAATACTGTTTATTAGGATTTAATTATCTGTATAAGCTTACTGGGTTGGTTCGTCATGTAACCGGACTTACTGCTTAATACAGCAAATAAGGAAGGTTCAATGTGCAATCGGTTACATATACACACGGTTAAATCCATGAAATTGGAGACATATAATGAGAAGAAGTAATATTATCATAGTGTAAGATACATCGAATGTCGGAAAACTTAATACTAAACGGAACGATAAAAGATTGTTTAATCAATCAAAATAGCAATTTATGATAACAAAAAGGTTTGAAATATATCCAAATCAATCAAATAGGGAAGATGAAATGAACGATGGGTCACTGAGAAGATATTATGTACTACCGTGACAGATAATGACGATATATGTTTACACTAGGCTGTACGCGAATATCTAGATAAAAGTATATTACAAAACAGTGTTTTCCTTCATAATATAACAACTCTAATTAATCTCGTCTGTAGAAATTATCCCTTTCCTTTCCACAAAGATAAGAATGAGTTGTTCCTCGCTATTCTATATCAATGCATTATCATTTGAACAGTTTTTCTAAATCGCCCTGGTACATCCATTTGTCATGACATATACATTCATCATAATTGAATAAATTTAGGTCGTCTCAGTCATTCCTAATATATAGCTTTTACGATAATTTCGATAAACGTTAAAAGCGCTGCTACTTTTCTCAGTGTGTCTTAACCGATTTAAAACATAACGACTCATGAAATCGCCGTATGTGTATCTAAATGATTATCAACGATTCGTGTCATTCGCAGGAAACTTGTATATTAGAAAATTAAAGTTGTGCTTGAAACTAGCATCATCCTATGAATATTTAATGATAGATACGAGGACACGTTATCTATTACATAAATTGATCTTTTAAAATAGCGAAACATTTACTGGGAAAGTCTTAAGAAAAGACCAAACCAATGTCGGAACGCCTAGTGATATCTCATTTAATGCAGAGTTTTCTTCTTTTCTTCTCTTCTTATTCCAAATACAAACAAAGCGTATGTTTAAGAGAATTAGAATGGATTGACTTTTGTCAATAATTAAACTTCTGAGGAGTTGGAAACATTCTTGGAACTCTAAAGAGAGCTTCTGTTGTCTGTCTTACCCCCAAGGAATTACTGTTTGATGGCAACCACCTCATCAGATCCCAATTATGAGGGTAACGATGTCCATTAAAGTGATCGTAAGTTATGATGATTGAAACTGGACTCGACTATCTTTAGGATCGGAATTCAGTAATCATAACCATTTTCCATAAGTTACCCTTTACGAGAGAGAGACGCAATCTTGTACTTGTACATGTCTATTAGAAATACATACGTGTAACGTAGACATGGCACGTCAAAACTGATCGGTTTCTCTCAGCCAATAGGTAGTAATGATCGTGCTATAAACAGCAGCTCATTAAATATCGATTAGGTTGAAGTCAGTTGAAGACATATGTAACCCAGTGTACAGCAAGTCCCTGATGACAGTTCTTCGACAACCCGTTTTGTTATAGTTACCAAACGATCGTTTGATAAGCGTTCATCTGTTAATGTTGAAGAACCGATCTAGGACGCATGGGCCGGATTAATTATTGCCTTGGTTGGTAGTAAACAAGATCTCAGTATTCCTGATTGTAGAACGACAGGTCCTGCCATGAAGTCTTGGAGAATAAATAAATGTCATTTGAATTGGTAGCAACTGACTGCGTCTTATCTACTACAATCAGTTTCTTTTTGTAGTCGTAGTAGTAGTATTCCAAATTGGGACTACAACTCTCTTTTTTGTCTAGTTACATCTTTAGCTATCAAAATGGGTCGCAAGTCTTCTTTTCTGTCATTAAACCGTTGTTTCATTCTCGTTTGGATGCTTTTCATACACGTGTTTTATAGCTGAAAGAATTATTGGAAACACGTTAATAACTCAATAACTCTCATCATTATAATATATCATAAAATATGGACTTTATCTACTGTATAACACTGTTTCTTAAATGGATGGTAAAATAAGTTAAAGAGAAACATTGTTAAAATCAAAAAGACAATTTGTTTATTGATTGATGCCACTTGTTATCAAGAAATGCCCTCTTTTTAGAAAGTTCCTTTTTCTAAATGTAGCAGAACATTTCCTTAGGTTTTCCGGTATGTCCTTCCATTATAATAACTAGGAGATATTTTATGATAATAGGCGTTTGAAAATCTTTCAACCAATGATAACATTCCTCTCTAAGGGCTGTACATATAGAGTGAGGCAAACGCCTAATCCCGTGGTCACTTGGATAATAGATTAAGATTTTTCCTATAGTTAAGCAGTGATGATTAAGGGTGATTATAAATGTGCTAAGGGGTCAATCTATAGTAGCTCCTATGTTTATTCAGAAATATTTAGTTACGTCTACATATTCGTACGTTAGAGTTTTGTCAATTAACTTCCAAATAAAACCTTATATCCTTTATCCTTTGATAGCCGCGACATCTCCTTGTCCTTAAATAGCTGTTACATTATCGTATCCAAAGATAACAGATACACGTGCCATTCCAAAGATGGTTGATACATATCGTAACCCTTAGAATGTCACAACATCTTCTTTTCCGAAGATATACAATACAGTACCTTATCTTAGGATAACTGATACCCACCTTACCCTATGATATCCATGATATCACCTTATCTAAAGATAACCGATACACCTCCTAACCCTTAGATTGTCACGATATCTAATCCTATGGTATCTAATAGCATTTTCCTAAGGTAACCGATACACCTCCGATTCTATTATCCGATGATAGCCACATCTCCTTATCAAAACTAGGCCAATACACACCGTACCCTATGTTAGCCATGACACCCCCTTGTCCTAGGGTAACCGATGTACATCCTTATCCCAAGATAACCCCAAGTTAACCTATACACATCTTATCCTATGATAGCCATATCTCCCATCCATATGAAAGTCTATCGAACTCCTTTTCCTCTGATAGCTGTGACATCTCGATCTTCCAAGATAGCTTGGCCTCCCCTTTTCGTATGATAGTATAGCCGCCGAGATATCCTTTTCCAACTACATTCATAATAACTCCTTATCCCATATAGACCAAAGCCACCCTTTACATATTATAGCCCTCTGCTCCCTTAACCTAAGATAGCCCAATAACACACATCTTAGGAGAGTCCAAACGCTTTCTTATCCGAGATAGTATATTCTATGATAAACTAATATTTGAGGAGCTGAAATTCTTTTACACAGCAATTGTCCTAAACGATTTTAAACGCCGCTTAAGGACAGTAACCAGAACAGGACTTGATTTTGATAGCAATCGATGGCTGGAATACAGGCTAAACCAATCTTTCCTAGTTTTCTTATACGGTTAAAAGATACTGTCTTTTGTATTGATATACAATTATATGCAAGACCAATGGGAATATTATCTTGATAGAATCCAAAGACGTAAATTGTATAAGGCCTAACTCTAGATATTCATCGGTGCTATTTCGAAAGCTGCCTTTGATGGTATTGTATCCATCGTCATGTTGTGTCCTTTAAGATCTCGAGTACTCCAAGGAAATATAAGAACTCTCTTTATAAACCCTGTTGTTATTAAGCACAAGGGAAACTTAAATTCTATTAATTCATGGTCATTTAATGAAGACTTTGAATGTGACCACTGCTACGGATATTCTTTGAAGGTATCTTCAATTATTCTAAGAAGAACCAAACCAGAAAGTTGTTCCTAGAGTTTTATTGATCAAAACATCTTTACCACAAATTATCACTTGATATTTAGAAAATCGAATTTCAATGAAATATACATCCTTGTGTTGAAACAAAACCCAAAAGTCACGATAAATAATAGATAGTACGAAGTTTGCGCCAAATGTCAAAGTATAGACAAAGTTTACAAAAGATAACGAGCTAAGCATACAATATTAAGACATTTTGAACTGAGGTATTGATCATGTTTAGCATTTCTCCCTCGGGCTTGTTTATGACAGTAGAGATGGATATGTTCATTTTACCGAGCGAAATTCAATCTTTTCATCTGCCATAGTTGCAACTCACCACAGGTCCATTCCATTCATCATTCAATGGTTGAATTATTTGAATGAAATAAAATCTTTTTAATCATTTGACTTTTAATGTCGTGATGGAAGCGAAAACCTATTCAGTTCAATAAATCTTATGTTTCAATCTATTTATATCTAATGCTTTTGAATTCTCTCAAAGGAATTCTATAGTCATAAGGATGTCTATCATTTTGATTAGTTGATAAAACATATCCTAATCAAAACTATATTTGAGTTCTTATAAAACTGATTAGAACTTTCCAAAATCAGGATATCAGCTCATCTTAAACGAGATGTAAGACAAACGCCAAAGCAAACAGATTAAACCTTTTCATTCTGTATACTCCTTTAGTAAGAATATAAGATGATTACAGTCTTAAGGCTCATATACTTTTATATACGACACTGGTGAATTGTTCAGATACAAATCAAATTCAAAGCAAGTTTCAGTTTAAATCCATTTATCTATTTGGTTCCTACAAATTATATGATGGTAGTCTTAAGATACTACTGTACGATATAAGACTAATTGTCCGACCCACTCAAACTATGTGTTGGAATACTGAAGCTGCATGTGTATTCGGATATCGTTAATCACTTGACTTGATATTAAGACGACGCCAGTCTTCCTTTGATATTTGAACATAAAAGTTCGATATCAGCCTGTGTAAGCGCTAAAGATGGATACAGAAACCATCCTTTAGTTTAATTTTCAATTTAAATTCCAGTTCATTAAACGAAAGACGTCATAAGCCTTCTCTAGACAAATCTTAGTCGGGGCGGGATAGCGCAGTGGTTAGCGCGTTCGGCTTCGGATAAAGAGGTCCTTGGTTCGAATTCCGCCTGGGGCTCTGCAACTTTGTCTGCAGTAGAGAACTGTTCTACAAGCAGTGCAATGGGTTTGGGTGCAATGCTACGTTGAATTTCAGTGCAGTACCCACCATGGTTCGCTAGTTCCAGGCAACGCTCGCGGCGTTAAACCAAAGAAGGCAATCAAGAGAGTTCTCTCTGGAGCATACTTGTCGGCTATCAATGGAAATCAACTCTCACAGCCAATCCGTCATAGGCAGTGGGCTTTCTCACTTTTCAGTCAAACGCTCAACTTTCACTAACCTCCTTAGAAGAAGCATGAACGTATGACAGACAATTAGGACAAGAAAAGATTAAAAGACATAATTGCTTTTTTATGAATAAATTAAATGGGTGATAAGGCATAAATCATTTTTAGATTGTTCCGAGTTTATTTGTAAGGCATATTGTTGGTTAATATTTTGTCATATACTGTGTCATTGAGCGCAGTATAGAGGTAAATATATTACATTTAGTTTTCGATAATATGTTTCCTCTTTAGTCAGTCAAGAAATGTTTAAGTTTAGCTTGAGGGAAATTGTAACATGTTCCCTTGTAAAATGTAAATCTACCATATGTCACAGTTAGATCCTTGTCTTGCAGTCATTTACGATATGGCTTCGTCTACGTCTAAACGTAATTAGCGAGTCACTGTTAAGAGAGGCTTGTCTCAAGCAAGTACATTCATTTATGAAAGACGGGACTTGGAACTATTTGGCATATCTGATGACAATAGAGAACTACAATACACCATTATATATCCATTGGGCCAAAAGACAAATACGACAATATGTCCTTTGGGATTTTGTTATGACAGGATAAATTTGTTTCGATATTTATCAACTCTCATGGTATTGTGAATAATATAATTTAAACTTTTTTAGACAACAATTTTAACTTTTCCATAACATTGTTAAAAGATTTAACAGGGGAATATAAGATCCAACCAATTTTAACCTTGGCAACTTTGGGAATGCAGATGGATTAAGATTAGGGACCAGAACAGACAATTAAGTTTGTTTTTTGGTTTTTATAAGTCATGGGAGAAATGACCGCAGAAGTCGTTATGAATTGTTCGCTAAGAAGTAAGATAAAAAAAACGATAGGCAGAGCCAGTGTTCATGATACAACCATTAAACATTCTCGTCTTCCATTTAATGTTAAGAAATATTAAGTATTTCAAGCAATGATATAGCCGGCTGGTGAAGGTACCAAATGTTGAAAAGGTAACAAACGGAAAATAATGAATATTTTATACATGAATTGAAAATGACTACGACAAAAAATCTGTTTTGTTTTATTTTACATAACGCGTCAGTGATATGTGATCTTGTAAGTTTGCATACTAAACTACATTACTAAAGAGGTACCGCCAAGGACTACAAAGATATACCTCTATTTTGCATACATGTTCATGAATATTTGACATGATTACCAATGGGTAAACATACCCAGTAAAAATATGTCATGTTTTCATAAGCTATAACGTGGCAGGCGATATACGGGCGGGGTATTAACTTCAAGGCAATTTTATCATAGAATATCAAGAGCTTTTCGGTGCAAGAAAATAATATGTCAAACGTTTCTTAACAACATCGTATGCGATATAATTCCCTGGCAAGGTTTAAACTCGTGGCCTTTTACAAGACAGCACTGAATATCTATTGCACATATTAACATTGGATGCGCTGTTAACTTTTAACATTCGAAGTCTTTCAATATAGATGTAATGTATGTATATACTTTATATTGATGCCGATAGAATACGTCTCGTCCTAAATCTAAATGAGGAACGACTAACCTGGCGACGAGTTTCAAACTGAATAAATGTTTGGTTTCAAAGAATTTTTATCAGTATATAATTACCAAGAAATAGCTATTTCAAATTTAACATCACTAAGATCGTTAAAGGACATAATGGAGGCTGCAAAACACTTGTATGACAGATATGATTATTTCTAATTTAACATTTTTCTACAGATTATTATCATTAATAGACATACAGAATGTGAAACTTGGGTTTTTTCCATCTATGGTCCTGGTGATTGAAACCATATAAACTTCAATCAAACGTTTTATGATATATATTTTCAGATGGTATTAGGTGCATTTATTTAATATAGTAACCATCTTGCATACATTATGTAAATCAAACTTCCTCACATCTTCGTTGCAAAGCCTTGGGTATAAACTATAGTAAATTAATGTTTTGTTTACAGAAGTTTATCGAGATCCATATAATTATAATTATGTTATGTGTTTTCTCGGCATGGTTTAGTAGTATTTTTTTAAGAAATGGTTAAAGTGGGTATTGAGATGTTATATAGTAAATAAAATGCAGTATGTAGAATGCTGGTCAAGAAGAGGCACAGAAAACTTGCGACTTTAGTCTAACAGTCTCTCTAATTACTGAGCGAGATACGTATTCAAAAATGAACTGAGCCCACCCAACTGTACAAATGGATACCTGACCAAAGGTAGTAGAAGCAATACGGGCTAGGTAGCTGCCTCGTGGGTAGGTCCCTTAATGGTAATTATTTCTCGCCACTGAGCATTAGCATATTGGTTGACAAAATCGACACATCATAAGTAATAGTAATATTTGGTTTTGCATGATAGAAATTTGTGACATAGAAATGATAAGTTGAACACTGTGGATGTGTGAATCAAAGCTTTATTACTTATCTCTACCATTAGAATTGTCTGCCAAGATTGATGTATTTGAGAGTCTATCATAAATGCTATAATTTATACAGAATAACCAGAGAGACGTGTATTCAACCATTTAGACACAAGAACTGACAAAAGTATTCGATAGCTCCGACCTAAAAACAGTCATACAGTTAGTTTATTTTGAATAAGGTAAGGATATGTTACAAAATTTTGTATGTTATTACTAGATGACCCATTATACCTTTGAAGTGATATATAATTTGTCTAAAATGTTAGTAACATGTCTATGCTAGATGGTTGTCTCTAAGCAACGTTGCATGACGTCATTCCAAACAAAATATCGTCAAACGTGTTTCATGAACTATGATTAAAAAAACACCGATTTAACACGAGTCGTAGATATCCCGAACTTATTCATTTTGAACGAGATTATTTTCTCAACCCCTGCAGAATTTTAAATGAGGCAGATATACCACATAAATCTTAAACAAATTGCTTAAAGATAATTGAGAAAGTTTTCTTATTATTTCAGTTAGTGTCACGTGATGATAATTCTTTTTATATTTCTTAAAGATAATTTATTTATAAAGAGCAAATAAAGACACTCGAGCGGATCATATATCGCTGAGTGAAATAGAAAAAACCAATTTCCCATGTGTACAGAAAAATTCATTAAAATTTTTCAAATAGGTTTGTCGAATTTGAGCGATTAACTCTGAATAGAGTCACCTCTTTAGCATTTTCATTATTTACAAGTTTCACGTATGTTTCGTCAGGTATTCATTTGCAAGTTCCTTTGTAAACTGTGATAAAATTGAATTAATCATCAAATATTTATGCCAATATACACTGCATTTTCCAAGTCAGTGAGAACACAACTTGCCTATGATGATTGTTGCAAGATCATTTATTATTAATTAGTAATTCATTGTTTTCTAGCTTTAGACAGGTGAAGCCCCTAGTGAATTCCATTGAAAAAAGCAATATGGGTGTTAGAACGCTGTATCTATCATTTATCTGCACGTGTTGGCATAGTCACTCCAAATAAACAAACGATGAAAAATGTATGAAAGACAAGCAAAATACTGTTTGAGTTTGTTTTGGTATTAACATCATGGAAGTGTATCCCCGTAGGCTGAAGTTTACATTATTGGCTTCATCTCCTAATGATAGCGAGGATGAAGCAAACATATGGATGTTTATTTCGTTCATACTTATTGTATTGTCTATATTCCATTATTTGTGCAGATTTTACATATGAAAAATGTCAAGTTTAATAACTTTTGTTGTTCCTTATATACATATCATAAAACTGATTATTTTATGTTCGAAGACCAATAGATGAAAACATTTACGAACACATCCCTCTTTCCTACCGATAACTGTTTTGAATTTAGATGACTTTTTAAAAATCGAAGGACTTGGGATGAATATGACTGTCATCAGGGTGTCACTTTCGATGTTATATATGTAAAGCTAAAACTTCTATCAATTAATATACGGGATACAACTCTTTCTTTTGAGTTAGGGCAGTTCATTTATCATGCTATCTAACATGACTTTGTAGGGGCACTGGTTGCTGCAATTATGATTGATATATTTTCAAAAGATTATAAGAACGGGACGAGATTTTGTTTCTGCATGATACAAGTATTCCTGCTTTCGCATTAAAGATAAATGTATCATATTTGCGATAAAATCTTTAACAACAAACTTCTTAAAATCAATAGGATTACTTGAGGGTTCTATAAGCATCAAATACATTTCGTAAAACGTGTTCAATTAAAGACCTATCATAAATTGCTAAAGTGAGGCTGAAGTTGAGGCATTGTTCTTCCTCAAAAACACGTGTTAGCCGTACGAGTGAAATGAAAGAAACCACACTATTTTGATTTGATATAACAAACGTTTACAAGAAACTAGGTCTCAAGGGTTGGACGCGCAACATTGCTCGCCCATGAGTTCACTCATCTATCTTAATTAGTGCTATGTTATGTTGTCAGCGTCAAATCAGGCTTCTTCGTGACAAAGACTTTTACACTGGAGACCATCCGTGGCTCGGCGGTCCTTACACGAGTGTCAGTCGTACTCTTTCAGGACATCAATTATTAATCATTATTAGAGGTACTATTCTTTATCTCGGCCTGTCATTATTACCAAGCTTATATTGAATGCATTGGCACATCTATGGAAAGGGTAACGTGGCAACAGAGAGAGAGATAGCTTGACCCTTCTTTCCAATCACCGTATAAACAAAGCCGTCATGAAACTCTGATTTTTGGCTCAGGGCTCAGTGGTAATTGTTTTATATATTGACATTCCGTCTATCATCCTAATAATAGTATTGACGAACGATTCACCGCTATCTAACTGTGTTGATAGTGTGATATTAAGCTATTAGCGCCCGAAGCATATTGCACTGCGGTTTGACTGAATTGTAAGCTGTCACTTCTGGGAATTAAACCGCCAAATGACGATGAATAATAAAACGAGTACTTAATAGCAATTGCCGGTGATTTGGGGAACATTAGTGCAAATCGTAATGTCTATGATTACTTCTGCACGATCAGAGAATATATCAGTCTGGTCTGCTAAAGAGCATTTTGATATTCGTCCAGACAGTGTTATACGTTACAAGACAAATATTTCACATTGATACGCTGAACGTTCAAGAGAGACTACATGTAGAATGCCGGCGTGAATCTATGGCATACGTAAACGATCGCAGACTACGTATGTTATTCATTTCAATAAGCTTGATGTATCAATCAGTCAATCCAACCAACCAACTACTGCCTATCTATTTATTTATCTATCTATCTATCTACTATATATATCCGTCTATCTATTTATCTATTTCTTTATCTATCTGTTTTTCTGTCTGATACAGGTAAATCGTAGAAATTATATATGTTATATGGTGAAGACTGCTGGTGGCCCTTTTAGTGTGAACATCTTTTAATCATTTGAGATAGGGAAATGAATTCGCGTAAGTTAACCGAACAAAATGCGTTCTTTAAATAACTGCCACTTTGGATAAAGAAACTTTATCTTGCAATTGGTAACATTTATTTTCGATTTCGCGAGATCTC
This sequence comes from Phorcus lineatus, assembly GCA_921293015.1. NCBI lineage: Eukaryota > Metazoa > Mollusca > Gastropoda > Trochida > Trochidae > Phorcus > Phorcus lineatus. The sequence continues at coordinate 44,125,323 of OV121087.1, forward strand.
TTTGTTTACATAAAAAAGTGCCACTGCCCCATTAACGGACATCAAATCATGTATTTTTATGCCATGAACAGGTACGGGTACGGCTGTGTCCCAAACTCTTAATTAGTTGTAATGTAGATTTTCTACATTTTCTAAAATGATACATTTTTATACAGAATATGTATCAATCTGCTGTTATTTATCAGTTTTGCCTATCCATATATCAGGATTATATGAACTGTTGGCCAATTTACCTTTTTGACTATGTTAACGTTCTTACACACGTGTAAAACCCTTTTCTCACGACTTAATTTATGGTAAAAATTGTCATTTCACAACAACTATGACAAAGCACGTGCATATGTGTCTTCCCGTCTGAATTACCATTTTAACTGTAAAAACATCTTATAAATTATATTTTTGCTTTGCAGTCACACGGCCTGGTTGGGAAATATTTTTCTATCACCATCTTCATGAATAACATAATATTTTATTACCAGCATATTAACAAATCAAACCTAAAACCAAATTATTTTCTCTTTTAGTCATTTAGTAAAATAAAAAACAACAGCAATATATCCGATATAAAATCGTCTTTACTATAAAACGGAAACGTCGTTTCCATTTAATTGAGTACATATTAACAGCTTAACATTTTATCAGAATTCGAGAGAGCACTCTCACCTTAAATCCGGCAGACTTAAATGAAAATTCCAATTATTCACCAGAAATTACCAATCATCATGCTAAGTAGTACTACTTAATTTCCTATGTTTCAAAGACTTTCGTGATTTTGACCACCTTAAACATACATCAATATATCCCAATTATTCGCTACAAACGAGCTGGCTCGCTCATTGGATATCAACTTGACTAGCATTAAGTGTAGTACGTGGGTTTAGAATACACAGAGCACGTGCAAATCATGCACGCATGGTTTGATGTTCACAGCTCGGGAAATGCGTAAGGAACTATGTTTCCTGGCGAAGCAACCTTTTCCTTGTAGGATATTGGAGCACTCCGGTTTATTCCGGAAACTATTATCGCCACCTGCCCTTAATCAGACCATTCACTTTCACAGTCGTGCGCGTCTCGACGGTCACAAGCTGCTGCAGTCTCATTACTTTCCTACAAGTACTTATTACCATACCATTTTTTCGTGCGTTTTTTTTTACTTTGAAATATGTTTTCGTGGCTCCATTGACATTAATGACCCTTCATTTTGAAAGTCATGGCAGATGTAGACGAATGTTGCATTTCCTAAGTAAAATAAGATCAAAAGTAGTTTTTTTATTCTGAGATTAACGTAAATTGCATGGATGTTTTATCAGCTAATTGTTTTTGTCGGACTTTCCTGATTGTTTCTTCTTCATGTATAATACCTCGAAGATGATGCCAAATTCCCTAAAAGGAATTTGCCTTCATTATGTTTTCATTTTCAGTAAGATAAAAAGTCATGGATTAACTTCCGGTAAAGTTCAGCCTCAAAGCCCCTTTCCCAGCCTTGCTCTATGATCTGTTCGTTATCATCTATAAATCATATATTCGCACTCCTCATTTGTTCAGAGGAGTTTCTATTGTTTCTTATCAACATAATCGTACTTATATGCCACAGCGTGAGGTAAATCCACTATTCTTCTTAGATAATGAATTTTACTTCTTTTCGTCCTTAAAACCTCATCTCGAATGGACTATGTCCGTTTAGGAAAATACGTTCTTACAATATCACCATATCAAACAAAAACGTAATTTTCTGAGGAATGGACAATGAGTTATAAGCACAAAACATTTCTTTTCCATCATGGTCAGTCCCGTTTTGACGTTTGCAGGAAGTCATTAGTTGTGGATCCAACGTTGCCAATTTGTCGATAAAAGCAGGAAACGTGACCACAACATAACGAATCTTGTGCTGAAATAGGTGTTGGACATTGTTAATGTATTGCTAACGATTGTATGTTGAGTCGTCTCTTGCTGTGAACAACACGTTTGACAACATTAGTTGAGTTAAATCGAAGGCGGTTATGTTCTGGAATGATGGGGTCCCTGCTTTATGACATCCAGAGTGTGGTCTTTGAGTCACTGGCCTTGTCTTTAAGTGGCTTGGTGAAACATAATTCTTAGTATTGAAGATATATCTGCGTTGTCTTGCTCAGGAAAGACCCAGGGTTAAGTCATGCGGAATATGGCATCTTGTTACTGCCGGAAAACACTATATCCTTGCAGTGATTAACCGTCTCGAGGTAAATTACAGAGACTGATGACTAGGAGTATAAATGCATGTCTTTACAATTGGATTGTACATGCTAGTCGAGTTCAGTAACCGTTCATAACCAGTCAAATCTAAATTGGCGAGGCTTCAAAGTGCTTCTTCTTTTTCATTCTAAAACCGCGTTCCTTAGACATTGTTCTCAATGTTATGGACATTGGATTTACGTTTGATGAGACATTTAGTATCATGTAGGTTGAATGCGAATATAGTCTGTCAAGAAAAAATAATGTTTCTTCAAGTTGAGCCTTTTAGCTTGGTGTGTTATATTCGTTTTACAAGAGACGCATTTCATAGAATTAAGTTTTATTGTTATGTCAAGATAAGATCATCTCAGCGTCAAACCATATACATTTAAACACAATCCGAATTGAATAAAAGAAAAAGGCTCTCTTCAAATGCGATGAAAATGGTTATCATGAAACCCTTATGCTTCAAATGACGTCATTATCAATCATTAATTTCAAAATAAAGTTGTAAATTGGAACCTGAGTTTTTATGGTCAGTTGTTTAATTCTTGTAAAGGGATTTAGTGGGACCAGGCAGTAAATAGGTCTTTTATATCATGAAGTTGTAAAATTGGAGATCTTAAAAGACGACAGGTTTTATTCTGTATTGATAATGGTATGTGAATAAGTATATGCTATAGAAAAGCATTATCAAATTAGCTTCACTATTTCCATTGAATGAACCTTCCATACAAATAGCTTAACTACGTATAATGTACTAAAATGGAATAAATCGAACTAAAAAGGTTACGTAAAAAGGTTTTTCGAAACGTTTTTAGAGATAAAACTCATTAAGGATGTAGGTCGCAGTGAAGACGGCTTCTTTCAACAAGGGTACTACTTCATACCATAATTAGAGCAGATATAAGATGCAAAGCTTAGAGAGGTCACTGTAATATGCACTCAAAGGGTCTCACAAAGATCTAATAAGAAGTATTTTTGACGATTTGTACTCGAAAGTGTCATTTGGCATAAAGTTCTTTATTTGGAAACACGAATATAGCCTTTTGGTCAGTAAGAAACCTCTTACGTCAAAATGATTCTTCCAATATGAATTAGATATTGAGCTTTGATTTTTAGGAAACCTTTCAAGTATCTGACCTGGTTGGATGCCACATGTTTAGGAACCAAACTAAGGTGTTTTATTCAGCTCACATCGTTTGAGTTTTAACCCAGTTTTGCTGGATGTTAGAATCCGGATAATTTGTAGTTTTACGGATTCAGCAATGCAACGCTCTTTTAAGGATTCATTTTGCATTTCGACTTGTTTTCAGCTGATGTTAAACGAAGTTTGCGTGGATGGTTTGTGTTCCTTTTGATAAGACACGAATAAGAGGGTATTGGAAAAAAATATTCTTATTAAGTAATCATGGACATTTTACATTATCAACAACTTCCTTTTTAGTTAGTTATTGTAGATGCAATGCCAAGAATGATAGGGTTTAACGTGAACAACAAATAAGAAATCACTAATTCACTAATCTCGTTTACTTCTGTATTCGAAAGCGTGAAATGGCCGTTTTTTCAAACCATTGCATAATTAATATGATATGACAAAGATGTGACATTTTGCATTATCCCTTGGATCTTAGACTGTTTGTAGCGTAGGGACATATAACGAGACATTGCAACAATCATATGAGTCTCTTGGCAGGTTTAATAGGTTTGATAATGATTTTTTACGTCACTCTCAGTGAAGCAGCCCTTTAGACTAACGGATATGCTGACTAATAACTTTCTAGCCTATGTACCTATCAACAAAACTGCACCAACAGTTCACATGAGGAGATAGTAATTTTCACATCCTGATTCTCAGAGCTAGGTTAAATATGTAGTTATGATAGCAAGAAGGAGGTGCTTCTCTTTTCCACATTCGTAACTAGTGATCATAATATTAATCGTTAGCATTCTTTCGTGGTCGATAATTTCTAGGTCGAAGAAATTTGATGAAAAGGATGTAAAGAAACACTAAAACAGGTGTTGTATTTGCACATTTAAAGATATAACAGCTTTTGCGTATTTTTCTCTTTGGATAATAATTACATATATAATTTGATAATTTCTTTTCCAGATATAAGGTTACTAAATCTTGATGTCGCGGTTTGTGGCATAATGTTATTGCCGATGGTTTTTAGAGCAATGTTCGCAATGAGATCCTATTCAATTTGAAAGAAATTCTGCTTTTGAAGTAAATGTTTTGACAAATACTGGCTTAAAGAAAAAAAGATGGCAACAATGTCTTTGAACATATATTCATTTTTTTAAACAAAAGTTTTTGCGTATTTGTTAATCTTTAAATGAATTTACGGAAAGCTTTGAAGCACAAATAATGGAAATAACATGTGAATGAATCATAATGGCTAGCGACAACAGTAAAAATAACATCTCTATTATACACAGTCATTAGAACGTCGTTTTGTTAAATGTTGATGGAATCGGAAGTAGTTTAGATATCATCTCACAAGAAAGAAGTCAATTATTCTCTGGACGATAGTGCGTAGTATCATTGTTTTAACAATAACCTTTGAACGTTAAGACGGTTTGAAAGGTGTGGTATCGAAAAGAATGTAAATCAGCCAATTATGTTTCATGACTTCAAGGCTATTAAAAATTCATGTCAAACCTTTGTATCAATGTTTTAGGACGATACCTACTTAGAAAAGAAGGATGTCATCGTTACAAGAAGGTTGAAGTGTCTTTGTCTTAGTACATAAGAACTAATGTTAAAGGGGAAGTAGGACATTTTGTTAAATATTCATGTTTTCTCATTTTCCCCAATAAACATAAGTTTATGTCAAATATTTTATCTTCAGAGGGGCAAAACAATTTCAGACTCGACTCAATCATTCGCAATCGTAGAGGAAATAATCAAGTATCAAGCAATAACCACTGGCGACCATTTTTATGTAAAGATCATTTGGAAATAACTTAACCATAGCTTAATCGAACATGCTACGTTCGTTTTAAAACTGCTAATTTTGAGTACTAACCTTGTCTTCATTTATTAAATTATTTTCGATTTCGTGATCAATTTATCTACCTTTTATATGGTACTGCCCCTTTTAGGTATCACACGCCAGATGGATTATAACTGCTAACGTTTATTAACGATCAAAGTGGCTGTTGACCAAAGGTCAATGTTTCTTGGTCAAGAGGTCCTGGACAAACAGGCCAGACTAAGAGGAATATAGTGACCAAAGTGAAGGCCGATCAATTAACACTATTCCACTAAATAGAGTTTTCGCGAAGACTGGAACAGGCTTAGCTCCACTCTGAAGAAATTAAGTCTAAAGGATGTAGCAACAACATTATAAAGGTGGGCTTAATGGAGGTCTTACTAAGGATGAGTCTAGAGTCATATTAAGGAAACATCCCAAAACATCTTATTGGCTTCCTCTTACATTTCAGGGTCCATTAAAGGAAGTAGATTCTTTATTGACAAATGAACGGTCTGTAAACACACAGTAAGACTAAACCATCCAACAAAATAGTTTAACCACAAGAACAAGTTAAACATATATTTTTCCACAAGGGAGAAACTCAATATCATCTAATGTATCTGTTTTTTTAGGTTAATGCAAAAACATTACGAGTTACATCTTTGTTTCTCTGTAACTCGTTTAATTTTGTGAGAGAGTAGGTAAAATGTCCAAAAATGTTAACATGTTTTCCCTAGAAACTTTTTATCTCAAGAACTGATGACGAACGTATGTTTGCATATGAATGTACTTTATAATATTCAATACATAAGCTTTTTGCATTTTATAATGCATGTCAATCAACATATATAACAAGAAAGGTTTGTAACATTATTCATCAAACATGTTGTCGACTAAAATGTTATATCATATTAAAGATAAAATGACACTGCAATAGGAAACGCGAAGTGTCATCATGTTATATTGGCATTTCAAGATTGCCTTTATACTGTGAAGTAATACTGCCTCTATCAGTTAATGGCAATCATAAATAAACTTGATTAACACTGCAAGCAGTTATGTTTCCCGGGGAAAGTTAATCGAGTTATTTAAAGGCAAAATTAATTAAATATTTGATTAATGAGCGAAACCTATGAAGGAGGATAATGTATAAAACATTGAGAGATATAACTAAATAGCAGTAACCCACGAAATTAACAATCTTTTACAACCATTGTATTTCATATTGATAGTTATAATGGTATATTGAAAGGACACTTTAGTGACGTGATACATATTTGCGTGTATTCCGAATATGTGTGCTTGGTGTTAGTATAACGTAATAAATTGTTATTTTGTTGACCTTCGACGATGGCTGTGAGGATAAGCTTTTTCAGGTTTTCATCGCGACAGAATAAAACTTCAAATGATTTATACGTTCAATAAAACCGACATGTCATTTATAAAGGATTTACCATTATTCAAAGACTTGAGAAAAGGACATGTCATTTATAAAGGATTTACCATAATTCAAAGGCTTGAGAAAAGGACTTTTAAATGGAATAGGACAACAACTCCGAGTCATTTTATGATAAGATCATAAGGTAAAATTGGTAGAAAATACATTCAAAGAAGTTTGCTGTAATGTCCATGGATATTTAAAAATTAGGTACTTTCTTAACTGATCCCTTTAACCATTTTAATGAAAACACAAAATATGTATATTTTTTCTGTTGGGGAATATGAAGATATATGTTTTGCTCCTTGTTGTCTTTTTGACAGTAAAAACGTAAATGTTTTCTCCTAAAGTAGATTTGAAAATGTCATTCTCTAATGAAGGACTCCCAATGCCATTTCAATTTGCTTCCTAGATACTTTATTCCCTCTTAATTGGAATAAGAAAACGCCACAAATGAATGATATATACAATAGAGAGATTTTTTTGTGCAAACAGAAAGGCAAATTATTTCCAAAAACTTCCAAAATCACGTAAACTGTTCACAATCAAATTAATGATTTACAACATGTTTGTACCCTTTAATATTCAACACTTTATGACTACGTTACTCTTTCTTCTACAAAATTTTACCGGGGTTGAATTATTACTCCATATTTTATTGCAGTTTGGACAATAAGGAATTTAGTGGGCGCGTAATTTTCATGCCACGCTGTTACGAACAAGGGTCATTACCGGTGCCACAACAATGGAAGTGCAAGGATTGGTTAATGATGTGTTAATGGCACCATGGACACCACAATGATTGGAATAACGAGGACTCATTGGTAGCGTAGGTCAATAGGCTGGGATCAAATGATATATTACAATGCTCGGGTTGTCGTCAGCCATAATCAGAAGCCATCTCATCACAAAATTGTTCCTCAATAGAGAACCGATTGGGTTTCACACCTCCTGAATGAGTGAGTCACCTACAGTCCTATGAATTAATTGAATAGTTTTCAACACGATATCACAAGAACTATACCTTGAAATGACAATGGGTTTTACTGTCAGCAGAAGTAATTTCCATGGGATGCCACAATTTGACAAATGGTCCCTTTGTGACCATATTAAAGGTTAGGACTGGGGTTACTAGGAACATGTATCAAAACGTAAGCTTTACTTAGGTAAAGATTCATAAACTACTTTCGTAATAAGATTTCGATTTATTAATTCAAAATATCTTAAAAGGTATTTATGAAAACTTGATTTACGTAACAATATAAACGTACAAAATTTTCAGATAAGCTATAAATAGTTATGCCATTTATCATTCCATAGTAATCATGTTTTTGTTAGTACCATGATAGATCATTCATTATCTATCCTTATTACTCGCCCGTTGAAGATACCGCCATTTAAAAAATCTACAATGTGTACATAACATCTAGTGTTGACTGATGTTATATGACGTCACAATCGTTAAGCATGACGTCACAATGTAAACATCGCGGCAGCAATGGTAATCTCGGTGATTTTTATGCTTTTTCTTTGATAAAATTCAGCAAATAATACATGATATACTAAACTCGTGAACGGTATTGGTATTTAACTCGCGTTCCCTTGTTAAATACCAAACCACTCACTCGTTTAGTAAAAATGTTATTAAACGGGACTTCGTTTCGTATTCTCTGTTTATCTATCATGTAGGTTTTCAATCTATGTTGTTTTTTAACGTAAGGTTAGGTAAATGAGGCTGCTTGTTCGATACCCATATTGTTCCGTAGGGTTCCAAGACAGTTCGAGTAATAACTATTTCAGCAATGTTGAAATGACTCAGAAAATGCGACTACAGCCGACAGTAACATATGTTTCCCAACGAATAGATTCGTCTCCTGAGAGTAACTCAGGAATATATGATGAATACCTTGAAGAATCGCGGTTAGACACTATAGAATATATATATCAAATGACAATATTCCACCGTTTCGCATGTAATGTTATTGATACGTTTGATAATAGCCTTCACCGGCTTTGCTTCCCAATGTGCCTTAAATTCAATGTTGACTATGTTTATAGAAAGTATGACAGTCTTAAATGTCTGTCAATAGTGTACTCAGGTTTTGAATAGTAATAACCTCTGGCCTCCACATTTTGATATATTTATTCTTATGACGGAACACGCCTACAATAATGTTTGCCATTTTTTAAAATTCGGAGACCTGTCTTGATATGTATATTTGATACCAGGTCTTTAATTGTTAGCATTTACCTTATAAACACGATCCTTTTGACATTAATTGAATCGGTGTCAACGAGACCATTCATATGCCCGTATTTAACCTTTTCATGATAGCGTATTCATTTAAACAAATGAGAAGTGCAAATGCGTTTACACATTTTGATGTTAAACAAATATAATAAATCAGTTTTTATTAACAGTCCACTTCACAATTGTTCTTGTTTCCGCTACAGGTCGTCCCTTATGTGAAATAACAGAAATCGTATTATGTGCTATCGCAAATAGCAAATTCCAACACAGCCCTTTTATAGGATCCTTGATTACTTTTCCGAAGCAATAGACCAAATTCTCTGAACCGAATCATCAGCAAAACAAATAACACGGTCCTTAATCGCTTACCAAAAGCTTCATATTGCGCTAAGCCAAGGCTGTGAAGTACTTTATTGATGTAGTTGTGTTCAAAAACGCTTGAAAATGCTTCACAACAATACTGACAGAATACCGCGCGGTTTAAAAAAAAAAAAAATAAAAGCAAGCAGTGTGTATGCGCTCCAAAAGGATTTCCAAAGGCTAAATAGCCTGGAATAGTTGCAATAACTCGCTAAAGTGAAGCTTTTGTGTGTGTACTATTAAACACGGTTGGATGTTGATTCACATTGAAAACCATTCAAAGGCAACAGAAAAGCTTTAATAATTTATACTTAGAGCAGATGAAATTTAAATGAATTGCCATGGGAAACACAAGAAGAAAACACATTTGCAATCTAAATGAAAGTTTATCATACAATGGAAAGAAATTGAAATTGAAAGAAAAACCTTATGTCTATGCATAATTCCGTATGTTAGACACAGCGTATCAGGCACGTTAAGCATGATATCACGACGAAGCAATGGTTTACAACAAAGTCAAAATAAGGGGGGAAATAGTTAGAATTTCATCACAGTACAATAAACAAATGGCAGGCATTTACACGCAGAGGAAACATAAAGGAAACATACAAAGTACGCCGAAGTAACATTATGGAAGAGTCTTTCAATTCAACGCTACAATTGTGGAACCAGTTGCAGCACCATTCCGATTCTTAAAAAGAAGCACCAGCGTTTCCGAATATGTATACTGTTATCGCAAAATTCCATCTACTGGGGACCAACAACAATTCCAAATACATTTCTATAAATACTAAAGAACGGATGCAGCATAACTCTAAGTACATACACAGGCAATGGCAATATTACACTCCAATCCCAGGTGTTTCATCTACAACAATCGAGCTATATCAAAACAGTGAAAGACAATAACGACATCCACTACTCTTCTGTGTTAGTCGTTGATTACGGATTCCCCGGAATCAATCAGTGGAGCATTAATAGAATCGACCTGGAGCCATGAAATCACGATTAGGTAGATCACTATTGCTTGCAACCTCGTTATCCGACAGCTTGTTTGTCGGTTTAGAAATGGACTCGTAATTAACCGTCACCCTTAGGGATCACATCTGATCTGTTCATTTTCAACGTAGTGAGGACCGTTAGCGTTCAGAATAAGAATGGATTGGTTGTCGCTGAATGTTTGATACGATGAATTATCACCAAAACAACTCTAACAATTGCTCTTTATGATGGCAGAGCCTTTGTTAAGAACACATCGTGATTAATGAATGGACCGGCAACTAATGCATTTTGACATTAAAATACATTTTAAAAAGTACAACAATAATGATTTAACTGAATATTTTAATAACTCAGCTTAAAATGTGAAATCGGAGACGGACAAAATCTCTAATAGGATGCTTTGATATGCATGGAATTTTCAGAGGATCATTAGTGTAAGGATAAAAAATTTAAGTGATTTGTACAATGTCAGTGACTAATAAAGAAAGTCCAGGTATTTTCTTTTATTAAATTATCTGTATAGAATATCGTCAGCTTGGAATGATTTATCGCTTTAACGTTAACATTTGATTTGAATGCATAGGTGACGTGTAGAAATGCTATTTTGATTTACACATATTATGAATGTTTGACAACAGGCGATATTATGAGATTTCAGGGTTCACATGTCATTTCATGGCATCAACTGATAAGGGAAATAAGACTGACAAAATGCTATATTTCTGATGTCCCAAAGTTAGTTGCAATGACGTCATTTTATAAATGCAGGCATGTCAAGTTGAAATATTTGATCATACTTGCTACCGTGACGAGACTATACATCCAAAACCCTGCAGAAATACAAACATATGCTAATAGTTGGGCGTTTTAAAAGATAAAGGTCATTAAAGACTGAAATTCCTTTGCTTGAGGATTTATTTGACAGAAAACTATCAACAGACTAGAGGGATACCCTCAAATATACCACTTATAAGTTATATGTGTAGTAAAACATATGATACCTCAAGCCTTTCAATTAAAGGGACCTTCATATTAGGATACTTGTTTTACGTTAATGAATACTAGTGTGAACTATCCCGCCAGGAGCTCGGCAACTCTGTCTACAGTAGAGAACTGTTAAACACGCAGTAAAGTTTGGATGCAATGCTACTCTGAATTTCAGTACAGTATGCATGGTTCGCTAGTTCCAGCCGATGCTCGCAGGTTTCACCGCAATGCATAGCCACAATGGTGTTGCGGGATTTATCCTTGCAATAATACTAGCAGCTGCTATATAAGTGAAAAACTCTTGAAAGCGGCTTAGAACCCCAAATCAACTCACCTCACTAATGAAAAATTGAATTGCAATAACACGCATTGCGACCATGCCTTGATATCGTTCATTATTTACTTATTGTGCACATTCAAAGTTCCATAATGTTGCATGAACAAAGTCTGTTTCTAATAAACATATTTTAGAATTAATATAAAAATGGTCGCCATCACAAAATGGAAATTATCAGGGTTGATTCTTATGTATTGGCTTGCATAAAGAACTTAAAAAAGAATCCATTATATGTGAACTCTTTTTGAAAAAATTGTCCTTATTCATAACTTTTTATCATGGATTTTACTCGGTCAAGTGTAAATTGGGATGAACACTCTTAAAATAAAGAACAATCTCGTTGACATGTGATCCTACTTTATAGACAGATAAACACACGTTTTGTTTGTCATTATAGGTAGGTGCTCTTATCAAAGTAGAAAAAGTATGTTCTAACAGACTCTTATTTATCATTTTGCTTCGACTTCACATTTATACTTCCCTCGATTTACCGACGAATGACCACCATATTTATACTATAGTGATAATGAGTCTGATAATGTTGTAGAATGTGTTATTTGATATGGCCTATTTAGTAATATACATCGAGAGCGATAAAACATGCTCTAATTACGGTAATATTATATTCAGATAGACATTTGACTGTTACCACCATGCACTCTAAGGTCTTTTATCATGGGCAGAGTAGGCAGGTGGGTAGTATTAATTTGTAATGCCAAATCCAACTCACAGATAGGCCATTATAATGCTCGTCTTTCGTTTAAGTCGTCACAGTGGGTTAGTTCTCAATTTGCACTACCGATCCCAAAGGGAGAGTTTGTGATCCTTAGAATGAATGGATTGGTAATTTCAAGATCGGAAATGCATGACAGTCATTCGGAACAAGGGCGTCAAACGGGGTTGGAAACTTTGGACACAACACGTAAACCTTAAGTAGGAATTAACTCCGAATTTGCGTTCACGACTTGAACATTTTGGAATGTTGTTAAGGAAAATCCCTTTCCTTGTTGAGAAAGAGCTCATCAGAGGACTCACGCGATTTAGCGTGCTGAGTGGAACACTCAACTTGATTCCATGTGTGAACGGGATATGAGGACTTGAAGCCAGTAAGCGCTGATTTGATCTTGAAAGAATGACTGATTAATAACGGTACCGTATTGTACTGTGTTCGTTTTAAGTTCCAAGCGGATTTTTAACAGGTTCCGGTTCAAACGGAAATAGCTTCATTCTGCAGTTTCATAGAAATGTAATTTACGGTTATCGAATGAAGTTGCGTTTACTTTTTTGTTAATTCAATTTTGATCGAAATAAATCGATTCGTATGTTTTAGCCTTCGTAAAATATTTATGACGTAGCATTAGTTAGGCGCTTGTATTTCGATTTATTACATAAATCTCATGCAAATAATGTATGACCCATCCTCCACAAATATTGTCTTCATGCAACATTATATATGTCCCATCTTCCACAAATATGTCTTCATGATTATGTTGCATGAAGGTACAATCTATATCCCCTTCACCCGCAAGTATTGTATGCATGCAAGATAGTGTATGCCTCGACAACTTCATGAAAGATAAAAAAATACCCACATATCTTGTACTCATGCAACATAATATATGCCCTCTCCACCCACAAATATTCACTCCCTGCAACACAAAGTATGCCCCCTCCTCCACAGGTATGGCTTTTGAGTAACATGATATGTGCTCTCGCATCACTAAATATCGTTTCCGTACTTGACGTCAGGTATGCAAGTTCTTTTGATTTCATAAAATAATTATTCATACAAAGACCTTTATGATGAACCGTTTTGACGATCCCTACGCCCCCCCCCCCCCCCCCCCCCCAAATGAGTTATTATTACATTATGAACAATATATTTCATTGATTGTTAGAATAATGAAATTATTTTGATTCTAAAAAATTACACAAGAGTATTCGACACATAATACTTTTTCATCATATTTAAAAACATATTCCATAATATGTCCTTTAGTAAACTCATTTACGCACTTCAAAACAATGATGAACACGAGGTCAATTGTGTTAAGAAAAGTGTATTGATAAAACAATAGTTATTAGGTACATTACAGTGTACCCACACACATTGTTCAACCATGTGTCGGAAACCACTTGATGCGTGGAATTGTTCAATACTGAAGAACCATGAAACAATACTGAATAACCTTTAGGTATGATTTGATCTATAACAAATCACAATGCATTAAAAGCCCAAGAAAGATTATCCAAAGCATTGACTGCCTATTGAACCACTGATAGTTCTAATGGGTCATGTTCTAAATGAAGCGGATAAAATGTCTTTGTTTCAATAGAAATTGACAAAACTCAGGAAATCGCGCGATTCGGATATAACACAGCCCTTCGAGGAAACGCAATCATGCCCTGTTTGCGCGACACCACTCTTAGGTATAAATTGATCAAGCACTAAGGCCAGATAACCCATTGAAGTGGAAATGCATTAGAAGTTTGTAGAACAAGCAAATGTATACAATGTGAAAAACATTGACATAACTATAAAACAGATAGGGCTATTGATTCTGATGTTCTAAGGTTCAAATAAAACATTTCACAAGTAGAGGAAGAGACTTTATTTATCCCCAGAACGGCAACTGATTTAAGGCACGCATGAGCCACAGCTACTGTAACTTTGTTACGCCCAACGCAAAGTGTCACATCGTCTCCAGAGGCATGCATTCAGCAGCGGCCTCTCTGGCATTAAATGCGATTACCAATTATACAGCTCCGTATTCCAGGCGGCAGAAAGCGCAGTTGTAATAGTCAATGGTTATTCTTCAATTTGCCCCCTGATTCCTCGCTTTTTGGCAGATTTCTGAATAATATTGGATCATCATCAGACGTTGTCAATCAACCGAAGGAGCATTGTCTCAACAAATAACTCACATAGTGATACGATACAGACACGAGATTGCGAATTTTATGAGGAAAATTTTGAATTTGTGATACTTTAACTTTATTTTGAAAAGAAATGATTCATTGTTTATTGTTGTAACATATTTATATTCGGGATCACACTGTGTGCAATATTAGAATTTCTTGTTAATTTTCGGGGCGAGTCAACTGACGGATTCGAACCCTCAGAGTCAGACGAAAGCGCAAACACTGACCGTGCCAAATGTCGTGCCACCTCGCCACCTCTCCATCTCGCCTATTTCGATTTTGCCTGACTAAGGGTATAGGTCCGAATCACTTTTGCACAATTGCTCTTAAACTGTAGTTTTAACACTGTTTGGCGTACAAAAAAGTTTATTTCCCAAACTTCATTGTGCTGTCATATGAGTTTGTTCAGTTTTGAAATAGCGTTTTTCGATTTTCATCTTAATGTCTATGTAGACAGTTTAAGTATCAATAATTTAGAACTGTATATTAACAGAGGCCATTTGAAATTTTATGATGTTCACTGAAGCAAATACTAGAGTGTAATTTCAAGACAAAATGAGTTTTAGCTCATTTCACGCATTTATATAAAGGTCAGAACATACTTTGAAATTGGCGCATGGTTTTCAGATCATAACCCTTCTCGAATTTCAATTATTGATATTTAATTTTCTTCCTTGCAGCCCGACGAACGACAGACAAACACACGATGTCGCCCGTTGTGGAATATCTATGGAAGGCAGGCCTTGCTGTTTTATTTATACACACCGTGCTAGTAACAGGTGAGAGCTTTTTGTACCTTTTATGGAATCAAATATGAAGGTTGTTGTCTTCTCATGGTTCTGTATTTTCTTCAACAACAATGGCGGTTGATGAGGATCAGTACATTGTATGAAATAGGAACTCATGGTCCGAGGATTTTGGGGAATAATGAAGACAATTATATGTGAATGATTCACTTTTAAAGAAGTTAAAGAAGCTTCGTTGTAGACAGTTATCTGACGGTCCTTTGGGGGGAGAGACGAACATATTCAATAAGGATATTAAAGAAATCCTTTTTTTTAGAAATATGATAACGAAAGAACATTTACTTAATACATTAAGAGGACGATCCTACAGAAACAATAGCCATTTAAGAAGAAGGCGAAATATGTAAGTCAAGCACAAATTGATTAGATGGAAAATCAATATGCGATAATGATTGACACACTACAAGTAGATAACGTCCAGCATCACTCAAAAAGATTAACCTTTAACAATAGTCAGTATGCTGTTAGATATCATTTGAACGACATACATATATAAGGATAGATGTGCATTTGATATTATGTATATATTTTGGCATGCATATGGTTGTGTATCAACCATTCGTTAAGAAACACTTGCTCTTCTTGCTATGTAACACAATAAGGTTAGAATAGAATAGGAAAGGTTGTTATTTGTAAGGTGTACACGCTAAATTTAAAAAGCTAATTTTACTGAAGGAGCTATGTGTCATAAAACTCTTGGCGTTTGAATAAAAAAAAGAAGAGAACAACTCTAGGCCTATACCTACAAGAAAACAGTATCTTATTTCAGATGAATGTCAGTAGGAACCAACAGGAACTCTTTTTGCCACAAGATCGTAAAAAAACGTTGTGTTATCTTTTGTTGATATATATGATCGTTTACCTCATAAATTTAGACACATGTATATATGTGATAAAATGTTTATCACATTCATGTTCTTTGCCGTGTCGGATCCCTTATGTTATTGGAAACAACACCTTTAGAACCAGTCAACAAAGTCAGAATAAAAGAACTGTCCTATACAGATATATATTGCTATAATTGATTAAACTATGATAGTCTATATCCAGAAAGCCTATGACGTCATTGACAGTGTAGGTGTAAGGTGGGAGCAATTACTTGCCTCTGTTAAAAGTAATAATGAATATAAATGATGAGGACCTCACCAATAACTTTGTAGTGCGGTATGTAGAATTTGTGAATTGTTCGTTCAAATCTCGTTTCTATTTTATAAATAAGAAAGTGTTTTATGATGGGTATTTCTTCTTAAAGTAAACTTTCGGTTAGACTTTTTTTTATACATTTGTTGTCACACAAATCTTAGATTTATTATGGTACGATGTTAGGTTAAGTGAGTTATTGTTTGCCGCCGCTTAGGCGATTTTTATGCCATTACTGATAGGTGGAAAGTTGGTGTCTTACAGGAAACATGACATTTTCTTGGCAGTAAATATACCTACGACTTTGTTAAATGGTAGTGTCATGTTTCTGTTATTTCCTTGATCTATCTCGAGTGTCAACTTTGTAAAATGATTGCCCTGACATCTTAAAGGTTTATTCTTTTACTGGTCTTCTTTTAGTTAGGAGTTTACTCTGATGTCAACTCCCCTGTGGAATCGAAATAGCTTCAAATTAAACGATATAAGTAAATAAGTAAGCGAAAATCGTTCTCTTAAATATCCCACAGAGACTATTGAAGTAGAAAAAATCCCTGTCTTTGGAAACTAATTATTGTACAAAAAAGTGATTGCAATTCCCATCGGGGGCGAATAAACGCACTGATGTGAAGAAAAGTCGTGCCAAATTACCATTACTCTGGCTTCTGACAAAACGAAACGACTCAAGCACAATGTTGAAATCAAGGATTTGTTTTCTCAAATAGATGGTTTAAATGAATGACATCGTGTCGCTTGTGTCTTTCGAGTTGATGATTAATGATCTTGGATTGCTGTGCCTTGATAATATATGTAGGTATCCTATACCGCTCAATGTTGAAACATATTTGTTTAAATGTGTATTTATCAATGATAGAATATATTTTTTTTAAACTGTTACAAATGTAATTGTGTTGTGTCAAATAACTAGCCTTTTGAAATACGGCTTAAGACATTGTACATATTGTACAAATTATGAAAAATAGAATCTACTTTTTTAAATTTTCGGGAGAAGTTTATATGAAAGTCATTTGTACGTCATCTGTTTCATAAACATATAATTAAACGTACAAGGAACAACCTGAACAAATGTTGTTTGTTAATGCTGTTTACTGAGATAATACATTTTGATAATCATAATATAACTAATATAAAATATATATAATTTCATAATTACCATCGTCTTCAGATTATATAGAAATAATCATGGATATATTCGCAAAAATATATCCTTTTACAATACAAAGCAGAATAGTGTTACTGTAAACGTTGTTATCAAACCGTTATGTGACATGGCAATATTGAAAACAGAATTAACACGCTTAAATATTGTTACGATTCCAAGACCTCTGTGATTTCAAAAGGTTAGCTTCATTATACATGCATTACCAGATTTTAAATTTGGGGCTTAATGTCCATTAGTTATCATGATCACCGACAAGAGCATTAATGAGATTGCTGACGTAAAACAGTTTCATTAGCGTTAACGAGATGACGGATATTTACCTCAATACGCGTACCACTGGGTATATGCACATTGAATAGATTAATTTACAAATGAAAATGCTTCGCAATCCCTTCGTATCCATGCCAAACCAATTATAAAGGATTTGCATTAGGGTACCGATGTCATTTTGAAAATAGAGATTAGCAACCGCTAATACATTGAGATGGGATTTGTAGGGTGTAATTCACAATTAAAACAGCTGACGAAATTATATAGGGTGCTTTTCTAACGTTGTTCAAAGAAATGTAGAAGCATTGTTGTGTACATGGAATTCATCTGATCAAGTCAATATTCAATAGGCAATATTAACATTTAACGAGACGAGTGGCATTGTATACCTTACAGCGTACAATTATACTGAAAGACAAAAGCCTGTAGTGGCAATGTTTCAATAGTTCAAACTCAAATCTGCCGATATCTGCAGGGTGATGTATATCTATGGGAAATGATTGTTAATTTTCATGGTTAATGGTGCTGGAGATTCTTCTCAGTGACAACCTGTGATCGCTTATGGTCATGAAAAAAGAAAACAGATCTCTCTGCAGTATATGAAAATACACCACAGGTATGAGCTGTTCAGAGTCACGACAGCATTTACTTTTCTTAATATTGTGAACTCCTTGAAGCTTAAATTAAATTTGTAATCACCCAATGGATAAATTATGTTTCAAATGAAAGTGAGGTTATCAATGATCAAAAGAAACAAATATGACTATCATTGCAAATGCAGAGAGTTGATGGTGAGGGCGGAGACCTGCCGTTATTTGTCATTATAAAATAACCATTCCCTTTGGACTTTCTGTAGGCTAAGTGTTAAGTTGTGTTTCCGGCAGGGACGATTTCGTCCACTAGTGTACGCTTAGTTATAATCACTTCATACATACGGCTATTGATTAGCTATGTATAGTCAAATCATAAAATGTCAAGTTACCCCAGTAATGACAGAGTATAGGCACATGACATAAGGCCATTATCGTGGATTAATGGTAAAAATGTCAGAAGATTACATCTCAGACGATGTAGAATACATCAACTACACGACAGACACCAGAAATTGAGGTTACTCTTTCATAAATTATCCTCTTAGTCATCACGTTCTCTCGATTCTAATTAGATGGAAGAGGCACAAGTTAACGTCTTAGGAATATACTGAAGGAATAGACGAGACATATTTAAGAACTTTGGTATATAAAAAGGTACTAAGACTTAAAGGCAGGACTAACGCCAAGTCAATATCGAGATAATCCCGTAGGGACAATGGTATTATTACTCAATATCATTTAACCATTTGTTACTATGACAACGAGATGTTACTACATCAGCGTAAGGTCAACATTCTTTATTCATGTACCTATTTCCAGATACATTATCAGGAAGAAGCGTTGTGATACTGAGATGGCAATTTTGGTATCCGAGCCCTGCATAAACATTACAGAATATGTGACGGGAAACCTTTAAGCGAGTGAAAATGATTTAGCCTCAGAGACCAGCAGTTGAGAGTGCCATAATTCTTTTTTTTATGACAATAACATTGCGACAATAACATGGCGTATTTATCTTTCTTGCATTGAGATATAGTCCAAATAAGGATATACATTTTGTTCACCCATTTTTATTACATTACCCATGCAAAGAAATGTTGTCCTTAAGAATAATAAGAAATCTGGTTCCAATACAGCATAATTCATAGCTTCTTGCCAACAAACGATTTGCTAACGAAAATGGAATACAAAGATTCTAATAAATGTTCCTCCTGTAGCTCTAAGATAGAATCAATATATATTGCTTTTGCCATGCGAATGTATATTCGTTATGGAAATCTGGAAAGAAATAGAACAATGGATATAAGAGAAAACGTAGCAACAATAACTTTGACAAGAAAAACTATTATTTTAGGAAATTGAAAAAAGAGAAAATATGTTTATTATTAGAATCGTAAAGTATAACATATACAAAATGAAACAAATGAACAAGCGACCAAATCTTAAACATATCAAAGAAGAAATTAAATCAATATATTATGATCAACTCAATAACTTTAGCATGCAATACATGTATCTGTTTTCTTTGAAAGCGACATTAACCGATTACCGTATCATATATGTGAACGGTCTTGTATCTTGCATCTTAATGAGAACACATTATGGGTGGTAAAAAACAAAGTAACTCCCTCGCATTAATTTCACACCCGTAACTGAATAAGATAAAGAGATAGTTTTTACACTCGATATGAAACCAGACTATGACATTTCTTAAATAAAACAATAACAATTAATTCAGCGAAATTGTAATTAGTCATTTAATGAATATAATACTAAGAATATAATTGCAAAAAAAATTTTCTAAGACGGGGATAACGGCGATGACTTATTAAAATGAAATCATTCAGTAAATTTTTATCTGATGAGGTTTGACAATAGATTATATAACATGATCACCCAAAAGCGCCTTAATGTTGATCGCGTCGCTAGTAGGTAACATCAAACTCGTTAATAAGGCCCAACCTGCTTCAACGCTGAAGTCGATCTCAGATTCATCTTGGCTTACACCTAATCCCACCTTCTGGCAACGACCCGTTTGTAAAAGTAGTCGACGTTTGTTGACGTTGACATGCGGGACATATCCGGATATCCTGGATATGTTCGGAAGATAAGAGGCTTTTACAGAGTGCTGGTATCGATAACTGTGTTATGTCCTGACATTGTATATACAAGCCCTCGCGTCTTGTGCAATCTCGAAGTTGGTATGAGAACGTCGGGGATGTGGTGTCGTTGTCATTCTGTTACGCCCAGTTGTTGTTATGAACGCGTTAAAGACGTTACGTAAAGGTTACGTCCTGTTGTTATGGAAACGAAGCCCAACGAGGTCATGTGTGAAGGGTAAGCTGAAGAAGACAGACCAACGAAGAACATTTGGATGATTGATTTCACATTTACACCATCCATTTGTAACCAGAATCATCCTATCCGTGAAACAGTAACTTACAGTAATTCGTTTTCGAGCCAACTAACCTTACTACAACGTATGACCTGCACATGGTTTAACGTAAGTCCTACGCAGACAATTGATTCATAAGGGTATACTAGGTCTTTAAATTTCGTTGATGGATTCTTGACGACCCTTTGACATTAACCGTTCTTATCATTAATACAGTATGAATGGCACGTTGTGCAAAATGTTTTGTATGCGGCTCGTCAGTTGACTTTTATCATAGATATTATATTTTGACAAGAGTCCTGGGTATGATCTTCAAGAATGTTACAATGCTGCAGGAATTCCGAATACCCCTGGCAACAACCAGTCGTGATTCCCTCCCTAGGGACTTTAATGTCCTATTGTCACGTGATGAAGATAAGCTGGAGGGTTAGCCCAGATAATGACATCGACTGGATTTTGACACTGGTCAGACAATAAGATTGAGATTTATTTTCTGTAAGTCTCTTTGTTAGAAGCGCTGGATCAAGGGATTCAAAAGCCTTCGTTGTATTGGCCTAAAACCTTAAGAACTCAATTTTGGTTCTGTAGGATTTAGGGATAGAGCACGGACATATCGATCGTCTTTAATGGTAAAAGCGCACATATTACTTTGTGTTTTCACCTGCGGAGAACTTTTACATGGATAAACATTATCTTGCGGATTTGCATAGAATCACGTCGGCACACTACGTTATCTTCTTTACGGACAATATGGCATTATGATAGAATGTTACTGATAAATATCTTTGCTAAACCCTTTCTTTAATACACGTAGGGTTTAACTTTGAATATAATCATATTTCATACCGGTCAATCAGCATTGTTACACTAATAAGTAAGCTAATCCTTTGCAACGCAAGTCGAAAAACTTCCTAAAGCTTTAATTCTAAAATCAATATTGATTTTAATCGATTCGAGAATCTTCATGAGCAATTTAACTGAAAGTCTTGTAATGTCACAATTCATTTGATACTTTGGGCTCTGCTAATATAGCTTTTCATAAAAGTTTTGAAAAGGAAGGTTGAAAACATGAAATATTTCTGTAGCATGTCAAAACCAATAACATTTATTAGATTTGCCGACTCTTCATAATGGTTGTAATCACAGTTTTTGTTTAAGAGTCAAACCCTTACGTTTGCTAATTGGAAACTGAAAGTGTGAAGTGAGAGACGCCAATAGCAGAATAGTTCGGTCCTTGACTGAAGTACCTGTTTCGAATTCAATATTGATTGTGAACAAATCAGCTTCGATAATCCTAATGAAACAGGACCGATAAATGAATTTATGGTTAACGCATGAAACATCCAAATCATCATAAATCCGTAGTTGTTGGCGTAAATAAATTATATCATGATTATTTAGATTAAAGTGGGAAGATTGTTCACTAGACGGACGTAACAGGCTCTGAAATACACGTTTGATATGATTAAAAATATTGATAATCAAATGTGAAGCTTAATATCATAATTCAAAGAGTTTACAATTGGTTCCGTACACCACCTGGACTAATATATAAATTATTCCAACCAATAATTCAATGAATAAAATATACAACAAGCTATTCATTGTATTTACTTTCTTTCCATTAACTTCGTCGTAAAAGTAAAGGACACCAAGTAAAGGACAGCGGGGTTTATGCGAGTGAAAGAAAGATCAATTCTCATAGATATGGAGAAATATTAATCACGTAGAGGTTCACAAAGTAAAGGTATCATAATTCACCTTAGAAAGACATATTTCATCTGGAGTAATTGTTGTAGATTTCCTACTATCAACGCAGCCTGCTATGTGTGATTGGTAAGGCGCCGGGCGCCTTTCAAAACGTTTTTGAAGAAAGTCTATTCAATGATCCTTGGCGTTTATAATTTACCGACGACTTTAAGACGGGATTTTTGAGCTTGGCGAAATGAGTCCCTCAAGAATATTTAATCATGGTAGAAGATACTTGTATCACGAGCAGAGGGAACCTGTCGGATTGCTTATTCGAGGCTTTGAAGAAGCGGCATCAGTCTTCATACAATTGCAGATTGGCAATCACGGATGTAATAAAGAAAACTGAAATGGGCCATTCTGGCAGAATGGATACACTGCCAAAGCTTGAGAGATCCTCGCCAACGTTTTGAAATATTATTGTTCGATGTGAAATCTTTACGCAGGGGAACAAAGGGCTTCGTTGATTCAAATAGACATGAGGGATTAGGGGAGGAGGATTTACTAGTACTTTAAGGATGCTTATCCCCTTCATGCTGTCATGGCTTTAATGAATACAAATGTGTTGCGTTCGTGGGGACGTTCGAATTGAGTTGTAATAAAAATTACTAAAGTATACATGAATCATTTATACAAAGAGTATGACTGCACATAATACCCTGGGCCTACTTTATGGAACCGTTTGTATCCTTGAAGAGAGGAGTTGCTCCTGGGATTATTTCGAAATGGTTTACGAGATTTAAGACTAGAGTCCGGGAACCGTCAATGAAAATCAGATAGCACATCAAGCAAGCGGCGGTAAAATTTAGTGAGATATCTCTAAGGCATTGAAGGCGACAGTTTAACGATTCCCGTGTGAACATGAAGAACTCAGCAGAACTCTGTTATCAATATGTACAAAAAGAATACAGGGAATGTTAGTATAGCTGCGATAATTAAAGTTCACCAATCCACATACGTGTTAGAATTAAAAAGAGAATTTTGATACTCTGACATATGTTCATATCAGCATTATTGTAATCATCGCATAGTTGCATTGCAGACGTGGCAAAAATTATTAAATATTCATGACGGTAAGATTACTGAAAACAATACTGTTGGTTATTTTCATTAGAGCGGAACCTTGCTTTCGTAATGTGAAACCTCTTGAGAGTAATACTTTCTCTACACCTACAACACCTTAGTACATGTTAAGTTTTTTGTTCACCTGGCGTAGATGAATATTGGCAAAGAAGACAACTGGGAATTCCTTTTTCACACGTCCTTTGTTTGTGAATGCCATTCCTCCTTCAGGTAATGGCACTGAAAGAATTATTATAGTATCTATGTTGTAGGGTTCCTATTCAAGAATCATTTCTAATTCAGAAGAGGCGTGTGATGTTATAGTAATGTTTGGAATTATCGATTTTATTGACATCTTTGTCCATAAAAAGGAATATTCAACGATTTAGCTACGTCATTTCAATTTTTTTGTCAGAAAAACATGTTATCTATCGTTACATGTCTTTGAACGTTCATGAATAATCCGTTGGTAACCCGTTGATAAAGGTATTTATGTACGCATGAAGTAAACTACAAAGTATGTCTTTCTATGTTCACAAAACATGTTCAAAACTAGACATCATATTCTAGACGTGCAAAAAGTCATACTAAAAAAGTAAAAAGTTACAACAAATCGATTACAAATCATTGTGTTTTTGCATTTTTGGTACTAATGCAATATACAAGGTAAGGATTCAACATAAATCATGAACGTTATAATGATCTTCGAGATGTAGAAAGTGGCGGAGTGTTCCTTGGCCACATAAACACTTGAATGCATATACTTTGTGATAATTGTTTTACGATTAAGCAATAATAATGTTTTCATCTTATAAAAGTCGAGAAAAGTGCATGTTTAAGCTGAAATCATTCGGTGACGGTACGTGTTATGGCTTATATGAAGATCGATTTCGACCAATTTCATCTTTGATAGCATTTGTAAATTGTTGTTGTGTAGTTGAATGATTAAGGGGAAAGAACGTCCGGAATTGTTTGAACAAAATTTGAAAATCGAGTAGTTCCCGTTTTTTGAATATCTGTCATTTATGCTTATTTTTACGCCGATTATTTTTCAAATTGAATGCGAGCTAATCATCGGCCACCGGGTCACTTTCTATTTTAGTGCAAACTATCGAGAAAATATCGATTTGATTTTTGTGTTCTTTGCTTTATGTTACGTTTTTTTAATAAATCAAATTATGTTTTGGTAATGTTGATTTTATTAAAATATCAAAATTTAGATAGGTATAAAAAAAACATCCTTTTCAAAATAAAACACAAAACCTGACATCTCACCTTTTGGTAGACATCAGTAATCACCAATAATCGCAACTTGACAATCTGTCCCGTTTTGAAAGGTTTTAAACTATGCTGTCTGCTAGAGTATCTAATACAGGCCACGATAACACACAGGTTTGTAAGTGGATCCAACGAAGCACTTAACCTAAGTTTATTGCACTGCGTCACGGTAGCCTTATCAAGATAGACAGACAAACGGCAAATTGATCAACAACACCTTTGTCCACTTTCTTTCCGTTCGTAATTGCCTTCAAGAAAACCATGCAGTGTAGCCAGACGTCGATGTCTATAATTAACGTTAAGCCAAAGCTTTTGACATATGCCTGTCAATGTCAATCATGGGACGGAAAGATACAGCTTGGTTAAAACGCATCGTTTCAATGAAATATATTCTATCAAGGGCAACGAGGATGACTCTCAACATTATGTTTTTTTCTGCCAGAAGGATATTTGAGATTCGTTTCGACGTCGGGCAGATGAACGATCAAAGATGAAGAGCTTTCACAAGTTTAAAGCAATGTCAGTATCATTGATTTCCATATAAGCGGACCACTCAAAGGTATTTTCCGGAGTCATGCATTCCATGGCTTTAGTTTACAAATTAAACATTTACAAGATAATGAAAATAAGTAGACATGCAGACTTTCAGAGATTTAAATACAAGGAATGTGTAACAGATAATCGAGATGATTTCTCAGAAATTCTAAATTCACAATCGGCAACAGCAGTTGAAAATAATGAATATCTCAGAAGTTGATTGGCGTTCAAAGTATTCAAACAGCATTAAGAAAAGAATTAACCACTATTACAATTTATTCATGAAAAAGACAGTTTCTTGAATAACTCAACCTATGTAAAATATCAAGATGCAATCATGTAATTACTTGAAACTCGTAATGTTCTAATGCCAAGTTCTATTGGCACTATGAAAAGTTTAAAAACCACAATCCATGAACTTTCCGAAACGTATTTTATGGGAAGCGAATGAATAATCTGAACAAAGTCCGTTCTCTCTGAGTTTGCATCCTGCAGTCAAATCCTATAATATCCTTATAGACAATCTGTCTCCTTGTTAACCATTTCTTTCAAAAAATAGGAAATGCGCATATCAGCCGTAATGCCTAAAGTTAATGATATTTTTACATTTTCTATCTTCATGAAATGACGAGGTTTATCAATGGTTAAAATGAACTTTGAATTTGTTTTTATTTTGATTCATTACGCATTGATCACATCTGGTAATCATCTGTTTATTCCATGAAAGTTGGCTTTGTAGAATTATGTTCTGAAAAAGGAGATAGATAAATAGATTTATTACCTTACATTATTTGCAAATGAACAAACTCTTCAACCTTTTTGGAACGAATCAATTACCTTTTTCGGTGCCAATTGAAGATACATGATATCCATTCCTTCTTTGGTCATTCAGCATCCTATAACTTCAGAGGAGGTCATTTATAACAAGGAGATGGCTTGAACATAGTATGTATCTCTTTCAGTGTAAGGTTTGACGTATAATTTTAAGCATATGAAGCGCATTATACCTCGTATAATAGCTAGCACTAAATGAACTTATAAAATTAACACTAACAGGGGGAAATCATTCGGATTAAATATGTATGAACAACAGAATATCATTATCAACACCTCCGTTTCGTTAAAAAACCCCAACATTTTTAGAAAATGTTACATACCTTATGCATATGATATTAAAATTGAAACAAATGTAGCAAGAACAGAGTATAAACGACATTTACATCAACCGGTTATAATTTAAAGTGGAGAAAACATATGAGTGTACATATCACTTTAACATATCACATGAAGTGGAATGCGTGTACATGATGTCAAATTTAAAGGTATACTATTAGTTTAATTCAATATTCAACCCCTATGATCTGTACAATATATCAATATAATGTTCTCATGATGATACTGAAATCGCTTACCTTTGATATTAAATATATCAGCTATATATAAGACATTTAGATGACGTTTTCACCTACATAGTATTTCTTATCCTCGATAATTCCGCATTCTGGATAGACAGAGTTCACAGTGACATTGTAGTAAATCGTGCATCTAATAAATTGTAGTTTGCGCCTAATTTCTTAGCGTTCTAACATTTCTCATGCTTAAATCCGCCTTGGACATTCGGACATGCCATTGACCAGTCTGGCGTCTTGACCACTTAATATTTGAATGATGTAGTTTAAGTTAATTGATCTAGGAGAAGTTCGTCTCTCTAGTAATTAATGCCCTGATTTGTCAATGAAATTACAATAACTAAGTGGTGTCGAGACAAACTCTCACGTTTACTGCAGAAATGTATCCGTCTTTAATAGTTGTCATTATGTTCTTCTCTTTTGGGGTATGAAATGCGTGAAATCTGTGAACAGAACGTCAGACCCTACATAGAAATCAATAAGGCACGTTTTAGCATAAATGAGTACATGATTTCATACATAGAGACCCACAATCTGGACAATGACATCTTAAGTGTTTCCCGTGTACAAATTGGGCCCAGTCTGATATATCGACCTCCTTTGTAGCTTAAGTTCACTAGAGTGTCGTAAGAAACACAGATTTGATACTTGATGGTAGACCATCGCACTTTACCACATCAAAAGAACCACGTGCAAATTCAATCTGGCAGAGGCTGTATCCTAAGCGTCCTGTATCCATCCTGTAGAGACTTACTCTCGCCTGTGGTAATCATGGTGTTCCCAACAGAAGCCTAGCAAGATTCATTATATTCTGCCTCTAATGGAGTCTAGAGGTAATGTGATAAGTTAGCAGCGTGGTGGGTGAAAGTGGTTGTGGATAAAGTCTATCATGCTATTTGGATAAAAATGGACTACTTTGAGTATTCACCGAGACGAGAAGCCTCACGAGCACACGCAATTAATGATGGCGCTCACATTGAGAAACATCAACCCATGTACTGGGTCGATCCGGCGATCATTCACGAAAGTGTTCAAGTATAACACACCAAAACCCATAATAACTTTTATAAAAACGTCTCTCTTTCAAAACAGGAATTACGAGTGTAGATGCTAACATTAAAGCCATAAAGAAGGTGAATGAGATTAAAATGATAGCATGATGCTTTTTTTTTAGTAAATATCAGAAGTTTTACTTGTACTTGAAACTGAAACGATTCAAATATATCTTAAGTATGAAAATTCTAAATTACACAAATCGATGGTATTAGTTATGTTACAAAAGTAAATAATAAAGACCTAGCGAGCTTGTTAATGTCATTTAGATGCTAAATATGTCACTAATACTGTCAATGGAAAATATGTTTCGAAAATTATTCAACACATGTTATGGATTCCGATATATGTCTACGTATGGAATATACAGAGGAAGGTAAAGGAACACACGGTGTTCAGATCTTAGTAAGTGAAACTTTGATTATCATACCATTTCCCAAAGTGATAATATAAAACCATTTAAGCGTTGATGGTAAACGATCAACAACGTACTCGGCAATCAAAAACATAATTGACGTTGACGCAGTTGCATTTAGCGAGCAGTAGGGAAGGTAAGCCATGTTTTAATTTAAACCTCCTATTTTGGGGAAATGGTTGTCTGATGTAGCCAAATATCGGCATGGTAACAGTTCATGCATGGGCTAGTAAATTAATACCATAAAAGTCACAATAAAAAATATTTAGTACATTCATTTAGATAGCCAGACCTACCCAAGCTCTAGGGCACGTTCTTGAGGAAGGTTTTTATTTGATTAATAATAACATTCAACATCAGAACAAAATTTTAACATTACAACAATCTGACCTGATTATTAAGATATGTGAATTAAAACAGTATGCTTTACTTCAATCAATGTTCTCTTTTATGATTAAAGGTATCCTGTAGTAATAGTATAGTCATGGGGCTGTTTACCAACATCTGCAAAGACAATTTAAAAAAATACTGTCTTGAGTTATATCCCTTTTCTGTTTTCATATTTGAATTTTAGGATTGAAATGATTCGAGCGGTCATGCGAAATACCTTGAACAAAGTTAGACGAATATTATCTAATTTTCAAGATTTGTTTAATTTAATTCAAGAGACAATGTACATTGTTTTGCAACATTAATTTAGTAATGACCCTGGGGTCCCTTAGACCACTGTCAAACTTGCCCTATTCACAGTGACTGAAGACGCCTCAGACAAAACTACCAAATAAAGGTACTGATTAAAACTAAAATAGTATCCAGTGATTATCGATTTTTTGAAGTTTTGAAGTCCAAGAGTCATAGTTTAATGTTATAAAAGGTGTTGATCGTGTATACCATGAGCGCCTTGGTTACAGTAAAGGTGTCCTTATAAAAAGTTATTATCTCATATATCTCTTAAATGCTCTTTTAAAGATAATTCATCTTAAATCATAATTATACTTCACAATAATATATATTGACTTAAGCTCATGTTGAAAACTTTATAAGATATCTAAAAGCACATGCGAGACATGGCCTAATAACTAGTGGTAGAAATCTACAATGACACAATGAAAAATTGTCTTCTAGATGTTGGCATTTCAAACCTCACTTACAATGCATGTATGTATAAAGACAATGATAACAGTGGTACTTCATCGGTTTGGAAAATATTTAAATCTTAATTTGAAATTATTTTGAAATCTTCATGGTTAAGTTCAATGAAATATAAATTATATAAATTAATATTGCCGTGCTGCAGTTTTGTAAGGTAATTCATAATACACAATCTATAAACTATCAAATTAATCCAAAACAAGGCATACCAATACTGACTTTCATTTCAGAGGTTAAAATAGAACTTATTTGATTAATTATGCATACCGTGTAATTGGAATATACTTGCTGGGCATCTGACTACGTTTTCGACAAGATCGTAATTACTGACGAGATTACTATCATTATTAACACACTTAAGGATGTCCGTTCCTCAAATATAAAATATTAAACTTTTTTTCTAACTTGTTTTTTTTCAAAGGTTTAGTGTATTTGCTTGAAATATCAACCCCCAAAAATGGGGGTTAGTGTTGTTTTTTTCGAGATATATTAAGACAAAGATCCCTATGTCAGTCAGAGATTTAACAAGGGAGTCAATGGGGAAATGATGACCTTTTTTGAGAAATCTTAAATTTAAATTAGTTCCTGTATTTAACTTTTTTTAATATGAGAACATGTTTGAGTTAACATAATTTTCTTAAATATATATGCTAGTGTGGGTTTTTAGCCGCTACGGCACAACATGTATTCAAACATTTCAATTAAATTATCAATATTTAAGCTATTTTTGTACTAAAAACATGCTTTCTCCCACTCATTATCTAAAAATATACCTGAACGCATACATACAAATCATATTCTTTCAAGAACATCTACTTTCTAAGAAATTTTTTTTATAGAACTTGCTCAAATGAAAGTAACAATTAAAACTGCTGAGTCAGCAAAATTGTGAATTATTTCAAAATGTAAAATACTACGTTTCATAATTTTGATGAATATTTAATCAGAAATCATCAAAATTGAGAAATTGCCGCTTCATTTTGGTTTATTATATAAGAACATTAAGATTTAAGGTTATTTGAGTTTTGTCACTGTGTCACTGAGCGAACATCCTTAAGAACTAGTCTAATATTCAGGTTGGTGAACCCAATAGATATAAGAAGATTATTTAACAAAGTGGAGATATGAAAATAATAGATCGAACTTTGAGGATTGGTAAAGGATAAATGTCATATTCTTTTCACATGTCGATGTAATATCTATTTGATTCAATACTCTTATCCGACGCTCAGTGGCTACTTATTGATTTGGTAAGAGTAATAGGTTATTCTAATTGTATCTATTTTACATTTTCAAAGCAAATCGACGTAACTCTATCCGATAATGTCACCGGGTGTAAACGATATCGGTTTGAAGTTATTCAAATTTACATGAACTTCTTATTAAAATAGCCGAAAACAATATGGAGCAGAAGAAAATTCTATTTTCAGAATGAAACACTTCTTAACCGTCCCTGTGCGGATAGATTGTAGATTATTGTGTAACAGATGTATTGTTTTATTCAATCTTAAAACAGTGTCTCATTTGTTGCAGGCAACGATGGGAGCAGTGATGAAACCGCCGCTGCAGAAAAACGAAGAAGTGCAGGGCTAACACACATGTTTGTGGGCAAACGGATGCCAATCGGACTCGAATCTAGGAGCCCTAAGTATGGCTACTACTTTGTTGGCAAACGCATGCCCGCTGCCTTTCAAACTCGCCTCAGCCCCAAAGTCGGACGCTGGTTCGTCGGAAAGCGGCCCTACGCCCACAGAATGTTCGTCGGCAAACGGGACATGGACCTTGAAGACACGAGCCTACTGGAGAACGGCGACTGGGAGAACAACGCCCCTTATGACATTGAAGGAGCCGAGGAATACCTTGCTGAGAAGGCCAAAATGAACCCCTTCATGTACTACGCTCTGGGCAAAAGCAAGGCCAACAGCGAAAGCCCTTAAGCATGGAGCTTAAGCGCTTTGGTGAAAGTATACGGTTCCTTTTCGATTGTGCTGCAAAGATCTGCCATCATGACGTCCATCTACGTATCTCATCAATAACTGTTATTTTTGACTATTTTCATGCGTAAGCTGTTCTCAGAGCATCCTTCAAGACGATCAAAGAACTTTAAAGTTTATTTTTGAAGAAAATGTTTCCTTCGGTTAGAATCTGCAAGAAAGACGGGGTTTTCTGGTGAGGGGTTCCATTCCGCGGCAAGAGACACTTCAACGTGGTACTCAAATAACGAAATATCATGTTTCAATGTCTTGTCCCCATTCGTCCTTTGACTTAAGTACTTCTACACCCTAGGTATTGCTCTCCTTCAAGTTGCCATTTGCCAAGTGTGTTTGTTTCAAGGGATCCCGTGTGTACAATAAACCTTAGAGCGGTATACGATGTTTTGTGTATGTTTTCAATTTTGTGTTAGTTTTGTACATAGAATAGGCAGCTTCAGACGAACTCAGACACTTTCGGCACTAGGAACATTTTTGTTTTTGACCTTAAGTTACGATTTGGAAAATGAGTTAACGCACAACGGATGTACACATTGTTACATAAGAAATAGGGGGTACGCTCAGGGACTGTTTGGACAGTGTCATAACGGAACAGGAAATGTGAAAAATGTAATAGTTGACAATGAAAACATAAGCAATGATGGGTAATGTTTTAATATTGATGTGTCGCAGCTACTTCAATCGTCAAGCTTTTCTGGCTTTGTTGTAAATTTAACGATACGTTGTATAAACAAATTCCGTCGTAAGGTCAACATGAAAGGAAGTTGCGTTTCAGACAGACACGCTTCTAAAGATTAAGATCTCATATCCGGCAGAAAGAAACTATATCATATTTCGGTTATATTACTAGCAATTGCTAAATGAAAAAAAACTGTGATATTGTATAATATTGTATCTTGTGTTATCATTACTCATTTGTAGAAAATAAAATGACTATGAGATAATCTAAATGGGTGTTATGTTATGTAATGGACAACAATACGGGTTTAATAAAACAGTCATAAAATGACATGGCCACAGTTTTAACAAAGTAGATTATCGTTAAATTCACATATGCCATCGTTTACGTTTAGCATTTCCATTTCAAGGCTGGAGCTTTGGGAATTGTGAATAAATAAACACAGTACCTGTAAAACAAAATTGATTATTTATAACAATGCTGTGCCCCATCAAAATGAAAATTTTGAAAACCTGTTTTAATTCTACGCCGAAAATATTGAAAAAGTTGTATATAGATGTATATATTGGTTCTTTAACTCACACACCGCTAAAGGCGGAAACTGTACGCGCAAACACACATTTCAAATGTAAAGAGATTTTCATCATATATTCATAATAGACTAGGGGACAATATACAAGTGGGTAATGAGTACTACATTAAATCGAGAAATGTCATGAAAGACATTTGAATTGATAAATGTCACATTGCGTAGGCGGTTAAATTCAAAATAAATTCAATTGAAAAAGATATTTGTATCCTAAAAACTTTTATGAAACACATCAATGTTTGATCACCCTTGAAATAAATAGTAACTTTCTAAGTGATTCGGAAAACGTTTTAGTCGTCTTCTAGATTAACTTTGAATTTTAAATATGACATTTTGAGAATGACGTCTTCATATGTAACTCAATAAATCGTGAATCTAATCATATGGTTAATTTATTAGAAGATAAGTGTTTGATATATGACAAGGAACATTTATGAAAATTACCCAAATCCTAAAATACTTAACCAAAGTTTATTGAGTCATATAAATTGGCATTGAAATGAGGGAGGACCAATTATTATTGTTTTCAAATGGTAACATTCGGTTTCAATGATATATGCAAGAACAATTTTTTTTCGTTTGTTAAGAGCTACTATTTTTTCTGATTTCATGTAAACGTTTTCACAATAAATTTGTAAACTTTCACACACATCGTTAAAAGGTAATCTTGAATAGCTTAATGACATATTGAACACTTTTTTAATAACACTCCTCAGCTGACAAATATGCGCTAGTTTACAATGTATTAAGTGATAATGATATACCTATACTATTTATTAACGAATCCAATATTGCATTGTCAATCATTACTATATGCAAGGAAACGATGTTATCAAAAGTGCTTAAACACTTAAAGGAGACATAAGATCTTTAGTGAGCAATGCTATTTTAACGATACAACCGAAAAAAAGGAGTCATTTGTGAATTTCTAACTAAAAGCAGCAAATGGTTTTAAAACTGTATAAAAATACCTTAGATGCCTTTTGTATTATGGCTGGTACGTCAACGTGGTAGAGTTTGCTATAAAAGTCAAACTTATCATTACCGATAAACGTGTTCATTTAATAACATGGGATAATTTCTAATCATTTTACTTGGTCACAAAGATACGATTTAAAAATCACACGGGCTTGTTTACAAACCTGTTAATGGATCTAAAAGAATGTCAGAACCTCTAGACCACAATTCGGCAGGTACCTTATTGTGACTATAGACAGGCGCAGTAAACTAAAAGAATAAGTTTATCCGTCCTAGTACACCAACCTTGGTATGTCCGTAGGATAGGCATGATGAAATAGCTTACTCAAAAACGTTTCATGTGGAGTATGTTCGAGGGATCAAAGTGCAAAGCAACGAACATATATGTTCATATATACGATATGCATGTTTGTACATGTGTTTTTTGTTTGTTCAGCATATAAGCATGTACATGTTGAAAACATTTTCCTTTCATTTTGTTTATAAAATGCAACGGTTCTCAGTTCAATCTCAAGGCTTCAAGAAAACCTAAAAGGTTTACATGTGCTTCTACAACCAATCTTCGACCTTCAAATCCGTACTACAATTTTCTTACGACATGCCATTGAATTGACTTAATATTTTCATTCTATTTACATCCGAAAATATTTTAAATGTGACATTTACCAAACACTACATCTCATCGATTAATTATTTAAAATGAATCATTATCATTCCAAACGGGCACTCTACTAAAACTGGTTAACAGTATGCTTCTTATACAGTTTCATTCTGTCAAACCTGAACATATGTTTATATTCCTCAATCTTTAAGTATGCATGTTTAGTTGATTACCCTAATTAGTGATAAAGCTCTATATAAAGGTCAAATAAAAATGTTCGATATGAGTTGCCTTCATGGCCGCCAATGATTCTCAATATTTACAATATTTTCAAAAAGTTTAGAGTAAAACAACAGAAAACGTATACCATTGAATCAACCTTTTATTAAGTGTATGTGCATATATTAATGTACTTATTTATCATTGATATCAGTCATACGAATTGGCATGGATCATCATGAAACTAACTTGTGCGACAAAAGAGATTATTTTGTGACAAATCAATAACGACAGAATAGTTAAGTATCATATATCGGTTTTAACTGATTGAAGAGATATTGCAACTTGAAAATCAATCACAAAAGAATGTGTATGACATTTGAGATACCAGAAGCACTAGGTTATAGTCATTAAAATATTATCCAAGATGATTTAATTTTTTTCTTATGTAATCATAACATCTTCAAATTTTTTCCAAAATATACATTAATAGTAAATTCTTTTAACATAAACATATTAAATGTTCATAGATAAAAATTACATGTCGTAGTTCATAATGTCACCATCTCGTGAAGTTGCCGTCTCTTTTAGCTTGCAACATTTCAGCAAATCCAGATCAATCTTAGTAGGAAATTTTAGCATTTCGAATAAGAGATTATTGACCTCACAAACACTAATGGTTTGCGGACGATAATGAAAAGTGTCCAAACAGTTGAGGTCTCCACTTACCATAATGTTTATTGGGTGAAACCGAGCAAGAACCACGAAGAAAACACACTTTCAAAATGCCGTGTTTGTGACCAAATCGTGACAAATCCAACCTCATGAGTTAAGCCACATAAGGAAGGCGAGAGGAAAACAAATATAGAAGATGAATAAGTTTAATAGCTGTAAAGGACGGACTTAAGATTGGAAGCCTCAAAACAGCTTTGAGAAATCAGGCAAACACTGTAGAGAGCATTGTACATGATTCATTGTAAACGTTTTCTGGATTTAATTGATATTGCTTTTTATCATACACATGTCAGTTTCAACATAGTATTTTAGACGTATTTACGACTTGCTGAAGTGTTCTTGTCTTCTATTTTTCATAGATGCCGAAACTCTGACATGAGAATGTAAAGTTTTTCTAATTCTCACCTTCAATCATTCATTTGACGATGCGGTGATATATTGTAAGGCGCTTACAGCCTCACGATGTGTTCTTAGTAAATGAAATGAATACAACAAATTAAAATGTGAAGTAGTTAATATGTTTGTTTAATGTTTTCTCGGACGGTTCTAGATCCCATTCTGTTGAGTGATGGGTGACATATCAGTTCTCGGTTTTAGTTAAAATGCAACATTTGTCTCTGACCATGAGGTTTAGCAGTACAATGATACATGTTTTGCGCATGCATTTTTCCTTTGGGCATTCATCAATCAGGATAAGGCGAACCAGTGATTTCGTAGACAAAACGTGTTCGTAGACGGGGTGTTTTCGTAGACACGGTATTTTCGTAGACATATTAAACGGTGGGTTCGTAGACACATTATAAAACAAACAACAACAATTATGGGCTTCCTTTATTGAAACATCGTATTTCAACAGTCGGATATATGCACCTAAATGCATGGATCTGTTAATTTGGTAACAGATTTTCTTAAATCTAAGATAAAAATATAATATTTCATCATTAATGATGTTAAATGTTGGTTAAAAGTTATATGATTACCATTTTCCATGTGTCTACGAACCCACCGTCAATCTGTCTACGAACCCACCGATATTTGTGTCGACGAACCCACAGTGTCTACGAAAACACCCACACCCAGGAAAAGATCCATGTCTCACGCAAGATCTCAGGAATTAGGCAGTCAGAGAACTCAACGGATATCATTCTCCAGATGTTTTTTTCCTATATATTATGTGGAGGAAACATAGGGTAATACGGAATTATTTCACTCAAAAGCGTGCCATTAAACATATAAGAAATTGTCAGTATATCTGTATAAAACTCCCCCGAGAAATGCGAATATTTTTACACGTTTTTATTCGTCATATGACTAAACTCACAATCTCCCGAAAGAAAAAACGTACAAAAATAGTCAAAGATGGAACGTCTAGGTGAAAGTATCAATATTATGCATATACATGTACCTACAAAGCAAATTTGTCAAACCTTAGTAATTGTTTCTATATCATTCAAACCTTTAAAGGTTTTTATGTGCGTTCTTTTATTCTATTTTGCTTCATTATTTAGGCTCATTTCCAATAGCAGATCGAGATCCCGATTAAGACCCGAACTCCGAGCACACAACTGGCCATATAGATAAGTTTAATGTTGTGACATTTTCATCTCTGAGCTTTGACTTACATACATGCGCAAGTTCGGTTTACATAATTGATTAAGACTGTTGGAGATATTGCTGCTTGATATATCTACAATGCCATAAATCCTGTGATGATGGATTTATATGACATCATAACTATTGTGATTCCATTCGGGAATACCAGACTTATTCTCATGTAATAACATGTTTATAAAACTGGTGAATTTTTAAGGTATTAAACTTGCCTTCGCTTAATTAATACTACACACTCAATCTGTGTAACCGACGTCACTCACTGAACGCCCTGAAAGAACTTAAACTGAAGACAGAAAAACAGCAGGATATATAATTAAGTTAAGGTAATGTAAATATATGCTCACAAATATATGCCCCCTATTCTTAAACCAAATTGCAATCTATTCTTGCAAGGGATGCCAAATTTCACGTTCAAGGAAGTATAATTTATATTTTTCATAGCATTATTGTTGTATTACCTGAATATTCAACACAAAAAGGAACTTCCGACTCCCTCAAAGACAGGAAATGGGAAACAATATTAATAACGTTAACTGTTTTAATGTTTCATTACATAGTTTGAGGGCAGGCCTTTTCACTTCATGAATTTCCTAAAGTAATACAATACATCTAATTATTTTTTGCCAAAGAAGTTTTTTCCAAAGATTTATACATAATTTATATCATAAGTGATAAAATATGAATAAAATTGTAAAATGTCATAAATATCATCATGTGTATATATCATTTTAGATCAAATCGCGATCAGAATAGACTATTTCACTTCAATATATCATCTTCGTATTTTTTTAAAATCAGTTTAAAAGGGCTCTACCATTCAACCTGATCAATTTCTTTGACATCAAACCACTCAGTGCAGAAATATAGGAAATAGATAATTTTAGATAGCGAGAACTACATGCAGGAAGTGGTGCACGCGTATTGATCCTGGCTGAATTGTAATTTCGCATATTAAATTGAGTTTGACATGACCTGACCCAGTCATTAGATGAAATATGTTATACAATAAAAACTAACCAATATTTATGACGTCAAACCGCACAATGATAAAATGAACAATGTGAATCCCGTTAAATGATTACCCTCGCAGGTTACAAAACAGATAATGCATGATTATAAATACATAATGATATTTGAATTACACTGCATAAAGAGATGACAGTGTGTTCAATGTAATACTGTCTCAATCAAACGTTGAGATTAACATAATCCAATAGCATGTATCATTACAATTCCATAAACAATTTACATTCTTGCAGACTGCATCACCTTTGACTATCAATGCGCTGACGGCATTGCACTATGGTCTGGTCTTTATTCAAACTTTACTGTCAACACGATATTTCATAATAGACATCATTTGATCTCCAACATAACAGACAATTTGATGATAAATTAAAAATTTTCGCCTCTGATACCTGCTTATGGTAAGTCTATCCTGGTCTCTGATATTTGCTCTCGTATGACTTTCAATAGTCAAACCTTTCTCAGCGTGTGAATCGGCAGATTAAAATTCAGATTTGTCTTCTGAAGATATGTTTAACGCATGTAGCTACAGGTTGAACTTTTTTGACGAAAGTAAATGTTATCATTGCATATATAACGAAGAGTAGAAATAAGAAATCAATGGATAATGAATAAGATATATATTATTTCAGAACTAAATAAACGTGATGTTTTGTTTTATTTGATGTGCATTTCAGATTTCTTCTGGACCCTTTCTTGGGAAATTTCAAAGGGTACTTGATTAAACGATTCAAGGCTGTATCTATAAGAGAGATCAAGTCGAGAATGACTTTGTCAATGACTGCTGAAGAATGTTTTTAAGATTTTGCTCAGATGTGAATACTAGTAACAATTTGATGAAATGATATCAAACGGAAGTTTGTCTATGCATTATACCATTTTGATATATATATTCATCTGTTTATCAAAATAGATAACTCAAGAATAACATAAGAACGTGGTTTAATTGTCAATTGTGAGATAAAAAAATATTTAGTGAGATCTAAGATTATCAAAGATTATTTGACGAGTATTATCTTTTCTATAAAAGTTAAATGAAAGATATATTTAGTGTAAAAGACCGAAAGGTATTATTTTTCTCAGAAGATAGAATCTATTCAGCTATTAGATTATTCATGCGTGTTTAGTTTGTGGAATGATATTTATCCTTTTTATAATTTTTTTTCATCATTGTTTTATATTCAGTTGTCTCTGTTCATCTGTGTTTGAGAACTTTCAACCTTTAAAGGGACAGTAGCAGTAGTTTACGACAGATGTGTTACCTTCAGATGGCCAAAACATCCCATTACTCAATCCGTTCTTCCGCAGTTGGAGAGGAAATAATCAAGTAAAAAGCAAAAACCACATGCGGTCATTTTTGTGTGGACACCATTTATTTTTGAGGTAGGGAAATAGATAAGACCGATCATAGTACCTTCGTTTAAAAACTGCTTTTTTTAGACACAAATAAACTGATTGCCTTGCAAGAGATCACTTCATTTTTTATTTATCTAAGAAAACGTGCTTCTTCCCCTTTATGTTGTTGTCTTTTATCATGATAAATAGTTTTCAGGATGTCGGATTTCAATAATTGTTTGGTTACATCTATAGACATAGAATTGGTTCTTTTCCATTACGGTATTTATGCTTAAGGGATCTTTGAAATACATACCGCAGATACATTTTTAAGGAGTACATTTTACATCAACTTCATATAAAACATCTTCGTCACAGTTAGTCAAGTTAATAAGTGAAGATCCCTTTGAAATGCATGATCACCAATAGGAATTATCGATATTATTCATCATATTATGAAATTATGCTTCAATATGTAAGTAGGGAAAGTCGATAATTAGATAATATCCCAAGCATGTACATATAGGAAACGCTCAAGAGTTAAACACCAATGATCACTATCAAATAGAAAATGAATATAATTTTCTGTATCAAACTTTTAAAAGAAATTTTTAAATGATGTTGTCCCAGAATATCAAGTTACAAAATATCCTTCTGAATTGAACACAAAGAATACTTTTTTCATTAATTAATCTATTAATTGCTTCTTGTCCCACAGCCCGTTGCATTGACGTCACGAAAAATGGTTTTATGACGTCACATTATGACATTAACTCGCGTTGAAACAATCGTTGCTTGGCAAAAGTAATTTTATGCA
Source organism: Phorcus lineatus (assembly GCA_921293015.1). Taxonomy (NCBI): domain Eukaryota; kingdom Metazoa; phylum Mollusca; class Gastropoda; order Trochida; family Trochidae; genus Phorcus; species Phorcus lineatus. The sequence goes on from OV121087.1 coordinate 44,165,435, forward strand.
CATGTGGTCATCTTGAAAATATGTTAGGACAAATGTTTCACCCTATAGGTAATATACACTCCTATTATCATGTAGTAAGATATTAAATATGTTTTTTTATCTCTCCCCACTCTCTCTCACTATCTCTCTCTCCTTTTCCGTCTAATGCTTAAACTGATGACATATTCCTCTGTTGTGAAACACAATAAATTTTGTCGTTTTTGCAAGTTTTAAGAAATGAAGAGAATGTAATTACCGTTTAAGAGAACTAGCAACTTCCATGACATCCACTTGTAACGAACGTTGACGATAACCTATTCCTATCTACAAAGTCGAAGAGTCCATAGTGGAACTGTCCCCTTTTCACATAGATATTTCGAGCATGTTGCCTGTTACGTGATTATATTATCCAAATTTTTACTTTTATGGGCGAAGAACAGCTTTGCTCTCAGAAAGCAGATTGTCATAGTTATTATTTTATTAAATTACAAATATTGCTGCACACAATTTTTCACAGATTAAATAAGGGGATATCTTTGAAGATTGGTACAGAACCTTTGTAGTGACATCACATTTGATAACATACGGTGAAACAATGGAGTACAACTGCCAATATTAATATGAATATGTACTTCATGATTGGCTATATATCTGTTTTTCATTGATTTCATCTCTTTTTGAAAGACAAAAAGTGTTTTCTGTTATGGCTTCTGAAACCCTCATTAAGAGGAATACGTTTTGCCTGAGTTATTTAAAGAAACGCCGTTTTAAAATGTACATTTTAATGTAAAAAGTAAAAAGACAAGGTATTTTGAATTAGGTTTCCAGATGGCGATTAAATATCGATGAGGTATTTGTCAAATAGGACGAGACAATCTAAGCGTTTACTCCAACAAATCGCAAGATGGGAAATGTCATCAATAATTTGATGGAATTTCAGTCAATAAGAACTTCAGCCAGTTAAACAGATAACGTATCTCTTGCAGTAAAACGACTGATGTTATAAGAATAAAACTGTATCATCAATATTGCATTTCAATTAAGAAAGCCAGCTGCTTGCATTGTGATAAACAAATGATATGTGTTAGCCATCATACAGTACTTTTAGATAGGATTTATGTTCAGCTTGACATAATGATCAACACAAATTGGAATACTAGTAGAATAAAACTGCTAAATAAAAGCAGTAAATCATTTAAACGTTTTCAAGCATCAATCCGTTTGCAAATATATTAAACAGGAGACGGGGGCAGTTTTGTTGAGCGTGATATCTATTTTTTAAGCTTTTGTCTGTCAACAATACTTCAAGCAGCAATTAGACCGAGTTGTATTGTTCAATGTTTTTTTCGTTGAAACGAAAGTTAACCGAAGTTTAAGTCCACGTTTCATCTCGTGAAGCTACAGTTCAGGACGTCAATTTTCGAATTAATCATTAAGGCACTGGCGCATACCTATATAATGATTTATAAAAGACTCGCTGCTCAATAAACAACTTTTCATAAAACGAAAAATTAAAAATATCCCTGTAAGGGAAATAATCTCTGAGTCGTTATAATTTTTCGAATTGTTACTTAACATTTATATTGTATAGGCGTCAAATTATGATCTAGTTTTCAATTCAAGTTGTACTTTTACGGTGAATTCATCTCATGACCGAAAACTATATTTTCGGATCTATTTCGCTCGAGGGTATTGAAATGGTTGCACTATCATAGCACATATTCTGTCAGTTTTTTACTGTTAGTTTACTAGCAAAACTGTTTGCAGTATGTTGTATGCTTCACTAGAGGAAAAGCCGTCTGCCATACCATCTTTGTATCATTGTCTCTTGAGCTGCCCAATCTTAAAGTTTCCTTCCTTTGTTTTGCATTAGAATTATCAAAATTTATCTGTGTTAAAGGGAATACGTTTCTTTTTAAAGAGAAGTCAATATGTATTTTTCCTTTTCTGTATACATTATTTTCCATTTTCTTTAGTGTTAAAAGTTTTGGTTCAAAACCCATTCATTGCTGAAATATATGCCTCGACGATATATATAGTACGTTTTTTCTTTTTGTCGTGACTTACATTCTTTCGGAATTCTGCCGTAGTTTGCCACCCACTCGTTTGTAAGAAGACAACTGAAAAAGACAACTTGTAATGTTCCGATGGGAGTTTTGGGTTAAATGGTCAGGAGCACTTTGAGATGGACAAAAGTCAAAGGGTAAAACATTGATATTGTAATGGACTACAGTTTGTTGGTGGGTCAAGCAAAACATGAAATAAAGGTTAGCAGTTAAGGTAATCAATTGGTTTTTACTTCAAAGTCAAGGTGTTTCGCTTTGGTTAGTGAAGTAATGGTGTTGATAATATGATATTCGTGCCGTCAAATCTATTTAATGTGACATAATGATTCTATAAGGTATTTGCTTCCGCAAACATTTTTCTTGTGTTCGATCACATATTCAATCACGAAAAATTAAAACCTTATTTCAAGTGAAAGTTTTATGCCTGCAGCAAATAATTTTGACCTTGAATAAGAGGTAAAATGTACATTTACCTTAAATGCCAAAGTATGGTAAGGGTTAGAAAATACTATGTATGCATTGCAAGCTATGAAAAGTGTTTTGAAAATGAACTAACTTCATGACATTAATGTCCTCTGGTTTAGAATGCATAGTTTGACGTCGGTTATTCGACTCCTGTATGTCCAGAGAACCTTAATTCGCACGGTTTTTAGGTGAAACTCATTCGAACCCAATGTTCACGCACGAACTCCATATAGTTTCAAAGCCTTCCTATGCATTGTTATATAAATTAGAAATAAATTATTCCGATAAGCTATCTATGAACTAATATCTGACCAAATATGGCGCTTTCTGTAAATGCTCTAATGATAGTATCATAAACATTCAACACAAATCGTTCAGTTAAATCACTGTACAACATTATCAAATCTTTGTGTTTGATTTATTTCCGTTTAAATGCCCGATTCAGAAAAACAAACGAGTCGCTATTGAATAATATTTCAGCTCTTACCATACGGTTAAACGGGGTCCGACTGTACATTATTCATGCATGCGATAAAAACATAAATGATAATTCTATATTTCAGTGAATGTGCTGTTCTAACTATGTAACATGGTTGAAATTCAGATTTATCGTAGGATAAAGATCATAATACTTAAATTATCAACACCCCGATATAAAAAAAACTACAATGATAAGTTAAGTAGGTTACTTGTGGTTGTAGGTTGGAACTTGTGTGAAGTAGACCTAATCATACACATTATTAACACAGATTCCGTAATATTATTTAGTTTGAGATGTATAATGATAATAGATATTCTGTATTGCGCTAGTACCAAGTTTTGTAGTAAAGAGAACTATTAAAGTGGAACTCCCGAATTAAGTTTGTCCATCTATCTCCGCAATGCCTTCTCCCTGATCTGTCCAATCCTTTTCGATGCTTGTCGTCGTTGATCTATTTACTCTATTTGATGGCAACATCCACGTGTTAAATAGCCGATAAATTGATGACAGAACATTAAACCCTACTTATTCACTCATTCACTTACTATGAAAGAGAAGCACCATGATATGATTAAGGCTGGCGTTCGATGCCAGTTGACCAGTCTCACTACCCTCGTAGGGCGAGGTCTTCGCAAACGAACCAGGGTTATTAGAGCTGCGTCATCCCCCATACTCACCTAGGTAGGTAGGTAGGTGGGTTTAAGGGCGACGTTGAGCCAAAAATGACCTATATGCGCCCAGCATTTAAAGTAGTGGTTAAAATGAAATTAAAATAAGAAACAGTTAAAATTTATATGCTATCATATTTGTCTGTATTCTTGACAAAATCTAAAAGTGATCTCTGAACAATGCCAAACATTAGATTTTCTCCAAGAATAGATCTCAATGAGAAGACGTTGGATTTAGACATAACAACCTCTCTCAGGTCTTCACGTTGATTGTTATGACCTTCACATTCTATCAGAAAATGGAAGACTGTTTCTGGGCTATTGGTAAAACATTTGATACATAATGGCGATACACCTTTGTCTAATATATGCCTGTAAGCATTTAAACCACAATGGCCAAGTCTCAAACGAGTGAGGATGATTTCTTCTCTTCGATTTTGTCGTCGGAGTTTGATATGATTCCTAACCATTGGGCATGAACTGTACATATGCCTTGCAGTGCTGCCACAATCCCAGTCATTCTGCCACTGTTCATCAATTGTCTTATTTATGGTGGGATAGATGTATTTTGGAATTGGACAAATATCATCAATATCAATTTGAAATTTAGTTAGTGATGACTTAGCAAGATGATCAACCTTCTCGTTTCCAACCAGTCCAACATGAGCAGGAACCCATACTATATCGCAGCTTATATAAGTTTCATTCAACACTGTGTCCATACTCACCTAATCTTGTCCATTATTATTTCCCCTGTTTCTCAAAATAGAATGGGGCCAAATTAGTTCAAACGTGAAATAAAAAGTTAAATACCTTTGTGAAAGTCATTTACATTCAGGAATGAAAAGGTGATGATAAAATCTGACGAAACTACATATATATTTTTGATTGATTTACATACACGCCGTTTGATCCTAATAAACGTGTGATTTTTACAATAAGCATTTCTATTTCCAAGTAAACAGGACCAGTAAACTCAAAAACAACTAAAAACAAAATATCGTGTCATTTTTTAAGAAAGTATTCAGGTAATATCGCTAAAGATAATGTCAGCGGAATAAATCATAGATTCTATTGTTGTAGGTGTAACAGTGACATAGCAATTGGTTAAGGTTTCTAAATAAATTCATATGAAAGTAATATTATTCCGAAATTAAAATTATAAAAATCATTTTGAAATGCCTTTCAAAAACTCTTAACATTTCGAAGAATTCAGTTTCATTACATTATGTTATTAGGAAAACAATCAACCCTAATAATGTTGACGATTGTCCTACAGATATGATGGTATTGCCTATGCAGCCACTTATATAGTAGCACAGTGCACATTTTATAAAATGGATGTAGACTAGTTTCGGAATTGAATACAAGACACAGAATTCTGATGACAATTACAAAAATCATATCTTTTCACATTTGATGAATAAATGTTGAAATGTCAAGATCTAGTACATGTCCTCTTTAATATACATATTTAATCTCAGCCTAAGTTCAATTGATACTTAACCATAATTGTTAGAAATAGTAAAGAAAAATGATAACACTGATCAATAAAAGTGATGAATAAGTATATGTAAAGAAATAAATTCACTTTGAATAGGAAATACTAATTCTGTCCATGAAATCATAAATGAATAATTTGACAGTTTTTCGTTTTATTTGCTTTTTCAAAATAATTTTATCACAAAGTCTCCTCTATATCTCATTTACCGGTATTCTTCAATCATATAGTCATATTTTACTGCGGATGATACTCGCCTATTGAACTGTGCATGTGTATGATTACAACTCTCATTAACTATTCAACAATTATCATAATACCGGATAAAACTAGAGACGTAGGCGTACAGATGGCTGTTAGAAGTGTCAAAATAGATGTAAGGTTAGAATATCTGTAAAAACAAAGAAAACGGAATGTAAAACAAACGTAAAGACCAATTCGCGAGTAAAATACAGAAACATGAAGTTGTCGAAGTTCAGCAAGAAAGACAAGGTTGGCTGAAACTCGAAATCAATTAACAAGGGATGTAACTTAGAACTCACTTCCCCCCGTCCTATCGACCCCTCTTTTTGTCTACTCTCTTTTGGATGCTTGTCATTCACGTCAATAATAACTAAAATATTTTTAAAACACATAAAGAACTCACATCTATAAAAAAAAAGTGAACACTAAAACAGACGCCTTATGACGTCACAATGGATGTTTATTATTGGGCTTATCGATCCCGAGCACTATCAATATGGTATCAGTTACATATCTTCCCTTTGAGCAAAACATTAATATGAAGATAATGGTAAGGTGTATTGTGTCCTAACAGTGAAGGCATTAAATGAAGCCGAACAAATGTTTTGGTTAATTAAATTCTTCGGCTTTATCTATTACCATGTCACTGTCACGTTTTGAGGCCATTTACCTTCATCGATATCATATAGTTCCTTTCTTTTTATATAGTGTATACAAGGTAATAGGTGAGATCTTAATTGATCACCACCTCTATATAACTCAACTGTAACTCAATTGACTTCTTCCCGATCCTTTTGATTTTATTTTGGTCATGCTATAGTATGTAATTAATATACAATTTCAGCATACCTTTTAGTTTTATGGATTCTCTCTATAGTAAAACAGTTTTCATATTCGCAATTAATGATTTTTTGCCTCAGATATTTACAGAATCTGTCTTTGTAATATATATGCAAGTCACTTACGTAAAATACAGTCGCAAGCGACGACAAACGGATTCGAGGATTCATTCGGTCAGTTAGTGTCTCTACCTGATAGTCATAACTTATATCAAAACGAATTCTTACACATGAAATACATATTTCCGTATCATTGTCATAGAAATAGGCCAAATAAAAAAGTGTAAAATATTTTGAATAGTTATAGTTTAAAGTAGCAGGCCTTTATAACAGTGCGAAACGAATGATATAGGTATTATCAGTTATGATAAACGTATTATCAGATTTTGATTAAGTCAGTAATAAAAGCAAGTTTTCCATAGGTTAATATGTGGCTATTCTTATAGTATTTGCATTTGAATAAAATCAGTGAATTAATTAAGAATATACTCTGCTTACCTCACCAGTCAAAGCGATTTCAATAATCCATTTTGGGTTTAAAGATATATATGATAATTGAAAATTGGTAAGATCTAAGAAAAACTTCAGAAGAGAGTTAAATAGGATCTCATGCATGCAACTTTACTGTTGGTGCAAAGCAAATTTGAAATTTTGTGTGTGCCTACAATGACACCAGTACTTGCTCCGATCAGGTGTCAGAGAGGGGCAGGAAATCAGTATTGTCTCATGGCATTTGTTTCCAGGTTTCAAAATTATACACGAAGTTTTATGTGTTAATTTCGGACAAAATGGAGATAGTTTCAACATCTTACAAATCAAGTCCTGGCTTGGGTTAAGGAAAATGTATGAAAGACCAAAACCATGAGGCTTCCCTCTCACACTCACTCACTCACGGAGTTACACTCACGGAGTTACATATCAGGGATGATATTGTGAATAAAATAAAAAATATAAATATAATGATATAAAAACATGAACTTAGATAACAACACGACAATAGACATATATAGTTTATGCCTTATTTTGAGAACGCGGCACAGTGGCATATACACAAACATAGCGCGATTCTAGGCATGGAATATTGAGTGTCAGATAATCTGAGGCAATTCGTTCTTGATTGAAACCAATCAAATTCTTATTGAAACCAAATCGGTAAGGTAAGGTTTCAATTCAACGTTAATTACTAACAGTTCAGTATGACAGTCTAGGTTTATTTCCATTCTCAATGACAGTTTTGATTATGGACTTTTCTCTTTGTCATTTCTTCATGTCCAATCTTTTACATTTTCGCAAATTTATACAATTTTATCACTCTGTGTGTACCCTACAAATGTTCCTCAAGAAAACTTTTCACATATGAAGTCATTAGATGTTATTCGTAAGATAATACTTTGTGTCCATTCCAATGTAAACTCTTCAAAAAAAGAATCTTGACACTGACTTTCAAAGTTCAATATAAAACCACAGATGAAAGTTAAACATGGAAATGAAAACTAAAAGGCTGGATGAAGATCTCTGTTCAGTAAATTCTATTCAGAATAAGCGTGATCTTGAAATGCACAGGTGCACAAGTGTTTCAACATCACAAGGGTGCACAGATGTCAGTATCGGGTATGGCCACCATTGGCATTGATTATTGGTTGGCACTTGTCAATCACAGCCTGTGGAATGTTCTGCCATTCGTGCTGAAGTGCTGCAAGAAGTCCTGGAAGTGTTTGGGGTGGTGGATTCCTACTGCGCACGCGTCGATCCAGTTCGTCCCAGAGATGCTCAATTGGTGACAAATCTGGTGACCTGGCTTGCCCTGGCAATGTCTGGACATTGTTACGCTGTAAATAGTCTTGACAAACACTGACAACATGTGGTCGAGCATTGTCCTGCTGAAAGAGACCACCATGGACGTTGACGTGAGGAATAACGTAAGGCTGTAGGATCAAGTCCCTATAACGTACTCCTGTGAGGTTACCCACAACATGCACAAGGGGTGTCCTAACACCGTGACGAATCCCGGCCCACACCATGACACTCCCCACTCCAAATGGGACAACCTCCTGAACACAGTTGGCAGCATAACGTTCTCCACGTCGTCGGTATACACATGCTCGTCCATCACTTCGTCGAAACAGAAAACGGGACTCATCAGTGAAGAGAACGGTTCTCCACCTTGCACGTGCCCATCTCATCCTCTGTTGACACCACTGGAGATGTTCCGCCAGATGAAGTTGCATTAAAACGGGACGTCGAACCGGTCGTCGTGGAAAAAGTCCAGCCTCTCTCAGCCTGTTGCGTACCGTTTGGTCGGAAATTCGACGCAGGTCTGGTATCTGCGCTGTTGTTGACGTTGCTGTCCTGGTGCGTTCCCGAAGGTGGAGCAGTCGGATGTACCGATCTTGGGCCCGAGTAGTCAACCTTGGTCTGCCTGACCTTGGCCTATCATCAACGCTGTTTCGGGTGTTGAAACGGGTCCACTATGAAGAGATGGTCTGTCTGGACACGCCAAAGTGTGTTGCAACATCTCGCTGCGTCGCTCCTGCTTGCAGTCTGCCAATAGCGTTGTTGCGTTGCGCTCTGTTTAGTCTTGGCATTCTTCAGGTCGCTGTACCGATGTAGTGTAGTCTGAATGAACAGCGGCTGATATGGCTTTTTATACCCCTAAAGCAGACGTGTCTGCATGTAAACCTTCATGATCCCATGCTGCACGTGCTTTGGCAGAAAAAACATTTGGACGAATCGCTCGTTTTCGTCCCTGAACACAACATCAACTTTTCGGGACATTGTTTTTGGTAAATTTACACTTTTGAGCAAGCCTTTCTTTAAATTACAGGTATGTATTAGAAAAAAATTGACCCGTTTCGAAAACATCAATTTCGCATGAATGTCAAGTTTCCTTTTTTTTGAAGAGTTTATAGTGGTAAAAGCTCACAGTCAAATGGGCGAAGATCTCTGATGGTAGACCTGGTATGGTCCGCAATGTGACTACCTGAGGGGGCAGCAATTGTAATGTAAAGTTCAATGAAATATAGACTGTTTGAAAATGATGTCATGAAAGTTATCAGTGAAAGACACAATGGAGAGCTCGTAGAGTTCTTCGTGATGCACAGGATTATAGTGAAGTTCTTTGTCGATGTCTTGTTCATAATGTTCCTGTGATCTCTATGTATCAAACCAACTTCTTTATGCCTCTTAAAGATGCAGAACATAATAAAGATATCACATGTGCATTAGCAGATGTTGGTATTATTCAGTGAAGTAAGATGAAGGAGAGAAAATCTCTAATTTTTATTTAATTCTCGTTTTAACACAATCCTTAGAGATCATACTGTGCTAACATTGGATTAGATAAAGAAGCCAAAGGTTGTTGTGTAAAGAATAGTGTGCCTTGAAAATAATTAACAAAGCTCAGGACAATTTCTACTCAAACACCTGCTGTGGCTTTGAATGGATCAGTTTTAGTTTATGGGGCAAATGAGATGGCAAGAGTGGAATGTTTATCAATGAATATAAACTTGCATCTGTTCACATATTTGGGAGAGATTAAACCTTTAGGACTATTATCGTTCTTGAGGACATGATGATGAGAGTTCTGTCAATTTTCATAAAAAAATACATAATTGATTTCCTGAAATTGAAATATTACATTTTCATATATGTACATAAAAACCTGTATGATCATGCCCGTTTCATTTTTGTAATAGGAGTATGTCAAAAAGAGATCTTTCATGTATGTCTTTTATCTCTTCAACCACAATGTAATGGAAGAATATCTCATTTAGCCAGCAGAAAAATATAAATTGTATTTGCCAAACCAAATGGTTTTATTTTAATTCTTATTTTTAGTCAGATGTAACCATTTTTATTGAAGTGCACTGCTGCAAGCGGTAAGAAAATTTTCACGAAAGTTCTAATCAGATGAAACTATTAGATTAGATGATATTTTATCTAACTAGATGAAAGTTTAATTTAATTAGATGAAACTATGATCTGATTAGAACTTTTGTGAAAATTGTAATCTAAAATCTAATTATATAAAAGTGTATCTAAATATAAGAAAGTTGTATCTAATCATATGATAGTTTCATTTAATTATATGATAGTTGTATGTAATAAGACATTATTTTCATCTAATTCAATTTTTTTAAATCTAATTAATGATTAAATTTAACATCTATTTGGTTAAATTGTAAAGATAAAAATATCATCTAATTAGACAAAACTATCTTCTAATTAAATAAAAGAGTCATCTTATAATATGTTGAATATAATTAGTTTTATGTATATAAACATTGTAGTATTAGATGAAACGAGCGTCTAATTAGATGAAACTATCATGTAATTAGATGAAACTTTCATATGATTAGTTGAAACTTTTTCTAAGTAGATGAAATTATCATCTTATTAAAGGTATGTGTATTCTTTTTCACTTCTGGCATTAATGCGCTTCCATACATTTAAGATAATCATCCTAAACGTCTAAGAAATTATATAAGTGATTGCTATGTTGGTATTCAGTCAGATTAAACATGCTTAAGAATGTTTTCTACAGCATTCCTTATTGTCCTTTATAATATTGACATAGATTGAAAATGTTCAACGTTTCCGAATCATAAGTAAATGATGTTCGTGTACTTGAAATTTATTTCCAAGAACGTCTACAATTTGCCATATGTTGATGGTTTCTAATATTTACATCAATTATTCACTCACATCTCAACACCACGATTGATGAACAACATTTATACAAACCCTCTTTAAAACTTTCCTATATTGGTAACGAGTTACATGAAATATCAAAAGGTTCAACATGAAGATTATAAACGGCATACTGTGAAGTTTGTACATGGTACTGTTAAGACATACATTTTACTTTTCGATCAGCTGTCTTGTTTTATAAAGCTGTCACATGAAGTAAACCTACTAGAGGTAGATATGACTGCTAAACGAAAGCTTGTTTCACTGTGTATGAATTCCTTTGAAAATATTATTTTTCGAAAATTTGAATTAGGAACCATTTCCTAGCAAAATCTTACACAGTAAACAATTTGAGATCATTTGGTGAAGAAATCGTTTTTATACTATGTGTACACAGCACAGATATGCGGTGTGCCAGGAAAGTTTCTTATTTCTGTAATAAAATATTATAATAATTAAAATATAATACTTGGTCAAAGTAGACAACATGTGTTAACTTGATATATTGCGAGGTTTACCAAAATTATTTGGAAATCACAATTTTACAAGATGTTTTTGCGTTTTGGACCCCAGTGTTGCATAAATCCCTGCCAAATGTATCATATTTAGGTACATGAACGGAATATGGTTTTTTTCATCCCAATTTTTTGATGAATGATCTTTCAATAGGTAGGCCTTAAGTGAAAACACAAATTTGAAAGTGATGCAACAATTTTTTGTTAAGCAGCTGTATATAGCATTGTAGTATAGCATCCTGCAAAAGCCTAATGGCAACAAAGTCCTCAAAAGCAATTACTGTGATGAAAAAAGTGCTAAGTGTCACTTTATATTTTCTTGATTATCATCATACCTTGATGAATATCCATTCACACTTAAAATAAATGAATGAAGTGTTCTCAGACTAGTACGATTCTCTTCACTATCATACTGAGTGTCTTGAGTTGACAAGTGTCTGCTGCTCAGTACTAATTAGACTTTAGACTTTTTCCGATATATGTCAAACCAACATATCAAATATTTTTTTAAAATAACATAAATTAGATGAGGTTAATGTACAAATAGTCATATAGGTCCAGATGAAATATTCTAATAAATGACTTACTGATTTACAAACTACCAGCGTTAATGAAAGCTAATGTCTATCCTTGAACTGGTGTTTAAGTTTTAGTTTTGACAATGCTTGAAATTTTTTTTCACACTTGTCATGTTGTATGATTGTAGCAAAGGCTAACGTGCTATCGTATAGAGACGAAATAGAGATGCTAAGACCCAGCTTAGACCCCAGATGATATGTTTAAAGGAGGTAGCGACCGTGAGTACACTTTGAAAGATCCTTTATGTTCATGTAAAACTAATCTCGCCAAACAAAAATCAAATATAAATACTATATTTTGCTAATCAACGGAAAGCAAGGAATTATGCATTTTGTCTTATCTGTTGCTTCAGTGTTTTCTTGCTATAAATTAGGTGTCATTGGGGACTTTCAAACAACAATTTACTCAATACGGGTAAACAATGTTCATGCGTTTGATTTTGTAATATTGAGAAGCAACACCAAAATAACACTGTAAAGCGTTCGTAAAATGCTTTTTGAAAATAGGATAGGTCATTCCTCAACATACATTCCATAATAATCAATGCTCACTGCCCATGTTCGCAAGATTTGCGAGTTTCCCCCGTTGTTTTTTTGAGAATCACTGGCAAGTCAGTTCTTATACGGACCTCATCCCAAAGTTCAATCTGTATATGTGGTGGCACAATATATCGTTCGCAAGTTCAATGCGCAGTGTATTGGTATCTCCTCTCACGTCAGAAAGTTCTGATTTGTATGTCGTATTTTATATCTTTTGCTTGTGCTTTCGAAATTTGTTCCATATGATTCGACCAGTCCCATCGCCCTGTTTTTTGTTTCGATGTTTGGCTGTTTATCTGAATTATCCATATCCTTTTTCAAGTTATAAAATGGTTTATATATATATATATATATATATATATATATATATATATATATATATATTGTAAATATTTCTTTTTTCAATGTTCTTACCGTCTTAACTGAACATTAAACTTTATTGTAAATATCTCTTCTTTAATTTTTCTTAACATCTTCATTGGGCATTAACCTTTATTGTAAACATCTCTTATTTCAAATTTCTTACCATCTTGCCATCTTGATTGGACATTGAACTTGATATACCATCTTGATTGAGCATTGTACTTAAAATACATACATATAAAGTTTAAAGCCTAATCAAGATGGTAGACATTTTAATGAAAAATATTTACAAAGTGTTCCAAGTGTTGGAAAATAGTAAAAATAATTCATAACATCATGACAACAAATACAAAAATTAATTACATTTAATAAGATATATTGACGTGTCTGCATGTAAACCTTCATGATCCCATGCTGCACGTGCTTTGGCAGAAAAAACATTTGGACGAATCGCTCGTTTTCGTCCCTGAACACAACATAACCTTTTCGGGACATTGTTTTTGGTAAATTTACACTTTTGAGTAAGCCTTTCTTTAAATTACAGGTATGTATTAGAAAAAAATTGACCCGTTTCGAAAACATCAATTTCGCATGAATGTCAAGTTTCCTTTTTTTTGAAGAGTTTATAGTGGTAAAAGCTCACAGTCAAATGGGCGAAGATCTCTGATGGTAGACCTGGTATGGTCCGCAATGTGACTACCTGAGGGGGCAGCAATTGTAATGTAAAGTTCAATGAAATATAGACTGTTTGAAAATGATGTCATGAAAGTTATCAGTGAAAGACACAATGGAGAGCTCGTAGAGTTCTTCGTGATGCACAGGATTATAGTGAAGTTCTTTGTCGATGTCTTGTTCATAATGTTCCTGTGATCTCTATGTATCAAACCAACTTCTTTATGCCTCTTAAAGATGCAGAACATAATAAAGATATCACATGTGCATCAGCAGATGTTGGTATTATTCAGTGAAGTAAGATGAAGGAGAGAAAATCTCTAATTTTTATTTAATCCTCGTTTTAACACAATCCTTAGAGATCATACTGTGCTAACATTGGATCAGATAAAGAAGCCAAAGGTTGTTGTGTAAAGAATAGTGTGCCTTGAAAATAATTAACAAAGCTCAGGACAATTTCTACTCAAACACCTGCTGTGGCTTTGAATGGATCAGTTTTAGTTTATGGGGCAAATGAGATGGCAAGAGTGGAATGTTTATCAATGAATATAAACTTGCATCTGTTCACATATTTGGGAGAGATTAAACCTTTAGGACTATTATTGTTCTTGAGGACATGATGATGAGAGTTCTGTCAATTTTTTCATAAAAAAGTACATAATTGATTTCCTGAAATTGAAATATTACATTTTCATATATGTACATAAAAACCTGTATGATCATGCCCGTCTCATTTTTGTAATAGGAGTATGTCAAAAAGAGATCTTTCATGTATGTCTTTTATCTCTTCAACCACAATGTAATGGAAGAATATCTCATTTAGCCAAATAAATTTATCATCAGCAGAAAAATATAAATTGTATTTGCCAAACCAAATGGTTTTATTTTAATTCTTATTTTTAGTCAGATGTAACCATTTTTATTGAAGTGCACTGCTGCAAGCAGTGAGAAAATTTTCACGAAAGTTCTAATCAAATGAAACTATTAGATTAGATGATATTTTATCTAACTAGATGAAAGTTTAATTTAATTAGATGAAACTATGATCTGATTAGAACTTTTGTGAAAATTGTAATCTAAAATCTAATTATATAAAAGTGTATCTAAATATAAGAAAGTTGTATCTAATCATATGATAGTTTCATTTAATTATATGATAGTTGCATGTAATAAGACATTATTTTCATGTAATTCAATTTTTTTTATCTAATTAATGATTAAATTTAACATCTATTTGGTTAAATTGTAAAGATAAAAATATCATCTAATTAGACAAAACTATCTTCTAATTAAATAAAAGAGTCATCTTATAATATGTTGAATATAACTAGTTTTATGTATATAAACATTGTAGTATTAGATGAAACGGGCGTCTAATTAGATGAAACTATCATGTAATTAGATGAAACTTTCATATGATTAGTTGAAACTTTTTCAAAGTAGATGAAATTATCATCTTATTAAAGGTATGTGTATTCTTTTTCACTTCTGGCATTAATGCGCTTCCATACATTTAAGATAATCATCCTAAACGTCTAAGAAATTATATAAGTGATTGCTATGTTGGTATTCAGTCAGATTAAACATGCTTAAGAATGATTTCTACAGCATTCCTTATTGTCCTTTATAATATTGACATAGATTGAAAATGTTCAACGTTTCCGAATCATAAGTAAATGATGTTCGTATACTTGAAATTTATTTCCAAGAACGTCTACAATTTGCCATATGTTGATGGTTTCTAATATTTACATCAATTATTCACTCACATCTCAACACCACGATTGATGAACAACATTTATACAAACCATCTTTAAAACTTTCCTATATTGGTAACGAGTTACATGAAATATCAAAAGGTTCAACATGAAGATTATAAACGGCATACTGTGAAGTTTGTACATGGTACTGTTAAGACATACATTTTACTTTTCGATCAGCTGTCTTGTTTTATAAAGCTGTCACATGAAGTAAACCTGCTAGAGGTAGATATGACTGCTAAACGAAAGCTTGTTTCACTGTGTATGAATTCCTTTGAAAATATTATTTTTCGAAAATTTGAATTAGGAACCATTTCCTAGCAAAATCTTACACAGTAAACAATTTGAGATCATTTGGTGAAGAAATCGTTTTTATACTATGTGTACACAGCACAGATATGCGGTGTGCCAGGAAAGTTTCTTATTTCTGTAATAAAATATTATAATAATTAAAATATAATATTTGGTCAAAGTAGACAACATGTGTTAACTTGATATATTGCGAGGTTTACAAACAAAAATTTGGAAATCACAATTTTACAAGATGTTTTTGCGTTTTGGACCCCAGTGTTGCATAAATCCCTGCCAAATGTATCATATTTAGGTACATGAACGGAATATGGTTTTTTTCATCCCAATTTTTTGATGAATGATCTTTCAATAGGTAGACCTTAAGTGAAAACACAAATTTGAAAGTGATGCAACAATTTTTTGTTAAGCAGCTGTATATAGCATTGTAGTATAGCATCCTGCAAAAGCCTAATGGCAACAAAGTCCTCAAAGGCAATTACTGTGATGAAAAAAGTGCTAAGTGTCACTTTATATTTTCTTGATTATCATCATACCTTGATGAATATCCATTCACACTTAAAATAAATGAATGAAGTGTTCTCAGACTCGTACGATTCTCTTCACTATCATACTGAGTGTCTTGAGTTGACAAGTGTCTGCTGCTCAGTACTAATTAGACTTTAGACTTTTCCCGATATATGTCAAACCAACATATCAAATATTTTTTTAAAATAACATAAATTAGATGAGTTTAATGTACAAATAGTCATATAGGTCCAGATGAAATATTTTAATAAATGACTTACTGATTTACAAACTACCAGCGTTAATGAAAGCTAATGGCTATCCTTGAACTGGTGTTTAAGTTTTAGTTTTGACAATGCTTGAATTTTTTTTTCGACACTTGTCATGTTGTATGATTGTAGCAAAGGCTAACGTGCTATCGTATAGAGACGAAATAGAGATGCTAAGACCCAGCTTAGACACCAGATGATATGTTTAAAGGAGGTAGCTACCGTGAGTACACTTTGAAAGTTCCTTTATGTTCATGTAAAACTAACCTTGCCACACAAAAATCAAATATAAATACTATATTTTGCTAATAATCAACGGAAAGCAAGGAATTATGCATTTTGTCTTGTCTGTTGCTTCAGTGTTTTCTTGCTATAAATTAGGTGTCATTGGGGACTTTCAAACAACAATTTACTCAATACGGGTAAACAATGTTCATGCGTTTGATTTTGTAATATTGAGAAGCAACACCAAACTAATACTGTAAAGCGTTCGTAAAATGTTTTTTGAAAATAGGATAGGTAGTTCCTCAACATCCATTCCATAATAATCAATGCTCACTGCCCATGTTCGCAAAATTTGCGAATTTCCCCCGTAGTTTTTTGAGAATCACTGGCAAGTCAGTTCTTATATGGACCTCCTCCAAAAGTTCAATCTGTATATGTGGTGGCACAATATATCGTTCGCACGTTCAATGCGCAGTGTATTGGTATCTCCACTCATGACAGAAAGTTCTGATTTGTATGTCGTATTTTATATCTTTTGCTTGTGTTTTCGAAATTTTTTCCATATGAATCGACTAGTCCCATCGCCCTGTTTTTTGTTTCGATGTTTGGCTGTTTATCTGAATTATCCATATCCTTGTTTCAAGTTATAAAATGGTTCTATATATATATATATGTAAATATTTCTTCTTTCAATGTTCTTACCATCTTATTTGGGCATTAAACTTTATTGTAGATATCTCTTCTTTCATTTTTCTTAACATCTTGATTGGGCATTAAACTTTATTGTAACCATCTCTTCTTTCAAATTTCTTACCATCTTGATTGGACATTGAACTTGATATACCATCTTGATTGGGCATTGTACTTAAAATATATCCATATGAAGTTCAAAGTCGAATCAAGATGGTAGAAAATTGAGAGAAAAATATTAACAAAGTGTTCCAAGTGTTCAAAAATAGTAAAAATAATTCATAACATTATGACAACAAATAAAATAATTAATTACATTAATTAGGATATATTGATTCACATTCTTTCTTTCGTCACCAGATGCCTGAGAGTATTGTTCATTAACTTTGTGATTGTGTCCATTCTACGAAAGTGTGAAAGGAGTTGGGAAAAAAAGTTGGCAGACTGAAATAATGACTGAACATTAAAGAATTTTGTCCTCGTTTTTAAAGAAGGAATAACAGCACACTTAGCACAATCTATTTGATAGTGAACCAACATATCTACACTAAGAGTGGAAGAGGTAAATGACCTTTGTATGTACACAAAAGGAAAAATTAAAATACCACCAGGCTTGTTAGTTTACTGCCTTCACAAACAATACCCAGCCTATAAATATTGTCATTTCGTTGTTTTTAATTTGATGTCCAATCAATATTTCAGTTTAAACTATTTCTAGTAAAATAATACCAATTAAGCCAAACAGGGATTTGGATACAATTAAACCTGCTGCAACATGTGGAAAATGCTTTACATGACCGATATACCGTATGCGATATTTTTAATAAACATGTAAATGTAACGACTGATGTATTACAAGACCAATATGCAATATTTAGTTTAGTTGTACATGAAAATATAATAACAAATGAGAAATGAAAACAATATAAACTTAAGGAAGGCCAGCCTTTACCATAATCTCGATGGTTGTTTTTGCATTATGTATTGTCACAATGTGATACATCCGCTGAGCTAAACATATTTTTTTTATCTGAAAGCAAAAAAACATGTTGTTACGACTGAAAACTGACGCTGCACGAGGTAATTAAACTAATAACATTATCTTTGATTTTTATCCTGATTTGAACAATTATTATGCTGTATTGTGTGATCAAAACTCAGTCTCAAACGCCATGACATGTTTATCAGAGTATATAACTCAATGAGACAAATGCTTCTTTTGTATTCTAAGTATCCAAAAAAGTATAACTTGTTATCCTTATGAAACACATTATGTAGGACAACGATCTGGTGTCTTATTGTCCTTGTTGGAGATATTAACCGTGGGCATTTCTGAAGAAAATTGGCTAATGATAGCGTACATTACATCAATTAGGAAACTTAAAAAAATAGATAACCATTTGACATGCGCTTGACGTCAGTCTATCAAATGTGATAAAGTGTTGTCTCTACCGAGACAGACTGTTTACATATATCATATTCATACTGGTAATCTCAATCTTCCGTATACTGTTTTCTTTAAAAACTGCAGCATACAACCATTGTATACTTGTTCGAAACTAAAATCACTTCAGTAAGTTACCAAAGAAGAGAAAAACTTGCTCGTCAATGTACACTTTATAGAGGAAATATTAAGCATAAAAATACAAAGCCTTGGGTAAGTATAGGTAAACCCTGATCTCCTCTGCTGAAAAACAACAATAGATAACTCGTTATGAGCAGATTCTTTAAGACCAGAATTTGACATGAAATGTGATCGTCTCTACAAAGGCAGACTGTTTTCATTGATTTTATTAGTGTAATATCGATTGTCCCGTAAAATATCTGTGATATCAGTCTCCGAGAAAATACACAAGTTTCATTGGTTTTCACGAAAATTCCTCTTTAATAATGGCCTATTGTAAGTTTTTCTCTAAAACATTAATGTCAATCTAAAGCATGTGTGATATCTGCAAGATATGATTAAAGTTAAATGGTGATAGGTTGCCTTGAATTCTCCCAAAATAAAAAATCCCAGGAGAAAACATTTTGTGCAGATGTTTATCTTATATCTTTTTTATCAAGACTTTTCACTTGATTTAACCTTCATCACAATGTATGTTTTGGTCACCTAGCAACGTTTGAAAAGAACCACTGATGACCACTTGCAGGAACCTGTTGAAAATTCAAAATAAATTCTCTGATTTTTTAATGGAGCAGTTAACGAGTCTCTATGAATATTATGACTCCATTATCTGGCACACTTTATATATAGGGTTGAATACATTGGATTTAAGTTTAGCAAAGCTTTTCAACACAGTTTAGTGGTAATGATATAACCTGAAGAAAAAAGTATTGTATCTTTCTCCTTACTTACTTACTCTGAATAATTAATTTTCCTTAGTACCCTTTCGCAATATGTGTTTGCGAATGAAAGATGTTGCTTGTGATGTGCTCATAATGTACACATACGGTTGATGTCCACTTTTTGTAAAAAAAATCATATTCAAACTATTCTGTATCATCCGTGCTAAACGGTACTAGGTGAAATCTTCTGCATAACCAGATCGTGTGGTTTAAAAATTTGAATACATGAAAATAAGTACTTCATATTTCACAACGGTTAATTTTGGTTTAGTTAAAGAGACACACAGAAAATAGCCATTGTTTGATATCATCAACAATACGTCCGATTGTATTCCTCTCTCTATGCTGTCCTTGGAGGATACCCACCAATTCAGTTCAATGTGGAGAAAGAACTCACGATCCCGTTATCTTTCTCACACAACATTAAAGAGCATTGGAAATTTGAATTGTGAATAAGATATAAATTCAGAATATGTTTTTAAGTAGATAATTGAAAATCTATATTGTAAATGGTTAGTTATGTAATGCATTTGCTGGATTTAACTCATGTAGCAGGGACATTAAGGTCTTTAATTTCTATTCAAGAGTCCTATTCAACTTCGATGATTATGTCTTAGTTTAAAACCTAGAAAATCATGAAATTAAGTTCATATATAACTTACAAAAGGTGATCACTACTTAGAAATATCAACAAAAGCCCTTGTTGAAATAATATTTTGAAAATACTTATAGGAAATTGCAGGTGCAAGATAAAGCATTGTGAATGGGACTGTTTTATTTATGATTTTATTTTTTAAAATACTGTTTTCTCATTGAAGTTTACATCACTGATTTAAAAAATATGCAAACAAATATAATCTTTCATTACTCCTCCTATGGCATAAAAAGAGACTTATATGTCATCATACACTTTCTCACATGCAAATATCATTATTGATATAATCAAATGATAACAAATACATATTGTACTGAAAATGATTGGCAATGTTTTGAGTTTGGACATCAACTTAATTTCAAAGGTAAAAGAAAACAAGAAAGTATATTCTGATAGATTTCAAATGGATTGTGAGAAGTCATATTAGTCTTGAGCTCTTCCTGTGCACCCACTAAGGTTCATTGATCCAGGCATGCTTTCCCAAATTAATCAACCGGTGTTGCCTCTTTTTAATGCAGACATTCTCTGGCGGAAATGTAGCTGGTAATCAGTTTTATTTCATCACAGGAAATGCTAGATCACACCTGCATGTCATCCGGTTATACCTCTAGACTAATTAAACTTGAGAACATTGTCACTCATGGAAAGTGAAGGTGAGCCTTCAGGGTATACAGTATATAGATATTATTACCCGAGGAAATGTGTCATATGATTTTTCCGAAACGAGTGCGAATTTTTTTATTAGCCGAGCGAGAGCGAGGGTTATATACAAATTCGCACGAGTTTCGTAAAAGTCATATGACACACTTCCGAGGGTTATAATTTCTTTGTTACCGATTCTATTTCATTTAAAACACACGGAATCCTTCCTTTTCTCGACGTAATACGGTAACTCGCTCTGGAACAATCGTTGCTAGATAAAAGTGATATGTGCACATATGCTCATATTGAAAATATGTCACCACTTATGATTAACCATACGGGTAATAAAAGTTGATATGTAATGTCTTTCCTGACTCTTGTGTATATAATGCTATCTTGCAATAAGTGATTTTTTTTTTTTTTTTTTAAATTTTGATAAATGTACGTCTACTTCTTATTTAAGGTCAGGATGCAAGGGTAGACAACTGAGATTGTGAATGATTTATCTGTTCTTTAAATTAAATAAGATGCATGATGCTTGAATCAATGCGTTTTGAAAATGAAGCACAACAATGTTTGAAAATAGAATTTCAATGTTCAGCATATTTGAAACAATGAAAACATCAAGTTAAAAATAACTGGAATGGCGCCAACCAGGTTATTAAACAGATAAAACCATGCAATCTTTTGAAATACCTTTCTGCACAAAGTCATATGGTGACATCAAAGACGTCTTTGATTAACCTTGATCTGTTCAGAGGATGTAGTTAAATCAAGCGGTTAAACATTAGTACTATACTGTAATGAATATAAAATTATATCAAATTACAAGACAACATTCACACTAAGCAGATATTGCTTGTTTAATTTGCACAACTTGACAAAACTTGACTTCGATTGATATGTTTGTTTGTTACAGAAATGAAATAGATAGAGTCCACTTCTTTTGATGAAAGAAAATAAACATTGCTCATGATCGGACGTGTTTGCAACCGATATTTACAGCTTTGCATTTTAGAGAAGTAGAAGTTCTGTGGGAAAGGCACCTTGATGGTTTTGGTAGAGTTTTTGAGACAAGAATGCCATTATTTCATAACTACTGACTTGTCTCCTTTAGAGCACCTGCAGGACCACGTCACACCAAACAGTGTCTATGTTGACAAGAAATGCTTTTATTATGGCCCTATATGAGGAATGGCAGCTAATACCGGATACCAGAACGCGTGATATGCTTATTCACTCAATACAACATATAATCCAAATGTGCATCAACAAAAGAAGTTTACATTTTCGATTTGCTGTCATTGAGAACGTCTAATGTTGTTACGTTTGTGTAGTTTATTTGGTCAGGAAGAGGACAGTGGGCCAGCGTATGACAGCTTTGTTTACAAACATTTTACAGCAACCTTTAGCTCTGTTAAGAAAAATAGAGCTAAAGGTTTAGTTCTATAGCAATGCTGGTTTTCAATAGCGATATAAAAACATGCTTGTCGCCCTTGATTTGGCAGTGTTAGAGTGGAACAGTGGATGGGAACGTTCATGTTGCAAATGTGTTTAGTTGGCAAGAATGGATATCTACCAATACTAACAAACTTTGTTTCAAGTACGGGGATATAGCTCAACGTATATAGCACAGCCGTCTTCTGAAAGGCGCAAACTTTGCATCTTTACTGCAATGATGAAATTCTTTATATATGTATTTAGGACATTTTTGTCCTCACTTGAACAGACGAATGCCACTACTGAATAGTGATGCACAAGCAGAACTGCTGATCTGAAAATGACGATTTGGTACCATTGTCATTATCAATTTTACTAAAGATAATGGAGGCGATAAAAAAAACTTTTATTTATTGACATCCACGTGCATGTAATATCAAATGAAACCCTAAAATAAAAGTATGAACAATGATAACAAATAATAATCCATAACTAGTCTCTCATATTTATATATCAATATCAATGGAGATGTCGCTCTCAAGACATTTTCATTTTTAAAAAGATATTATAAGTGTTATAAATTTATCATTTCATGAATGTCTAATTTGTTTAAAAGATCTCATTTACTTTGAGAAAAACCAATAACAATAAAAAGAAACTTATGGCAGGACCATAGCTATAAATTCCGATATTGAGGCAATATATTTTCAAAGATTAATGGAAAGGTGTCTGGTAAAAGTTTTTGACAATATAGATTAACTTAATAATATGACACATTTTATTTATAACAATAATTGGAAATGGTTAACAGGCTACCTAGCTTATATTAAAACCTCTCTCATTGTCGTTGCATTAACCATAATGATATTTCAAATGAACGTATTTGATAATAAATTACCTGAAAAATCTTAAACCAGGTTTTTCTTTAAAAGTTAAAGAGATATTTTCTTCAATTTGAACTTTACACATATTCCCGAAAGATGATTGCAATGAGAGCAAGGCATTGCTATGTCATATTTTGGTGGCATCGTATGAATCTACCTAATCATTCATACCTAGATGAATATAATAAAACTGACCATAAAGGGATATTTTCTCTTTTTCAACTGTCCCGCATCCTTCCTTGGTACCAATTAGGTCAAAGAAGTATGAATACATTTGATAGTTATCAAAATAAATAGAAAACATGTCTCCTAATAAATTTCATAAGAATCATCAATCACAATCATTATGGAGAAATCAACAGAGTTGGCTATGGGCTAGATTTAAAGAAAGTCACTACGTTACTCACTTCAACATTGAAAGTACTTACTTCAATGTAGAAACATTACAACATTTACAATTTGTAATTCCCCTTTTGTTTGGGGGACATTAGAAAAACTTTCTTAGCCTTTCGGTAAGGGCGATAGGATCACTCAGGTTTTAAAGTCGTTGATTAACACCATTGCCGAAGAACTGTACACAAAGAATTAAACTTTATTCTCATATGGTATAGCCAAATCTAAATTCGCCACTATTCATAATTGTATTGCTTTCTATTCTGAAGTGAGTGAGTGAGTGAGTTGGGGTTTAACGTGTTTTGAACAATAGTTCAGTTATTTAACACGTGGATGACAAGCATCCAAAAGAGAGTGGACAGATCAGGGAGAAAGGGATCGAAAGGATGAGGGAAAAGACGGAAAGAAAGGCATAGTGAGAGATAGAAAGAAGGTTTTAGAAGGACTCGAATTTGGTCTGGCTTCTACCCGTCGACCTGTCCAGCTTGGGTGCCCCTACCAAGAGCATGTAAGCTCCGGCTGGTATAGCTCTTGGGGTCTCTGAAGCACGCAAACCACCACACCACGATAAGGTATTGAGTTCAGTGGTGGCTGAAATAAGAAAGCACAATTAGGTTTTGGTAAGGTATAATTGAATTAAGGAAGTATAGTTTCCTAATGAAACTGGCTTTTCCACGTGACCGCATCGACCCTTAATAAGTGACAAGCCAACTTACTTATTTAATTTTAGTAGAAATGCTTTTAATTCATTTACACACACTGTGACAAACATGTTTATAAATTTACTTCTTAATCTCAAATATAATGGAGATGAAATACGCTTTATCGTAAGCATCTTTATATGTGAAACATCTGTCATATCGATATTACAGTCAACAGTATTGATAGTAAACATGTTTAATGTACAATGATTATGCAAACAGAGGTATAAGTCATGCAAGTCTTTAGATCTTCCTTTAAATCCTCAATTAGATTTGCGAGTCTTCATCGCAGCTTATTTGTAGCAACCAAATCAAAACAAACGCAGTTATTTATGCCAATATACGTTTATCATTTTTCTCCCTCCAAAATGAGTATGTTTTATTAAATATTACATTTATTGATTGTTTCTTATATATTTCCAATCAATAGTTAGTTGCATCAATTTTATAACACGCGGAATTCCTACCTTTTTTATATCTTCACAAAAGTATGATAAAAGCAATTTTTTAAACATAAAAGGTTTGTAATTAAAAAGCTCACGTGATGTTATTAGAGGTGGCGTGTCACTCTCAACTGCTTTTCTAACCCAAGTTGATTTGCACGTTATAGACAAGTTCAATTCTATTGATGTTATTGACCCACTCAGACAAGTCTGGCAATAGTTTCTAAGCATGTGAGCCACTGCTTGAATTGGGTGATATAAGAATTCAATGTTTCAGAGTATGAAACTTGATAATCTCAATATATGATGATATCTAGATATAGAATAGATAGGTAATGATACCTAGTGATTTTGTTTATAACAAAATACAATGTTGTTATTTAGCGATCTGCAAAAACACAACTTTGTAGCATTAGCAATACCTTGTGGCATAGCTATTAATCATTAACAGGAAACCTGGAGCACTTAGTTTCAACAGCACATATCAAACGTAAAGGTTATTCTTATCATGATTGTTTGAAGCTTTTAAGGTTATACTTTTGCCTTATTATTATTTGACACATTTTAGGTAAAAGTGACTGCCTTTATACCCTTGTGTTGGAAATTGCCTTATCTTGGTTCACAGGTTACACTTATATTCAGCACCCATATTTGTGAAGGGTTATATCACCCATATTTGTGAAGGGTAATATCACCCATATTTGTGATTGGAAATATCTAAGGACAGGAGTTTTTAGATTTTATCCCATAGCAGTGAATTTGTATCTGCGTAGCTCCTACACACTGATATCCGTTAGTCCAAAAGCCTCGTTTCGTGTAACCAGCAAATCAAATGACTTGACGACACCCCCTGCATGCGAGTACACTCGCATGCTGATATCACTGCTGACTGCAGGCGACTCGCAGTATTAAATGTCATGGAAAGACAGTCATTGACGATTTACAGATGGATAGGGTCTTGTTCATTGTCCGGATCAGATAAATATCTCAGCCGGAAGTTCTCTGTATTTAATGATTTTTGCACGATTTTCAAATGTGTTGGCCGCATACTGCAGCACCGAACATAAGCTTCATTATGAAAGGACCTTAAAAAAAATTTAAGATTAAATTGTGCTCTTTCTATCATTTTGATTGAAAATATGTTAATAGTATTGTTCTAATTAAAAATTCATTGAATACTGAAGTTATCTTGTTAGTGTCATGTTAATTATGTTTCTACTCAGGCGTTATTTTCTGAGACGTGTTTTCATTGTATTTACTGTTGAGTCGTATTTTGCACGTGCGGAATAAGGGCCTTCTTTCGGCAATTGTTAAATGTTGAGGGACTTGACCTTTGACATTGAAAAAACTATTATATATTTTATATGATGATGAAATGTGTATGATAATTGATGAAGAGACGACCAAAAAGTGATGAATGAAAATATGTAAAGATAGTAAATCGCTTTGAATTTTGAACTACGAATTCTGTCTATAAAAATCATAATTGATAACTTAAAATTTTGATAGTTTATCTTAATGTTTTCAGTTATTGGTATGTATTTACTATCATTATTTTAGATTAAAACTCGATATCATTGTTTCATTAGCTATGCTAAATAAGATTTATTACGATTTCAATAAAAATTATATCTCATACGTTCTTCATTTCAACAGTTAATATGTATTTTTTACAAAATCCTTGGCAAACACTATGGAAATGAATACAACTTTGGTCGAAGGTGTATAAATGACAGATAAAAGGGCCAGAAAAGATGTTAGATTAGAATAAATGTATAATATTGGGAACAAAATTTCACATAAACGAAAACAAATATAAACACGCGAAACACTGAAACGAGACAGATGACGTGATGGTTTTATCCCAGGTAAGTCTTCTTTCTACAGCATAATTGATAAAACCAATGGTTATGTTGCAAATGACCTACCAATATGTGTCGGTTTGACATTGAATGTTAATATGTCAGATAATTGTCAACTCTCAAACTCAAAATCCTTTAACAGGGATCACTTTCTATAGTAAAATGAACACTGAAACAACCACCTACTGATGCCCAAATGGATGTGTATTAATGGGCCTACTGATCATTAGCACTCTAAATATGGTATCAGCTACAAATAATGTGGAAATATATACCATTGTCACATATTTTGAAATTTTATGGATTCTGCCTCAAGCAAAAACAGATCTCCATTTTCGTAAGCAATGTTTATTATTGGCCCATGAAATATATACAGAAAATACTTAACGGTGAATGAAAAATACCGGAATATTATAAACTGACATCGATAAGGTCAATATTTTACGAGTGGTGCAGCCAAGAGCAAACTTTCAACTTTACATAGGGCCTATAAGTGAATTACAACGCTTTGAATGAAGTCAGGCCCTTATGTGCAATCTAAATCCACACGTAATCTTCTAAAAGAGGTTTGAAATCAATTTGCGAAAGAAAACGTTGATTTATAAAACCTGCGTTACTAACAAATTGTCATTTCAATTAATGTACATTTATGTAGAAATGCTTGGAAGTGAACTTTCGTATCTGTTAATTATTAAGTTAATTCAATTTGTGACTCTAAATCTTGTTTTGAGGTCATGAATTTGTATCAAAATATAATATAAATATACATTATATATACATCTTATGATATTATTGTTGAAACAACGCACAGATCATTTTCATCGCTTCGAGAATTTCGACTATTATTACACAGAGTTTGACATTTTATTATTATTATTCACCCAAGAAGTCTTAAAATCACTTTATTTCTTATCTACGAAGACCTACTGTGAGCATTTATCACATAAGTGTAAATACAATGTCCTCTTCAACTGCCCTACCTTTGTTGTGTTGTCAAGTTCAATGTCTAAGTGAAGTCCATGTGTCAAATACGTTTTCTCTAGTGACAGCTCGACTTGCAATTCTCTGACAAGAGGAGGATTGTGAAGATGTTCATGGGAAATTACAATGGGAAGTTGAATGACCCACTGACGCTTTTTAAGAGAAATTTTGAGAAAATATTTTGTATATTTATTTGACAATGACAGATAACAATGTTAATTATAAAAAGAGCTCATGACACAGTCACTATAACTTCCCTTCTGTCATTTTTCCATATAGTATATCAACTAAATCAAATGGAACATAATCATTATCTATTTAAGTTATATGTATTATTAGTTATATCTGTGAACAGTCCAGTATTGAAAAATTATAAGCCTTAGTACTTTATTATATTAAAGAATAGCTTGTTTCGGCATATAGCAACAAAATTATCTCATAAGCCAATTAGGAGATAAACATACTGTGTTTGGAAATCAGAGGCATATAACGGAATTATAATAGCTCTAAATGTAATTTGAAGTCGAACGCGTAGCGGGAGGCTTTAAATGGATAATTTAGAGCTATTATAATTCCGTTATATGCCTCTGATTTCCAAACCAGTATGTTTATCTCCATTCTACAATAACAACGATTTGAATTTGAACTATATTCTTTCGCGTTAGCTCGATTGTGCTCTGTCATCGATGCCCGTGCACGATTTCCACGGACTGACATTCATACAAAGATGACGTACTTTGGAATCTCGAATAACGTTACTTCTAGTAAGCCTCGGATATTACCGACAATTTCCAAATGCTTTCAAGGGAGCTCACTCTATTCAGTCCACTGGAGTATTTCTCGACCAGCATCAGAGTTCGGAATAATTTCTGCAATATTTAAATTTTTTAAGTCGGTATTAAGGCATTGATGTTTTGAATAAAGTTATGAGGTGAGTGCAATTTTAAGTTTTATGAAAATTGAGTGATATTTTTTCCGTTTCTGTTTAAAACCATCACCAGCCTAGCCTAGGCTAACGCCGGCGCCGTGTCTTTGAATGCCTACCTTCATGAACTGTCGGGGTTTCGCCGTGCTTGACCGCGTTACGAAGTTGCATACTGTTATGAAATTGGAATTTAAAATCGTGAAATATTAATCACAATAATGTTATCTTTTGTAAACATGTCAGGCGGACAAGTACTTAGAAAATATTGTTGCTAGGCAACTAGTGAATCCTTGCGCGTTAGACGAAGTAAACAGAAGACTGTATAACCAGATTATACACCCTCTGATTTTTCACAGCAGCCAAACAGAATTGGGTATCTTGCACAGTTATGGTAGAATTTTTATTCATTATGATTTAAAGCTTTTTTAGATTTAATAACTCTGCTATCAAATTTAACTTTAACCTCACAAAAAAGGCGATTTCAATAACCCATGTATTGTTGGATATATCATTAATGATTGTAAAATTGTTCCTACAAATATTCGATAACCAATGTTAAATCTAAAAACCTTTGAGAAGAGAATGGAAACTTCTTGAGGAATGTCCGTTCCCACTGAGAATAAATTAATAATATGATGTGATGAAAAGACAATTTTCTTAACTATCACACTCACACTCAGACCAAAAAATGACAGGTGGCTGTTGCAAAGTAGTAATTAAACGTTTTACGATATATTTAACACCAGCCAAATTATTTATAAATAACATAGATGATTATATTGTACAAATTTCTTATTGCCCAATGCTTAAGTAGAGACCAAGAAGAACTTCAGATCTCAGAAGTCAAATCAAAGTAGGAGTAAAGAAGTTATCACCTGCACGTTAAGCTTATGTCTTTGAATGAACTAATTAAAAAAACCCAAAGGTGTAACGAAATATGATTAAAAAACATGTTCATGTTCTAGTAAAACTGCATGTCAATGAGGCAAATGCTACCTTCGCAATGTAAAGTATCACAAGTATCAATCTAACTGGTTATCCTAATGGATCACAATATGTTGTACAAGGATGTAATGAGATATTTTCCTTATGAAAATTGGTTAATCATCATGTACATTACATCAATAAAGAGACTTTAATAAGTGGATAACCATTTGACATGCGCTTGACGTAAATCAATTTGATATTAAATATGGTCGTCTCTACCAAGACAGGCTGTTTACATATCAAAGTGTAATCTCAATTTGCCTGTATACTGTCTGGCAGGGGATTTGAGATCATGCTCCGAGTTACATGCCTAAGAAGTTTCAAGACTAACAACCTTTAACGATAATGCTCTTTTTAATAATGGTAAATGGTAAGTTTGGCTCTTATAGATGTACGTTAATCTAAAAAGGAAGTGAAAATGCAATGACCTAAAATGTTTCACTCAATAGTGATAGATTACCTTTATTTGCTGCACATTGAAAATCACAGGAAAAAACGTTTTGGGCAAATGGTTATTCAAAAGAATTCCTGACCTCTGATTTCTTAATTTATTGGTCAATGAGTCTCTATGACTGTTATGAATCAATAACTTTCACAGAACGTATTTTCAGGAAGAAAAACAATAAATTTTACTTCAGCAAATCTGAGCAACACAATTCAGTAGGACAAAGTAAGCTGAAGAACAAAAGTATTGTATTTTTTAATTAGTTTGTTCTGACTAATTTAGTTTCTGCAGTTGCCTTTCAAAACATAAGAGATGTTGCCTGTTGTGTGCTCATAGTGTTCACGTACAATTGATGGCCTTTGTTCTGTACAAAATTCTTTAAGGCAATGTTTTCTTTAGGTGCCTTTTTCTTCATTGAACTATTTAGAGTGAAAATACATATGAATGAGTGTTTCATATTTTACCAAGGTTATTTATTAAAAAAATACACGGACAATAGCCATTTATAATATTATCAATAACAAATATAGTTTGTTTTTATCCTCTCCTTGCTCATCTTCTAGGATACTCATCATTATTGTTAAGAGAGTAGTCATGGATCATTTATAACAATTACAATAATACACTTTTCTAAAATTCATCATCCTGCCAACTTGAATAATTACTCATGTATGTGCCTCCTTTTTAGGATAGGCAATCCCGCTAACATTCACTTAAGTCCTGAAAGAGCATTCAAACTTAAGAGACTTAGTTCGATTAATACCTAGCATGATTTTTCTAAAAAGTAAATTTTACAAAAGGTTCACACTAGTGCGTCAGTGAGAGTCTATATCGTAAATCGTTAAATTGATAATGTACTTCCTTGATTTTACTCATACAGCAGGGACGTGAAGGTCTTTAGGTTTAATTCAACAGTCATGATTAACTTCAATAATTATGTTTTTGTTTTAATGGTGAATCATATTCACATGTAACAGTATGTTATCAGTTCGTAGAAATATCAATAGAAACCCATGGTGTAATAATACTTTGAAAATACAAACTTAAATACCAGCACTAAAAAGTTGATAAAGAATCACCGGCTCATGCCTTAAAATATAAGTTTGAAGAAGATCAAGAATTCAATAAAAGTCTGTTTTGATTCTGAATTCTTGAAAATAATGTTGTTCTCATAAAGTTAATAATATTAATAGTGTTATCAAAGATTAATAGCATCTTATCTCAGTACCCTTATGGCATTTGAAAAATTTAAATGTCATCGTGCAGTTGCTCCCATATGCAAATATCATTATGCGTCTAATGTTAACATATACATGTTGTTCTGAAAATGAGTGGACATG
Source organism: Phorcus lineatus (assembly GCA_921293015.1). Classification (NCBI taxonomy): domain Eukaryota; kingdom Metazoa; phylum Mollusca; class Gastropoda; order Trochida; family Trochidae; genus Phorcus; species Phorcus lineatus. The sequence continues at coordinate 44,196,838 of OV121087.1, forward strand.
TTTTGTAGTTCGTCGTCAACTTTATTTCAAAGGTAATAGAAAACAAGAAAGTATATTCTGATAGATTTCAAATGGATTGTGAAAAGTCATATTAGTCTTGAGCTCTTCCTGTGCACCCACTAAGGTTCATTGATCCAGGCACGCTTTCTCAAATTAATCAACCGGTGTTACCTCTTTTTTATGCAACCTTTCTGTGGCGGAATCAGTTATATTTCTTCACATGAAAACTACTAGTCACACTTACATGTAATCCGGTTATACCTCCAATCTTGTCACTCAGAAAGTTTTAATGGTAAAGGTTACGTTTTGAAGAATGTAAATTATTTGTTAATATATAACGTATTTACTGACCCTTGTTTATTTAATCTTCACATTCTATAGAAATGGTTACATCAGGCACTAAGGCAGAAAACTTCTTCACTAAAATCATCATAAATGAACCTCGATGATATTTGTATATAGAATTTCAATGTTCAGCAGATTTGAAACAATATTGTTAAATGAAAACACAATTTAAATCGAACCCTAAAAAGGACACATGCAAGGTTTATAAATAGAAGACAAATACAAATTTAAGCATAATGCTACCATTTGATATACCTTAACAATTTACTGCACAAAGTAATGGGGCGACTTCAAAAGACGTCTATGATTCAGAGCAAGAGCTATACAAAGGATGTTGCGAAATCAAAAAGTACAACTCCTTAATTCCATGGATAAAAAATATGAAATTATATCAAATAAACAAGACGACATTGACCAATGGCATTGACGCTTGTAATCACCGCTTAAAGTGACTTTAACTTGACATGTTTGTTCGTTACAGACATGAATTTGATAGAGTTCACTTCTTCAAATTAACAATACTGATGATTGGACGCGTCTGCAACTGATATTGTGAGGGTTTGCATTTACGATGTGGAGAAGTCTTTTAGTGAAGACAGTAGGTGGTTTTAGCAGAAATTGTGAGACAGAACTTGAATTATTGTAAGACATTGAAATGTAAGTGTATTAACCGATTTCACAGTTTATTTCACTGTCACTTCTTCAAATAACGCTATCAATAATGATCAAACTCTACATATCTACTTCTCAAGCAGGTATCAAAAGAGACTTCCTTAGCATAAACAATATTGTTGTCTTACCATGACAATCTAAATCTACGGACATGTCTCCTTTAGAGCACCTACAGGACCACATCACACCAAACAGCGTCAACAACTTTTGTGGCAGGAAGAATGGCAATTTATACGGGATACCTGTACAGGTTAGTTGTCCACTCAATACAACATCATATCAAAGAATGCATCAACGAACGAAGTTGACATATTCGATATTGGGGAATTTTCTGTCATTGAGAAAGTCTTAGAAACGTGTCATATCAACCTTTATTTCTATTTCTAAAAATTGTGTTGTACAGAAAATTCGACTATCCATAACAAATTTAAAAAATGCTTATTGAGCTTAAATATGTATTTTTAGTGTGGAAAATTGGACGGGAACGTCCCTGCTGCTAAGTGTTTAGTTGGCAAAAATGGACACCTACCTACACTGACATTCATTAAATCATTTAATGGATATAGCTCAATTGACATAGCCCGCCCATTCTTTGGAAAGTTCAAACTTTGCATATTTAGCGCAATAATAAAACTCTTTATATTTGGGAAATGTTGGTCCTCACTTCAACAGAAAAGGCACTACTGAATAGTGATGCTGATCATATCCGGAACTACTGATCGGAAAATAAAGATTTATTATCATTTTCATAACTAATATTACTACGGATAAGAATGAAGATGATATAAATTAGTTTTATTTATTGACTGCCACGTATATGTCATATCAAATGAAACCCAAAATATACAATATGAACAATGTTAACACATCTTAACCGGTTGCTCATAGCCTTGAACACATGAAAAAGGCCAAAGGCTGTTGAAGTGTAGGGATAGACTAATTGTGTTTCATTTATAAAAAGAGATAGTAAGTTCTGTCACTCTATCCTTTCATGAATGTCATTTTGTCTAAACGATGTCAATTTACATTTAGAAAAAAACAAATAACAGTAAAAATAAACTTATGAAGGCCCATAGCTATGAGTTCCGCTAATTAGACAATATTGTTTCAATAATTTATGGAAAGGTGTCTGGTAAGAGTGCTTGATCATGTCGATAGCAATACTTCATTTATGGCAATAACTTGAATGGGTTAACAAACCAACTAGCGTATGTTTAAACCATTTGTCCCAGTGTCGTTGAATTATCATATAGATGAAAAATGTTAAATAGGTAAAATAATGAAAGGTTTTACATTGACTTTTTTCTTTCACAAGATATGACACTATTGGGAGTAAAAGAGATATTTTCTTTATCTGTAGTCCAGAATGTTCATTGCTAAGAGAGGAGGGCATTGCGATCTCATTTCATGTATGATACAAAGTGTGATATGTATGAATGTACCAAATCAGTCATACCTGAATGAATATTTTAAATCTAAAGGGAACATAAAAGTTTTCTCCTTTTTAAATGTCCTGCATCCTCCCTTGACACGAAGTAGGTCAATTTGGAAATAAGTAACTTAGATTTTCCAATAATCACTAAATGCAAATTGTATTTCTTTTTCATGATTAACTTTAGATATAAAAAGGTTTTTCCTATTTCCGGAGCAAATATTACACGTGAAAATTGATAAATCAAAGTTTTAAATGTTATTAAGTGCAAATAAAGTCGTGCTGTGTCAGGTAGAAACATCAGAAGTTTCTAAATATCAGGAGGATGAAGAAAACATAATCTTATCACAAAAAAGATAGTTATACTCATATGACACCTGCATCACGTTTGGTACTGATTTATGCAGCACTGGGGTCAACAATGCAATTACTCAAAGTTCGTAACTGAAAGATATCACTTTGACATAATCTAGCAAAATAAAATGTCATAATGTTAGCCAATATAAAGTAATTGTTAAAACTGTAATCAGTTACTAAATTTTGGGAACGTTAACAGTTAACAGAAATATGAAAACCTAGTATATCAAGATATTTTGACAAATTCAGTATTCCCAAATAATTCTAATCCTTTAGGAACTCATACACAGTTTCTCCGCAAATGGATTTATTTTTTTGCATTGACGAAGCAATGTTGCCAAGATGTAATTTTGTTGTCAACATATATTTTTGGGTGTCCTTAAAATGGTTTGAAAATCAAAATGAAAGTATTAGCTTGTAATCTTTTGTGGAGAAAGGAATCTTACTTTTTGCATTTTATTTGTGTGCTATTTTAGCCTGCGGTGTCATCGGGGGTTTCAAATCTCGATTCCTTTCCTTAAGCATGTTTCCCTTACAGCCACCACCCGACCTTATCGTGGTGTGTTGGTTTGCGTGCTTCACAAATCCCAGCCGGAGCTACACGGTCCTGGTGGGGGCACGCACGCTGGACGGGTTGAAGGAGTGGACGTAAGACCTACTTTGAGTCCTTCTACAGCCTGCTTTCTATCTCTCATTATGCCTATGTTTCCGTCTTTCCCTCATCCTCTCAATTCCTTTCTCCCTGATCTGCATACTCTCTTTTGAATGTTTGTCATCCACGTGTTTAATAACTGAAACATTGTTCAGATCACGTTAAACCCCAACTCACCCATTCACTCACTTTAAAAATAATTATGATAATTAAGTTTTTAAAAATATTTTTGTGAAATCATTCTTGGCACCTTCATATAAGGTACAACAGAGCCGGATTTGCGCCAAATTTAAGGAAAGTCACTGATTATATACTTTATCATTGGACGGTATTGGCTCTGAAGTCCCTTTATGGTAAAAACTTCAGAACATTGACAATTCATAATTACCCATTTGTTAGTTGACAAAAGTAAAGCGCTAGCTTTCTTAGCTTTAGTGGTAAGGAGAAAAATATTACAAATGGTTTTAGGGTCGTTGCTTTTTTCGTTCGGGAGCAGAAGATAGTATGGCTAATATGGTATGGCCTCACAGGCCCTTTTACGGGCAACAAAATCACAAAATCTACAATTCATTTTTAAAGCTTTCTAGTCTGGTAAAGAAGACGAAATTAGAGTTTTCATATTGAATGATTGAATAATAAAGTGCTTCCACTCACGTGCTTCACGTGACAGGTTTACATAAAATGGCAAGACTTAAATCTTGTATGAATATGAATAAGTCTTAGTAAATATCACGTGAAGTAATATTTATGAGATGCTTGATTTACACCTCAACCTTATATCTCAATGAGATAAATATGATAATCTTCTATCAACACTACATAATACATATGACCAGACTAAATGTAAACTGATAATATCATCGTTAAAAATTTTTAATCTAGGAGCGACATATTTTAGCATTTTGAATTTTTGTCATAAATGAATGAACTTTTCATTTATGGCGAATGATGCTACTTAGCGAAATTGTTTCCATTTTTCAATTCGCTTAATTCTTAATAATAATTGTCGCTAGTGCTTTGAGAAGGGTAATGCCTATCTGTCTGCAAATAAATGCACAGCCAAATTACTTACCTTCATTTTAGTAAAAACAAAAGTATCTTAAATTCAATTCCATACTATGAAAAACATGCTTTAAACTTATATTTAAATTTAATCTAAACATACTGAAGATGAAATATGCTCACTTCAACTTACCTGAAATGCATATCAATACATGAACCAACTGTTAGAGCCATACCTCTCAAAAGCTCACCAATTATTACGATCCAATGACCTCAATTAATTATTTATTCAGTGAGAGATTACAAGCATAAGATTCATGTCAGTGCCGGGGGACGTCTAATAATATTTGAAGTATGGATCAGAAGCTTCACAGTGCAGCACGTGGGTTAGACCAACATGCAATATTTACTTCTGTTAATGTGATCTGAAATGTAGAGATGAAATATAGATTTTACCTAAAATATTCTGCAGCGATGGTAAAATATTCTTTTGGTCAATGGTAGTGATTACATAGTTCAAAAAGCCATAAAAAATCTTGATGTTTTTTAAGTTTGAAATCCGTGAGTGCAGACGATGAATTATGAAAAAGTGGCGATTATGTCAAAAATAATGAAGAATGTTCACTAAAGTTTTATGACTTAGACGATAAATGAATGAACAAGACACATTAAGGTATCATAACAATAACTAGCAAATGATTATAAATTTTCATAGTGATATTTTAGCAATTTACAAAACGTACTGTTAATGTTTCATACCAAAGTTGTAATTTATTAAACAAACTGTTGGATAACACTATGAACCAGAAGGTGATTATCACTACAATAAAGCTTGATTTTGTTTTAAAACTCAAACCAAAAATTTTAATTAGATTTTTTGTATCATATTTCAACAAAGGGGGATTAGTGAGTGTGTGTGAGTTGGGATAGCATCGTGCTACACAAGCATAATTGTATCCGAGTAGCTCCTACACGTACCCTGTTACGGAACAAAGACTCGTGTCGCTGTGTAGCTCACACAAAAGTGCAACACCCGGATGAGAGATCACGTGAATGTTAATAAAATAAGCAGATGATTGCTTACTAAAGGGAGATCCCTTGTAAAAATATGGCGGCGGAATATATCAAATGTAGATGGATTGACCGAAGTGACATTGTTGGACAACACAACAAGTTCGTTTTTGTTCGAAGATATCTTAGGCCGTGCTTCCTTGCTGCTCATCTTTCGAACAGAATTTCCACGAGAGGCCCCACTAGACAACGGTTTGATTGAGTTTGAGATTTATTGCTTCCATTGACTGGCAAGTTAGAGGTTATGAAAAACGTTGAATAACAATCTGTCATGCTTTTGACCCGGTGGATCTCAGGTTTAGGGAAGGAGCTACGTTGCAAATACGCTGATAATTCCTTACATGCAAACGTTTCCCAACTAACAGGAATAAGAATAAGTACAGGATTTTTAAAAGACAACTCAACCTTTACACCTGATAAACATAGAAAGAAAATATATGAAGTTATACCATAAAGTAATTGAGCGTAACCGTCTTCTTTAAGAATTTGTTACAGAGTTTAGAAAACAAATAAACTTCATATTACAGACATCATGCAATTCATAGCATACCAAAGGGCGTATTGATAATAACAAACATAGACTTCACGTTCTTCAGATACCTTCTTAGTCGAGTTCAAGCATTAAATTCAAATAGGATCTTTGTGACTACCATAAAATAATCATATTTAATTGAAATAGACATTATTCCCGTGTTTTTAATGTATCAAAGAAAAATTTCATCGGGTTTGAATCATCTGATTAATATGCCTGGATAAAAGGCCTTTTATTGTTGTTTTGTTTAAATCTTGATCCGTTAGCTATAATTTCAAAGCGCCTTAGAGTTTTGATTTAATATCTGTCATGTCAGCTAATAACTTAAGTTATACGAAATGTTTTGCTTGTAGTGGCCGTGTTTAACCAATTTTTTAACAAACATTATCATTTTGTAGAATTGAAATCACATTTTTGTTGATAACAGAACTGGAGTCGTTTTCTTTATGGATGAAGGAAAATTGATTCAATGACTTCGTACGTTATAAGAAGAATGCGATAAGTTTGATTTTAACATTACTATAAAATGCATATAACTTAGGAGCAAGAAACAATTTGTCCTTCTTCCTACACAATGTCAACTAACGTCCCTCAGAGGTATTATTTTACAAGATATTCAATACCCATGTGAATCATTGATTGCAAATTGACTATTACGGAAATCGATTGGCCAAACAAAATTGCTTTAAGACACAGATTGCCGTAGTGAAAAGGACTATATAAAGTCATACAACCAATAAGACATACCTTTGTTCATTATTAGATTGCTGAATAATGCTGATTTCTACTTTCTGATTTCCTTTGTGTGCATAATGATTTAGCCTTTCTTCATTAATATGGCCATTTTGATAACATGACTGTTTAGCTGTATTTTCTTACTCTGTCCTTTTTATATAAATTGATATGATAGTGAATAGAATGTTTGTATACAGGAGGAACTGCTATGAATTCAACTTTTTCAAGAATAATGGTAGCATTTTACTAATTTTACTAAGCTGTATTGATACCAACAAAACTAACTAATTACGTCTTAAGAATAGTAATAAAATGTTTGGTTAAAGTAGAATTTTGTGTGCAGCCGATACTCTTTTGTTATCGATAGTTACATAGTGAATTGTGTACATCAAGTCATTCGTGAATTTAAAAAATGAAAAATGTATGATTGAAGTTTCAAAATACACAGTGTTTAAAGAAATACATAAATAATACAGTTTCTTAGTTACACTTATGTCATTGTTTTCTATCATGTCCACGGAATAGACATAATTGAAAAACAGTTTATAAGGCAATAAACATTACCAGTTTTTTTTCAAAGCATTTTTACATTAAATCACTTCCGAATTGCACACCAAGTTTCCTTCATACACGGCAAAGAAATTCGAAATAAGTAATTAAAGACAGTTTTACAGCGAATGTATTGAATATAAACGTTTATATTGTTGAAAATGGAAGAACTTATATACAAGTCAATGGTTCCAGAAGCAAAAATCTGCTGAAATTCAACTTATCTAAAAATTTCAAGAGTCAACTTTCCAATTTACATTAAAAACCTTTGAACTTAATATTTTCAAACATTATTTTGGATGATATATACCTACACCCACATGAAGCAAATTAATTTTTGAAAGGAATTCAGGAACCGAGGAAGATATACATTTTATGGCAAGACTATATATCAGAAAGATTTGTATATATCGTTGAAAGATAAAAGTTCCAATTATACATGTACAAAGTTTGAAGGACAAAACAAGATATTTGAAGACAGACTAAACGAATTATACACGTATTTGGTTTCAGTGATGGTTTTCCTGTCATGTGACACACTAATAGCCATTATCAGTAGACAAAAAAACTTCAAGAAAAAACTGAATATATATAGATACCTTGTTCCATGGCTAAGGGCCATTCATTCTCATAAGTAGCTACAATAAATTTGAGGGGTTTGTGTATAGTCTTATATATAAATATCTACTAAAATTTGTTTCTAGAGAAAAGTAGTTAAATAGTAAGGGTAAAGATGAACGCAATGGTAATGATTTTGCAATTTATATAGTGTTACATCAAGGTATTATTATATGCCCCAAATGCTAAAAGGTCATTTCCCTGAAGATTTCAAACTTTATTAGAAGCTATCAAGCGTTAACCGCGATCATTTGATGAAAGGTTACCGCCCAGTATGAAAATACGGGATTCACATCTGTGTCTTGGAGTGGAGGCACGTATGTATTTTACTCTAACACAGCGCTTATCTGTAAATATCGTAGTGACCATAGGAAAAATACTCAATGATGTTTAAAATAGAGTTTTATTTCATGAATGTATATGTGACGTGTAGGTGGTGACTTTCCTGAAGTTGACTCGTTAATGGCGAACATGTGTGACAGTGTGATCGACCCAGAAAACCACGTCGTCAGTTGTATTTGTGTTTGTAAAATATGATAAAGCAAAAACTTAGAGAACTTTAATTGGATGGCACAGATAGGAAGACAGAAATGAAGAACTAGTTTTGAGTAGTTCATAACGTAAGGAATGTCACATCTTAATAGCTTTACCTTAAATTGTGTATGTTGTGTGGCTTCATTTAAGAGACTCTTGTCAAGATACCACAGCTCCATCCTTTATCTTCACGTTTATATCACTTATTTGATGTATAACTGATGAAAATAAGTAAGTCCAATCATATGGGGTACATGTATATTAGGTGAGCATTGCAGTTGTCACCATTCTTTTAACAACAGTATATTCAAGCGTTAAATATTAAATGTAATAAAATAAAAGGTAGAAACAAACCCTTAAACAATTCGGTTAATGATCACTGTTGTTTCAAGATATCTTTGCTTGGTACACAATGTGATAATAATATAAATTTTTCATAGAAACGGTATCGCTTTTGTATTTTAGTATCGTGAATATAAAATTTTATTTTCTTTCTCTCTGTTGGTGTCTGCGACCTATGTTAAGCTATTTCACATAGTTAAAACACTTCTAACACTCTTTGTATGCAAATGTAGCTTCATCGCTGATATAAGCATACGTAACGATTACGAAGTACAATATCATTTTACTTACAGCATTGCTACGTTGTGTTCTAGATAGTTCCTAAAAACCATTTAGGTCTTTAAAGTAGAAACTGCTTTTGCTCGTGTTTTGTTCCTCAATTTGAATGGCTACATTGAGTAACCACTGAGTGGATAGATAACTGCGATCCATGAATGGACATAATATTCTTATTATTACGTTGCTACATGTAATTATAACTCAGGTAATATAAATCAATTGTATTGCTTCAAACCTATGTACTAACAATTTGATTATGCGTGGATTTAAACTAGTGCTACTGGACATAGTGCCGACTGAAGTTGATGATAATAGGTGGCGATAACCTCGGTGATGAAATCTGTATCCACTAACTAACTAATCATCAATCTATGTTAGGAGCCTGCCAGGGCAAAAGCTTGATGATTAAGATCAAATGGACTTGGTTTCATTAATGGTTTTTTTCCCAGACTGAAGTCTATACTAATGACCATTATCTGTACTCGAAAACTGAAATCGATGAAGATGTACAAAGTTAATAGATTTTTTAAGAACCAAGGGTCATACATTCTCATCAGGAGATAAAGAAAACACGTTACACATGTTTTTTATCCAGCATTTCATTCATACCAACAGTGAACCTTCTTACGAAGCTATTTTCGAACAAATTAAAACATGATTTATATTACACATTAAGATGCGGATGCAGTCGAAAGTGAACCATAAGATTAAGTTTAGAATTTAGACTTGCAACACACATTAAGTCAGATAGGCCATTAGGACACATCATGTCAATATTCAACTTCTGATCCCTCAACACATAATTCCGACATATTGAGAATGCCTGAAGCCTAACTTAAAGATCCTAAAAATGAAAAGGGATGTGAATCTCACAATTTATCATATGAGATATTAGTTAACTGAAATGCCTGTTTATTGGACGCTGTATACATGAAATAATTCTAAATGTTTGTATCTATATCAAAATTGTGTACATCAATGATACATAATCATAACAATGCAATGTAAACAATCTATGGGAAATAATATTTTAAAAAAAAGAAAAAAAAAAGATACATTGATGAATAAATAAACAACTTAAGATCGAAATCTTCATCGGATGAATCAGCTGATATACCATATGAAGAGTGAATCAAACATTCGTGGAAGAAGGAGACAATTTATTTGATGATAGTTTCAACAAATTAGTTGATTGCTTCATCTAATTTAATGATATTTCATCTAATTAGATGATATTTCATCTAATTAGATCATAGTTTCATCTAATTAGACATTAGTTTCATCTAATTAGACATTAGTTTCATCAATCTAGTAACCATCTAATTAATTGATAAGTTAATCTAATTAGATGATACTTTCATCTAATTAGATGATACTTTCATCTAATTAGATGATACTTTCATCTAATTAGATGCTACTTTCATCTTATTAGATAATAGATTTAACTAATTAGATGCTACTTTCATCTAATTAGATGTAACTTTTAACTAATCAAATGTTAATTACAATCATTCATTAGATGCAAACATCATCTAATTAGTTGAAACTATCATCTAATTAGATTAATGTTTCATCTAATTACATAAAAAACATCATCTAATTAGATAAAAGTATCATCTAATTAGATAAACGTATCATCTAATTAGATGAAAATATCAAAAAGTATTATCTAATTAGATTTTGAATACAATGAAGAAACTAATGTTTAATTAAATGAAAGTAATATCTAATTAGATAAAAATATCATCTAATTAGTTGAAACTATCATCTAATTAGATGAAAGTATCATCTAATTAGAACTTTGTAAATTTTTCTCACTGCTGGCAGCAATGCGCTTACATAGTTACCTATGGTAGACGTGTGACTTGTTGAAAGTTAATACTTTCGGAAGTGTTGTAATTTAAAGATTTAAATGTTATTTCTTGACATTGATATCCAGACATGATTAAGATAATATAACCCTTGTCCGTTTCATGTTGGTCAGTCGCCAGCCTAATCCTGTACTAAAAGGCCATTGAGTCTCCAGGGTAATATCTAACGATAGTCTTACAGATGTTTACACCATACTTAAGGCAACGAAACAAATTAGAGAAACTTATTTCAATGGCACCGATGCAATATTAAAGATTCAAATATTTTGTTAAAATAAGTTATTGAATCGAAAATGTCAATGAATATGGACACAAACAAGGCACGCCAACACAAACTACACAAATAAAAGGTGTAATTCCATGTTTTTCCAATGATTATCAACAGATAACTCAAACATTGTTTTCCGTTGGTTTGAGGTTTACTATATCAAAGGAATTCTTCCTGCCACTGCATTTGACAAAACTAAACATAGAGATGAAGACGTAAGAATAAATTTCAACAACATGAACTCGTGTACTAAGTGTTCCTAGATAAGTAGAGAACAGCATTATATTCGTTTTCGGAAATATTGCAACAATACAAATACGAATGTAAGGGGAAGCATGTAGAATCGTTTAGATTGGTTTCAATGTAATGTAAAGGATGGCAGTGCGAGTATGAACAAAGTTATAACACAAATATATGTCCATGTTGTACAAACGTATGTGTATCACTGCTTATGAATTTAAACTTTTATGAAACAATGATTTTCGTGATATTGTCTCAGTCAGGGCGATTATATAAAATAAGAAGTAATATTTCAGAATGATAACATCACTGTTAAAAATTGATAATTTCAAACTAATCAAATTTGATCGTTTTAAAGGTCACTACAAGGTGCATTTAATGCATTCAAGATAAACCTCAGTGCCATTATGGTGCACTTAGATAACGAAAGAATTATAACCGTATGTACACGCTGTGTACAAAAATCATAAATTATATCTATCCACCGTAACCTGTCAGAAACAATTCACTTTGTATGAGTGGTGGCACGTGGTCCTGTCCTCGCGATCAGTAAAGTTCATCATTGGCCGCGGCTCGCTTAATGGGTGGGTTAACCCGTAATTGTTGGATAAACGGAGACTTTGAAGGGTTGATTCCCTACTCCATACACACGAGACACGAGTTATGAGACTTGTGGCGTCTTCGGCAAGTGACTTAGTCCAAAATGTGTCTCTGTTCACCAAGCGGAAAAAATGTACCTGTGTGTTGTGGTGACCTTCTTGCGACAATTATGTTGGTAGCGCCCTGAGCACGCACTAGTGGATGGAAATGTGCGTAAAAATAAATAATAACCCTATTTTTATTATTTAAATTTGTTGACGTATAAAGATGTTGGTAAGTAGTTACGAATTAATCGACACATTAAGTAGACAATTGCCTTTTAAAATGACATCAGTCGAAGTGACAATCATGAAATGATCAAAAGATTGCATCTATTATCTCCTTTAATAAACGAGAAGATCTTAAGGACGAATTCTACAATGGGTATTAATCCCTACATAATGGAGTGCTCTTGACCAATCAAATCTCCAATGCAGTATTAGTAACTGGTTATGGCATCTACTGTGTCATTAACGTTCATACTAATCATATTCACGTTTACCGTTTCTTAATACTTGTAAATAACTGACACTAAATTATTTTGATTCTTCAAGAGCCAATCTTATTCATTCTGTATCAGAGGTTTTTCATATGCATCTATTACAGTGGTGCATATTGTTCTTTTCAAAGTCGAAACACATGCTTAAAGTTGTAAAGTTTTTCAAAGTTGCGTTGGAGATGAAAAGTTTCGTCTTACAGGGGATGAATGAATCTTATACATAGCTAAGTCACAAGATAAAATGACAGTTTATGGGTATGGTAATGTATAACAAATGTATGAACATATTTACATGTATAAATGTTTTTAAAAAATTGAGGAATAAGGAAATATCAGTTAAATATTTTAGGCGAAATTAGCTTAAAATCAATAATTTATTTCAGTAGAAGGGCCTTGGCCCACGTACAAATTCAACTTAAAGATGAACTACATAACATGAATAACAGAGTTGCATGGGGTCAATCAAACGTTTTGCGTACAATCCAAGCATCTATAACATTATTTGAGATGGCCATGAGTTATATTATTATTACTTTGAAGATTACGAATCATTATTTCTTCATTTATGTATACAGGTATATTCATAATATTTTACACGTGCATCTGGACATTTAAATTTATCCTCTACTCTATTTACTCACATATTTTGCAATAGCGAAGTTGACGAGGTATACCATCTCGTCTACCAATATTCTTATAAATGACTACCTCACAAACTCTTTACAAATAAATCATTCGCCTTTCTTCCTCAGATTAAACACTAACAAGATACTTTCAAGTCCAATTTTTTCCCACACAAAACCGAAACCGTAAGTAGATAAAATAGTTCTGAAATCATACACCCAAGTTTTTTGGCCAACTTTATCTTATTCATACACAATTAGATAAGACTGCTTTGGCATTTCAATCAATCTGATCCATAATTTAATAACTCTTAGTAATGATTAAACATTACAATAATGCCGGTCACATTCTGCTAAAACATTAACCTTGGTACACTTATAACTCAAACCCAATACTGACTTGCAAAACTTTACTTGAGATTGTTCAACAACAGACCACTTTTGTTAACGCAATATTTTAATATCATTAAGCTCTTGACCAAGAAGGTTAACTGAAAATAGAACATTAGAGGCTGTTTACAAGATTTTGTCGAGACATTGACCATGGCAACCTTTTGGAAAAGAGTAATCCTGAAGTGTTGTAGTAAGATTTAGTTTTCAATTTTTTATCCTTAAAAAAAACTCAACAAAACTTTACATGTTTTAGGTATTCTACCGTTTCTAAAAGCTTAAACTTCTGTTTTGTCAAAATTAGTAAGTAAATGTCCTCTTTTCTTACCCAGAGCACAAAATGTCCAGCACAGGATGAACCTGCTACCAGTGAAACTATGGGGCATCCCTTCACAAAGTGCAAACTGTCCTCTTGGAGATGTTTTAACAAGAAGCAATACAGGACCTACATCAACAGACGTATAAAGTACAATTGACAAGTGAAGGTGTGCCTTATCCTCAATGATATTTATCAATGATAAGCCTTATGAACTTAAGGTCTTAATGAGGAGTTATAAACCCGTGTGTCAAGGAAAGGAAACATCCTTCAAAATGTTTATGTAAGTCCGTTTTTTCGCTAGCCTTGTTGTCGGGGTAAACAATTCAAGCCCTGCATTAGGTTAATATGAGAAAAAATACTATTTCTCTTTCTGCTTTTAGTTTCACTTTAAGGGATTTATTAAACAAAGCAGACCAGGCTTTTAACAATAACAATTAAGATTATGTCATATGCACTAGATAGAAATCTGTGTTAAATACATGTTTATAGTGAGTATGTTATAAATAAGGACTTTAGGAGGGAAAGTACCCGTTCATGTGTTAGCTTCATTAAGCCTTTCAGGCATGATGGAAGAAAACTTCTCTGGGTGGCTAAGAACAGTTTTGAAGGTGTCGCAGATTTTTTTACCATATCGTATCAGAGCGTCTTAATGCAGTGAGGCAAAGAGAGCCCGAGTGCCAATAGTATAATCCTCGATACACCAGACTGGTCAAATGACTGCGGTCAGGAAAAATTCTAAAAAACCTTAAGTGTCAGTCAGACTTTCGGCGAAGCCATATCAGCATAAGATCCCACTATGATACAGAGTGTTGTTCGCTTTAATAAAAGCCAAGGTTTTAAAAGGAATGTGAGTTTTAGTCTGAAACGATTGTAATTAGAATTGAAGTTTAGTATGTACACGTTTCAGTATCGAAGACCCATTTGTTATTTTTTGTATTGAAGTAATAAATGCAACAAAACTTTGATATTCAAGTGAGTTTCGTTTAATTTTCAAATTCGACTATAATCTGTACTATATATAATCATAGCGTGCTAAAAAAACACGTTTTATGAGCTTTACATTTTATGTGGATGTTTAAGATTTTGGTAAATAGTTTTATCATATAATGGGCAGTGTTGTCGGTGCAATAAACCCATCTTTTAATCATGTTATCAGATCTCTGATAACAATGCAAATGAGGGTAACTAGGTCGCACTATTTTCGCTAGCTCCGTACCGAGAAGAGCGAATCCTAAAACGTTCCCTAAGCAATACAAACGATGTGTCGAGTTTGATGTGACGTAGCGTCAATGTAAACAAAAATGGTCGCCTCGTTAATCGGCGATAGTGTTTACATCGATAAAACAGGTACAAGTACCATCACAGCTGTTATTGACATGTATAATGGGAGCAAACACTACTATGTGCACATCGATGGTTAAGAGTATGAAGGGAGATTTGAACACTCCCGCCTGACAAAGATTCGAACAAAAGTGCCACGGCAGGCGACGGGTCGTCTCGGTTTCAATTTCAAATGTTTTGAACGATATTATATATATCTGAAACATTTATGGCGTATTTTGTGTGATGTTTTATTCAAACAAAACGAGTACATTGTTGTTGTAAAAGGTTTGACAAATTGGATTATTTGGCTCTTGTGTGACGTAAACCTCGCCTAATACAATTTTTATTGTTTATATAGTGATATTTACGATATCAAAACATACGAAGGTAATAATCTCTATTTACAATTTCTTTAATAAATGTTCAGTTCATATTATAATCAACATATAAAAGGAAAATGTGGAGTTACAATTTATTAGTTTTAATAAGATTTGTTTAAATCACAAGTGCAAATAGTGTCAGCAATGTCAGCAATCACCTCTCAGTTGAACATTTGGAAACAGTACTGCCTGGATGTCATTATTGATAGAAATGGCCCTCTTTGGAATTATCTTTTATCTGTAAAATGACATCGTTTAGACAAAATGACAATTTGTAATGATAAAGTGACTTCGTGTATTATCTACTTTTATAAACGAGGAGATGTTATGAACGATTTTTACAATGAGGGTTAATCCCTATGTTATCAAGTGCTCTTGATCAATATAGTCGTCAATGCGTTGTCAGTAACTGGTTATGGTTCGTCCCGAGTCATCAATAATCATACAATTTATTTCATAAGTTTTTCTTTCAATATTTCTATTCAGTAATTAACACTAAATTTTAAGGATGAGAATAGCCGTCTTATTCATACTTTATCAGATGTATTTTCCCTTTCACTGTGTAAACAAATGTTTTGATTTGAAACGGTTTTAAATGTGTAGTCGAGATGCAAAGTTTGGTTTTCCAGGGGACGGATTCATACTTTAGAGAGCTAAATCACAAGATTAAATGACCTATATTGCTATGGTAATGTATAAAAGTGTATAACCCATGTTCTCAAAAAGAGAAAAATATCAGATAAAAGCAGGAACAATGTTTTGTAATATTCTAAATGAAAACGGAGTTAGACTTCATCTTGGTTTAAATTAGTTCATGAATTATGTCTTTACATATTTACTCAAAAGGTTAAAAGATTTCTACAAAGAACTATTTTAATAATGATGATAAAATTTATATGGGGTTGGTTAGGCATGTCAGTTCTCGATTGTTCTTGTTTCCAATACTCATGAATTAGTAGTGTCTCAAAGAGGAAGTAATTTTGTCTGACACATATTTGCAATTCTATACATGCTAGTTTCATTAACAGCAATACGGTTTTGGGTCTAGGATTGCAGGATGAGTTCTTTTCTGTTATCATCCATATAATAACGCTGTTTTTTCGATTTTTAATAGTTTGAAGTATAGTAGTTTTCCTTTTTTATGCTTATAGTATGTATGTATTTCTTTGCAAGGAGAACGATATGATTTGCAAGATAGTTTCAGTATTTTGAATTAAAAAAGACAACAAACAAAGATAAGACAAAATTTGGTACTTTGTCTTTTTTAATAAGTTTGCAATAGTAATATACATGTTCTACATTTTATGTACAGCAACTCACGATTGGTGTATATTTTTTTTAATGGAAATCAATTAGTTTAGCATCTTCTGTATATTTTCTTAATTTTGTAAATACAGTTTTCCAGTTCATATATAATTGTGTTCCCAATTAGCACAGACCTTGGGTAGATTTTCCTTTATCAAGATTTCAAATATTTTATATTTTTTAAGATTTCCGAATTATTGATATTTCCTTTGAATAATTCATTTGAGATAGATTTGCTCGTAGTAATTGAACATATGGTTATAGAACATGAATAAAGGAACGTGTAAACATGACTCTGGGAAAAGATTGGATATAAACTTAGTAAAGCACCTGTTACCTTAAAGCAGTGAGGTTAGATTTTCATTTGAAGCAAGTAATAAGTAGCCTTGACTCAACCACATACCAGGGTTTCAGTTCAAAGGAATGGAACTGTGTAATGCTTACAATGTCCGCGACAAATACGTTACAGCATATAGCGACAGCTCTTGTTGAACAATATAGGAAAGCAAAGACTGTCAGAGAAGACACAACTCTATCTTATTAAAGAAGTTACCTCTATACCTTTGGGAAACAACATCAATTATGGGTGATATGGTAGGAGAGCGTAGGTGTAAGGTGATAATTCTACATAAACGTCCCTGGTAAAATAAAATCAAAGGGGTCTTGTTTGTAAACTCTATGAAATCTGAAGTAAAATTTAGCCTTGGGAACGAAAATATAAGTATTTTAATTATCAACCTACAAAATACGTTAATGGCCATAAAAAGACATTTTAAAGTGAGCCAGTTATATAAAGGAAAATAAAATAAATATTTACTTGTGTCCTTAGTGATTGACAATGACCATAAAGTGTATGTTAAAACACAAAACAGATGAAAGCCTTTTTGACCTTTTATATCTGAAAAGAGGACTTCCTGGCGCTTTAGCAACTACTAAGGACACTTAATTATGCAAAGCATGCAACTAGCTAAAAGGCAATACTTTTGTGATTTGGCTTTTCATTTTATTAATGAGTTGGGTTGAAAGGCTTTTCCCACGTAAACGATAATAGAAAATGAACAATACCAAAGTAGAAAAGGTAAAGGTAAAGGACAAAGGACAACTCTGACTGTAAAATAAAGCGGCCTATCATAAACAAAAAAAACGTGTTCGAGATAAACCTCATCCTGATTACCTTTGGTTTACTTTCCCCCAAGTCTCAACGTATAGATGGGGACTTACTTGAAATCATACCCTCGACGACTTGTAACCCCATAAAAACTTATGATAAGATCTGATCACTCCCATTTAGTGGACCAGATTGTGCAAATAAAGAAATTCTGTTAAGTGACATTTAATGAGTAACACCAAGTGTCTTTATTTACAGTCAAATGAGGGAATATCATAAGCATTTTTTAAAAAGTATCAAATATCCGAATTGTTTATTAATATGATCACAATAAACTAGTGATATCTGGATATGTGTATACATTCAATTTTTACTACTATCATACCAAAGTAGAAAAGGTAAAGGACAAAGGACAACTCTGACTGTAAAATAAAGCGGCCTATCATAAACAAAAAAACGTGTTCGAGATAACCCTCATCCTGATTACATTTGGTTTACTTTCCCCCAAGTCTCAACGTATAGATGGGGACTTACTTGAAATCATACCCTCGACGACTTGTAACCCCATAAAAACTTATGATAAGATCTGATCACTCCCATTTAGTGGACCAGATTGTGCAAATAAAGAAATTCTGTTTAGTGACATTTAATGAGTAAAACCAAGTGTCTTTATTTACAGTCAAATAAGGGAATATCATAAGCATTTTTAAAAAAGTATCAAATATCCGAATTGTTTATTAATATGATCACAATAAACAAGTGATATCTGGATATGTGTATACATTCAATTTTTACTACTATCATTATCCATCCAGCCTTTAAAATTTTATCAACCTTTTTGTCACTAGAATTAATCCTGTGAACGGGAAAGCAGGTGGTATAGCTGAATCTTTCCTGAGCTTTGTCAATCATTTTCAAGGAAGTGTATTTTTTACAAAACATGTTCTGATTTCTTTATTCATTCCCGTGTTAACAATGGAAGCTCTCTCTCCACTTTTTGTCTCCTTCATCTCTCTTTATCGACTGTCATGAACACCTGCCATTCAACATCTAATATCTTCATTATTTAGTGCTCGTGTTTAAATCACAATATCTTGCTACACGGTCAATTTAGTCGGGACATACCGACATGAAATCTTCAGTATAATATAGTGTATCATCAACTTCTCAATGGCTAGACTGTCAGCCACATAAAATATTAATTAATGACCTGCCATGTGCCTCCGGAAATACTGAGTTTCTAGTCAACATTTCGTTTTAAGTCCCATACTCTCAAACATGCTTAACCACATGAACTATGAAGGCAAGAGTGAGATTTAATATATATGTATTTCTTACATCCTTTTACAATTTAAAATTAATTCTACACTAAAAACATCGAATTCTCGATTCTGATTGGTTTATATTTATACATTATACATAAAAACAAACTATTCGAATCAGTATGATAATGACTATAAATGTTAACCTTTCAAGAAGTGATTGACAGACGTCTAAAATGCCCAAATTGTAAGGTTAAGCTTTATAATTTACTCGTACGTAAAACATATTTGTTTTTCAAAGCGTCATTCACGTCATCTTTTCACACATGAAGGCAGAAAGTCATTGATTCACAAACACTACTCACAGGTGAAAATAGATGAAATTTTTTTATTGTACAATTATGTACATAATCATATTTACATTTGCATATTTACTTTCTGCCAGGCTGGCTTCGTCAGGTTAAACTTTGAATGTAAGTTCTAAGCACGTTGATTGTGATGTGACGTGGGGCTCATTATGACGTCATAGAGGTCACATGTTATTATGAATTCCTTATCTTAGGTAAGGTCTATGTTTCATATGCTTATTCCACCAGCCACACATCATTAAAGTTTGAACATTATGAGGTTTTGTGGGGGAGACACCTTTAAGCACTATGTGCACAATATAGAAATGTCCCCTCGAACTTGTATTCACATACGGAATAGTGTACAATATATTGTCATCCTTTCCATGATGTATCACAAGTGGAAACCTTATTAAATAAACTTCATTTCCTGTCACTGATGACATCTTTCTGATTGTACCTTGTTCGAAGATAATTGCTCTTGCATACTTGATGCCAAGCAATGAAGAGGTGCGCATGCATAGATGGCAGACAGGATTGTAGTTGTAGTTATCTAATTTTCTTTCTCTTACATAGCATTGAAGTATGTGCCTATGCATTTGATGACGGTATCAAGGATCCCCTACTCGAATTGTTGAATAAGGATAAGTAGTTATTGATACCAATTTCCTTAATGACAAAACACGACGGACAAGTTCTTGTATTTTTCAAGTCTTAGAAAATAGTTGTTATCCACGAAAGGTTGTCCTTATTTCACCCTCAACTTCTAAACTACCACTGAAAAAATTACGAATTACGAATTGTTGAAGTTATGCAGTATTGAGAAAATAGTTGCAAATTTACTTAAGTAATGCAAAATGGATTTTTTTTTGAATGAACAAACAATTTCTTCATGAGTCATTAACTCTTCATCTATTGTTTTTTTCTATGACTAAAGGTGATATCCAAATGCAGACACAAAATCGGTGAGTGAGCAAATGTTGTTAGATGAAAGGTGTCTTCAAAAGCTTAAATGTAATAATCAATGGAATAGATATATGAAATATCAAGAGTGTTGAACTAAAACTGGAACTGGTAAAAAAAATTAACTGTCGGTTTTCCGACTCGATTTTTGTCGAGGCCTGACGGTCGTGTAGTATGCTGTTGATATTGTTAGTGCTAATGGTGCTGCCTGACACTGAGATAGCTGGTTCAAATCCCGGAAAAGTTCAAGGATTTATACTTTTGTCTCGAGTTTGATCATAAATTTAACAGTGCTACACAGACCGATGGACAGACAGGCTAAGAACTACATATCTATTCTACCTCATACGTAATCAATCAGCCATTGCTGCAAAAACAGTAGCGAAGTTGTATTTACCCGTTGATAATAACTTTAGAGTACTTTGTGTAAAAACATACATTGATTTTATCATACATTGCAGTTTTATTTCATATTTATTATAAAAGTTTTACAAGTGTATAACGTTTGTTAAATTAGGAACTTATATTATATCAAAGTAGTATATAATGAATGTGGGAATGTTTGTTGATTCAATATTTAAATAAAACGGGACTTAAAACAAAAAGGGAAAAGTAGGCCAAAGAAGGCTTTCAGAATTGTTCACGCAACTTCCCTTTACATGTATCACTTCTGCTTTGGATCATTCATTTTCCCTCTCCCGTTCAAGTTTCCAAAGGCAAATAAAATCTTTAAAGAACACCTCTCGCAAAGAGAATTTCTTCACGAGATGTCACCAGCGAAACGTAGTTGACTTCTGGATTTCACTTAGAAGATAAACTTAACAACACAAAGGCATTGTTGTTTGAGGTGGCATATAATTATACTTATGTGATACAGGTGCACGGTAACTCTTCCTGAATGTCCCAAAAAGAGAGTTTATAGGGCTTCTGGTCTTAGTGGCTCTAAAACATGTATATTGCTTAGTCTTAGTTCAAGAAACAAAATTTGTTTTTCGTCATACTTTTCAAATCGTTTTTTTTTTCGTCATACTTTTTAAACCGTTTGAGGTCTAGATGTCTTGCATGTCACGAATCTCGATGCCACAGCACAGTTCAAAATGAAAACAAATGATTACAAAATGAGAAAAATACTTGAACATTTATGTAAGTTGAATCGCTAATAAATAGAGACTATCACAAGAAGAAGTGTGCCGAATGACATTAAAAAATTATTTGAATTTTTGAAATACCTGAATGAGAGGAAATTTTCTCGAGTGTCATTAATTGATATGGCACAATTTCAAGGGAAATTATTTCTTTATGACCTATACTTTTAAATTCAAAATCAACTCACAGAAATAGTTCGGTCTTTCGGCAAAACAATATTGATGGAGGGTTTATGGATATGGTGTGAAAAAAGAAATGATATAACCTCTAAACAAAAGAGCGCAAAGGAATCAGGTGTGTTCTACAAAGTGATTTATTACCCATATGGTGTACCTCTTTTAAGGTTAAAGGTTGTAACCTTTTTATAATTCATGATATTTTGTCATATAGTTTGAAGAATATTTATTTTCGATGCAAGAAATATTGATTAAGAAAACCTAATAAATGATTTCACAGAGTTATTTCTTAGAAATGAAAGTTATGAGTATAGAACTAGGTTAAAGTTTTGCGGGTCTGTAAGAGATTAAATCTAAAAAATTTATTCAACAAAATCATTCCATAGTTCCATCCTTCTTTGACTACAATTTTTATTCTTTTGTCTATGAATACTGTTGTTAACATCATGAGCATCTCGATGGTTCAGTATTATAAGAAGTCCCGGTTCCCGCGGAGGCACATATAATCAAACTTATGTGATATAGGTATACGGTATGTCTTTCTAGAAAATACATGTATATGGCTCCTGGTATAAGTGACTAGCCTTAGTACAACCCCAACCCAACCCAACCACATGCATACTACCTCTGTCACGGTTGAGGCGAGGTTATGAATCACAGTTTCTTTTAATGAATGAGGAGGGGTATTCCTTCAGAGCATTGCAATATCTTTGAAGGTTAAACGAAATATTGACATTTAGAAAATTAGCTTTTATCGTTCAATTGTCTATAGACTTACCTGACTACAAGTGTGTTCTTTTATTTCTTATGTTGTTAACATCATGGACATGCCAATGATATTCTTTGGGATTGTAGAAATATGGATCCCTTGTGTTTTTTCTAGCTACGTCACGTCCAAGTCTGGTTGTCATGTCGCTGCAGTTTGCCAAAAGAATTAGCAATATAATAATATTGATGGAATACTACAAACCGCTTAATTAGGGCCCTTTAAGCTATTACACTGGCGAGTTTGAGCAATGTTTTTTAAGTTGAAATATGCACCTTTTCGTACATCATTTCATTTCAAATTTACATTTGTAGCCAAGTATTCTTCGATGTAAACTTCATCGGCTTGTAATCTATATATAAGCTGGATGTCGTGTCATGTTATTACCATAAAATCTAACTCGACAGAAAAATATTATAAAGAGATTTAGAGCTAATGGTAAAAACTGATCGAAATGTTCACTTACTTTTACATAAAAAATATATAATATGGTCTCATTAACATAGATGGTCTCAATATGTCGCACTTTAAGCTAATATATATCATTTATAATAACATTTTTAGGCTTTATATAATGCCTTTTATGACACAATACGAGACCCCTATCTTTAATTTCTTATCAATCTTTTACTCATTAGGTTAATGATAGAGTGCTCAAAACCAGCTCAAGTACAATTCTAAACATTCATTTAGATATAATTAGGTGTTTGCATGAGTACTTATCTTATTATCTTTATAGAGAAAGCATAACCTCTGAAAAATGATCTTAGAAAAAAATATACAGTATGAAAAGGTTTAATAGCTGCTATGAATCCAACTGAATAAAAAGTACTAGAATTAAAGAAATATTGATTTTGTAATGTATGTAACACGACACAATTGTGTGTTTTAGGAAGGTTTTCAAAGCTTTTAAATAAATGTAAATTTCTTTTCTTACATTTCATGGAAAAAAAGAACTCAAATAAAACAGTTCCTTCATTAATTTGGAATTTGACAACAAACATGCCAAGAGGATCACTTTAACTCTAGCCTTAAAGGCCAAATAGGCTTATGACATGTCATGTCGTTCGTCCGTGCATACATTCGTCCATACACTTTTCACTGATGAGTAAATTCAAATAGTATAACAGAACAATCCTTTCTCATTGTTTAATATGTACAAAGCAGATGACTTATCAAACAAGATCTTATATTACATCTTATTGAAACGGCGTGTCCTGTGGGTACTCATTATACAATTATCATTTAAAAGAAAAAAATTCAAGTTTTTTCCTTGTGTAAAAGCAGCATCGCATGTGTTCTTGAAAGATTTTCAATAACAAATATCCAAATCTATAAATTATCATTTCCAATATTTTCACACCCTGGAAAAAGAACGAGAGGTCACTGAGGCACATGTGACTGCAACAACTTCAAATATTCCAAGGCTTCTATCTAATAGCTGGCTTCATTGTAAACTAATCCTCTTATTGACGTCACTTCAATGAACGTAATTGATTTACAAACAGTTGAATTCTTTTAGGAACCATAATGTACAATTACTCACTATACCACAGCATCAATGTTCTCATAAAATGTGATATAATCTACATTGCTGACAGACTTAAAATGTTTTTTCTGAGGAAAATTGGAATTGATCAGGCCCTCTCCTTGATGAAGAAATATGGATGTCATTTAGTAACCAGGGCTATAAGATTATGTCAAAGACCTTTCCAAAACAGAACACATACTTATAAATGGGAAAGTCTTTGTTTCCAGTCACAACATTGAAACAACAACAAAAAAGGTACATTGAGGGAAGTCAAGAACCCGTCTTGCAATAAATATTAACCTCATGAACATGTCGCTCGTAGATCAAAAACGACTTTTTCTCCAAGGACTTTCATTGCAAGAGTTTTTCGACATTTTAATTGCTTTAAAACAGCAATTAAGCCTGAGAAAAGCATAATAACTCTTATAATTCTGAAACAAAGTAAAATAAGACCCAAAACTTATTTCACCATAGTTAATATTTGAATGAAGATTTGAAGTATTGTTTTAGACACAATACAAGAGTCAGACATGCATTTTTATCCAGCCCTAACATCATAAGCTTCAGCACAAAACAAAGCATTCGCGTCACCAGCATATCTGTTATATGAATAAGCTTTAGATCGCTTGGGTCTCCCTTACGATAGAGCCAGTGAGATAAGATCCTAATTCCAATATACAGTACATGTTCTGTACATTCAGTACCTCATGAGGGGAAACGTGTTTCCAGAAGTTTATCTTGTAGGAACAAAATTAAAAGAGAGTTGTTCAAATCTGGCAACAAATTTGTAATCGCCTCACTCCACCGACAGAAAACCGAAATCAATTCATCAAACACTTTACTGTTGACAAAGAGACAAGGAAAAGTGATTGAGGCATGGAAGAATGGTCCTTCATTTCCCAATGACGTTTCTATTGGTGACCTACATGTCAAGTGAACAAGGGGTTTGAGTTATCGTAAATGTCATTGCAATCCAAGATCTGAAATCTTGTATATGAATCAAGAAATCGTCTCAGCGGATCAACAGTCAGAATTGCTTAAAAGAGATTGTTTTAAAGTATTCTATGTTTCGAGTGAATGTTATAGAGTTATTTGTAGCTGTAATAACTTGTCTATAATAGATAAAAATCGCAACTAAAAGTGTGGCCTCTAATGCTCCAGTTTCATATATAAGAAAGGTATGCAATGTTTACAGAACACAGGTATAGGGTTGCAAGTGTGACCCTTCATCACCACTTTATCAAGAGTTATCAATGTTTAATGCTTTAACCTCTAAAATGTAAACTAATTTCACCTCCTAGTAACTTGCGCAGTAATAGAATTCAAATTATTTTAATTTGTTTCGCTTTATTAAATGAGTTTTCATGCTTTTGCAATTGAATGAATAATAATTAGAATAAAAATGAATAAAATAATAATGAAAAAAAATCCCAAACTTTGAATAATAAGCAGTTATCAATGTTTGTAATCAATGTACGATTTTTACAAGCAAAATTTGTTGTGATGAGAATGTTTAATCTGAGCTAAAACTTCATGTGATCAGCAGAAATGTTGTGAAAGAAAATAAATGTGGTACATCAACTAAGGTCATGCAGCAGCATGTCAAGCAATAAATATAAAGAAAATGTTTACAAACGAAGTTTCAATTTCCTTAACATTGTGCATTGATACTATCTTTAGTTTGATTGTGTTTGCACACAAATATGTTGGAATAGATTAACTTGGAATTGGTATATTACTTACTGGCTTAGATCGGTTTGTGAATATTTAAGTCTATAGAGACGGGAACAAAGGTGCCATGTGGCTGCAACTTTGTAAACCTTGTGTTCTGATAAGTACATTCACTCGTGCATTTTGTTTCGGCTTCATATTTTATTCATATTTATTATAAAAAACGAATTTGATCTTTGATACATGATTTGTTTTAAGAGATTGAAATTCAAAATGACAAGAGTGTACGGCTAATACATTTCATATCACAACCTAAAGCCTTCAGTAGACACATATTCCTTTACAAATAGTCACTTGATGAAAAAATATCCTGGGAGTATGAGCGAGTAATACTGATTAAGGTGGCAATTGGCTTTATATCATTAAAATCTTTAATTGTTCCCTGAACTTTTAAGACAGTAGGTGGTGACTTACTTTACGGATTCTCGCCAGCGGCTCAACAAATTTGTCTGTAGAAGTAAATTGTTCTACATTCAATAATGTTTGGATTCAATGCTAAACTGAATGTCAGCGCAGTACCACCCATGATAAACATCCGTTTTTGTATTATGAATGGTATAAGAAAGGTGTTATTTTTGTAAATGATTTGATCCATGACGAGGGAAGACTGTTAACTTATGAAGAATTTTCCAAATCTTTTTGTATCAAGACTAACTTTTTGACTTACGAATCGGTGAAAAGAGCCATTATGACATATGCCCGTTCACTGAACATAAAGAAATATAAGAAAAAGCTACAAAATCCTATATATCCGTATAATGTATCCAAAATTGATACCATAATTGGGAGTAAAAAATTATATGCGGCTCTTATTAACTCGAATTTTGTTCGGCTGGCAAGCTTTTCAAAATGGGAAAAAGTTTTACAAAGTGATTTTGATGAAAAAGATTGGAAAGTTTTCAACATTATTGCTAATAAATGTTCGAAAAGCACAGACTTAAAATGGTTGCAATATAGAATTATTCATAATATTCTCCCAACAAGACAATTTCTTTATAAAATAGGATATATATCATCACCACTTTGTGCGTTTTGCAAAAGTGAAATAGAAACCTTAAACCATATGCTTTGGGAATGTGAAACTATCCTCAGATTATGGAAGGAAATAGAATTATGGTTAAACTCTGTCCAACTGAAATTAGAATTTACTAATAAAATTGTTATACTGGGAATGAACGGAAAGAACAATAATCCTGTAAATGCAATCATTTTATTAGTCAAAAAGTATATTCATAGATGTAGCATTTATGGTTACAAACCAAAGTTAGAGCATCTCCAAGATGAAATTGTACGTTATTATGACCTATCTAGATATATTTTTCTGTCAACCGAAACTGAAGCAAAGTTTTTTCAATATTGGTCAAGTTTACACTTATTACTTGGAAAGTAATGTTATTTAGATTTCTTGTTTAAAAAATGTCATAGCCAACTGTGGATTTTCTTGTATCTTTATTTATGTGACGATTGTTTGATTAAACATATTACTTATTTTTGCCTGTAACACAAATATGGAAAATAAAAAAAAAAAAATAAAAAAATAAAAAAAAAAAAAGTACCACCCATGGTTGGCTAGTTCCAGCCAATGTTTGCAAGTCCCACCACAATGCATAGCCATAATAATGTTGCATGCTTTCTCTCTGCCATTAAATGGGCAGTCGTGATAAAAGTTAAAAATCGTAAAAACTGCGTTTAAACAAAAACTCTTCCTTGATCATTCTCGCGGATCAAGACGTACTCAGAACATTATAAGGGTTTTAGTTATATTAAAACAAAAACTGAAATAATTACTGATCTGTGAGTCAAATATTTTTTTTAAAAACCCTTAAAAGTGTTCCAATGTTTTAGACTCGTCAATGATACAGGGGAAATTAGAGTTCATATGTTTCTGCTGACTCCTTAAATTTAAAATGTGTGCTTATTTACTTTGCCTGTAGCTGAATGAGAGTTAATAACATAAAATGATGAGGATAATGGACCTACAACATTACACAAAGAATAATGGACATCCTTCTTAACTACTTTCACAGAAACCTAACATGGTGTTCTCTTTAAAAAAAATAATTTTAATAAATATATTTTGTTTTTAAAACTGAAAGAGTAAAATGTTCACACGTTTTCACAGTCTTCACATGTTTAATATTCAGAACCATTGTTACATATTAATGCAATCATCTAATTCAGTAATTTTGATTGAGTGAATGAATGAGGAATCGATACATACAGACAAGTCCATCTACGTAAGATCAGGATATACTTCATTTAGATATGTATTCGTAGAAGGTAACTGATGGAACAAAATGCACAGGTAAGATGGACGTTATGCTTCTATCACCTGACTCATGTTCTTGTAGTGTATATTGATTATGTGACTTTAAAAAACAATGTATCAAGTCAGTTAAGAATATTATATATGTATAGAAGTATAATACGTAAAAGCCTTGGGTGTTTTTATCTTAGGACTTTTAAGAGTTTCTGTTAGTGACAGGTTGTAATATCATTGTTCAATCAAACACTAAGAAATGAGTTACACGTACATGTTTTAAATAATAAAAAGTCGTTGCCATATAAAATGGGTGTACATTAGTTTTTCTTCCTTGTTACAAGACATTTTTGGTCGGTTGATATATCAGACTCTTTGTTCCTGGATTTAATCATTTTATAACCTAAGTTGCCGTTAGTTGATTTTGAAGAATTCACATACCAAACGTGAGCATAAGGTGTAACAGTGTAGTACTTTATTAATACGAAATACAAGGAATCTCCCTTCAATCATATTACCCCCTCATCTGTCTAAGTCTTAAAGTAATCAGTTTCTAGACATATTCAGAGATTACTTAATAATAAAACGACTTCTATGATGATGTCCAGAAAGAATATATGACTGC
The DNA here is from genome assembly GCA_921293015.1 of Phorcus lineatus. Classification (NCBI taxonomy): domain Eukaryota; kingdom Metazoa; phylum Mollusca; class Gastropoda; order Trochida; family Trochidae; genus Phorcus; species Phorcus lineatus. The sequence continues at coordinate 44,225,730 of OV121087.1, forward strand.
AGTATACATCATTACAAATGTACAGACAAGATTTGTTAAGAAAGATAAAATGTATGAAAACTGTGTCAGTTGTTGAATACAAACAAGCTCAACGAAACAGTCCATCCTTTTTGCATAGCAAAATGAATACCTTAAGGTAGGGTTCTCCTTATAACTAGTGATAATAGTGATGCGATCATGATCATATATATCATACTACTTGATGTTTATTCCTCAAACATCATAACATAAAGTTGTTTTTGTCCCGATCACCTTCAGTGGAAATACATTCATGTATCTGATCCAAATCTAGATTTTCCTTACTTTAAAGGTAAAATATGACAACAATCAAACAATTACCTCTGCATGTGACGTATTGTAATGTGATTGAACCGGGTTAAATGTACATGTTTTACATGATTATAAGCCTGCATACCAAGTTCCTAGGGAAAAGATGGCTGCGCCATTATTTGAATGTTTTTATACAACTGCCAAACAAATCAACCTCACTGCCTTATGTATTTATAATGCAGTATTAAAATCAAAACTTTTTCCATGATTATTATTGGAACAAAAATGGTTAAAGTTAACCCCCAACAGGGAAAGCTAATCAGACTATCGGTTTCTAGATCAACAGTTGTAAAATATCCAATTTTTAAATACACTTTAAAATGAAAAGAAATGATTGCCTGTGAATAACATGGCTTTGTAAATATGTTAATCAGAAGCATTAGAATCGGGTTAAAATCCTTAATATTTTAAGATGATGATTTTATAATACGTTCATAAAAATATTTTAGATTTTCCTCATGCATTTCATTGTGGATGTTAAAGGAGAAAAAACATGGATATTGAATGATGTGATTAACTAATTTGTGTTAGACATTCAATAGTAATTTTTATTTTTTTATTTTTAAGCATAATGGTTTCTTTCTTCTCATTATATTATGATTGAGTACTTGACGTTCGGAATAAAACCAAGTGCTGACAATAAATGTTTTTTCTTTATTTTTTAAATTTTATCACAGCCAAGTGACGTGGTTGTAGAAGAGAATAATTCACTTTTAGTGATCTTATATTTTTTACATAACAGCAAATTCCAAGTGAAGCCCTTGTGTCACAATTAAACTTGAAATATTTAAATACTTAAAAATTTGGGGATAAAGTTTGTCCTGTTGTGATATGTATGTATATGTTGAGTTTAGAGTTATGTTGAAATATCTCTAATGTTTTGCAAAATATTCTAAAAGAACCGAACATACTCTTCATTATCTGTTACAGGAAGAACAGAGAGAGTGCACTTTAACACGTAATTGAAGTCAAAGTTGTGACCTTCAAATCTGTTATTCTTTCATTAGCCTGTCTCATGTTGTTGATATACCCATTACCCAGTCTTTGTTTATTTTGTGTCCATCAAGGTAACCCATTGCCTGTTAACTAAGTTTGATATGACTTTACATTGATGTGAATGTTTGGAGGATTAAAACACAATCTCTTCTTTGAATACGATCTAGCTGTAGTAACCATTAACGTATCGGGTTAATCAATATAGTTGCACTAATTTCTCTGCAGTGTTAATGTAGGTGCCTGTTTATCATTTCAAGAGATGTTGGCGTTGACAAATCTGGTTAAAACTTTATTTTCATTTGACATTTCAATCGTTTGTTGTCACCATTAGAAATTCGTTTTGGTTTGCTTTTCTTGTATTGTTTTTGCTTCTCAACTTAATTTTTACAACTTATCATACGATATCAATTACAGGATACAACACAACTTGCATAATCTGAATCTCTCGGTCATTGTAATTGTCATGAATTCCAATTACTTGACAACAGAGATGGATAAATATTATCTCTAATGTAAAATTCATATCCATTGTTTATAATCCTTTGCTTTAAACCATGAATGACTTTTGATTAGCAATAACATCAGTCGGTGACAGTGCGCTTTTCAAGAAAAATGTGTTCTGTCTGATTTTTGACATTGCTTTTACAAATTACTTTTCACATTACGTTCAATAAGTGTGTATATAGAAATGAGTAGAAAATGAGTAAACAAAAGTAGCTATGCTCGACCATGTATGTCTGAGATTCTATTCTATTCAGGTACACATTTGCAGATTATGAGAAATTTGGATGGAGTGCCTTGCCTAGGGAAATAGATTGAAGTGTGCAGATCGGTGTTAAAACACGGGCCTTTTGTGTGGGAGCCACAATACCATTGCACTTATCTGTACGTATGGTAATAACTGCAGGAAAACCAGTAAGTGATGATGTTGAATATATTGAGTCCTTACTTTATGATTATACATGTGATGTGTATTTAATGTCTCTCCTTGACTATTAATTGTAAACTTTTCTTACAATGTATACGATCAAACAATCCATGTAATCAGTTGCATTAGTGCTTGAAAAATATGATCAAACAATAACTAAGAGAACTTTCAATTCACATGACACTCCTATGAAGACAAAAATGAAGAATTGAAGTCTTTATCATGATTTCGCAAGAGTTGCTTCATCCAAGGATTTATATAGCCCAGGATTAGAAGCGGCAGTGGAAAGTCATTAGCGATGCGTGCCTCATATTTTTCTATGCTGCGGGGGGCCTTCAGCGTAAACTCGCTGGGCATGCTGGGAAACCACTGACCACTTTTTAGTGACGAACAGTGAACAATCTTTGGCAAATTGACGGGTTACTATAACATATCAAGGTATGTATTATATATATATTTTTTCATGTGAACTATAATAAAATAAAATATGTAGCTGTTTTGGGGCTTAATAGTAAGAATTAGTTGTAACAAACTCTTTTGCTACGCCCTCCAGTCACGAACATAAGCGCGAGTTTCAAACAACATGGCGGACAGCCGAACAAGTAGAAAACAGTGAAAAGTACGTTTTTGTTACGCCCAATTGTGACTATTTTCTATTTTAAAGTCCTTAGTTACAAAGGTCAGATAAAAGATTTATAACACAGGGTTGCATCGATGTCTTTAGTGTTGAAAATAAATCGCGTGTATTAAAGAGACGTGTGATTGAAAAATGGTCATTTCAGCTAGGATGTAGGGCTTTAGAGCGAAATATTTACCAAACTAGTCTTACATTTAGACCCAATAACTCGCTAAGTAACGTTTTCTTAGCGATATTAATTATATTAATGCATACTGTTATGTCTGGTAAATGCAATCACACCTTTTTTAGAGTCGTGTTTGCAACACATTTTGTTAAAAAAACGCATTTAAATTGGGACTATATTTTGTTTAGTTGAACCTATTCCTTGACAATGCAATTTCTTAGCAAATGCAGTTGAACTGTGATAAAAAAAAATGAGCGAGTAGAAGTGATTTAATGACACTTTTGAAATGAAAATGTCTTATTTTTTTAAAAAACTATTTTTCAAAAAAAAAAAAACATGGTTTGTTTCAGATGCCTGCCCGTCCCAGGAGAAAGCGCATTGGGCGTAGATCAAAGAGATATTCTCTTCCCAAGTCTAAGGTGGCAATCATCAATGGAAATATCTCACAAGATAACAATGATGTTGTCAACATCATAGAAGTTGATGATAGGTACAGAAGTTCTTGTCATATTATATGGGGAAAAAAAATAATTTAAAACTAAACTTGTTCAATGAAAGTTGTTAATAGCATTTAATTTTACGTTCAAATATTTAAATAGAACTTTTGTAATGTAATAACTTTAATTATAATAAAAAAAACTATTTAAAGAATTATAATTGGTAAACAATATTTTAGATGTGTAAATGATATCTTCATTGAAAATTTAAATTGTATGCTGTTAAAGGCTGTGCACGGTTGTTTATGTAATTTATTTCAGATTGTTTGGGATAAAATATGCTCAAATTTAATGCTGTCTTTAAACAAAATCTTTTGTCTTTTTTAATAGAAACATGTAACCATGGTAACTGTCAAATACTTTCAATTCAAATTTCTTCATAAAATTACATATGAAATATTTCGTAAGTAAAATAAAGTGATTCCTGTCCTGTCGATAAATTGTTGTAATTAATATATAGGGGGTGTAATAGCCCATTCTGCACTGTAAATGTACATATATTCTATGGTTTTATTCAATTTATTTGTAGTGATGACAAGACAGATCCATCTGGCTGGATAGAAGCATGGGACAACTTCTACATTGGAGATTTGTCAACTTCTTCATGTTCAACATCATCAAGCATTACTGCATCTGACCTTTCACCACAACTTACAGATTCGGATGGCTTTACCGCAGATTTTTTTTATGTAGTCTTGCATAAAGTTTACCAGTACTCACCAGACAAGGATTTGGACCAACTTGTTTCAAAGCTGAAATCTGACAGACGCTATGCAATATATTTGACTCTCTCCAATGATAATAGTTTGAAAGGATCAAAATTTGATGGATTAGAGTATGTTCTTACAGACAAACATGGAATACGCTTTTGGCAACCCTATAGCCATGGACACTTACTGACCATGAAATACCAATTAACAATCACTCCAACCTTGGTGCCCACACTGTATGTTCATGGAAGGGTCATAAGGGATGATCATGACTTTTGGTTAGGACTTCCAAAGTTTGTTACGAGTTTGGCAGATATAAGAAGACTTTCTTCAAAGCTTGCCTCTTGGGACATTTGTGTCGGCAACAACGAAGAGTGCTATGTCAATATGGTTCCTCCAGGAGGGACAATTCATGGCAAGAAGGCTGCTGCCTATAGAGAAGATGTTTGTGCTCAGAGAGGTGACCAAGAATACAGTTCAACAGTACGAGCCACTAAGTGTGGCTTCTTAGTTAGAAACCAGAACCGCTGTTCCTCCTGTAAATTATACAGAAACACATTAAGAAGTAAGGCATCTCGAGAAAGGACATTGAAGGAAACCAGTTTTCACTTAGAGAAAACTACCCACAAGAATATGTCCAAAGAGAAACTAATTCAGAAAATTGCCGTTTTTCGCTGTGAGAAGAAAAGCATTAAAAGTGAACTGGACAAACTTAAGAAAAAAGTGTTTGATGCTATACAAACAAAAGGACACATCTTGACCCAGGCAGAAAATGAAGACATTCTGGAATTAGTTTCTAAATACAAAGGTGAGGTGGCGTCATCTTTTCCCAATGAAAACTCTACTCAGCGTCTCTTTTGGGAACAGCAACTAAAGTACTCAAGCCTAAAAAACAAATCTCTAATGCGGTGGCACCCTATGATTATAAAGTGGTGTCTCTACCTAAAAAGTAAGAGTCATAAGGCATATGAGGCAGCCCGGAAGTCAGGATTTATTTCTCTACCAAGTTCAAGAACTCTGTTTGATTATTCTCACTCTCTTCCTAGCAAGTGTGGTTTTGATCCCAGATACACAGAGCATCTCAAACAGGAGGCAGAAAAGTTAGGGATGTATGAGGAAGAGTACAAGTCATATGTGGGTATTCTTCAAGATGAGATTAAAGTGTCTGAGGGTCTTGTGTATGACAAGAAGAGCGGGGAGTTGGTTGGATACGTGGATCTTGATAAGACAGGCAATGACATCATGAACCTTGAGAACTCATTAAATGACACTAGTCCAAAACTGGCCTCATCTCTACTAGTTGTAATGGTGAGAGGTATTACTACGTCCCTCAAATATCCATTCTTCTGTCTTGCTACAGCTGGAATATCCTCTGCGACTTTGTATCCTCCCATATGGGAAGCAATAAGGGTTCTTGAGGTTGATTGTGGACTTAAGCCTTTGTTCATTACTTGTGATGGTGCAACACCAAATAGAAAATTCTTCAAATTGCAGGCAGTGGACAATGATGAAAACACTTTTTGGACATGGAATTTGTTTAGTTTCCCTCCAAGGAAACTTTACTTCATTTAAGACATTCCCCACTTGCTCAAAACCACTCGCAACTGTTTTTCCAACTCTGGCGCTAACAACATGTCAAGGCATCTGTGGAAGGATGGAAAGAACATTCTTTGGTCTCACATTTTACAACTGTATGAGGAGCATGTGGAGTCAGCACTCTTCAATCACTGCCCCAAACTTACCCGACATCATGTCCACCTGACGTCATTTGCAAAAATGAAAGTTAATCTTGCAGCTCAGGTATTAAGCAGCACTGTTGCAGATGCACTCGAAGGCCTGTATGGGGACCATGTCAAGGAAACTGTTCAGTTCATTACACACATGAACAAGTTCTTTGACTGTATGAATACAAGAAGCCTTCATGAGTCTCGTGATAAACGGAACCCAGATCTGGCAGAATACAGATCAGCAAATGATCCACGACTGTCATTCCTGACTGAAGAGTTTCTCCAATACTTCAAAGAATGGGAACAGAGTGTCATGACCAGACCGGGAGAGTACAGCCGTGGTGAACGCAAGAGGATGCTGCTCAGTGAACAGACCCTGCACGGTTTGCGCCTATCGATAAGGTCCATTGTAGAATGTGTCAAATTTCTACTTGCTGAAGGGGCTGACTTTATTTTGACACATAGATTCAATCAAGATCCCCTTGAAGAACACTTTTCCCACTATCGTCAGAAAGCTGGTTCAAATGATAACCCGACTGTTTAAGATGTAATGAATACCCTTTGTCAAATGCGTGTGATTGGTTCGACCGCACTTGCTCCAATCAGGGGCAACATTTCATCAAAAAAGAGAAATGTACCTCTAGAAGTTGACAATTCGCCACTAGCAAAGCGAAAAAGATAATGTGAACAGAACAGTGCAATGTGCAATATGTTTGACTCTGAGACTGATATGACAAAAGTGAATTACATATGACTGCTCTGTGATTCATGAAATTGGTGTAACACTGATATTGTGAAACTGAAATAATTACGTGAGTTGTGGAAAGTGAATTAAGGATTACTGATAAGTTATGTGTGATATTTGTGTTTGATCATATGCAGAAAGTGAGATTGTTTCATTTTTGCTGTGTTATCATAATTTCCGAACATATTGATTGATGACAAACCAATGATGTAAAAAGGGATCATCCCCAACTCTTTTTGTACAAAATATCTGAGAAATGAAATGTGTATTACTTTTAAGGATGTTGGATATTTTGAGGACATAATTTCAATAATGTAGAGTATAGTTTTTAAATTGCTGTAATAGCAAATGATGAAAAACAACAAAACTCTTCATTTTCGATGAACAGGTATAATTAGCTAAGTACTTATGATTTGCAAACTATGAAGTCAACTTCAAACAAAACATTAGTACATTTTATGATTAATTTTTCTTTGTTTTTTTTTATGAGAAGATATTCAAGTTTTTATTCTCTCGATACATTTATAGTGGCTGAATACTTTTGATTTCTTGATTTACAAGTAATGCTTGTGCACTAAAGATCATCTCTTTTCATGAAAAATATTTCAAATGCTCCAAGTTCTCAATAATGCAGTACTAAGGTACCACTTCATCTTAAATGTTCTTTAAGACTTCTCCTGAGGGATTGTGATTTTTTCCTTTTCCCTTGTCTCTGGGAGAGGGCTTGTTGTTTTAGATGTTGTCGTTGGGCAAGGTTGGTAATGGCTCTTCCACGCACATTCATAAACAACTCCGTGATACTTTCCAAAAGAGAAAGTTTCACACCACTAGGAGAATCTGTCAGAAGCTTGTCCCAATAGTACAATACAACAGAATCCATGAGAACTTCATCTTTGATTTCAATCTTGGGCTGGACCATGTAAGACTTGGTATTTTTCATCCTTAGCCGAATAATTGTTTCAATTTTCCGTATCTGAAAGAAAAAATTGTCAGAAGAGAACTTCAGTCCACCACGATTAACTTTCTCTGTCCACCATTTGAACTGTTTTACAAACTGGGGTGAAGTTTGGGTACTGCTAGCAGTGAGTTTATGAAGGGCTTCAGATATAATTGGTTTGTCTAACCTTCTCGCCTTCTTTTCTATGGCGGTTATTAGGAAACCTGCAATGTAGAACAAGGTGGAGTTGTCCTGGTCTGTGAATGATTCATCACTATCAGACTCACTTTCAATTGTTTTTGTAAAGTTTGTGATAATGACTTTTACAAGATCATCAAGCATGCACTGAATGAATATGTTAATGAAACGTTCAGACACATCGATGGGTGAAAGAATCTTGCACAGTTCATTGATAAAGTCAAAGTTTGTTCGCAATGTATGAAAATATTTCCACATAAGTTCTTTGTCTGTTGAAAAAGTTGTTGTTTGACCAAAAGCAGATAATACTAGCTTAAATTCAGGAAATGTACAGTTGCTGATTTGAGATACTAGAGCAGTGGAACTCAATATCTTTTTACTTAATGCGATTATGTTAGGTCCGAGAGAGCTGAACGGTGAATTGTGGTGAACATTATCACAAACTTCCTTGATGGCATTCTGAGTGAATTGTAGAAACTCTTCTTCTGTAAACTTGAAGATGTCTGTTGAAGCTGTGCTTGTGGAGGTTGAGTTAGTAGATGTTGACGAGGTGCTTCTTGGGGTAGGATCTGTCTCACTTACATCACTCTTCTTGATTGTAGATGCAGATGTCAAGGACTTGTCACAGAATATCTTGTTGTCAGAAGCTGTAAAATAATATGTATTCAATTCAAATTTATGCACATTAAAATGGCAAATGTCTCCCTTTAGATATCCCTTTAGATATTTTCTATAGTAATAATTTATTTTGATACTACTTAATATTGTTATTTCATTTAGTAACAGCACAAACTCAATGTTAATCTTTGAAAATCCAATAATCTGTTTCTGACCATGTATTAAAATCATTAAAATGTCAGCACTGTCATTTCACATGTTGTCATTGTAAAAAAATACTTGTAAACAACAATTCATTTTATATACAGTGGCATATTAATAAATAAGGGTATATAAACTCTTGACAAAGGATACAATAAAATGAAATTTTACAAATGTTAAAAATTAAAAAAACAATTCCTTACTGAGATATTCATAACATATATTTTATTCTGTATACTTTCACTTCAACAGTAAGGGAATACTTATTAAGTCTAATTTTGGTTACAATATATTATGGAGCTAGTGTTATTAACAATTTCAGCAATCAGAGATGGGACAATTTGGTTTGGTTGTAATTTTAAATGAGTTGCTTTATTAATGATGCTTTTTATTATACATTTATGATTTGACAACTTAATAAAAAAACAAGTAAAGAAGTGAGCACAGCTCACATACCCCCGCATCAAACTATAGTCTAGCTTTCTTTGTTGGTCTTACCCTCAAAAAGCTCACTTAGGGATCATGGTTAATAAGTATATTAAGTTCGTGAAGCTAGCATGTATAGTTTAAGAGATATGCTCAGGAAAAAGCACTTTGTCAGATAGTCATTGTTTTAGTAAAGTTTCCATAAAAAAAAGCAAAAAATAAAAATAATTTTCTTACCCTCAAGAGGAGCACCAATATGGATCATGGTTGATAAGTGTATGAAGTTTGGTGATGATAGCATGTACGGTTTAGAAGATATACTCCAGACAAAGGACTAAGTAATAAATTCACTGTTTTAGTCATGTTTCCATGGAAACCGCAAAAAAATAAAAATCATTTGTTGGTCTAACCCTCAAAAGGCACATCTAGGGATCATGGTTGATAAGTGTATGAAGTTTGGTGAAGCTAACATGTATAGTTTAGGAAATATGCTCCGGACAAAGAACTTAATTAGTCATGTTTTAGGTCATGTTTCCATGGAAACCACAAAAAAATAAAAATCATTTGTTGGTCTAACCCTCAAAAGGCACATCTAAGGATTATGGTTGATAAGTGTATGAAGTTTGGTGAAGCTAGCATGTATAGTTTAGGAGACATGCTCCGGACAAAGGACTTGGTCGTAGAGTCACTGTTTTAGTCATGTTTCCATGGAAACCGCAAAAAAAAAAATCATTTGTTGGTCTAACCCTCAAAAGGCACATCTAGGGATCATGGTTGATAAGTGTATGAAGTTTGGTGAAGCTAGCATGTATAGTTTAGGAGATATGCTCCGGACAAAGATTTGTGACGGACGGACAGACGGACGGACAGACAGACGGACAGACGGACAGACGGACGGACGGACAGAATGAACGCTATATACCCCCGCTTACGCTGTAAGGCGGGGGTATAAAAATACCTTTCAAATCATTCCGTTGATGTTTCTTCACAACATGTCCCCTGAAACCTGACACAGATGAGTAGGTTTTCTCGCATACAGGGCAACGATATGAGTCTTTCTGCTACTTTCTGCCTTGGATCGTTTAGGTTTTGTTCCCTCACGATCACTTCCCTCAGACCACGACTCAGAACCTACATCTACCTCATATTCAGTCCATTCATCTAATAATTCAGACAAATCAACATCGGAATCGTCCCAGTTCAAAAACTCTGACATATCGTCGGAGAGTAATGATATTTTGGAATGGTCATCTTTATATTTAACTATAAAAACCCATGTGATTTGGCTTAGTTGCGCAATGAAATTAACATCAGCATACATATTACTTTTGGATGGCAGACATATGCCTAAACATGTGTTTTGAACGATAAAAAGCATTAAATCGGCTTACAGACTTCGTGAAAACCCCAACCGGATGTTTGTGTCACTAAGGAAATTCCTTCGAAGAGCGGGTACGCATGCGCCAGATGCGAACAGCGGGGCGCCGATAAAAGATAGGATCAGTTACACATTTGGCTATCTGAGGCACGCATCGCTAATGACTCTCCACTGCCGTTTCTTATCCTGTCTATACACGTCCTTGCTTCATCTTACCTTCAACATGTATTTGCAAACTAACAGTTGTATGGCTTAATTTAAGTGCCTTTTTGACAAGAAGTAAGGTTTCAATCCATTATCTTCCCGTTTATGTCATCATTTGATTCAAAACTGATATAAAAACGATAGTTCAATCATATACTGTTACACGTATAACTATTCTCTATATGAGTTTTGGTTTTCCCATATAAGAAAAAAAATTCATAATAGAAATGTTCCTTTTTTAATGAGTACAGCATTTCCTATTAAGATATTCTCTTAACCAATCTATACTCATGCAATGTATTGTTATGCTTTACTTAAACCAATCATAAAGATTATTTCAAGAGAGAAAACCTCTCTAAAAATGTATGTGCAGGGTTAGGAATCTACTGATCCATACTTCAGTCATCATGACATGTGTCCAGGCATTACATGAATCTCATGAGTGTAATTTACTACTGAACAAATAATGAATTGAGGTCATGGAATTATCTTAATTGACAAATTGAGAGACCAGGCGATATGTCATACTAACATATATATACACCTTGAAGAATGTATTTCAACGCCATTTTTTATTTAATTCTATCTGTGCTTTGCCAAAACGTAAACAGGCACATGCTCTTTTGGCCAGTACATGAAAATATTTAATTAAACACATTAAAGATGTTTGAAAAGAAATACAACTGAAGGTGCCAAGAAGATTTCACAAGAATTATTGTGTTTGCCGAGACTTCCCTAAGACAAGAGAACTATTGAGATAAGACTATTTAAGACTTACCTGCTTTACACATGGCCATATGGCCTTCAATTCTGAAAAAAAGTATATAAAGTCAAAGTCAAACGTGCTTCAAATTAACCAATGGACTATTAAGGTTCTGATATTATGCGAATAAAACCTATTAATAAAAATTCCCAAACAGATGATTATTAATACCAACAAATCACACCAACACAAATGACAATTATTATCAACTGATACTCAAAATTAGTTAATGTTGACAAAATTTAATTTCGCAGATTTGGGTCTTCCAAGGGATAGATGCATAGTTTACAGATCCCAAATGCGCAATCTACAAATATTGTAGACATGGAACAGTGTATTGCTGGCACAAAGACGTGGATGGTAAACAGAAAGCTTAAGTTGAATGATGACAAAACGGAGGTACTGTTGTCAGGATCAGCGCAGAACTGTGCAAAAGTGGATATATCATCCATAGCTGTTGGATGTACAGAGGTACAGTTCAGTACTTCAGTATAAAGTTCAATTCAGTATACATTAACTCTAGCTTAACCATGGAGGTACAAGTTAACATTGTGCTGCAGTCTCCTGAGCAATATGCGGCAATATCTTATATATGTAAGTTGCAGAGGGTTCAAAACTGATTTGATGAGCAAGAAAGCGAAGCCATGTGACATGACTGCTAGTAAGTCTTCACTGGCTTTCCATTAAGCAGAGGATAAGACTACAAGGTGCTAACCCTGACGTACAAATGCATCAACGGGAATGCTCCGGAGTACCTCAGTAACCTGTTAAGTCAGTATATTCCCGCCTATTCCCTACCTTGCGCCTGTCTTTTGGAATTCCTTGCCCCTTTCCATCAAAGAAGCAGAGAGTGTCACCTCATTTCAGTCCAAGCTGAAAACATTCTTATTTAAACAAGCTAATGATTTCTAATTGCAATATTTAGATAGTATACACAGTACATCCAGTTGTGTCCAGTGAACCTTTGTAGCGCCTACAGATTTTGCTAAGTGACTTGATTTGTGCACGTTACATAAACACTAATTATTAGTAGTATTATCTAAATCACAAGATTAAATGACTGTCATTGATTATGGTAAATATATGGATATATGGATATGATATATATATATATATATATAAAAGATTATTAAAAGAATAACAACGCCGATGTCCTCTTACATGTTTCAACTTTAACCTCGGGGAGGTTTACATATATATATATATAATAATAATATATATATATTAGCATTTACTGGCTTAGCTATTAGGGGAAGGACACATAGTTTTAATATGGTGTTCCTCTTTTATCTTGCGCATGATTGCGTAAACGTCTGCCATTTTGTAAAATGGATAGCTATAGATTGTAAATTTGATCTCCTTATTGGCAGCACATGTGTCCATATATATATATTATATATATAATTATATATATATTGTTTCTAATTCTTTCTTGAGTTATGCCTACACATGTCTAATCAAAAGTTTAATAACATTTCTATTATGAAAGATTCTTATATTAATAATTCTATTAATATGGGATTTGCCTTGTTATGTCATCTTCCGATTGTTCCCGTCTCCCATACTCATGGAAATATCAGTTCTATGCAAGCAAGCTTCACTAAGCGTCATGCGTATTTGGACCAGGATTGCAAAACGTGTGCATTTCTGTTTACATTCATATTATTAGGCTTAATTGGTGGTTTCCATATAAACGTGTTATCTAAAGTCATAATTCATAAATTCATAATTGATGTGTTTTCCTGAAAATAGTTTTATCGTGTCTTATGTTTGTAAGCTGTTTATGTAATTGTTACGTCAAAAATAAAAAATAATTAGATAAGCACGAAACATGAAAACAAACATGTTATTGGGCAATCAGAAAGAAAGAAACGGTTATTAAGTTTCTTTTACAAAACAGGGAAGGTAAGGGACACTAGCTGAACTGCATATTGATTATATTTAAGATTGGTTGTTTTCTAAACATGATCTTCCTTAAACAGAACAGTGTTTTTTGAAGCCAACAATAATAGGATTTAGTAATGTAAAATAAAACTCTTAATTACATACCTTTTGAGAATAATGTATAACTGATCGATAGAATATTAAATAGATAAAGTGAATATTTTCGGTTTTAGAGTATCCTGTGCTATTGTAATGATCAACGTGCGAATGGTTATTGAAAAACATGTGTTCTACAAAATTCGAAACAATGAGTCAACATGATGCTACAAAAGCACACAGGAAAGATATTTCAAACTTTATTCATAAAATCTTTTTTAAATATTGATATGATTTTCGCTATACAACAATTAAGGTAAGGGTTTTGTTAGTCCATTTCACGTGTTCGACTTCAAATCACCCATTCGACTTCTCATGGAACCTCAACTAATAAAGGTTATGACAACAAACTTATATGAATAATTATAATTTCCTCGGGTTTACCAATGATAAATTGTTACCATTTGTCATTTTATTTGAGATTAAAATCTAAATTTTGTTGACGTCAAATTACTTAGGAGATAAATCCATTCTTTTTTTTATTTTGGGGTTGTATGTCGTGCATTTTTCACCCCTAAATTTAATTTCAAACCGAGCTTGCGAGGACTGACCCAATCAAGGGAGTTACTCTAAAAGTTAGTGCTTACTGCTAGCGCTAATTCCTCACGCAACAAGTGAACTGATTGAATGAACGATCAAGAAAGCTGTGTAGTTGTAATGGTTGAACATACTGTCTGGAATTTACTTATGAATGAGAGGGGGAAAGGGAAGCAGTTTGTAAAGTTGAAGAATAACGTACGTCTCATCTGTTCACTTGACGAATAGCTATTGCCGCGCGCTACGGTACTTAGCGAGCTCGGTTTGAAATTAAATTTTAAAAAATAAACTACTTTAACAAATAGTAACCAAAGAATGGATTTATCTAAATTACTCAAAAACATACTGTATTTTCAATGCCTTTATAGATTTGATTTAAAATTAATTTTGCAGTTGTCTGTAAGGCGATGAAAACAGTAAGTTCAGCGAATGGAGTTTGTAAACGTTCGCGTATGAATGTGGATCAGTCGTAAATATTTAGAGGTGATTATCAGCGAAATAATCACTCCAAAATTGAAATTTGGTAATCAGTCAGAAAGCAGTATTTGCATTCTAGTTTTCGTGTTATGCTAGAATACGTTATTCAATTATATTGCCTAATCTTGCTGGAGAAACAAAGATTTAGCATGGCAGAGTGGTGATAAGGGAAAATGGTAAGTTCTTTCACTTTGTAGATTATTACGTGTATATTACTGTTGTTTGTTATAAATAAATCACAAAACATATGTGTGTTCAATATTAAATATAATTAAACTGAATAGCTGTTTTGATCCATTCACTTCTTTGCTCATGAGTAAATCTAAAAAATTTAAACTATCTTTTTTTAATTATATTTGATCTTTAACGCTCAATATCTATATAATCTCTGTGTTAACATAGATTGTAATGTAAATGCAAGAAAATATTGTTTCAAAACATTTTAAAAAAAACTGTCAACCTGACTGACCTTTTTAGTTGTTTGATTTTGCAAGCGTTTCAGCTAATATACAATAGGAATGGATCATATCCTTTTGGGGGACCTTATTATGCAAATGAAACATTATTTCTTAATGGCATATTGTTTGAGGAAAACTAAATGGCTGTTGATATCATCTTTATATTCAGGTTATTTCCATACACAAAAGGAGGCTGGCAACCTGATTGACTTATTTAGTTGTTTGATTTTGCAAGCGCTTTATACTTATATACAATAGGAATGGATCATATCCTTTTGGGGGACCTTATTGTGCAAATGAAACATTATTTCTTAATGACATATTGTTTGAGGAAAAACAAATGTCTGTTGATACTGTCTTTATAGTTTGGTTATTTTCATACACAACAGGAGACTGACCACCTGATTGACTTATTTAGTTTGCAAGCGCTTTATACTAATATACAATAGGAATGGATCATATCCTTTGGCGGACCTTATTACCGGTATGCAAATGAAACATACTTTCTAAATGACATAGTGCTTTAGGAAAACCTAATGTCTGTTGATACTATCTCTATATTCAGGTTATTTCCATTATTAGATTATTTCTAATATTAGATCACCTAGCTTTAAAACATTATCTCAAACTTTTTGTAACTAAAATTGATCAAAGTGAAAGCAGGTGGTTGAGTGGAGCTTGTCCTGAGCATTGTCAATTATTTTCAAGGAAGAGTATTTCTTTACAAAACATATTCCGACTTCCTCATCTTATCCCAATTTAACTCGGGATGCTCACTCATGATTTGTTAAAAACACTAATTTAACTTTGTGTCCTTTTTAATCCTTCTATATCGAATTTCATGTGCACCTGTCACTGTCTTGGTACTGATGAGATCTATATGTTTGTACATTTCCTAAAGATAGTAGTTGGTCTTGCATAATTGATGTCATACAGCGTGGTGGTGTGCATTCATTTTGGGCAGACAAGTCTGTAATTGAATTTCTCTAAATTCTATCTCTCCTACATAGCATTAAACTATGTACCTATGAATTTGATGACGCAAATTAACAATTAAAAATAGACAAATAGCTTTGAAAAAAATATTGAATTGCTGATAGCTAATGGAGTTAATGTGTAATAACATTCACGCGTTTATAGTGAGAAGGTTGGAGCAAAGAGAAAGGTAAATTTGGACCAGCATTGAATAAACATGAAAACGAAAAAATAATATAAAAAAGTATATTTGTACTTCAAACATAACAATGCCCCATCATATGTTGGTCACTTGAAATAAATGTAAACGTTACAATATGTATTGCAAATCTATAGAATTAACACATTAAGTCATACATGTAAATGATAACTTTCTTCTTAAAGGTAGCAATTGATCTTGAACCGAACACATCATAAATAATTCCCAAGATATCATGAATCTTTCTGTGGTACAAGGTCAATTATACATGGATAGCAGTTTTTGTACCACTTTCAAGTCTTGAAAAAAAGTTTTCATCCATAAATAGTTGCTTTCTTTATTTGACCTCCACCTTCTAAAATGCCACTGAAATAAAATAGAATTCATTAAAATCACATAAAGGAACTATCAAATGCAGACAAAAAATAATGTACCTATGAATTTAATGACGCAAATCAATTAACATCAATTGACAATCATTTACTTAAAAAAAATACTATCAGAGAATGTACCATGTACTGACAGCCAAGTAAAAAACAGAAAACTAAATATTCATGATTCTCTAAATGTGTTTGCATTTTGAAAAAAAATCATTAGAGAAAAAGAACAATAGCATATTGTATTTACTTGTTGATAAAAACTCACAGTACTTTGCATTGGGAAACATAAATAAATTATATTCATAATACATTACTATTTCATTTCATATACATGGTAGAGGTTTCAAAGAGAACAAACCACCACTGGACTCAATACCGTAACGTGGTGTGGTGGTTTGCGTGCGTCAGAGACCCCAAGAGCTATGCCAGCTGGAGCTTCCAAGCTCCTGGTAGGGACACCCAAGCTGGACAGGTCGACGGGAAGAAGCCAGACTAAATTTGAGTCTTTCTAAAACCTGTTGTCTATCTCTCACTATGCCTTTCTTTCCGTCTTTTCTCTCACCCTTTCTCCCTTATCTGTCCACTCTCTTTTGGATTCTTGTCATCCACGTGTTTCACAACTGAAATATTGTTCAAAGCACGTTAAACCCTAACTCACTCACTCAAAGAGAATAAACATTTTGAAAATATCTACTTGTATTATAGGATATAGTTAAGTGTTAGTCTGCTTATAAACTAAATCTTTCAAACAAAAAGGGCGAACTAAAGCATTCAGAATTGATGACGTAACTTCTCTTAATATCTATCACTGCTGCTTTGGGTCATTCTCTTTACTTCTTCCCATTCAAGTTTCCAAAGGCAAGTCAAATCTCTAAAGAACATCCAGAAAGGGAAAGCTGTCACCAGAAAATGTATCTGATTTCTCAATTTCACTTAGACAATGAGCTTGACAGCACAGTGGCAGGGCAGTTCGAAGGGAAATATAATTAAACTTGAAAAGGTATACGGTCTGTCTTCCTAAATGGTCAACAAGAGAGCATTTATGGCTCCTGTATAAGTGATTATGAGAAAATGTAAATTACCTGGCCTTAGTCCAAGCCCAACCACATGAAATATACGTTTGTCCAAGTTGAAGGGAAGTTATGAAATCATAGCTTATTTCCATTGATGAGGGGCATTTCTTCAAAGCATTACACAATCTTTGAAGGTAAAACTAAATATTGACATTACGAAAATTAACCTTAATCGTTAAAATCATTCAATTGTGTGTAGATTTAACTGACTACAATTTTATTCTTCTATTTACAGTTAATATTGTTTACATCATACGCATGTCGATGGATCAATTTGATTCTTTAGGATTCTAACAGGAGGAATATGGATCTTTTGTTCTTGTTCCGCTCCAGCAAAGTGTCCGACTTTGACTTAGGATACGGTCAATCCACTAAGACCTTCCCTAAACTTGATCAATTCCAACATTAAGGGGCAGATGAAGAGCTTAATTGGCATGAGCACCACAAGGAGAGACTAGTCTCGACCACTCCCTCTCGCCCCCATGCCCATTTGGCAGGTGCCATTGGTGTTGAAGCTGTTGCCGGCTTTGTCCAGGGTCCATATCAGATACCCAGTGCTCACGAACCTGTTACCATCCCCAAGTCTCTACCCCCTAGCCATTGTGAGCATCAGTGAAGGCACGGGATAAGTCGACCTCGAAGATGCTTAAATCCATGTCCCTACAATTTGCGCTGAGGGGGTAAGTTAGCAGTTTTGTAGGCTCCCCTTTGGCATCTCCACGGCATCAAGGTGATGATGATTCCTTTCGAAGGTTGCCAGGTCACAGGGCAGGTGCTGATACTCCTACATAGGTGGGTAGTTATTCAGAGCTGACATGGCTCCGAATGCTGGGAATGGGGAAGCAACGGTCATTGTGGTTTGGAGGTACACTATACAAGTGTATAGACCTGTTATGCTCGATGGTGTGGAAATGGTGTGTTATTGATCGCCTCTCTGCAGGGTCAGTACCAGTGCTCAAGTTTTTGCAGTCTCACTTAGATGATTGGTTCTCCGTTCTCTGCAATAATTTGTTTTTATAGTTATGACATGGATGGTTGCCTTGGCATTTACATCTGATCAGAGTCATCATTAGGCTTGCAGATTCTCACAGACCTAAGATCAACAACTCCTTTCATATCAAAGCCCCTTGAAATGTTTCGAACGGCCGCATCAAGACAACGTGGTAAGCATCTGCACATTTTGGATGTACATCGCACTCTATAAAATTACATTTGACGTATTAGAGCCGTCCCAAAGGTTAGGAAGCTCTTCTTTTGCGATAGTTAACGCTCGCCTTTTATACTTTTTTGAAAGCTATGTTTGTAGTTTCTAGCTTTGTATAGTAAATTAAGAATTGTAGGAAACAATTGGTCTTGCTGATCCACAATGTAATTTCATGATACTTTATTAAACCAGATGATTGTATTCAGGAAGTGTGCTCTTCATCTTGTGTCTTAATAAATGTAATATGAATGTTGTAATGAATGTTATGATATATCGTCAGACAATTATGAAACTAATAGAATATCATCAAATTCATGTAAAATGATCATTATTACTGACGAAATATAAGCCGAATATACTTATAAGCTTTTATAACATCAGTGAAGGGAATCATTCCTAATAGTAAATAAGTACACAATTTTATAGATTACAACTTCTTTAATCTGAAAAAGCGACGTTTCGACACAGATTCTTGTATCGTTGTCAAGCATAAATGCACAACTGAGGTGGTGATATATATACAGGTACAAGATAATGAGATAATTAACATTAACAACAATACATGATTGAGAAGAGGTAACACTAGGGGGTAGTAGAAGCCAGTGGTAAAAGGATGTACAATGAAGGCTTATATTGCAGTGTTTTTACAGGAAACTAGGGTTGATTGATAAGTTGGTCGTAAGTAGAGGGAATGTAATAGCCTTTATCAAGATTAATTTGAGGTTGGTGTCGTTTGATCATCAAACTTTCAGTCAATTTTCGTTTGGTGTAGTCAGTGTGGTGTTTTGGTAAGATTGTCACATCTTCCCAGTTGATTCGGTGATTGGGGTTGGCTTGTATATGGTCACGGATGTCTGATTTTGAAGTTGATGATTGGTGCTCCTCGATTCTGACTTGGACAGGTCGAGATGTTTCGCCAATGTATGAATGTCCGCAATTGCAATCTATTTTGTAGACTACACCCTTCAGATTTGGCATCTTTGTTTTTGATAGGTTTCGTCCATTGGTCTGCAGAAGATTGTTGATGGTAGATGAGGTCGAATAAGTGGTGTCTATGCCGGCTTGATGTTTTAGGAGTCTGCTTATCTGGTGGGATGGCTTGCCGATGTAGGGGATTGATATTTTGATGGCAGCAGAATCAGGTTGTAGGGGTTTGGAGGAGGGTGCTAGGGTTGCTGCTATGGTTTTGTTGACCAGTTTGAATGGGTAGCCATTGAGGTTCACAAAAACGTCCTTCAGGTGTTGTAATTCATCTTCAAGTTTTGTTGAGCAAATGTTCTTAGCTCTTCTAGTAAGGGTGGATACTATGCCTGACTTTACTCGAGGTGGGTGGTTAGACCGGTAGTGGACGTACTGCTTTATGTGAGTGGGTTTTCGGTAGACAGTTGTGTGCATCCTGAAGAAATAAAGATATCACCGAGAAATTAGGTCTATGAAGTTTTATTAAAGACGTCTCCAAAACAGGACTTATAGTAATAAATGGGAAAGTTGTTTTTTTTACAATCACAACATTGCATGAAATGATACACTGCAGAATGGAATTGTTATTTATCCCCTGTCATTGTTAGATTCCGGGGACAAGATTTTCGAAGCTCTCTTAGCACTAAGATAGTCGTGGGTACCATCAATTAACATTGGCGTATGACTATCTTAGCACTAAGAGAGCTTCGAAAATCTAGACCCAGCAGTCTATCATGAATACCAAGTGACATTGAAAGAAGTCAGTAACTCGTCTTGTGATAAAGAATAAGGAACATGAGCAGACACAACTTTATCTTAAGGACATTCACTGCTAGAGTTGTTCAACGATTTCTCTGCTTTGAAAGAGCTATTGAGCCTGAAAAAGCACAACAAATAGACTCTTATCAATATCATGTTTTATTTTCAAAACCCAAGAATGTAGACATTATGAAATAGTAAGCTTTGAATAAGTATTATTTTATTTCATTTTTGAGAACTCTTTGCTAGACTGATATTATATTTCAGCCCCAACGAGGTAAGCTGCAGCAGTTTACATTATCATTACTGATCTTTAAATCGCAGTAAGATAAAATCTTGATTTCAATATAAAGCAGATGTTACAGTCAACACGTCATAAGCTGAAACATATTTCCAGAAGTGTATCTTTTATAAGAGCACAATAAAAAAAATAGGGTTGTTCTAATCTCGTGACAAATTTCAAATTGCCTCACCCAAACGAAAGAAAACCTGAATCAATTAATCAAACACTTTACTGTTGTCAAAGAGACAAGAAAATTGATTACGACATTGAAGAATGGCTCTTCATATCTCAATGACCTCTCTACTGCTGACCTACATGCCAAGTGAACAATAATCAGAATGGGTTTGGAGTTATTGCAAATGTGATTGCCATTCATGATTTGAAATTTGAAATTATTACTTATGTATCATTATTTCAGCAAATACATGATGTATTAATATAAACTTAATAACACATAAATACATGGCATCGCATGTATTAATATAAACTTTTTAACACATAAATACGTAGAGGACGTCACATAAGCATACGTGATAGAAATCCGAAAGTGGACCTATTAGTAAAAATATGGGATATCTAGCACATTTATTTGCTGATAATAGAGTACAGCGACAAATAATGACCGTTCATCATTGCTTTTTTCTGCGTAATATATACCATCAATGAAGATCGAAGCTATTTTTTGCTAATGAACAGTATATAAGTTACTCTTTGAAGGTCCTGAAAGGCACAGCTATACAATTTGTAATTTTTTAATGTTGTTAATGAATGTATATATCCCCGTCTTGGAACTCTTATCATTTATCAATATCAATACATGTTTGATTGTGTTAAACTTAAAAAGTATTCTCGTATGTGATCAGTATTTTGAAGTAATGTCATGAAAACATTTGTGATCAGATAAATTTGGTGAAATATGAATAATGAGGGCTCTAAAAGAAATGTCAGGCAAAACATAACAAGAAAATATTGTTTATAACCAACTTAAAATGTGTGCCTCTCTACTTCGGCAGGAGAATGGATGGATGAAAGATAACAACATAAATTGATTGGAATTTTCATTGAGTAAATTAACAATAGTTTTAAATAATACAAAAACGGAGTCTTATCCCCAGGTTCATGTCTGTCCATGTATACAGGATATACTTTATTTACACGTATACAGGTGGAGAATTTTCTGTAAGTGACACAGATAATGTTTCGTAAATCTTTTATTGCACGATGAAGAGCAGAAATCTGTCTTCAAATTCAAATATCGTCCCTTAACTTGAATCTTTATCTTTAAATGCCTAAAATAATTATGAAACCAAAACCACCATAGAGGAGTGTATGAGTAAGAATTGTCAGCTAGTTTACATGAATGTCAGTTAATTGATCTATTAAACACTATCAACATATATTTTATCTTGTATCTGCAGTAAATGAGTTTTCAGAATTACATTTGAGTCATAGATGCGGACCATTGTCTGTTTTCGATAATAAATTACAGGTTAAACATGTTTTTCTCCATACTGAACTGATCAGCAATAAGATGATGATTTTCAGAGACAACCACTATTTCTTGGTTAACATAACACCATTTACAAAGTTTGATATATCGGACTCCAACAACATACTCTGTTTCCCCTCATTATGTAAGAACCTTTGGTGTTTTATCTTAAGTTTTCAAAACTTTGTATAACTTAAAAAAATCTGCGAGCGATATGTTGTAATATGATTTGTTCAGTGAAACACTAAGAACCCAGTTGAACATACATGTTTAACAATATGAAAAGATCGTTGGCATTATATATTCATTATCAGATAGTATATTAGGTTGTTTGTTCCTGGATTTTATCATGAAAGTTCCAGTTACATGTAAATGATTTTGCAGTACTTAAATATTCACTTACCATTCTTCAGCATAAGGTGCGAAAGAGTATTACTTTATCAAAAGGAAAGACAATGAATCTACCTTCAATCATATAAACCCCTCTTCCGTCTGAGTCCTAAAAAATCAATTTCTAGGTATAATGAAAAATTACTATGATGATGAAATTCTTCAAAGGCATTTAGAAGTTGGTGTCAAGCAAGCATTGATGTCACTTTTCACTCAGACAAAACTCTGAAAACTATCCTGAGAGCGAATGGGAGAGGGGGTAGTGATCAGGCTAAACAAAATCCAAGAGGGTGCGTTTACAAAATCAGTTGTGATTGTGGCAACAACTATATTGGTTAAACCTGCCGACCAGTCAACATCAGACTTAAAGAACATAAAACAGTAGACAAATTGGATAAAAAATCTGCCCTTTCAGAAAGACGTCTCCAAAACAGGACTTATAGTAATAAATGGGAAAGTTGTTTTTTTACAATCACAACATTGCATGAAATGATACACTGCAGAATGGAATTGTTATTTATCCCCTGTCATTGTTAGATTCCGGGGACAAGATTTTCGAAGCTCTCTTAGCACTAAGATAGTCGTGGGTACCATCAATTAACATTGGCGTATGACTATCTTAGCACTAAGAGAGCTTCGAAAATCTAGACCCAGCAGTCTATCATGAATACCAAGTGACATTGAAAGAAGTCAGTAACTCGTCTTGTGATAAAGAATAAGGAACATGAGCAGACACAACTTTATCTTAAGGACATTCACTGCTAGAGTTGTTCAACGATTTCTCTGCTTTGAAAGAGCTATTGAGCCTGAAAAAACACAACAAATAGACTCAATCAATATCATGTTTTATTTTCAAAACCCAAGAATGTAGACATTATGAAATAGTAAGCTTTGAATAAGTATTATTTTATTTCATTTTAAGAGAACTCATTGCTAGACTGATATTATATTTCAGCCCCAACGAGGTAAGCTGCAGCAGTTTACATTATCATTACTGATTTTTAAATCGCAGTAAGATAAAATCTTGATTTCAATATAAAGCAGATGTTACAGTCAACACGTCATAAGCTGAAACATATTTCCAGAAGTGTATCTTATAAGAGCACAATAAAAAAAATAGGGTTGTTCTAATCTCGTGACAAATTTCAAATTGCCTCACCCAAACGAAAGAAAACCTGAATCAATTAATCAAACACTTTACTGTTGTCAAAGAGACAAGAAAATTGATTACGACATTGAAGAATGGTTCTTCATATCTCAATGACCTCTCTACTGCTGACCTACATGCCAAGTGAACAATAATCAGAATGGGTTTGGAGTTATTGCAAATGTGATTGCCATTCATGATTTGAAATTTGAAATTATTACTTATGTATCATTATTTCAGCAAATACATGATGTATTAATATAAACTTAATAACACTTAAATACATGGCATCACATGTATTAATATAAACTTTTTAACACATAAATACGTAGAGGACGTCACATGTATTAATATATACTTTTTAACACATAAATACGTAGAGGACGTCACATAAGCATACGTGATAGAAATCCGAAAGTGGACCTACTAGTAAAAATATGGGATATCTAGCACATTTATTTGCTGATAATAGAGTACAGCGACAAATAATGACCGTTCATCATTGCTTTTTTCTGCGTAATATATACCATCAATGAAGATCGAAGCTATTTTTTGCTAATGAACAGTATATAAGTTACACTTTGAAGGTCCTGAAAGGCACAGCTATACAATTTGTAATTTTTTAATGTTGTTAATGAATGTATATATCCCCGTCTTGGAACTCTTATCATTTATCAATATCAATACATGTTTGATTGTGTTAAACTTAAAAATTATTCTCGTATGTGATCAGTATTTTGAAGTAATGTCAACAAAACATTTGTGATCAGATAAATTTGGTGAAATATGAATAATGAGGGCTCTAAAAGAAATGTCAGGCAAAACATAACAAGAAAATATTGTTTATAACCAACTTAAAATGTGTGCCTCTCTACTTCGGCAGGAGAATGGATGGATGAAAGATAACAACATAAATTGATTGGAATTTTGATTGAGTAAATTAACAATAGTTTTAAATAATACTAAAACGGAGTCTTATCCCCAGGTCCATGTCTGTCCATGTATACAGGATATACTTTATTTACACGTATACAGGTGGAGAATTTTCTGTAAGTGACACAGATAATGTTTCGTAAATCTTTTATTGCACGATGAAGAGCAGAAATCTGTCTTCAAATTCAAATACCGTCCCTTAACTTGAATCTTTATCTTTAAATGCCTAAAATAATTATGAAACCAAAACCACCATAGAGGAGTGTATGAGTAAGAATTGTCAGCTAGTTTACATGAATGTCAGTTAATTGATCTATTAAACACTATCAACATATATTTTATCTTGTATCTACAGCAAATGAGTTTTCAGAATTACATTTGAGTCATAGATGCGGACCATTGTCTGTTTTGATAATAAATTACAGGTTAAACATGTTTTTCTCCATACTGAAATGATCAGCAATAAGATGATGATTTTCAGAGACAACCACTATTTCTTGGTTAACATAACACCATTTACAAAGTTTGATATATCGGACTCCAACAACATACTCTGTTTCCCCTTATTATGTAAGAACCTTTGCTGTTTTATCTTAAGTTTTCAAAACTTTGTATAACTTACAAAAATCTGCGAGCGATATGTTGTAATATGATTTGTTCAGTGAAACACTAAGAACCCAGTTGAACGTACATGTTTAACAATATGAAAAGATCGTTGGCGTTATATATTCATTATCAGATAGTATATTAGGCTGTTTGTTCCTGGATTTTATCATGAAAGTTCCAGTTACATGTAAATGATTTTGCAGTACTTAAATATTCACTTACCATTCTTCAGCATAAGGTGCGAAAGAGTATTACTTTATCAAAAGGAAAGACAATGAATCTACCTTCAATCATATAAACCCCTCTTCCGTCTGAGTCCTAAAAATCAATTTCTAGGTATAATGAAAAATTACTATGATGATGAAATTCTTCAAAGGCATTTAGAAGTTGGTGTCAAGCAAGGATTGATGTCACTTTTCACTCAGACAAAACTCTGAAAACTATCCTGAGAGCGAATGGGAGAGGGGGTAGTGATCAGGCTAAACAAAATCCAAGAGGGTGCGTTTACAAAATCAGTTGTGATTGTGGCAACAACTATATTGGTTAAACTTGCCGACCAGTCAACATCAGACTTAAAGAACATAAAACTTCAGTAGACAAATTGGATAAAAAATCTGCCCTTTCAGAACACATCGTCAACAATCCCAACCATTCAATCAACTTCAAACACCGAAATCATGGCTTCAAACATCACTGATTGGCGAAAAAGGAAACTTCTAGAAGCAATCAACCTGAAACGATTAGCTCCCGAGATTAATCGAGATCAAGGGGTTTACCTCCCTAGTGCCTGGTGCATCACTAAGTAATCACAGACTCACTTTGCTATGTATACAATTCATCTGCCCAGTGTCATTGCTCTTTCATCTCACTACTTTGTTTGTACATACCCAATTAATTCACTGGCTTCCCTATAATGCGTTTAGCTAATTACCTGGCTTCATGTATATATGTATATATACCATACTTTGTATCATTTCATCATTCACCTGAAGAAGGAGCAAGAAGTAGCCCAGAAACGTCGTGAGATATCAAATAAAGAAGTTTGTCTAGTATTACTATGATGATGTCAAGAATATTTGAAGTGTCGAGTATGATTTAAATATACATGACTTCAAATGTGCACACTAACTTTGTTAAGAAAGATAAAAGTGAGGAAACGTGTGTGTTTATGTTAAACAAACAGCCTGATTGAAACATTTATGCTTTTTTGCGAGTCGTACTAAAAGTGGTAAAGGTGCAGTTGTTTTTCTACTTCATTTCAGAGCAAATGGTCATGGTATCGGTCCTATGAAGGTAGTTTTGTGGAAACGAAATTTAAGGAAAAATTAATTCAGTTATACGAGTGTGTTATTAACACATGATTACAACTTTACGGAGTTGAGACATAATAAAGGGGGATTATTTTGGGTGATTTCGACTTGACAACTAGGTAAATGAATGTGCACACATAGTAAAGTGAAGCAATTCGCCGGCGCTATGAGTGTGAAAAGTCTTGCTCCGTCATAACAAGGCTTTGTCGATTAGTCTAATGGCAATTCACTCAAAAATCAAATGGTGGACCGATAGGTCCGATAGGTCTGACTCTTTAAAGATCTCACCTAAAAAATTTAATCAACAAAATGTGTCCATTCAGTGGTAAAACGTGTCCTTGTCGATCCTAATGGTTACCTTTGATGTAGGATTCTCTTTACCTCTAGTGATAGAAGTTAAGTGATCTTAATCACCTATGTCACGTTAGCTTATGTCTACTCTTCAAGACGGAAAACATGAGGTTATTTTTCCTGGTCGCCTTCAACAGTGGAAATGCTTTAAGGTATCTGATGCAAGTCTATTTGTTTCTGGTTTGAAGTTAAAATATGACAACAATCAAACAACAATATGTTACGAGTTGTAATATCAGATAATTCATATCGATTTTGGTAAATTAAGTTATAATTTTCAAGTTTATGTCAATTTGTTTGATTTAAAAAAAAAATCATAACAACCTAAAGAAAATGCAAATTCCCTTGTGAACACCAAGTTGCGAATTTGAGTTATTGTTTTACACGATGAAACACTTGTATAACAAATTCCTAAATGAAATACGATTGATCCTCGATTTTGCAGGCCTTGGTCTAATTTTCTAAACTAATATTTGTTATTGATCCTGAACGTTAACCACTATCCTAATTTTTTTTATAGAACTGCAAAGCACATTCAGTCTCACTTGCATAGATCTTTATAATGGAGAGCTTTTCCAGGATTTTTATTGGAACAAAATGTTTTAACGTTACCCTGATTGAGGGAGCCAATCAGATGATCAATTTCTGGATAAACAGTTGTAAAATACATTTTGAAAAACACAGTCTGGAAAAGAAAGGATGGCCTGTGAATAACACGGCTTTGCTAATGCAACTGCATACTGCAAAACGTCTTCAGTTGTTAGTTGTAATTTATTGATTTTGATCTTGATGTTAATCAGTAGCACTGGACTCGAGTAAAGATCCTAAATATTTTATAATTTCATATTGTTGGAAACCAAAAACAACACATAAGGGTTATCGGAACAATAGCAACATATTTTCGATTTCTTGAATTTGAACAAAGTTGTCAATTATTTTAAATTGCTTGTGCCGATTTTCAATTTACTTCTTCATAAATTTCCCAATTGTGGGTGTTCAATGAGAAAACACGGATATTGAAAGAGGTGCTTAAATGCTTAAGTATTCTTTTACAATATTTCACTTATCATTTAATGCATAAGGGGTTTCTTTTCGCTTATAATATTATGATCAATTATGAGTACTTGACACTCAAAATAAAACCTAGTCCTGACTAGAATTTTTTGTTTCTTTCAGGCAAATATATTATCCGTTAAATTCCACCTGTGTTCTACCAACTACAATGAATTACTAGTTGTCTAGCATACACATTTGGTTGCAAGAATTTATCTTTACATACATGTTCTTCGATGCTGTCTGTTTGAATACAAAATTCTTTTTCGCTGGATCCAATCAATTGCTAATGAAGGTGTTTGTGTACACGGATGATAAAGAAAACAAATCCATTGTATTGGTGTCCTACAATTTACTTAGCAACCGCAAATTCTAAGTGACGAACCTGTGTCACTAAGGGAGTTTACAAAGATATATTCAAATGATTATTAAAAAAGTAACAACGCCGATTTCCTCCTACATGTTTCAACTTTATCCGAAGGTTCACATTACAGAAATATATATCTTTTGTAATGATATGTATGTTTATGTTGAGATTATCATATTGTAAAAAAATCTGTTGCTGTGTCAGTGTATCACCCACAAATGATTATCTAAATCTACCTCAATTGTTTACATGATAAGAATTTTAATTCCATTACAGAAACACCTACAAACGCATTGAAAATATTCTATAGACACAAAACAAACTCGGCTTAACTTTGATATTCTAAGTTTTCTTCACTAGAAAGCTGTACGGACAGAGAGTGCACTTTATCAAGTAATTGAAGTCAAATGAAGATCTGTCTCTCACAACTGTGATTCTTCCATTAGCTTGTTTGATGATGTCGATATGCCCAATACCAAGTCTATGTTTATTGTGGGTCTAGCAAGATTACACATTGCCTGTTAACTAAGATTGATATGACTCTACATTGATGTGAATGTTTGGAGGATCGACACACAATATCATCTTTGAATTCGATCTAGCTACATACAGTAAGTATTAACGTATCGTGTTATTAAGGTGAATGTACACTATTATTATTTCTATAGAGATGTTTATGTTGACAAATCTGGTACAATTGTACAATCTAGTCTTAATTGTCTCAACCTTTTTGTAAATTACTGTGACATCACGTTAGAATAATTTCACGCTGATAAATGTTTTGATGATTCATGATTATTTCTTATATATTACAAATCAAATTGCCTTTCTTATCAACATTGACATAAAAGTAAATACAAGCTAATTTTATAGTTATGTTTTATTGCTGCTTCTCTGATTACATTTTTAAAACTTATTTTGAGAAAACATTGACTTATTAAACCACTCAACCTTTCAACAAACCGCTTTGCCATCATAATCGGCGTGAAATCAAATAACATGGCAACTGAATTAGATTTTAAATATTATGGATGAGTTACATTGTCAAACTCTTCAACCATTATGCTATTAGTTCTGAATTTTGAGAATGGAAATGTTACTGCAGTAATTATAGTTCAGCTTGGAGCCTAGTGTGTATTCTAGGTTTTGTTTGTCAATCTACATTCTTTGACTATTGCTGTGGAACATTTTGTCAATAGCAGATTTCTGCGAAACATTCTTAAAAATACTATATTTCTTATGATATTTGAATTGAATTCACTTGGGAAAAGCACAGCTTTAGGTGACTTCATTTGTTTGATAAAGTACCCCCTCTGTCTGTTTAGCTTCCTAGTAAAGATTACTTAGAATATAAAGCTTAAGCTTTGCTTTTTTTGTGGCTGGATAATGTTTTTCAATACACTTGGAGATATTTTCTTGATATAAGGAAAACACTTATGTCTGGATCTTTATTTAATTTTGCTGTTGAAACCCCCAAACATAATCCTGATCTAAAAATATAAATAAATATCATTACATAACTAATTATATTAAAAACTTCATACATAACAAATATTTGTCACATTACCCAACTAACATCATTGTTTAACTTTGAAATGGCTCATCTTATGTAAAATTGTTGCTTTGGATACCACTACAAGTGACTTATTTTCTTGTCCAACATCATCACTTATAATACACTGCAACATGCACAACATATCCTTGACATCTCCTTGACAAAAAGGAATATTTTAATGAAACAGACAGCATCTTAGAACATGTATATATATTCTCATAAACAAAAGCACATTTTGTCAGATCTTAATAAAGGTACACTTCCTTACATTAAACCACATACAAGCATATAATCTTGTTTACAACGATATGGATATTACAAAGAGGGCATACAATCACTGTTTTGTAATTGGTAGGATTAAAGTGGCATTTTAAAGTTTGTTCAATACAATTAAATATCTCCCCTTACAACTGCATCAAAAGCATGAGGAAAATTACTGAGAAATGGAAACATGTAACAATGACAATTTATTTCTATTTCAGAAAAATGAATACATGTTTATAATGTTGCATTAAACTTAATGTAAAGTTTCCTTTTGTTTCCACCGAAATCTAATCCTGCTGAGTCATATTTCATAACGATAAAAAATCAATTTAAATGGATCCAAATGGATTAGTATTCTTTGCAGTATTTACAAAGCAAAGTTATTTATTATTTCCTTTCCATGATTTACTGTAAAATGGATTAAAAGATTGAATATTTTACAAATGTAAATTCAGAAGCTGACAATCAGATTGGCTTTCTTGGTTGGGGGTTTACTTTATGTTCTTTTTGAAAATTCTCACAAGCTTTCGATTTTAACACTGCATCATCTGTATGTCAATATAAGTACGGCTGATTGCATTTGGCAGTTGTAAAAAAATAGTCACGTTAATGACAAACATTCAGGTTGATCATCTTAAAAAATAAGCTAAAAATAAACAAAGAAATATAAGAAAATTAAATTTTAGAAACCGGCCATAAGAAATAAGAAAATAATTTAATGTAGGGCAAGCAAAAACCCGAAATTGTAAATTGTTATATTTGTTTTGAGCTTTATTTAGTTGAAAATCTTGATCATTAGGCTTTGGTAGTACTTATAACGTTGGAATGCGTTACGATAAATATACTAAGCTCTATGACAGCAAGGCTTGGGCCTGTTCTAGACAATGACTCAGGTATATGGGGTACCCAGGATTATTGCTATCAAAGCTGTACACAATAGGGCTATACATTTTCGATAATTGTTTTCGATTGTAAATTCAAAATAACCATATAAATGTTAAGAAGTAGAAATTCAGCACCCCATTTACTTGTATATCAGCTAAATGACCTACTAAGCAATTCTGATCTATATTTCACCAAATTTATCCATCGGGCACTGGCGCGCACAATTTTCAATCTCAACTTTTTCCTAATTATTGTCACAATGCTAACCGAAAGCATGTTAATATTAATTTTCAGTAAAACAACAACTAAATGTCGTTGAAATAACCACATTTATGAAGTTAAACATTTTTGATAGCAGCAAAATACTCTGTGCCCCTTTAAGTAAAATAATTATTTGTAGAGTCAATGTTTGGAAGATATATTTTAAACTTGAAATATCATTTACATCATGATAAACGGCAGGTGGGCTCTAAAAAGCTAAAACCTTTTTAATAAGCATGCAGTTTAAACACAATTATTGTCCTGAACCTTATCCACGTAGCTTTTATATGCCCAAAGCTTACCTTGCAGCAAAGGTCAAACTTAAATGTGTCAAAGATACAATTATGAATCATTTAATTCAAAATAACTAAGCATTCTTATAAATTGATTGACAAAATCTTAAGAAGAATTGGACTGGTCAGCTGCTTTAGCTTTGACGATATAAAAATGATTTCTGCCAAATAAAAATTACACATGTACAAATCATCGAGGGTCAGGACCCCTACTAGACTAGAATACTCCTAGTGAGTGCAGCTTGCTTTTCATCATCTCAGTCGTATTCTAATATTCAAGTACTCTAGGAATGAATTTGCCACTAGGCCTAATCTTAAACATAATTGTCTGTATCAAGTTTGAAGGGCATTTAGAAATGTTATTTACAAGAGAAAGAATATCTTCTGGATAACAACTTCTCTCTGGTGACATTCTCACCTGATGAAAGAGAAAGCAGATACTCCGAAACGTCGTGAATTTCACATTAAAGTTGTTATCTAGAAAAAAACCCAGTCTTTTATGCTAGATCATATCTTGAGCAAAGATTGTTTCGTACATGATTTTCATGTGATTCTCTTATTTCTTTGAGTCTTGCTTCTTTCTTCTTATTTCAATACGGAATGGAGGCAAAAGTGAGCTCACATACCCTTTGCATATCACATGATTCGATTATTGGTCAAACAGTTTTGAGCTTCAGGTAAATACCCTAGTTTTGCATAAAAGTATTATGCAGGCATGGTCGATTCCGGTTGACATGAAGTAATAATTGTTAATAAACATATGATTGAATGATTAAAATCCCAAGAAAATTAATTTGAAAGTGCTCTTTTCCTCTATTAATTATGCTCTTATAAGGCTTTTTCTTTGGGTGAAATTTTGAAATAAGATTGTTCAAGTATATTTACATAAATAAAGTGAAAGTTTGTGTTTAAAACAATGATGATATCATAGATTTGTAGGGTTTATTATTTCATAGCATAAATTCTCGTTATCTCGTTTTCTTACAACTGTGGAATTAATTTATCGATCTTGCGCATTAGATGCTTTAGGGTATTACTTTATTAATCAGATATACGCAGAATCTCACTTCAATCATATTAAAATCAGTCTGAGAATACGTCGTGTCTAGCTTCAAAGATAAAATGAATTTTATCATGTTAGGGTCCAATATATTTACAAATATAACATGACAAATGGACAAACAAGATATATTAGAAAAGATAAAAATTAGATGAATTATTTGTAGAAAATAAACAATCTGAATAAAACATTTAATTATTTAATTTGCAATCGTACTATAGTACATAAAAATGATGTGGCTGTCCTGATAATTACAGATCAAGTGATCAAGTTTCAAATTTTGCAAGGTACGCTGTGTTTTATTTTGCTTTGAATATCTAACCCGAAAACAGAAAACTTTAATCAAACTACAGTTGTAAGACAAATAGTCAAAAGTTTGTGCTCATAGACCTGCAGGTTTTACCCTCATGAACAGCAGAAAGAATACTATCTATGTAGGTTTCTCCCTATATTTAGTGATAGAAGCGTGATCTTCACCACCTATGTCACGCTAGCTGTCCAGTTGACTTTCACTTCGAGAATTTTCAATTTCACCCTTGTCATCACTGTAAAAAAAAAGGTTCAGAATATATGTTCGTATGTAACACAACATTTTAAAAGAAAAGAGTGTAGTCTTGTCGATTTTGATGGCCCGATTAAGATTAATATCAAATATTGAATCGGAATGTTTATCTTCAATATGGATGTTTTGTACATTTGTCCTACCAAGTCAATCTTACCTGCATATGTATTGATAATACCGTATTAAAATCAAATGATTTCCAAGGATTCTTAATTTGACAAACAAATTAAGCTTCGAGAAAGCTAATCAGATTATTGGTTTCTGGGGTGACAGTTGTAGAAGATTTATTCTCTTAATACATTTTGAAAATTAATCCTGGAAAATTTTCCTGGAAAAGAAATGATGTCTTGTGAATAAAATGGCTTTGAAATTATGGCAAAAATCTTCAGCTGATCGGTTGTAGAAGATTGTAAAGAAAATATTGATTTTGATCATGTTGTAAATCAGCAGCTTTAGATTCTTGTTAAAAGCCTACAAGTACATGTTTTTCATGATACTTTCACAATGGTTGGAACTAATAAAAAATTTAAATAGTTCATATTTGAACATTTACAACAAAAATCAAATTTGATGAATTCAAACTAATTGTAAATGTTTTGAAAATGCGAGCGACATGTTTCCCTTTTCTTGTTCATTTTTTCCTAATTCTTTGGATTTTTAAGGATAAGAACATTAGGTTTGAATAATGTCTTTAAATGCTTTATTTGAAGTATTCAACATTGATAATCTTTAATCATTTTCTGTTCACATTTAAAATTTGGAAATCTCCTTATGACGAATTGAGAGTAACTGACCTTCAAAATAAAACTTTGTCCTGAAGAGAAATATTTTTTCGGTGTTTTAGAATTAATGTAAGCCAAAACGATTTAAAGTGCCATCTGAACCATACCAACTTTTACAAAATACTGCTTGTGTATCATTAATATCATTGAAAATAAATTACACTTTTTTTCCTGTAGTGATTTTATGTAAGTAAGTGTCACCAATGAGTTAATTTTGATTCTTCTAAAGTTTTCATTTTGATTGATGTTTTGATGTTTTGATGTTTTGATGTTTGGGTTAAATTTCACAAAAATCAAAAACACGAAATATCTTACTATGTTAATGAACGTAATATAAAGATGTTTTTAAATTCTATGTCAAACTCAATCATGTCACCATCAAATAAATATTAATACCTTTCTAAATTACGTACAAAATGAGAGTTTTTATGATATCCTGGAAACATCTCAAATGTATTGCAAATATCCTAAGGTACCAAACAAACTCAGCTAAACCGTATTATTTTAAGTTAGTTTCACTAGGAAGCTAAACAGATAGAGAGGGTACTTTTGCAAGTAATTGAAGTCAAATAAAGATGTGAGTTTCCCATATGTTGTTCTTTCATCAGCTTGTTTCATGTTGTCGATACACCGATTACCCAGTCTATGTTTATTTTGTATCCAGATAACCTGTTGCTTGTTAACTAAGATTGATATTACTAAACATTGATGTAAATGATTGTAGGATCGATACAAAATCTCTTTGAATATGATCAAGCTATTGTTACCATTCACGCATGATGTTAATCAATAACGTTGCACTCGTTTTTTTCATTACTGTTAATGTAGGCCTATGTAATCTGTTATCAATTCTAAAAGGGTGTAGGTGTTGACAATTATGGTTCAATTGCTATAATCTGTTCTTTATTTTTTCTAAATATTTGTGATTGACCTTGACATAAATATTCATTGCTAAAAATGTTATGATCATGATTATTTCTTACTCTTCAAATTTCAAATTGTTATTTTTTAGTTGAATTAACTCATAGAAATCAATACAGTTTGCTTTTAAAGTTTTGTTTCGATTTTGATTCTTACCTAAAATGTTATGATTGGTATCATTATATTTCAAACTTTGGTCTATTCATTTAGAGATTGTTTCATCTTACAATCATGTGTATGGTCAGTCTGTTCACTTAAAGTTTGAATTATCTCATCGATATATAAGCAGATGATTTACCTGAGGAAAAGGACACATCACAAATGCCCAATGATAAACCATCTTGACAGTGCTGTGTAACCCATGAACTACAATTTGCTATTTGTTTATATAATTTTTTCTGATTTTATTCATTTTTTAAAATGTCAGCCAATGGATTCTTAATGAAATTATGGTTCCTTTTTGTTCACAGTGTGTATATCATCGTTTGTTTTTCTATGCACATTCTGAAGATGTTCTGTTGAAATGTTTTGTTAAAGGAATATTAAATGCAGTTCATATTTTCAATGCAGATTTTAATTTTAAGCAGCAATTTGTTAAAACATCTTGAATTGTGCATTTCTTAAAAGTCTATTTTATTTCATTTTGTATTTCCTAACTCATGTAAGTGTATTTCTTATTACTTTTGTTTGTATTGCATAGTACTCAGATTCTTTTGCACAACTAACAACAGCAAAAAAATGTTTTGACAATTTAGAACTTTAGTTATAAAAACGCCTATACATAATTATATGAGAAGCAAGATAAGGGGAGGCTATCTGTTCTCCTGCTACAAGTCATTATAATGTCATGCAGGGGTTTCTTTAGACAGAAAATAGCCAGAAAATTTAGTTTGAGTCTAGAGTGTTTGGCACAACTATCTCAAAAGATATTATAGTTTACCTCAACAGCTTCAGAATCATTCGAGTTACAAAATAACTGACCTTTGACAAAAATTTACTTCGAGTTTAAAGAAATCAAACGTTTCGGTTAAAAGTGTATAGAAAATAGCTTGATGGATATGTGTATCATCGGTTTGAAAGATATAAAAGGTTGAAAAAAGGAAGATGAGTCTACTGATTAGAATGTATGACCCTTAGTGGTGAAAAAAAGTATAATAAATCTTGAATGATCTGAGTTTTCGTGTCAAGATAATGGCCATTAGTATTGACTTCTGGCTGGGATAAAACATTAATCAGACCAAATACATTTGCTCTTACTCGTCAAACTAAAGCAGGATCCTAACATAGATTGTTTACAAACTTAAGAGGTAAAAGAAGTATCTATTAGGTTTTCGCCATCTATTAGCAGTTTCTTCAAATCAGTCAGTACGACAAATATTTAAACTAATACTAAAACGCATATACTAAAACAATATACTTTTAGGTAATACAAGGTTGATTCGAATATCAAAATAACAAACGTTTTAAGTTCACCCCAAATACGGAAAGACAGAAGATGCTATGAAATAAATTATTACAAGTTTTGAGATGATATCTGTATATGTATTAATTTCTATTCTGTTCAGTGTTCTTAAATGTGGCAATGAAAGTACATGATTTTGGAATAATTTTCGAACTACAATTTGGTGATGTATTTCCTCATCAAAACGCCATCCTTGAAGTAATAACAAACTGGAACCTTACTAGCCTCCTCAAAAGAAACAGCCTTACTAGCTAACTTCTGCACCTCAACATCTTCACCCTGAGCACTAATAAGCTGCTTTCTAGACAGAATGTGATCATCACCAGACAAACTATCAGACTCAACAAGAAGACTTGAAGAGTTACCTCCCTTCGAAGCCTCTACCTCTTTGAACGAATGATCCATAAATGTATCCGATAAATCATAAATGAAATAATCCGGCAAAGAAGTCTAGGAAGAAATGTCCTTTGACATTGAACGAGTCACTGCACAAGAAGGAAAAATACCCAGAAAATCCTCCTCCAACTTTTCTGTACCAACTGAACTCTCCGGACAAACAGTGACAATGGGATCAGCACCAACTTTTCCACCCATAAGACCATTACCGATCAACAATTCAACACCCGGAACTGGGAGAGAATCAAGAACACCAACCTTCACCTCAACAGAAATCAGATCAGAAGTCAAATTGACAAAATGAAGAGGAGCAAGAGAACTGCCACTGATACCCTGAAGCAAAACATCTGAGTTAGCTGAAGACTCGACAGAAAAAGGTTCAGTATCCTTCAAAATCAGAGATTGAAGAGGTCCAGTATCCCTCAAAATTATAACGGGCCTTGGGGTAGAATTATCTCCCATAAGTGTCACAAATCCTTTCAAAGCAAAAGACAAAAACTCCTCAGGAACAACAGAATGTGAAATCTTACTCTCAAAAACAACACTCTCCTCAGAACCAGCAGAAAAGAAAGGCTTAGGTGTGATAGACACAAAAGCATTAGGGGAACCTGTGGACTGATTCTTCAACTTGAGTTTGGGACATGCAGAAATCAAATGACCTGGCCCCTTACAATAAGCACAAACAGGATCAGAATCACTGGAAGTCTTAGGCTTAGACTGAAAATGTGATGGCTTGTCAGAAGAATTTGAACCTGTCTAATCACCTTTTGAACCTGCATACCCTGAAGTCTTACCCGGGGGAAAACCTTTATGGTGAGAAAACTTGAGTTACCCGGAGACCGAAAAGAACTCTTGTGAGTCAGAAAGTAATCATCTGCCAACACCGCTGCATCATGTAAAACATTAACTTTCTGCTCATCCAAATAAGTCTTAGATCAGAACTGACACACTGCTTAAATCTTCCATCAAAACCAACTGCCTCAAACTAGCATAATCTGAAATCTCTTTAGAACCACACCATAAGCTTCGAGCACTAACTCATAGCTTTCAGAAGGGTCCTTTAAACAAAATCATAATTTAAGCTTTGCTCAATCGAAAGGGCCGAATATGCATCCTGAGCTTTACCCTTTAACACAGTTTGCAATAGCATAGTCCATGATTCTTTTGGCCACTTGAGGTTTTCAGCAACTTTTTCAAAATGTAGAAAATATTTTTCTACTTCTTTTTCATTGAGGGGGCGGGATAGCGCTGTGGTTAGCGCGTTCGGCTTCGGATCAGGAGGTCCGTGGTTCGAATCCCGCCAGGGGCTCGGCAACTTTGTCTGCAGTAGAGAACTGTTCTACACGCAGTCAGGTTTGGGTGCAATGCTACACTGAAATTCAGCGCAGTACCACCCATGGTTCGCTAGTTCCAGCCGATGCTCGCAGGTTTCACCGGAATGCATAACCACTATAGTGTTGCGGGCTTTCTCCCTGCAATAATACTAGCAGCCGCGATATAAGTGAAATAATCTTGAAAGCGGCGTTAAACCCCAACTCACCTCACCTCACCTCTTTTTCATTGACAGGTGGGACCGGTCTGGCGTGCCTTGTAATGTCAAAAGAGGAAGGGGTTGAGGGAGGAGATGAAGCTTCAAGCTTTTTAAGTTCAATTTCTTTCTCATTTTCCAATCTTTTTAACTCAATTTCTCTTTCTTTTTCTTTTTTCCCGAATTTCTCTTTCTTTTTCTCTTTCCTGAATTTCTCTTACCCGAATTTCTCTTTCTTTAGCCTTATCCTCAAATTCCAATCTTTTTAACTCAATTTCTTTTTGAATTTCAAGTTTCTTTAATTCAAAATTGTCCGAATGTTCCTCTTTAACCATGTCCAAAACATCAGGGCCAAAAACTCCCTCATCAATAAAATGATTTAACACAATTTTCAGAATTTAGAATTTCCTCATAGCTGGTTTAGCCTCAAGTTAAAAAATCTTTGAAATCAAAAGCAATTGTGATTTTCGCAAGGCACCGACTGCATCAGGGGTAGGGGACTTAAGAAAATCATCAAGTTTAAACGACATTTTGCTGGTTTAACAATTAACTTTCAAAGTAAAGAATTTTTTTTTTTAAAGTCTCAAATGTCAAATGAATTCCATCCCGGACGAGCCCCCAATTTTGTTACGAAATAATTTGGAATAGTAAAATGTCCCCAGTCAAACCAGCAAAGTATAACAAGACAATTGTATATTAATTACAATTTAATCAATCAATTAAGAAACAAAGTGTTTAAGATTACAATATCGAGTTAATACAAACAATAATACAATATCAAATGAGTCACACATATTAGCTAAATAAATATATTCACCAGTCCTTATGCATCACACAGTTGATGAATGTAGAAAACAGTCAGTGGGTCTTGATAGGAGATAGATGAATCCGGCTTGTAAAGGTATCCAAAAATCAGTGGCACGACAGATGATCGCAAGTTGATTGTAAGAAGCAAGATGATGTAAGAGTTCTGATGCCAGCCTATATATATAGGTAAGATACCTTCCAGAATGTTCTTCAAAGTTTCATGACAAAATCCAATCAGAAGTGTCTAACTCAAGCAATCAAGAAATAGATAGAACAATCTAGAATAGATTATTCTAGACACTGCCAGCTTAGACTATCAAAACATGTTAAGTGTGACCCACTAAACAATACAACAATGTTATACAATGTTAAACTCTTAAACAATCACACACTCATAACAACTTCCTCTATGCAACTTGTACTGTAACAACAACCAATCACCTTGTACATCAACCTTATCAACCTTGTTAACCTTGTCAATATAATTTAATTAACTATTTGTACTTCAACCTACTCAATGGTACAAGCCTATTCCGATTAATGTATATATTCCTTCTAGAAATCATGTCCAATATCACTTGCTTGATAACGGTGTTAGTATTTACACCGAAACGTCCTGCTATAAAGAAGTTGTAAATCCATATAACTTGTTTTCTAGTAATCTTAATTGTAGCATTTTCAATCAATTTCATGTTTTTGTGTCAAATAATGTTATCAATAGCATTTTCTTTTTTCAAAAACATTTTATTCTCACCAGCATGAGACCATCACACTTTAAAGCTACCTTTATATGATTATTCACAGCCACTTTTTGTGAGAAATTAGAATGTTGTGATGAGACAGATTATATCACTGAGCATATTCCAAAGTTTCAAAACGTATAGTGTTGGTACCACTAATTACAACTTATGAATGACACACACTGACATATGAAATGACTTCTTAAAGTAGTATATCTTGAAGAAATTACCTGATGTTTCTTCATCAGTATTGATCAAATGACATAAATTGCAACTTTAAAGTAAGTGACATGAATAAGCTAAAATTATATGTTGAATTCCCATTTATAGCACGAGGGCGTGATTTATATGCAACCATATTGTAACTGGAAGTGTGTGGTTGTAAGCGTGATTCTCTTGAGACTTACTTAGAAAGGTCAACTATCTCTCCATTCACCCAAATTAGTGGGTTTTTAACTGTCAATCGACGTTGTTCAACCTTTTTGCACTAACCACGGTGAGTATAAGTTGTCATTAATGAATACGCACAAAACATTAATGAAATTGACTACTTCCTTCCGCCACACATTTCCTTTCTTTATGTTCTAAAAACCAAATACAAAGGAAAAAGGTATTTTATGCGTATGATACGTTTTCTCTATATTTCAATTACATGCTGTTAATTTTCCAAACCGATTATCATCTGTAGCCTTTTTTATTCAAAACTTAACACTCAAAACGTATTATCATCTCAATTTTCTAGAAACTCTAAGAGAAATATAATGTTGTTACTGTTTTAGCCATCCAAAAGGTTATTAAGGTGAAACAAATAATCATTAAGACAAAAAAAGTTATATACAAAATCATGATATATTCACTTTTATTTCCAATGAATCATATGCAAGCGAGACATTGCAATGTTGAAACTGTGCATTTCCAAATGCTCGAATCTAATAGTAATAACAAAAACAAATTGTCATAATCATGGTTTAAAAGAATGAAAAAAAAATCATTTACAGTCAATACAAATAACAACAAAGCATCCTCTCCCTTAATCAGCTTGCAAATGAATATGTACTCATTTAAGGTTTCCTTTGCAATCTAAAACTTAAACAGTGACATTGTTTCTTTTAAACAATACAAAGCGTTTATTAACTTTAAATTCGTAAATATTTTCATTAGGGAATTGATAATCTAAGCATATGTTGTTAGCGGATTGCAAAGATACTTTGAATGTAAATGAAGGATTGATAACGCTAGATTTGCAATGTACATTGAAATGCATGCCATGACAAATAAACCTGAAACACATAAGTTTACGACCATTCCAGCATCTGCATTTCCCTGATTTGATTTACAGAGTTATGAGCAACACCTAAATTCAGGCAAAAGTTGAAAAAGCTTATAAAAACATGTATTTGAAGGATCAATTTCAATAATACAAACGTAAAATCGAAAACCGTCTTACTTTTAAAAATTCCAATCATACGTGTTTTTCAATAGGACACTCATAATAGAATTGATACACTCAAAGGAATTGATACATTGTACCTTTTTTACAAATGCCATTCGAATCTAATGATATTACGCAAAGAGATGCACGATTGTTCAATTTCACGAGGGGGGATGTCTACTCAGTGTAGATATCTTAACAGGGAAATTGTAGAAATGCTTATTCAACTTTCAGGTAATGATATCACAAAGCTTTAGTCACATGGAGAACACTGAGAACAATGATATGATGTCATGAAATTGATGACGTCAGAATGCATTGACCTCAATGCTCAAGAAGCTTAATGTAAGCATTTTAAGAGAAGGTTATTTATGGTCTTCTGGTAATCTTCGAGTAAAGTATCAATATCTCACTTGAATAAGCTAGTCTTTACGTAAATATAAAAGGTATGCTGCACAAACATTACACTATTTGGTTTTACTAATAGTTTGCGTGTCAGGATACTAGACTAACCGCCATTATATGTAAATAATGTAACTTTTAATTACTTTGCTTGTGTGAGTGGTAAAGACACTCTCCACATTAAACAGTACATATGTGTCTCTGAACTCATCTAAACAAACC
Source organism: Phorcus lineatus (assembly GCA_921293015.1). Lineage (NCBI taxonomy): Eukaryota > Metazoa > Mollusca > Gastropoda > Trochida > Trochidae > Phorcus > Phorcus lineatus. Next base: position 44,267,754 of record OV121087.1, read on the forward strand.
AACAAAAATTGCATTTTTAAATTAGGTCCTAGTTTTGAGGTGTTATGTATGTTACATATGTCATTAGTTAGATTTGCAAACAATTCACATATCACTTTGATGTACAAAACTAATACAATTAAACTTTGATTGTTAGTGTGAAACTGATTTCATAAATCTATATATTGCAGATATTGATGAATAAAAACAGTTTTACTTTGTTATTTTCATTGATTTGTACCTAGTGATCTTACATTATGCTTAACACTAACTTAATTTTTTTTTACTGTTCAATGGAAAAGTTAACATACATTCCTGTGAAACAGTGATAATGCATTATATGACTTCACAATGTGAGTGAAACTAAGGGCAGACATGAAGGTGTCTAAATCTCCATACAGCAATAAACGGTACACCTTAATGGCTAACTTAAAATGTGATTTGTTAAACAGTTGCATGGCTTCATTTAACAGCTTTCACGACAAAATCAGACACACATCCATTTACTTTACGTTAATGTTTAAGTATGAACTCAGCGATTGAATTTATTTGATATCGTGCCCAAACACGTAATTGCTATACTATACTGGTAAGTCGGGTACTCTTTGCAGTTTCCATATTTTGTAAAATAGAAGGGAACAAAAATACTTCCAGAAACGACCAAATATTAAACCAATTAGATTTTTAATATCCCAAGTTTTACTTTCTCCGATCAATGTTTGTCATCTTTTGTGTTAATAACATTCAGCATTCCTAACGTAACTTCATCCATGAAAATATCATGAATAATGTTTGCAGAGCACGACAATTCTTACATATGTTGATAGCTACTTTGTGTTCAAGATCATTCAAGAGGTCTGCTCAAACGCAAACTGAACATAAGGAGGGCAACCTACTTTGCTAATAGATGTTTAATGGTCATTTGACACAAGACATTTTTGTACATTTGATTGCTTCAAGCTTCTAGAAATTGATTCAAATAGGATAAAGAAAACAATAAAACATTCCGATTTATGTATGAGAAGATATTATCTTACAATCAGCACCTCCTATCTTTCCACTGCTGTAATAGTGGTCAAGTCGTTATTTTCGGATGAAATAAACCTTTGGTATTAAATCATTCCACAATTAATTAAACGTGATTCTTATTTGAAATAAGTTCGGTTAAATCGTAACTCCATGTTCTTATGTTCAGCAAACCTAGATGTATCATATTGCAGTCTTCAGTACCAAACATTATGTTTAACAACGGCATTAATTGGGCCAATGATTGTACTCATAGTTCATCTTTTGCAAATCAGTGGTAATGGTCATGGTAGTAGTAATGTCTAGAGTATATTTTAGCAACACACATTTCATAAAACAATTTTAAAAGATGTTGACAACTTCAGTAATGATATCTTTCTCAAATAAAGTTTGTCATCAATCTATGTTAGGAGCCTGCCAACGCTTGATGAGCGAGAGCAAGTGTAATGTATTTCATTGATGTTTTATCCCAGACATAGGTCAATATAAATTACCATTATCTTGACAAGAAAACCAAAATCCATGGAGATCTATAATGTTTATAGATTTCTTTAACCACTAAGGGCCATATATTATAATCAGTAGACTTAGAAAGCACATCGTCATGTCTTCCATCTCCTATTTCATAACGATCACTGGCAAACTTTTGTCAAACTACATAAACATGAAGTATTGTTATATTGAAACTTTTAAGTACATTTACTACCTTATATTCTGATGCAGTGGGATGTTATTTTTCAAATCAGCGTTCGAAATGAAGTTAAAAGGGTCATAAATAAAATATATATAATTATATATATATATATATATATATATATATTATAATTCCTTTTGGGAAAAGGGGTATTCATATATCATATATCTTATTAACATTTTCTATAATAGGTCACCATCAATGACGTTATCAAACATGTTTGGGGGACTGATTTATTGATAGTCCGGTATATGTTTGTTAAAGTGCTGCAGTATGTTATGTGTGATTTTGTTAATGTGTGAATGAAAATAACTTTTATATTTCATAAACCAAATGTATGATGAAGTTGGATAGTTTAATGCCTTAGGTGTTATTGACCATTCGAGATTCTACGTGAACCAAATTTTGTTTCCTGAGACTAAAGTCTATGATAATGAATACCAATTACTTTCCCATGCTTCACAGACATGCTTTCTATTACTTGTTCTCTCTAATTCTTTAACTAGCCAATATAATTGTTTAGCATGGATAAAAAGAGCTCATTTTAAAATGTTTTGATGAAACAGGTTGCAGTTGAAACAATTCACCTGACTCTACATTCAAACTTAGTACTGCACTGAATATTCTTTAGACAACGGTAATATTTACAGAAAAAGAAAAGCTGAAATGCTCACATTGCTCAAAACTGAACTAGAATATAATCGCTATTACATCATTTCAACATAAAATCGGCAAGGCATAAACATAAACATATTTCTAAAGTCGTATCAACATCTGAGTGAATATAGCATAATTACGACATTACGTCATTTTAAAATCTTTAATATTTGAAGAAGTTGATAAAATGAGATTTGCACTTTTTTACAATGATTTGCACCAATAATAAATTAAAGGTTGTTGCGATGTGTTTGAAATGCATGGTCATTACAATGATAGAACAAGTTGCGTGAAAGTTTTAAATCAATATATCATAATTTAAAACATTGATTAAAATGAAAATAAAATAATAAGAATAAAGTATATAAACTTTGATTATCAAAGCTGACAACAAAGTTAAATTATTTTATGTATGAAATATTCATAAATCAACAACTACTTCAATTTGGTGTCAAAATGAATTATTCAAATGTTGAGAAAATACATAACACATCATAAAAAATTAACCAGATTTGTCAACACCAACATCCCTCAAGAATGATGACAAAGTACATACACCTACGTGTACATTAAACTGTAGAGAAAATAGTGCAACCTTATTGATTAACCCGATACGTTAATGGTTACTATAGCTAGATCGTATTCAAAGAAGAGGTTGTGTGTCGGTCCTCCAAACATTCACATCAATGTAAAGTCATATCAATCTTAGTTAACAAGCAATGTGTTATCTTGATAGATCCAAATAAACATAGACTTGGTAATGGGTATATCGACAACACGAGACAAGCTAATGAAAGAATAACAGTTGGGAAAGTCACAGCTTTATTTGACTTCAATTACTTGATAAAGTGCCGTGTCTGTCTGTTTAGCTTCCTGGAAAAGATAACTTAGGATATTAAGGATTAGCTTAGTTTGTTTTGTGCCTGAATAATATTTTTCAATACATTTGGAACTGTTTCCGTGATGTTATGAAATCTCTTTTCTTGTAAATAATTTAAGTAGTTTTTGTATATTGATTTGTTGTTGACACATTTGATTGAGTCATTGAATAACTAAAACTTATTTATATGATGATTTTTATCAAAAAAAGAAAATACTTCATTTTTTTATGTTGATAGTTGTTTTATTGTAAAACCGCCCACATCAATCAAAACTCCACAAAAGTTTCAAATCTCAGTAAATAGAGATTACGGGACAAGCAATATCGCAACATTCATACGAAAATGTATATGTCTTTTTATTTTGAATGTAAAGCACTCTTAATTCATTATAAAGAGGTATTTGTGTTTCAGTGTGAAGAGAAGGAAACCTTTTTTGTTTTTGATAATTAACAAAGAGCATTTAAACTCATTGTTCGATGTACGTGTTTTCTTTGACATCCGCAATCAGAATCATCAGAAAAAGGAAGAAGAGAAAGAAAAAAAAGAAAATTGAAACATGTCGCTTGCATTCATAAAACATTTACATTGAATTTGAATTCAGAAAAATATTATATACGTTTTAAATTTTCTGATATGAACTATTTTATTTTGATTTCTTTCCTACAAATGTGAAATCTCATCTGAGAACATCTGAACGTTTAGGCTTTTCAAATGAACTAAATGCTAACAATATATAACAAGATCAAAATCAATAGGTCTTAACGATCTTCTACTCGGGTATCCTCTGAAGCTTGTGAGAACTTTAATGAAATATTTTTAAAACCCTTGCTACTGCCCTTCAAGTCAGTTATTTATATCACCGAATGATGTTTACTCGCAATCATCTACGTGAACATTGTAATTTTATGTAGAATCGGCTTCCTTTCCCCAGTATCAATAACGAGTCTCAAGAAAGTTTAACTCTATCAAAATGGTTGTTTTCATATGACTATCAGAATATTACTTATTTCAGGATCGTCGAAATATGACTAAAAGACTGTTCTAAGTATGTCCTTGTCCAAGAAAAAACAAACCTGTATTACTTATATATTCGTAAAGAAGACTCTGTACCAATTTGCAAAACATGAAAATACTAATGTAATAATGTATCAAACATTTTAAAAATTGCTTCTAATTCCTTTATCACGGAAAGGTTAATTCAATGGTAGCAGTCTAAATCACCCATTTGTTAACCTAGTAATAATCCCCAATTTTATCAGAATCTTGATTCATCAAGTGTTTATATTTGATGGAAAATGTGAGTTTTGAAGGCTTTGAGTAATAATGCTCAATGTTAGAATTTTATGTTATTGCCATTATGACTTTCAATCCCGAAACACATATAAGAACAATCAAATTCGTATTTTTCGATAAATATGAATATGATGTTAAGTCGAAACTTAATAATCCAGTGTATTGACATAAAAGTGGAACGTTTTTACAAAGTTGTAGCTACATGGAATCTACATTGCTAAAAGCATTGACTTCCAAATTCACAAACCATACCAAATCGGCGTTCTTGCAACGAGAATACGTAATCGTCCCTGTTGCATAAGAACAAAGCTAAATTTAGTTTTAAGAATCGAACATCGTTTATAGACATTGATAAGCAGTCTACGAAGGGGTAAAATCTGGTAATTTGATATACTATTCAGAATCAAATAACAGCTAAGAACTTCATTGATGGTCATTCACAAAATTCATGACAAATGGTCGTTATCTGTGATTGAATGCTATTATCAACAAGCAAATATATTACTTATCCTGTTTTAGTACTAATAGGTTAACCTTCTTGTTTCTAGCTGCGAAATATACATTATCATGAAAATTAATGTGACAAGATCTATTTATTACTATGTTTAAAAAGTTTTTATATCAAGATATCATGTATTTGCTGAATATAATGATATATAAGTTATAATTTATCTTTTATTAAAAACCTGATACATTCATGTCCATTTCGAAGTAATGGTCATTAATATGAAGCAACCAGAACGTTTCCAATACAGATATCTTTCCTTTTCTACACTAAATGCATACATATCCTAATTAATATAGATGTAAATTCCGAACCAGTACACGATGATTACATCCTTTACTCTGGAAATGGCTGCATTTCTATTTCATGGCAAAAGTGTGCAAGATACAGAGATTAATACCCGAGGAAGTGTGTCGAAAACGACTGTAAATTTTGGTATTACCCGAGCAAAAGCGAGGGTTATACTTATATTCGCAGTCTTGTCCCGAATATAACAGTGTTGATGAAATAAGAACGGTTAAATCATTAATAACTTTTGATACAGGAGTAATGAAATATTTCAATTTGCAGATTGTTTGAACATCTATGGATGTTCACTGAACCATTTTAGTGATGCCATAATCTTATTACGCTGTCACGTAATGGAGACGATAATATAAAATTGGTTGTTAAGAGACGTGGTATTATTGTAGACATGACTTCCCAAGATTATTACAGTGATTAAAAACGTCTGGATTTCATAAAACACTTTCCAAAAACTGAAAAAATATCGCTTTGAATGATTAACGCTAATATCAAAACTATAAAATTCTATTAAAGATTTTTTTATTGCATACATTCTTTATTAATATGTAGAGAATAAACTCACTTGTCATCAATAAATAATAGCTAACTGTGAGTCTATCATATTTACTTGTAGCATCGTGACGTTGGCTTGAGTCATAATAAAGATTTCAGATCGTGGATAGATATGACATTTAACAGTAACTCTAAGCCCCTTCTTAGTCTCGTTCACTTGACATGAGGGTACCAATAGAAAAGTCGTTTAAAAATGAAGGACCAATATTCACTGACTCAATCAATCTTCTTGTCCCTTTGTCAACAGTAAAGTGTTTGATTAATTGATTACGGTTTACTTTTATTGAAGAGAGGTGTTTCCAAATGTATTACCAGATTTGAACAACCCTTTTTCTTATTTCGTTCTTACATGCAATATGTTTCAGTTCAAGATATATTGATCGTAACATCTACTGTTTATTGGAATCGAGATCTAAGAAAAGTGTTAGTCTATCCTTAAAATTAAGATAATAAACCGTAAAATGTCTGCATGCATTGTACATTATATCAATGTTTATGGTAACATCAATGTTTTGGCATTGTTAGTAAACTATACTCTATGTTTCAGGAAAGTTAAAACCTTTGGTAAACCAATTACGTCCACAAGCAACGTTAATAAGGGCATCAGGTAATTTTAAAGCTGACTAGTAAATAGAAGTCATGGTCTTTTTATTTTGAAGTGTAACTCACATGCGCCTGTTCTTTTGTGATTTGCTCAGTGACCGCTCTTCCTTCTACAGTATATGCGGTTGTTATTATCACGACAACAACAACAACTCTGGCTGGACTCATGCCTGGGTATAATATTCGAAAAGCGGCAATAAAAACAATGAATACTTTTGCTGAAGAATTCAAGAAGTAGTTACTATATGGATTCAATGCAATGATTAAAGGGTTAAAACACTTTCCCTTTCGAAACATACATTTTTATGAGTATCCACACATAGTTATTTTGGTGAAATGAAACAAGATAGGTATTTCCGTAATTGGTCATTGACAGAATTGGCCATACATATGGTCAGTATTTACATAATCTAAATGTATATCAAAATGGCAAATATGATTACTCTGCTTTTAATAGGTACGATTACTCCTACTTCAAATATGTAATGTTAACCCCTTTAAATTACATTCTCTTCTTATCGATAATTCTTCTTATTCATTTGATATTGATTAACGTTTTAAGGAGTAATTATCACCAATGGTATTTAGTTAACAATCGCAATTCTGATTTAATAAAGTCTTAAGTACAATTATCTAATGATTCTTCAGGATTACCGGATCTTAATGCTGAACAATGAGTACAGTACTAAATAACCTTCATGTGGTTACATTTATATAGCGACAAGACAACGTACATGTCGGTGCATAATACCATCTTAAATACTTTGAGCCGGGTGAATAATAAAATGGTTTGAAACAATTGAAGCAGGACCTCTGCTAGGTGTTCCCAACACTTCATAAATTACTTTACAAAGACTTTTGAAATACAACTTTTATGATAGAGGTCAAAGCAAAACAACCTCAGAAACAAGCTTATTATTGCATCAGCGATATAGCAGCATCACTAAGAAACTCATCTTAAGTACATTCCAGACAAGCTACAATTTGGCTTTAGAAAAGAACATGGTGCAACCAATTCTGTTTTTACTTTAAATGAATGTCTCTCTTATTACATTAACAGAGATTCAAATGTATATACAGCCTTTATGGACAACGAAAAGGCCTTTGATCGTATATGGCACAATGGACTCTTCGTAAAATTATATGATATGGGTATAAAGGGTAAAATGTGGCACCTGCTATACCAAATTTACACATCAAGCTCTGCATGTGTTCAATATTGTGGGTTTAAATCAAATGAATACTCCATACAGCAAGGTGTAGGGCAAGGCAGGGTTTTGTCTTCCTGGTTTTTCCTTGTTTTTATAAATGATTTGATATTGGAACTAAGAAACTTGAATAATGGTATCAGTGTTTACGGTATTGACATCCCCTGTATCTTGTTGGCTGATGACACTAATCTTGCTTCTTCATCTCCTAAAGGTCTTCAATCATCACTCGATACTGTGTACAGCTATGCTTGTAAGTGGCGGCTTACATACAATGGCTCCAAGAGTACTTGTATTATATTTCGTAAGGCAAAGAAACCAACTGGCAATTATTCTTTCACATTCGGGGAAGATGTAATTGCAATAAGTAATGATGTAAAATATGGTGGCGTTTTACTTTCATGTAATTTATCCTGTAAATCTAGAGTCAAAGCATACTGTCAGAAAGCAAGACAATCGGTAAACTCTCTTAGTAACCTGGGTTTAAATTGTATTGATCTCCACCCTATGTCCTCTGTACGAATATGGAGAAGAATGATACTTCCCACAAGCTTCTATGGATGTGAATTACTACCTGTTCTAAAGGGTAAAGATTATGATCTCGTAGAAAGAACACAAAGATACTTTGCTAGGTACATTCAGGGATTCAATAAACGTGTTTCCTCTGCCTCTGTACTTGGAAATCTTGGTTTGTGGAGCATGGATGGTTATATTAATAAATGTAGACTTTCATTCTTTGGTAGACTTTGCAACAGTCAATGTAATTCATCCTTTAAGGACTTGTTCTGTGCACAAATAGCTACATTTCAAGATAGATCACAAGCGTCACATAGTATTTGTGACACACTTTTAGAAACTGTTCGTAACTACAACCTATATACGTATGTTAGTAACTATCTAAATACTGGAATGTTTCCATGTAAATCTGCATGGCGTAAAATAGTTGTACATTGTATTAATGCAGCTGAAAATGAAAGATGGGCTTCTCAAGTCAGAGTGAGACAGAATATGTTCAGATACCGCCTCATTCACACTACTTTTGGTATTCACAGACTTTATAATTTGGTGTATTTGTATCCACAATACAGGGATATTTTATTATTCTGTGTACAAATAAACTCAAGAGCAAAATTTTCAAAATATTGTGAACTCTGTAAAAGACAATGTAACGATTATGACTGCCACATTATCTTACACTGTGAAGACTACATGTACAGCAGAAATACGTTTTTCTCAAAACTTCTTGACCTATTTGATGTTGAAATATATGTACAAATTGAACTATTAACTGAAGATGAAATGCTGTCTCTCTTTTCTGGAGGTGAATTAACAATAACTGATCAAATAGATGAAATGTCATGGAGATGTATGATTGTACTTTTCTGTAAATACCTGTATATCCTGCGATCCTCACTCAAGTGTACATTCTAGATGTTTTTGTCTTTTCTTTGTAAATATTCCTTGTTGTGATTGTATTGTAATTACTTGATGTAAGTGTTTATACACATGTATGATGATCTTCGGACTAAATCTGGAGGAAATAAAGAGATTCATTCATTCATTCATTCATATTAAAAACATAGGGACCTCATAGTATTATTAATCTATTAGAGTTTCGAAAACACCGATTTGTTTTTACGAATGTGCCTCCTACCTCTCCTCGTCTTGATTTCTACAAATACATCCTTCTGTTTTAGACTTTTCTTCAAAACTTCTGTGACATTTGACCTATACTTTCTATTTCCAACATCATACAAGTCACTTTATCATTGTAGTGATTTCTCAAAAAACATAAACGGATTATTTTAAGGTTCAGACAAGTAAGAAGGTAAGAGGATTGAGAGAAGATTCCTTTTTAATGATAGAATTACATTTAATCAAAAACGCAGATGCCTTCTACATCGCTCTGATGACCAAATATTCTCTAACATAAAATTTATTACATAAATCAAACAAAGCATTATCCTTTTTGAAATGTCAAGATCCGTCCATCGCTTTATTAAATACTCGAATTACATTAATGATAAAGAGGAAATCTTTTTTTAAAACAATTCAATAATGTCTACTTAATTGTTAATTGACAGCATTCCTGTCCAGCTTGTTTTCTTATCGTTTCCTCCTCGTTCAAAATAAGCATCGTCCGACTGTTAAGATTCAAATGGGTAACTCAGGAATGGATCATTCTTTTTAGTTTAACAATGTGTGTGCATGTGCACTTTGAAGAGTGTATAATACTCCTTATGATGTTTTATAGTTGTAACTAGCATTTTACTTTTTTCTAGTTTTACAGTATGTTTATAAAAGACAATATTATGGATGGCAACGTTTTTGCATTTCTTGGCTACTTCTTGTCCCTTAATCAGGTGGATAATGAACACAATGTTTAGTACAGTATATACAGGTATATAGAAGCCATAGATTCACTTGTTTACACGTGTAACATTGTGTATGTTGCACACGTGTAACATTGTGTATGTTGCACTGTTCCATGGGGCTAGTTTTTTCTAGAAAGTTCTCTCTGGAAAGACCTTCCCTTTCTATTTATTTCTGGACTCTAGATATTTTTAGAAAAGGAATGGTCTTGAAATCTTGTGATCTTAACTGAGCTAAAATGAAAACTTGACACTTAGTTTTTCTGGCACAAAATTTTTAATATTTGTTTTAAATCAATCATTGCATTCATATGTTGTGCAAAGATCAATTGGGTATGATCAAAAGACAGAAACACATAATCGCGTTTGTCTTTAACGTCGATAACGTTAATGACGGCTGAATACCCTCCCAAATGAATTTCAAAGATTGAAGAGAATCGATCTTAGGTGACCGGTAACGATTGTGTCCACCTCTAGCGTCTTGTACAGCCACACAACGTCTCCTCATTAATCATAGAACGTTAGTGAACACTGCCCGAGGTAGACGTCGCCATTGCTCAACAAGGTGACGTTCAAGATCTGTGACGTCTGTGGTGGATTAATTTGTTGACGAACACGTCGACCCAGTTCTTCCCAGATTTCTCCGATCGGAATGTGGTCGGGGGATTTGCGATGGCCTTATCAAGGACTTGAACACCAGCATTTTTGAGAAAATTCTGCGTCAGAACTGCTGTATGGGGCCTAGCGTTGTCTTGCTGAAACGTTAGTCCTGGGCCGTGTCTCAGCATTATCGGAAGGAGAACAGGATTCAAAATCTGATCCCTGTACTGGACCGCGTTTAATTTCCCTTGAACAACAACCAGTGGAGAACGACCATGTGCACAGAAAGACCCCAAAAAGGATGACGCAAACACGAGCGTGGCGTTCACCTTGTCAGCGGAACACACGGGCCCTGCCGTCGGTAAATCACAGGGTGAATCGAGATTCGTCACTAAAAAAATGGAATTCCACTGTCGTTGAGTTAACCTTAAGTGCCCTGTGGTCAATGAAAGACGGCTACGGCGATGAAGAGGTGTAAGGATAGGTCCTCTATAGGGTTTCCGTGCGAGAAGTCCAGCGGCACGCAAGCGATTTCTGAAATGTTTTGGGGTTATCCGTCCACCAAACATCTCCCGACTTGCTGAAGTTGCAGTTACAAATCGGTTGTGAAGATGACGTAAGCATATTGCTGCATCTTCCCGGGTGGACGTCACTCTCATCCTGAGATTTGAAATAGTTTGTCGCGAACAGTTGAAGGCTCTTTCCACAGTGACCACAGACTGACCAGCATGGAGCTCCCCCCCAAACCATAACTTTCACTATAAATAGTGTTTACAATATTTCAATGAACAGACAGAAATGATTTAATAAATTTACCTGTGTCAAGTTTTCAATTTTGCTAAGTATATATATAAAGGCAAGCTATTAGAAAGCTCTCACTCAGACATTTGATAAACCTGGTTTCTACAATTGACCTTGGGATCATTCTGCTGCGCCACTCTTCTCCACATTCCAAACTGTTTACAGACGGATTCAGCAAAGAATTTCAATCACGGACTATTTGATGAAGGATTTGCTGAATATTACTTTTTTAACTAGCCTAGATTTACTTGCGTTAATCTATATTGTAACAATAAACTATTTCATTATTTTGTATTATATTTGTATTATCAATATATAAAATTTGTTTGATTGGGGACATGCTCGACAACTTCATATTATAAATTCGTATGTAACAGTTAATGATAGGTATTTTAAAACAATTCTGTCATTTAAAATACAAAGATTCTTCTTTGCATTCAAAATCTTTGTCGCGGAAATGTCTGTCATTTTTACGAATCATATGTACAATGTATTTATACAAATATAAATCTTTTTCCAAACTCATGTAAATTAGAAGTGATTTATATTCCTTGAACACTATATAAATGTCGGTTGCTTCTTATAAGCACTTCCTGCAACGTTTTAGGTTGGCAAAAATAACTTTGATCCTTATTAAGCTGAAGCAGCTGGTTTGGTAAACTTTATCCTAAGCTTGGCAATTAATTTCGTTTTTGCATGAAAGGACTCAGAAAAAGTTGGCCCTCTTCAACTAATATCCTAAGGCTTTTTACTCTCTTAAGATTTCGTTATTCTGGGGGATTATCGTTATTGTGTATCATCACATAGCTGCTAAAAGTAAAATATCGTTACTTTAAAAATGTATAAATAGGTAACTGATGATTAATACTTTAATTAATATTTATGTATTAATCAATAGTTAATAGGTGACGAAATTGTTAAATTCTTACTACAAAAATAATAATAATTTTGGATTACTTTGTATCATGATACGGAAAGCAAACGCATAGATAGTCTATTGATTAAAAACAACGTTGAACAGTTCAATCAAATTGTACTTATAGACCTGTATTTAGAGAATTTTCGATTTTAATGAATAATTCTAACATGCAATCTAATATCATCAAAGGAAGACATTCATCATTGACTTGTCGATAGAGAAACAACACAAATCTTGAAACGATATACTCTTGATTTTGTTATGTACACTATGCTAAAAACTTTAGCATGTTGTATGAATGGACCAATTTGTCAACTAAACGTTAGGTTTCGTTTACAATAATACCTCAAGACCGTGATGTAATATTTAGACAAATTGTTTTTCATTCATTTGCATTAACCAAATAATTTTAGCTTATAGAATTCAATCTCTACACTGTTACTTGTATATGTGCCACATTGGAAGATGTTCGGTATTATATTATTTTATAAAACGCAAAATCCTAAAACGATTTATGTCTTTGTATTAATACAGGGAATCAATTATTCAAATAATTTTATATAACTTTAAATTACCTTACATAAATTCAAAATCTCTGTTGTAAAGATATTTGAGTTGTGAAGCATCCACTTGACTAACGAGTCCTAAGACTTTGAAATAGTTTTTCATACATAACGTTTGGATTATTAATATAATAGGTATGATAGCATATAACCTTTCTTAATTACTTCTGAATTTGGATTACGTGTGCCATCTTACAATGAGCGAATGGAAATGATCAAATGTGTTTCCACGGTTATTTGTTAGGTACATCAACATCATATATATTTGAAACAATGCTTTAAGACAAAGCTTAATATTAATTCTTGTATTTGTTGAAATACATCAGTGTATAAAAAAACCCATTTTTATTAAGGAAGTGTCAACGCATGATATGTTTTCTTGATAGTTCATTAATACTTCAGTGAGTGAACGAGCCTTTAATAAATGGTTAATGTTTTACCCGTTTACGTTATATTGAAATATTGCATTACAATATGTATATTACATGGCATACATGTATGTTTTATTTATTTCAGGATATATACAGTCTACAAACAAACTTTTGTTGTAGTTCCGATTGAAAGTGTTACAAAAAATAATGTTGAAGATCTCATTTCAAAGAATGTATTTGACAGAGTGGATGTCTGTCATGAATAATTGTATGAAATCTATATTTTAATTTAAGAAAACCCATCTTATTGTTATTTGTTATTTTTATTTTCTTGTTGGAATTAATATTTTATTAGTTCGAAATCGTTAAATTGTTATTCTTGAACGACACATTTTCATCTTGCCTTAAAAGATAATTTCCTTATAACTAATGTACACTTAATTAGCATATTAAGTTAGGAAATTCATCTAAGTTTTAGATCGATGGTACTCCTATGATATAAAGCCAAGAACAATGGACATTATCTGTTCTTAAACTTCATTACCTTGTTTGGCACTAATTGATTTCATTTGTAATCATTTACTGCAAATATACATTTTAATGTATATTCTTGTGACTAATTACTTACCAATGTGTAAAAGAGTGAACCCATACACCATCTATTTGCTGATTGAAATAACATATATTTATTATTTTCACCCTAATGAGTATGTCAAGTTTTGAATCGGTACACAATGACACATGTTAGTTGTTACGGTTATTTTTCTATTCTATAGCATAAACATGCACCAAAGGTTTTCATAAAACAGGAAAGTTGGAGCATTTAAACGTGAGAAAATATTTTTGAAATAAATATTTAGTCGTTCATCATAGATGATTCTTGTTAAAGCAGTGATAACATATTGAATAATAGTATTATATTCAGTAACGTATAAACACATAATACTACTTTTCTACAGATATATTGCTATGTACGGACCATTAAAATCTCATTGATAGAAGGTAAAGACAAACTTAAAACCGAAACCCATGATAATATTCCTATCATTTAAAAGGAATTAAAATCTATATAAAATAGCCTTGGATACTATATATTATTTGAAATGCTATTTATTGCTTCACAGTTCGTTTCCAAAATTGATTGACTTCGTGTCTTAAGCACTATTTACTTCGTGGCTTCAACAGTATTGGTGAACAAACTACTAATGATGTGTTGCGACAGGAGATCAAAAGAGGTTAAACTATTCACAAAAGAAAAAGCAATCATGTCCTTTAAATAAATCAATTCGAAGAAATTTTAGTACTAGCCTTATGTCTTTCAAAATTTCCAGTTTTCCTACAAAATAATTTTTTTATTACATTAAATCTTATATTTATATACATGTACATTTCGTTATTTTTCAATTTCAAAACACCCTTAAGGTGTTATAACTTTGTTGTGTTCCATGTCGCCACCCATTTAAATCAAGGAAAAGAAATGACTTCCAAAATCTTATTTTTCTTGATAAAGACAATATCCATTTTTAAGTTTCAATATAAATCATCTGTACTTTTTCATTTTTTCATTAGAGAATGTAACAACACCTTTCATCGAGTGACACGTTTAAGCAGGCAATTTCAAATCCTGGGCTTTACTAATAACCTTAAAATTTATTTTGAAAAAAAAGAGATTTTATCAAGTTTCTCCAACAAAACAATCAAATATTACAAACTCTGGTGTGTAACCTGCATATAAATTGCTTTAGTGAGAGTGCCATGAACAAAATATTGAGTAGTAAAATACTGATTCACATTAATAAGTTAAGATCGTAGCTTGAACCAAAATACAAAAGCACGAATTAGCAGTTATTTAGCCTTTTCAAGTCTTGTTCACTTGAAAGGTCGTCAATAGAAAAGTCATTGACAGATGAAGGACCATCCGTCTTGTCAGAATCAATCTTCCTCTCTATTTGTCCACCATGCAGTGTTTGATTAATTGATTTACGTTTTCTGTTCTTGAAGAGAGGCGTTTACCAATTTGATGAAGTTCTTTACATTTGTTTCTCCTCATGGAACATTGAATGTAACTATAAAAATCTGTTGAAGCATTAGGATTTTCATCTTTATCACCTTTCCTTGGTTTATTTTTCAGTATGGATTCAAAACTATTTACTCTCACTGTATTAAATAAGCATACAAGGTCGGCTACAACCAGTAGAGGAAAGGTTTGATATTTATCCTATGCTAAGTGGCTTTTTATTCGTTTTCCGTATACATACTGTTTTCTATCTGTAGAATCAACCCACTTTTGGTCAACAGTACATGTACAAGTTTTCACTGAATAAGGGATAATAACATAACTCAAAGGATTTAAGTTCAAGAGGTTGACGTCATGAATCAATGGCTTGACGTAACGAATCCTCTAATGACGTCACTCTATTACTGGCGGCTGGCAATTCCAAGCTACAGCACACAATCACTTTATTTTAGATGCATAAAGTGATTTCACAAAAACGACAATATATATTTCCAACTGCAAGACAATGTCTTTTTTTTAAAAAGAAACTTTTAAAAAAAATGAACGTACCATTGTTAGTTAAGCTACGCAAATTCATTGCTTTGTCTCAACTGATTAAAAGGTGTTCACACAAACATGGCCGCCAGCGATTCTTGTTCAAGTTTTCTTCCCTTGTTCTTTTGTACATTAAAGAATCTTGATCTGTATTCGAAGATCAGCTCATATCACAATTCAACCAATTTTTTTACTTTTGCTTTTGTTAACTCCCTTTGAGGCCGAAACAACAAAATTCAATATCTAAGGAAACCGAAAAAGATCACTAACCAAATTGTGAACCAAAATGGCCGCAATACATTATGCCCAAAAGGTACATTGTTATAATAGAGTTTTGGCTAAATTCCAAAACAAACTGTTTTTTTTCTAAACCAGCAGTATTTAGCCACAGCTCTATTTTAGCAGATAACAAACTACGAGAGAACTAAAGAGGGAAATATGTCTGTAGATAGTGGTTAGCATACTGGCCTCTCACGCCAACGGCCCGGGTACGAATCCTGGTGAAGGCACCAAAAGAGTCTGTCCTGGGTCATACAATGTGTTGTGTCAAGGCAAGGCACTCCATTCACAATGCACTAAATTCAGGTACCTGTGCACAGAAAAAAGTAAGATGCAAAACAATTTCTTCAGGGTAATAATACAAATCTGTGCGCTTAGAGCATGCAATGTGCATGGATAATGCAAAATATAAATTGACTATTGGAATATGTCCAGATATTCATTACATTGTCTATGGTGAGAGCTGATACCTGTGAGACCATTCGATATTCATGATCTTGCATCAAAATACCATACAAAGCGATACCAAAAGTGATTTTCATGCAGCAGTCTCTCTCTGTCTCTCTGTCTCTGTCTCTGTCTGTCTCTGTCTGTCTCTCTGTCTCTGTCTGTCTCTCTGTCTCTGTCTCTGTCTCTGTCTCTCTGTCTCTCTGTCTCTCTCTCTCTCTCTCTCTCTCTCTCTCTCTCTCTCTCTCTCTCTCTCTCTCTCTCTCTCAAAAGACCTGTTTCGGTAAATATAAAGGATGAAAAAAGATTTGATATTTAGACGTAGTTTTAGATCGTGTGTTTGTGCCCGCCAACATCCAAAAATGAACTTCTACCTCTCTCATCCACTATAACACCTCTTTATATATTTGATTTCAAAACATTGTTATATAATGTTTTGATGATTAGGACGTTACCAATATGTGACGTCAAATAACATGGTGATCAGTATACAAATATATAACAAAACCTGTATTGTATTGTTAGATACTTGAGGCCAGTTTTTATAGGTCACCCCATATAGTTTGTAAATTTTTATAAGTACATAATGGGATTACTCAAATCATTTGGCTTTAGCTAAATTGTTCTGAGTTTTTATTTCCATATAAACTAACACTCAGTATATGCACTAAGAAGAAATATGTTACTTTTCAAAGTTTCTGAAACATTGAGATAAACAAAATCAAATTTATATGTTGTTTTTCATAAATCTCAAGATTATACACTGACAGGACATATCTCTAAATTTCAAAGACGAGTCTCAAAGATAGTAGAAATATCCAAATATTATCATTAAAGATTCATAACTTAACATAATCAACTTGATGACAGTCAAGTTAATAAACTGTACCACTTCAGATATCCTTCAAAATTATATTCATGTATATGTAGAAGTACGTCATGACATTTCAAACGCTGCTTTGAAAATTAAAAATGCGAAAAAGTATTCATAATTCATACATTGAGAAATAACGCATCAGTTTGCAATCTCACTCAAACCAAAAGAAACATCAATCAATGATATAAAGGAAATTGAAACGTCAATTATTAATGTGTGTTCCCAATAACTGTTTGACATTTATCAATCACTGATTATCTATATCTACCTCAAAAAGAGAATATATCATATCACAAATAGTATGTTATTTGATTTTTGTAAAAGTTTAATTTATTTAAGGAGATGTTTATAGGCGAGAAAGACCAGATTACGTTTCAACACAGATTAACGATTCTTCTTACAACATATTTAATAATAACAACCAAAGTTTTTTAAAAAGTCTATGAATGATCCTTTTAAAGATCCAATTCCATCACATGAAGCGATATGATACAGAGAGTGGATGGTTGTCTCAAACGTTTGACTGACGCAAGCATAAAAGAAAGAAAAGATATATATATATATATATTGTAAAACATACTTACAATCAAGTGTTTATCTGTAAATCTACAAAGAGTGAATATCATAATTAGGTACATACTCACATTTACATTTGCTAACAAGCGCTTTATGACATTATGGCTTCTATATATGTATGTATATATTGCAATTGAAAGGCAGAAAAACATTTGCTAAAACAAGAAGGCCTCTGAAGTAGTAACCATAGTCACAAATGTCTTATTGTATTTACAAATACCGAGAAGAAGTGTAAATGAAGACGAGTATCACGCACATGAGGTAAAATAAAGAGTGTTTCAATTTGTTAACATGTTACCTGCTTTGTATGATAGTTTCAGCATTACAAATGTATAGTTCATTAGAAAATGGTGTTTACAAATTCATCTTGGATCTTCATTGATGGCATTCCTCAGAAAAAAGTCATGATAGATGGTCATTATCTGTGCTCCAACTCTTTTATTAATGAACAAATATGTTAAGTATCCTGTTTTAGTACTAATGGGCGTACTTTGGAATCGGTAAAATGCGAAATATACATTTGTTATGTATACTGATGTGACAATATATGTTTAACAATATTGAAATCCATTTTGATGTGTTTGCTGATTTAAATGAAATATGTGTACAAAACTAAAGAAGATAAGGAATTTTCTGGATTATCAAATATTGTTTCTCAAAATTACCTCTGCTCTCATATGTTAAAAGCATTAACTTATAACCATGTTTAGTTTTAAAACTAGACTATGCTGATCAAACGTACACATCTATTATATGGCAAATGCAAACAGAAAAGATTTAGATAAGCCGGGTCTAGACAGTAAATTAGATTTATTTTTGCCATAATCTAGACAGGTATGGTTTCACTCTAAGGGTACGGTTTCAAAATACAAAACATTTCACTATTGCATATCATCAATTAAAAGACAACTTTGTTGCCTAAAACCTGTTTTTATAACTTACTTCCTACGCTCAAACCCCGATGATGCAGAGGAAAAAAATATTATGTTGTTTGTAATCTGCAGTTAATGAGTCATCTTTTAAAATACAACTACGAAAGAGGTGAGTGAGGGGATATGGGGTTGAACGCCGCCTTTAAGAGTATTTCACTTATATTGTGACTGCTAGTATTATTGCAGGGGGAAAGCCCGCAACGTCATTATGGCTATGCATTGCGGAAAGCCCCCTACGAAAGAAATGTTCTAGTTATTACTGGGATTAATTCCTAGATTGTGAAGTGCTTATTACTTAACTGTATACCAAAACTATCGACCAGGAGGAGATAATGTTATATGAACTAATATATTGCACAACGTAAATATATATATTGCTCTGTACAGGTAATTATTATCTCATTGATTGAAGGTAATTCACACCTGGATGTGTGTTCTGGAAACGATTTTCCTTTCTGTACATTAAAGCCATCAATGAGTTAAAGAAAACAGTTCTTTTGGCATTTGCTCCCAACAAAGTTAACTGCGTAATAAACTACCATACAACCTCTGTCCTAAAACGAACGTTTCTCAGTCTAGAAGTAATGAAAACTGTTTGTATGCAATCAGCGACGCCGTTTCAAAAGCTACCATCCAAAATGCCTCAGTTATATCCGTATGCTTTCGGAGAGTTAAACCTTATTCGAATATGTACTTCGCACTTTGAATCTTCTTTTCGGAACACCTTTGCCTTAATTAGCGACTGCATCATTGCATATTCCTGTGTGACAACAAATATATTATCCATGAATGTTGTGTTTTCATTGGCTGAAATATGGCAAGGAAGTTTATATTGTAATATTTTGCCGCCAAGGGAATCTGTGACGTCATGTAATATAGAGTCTCAAGCACATTGGATTTGCGCTGTCTGAATATGCGTTTGAAAACACACCATTCGAAATGTTCCGTATAAAATGGTTCATCCACGTAGCATCCATGTAGTCAGCTAGGGCCTGAAACGTCTGTCTTCACGAATTGAGAAGAGAAATCAATTAATCAAACACTTCATGGTGGACGAATACAAACAACGATTGATTCAGGCATTGAAGAATGGTCCTTCATATCTCAATGACATTTCTATTGGTGTCCTTTATATGTCAAGAGCACCAGACTTGAAAGGCCTTAAATAACTGCTAATTTGTGCTTTTCTATTTCAATTTAAGCAACGATCTGAAATTAAAAATGTGAATCAATATGTTTCAATAGGTTTCAGATTATACAAAACATTTCATGATGAAATCATGAACGATTGATAGCAATCTGTACTGTACCGACAATACGTCAGATATGAAACATTGACGTCTCAATCTGCAATAGTATGAAAAGTAATTTCATCCAGTGGATACAATGATTAATTTGGGAAATTTGTCAGATGCTAACCGTTGAGACGTTTTGTACGTTTGACAAAGTATATCACAGTTTCTCACTCGGAAACAATTGCGTGATGTCAATTAAACAATAAACGTGACACCAGATTTAGATAACCTTAACATTGAAACAGTTATCTATGTTGAGTTGTTCATTTGATTGGTAAGTAAGTTTTTAAAACCATACCTATTCACGAAAGTATTCAATGATTTCAATGATCACATAATCTCAATAGGAATTAGGTTTGAGAATATTTAAAATTCATCTGATTTTTTTTGCCTCTGCACTTGGAGTTCGTTCATGAATATTGGGGAACATTCTTGATTTGAAAGGAAAATCGGAAGGTAACTACATATTTCCGATCATAAGTCTAAAATAAAAAGGACATTCTCTCCCCACAGAGGTAGTTCCGTCATAAATGCCTATACAACCTCTGTTCTAAAACGGCTTCTAATCGGGCTTTCGACGTTTCACGTTTAATGTATACCTCGTGATTGTTAATCAATAAATACAACCCTGTGACTATACCCAACCTTCCTGCTAAATCAGCGTACATGGATCCGCTCTCGCTCCTTCCTAATATCCTGATCTCTTTAGGGCTTGATCCCTCGTCAATCTAATTAAAACTAGATGTACTGATCCGTCAATACATCTAGAAAATAACTGATTGAGGTCATGTTCAGCTGACCTTTGACTTATTTTGAACCGACCAATAAAATGAGGGCAGGAAGACAGCTTTCAACCAATCAAAGACGGGTTTCTTTTGCATCTTGGTAAATGTCCCATCCTGATGTTTACCCTACGTTTGTCTATATTTATCCTTTAAAACGTATTTTGTCATTGTTTGACCAAATGTGTTGATTTGCTTTTGCAGAAATTACCAAATAAACAACCCAAAAATATTCTGTCAACATTATCACCACAGAATCTACGCTGTCATCATAGATTTCAACATAATTCACTGCGAAACATTGGTAACATTCGGATTTTGTAATCGAGGTGCAAAGAACGGCAAAACAATCGCATTGGCCCACGATTCGAAGAGCTAGGCCAGCACTTTTTTGATTGGCTGATGTTCGCGCCTGCTCGACATGGAATAGACCTGTAATTCGCTAGATGTAATAACGGACTTCGGGACGTATTATATTACAGCTAGTTTTAACTAGATTGGATCCCTCGTTTGGCTGGCGGCTTGATATTTGTGGCTATGCTCACCTGATAGTTTTTCAGCCAATGAAATGTCGTTAATTAAGGAGCTTGAAGCTACTATCTTGAATCAACGGATTTTTCCATCCGGGTTGCCGCTATTGCTGAATGTGAGTCGTCTCATTTGCTAGTGAGATAGCTTGCGATACGAGGGTTTTGGCTTGAAAGAGATCAGCGAGAGAAGATTCTTAAACGCTGATTTAGCACGATGACACCCATCTTGCTTATGCTTTCGCGAAGCGACCAGAGCTACAACAGTCCCAGATCTAGAGCAGGGGTAACTATTGCGTACATTTGATGTCATGAAACATATTTATAATTAAGTATTTATATAACTTAATGGATACCAACAAAAGGACTAATGGGTTATGAAATGGATATACGGAATAGGGACCAAAGGGAGGTAAGTCATGATTGAATTACCCTTGAAAGGGTTGTGTTATGTCTTGAATGTTTCAGGCGAACTGCTACCAACCGTTAATTCGTACAGAAAAGGAAAACATATCCAAAAATTACTATTAACTCCTATCCAAAATTCATGTAATAATTAATCGTCATCTTTTTGTGTATTCATTATGCTCAATGAACATGTGGTGTAGATTATTGCTGCAAATAGTTATTTGTGGGCTAAAAAACTTGTCAAAGCTATTCCGTAACCACTTTCATTCAGCACGTGATGCATACGGGCACATTCATATATCCATCATTTCTTAGACATTCTCTCAAAAAGAACATGTCGATTTGTTGAACAACAAAATTATATCAAAAATAAGTTTCCTTTTTCTAACAGTAAAAGCAACACAATCATAAACATACGTCGGTCAATTTATGCCTTAAAAAAAAATATTTTCACTACAACTATTATATAATCATTTAATTTATTTCTTTAACGTTTGGCTGAACTTATAGAGCAATCCTGTGATGCTTAATGAAGGGTTTTCCAAAGAAAGTGATGTTAGTGCCTTTTGACGTCAGTTAATAAACACTGATCGCTCAATAAAGTCCATACTATTTCGTAGTACATGATGGTGAAGGTCAATTCCAGTCAGTCAAGAAAATGTAGATTATATACCCTATAAAACCTGTCAGCGATGTAGATAAAATGAAATTCTATGAGAGGATTGATGTCATGGTAATTTGAGCTAAGTAAACATTATAGTTCCTTAAAGATTGCAACGTTTTGTAAATCAATTATGTTCAATGGAGTAAGGTCAGGAAAAAGAACTTCATTTATCGTTGACGTTGACCAGTAAATAGAAGTGATTTTCTTGTTTAACGCATTTACATAGTCGTTCGTATCATACGTTTACCGATCCTTTTGATCTTCTCCTTCAGATTGCTTTCCATAGTGCGGGTGTACATAAATGAACAATGACGAGATGTAATGTTCGATAATCATTAATTATGGATAAATGTTTTTAGGTTGAAAAGGTCAAAGGATTTTATTCGATGGTCCTTCAATATCATGGAACAAGAATGAAAACCTTTCAAAGGATATCCGCTTTGAGGAAAAACAGCCTGGTCAAAGTGTCCCTTAAATTCATCTATATAAATGCATGTAGATGATCAAACGACAACATTGTTGTGACAGTTTTAACTGATGTTCTGTTTAACATGAACATGCTCAGGATAAAAATTTCAAAACACTGTTGTAATTATTATCAGTTATTGATATATCAAACATTATGTATTATTTCAGCACCTAGAAGCATGCCTCGCTCTCTTCCAATCATCAGTCGGATATGCCTAATCTTTTTAATCCTGCTTTATACATAACGAATAGCAAGCTCTCGAACAAATCTTGGGAGATTTCTGTTGGAAAGCTATGTGCGATATCAACAAAATTCTGACATCAATTTCGAATACGTGAACACGACAACGAAAGGAAACGAGAAAGATATAAATCTGTTCAAATAGTCTTTGCAAAAAAGTTTCAAGGGCAATGGCGGGATTCGAAGCCCGCCCCTTTTGATCAGAAGTCGAACGCGCTAACCACTGCGCAATTCCGCCCCAAAAATAAATTGGAATGCACATTCAAATGAAATAAATGATTATTATGTTTGTAAATATGTCTGAATACTCCTCCTTCCGATTAATGAAGTCATCCATCTTTGAATGATATTCGTCTCTGACGAATAATTTACATTTACACAGAGTAATTATCACCCATGACATTTTGTTTGCAAGAATTAATGATACAATGTCTGTGGAGTATTAGCCTAAATAAAATTAGCTAATATTTCTTCAGTAATAAATTTCAAATAACATGAGTTGAATGTATCTATTACATGACTTTAATTACGATATATTCGAAAAACATTCGAACCTTTCGTAGTGTATTATATACATAGAGAACAAAGTTAAGCACCCCCCTATTTTCAAAATTGCAAAATGCATCTGTGGAGAAAAACACGACAATATGACTAATTGGATCCCCTTGACATAGAAAGTAAAGTTTTTCGTGACTTTGTATCTTTAAAATCATCATACATGATGACATTTTGAGAACTTAAGATAAAAAACGTAATGGTACTGATTTTTCACCCAAAATAACTATCGTCCGTTTGTCAAAAGTATGCGATGGATTCTGATGTTAGTTGTCATGAACAACAATTTTGTTATAGGGTACAAATTTACACTTTAAAAAACACGTATCCTTCACAATAAGGACATAATTGGGTTTTGAAATTTGATAAGAATTTTCCATAATTTTTAGAAAATGGCCATAACCAGACGATTTTGGAATAAAGGTGGTCTTCTTTCACTTTGACTCAGTAACCCTATACTTCTTTTTGCTTTATAGTCATTGTTACGGTTAAAACTGCCCCATTTAGTCCCTTTTTATGAATGGGTCATTTTCCAAAAAATGAGATTTTGGAGGTCCATACTGCTGTAACTAGTGACTTTTGCTTAAGAGATCCATAATAAAGTTTGATCAGTGGAATAGTAATAATGGAATAATACACATTAAAACAAAACATATTGACTTTCTGAACATATTCACCTTTTGATCTCAAAATTACCAATTTGTATAACTGCAATTATTCAAAATATCCGAAATGATATCTTAATGAAATTACGTTCTTAAATTGCAAAATTATGATTCTATCATATCAAAGAATTACTTTTACTGCAATGTGGTCCTCTTTATTCTCAGACAAAACTTACTGGTGAAAAACTTGGGGGTGCTTAACTTTTTTCCTTATGTATATGATAACATCCTTATGTTAACCTTAATATGACACCAGGAGACCTAGACGTTCACTAACTTCTAAAATAAGATGATGCTTGTAAGTCTCTCTCTCCGTCATCAATTCCTACACAATCTCTGTTCTGCTCTTCTCGAGCTTCCGGCAGTTTCCGCTGGCGACAAACTATGGCGATATAAACTACTTTGCAATGTTTCACCCAATGAAAACGCCGGATGCATGGGTAGCATATTTGTCGTCACACATGGGTATGCAAATATGCTGTTGTTAAACAAGACGAGTGTGCTGTGTAAAGAAGACTTAAAGTGCATATTCCCGCTATCAGAAAGCATACAGAAATATCTGATGCGCTTTGAATGATTACTTTTGAAACAACTTTTGAAACAACAATCTTTGATTGCATCCAATGAGATACATGTATTTCTAGACCGTGAATTAGGACAGAGGTTGTATAGGAATATTTGGCGGAGCAACCTAAGTTGGGAGAGAATACACCACCTAAGGTTCGCTAGTTCAAGCCGATGCTCACAAGTTTCACCGCAATGCAAAGATAACCTTGTGTCGTTGGCTTTCTCCCAGCATTTATACTATCAGACGTCATACAATGCGATTGAGAGCGGCGTTACATTCAACATCCGGGATGCCATTAGTAACAAGTCTATGATATCTCAACAAGTCCGTGAGATTTTGCGAACAGTACCGTACATTGTCGTACAACAGCATTATCTTTTGAGAACTTTATAAAACAGTCGAAATAAGTGGATAAATTATCATCACATTTTACAGACATTCGCTTATTTGAATGAGACTACTTCAGTAAGTATTTAAAGCAATAAACTTTGACTTTTGAATTTAAATAGAAACATCACACAATATTTGTGGTAATTTAATTGCAAATGGTAAGTATTTACAGAAGAGTATTTCGGAAAATTTCATAGCTTCATAAGTTTGGATGTGAAATAAACGTCAATTGTATCATTGATCTAAAACAAAAAATAAAAAAACTTTTACATATGGGGAATTAATCAGAGTTGTGTTGGCTGTACAATTACCACAAACAACGATTTTGAATTTAACAACTTTCTAATTATGTAACATGTGTTTCAATTACGAGCTAGACCTCCAGGAAGAAAAGTAGTTATCAAATCATATTTGAATCTTAAATGATACTGAAAAGTAATTAAATAGGAATCGAATTATATAACAGACAGTATATTAATTAAACCATCATATCGACACCTAATAAATTAATATTAAAATTACATTCGAGCATTTATCTTGATAGATTGATGTAAAAATTTGATCACATGAGGTTATATGATAATTTGATGTTTTCAATAATTATCTTTCGTGTGTCTATTAATTACATAAATGCATATATATTTGTATGAGACGTTGAATATAGGTTTCATTTCATTACATTTCAATCTCTGGCAGGCCAAGGACATGCTTGAAATTTTTATAATAAGCGACTGTAATATAATTATTGGTCAATTTCAGAATTGTAGTTAAACAATCTAAATAATTGCAAAGAATGATTGGAAAGTCTTGATTGGAAAAATAAATTGTCACAGTTTGAAAACGTCTGAAAGTGTTTGAAATCAATGTGATTTAGAAATAAATAACAAGATTTAAGACATCCTGCAATGTGCTTAAACATCAATTTTCAATAATTATCGTTACCATTGATAAAGATAACACATCGAAATGAGTTAATTAAACAGTTTTTGTCATGACATCTAACTAAGAAATTCATACCTACCAATAAAGCTCTTAATGACATACAAGTCTGAATACAAGACAGCCAGGCATACATATACGGAATAGCAAATGTATGAAGCCATCTTGAGCACCAAAGGTCACTATCATCAATAATACGTTGTTGTTTATTATTTCAATTAAACATTTCTTAAACTTCAATATTATGATTTATTTCGAAAGAATTTAATGTGTTTGAGACGACAGCCGATAAATCAATGAACAATAATGCTATGCACTTCACAACCAAAACTATATTTGAAACAATTGTTTGTCGAAATGTTCTTAAGTCATTATTGACTGAATAGACTACATAACCTTATAACAAAGTTGGAATTGAAAAAAGACAAAAATGGTTTTTATAACACTATAAACGGATGGTCAACGGTTTCGTCTTCGAATTTAACAATGTTTTCTTTCAGTTCATCTGTAAGTAATCGATATATTCAATCACAAGCCAAAACTAGTTTTGGACATATTTGTTTAATCAGGCAAAAGTGACAAAGTCATGACTTCATTATAGAATTATTTTAAAAAACTAATATTTTACTGCATGTTAAAGAAATTATCATATTATATTTTAAGACTAGACCAGGTGATTATGCTTTAAGTTTGAATTTGTAGAAGCAAAACAAAACATGAGCGTTTTCAATCTCTTGCCGTGTCCGATACAAGGGTAGCCTCGGCTAATACACAATTCATAAAGTGTTTATTTGAAACTGTTATTAGATAATTGATACTTAGTAAATAATCTGTTAGAGAGCTGACGCTAAATGACTTCACATTACCATGTGCTTTGACCTGAGTAAATGAAAACAATGAATGGGTTAAAACTTTTCACCAAGTCCCATGAAAAGACCCTTCATCGCTCACTGAAAAAAACACAATGCAGGCACAGTCTAATGTCACCTGTGAACAAACAATTTGTGTTGTTAAATGTTCATGATTTGATTGTGATTAATTAAAATGATACTTAACATTCTTCAAAACATACAGCTATTGTATCATTAAAGTGAGCGAGTCAGTTGGGGTTTAACGTTTTTTCAACGTTTAAACTAACAAAAACAAATTTGTAGGAGGCAGTTATCAAGTTATCAAGTGTTCAGCAAATTATCAGTTAATTATTTTAACCGGCTATACAGTAACACACATGAGCTCTGTACTGACCTTCATTTATTCATGATATGTCAAAATAGTGTCTGAGGATTTGGTTGCTAGGAACCTTATTTTGCCATAATTAAAAAATTATAAAATGACTGTTTCTTTTAACGAATTATCGTGCTCACCACATACGGACATAACGTTTTTATTGAACTTTGTTTTATCAGTTTATAAATTATAAAATTATTTTACCAAAACAATCCGACGTAATTCATCTGTTCACATTACTTAAAAAATGAGGAGAATGAACCTTATTTTAACCCATATAACCTTTAAAGAAGACGTTATTACGAACAGTATTGACTTTAAAACGAACATTCCTAGACAATAATTAAACTTGGTTCAGGGTTATCGTATTAGGCTTTTTTCTTGGCACATTCGACTTTTCAAAGCCGAAGCAGGTGACCGAGTTATAAATGTCTCCTCTGTTAATTGAAATTAAAAATTAAAATGACATGTGGATTTAAAGGCCAACATTCGTGGTAAGGAGAATATAGAGAAAGAAATGAAATCCTTAACAGAGAGGGTATCGTCTCTCAAATGTGACTCAATGTGAAAATCACAGACTAAAAATAAAGAGATACTCTCTGCATCAACGTTCAGCTGATAAACACCGGAGGTCCTGTGGATTTAAGTTGACATGGCTTCTGCCTGTTATTACATTACATTATTACTCTCAGGTTCTTTCCAAAAAAAAGGTTCTACAAATACAGACCAACGGTGAAGGTCCATAAGATACAATCTGAGCTTTACCAATATACCCGGGGCCCTTATACCGAATTTCAAGTGAAATGCAAAATTACCTTGACAAAATTTTGAAAAAAAGATGAACTGAAACTTCAAAGTGCTAACCTGCATTTTTATAGAGTCCATTGGATAGAACAAAAACGACAACGCATATGATATAACACTGTGAATAGACCGTAATTAACAGCCAAGCTCCTGTGCACCAAGAACGAGAGTGAACGAGAGGTCAAGGTTAAGCCACGCCACGGACGTGGGTATGCTGTGTTGTCCATCTACAAGAAAAAAGGAGACAAAAGTGATAACTACCGCGTACCGACGTATCACAGTATTGAGTTTCTTTGGAAAATTATATTCAAGTATCTTAAATATTCGGCTTACGAAATTTACAGAAAGTAATAGCGTGATATCCCCTTCACAGTCAAGTTTTCGCAAAGGGTTTTCAGCAATAGACAATCTATTATGATGAATATGCTTACTCTACTTTTCACATCCGCGGAGAAAAAATGTATTGCACTTCGTTACGGAATTACGGCATTGCAGATAATTTTTTAATGTTGTGGAAAATATTTATGAAATATCAAATCATGTGTTAATGTAACTAATAAAAATTCAGAATATTTTCCCAATTACTCTAAAGTATGAGGGCGAAAACCTCCCACCTCTCCTCTTATAAATACGTGGCCACGAAATTACTGAAACTTCATCTTAAA
Source organism: Phorcus lineatus (assembly GCA_921293015.1). Classification (NCBI taxonomy): domain Eukaryota; kingdom Metazoa; phylum Mollusca; class Gastropoda; order Trochida; family Trochidae; genus Phorcus; species Phorcus lineatus. Next base: position 44,296,944 of record OV121087.1, read on the forward strand.
TTTCTAAGATTGGCAACGGGTTTATACAACTACAGCAATTTTGTTTATATATAGTGAGCTAGGGAGAGAACGATTTAGCATAAGAATAGCAAAGAGAACAATCATGTTTTGCATAACACACTCGGCACTAAACTATCTAAAACTATCTTGGAAAACTTGGAGCATGATAAAATGAATAATTGTAAGAAACATGTTTGGCTTATTAATGTGGAGAAGTTACTGAATAGTATGGTCTGAGTGACGTGTTCATAAACCCATATAATTATTCATGCAAAGGGATCTCATTACAAGCGGAAATAATAGTTCACGTACATCAATCCTGGCGAAGTTCTGTCTCCAATAGAATCTCTCAAGGAATACATTATAAATTGATCAAAGATACCTTTTCTTTTGAACGAACTTGCATACGTCCTTATATATCCCATTCCTAAAATTAAGAACGAGTAATAATATAATCTTATATGTAAGTTGCAGAGGGTTCAAAACTCGGCTGCTAGACTGATTTGTAGAGCCAAAAAGCGAAGCCATTTGACACGACTGCTTGTAAGTCTTCACTGGCTTAACATTAAGCAAAGGATAGACTACAAGGTGCTAACCCTTACGTACAAATGCATCAACGGGAATGCTCCGGAGTACCTCATTATCATGTTAAGTAAGTATATTCCAGCCCGTTCTTTGAGATCTAGTTCACAACAACAACTGTGCATACCAAAAGTGAAACTGAAGTCATTTGGTCACGGAAGTTTTTCCTACGTTGCCCCTGTCTTGTGGAATTCCTTGCCCCTTACCATCAAAGAAGCACAGATTGTTTCTGTCATTTCAGTCCAAATTGAAAACATTCTTATTTAAACAAGCCTAAGATATCTAGTTGCAATATTTTAGATACTACACACACTACACCCAGTTATGTCCAGTGAACGATTATTATCCATAACTTCCCAGCAGAAACCGGCGTGAAACATGTGCGTGGTCTACCCCGTGAGAATAGAAGATGCCCTCCGTACGCAGATGAAATACACTATTCAAATGTAAAGCCTTTGAAGCAGAACAATGTCTCTATATCAATCGTCCTTACTGTAAATGACCAAACACGTTAACCCACAAATGACACACAAAAATTATCAGAAATAAGAAAACCTGTCGAAATAGCTAAATCTACAATATCTGACTTAATAGTGAAATCACCATTCTTGTAAATTGTCTATGTATATTTGTATTCTCTTGCACCACCGTGGGTGACTTTCGAGAAATAAACATTGATTCATCGTCACAGTTATCATCCCCGAAAAAAACTGTAAAAATAACATACAAGGAAATGCAAAGCGATAGAATGTATAAATTATACATCATTTCATTCACACCTGGGAACATTAACGCCTCAATCGTACAAAAGTGAGTAGAAAGACAAAAGTGAAAACATCCTCTCTCATTTTATCAAACACAGGTGGTTTCGCTTTGTTAAAACATTAAAGCTAAACCACAAATATTGAAAAAGTAAACGGAGCTACTACACTAAGATAACACCATTACTTCAACATCAAACTCTCTAAAAGAGTTGTAACATGTTATCATGGCACCTAAAACCCAATCATCACACTATCTCAGATAATGTATTATGACCGGACTCAAAGAAAACAATGATAATTTGCTTATAGTCAATTACTGATTTCCTCTATACGACAACCCCCAGGGAGTGTACTTTTTCATGATTTGTTGTGTAAGAGAAGGCATTTTAAATGTACAGAAGATGGCATTTTAATGGAGAGTTGTTATTAAAGTAAATAGATTTAAACAATTGAACATTATGTCAGTTCTACAGAGTAAAACTGGAAATATTGAACACGATGTCAGAACAGCCATTAAAAGAAGCCATTTGCGTGATTTTGTTAGGAATCCTTTTGCAATCTTAAATGTAGCTAAAAGTTCTAGACGACAAGTTGATGGGGTTGATCTTATTAGTACTTCGTTTGCACCTCATTTACATACACAATTTATTTAAAATTAACATTTGCTATCACTTGTGGAAAATCCGTTGCTTCAGTTTAACTAATGCCAGTACGTTTATTTTGTAGTGTGTGTAGAGAAAAACTAAAGAACTTAGTTTGGAACACAATGGCGTCAGCATTGCAAAAAATGTTTCTTGTTGACTATCAATTTAATGAATGCTATCACACATTGTAACGACATAAAAGTACGAAAGTCAAGTTTTTCTACCTGTGATGATCAGTTCACTTAAACATGGACAGGACTAGCACTATTACAAGTAATTTACCATGGAATGATGTTTCTGTTGTTTAAAAAGGAATAAAAAATCGATGGATGACAACTTCGTTATTCTTAAAGGATGAAGTGTCTACACAAATTCTTGTTTCGTTATCAAAAAAGACGGGAAGCATGTGATGTATATACAGAATGAAAGGAGCTTCAGCTTAGGCTTCTAAGGAGAATGTCAAAATCGTTTTGTTTGACATATACCTTGTACAAATTTTTTGTCGTCAGGATATCGTGAACCAATTTTGACACGATTTCCGCTAATAACGGTTTGACCCTTATTGTATAAACTGACATACTTATCAAAAGTGCACAAATTATTTTATTATATTTTCTTAACAAGAGAGGTGGGGCAGTAAGGTATTATTTGTAGCCCTGTCAACACATGATAATCTGTGCAGCTGTAACTGTATTCATTTATTAAAAGCAATTAGCAATTCAAACATCTGATAATGATAAACACTAACTAATATAACGAATATCTGCATGTCAAATATATGAAATGGTTAAAGAGGATGTGAATGTCGTACTTGTGTTGTGTATGATGTTATTGTCTTTTATTAACCTCAAATACCTATTACAGGAAAACATATTATTTGATACATTTTCTCAACAACAACATAGGTGAGACAGTATGATATTATTTATAGCCCTGTCAACACAGATCATAATGATATTCATATATCTTGTCATTTATGTATGAAGTTGTGTAATCTGTGCAGCTATACCTATATTCATCTATTAAAAGCAGTTAGCTATTTCAATATCTGATTCAGTACTAAAGAATAATCATTATGTGCCAAAAGCATATGTCGAAATTGAAATTGTAACGTATGATGTGAATGTCCTACTTGTGTAGACATAACGTTGTCATCAGTTAAAAGCATAGTTATATAACCGTAAGACAGGTACAGCCTGGAAGCTATGTTCTGTTTATGTTCAATACAGTTGAGAATATAAGAAAGTATATAATTTACTAACTTATGATTCACTATTAACATATTCAGTTCTTTCAAGTTCATTTCAAGTGTTCACATGGGAGATAAAAAGATCGAATGACCACCTTATCAAAATATATATACTTGTAAAAGTTATCTTAAATACTGTTGAAAAGAAAGCGTTTAGTATATATAATCTATTTGCTAAAGGGAGATATGAATCAGAAATGAGATAGCGTTAGGCCTTGCGTCCTTGAACACTATTTAACATGTTCATGAGAGCATGTGGTACTATCGATTGTTTCAGCCAGATAAATTAAAACAGTTGTTAAAGGATATTTGGAGAAAAGAAGGCGTTAATAATCATTTCCTTTCATCTATTTTCAGGAAAAAAGGGAACATTCTCATCTACAATGTTTCTAGTAATTATTCTTCTAAAGATTTGAGATGACTTCATTTTTAATAATGACAGAACAAGGCCATGCATCAACCGTAAAATAGCTTATTCTGAAAGGAAATTAGTTTGTTTTTTATTGGAAATTTGTATTTGACAGATAGTACATAAGACAATTATCGAGTTTTATATAACATTAGAATATTGATACGTTTGGTAATTGTCTATTTGACCAGTAACATAATTAAACTTGTGATAAATTCAATTTCGACAGTTAAGTTTCTTATATATGAATAACTCTGTACTTGATTTAATAAGCCTCTCACCATAAGTGCCACGTGTTTGGGTGAATGATTTGGGATTTGAAAATCGGAGCGGATCGAAGGATAAGAGAAAAGACGGCAAGAGAGACACCGAGACAAAGAAAGTAGGTTTTTTAACCCTTAAACTATGAAGGCTTCTATCTGCGACCTATCTAACTTGGGTGCCCCTACCTGAAGCACTCACACGAACACACTACCCACAGGGATGTGAGTATAGTTACGGATGTGTTTTTGACCAGGAGCATATATGCATTACCTACGTTCGCTGCAAATGTTTTGCTGCTGAAAATCCCCTGCTTGTGTGTCCTTCAAACGTGGGTTTCAGTATGTTTTAAAGCACTGAATTTGATGTCATAAGGCGGTTAAATTACAGTATGTGATAAGTGAGCAGTGCTTTCTTTAGCTTTGTTTGAAATATTAGAGGGGGTTGGATTGCGCAGTGGTTAGCTCGTAGGGCTTCGGATAAAGAGGTACGTGGTTTGAATCCCGAAGGGGGCTCGGCAACTTTCTGTAGTAGAAAGCTGTTCTACAGACAGTAAGGTTTGGGTGAGTTGCTACACTGAATTTCAGTCCAGTACAACCCTTGGTTCACTAGTTCCAGCCGATGCTTGCATGTTTCACTGCAAAACTGCTTTCTCCCTGCAATCATACTATTAGCGATATAAGTGAAATACTATTGAGAACGACGTTAAACCCAAAAGAAGGGATATTAGAGATGCATCTTCCCGGGAAGCGTTTGGAACACATTTGAATCTGTACGATTCATTGCCTGAAGTTTATCATGAACATGAAAATCATTTGTCTGAACAAAAAGGTCTATCGATCCCCGAAATATCGAGTCTGATTCATTTATCGTTGTACAAAGCATTGAGTTATGGGAAATTAAAAACCATCGTAAAACTGAATCTTTAAGATGTTTTTCAAATGTTCTTAAATTACACAACAGTATGTTTGTTTTGCATAGTTACTGTTCTCCCCTCAACATGTTTTCTGAGAATGAATCATTAATGAGTCAGACCTTTGCACAAGATACAGCATTTGGCTAGTTTCTTTAGTAACCGAAAATTCCTGGTCAAATTTAATACTCTTTTCTTAACCGACAATTTACAATCAATTCCACATTAACATTCACAGTAGCCGACATTGGACAAAGATTTCGTAATCATAATTACAATCGGCAGTTTTTTAAACTGAACTTCCATTTTCATTCTGGTTTCATTGCACTCAATTATTCTCTCTGCGTTCTCCAATTGGGATATTTTGTTACGTTTTCATACTTTTAGTACCTGATTTTAAGTTTTGGTAATCCTCGGTTCATATATTGCACTAATTGCATTTGCAGAATCCAACGAACACAAATAACAAGCAAATCCGAAATGTTTGTCCTTCCCGAACATATTCACCTAATGTTATTTTTAAGAAAATCTGTATTGCCATATGGAATTAAAAGGAAAAATAGTATCCAAAGAAAAAACCAACATTTTTTGCTATCGCCTTTGGAGTTATTAAGTAAACAATTTTTGGTTGAACAATGCAAATTTGGTTTCCAGTACCTGATGATCATTTTTTTTATCTAATTTGAATACTCTTCTCCGCACAAACAATTAGATTAAAAGTATATTACTTACTTCATCGGGCCAACGAAGTTTTGCTCATCAGTTCATAAATTCATCATTATTTATTGCTTTCTTGTGATTACCTTTTATTCACAGGTATTGATCTTGAACATAGTCTACATTTAATTATTAATAGTTTGTATACTATCAGAGCAATGGCATCATTTTAATTAGTAAAACTGTAAATTAGTGATACAATTTGAAAGTGAATCTTCCTGTTTTCTTCAAAAGAAGAAATAGACCACCGCTCCTAAATGAAAAAACAATCCTGACAAAATAAAACATTTACTGAATATATAATGAAATAAAACAAAAAAAGTATAAGGTACCTTTACTTAAAATGTACAAAACATGAGAAGAATTATATTACATTAAGTGATTTCAATCATATAGATAAATCATTTTTAAAATAGCTGTAATAAAACTAATTCTTGTAAAAACATAAAAGTGTATCAAAAAATTAGATCTGATGATTTTAGGTGATGCTTACTCATATGTTACTCTGGCTTTTGTATTCCTGGACGGATAATAGGTTTCATTAAAGCGCCTTAACACTTATAATATATCAACTCTTCAAAAAAAGAAACTAAAACGCTGTTTTAAGATCTCTGTTCTGTAAATTTTATTCAGAATAAGCATGATCTTGAAATGCACAGGTGCACAAGTGTTTCAACATAACAGGGGTGCACAAATGTCAGTATCGGGTATGGCCACCATTGGCATTGATTATTGCTTGGGACCGACGACCCATGGATGCAATCAAGTTGTCAATCACAGCCTGTGGAATGTTCTGCCATTCGTGATGAAGTGCTGCAAGAAGTCCTGGAAGTGATTGGGGTGGTGGATTCCTACTGCGCACACGTCGATCCAGTTCGTCCCAGAGATGCTCAATTGGTGACAAATCTGGTGACCTGGCTGGCCATGGCAATGTCTGGACATTGTTACGCTTAAAAAGTCTTGACAAACACATGCAACATGTGGTCGAGCATTGTCCTGCTGAAAGAGACCACCATGGTCGTTGACGTGAGGAATAACGTAAGGATGTAGGATCAAGTCCCTATACCGTACTCCTGTGAGGTTACCCACAACATGCACAAGGTGTGTCCTAACACCGTGACGAATCCCGGCCCACACCATGACACTCCCACCTCCAAATTGGACAACCTCCTGAACACAGTTGGCAGCATAACGTTCTCCACGACGTCGGTATACACGTGCTCGTCCATCACTTCGTCGAAGCAGAAAACGGGACTCATCAGTGAAGAGAACAGTTCACCACCTTGCACGTGCCCATCTTATCCTCTGTTGACACCACTGGAGACGTTCCGCCAGATGACGTTGCGTTAAAACGGGACGTCGAACCGGTCGTCGTGGAAAAAGTCCAGCCTCTCTCAGCCTGTTGCGTACCGTTTGGTCGGAAATTCGACGCAGGCCTGGTATCTGCGTTGTTGTTGACGTTGCTGTCCTGGTGTGTTCCCGAAAGTGGAGCAGACGGATGTACCGATCTTGGGCCAGAGTAGTCAACCTTGGTCTGCCTGACTTTGGCCTATCATCAACGCTGTTTCGGGTGTTGAAACGGGTCCACAATTAAGAGATGGTCTGTCTGGACACGCCAAAGTGTGTTGCAACATCTCGCTGCGTCGCTCCTGCTTGCAGTCTGCCAATAGCTTTGTTGCGTTGCGCTCTGTTCAGTCTTGGCATTCTTCAGGTCGCTGTGCCGATGTTGTGTAGTCTGAATGAACAGCGGCTGATATGGCATTTTATACCCCTAAAGCAGACGTGTCTGCATGTAAACCTTCATGATCCCATGCTGCACGTGCTTTGGCAGAAAATGCATTTGGACCAATCGCTCTTTTTCGTCCCTGAACACAACGTAAACTTTTTGGGCCATTGTTTTTGGTAAATTTACACTTTTGAGCAAGCCTTTCTTTAATTTACTGGTATGCATCATGAAAAAAATTGACCCGTTTCGAAAAAATCAATTTCGCATGAATGTCAAGTTTCTTTTTTTTGAAGAGTTTATATTTAGTCTGATTTAAGATGGCTAAGCAAAGCGCCTCCTGAACTTAAGAGGCTTTGATGAAGTTGGAAAAGTTGTAAAAAGTTGTAATATTTGTCCCATAAATCATAACTACAGCTTAATATGCAATAACTGCGGTATGTTTTATCTTACCTACACTAAGACCAAATTTGAATAACCAAACAAAATGAAATAGTCGTAACAGAATGATAAATTTAAAGTCACAGTTAGCTAATAGTTCGAAAAATTGGCATACTGACAGTTTAGTACTAAAACAAGAACAATGAACCATTTAAGTAAATTTAAGATATAACATAAAACAAGCGTATGTTTTATGACATAGAAAATAAGGTTAAATAATATTACGAGCTGACAAATATATTTGATCAACGGCGATGAAACATTGACCTATCCCTGATGACGTTACAATTTCATTTGATTATTAATAGAAACTTAACCTTTAATACTTGTCATCAAACTATTTGCTTCATCTCTAAGCATAAACTATTTCCTTCCTAACTACCAAGCACATGTTGTAAAAGAAGTCAAGTTGTAGTTTTTTTCAGTTTATAATCATAGCATAAACAAAGAATTCATATCAGAAGTTAACATCATTAGAAGCCTTTGGGCATATACAAAGCTGTGCGAGTTTTTTATTTCCACAGACATTTCCAATAACAGACAAAACTATTTCCTTATAATTAGAACTTTTTAGGGATGACATATTCTCTTGTCCTGTCTTATCAAAGAGATATTTGCACAGACTGAAGATATCTACAAAGATAAATTCAAGCTTTGACAATTGGTTAGGAATTGGCTTCAAGACCCCGGGGCAAGGCAAGAATGAAGTATACAGAAGGATACATTTGAGTATTACGAACACTTCGATTTGATATCCCAGTGAAGCAGATTTAAATATGATTTATTAGTTTCTAGCTTTTGGCACAAAGAGGGGCCAAAATAACTTATTTTGCTAGTTTCTCAAACTTGGTGGTATTTTTTAAGATTGTCTTATTCTTGTTTTTGAAGTATGAACAAATATAAACTAATAGAAGTTTTCCACTGAAATCAAATATATAAGATTTTTTCTTATTTAAATTTTTCATTCCATGAACATTCAGCAACCATTGACGGTAAGACAACCTTTTTTTTGGAAAAAGTGCTATGACCCATATTAATTACATTTCAGGTAACTTAAGTTGTCGTGATTGTGATACAATGTTAAAACTTTGAGGGATCTACACACCAGTGGTAACTGACCATCAAGCGTTGTTTCTTATGATGTTTCTTCTAATAAAACATTGTGGAAAAGTATTTAAATTAATTGGTAGTCCGGGCATATGTGCATATAGATTACAAAGCAAAACCTTGTTAACATGTATTTGTTATTTTACATCCTTCCTTCATCAATTAGCGTCCATGCACATTTGTTTTCATTTGAAGCTCAACTTTGAGTACGTATAACTAGGTAAAAACAAAGCAAAATATCAACATTCCTACATTGCCAATTGCCAAGTAACCAATAGCACAATTTATATTTCATAGCGTCAGTGCTTAAAGTAACTTACAGTCAGGGGCCACTGGTTCATGAAGTTAATAAAAATGATTTTATAGCAGAATAGATGAATGGCATTGACTTTTTTTCGTCCTTTAACAATCTAGAAAAAAAATATTACTCAACAACAATGTATATTTCTAAAATGAGGACCTTGAGTGGTTATCAAATGTAACTGGCAGTTCCTAGAGGGAAACGCCTGCCAGACTCCCAAGATGACCATGGAAAGAAACTTCTTGCAGGTCTAGAAGCGCTTCATTTTCGCTAAATGAAGTTAGGTTTCTTGGTTCAAATAAAAAATGGTGAATTGTTACAGTGCTGAATACCTTCAATTCTTATGGTAAATTCATAGAACTTTCTTACAACATTGGAAAGTTGATTTAAGGTTTAACGCCGATTTCAAGAGTATTTCACTTATATAACGGCTGCTTGTATTATTGCAGATAGGAAACACGCAACACCATTGTGGCTCTGCATTGCGGTGAAAACTACAGGATCGGCTGAAACTAGCGAACCATGGATGTCACTGCACCGAAATTCAGTGAAGAAAATCCCCCGATCCTTACTGCCTCTACAATAGTTCTCTACTGAAGACAAATTTGCCGAGCTCCTGGCGGGATTCCAACCACGGACTTCTTAATCCGATGCCCAATGCAGTAACAACTGAGATATCCTGCCCCTTTTCCTACAAGATATATATAAATTGCATCAAGAATCATTTCAGCATTTAACCAAAGTAACAAAATGTTTGATTTTTAACAAAACTAAATCCGGAATTATAACAAACGCAAAATTTTCTTTCAATATGCCCTTTATATCAGACATTCACAAGGAACATAATTGCCGTTATTCAACAATCAACTTATTGTTTATGACGTAATTGACCAAGATTTATCAAGTAATGATATATTTATTGGAACGGAGATGTTGACATAGCATGTTATAATTACGATTAATGCTGGAGTAATTTTCATATCATTCATCTTTGTACAATGGGTAATTTGCACGTTAGGAAATAAGAAAATGGAGAAACACATCAAATATTATGCATTTTAAATGTAGGACGTATTTAAAGGTACTCATGAAATCGTAACATGCTATCCTGATGTGAACCTTGATAACCCTTCACAGTTGTTGATTCTAAAATAGCTACAGAAACCATGCATTCAGAGAATTTCAAGTGTAGATCATACTCTACATGGTTCATACGAGATCCTTGCTGCATCAGGTATCGTGGCTCAAAACAAATCGCTCATAGACACACCTTTTTCTACATATTCAAATCCATATAAATATACAGCGCTACTTAAAGAAATTAATTTTCCATGACACTATTTCTAGGGTTACTCTTGGCATTAGAGCTTCAAACCTTTGATTCAATTTGTATTTATGCTTTAGTGGTAAAGAAACTTCTTTTTGCAGTTTAAAACCAAGACTGCTACTTTAGCATTTGCTGTTGCTTTTTTATCCTTTAAAAGTGGAATATATAATTCCCCAAAAGTCTTCAATAAGTTCTTTCATGTACATGAACCATGGTTAGCAGCTTGAGTGAGAACGTGTAAAACACTTGGAACACAAACAATTGTTTGAAAACGGTATAAAAAGCTATACTGAAACGTCGCCATCAGTACAATAAATAAGTTGATAATCCATAAAATATTCCTTGTCTTCCTTAAACTGACAACTTCTAGAATGCCACTCAAGCAGTTCATGTAAAACACAAGTAATGTGATGCTTCAATTACTGGAGACAATGTTTTCCTTAACTGTTAAATTACTCATTAATCATATTAAGATGAACAACTACTACTGCGGCTAATTTAACCTTATGTAATTCTTTGAATAAATGGAAAGTTATTCATATACCATTATAGAAGATTTGTTTTACAATTTGTAATCATTTATCCAAACGGATACGTTGCTATGACGTTAATGTAGACACTGTGTCTAATGATTTATATTAGGTTAAATAATCTATAATTCATCATTATTAATGAAGGTAATTTTCCCATTATGAAATAATCGAAATAGGAAAACACATGAAATGTTGACTACGTTCTGATAATAATTGGCAATTACTACTGATATTTTAAGAGTGAATTTTCACTACAGATAGCAACAGCTTAATGACGAACAATATATGAGAGCTTGACCATGATCATTGATTTTTCTCGGCTAGTGACATTATCAGAGGTAAAAACAAAAATCTCAAAATATTGTAGCTTATTTAATTGTAATCAATAAGGTTATTGAAATCATCATTTTTCATTGTAAAGCTGTAAGATCAATGGGTTTTCATCCAAGTAAATTACACTGTAAAACTGTAGCTAAAAAGTCCGTCAATACTACTGGTATAATCTTGAATTTTTTTAGCATTTAACTTGACGTGCAATCTAACCAGGTTAACAATGTTTATTCTTTCCAAAAAGAAATTAAGACAACGAACTTCATGAAAGTAACTCCTACTGCTGTTACGAGAATATAATTGTTTACATGTTTACAACATCGTGTAACATTGTTGCACTGTTCAATGGGTCACACATGTGTATGTTTTGATTATTTAAACAATTTGTTTCTAGATATTCTGGATGTGTTTCAAGAAACTTAGTAACCTATTAAAATGGCTACCTAAGAGAAAGCCACTTTCAGCTTCATTGTTTCCACATTTGCGATAATTCTCTTGCGCCATTTTTCTCAATCCTTTTTGGATACCCGTTTACTACGGAATTCATCTAGTCATTATCATCCAAACTCGTCCTATCAACTCATTTGTTGACCAAAGACTGTGATGAATAAACTTTGCTAGCTTATCAATATTACCTGTGACTCATTTGATATTGTATTCTCTGTTTCTATTTGTATATTTTGTAAATTTAACTCTTTGTTTATTATTATGATAAATTCTTACACGTATGCTATATTTTTTGTCATATTTTGTTAGTTTGAAATGGGACATGTTCCTATACTGAATCCACATGTAACACTGCCATAAGGGAAAAAGATAACTGCATGTGAATAACATATGAAGATTCAAGTTGATTCCAATTTTCATAAGGGAGTGAAACAAATTTTCATTAAACCTAAATTAAATCGTATTTCAATTGCGTCACAGCTTATTACATTTTGTAAAATGTACAAGATATTGAACTAATCAGATCAATTAGTCCTGTTATGTCATAAACTAGAAACTCAGTTTTTTAGATACTGCGTCATATATCCCTCTTGGATTTTGTATGGAATGCAGCTGCGGAACAAAAGTTTGTTACATTATTTACAAACTTGGTGCAAATATCATGTAAATAGGTGTTCACTTATGTTCGACTCATTCAATCACCTCACAGCTTAAATTTTTCAGGGCATGCCGAATTATTATGTTTCTATCACAAACTTACATTTCATATTCATATTCCCACTAGAACACATTTCACATGGTTTTTCATTTCAAAATGTGTAAAAAAAATACGTATCATATATCATAACTGTAACCATTATTAAAAAAAACTTTTGTCGAAAATGTGTTAAATCAATACTTTCTTGCAGAAAAAAGGGTATCTTAATTTTTCAATTTTTACCGTATACCTGTGCTACGTAATGCTAGAAGTCTATGACAACCACATATACGTACCTTTTGTATGTAGTGTAGATATGAAACCTGAGCATGATCGAAAGGTGTGGTCTGTTCAGAATTAATACTTTCATAATTTCCAAATATGTAGATTTTGCATGGACGTTTTGAAAACTGTTACAAACTTTTAATCATATCAAACTTGTTCACTTCCATGTGTTTAAGATTATAGACAATTTAAATAAACACCTAATGTACCTAAGATATTTTAAAAAGAATGAAAACATTATTACCGTTTTGTGAATTTTAGAAGCTCACATACACTGATAGAAATTCCTTGTGGGACGAATGAAGAATGTTTCACTATTGAAACATAGATTGCTTCTGAAATATTCTAAAGGAAATGACCACATTTGTTTTAAAATACAGAATAAATAGACTTTGTCAATGTAAAATATCCAAAGATTACACTTTTCATTAATGTACCTGTCATAAACCTAGATCATAAGACGCAAACATTCTTAACTGTTAAAATGAATGTTGGTCACCCCCATATGATAATCAACCTCTAAAACATGTTATTGTTATCTAATTGTTATTCTCATTTTGTTGTTTCTGTAAACATATCTACATATACAGCTAAACATCTTTTCCGTCCATATGCTTGAAAACGGTCTAAGGAGCTATATGGAAACGTCGAAAATCTTTATTAAAATCGTATATTATAATATTACTACAACTTCTAGAATGCCACTAAAAGAGTTAAAATGAGCAAAGGCTATACTTGATAGAACAATCGCTAGTGCTCCTGTATTTCCATTTTTTCCCAAATGTATACATATGTCTCTTTTTATAGTTATATTTGTGGAAACTTCTCAGAACCAACAGGTTTCGGCACAAAAGCTACCAATTTTCTTACCGTTTCCTGTAATTGATGTAAACTTGGAACGAACTTTTATGATGGCCTCTCCGTGTTGAGTTGGAATAATGCACGTCACCGTATGATGAATAACCTCAAAAAATTTACTAAATGAACAAAGGCCATGCTGGAATAATTGCTAATGTTCCTGCATTTCCACTGTTCCGAAGTGTGTCCATAAATGTCTTTTCAATTTCTTATGATATGTAGATGACTCTCAGATAAATTGTACAGACTAGGTACATGTAGTAGCATGAAAGCTACGAATTTTCGCAAACTTTTTGTACAAGTTTAATTGCTATTGACAAAATCTGCCGAATGTTCAAGAACAGTCCAGAATTTACACAATTTTAAATTATCGTCTAAGTGTAATATGGCATCCTCTTTCAGTATTTTATTGCTTTCATCAAAAGGATTCATGAACATCTAAAGCTTTCTGAGTTATTGACAGTTTTCAAATATCTTCCCACGAGAGTGTCTTCATAAGACAAGTGATTTTTAAAGCTTCCATTCTTTTCTTAAAATGTAACAAAACGTTACTTAATGGTCGATGAAAGGATGTGATGAATTGCAAAAAAACCTTTGGTGGCCAGTGAGTGTTTAGCCTGACCGAAACACCATCCATAATTATTCATTTGTAATCGTGCTTGATCTGCCCAAGGGAAAATTAAATGATACTCAAACTGACACTGCAGGAACTAATTGATATCTTTCACACTTAATTTAATATGTAAAAAGAGCCATGAATCTTTGTACCTTAGTGTAGATTTTGTCGTCAAAATGTGCTATTCCTTAAATATGCACACTTCATTGTTCAAATCTTCTCTACAGACACAATGCTTTTTAAAATGGCTATTCTGACATGGTGTGAATCTTCTATGGTATTATTTAGCGGAACTGACATAACTTTTAATTGTTCAGATCCATTTATCTTTATGACAACACTCCATTAAAACGTCATCTTCGGTCGATGTAAAACTGCCTTCACTTACACAAGTCATAATAAAGTAGACTCCCCTGAGACTTTCAAAAAGTGTCGCAAATAGAAAATCAGTCATTAAGAAGAAGCCAATTAATAATGTTTTCTTTGAGTGTTATCATAATATATTGTCTGAAAAAGTTGTATGATGAGGTTGTAGGTGCTATGATAAATTGCTTTTACTGTTTTAGAAAATTTAATGTTAGAAAACTGCTGTTATCTTTATTTCTCTGAATTTATATGTTCATTATCCGTGATTTACCTTTCATGTTTTTTAAAGCCAATACCCCTGTGTTTACTGAATTGAGATGCTATGTTTTCACTTTTGTCTCTAAATTTGCTAGTGTATGTCTGTAGCCTCAGTCCTATTGGAGAGAATGACGGGTCCATAATACTTCTTTCATCACTTGGCATTTCCTCTTATGTTATTTTCAGAGTTATCTTGAAATACCCATTTGTTGGGGAAAGGTACCTGCTTTAGCGAGCCCTGGAAGTGATAAATGATTTTCAAATACTTGTGAAAGGCGGACAAATTATTTTAATATATTTTCTAAACAACAACCTACATAACATGAACATATCACTCAACATTTGAATCATTCACTAACGGGCAATCTGTTTGACCTACAAAATTAGAGCATCCTAGCCTGTGCTTCAAGTATCGGTTATTGGTAATCTATATGAATCTATACTTTTGCCTAATATATTTACTGGTAGTAGTTATATAGAGTATATTGTTATTTATATATATGCATCACATTTACTAAAAGGCAGAGATGAATCAGAAAACGTTAGTCCTGGCGTCTTTGAACAATATTAAACATGTTTATGTTGCCACGATACAGTTTCAAGAACTGGTCAATTTACTTTCTGTCCTTGAAAGTCCTTGTGAAAGCCATTTGAATAACGTTTTCTTCTATTTTCAGAAAAAAGGAACACTTTTATGTACTTTGTATCTAGTAATTAATCCACTAAAGAGTTTGGATGACTTCATTTTTAATATCGACAGAACAAGGCGATACATCAACCGTATGATAGCTAATCCTGAAAGGAAATTAGTTTTTCTTTTACTAAAATCTTTATTTGATAGATAGGACATAAGACAATTACCGAGATGTATTTATGATATCAGAATATAGGTACGTTTGATCATGGTCTAATTGACAGGAAACATAATTAAACTCGTGATATATTCAATTTCGACAGTCAACTTTCTTATATATGAATACTTCAGCATTGAAGTTAATGTATTTAGCGTCTCCCTATGTGTAACGTGTTTTTGAGTGAGTGTTTCAGGATTTGAAAATCATCCCAATGAGAGCGGTCCCTTCTGTGAGGAAAAGGATCCAAAGGATAAGGGAAAAGACTGAAAAAGGCACAGTGCGGGAATGAAAGCAGGTTTTTAACCACTCAAATTGTGTAGTCTGTATCCGTCGACCTATTACACATGGGGGCCTCTACTGGGAGCATGTAAGCTCCGACTGGCATAGCTCTTGGGGTCACTGACGGACCAAACCACCACACCTCCCAGGAGCGTTTATGCAAGACCTACCTTTGTTATCAGCAAATCTTTTAGATGTCTGAAAATCACTTCGACTGTGTGCTTCAAACGTTTGTGTCGCTATAGGTATAAAGAAATTTCTATTTATTCACCCTGGACATGAGGTTGCTTATTTTACAGGGTGGCATGTGGTCGAAGGGCCATTTGAATAACGTTTTTGATTATAACCTGTAAAAGACTTCGTTTCATAAATCTAAATATTTTATCATCATAAATAATATATATAATAGTTTCAATTTTAATGTCACAAGGCGGTCAAACTACAGACGGCGGTGTGTGAGCAGTGGTTTCTTTTGACAAAAAAGAAAGTGTTCTGGAGAGTCCAATTACAGTATTTTTCACTGGTTTCCCAAACATACGTTGTTACCCTTGTTTGAAACTGAATATATTATATTCAGCTATGATAATATGTATCTAGATTTAAATGATGGCTGTCCACTCGTTGTTTTAGATATTTCAATTATCAATGTAAAATACATTAAAATTTCCAAGACAAAGTTAAACACTTTCTCTCGCTATTCTAGCTACTTGCACTTCTACAGAAAATTGAATCCGATTCAATGAGCTTGTTGTGGAAATCACTGGGGATTATCAAGTAAACGTGTAATGGACAAAAGCAAAAACCATGGTTACACAGAACCATTAAAATCTTTCTCAGGTTTTTGTAAATCACAACGGTATAATTTTGGCATAGTTACTGTTCCACCTTATCCTGTTTTCTGAGAATGAATAATTATTGAGTTTAATCTTTGTACAAGATACAGCATTTGGCAGGTTTCTTCTGTAACTGAAGAATCATGGTCACTTTGAATATCCTCTTCTTTACTGACAATTTACAATCAATTCCACATTAACATTCATGGTAGACGACATGGGACAAAAAGATTCTCATCATAATTAAATTCAGGAGTTTTTTTAAAACTGAATTTCCATTTTCAATCCTGTTTCACCGCAATCAATTATTCTTTCAGCGTTGTCGAAATGGGACATTTTTTGTTAAGATATTTTCACATAATCTCTGTCCTTTTAACACTTTACGAACTTGATTTAAGTTTAGTGATTATTGGTTAATATTTTGAACTAATTGCATTTGAAGAATACAAAAAAGGTAGCAAATCAGAAATATTTAAATATTTGATTTTCTCAAAGGAAACATTAAAATAACATGTATTCTACCCAAAGACAAGCATCAAATATTGTTTTCAGAAACGAGAGATTTGTGTTGTCTTTTGGAAATGAAATGAAGGTAACCACAATAATGAATAAAAACCAATGCAAAAGCCTGCATCGCTATCGAAGTTATTAACTACACATCTTAAAAACTGGTTAAACCATGAGAATGTATTCCTTGTCTGATATTTAAGGATTCAGCAATTTTGCTGAATCCTTATTGTTATTGTCGTGTTTATCATTATTATTATTCCACGATTTTTGTGAACAAAATTCAGCCAAAACTACCGACTCGATTACAACCAAACTTTACAAGCTAATAGCCCTTACTACGAACTCGCGACACGTAACTTTTCAGCCAATTCAAACATTGCATTAAAGGCCCAGTACCACTCAAAATTTAGAAAATTAACATTGGAAAAATTTTCAAAATGCACTTAGAGACTTGCAACTTGTTTTAAAAGATGCGCAGTAACATTGCAAGCAAAAAAGTAAATCATTGCGAAATCGTAAGTCACGTGGTTTGGGCGCCATCTTGAATTTGCACACTTTTTATAAATGTCCGACCCCATGCACCTTTGAGCGGACACTACACTGCCGCTACTTGCAGTAGAGAGATGATACTTACACGGTTACACAGCTAAATGATTGTCCTAAAACAAGTTAGTCTTGCAATTTGCAAATTCTTATTACTTTTCCCGCAGCGACCACTCAAAATCAGTGAATTTTTAAAAATCGCAAACTTCAAGGGCAGATAACTCAAATACCTACCCGTCGAATTTTATGATTTTTGCATGAGAGGTAGATATGACCAAGGTCTTCAAGAATCAAGAATAAAATAGATCGCGAACAGTCATTTCCGGTCATGAGTGAAGGTCAAAGTTTGCAAATTCACAAAACCAGGCGTTTACAGTGTATTCTTGTAACGTCATAGCTAACAAACAACAAACCATACAACGATGTGTACTACCTCAAAAGACAGACGAAATCATACTTTCAAGAATATTAACATTTAATTCAATCGTGTTCATAACAACTGAGATACAGGCCGTCAAAGTCGGTCTATTTCAAGTATCATGTTCAGCGTGACAAATAGGAGCACTATATAAAACAGCATGAGCACAATTCAGTAAGGAGCAAAAACAGCACATATTCTGAAATGATCAGAATTGTAGTAAATGATGATTTGTAAAGTGTAAAACATGGAGTTATTAAAGTTATTGTTTTAACTAAAGCACTTAACCCGTAACATAAGCATTTTTGTTATAATTCCTCTGTTTCATTATCTATGAACTAAAATTGTATTGATTCAACTATATCTTATATATTACGATATTGGTGATATATGACCTGATACGAATTTAGTTTCACTCAGGTTTTTGATTGGTAACATAAGATGATTGCAATTGATTGAGTAGCAAAGTGTTTTCACATTATCAACTTCTTTGCCATAATCACACATTAGGTCAGATGAAACATGCTGTTGTAGCTAAATGCTTCAGCCAATTTTCATGAAACTTTCAGGGATGATTGCTTACATCACAATGTGCGTGATGAATGTTCTTTTAAAGCGCTGAATCCGTTTGTCGTCGCTTGCGACTATATTGATATTTGTTTTTTTATCATTGAATAATCGCCTTGACAAAAATGGTGCTTCTTTTGGTCACCTTGAGTTTTATAGAGGAGGAAAAAAATAAAATGACACTTAAGACAATAATGTTCCGATTTTAAAGAGGGACGTGTATTTCGGTGCTGTTTCTCCTTATGTCCTATATTGGTGGAGTGTTGATTTGACTACTGGCATACATACTTTGTTAAATACTTTTTTTTCAATTTTCACTACGTAAAAGAGAAATAAGACAGAAGGAATCCCTTTTACTTATTGTTATTGTATGGAAGTATTGATAAATTCATAAATTGCATTTTATTACATGATACGAAAATCTGAAGGATTTTTCTGTTGATCATATTTTTTGGAGCATGATATAAAGTCTGTACAGTATGTTTTTATAATTACATTGTGTAGGTATCATTTATATGATCATTAGTAAATGTACATATTTCATGATTTCTTCAGATTGTTCTTGTTTCTTTTTCTTCTTGTTTGTCGATTTCGACAAAATATTATCAGTTTTAGAGGTGGAGGGGTATCTTCCTTTCCATAGTAAACAAAACAAAATTTAAGTTTACTCATTAAACACAAGGTTTTTTAGCTATAAAATGTATCTAGTGGTTGTTTTTCTCTTTATTGTTTAACTTCGAGACAACATTTAGGCATATGCAAAAATATTTCAACAGATGTTGCCAATAACAGAAAAAAAACAATTTCCTCTTGATATAGAACTTATTTACAGATAGCATATTCTCTTGTCCTGTCAATATAGGATATGAAATGATCCTTTATGTAAAATAAGATAGAGTTGTTGTTTTTTATCCTGAAGATATCTGCAAAAATAACTTAAAGCTTTGACGATTGATTAGGGTTTGGCCTTGGGGCTTCCAGAGCAAGACAAAAATAGGATAGGATACATTTGGGTATTATGAACACTTTGATTTTTATTATAGCAGTGAAGGAGTTTTAAATATAAGATATTAGTTTCCCATATTGTAACCCTTCTAAGTATTTGTAGTTGGGTGTTTTTATTTTTTGTTGGAAACCTTTCGTACAAAGAGATTTCTTATTTTCTCTTTATTTTCTTATTTCTTATTTGCTTTTGAAGTTGCCTTTTTCTTATTTATTTCAATGTTCGAAGACAAGAGAATGCGTCTTTTGATATGAACAAATATACAATAGTAGAAGTCTTCCACTGAAATAAAATCTGAAAGATTCGTTTTTTCTTTTGTAATATTTCATTTTAAAAACATTCAGCAACCAACTATTTTTGAAAAATAACCTATGAATTTTTTTTATGACCTTTCAAGTCAAATACGTTATCGTCGATGTAACACTATGTTAACACTTAGAGTGATCTGCGCGTGTTTGATTACTTACAATCTAGCACAGTTACTTGTGATGTATCTCCTAATAGAACGTTAAAGGTTAAAGTTTATATTATGAAACTTGGATTGAATTGGTAGTGGGAACGAATGAAAATTCCATTCATTAAAATTTGTATTTAAATTAAAATGCCAAAACTTTTCATTATTCTCTAAAAATGAAAAGCTGTCACCGATTTTGCCTTATTTAATAACAGAATGGTGAAGAAAATATGTGGATTCAAATATGCTGATGTAGCAGGATGGGTGATAAAAAAAAACACCCAGAGGCTTAAATGAAAGCATAATAAATGTTTAACTGACTGTATAGACAAAACATTAGAGACATTGAGATTATAAAATTGCTGTTATCCATAAATATACCACTGTTTCGTGAAGTTATTACAATACAGATTTTTATCGCAGATAAATTGATGGGTGTTTACTTTGCTCCTTCCTGAAACAATCTAGAAATACATATAACTCATCAATAACATATCTAAATAGAGGGAACGTTAATTGGTTATCAATTGTAACCGTCAGTTCTGTTAGGAAAACGCCAGTCAAACGCCCCAATGACATGAAAAGACACCCCTTTGCAGTTCTAGAAACGCCTCCGTTTAGTTCATTCTTTCCATCTAGAAGCCAGGTTTCTTGGTTCAAATGAAAACTTAGGTTATCATTACCTTGCTGTTTAGTCCTTATGATAAATTTATTAAATTTAACTTTCTTGACATTGATTGCGTCACGTATCATTTCAGTAACCAACCAAAAGCTACAAGTGCTAAATCAAAGCTAAATCAAGAATATAACTTAAACAAAAAATATTTTATATTATGCCTTCAATATAAGACCATCACGATGAACATAAATGCCGCTAATAAGTTATCAACTTATTGTTAATGACATATTTGACCACGATTTATTACCTTATGATCAATTTATTTGAACGGATATGTTGACATGCCATGTAATTGTCATGATTAAGATTGATGATAGGATAATTTTCATATCATTCATCTTTTGGTAAATTTGGTAATTTGCACCTTATGAAATAAGAAAATGGAGAAACACATGCTCTGTTAAATGTGTATTAATGATAACTGAAACTGAAACATGTACAGATTACTGTAGTTTTTAGTTACTCATGAAATAGTAACGTGCTTACCTTGTGTGTACCTGGATAACCATTAACATTTGTTAATTCACAAATACCTTTAAAAACCATGCATTCAGTGAATTGCAAGTGTGAATTATACTCTACTTGTTTCATACAACATCTTGCTGCATCCAATCGACTTTCTTGTGTCAAAATGTCTGATAGATATACGCTGTTTTGCATATTCGAATTATACAGCTGTACTAAAAGAAACTAATTTACCATGACATAATTTCTCACACTTTTGATTCAATTTGTGTTGGCACAAGGACTGGAGCAACTTCTTTTTGAAGTGTTTAAACCAAGACACTACTTTAGCATTTTTTGTTTCTTTGTTTGTCCTTTAAACGTTGATTAAGCAATTCCCCAGTTGTGTTTAATACATGAACCAATGTTAGCAAATTGGATGTGATTGTACTAGGGACTCTTACATTACTAGAGAGAAATCGATTCATGAATCTAATCGATATAAACAACTACCTAATGTAATTTTTAAATAAATGGAAAGTTGTTGATTATGATCATGGAAGAGTTTCGCTAAATTTTATAATCATTTAAACTAATACGTTGCTATAACGTTCATGAAGACGTCTGCGTAATGATTAATGTTAGGTTATATAATCTATAATTCATCATTGTTAATCAGGTAATTTTTCCATTATGAAACAGCAACATAAGAAAAACACATGCCATGAAACTAAATCCTTATATTAATTGGCAATTACATCTAATATTTTAGAACGAATTAATACTCGATAAGCAACGGTTGATTTGAAGAACAGATTTTGTCATTGATTTGGAAATAAGCAAGGTCAGTTTTCCAAATATTTTAAAATTAAATCTGCAAAAAATCCACATTTTACTTCAAGGTATCCATGACAATATCAATAGCTCATCCTTTAAATTAATTTACACTTGAGGTGTTTGAAGTATTGTATTCATATTTGCAAGGTCCTGACAATGTCACTAGAGTCAAGTGGAATTTGGAATCATTGGAATCTTGATATTGGTATAATCCTGATTGTTCAGTATGAAACTTAAGAATGTAAGAATGTCAAACCGGAAACAAACTTTTGTTCTTTCTAAATAGAAATTAAGGCAAGTAACTCCTACTGCTGTAACGAGAATGCAATAGTTTTTCAAGTTAACAACATAGTGTAACAATGTTGCACTGTTCAATGGGTCACACACCTATTCATTTCTATTCTATTAGCTGGTTTATTATCGATGTATCTTATTTTCCTGAATATCTCAGACATTTCTACTTGTGGAAGCTTCCAGAGGTTAGGTGTTTCTAGAAAATGGTGACCTATAAAAAGGGCTGGCTGACAAAAAGTCGCATTCAGTTTCAGTGTTTCCACATTTGTGATAATTCTCTTGCGCCCTTGTTCTCAGAATATTATGGATACCTGCTTACAAACTGGATTCATTTAGGAATGATCATCAAGACTCTTCCTACACTACTGTGGTGAATATATTTTCTACCTTATTATTTGTGTCTCTTTTTATATCGTATTTTATGTTTGTTGTAGTCTCTACTGTAACCTTTCACTCTTTGTTGTTTATCATATTAGATTGCTATACTTATATTCAATTCTTTGTCTTATTTTCCAAGGTTCTAAGGGCACATTTTCGTCTTCTAAATTCACATGTAACACTGCAAATAGGAAAAAGGATTACTGCATGTGAATGATGTAGGGTGATTTTAGTTCATCCTAATCTTAAAGGGGAAGGTAAATCCCTATACACAGAATGGGTGGAGTCAATTTTCCCAGTAAAGAGTGTCTTTTCAGTTGAGATATGGTTGGGTACACTCTTGTCTAGCCAATTATCAAAACAATTACTTGTAATTTAAGAATGATCTTTTGCATCCATGTACACCAGTATTTGAAGAGCACAAAGCTGTCATTTCTGAAAAAATACATTTACTCTGTAAAGAGAATTTTAAAAATAATATTCAAATACACCTACCTAAGATTCAAATTTGCCTCTGTATGTGTCATATGATCAGATAAGTGAGTGTTGCCATGGCAGCAGTCTCTGAGTGGCTAAGAACCTTCCATTCATGATATCAATTTCACACCAGTAGTCCTCTCTTTCCCATGTAAAACAACCCCCCCTGCCCACTCCAAGACAGCTGTGACCCCAGCCTGTCCACTGCTGCCTGTGGGAATAGGCCTTTAGCACTAGAGTAGTGATTGTGCTGAACCTTATTTTGTATTGTCACCAATGATATGACAAAACTAGGCACATAGATGTACTTTGTATTGGCTAACAATTATTAAAGGATCATAAGGCCTAACAGTGTAAAAAATCTGATGCATACATAGCTTGAGAATCCACAACAAACACCAAACATATCAAGGGACTAATAAAGGCAAAATATTTAAAATGGGGAATCTTTTTAAAAATTATTTTTTATAGGGAAATACAATATCATTCAAGTCATTCTAAGAAAATATCATCTACCAGCACATTCATTCACTTATTTGCTTTTTGCCGTGAAATCTCATTTTACTGTAGTATATGTGTAGATCACTCATAGTAAAATTCCCATAACCTTTGACCTCCCTGACTCCAGCGACCGTTAGAAGGTGTGGCAAATTGGGTGATAAGATCTCCCCCAGTCTGCTAGTAGCCAATCACAGCTCTTGGAGCCTTAATTGCTTACCCATGGGTAAATCGGGCCTGTTTTACCTTCCCCTTTAAACAAAGTTAAACAAATTTGCATTGAACCTAAATTGAGGTGTATTTCAATTGCGTCACAACGTATTACATCTGTCGTTTTGTAAGATTTACAAGATTCTCAACAAAATAGATCAATTAGTCCTGTAATGTCTTAAAAGTAGAAAATTAATTTTGTAGATATTGTGTCATCCTAATTGGATTTTACTGCTGAGCAAACGTTTGCTACTTACATTCAAATTTAGTGCAAATATGATGTAAATATGTGTTCATTAACGTTCGACTCATGCAATCGTCTCATAGTCAAATCGTATGACTTTTTAGGAAGTGTAGAATAATCATGCTCCGATCACATACTTAAATATCATATTCATATTGCCACTAGAACACATTTGACATGACTTTGAGAATACTAGGGTTCAAATTGCAAAAAATATTTTCCTTTCAAAATATGTTTTGTTAAATAACATAACATAGATATAAACCCAAAACATATTTTCCTGATGATTTGTTAATTATGAAAAATTTATGAACAGTGTAACCAATTTTTTTTCAGAAGCTGTAGATCACCAGTAGAAGATACAAACTTTGCAAACCAAACTATCTGGATAAGCTATAAAATCATGATTCAATTTGTCTTCTTTATAACAGACATCTTAACCAATGATGAATTTGTTCACTTCCATGACTTTTAAGATCATAGACAATTTAAATCAAGACATAATTCCAGATATGTTTGTATGAACAAAAGACAAAATTATCGTTTTGTTCAATTTAGATGCTTATGTAAACTGATGGAAATTCTTGACTGAAAGAATGAAGAATGTTTCGATATTACAACGCAGATTCCTACCGGAATACTTAAAAGAACTTGTTTTAAAAACAGAGCCAATAGACTTTGTCAATTGTAAATATTGATTTATTACCCTTATCATGAATGTCATGAATCAAAGTCAAGTGACGCAAACATTTCTTAACTGCCTTTAATCAACGTCGGTCACCCCCATGAGACAATTAACCTATGAAATTTGACTAAATGAGCAAAGGCTATACTTGTTAGAAGAATCGCCATTGCTCCTGCATTTCCATTTTTACGAAGTGTATCCCTACGTCCCTTTTTAAATACTTATAATTTACATATAGTTCTCAGGTCATACACTTTCAGCATGATTTTCTAACCGTTTCGTTGAAGAATAATTGATGTTGACTTGAAACGATATCACACAATCTCCTTTTCGTGGCGAGTCATAAAACTTTGTGTCTTAGTGAAATAGTATCATAAGATAGCAATACTTAAAAATGTGGTATTGCATTATAAGGACGTGACCATAATTCTTAGGGTCGCAAAATATACCGCAAAATGATGATAAACTATGTATTGAGCTTTCAAGGCTCAAAGCTTTCAAATCCCAAGAAAAGAAAATCGCAGGAAAACTGTTAACATAACTTAACATTAAATGCAAAATGATAGAGTTTATGAATCATCGATCCATTGATTTGATTCTCATCAGCATTGACTCTACAAAACTTTAATTAATTAATTAATTAATTAATTAAAATACAAAACTGAACAAACAGCATCTTACATATACTTTATCAAACGAAGGGTCTATTTGCTTTGACAAAATACAAACGGTAAACCACAATTATTGAAAATCTAAACGGAGCTACTATATTAAGATTTAACATAAAACTTTCTAAAACAATAAAAAAAATCTTATCAAAGCACCTCAAACCTAATCATCACACTTTTTCAGATAATGTATTATGACCACACTCAAAGAAAACATTGATAATTCACTAAAACTCAATGACTGATTTCCTCTTTGTGACAGTCTCCAGGGAATCTACTTAATCATGACTTGTTGTGTAAGAGACATCTTTTTAGACTGACGGAAGATGACATTTTAATGGAGAGTTGTTATTGAAATAAATTGCTCGTAACAATCTAACATTATGTCAGTTTGACTAGATAATACCATAGCAGATTAACACCATGTCAGAACAGCCATTTAAAGTCATTCACATGATTTCGTCAGTAATAGTTTTTGCAATCCCATGTGCGGTAAGAGATCTGGAGGTCAGGTTGATTGCGTGAGCTTAGTTGTAATTCTTAGTTGTTATTCGCTTGTTCCCATTTACTTAAATAATTCTTTACATTTATAACTACTATCAGTTGTGGAGTATCCATTGACTCATAGACTACACATTGCATTTAATCAATTATTTAGTGTGAATCACAATGGAATAAGCATGGCAAAAGATGTTTTCAAGTTGAATATGAATTAAAGAAATGTTTAACACACTGGACCACAAAACGTGCAAAATGGTACATATATTTTATTACATAATAAACTTGATTATGATAAAAAAAATTCAAGTAGTTCCAACAGTGTCAATTTGAGTGTCACTTCCTTCTTTATTAGGCAGAACTAGAAACATCTAAAATGATGTTTTGGGTCAGGCTAAACACAAATCGGCCTTGTTGTTAGGTCGAGTAATTATTTGTGTGTCATGACCCACAACCAATTATAGCAGGGAGTAACTATGAAGCGTAGGAGAGCTTATAAAATCACTCGTTTCATGAAGACGCTCTTGTGGAAAGATGTTTGAAAGCTGCTAATAACTCAGAAGGCTTCAAGTGCTCTTCACGTTTTGATGAGGCAAAGAAATATTGAATGTCGAATTCACTGAGACTCTACATGAATACGTTTTAGAATACGGTGCCTGTGGAGAGATATGATGGTGTGTGCTCTGATACAGGCTAGTTTGCTATACATAGTAATACGAAAGTAATGGGAAAGTCTAGCAATCATGCAGTTATTGCTTTAGTGCTTTCTTCAGTGTTGGTTCTCTCGTACATCAGGCAATGGCATCTTGTGTCAGCAGATAGCCAACGTATGTTTTACGGAAAGCGTGGAACCTAACTGACGATAGTTTACTGTAACCATGGGCACTAAACACTGTCCTAAATCTGACTATGAGAAGCTTCATAATTTTAATGTGGCTTAAATAAGAGCAAAAATACAATAAATCCTGTGTCAATTTAAGTAGACCAAATCTGACTTGTATCTTCACCCTTCTCACATAATAGGTGCCACTTAGGTAAGCTAAAATGAAATAAAATGATAGATTTAAAAACAATATATCCAAATATATGAACTGTTAATATTAATGTTTGGAGATTAAACCCTGTTATATTAAGTGAATAGTACATTGTCTTACTAAACTTACTTTCTTTATTTGATGACAGTAAACATGACTCATGAATTAAATAACATTAGGCCATGCATACGCGAAAATTATCAAACATATGTAGACAAAACACTTCATTCATGTGTCACGAAGTTTCTGTATGGTAAATTCTAATATACAAGAATGATGTAACGTTTTAATGAATACATTTGGTCGATACTACAGTGGGCCGGGGAATAACATTGCAAAATGCACACGTTTTAAAAAAATAATCTCATTTACATGTTAATTACCCTTCTTACTTTTATATATGCCATCAGTAACCAACACTGTCCAGTTACAATTGATCACATATAGAAAAACGAGACCTGCGAAATTCGGCTTAAAAAACATTAAACCTTTAAAGACATATATTCGCCATATAAATTTTGGATTGTATGTCCTAAAACAATTCACAAAAGAAAGTGTGTTACTATCAATGTGTCCAGTTGAACAGTTAAGCACGTCTCAGTGAAGAGAAGTAGGCGTTTTTGACCATTTCCTTTATTCTATTTTAGAATTCCTTTGTATCTAGTAATTATTCCACTCAGAGTTTAGAATGGCTTCACTTTTAATATTGACAGAACAAGGTGATACATCAACCGTAAAATGCCTTATCCTGAGAGGAAATTAGTTTTTCCTTTACTGGAAACATTACTTTATAGATAAGATAAGTCGATTACAAAAACTTAGATGATAAGAAAATCATCATGTTTGATCATGGTCTAATCGACTAGTAACATAATCTAACCCGAGATTAATTCAATTTCGACGGTCACGTTGCTTTTTTGAATAGGTTAGTATCGAACTTTCTTCATCTAATCTCTCATAAGAGAAGGTTAAGTAAATCACCAAGAGCCTATGAACAATGCCTACCTTTAGACCACAAGGGAATATGCAATACCTACCTGTCTGAAACTCACCCAAATGTATATACTTCATACGTTTCATTAAATGTATAAAGATTGTTAATGTGCGTTCAGTGTCCTTGAGACAAATACAGTTTCTTAATTGTGTTTTCTTTATTTCAATGAATATACCAAGAGCTTGCTTTTCTTCACAGTGGTTGAAGTACTTTTTGAATAATGTTTTTGTTATACACTCACAAAGAGTTTAGCCTATGCAGTCCTTTGATTTAAATGGCCAAAGTGCTTTGAATTTCTTCCCTAGGTTTGGTAGGGATGGTACAGATGTTTAGATTAGAGAATATGGTTACAGTAGATTCCATTGTAATGATTTCCCAAACATATCCTGATACTGTAATTTTTTAACTGGATATTCAGTTATGTTAATCTGTAATTGACACTACTCCACTCATTATTCAGGTAATTCAATTATCTGTACCAAATATACGAAACTTCCAGAATAAATGTATATACAAAAAGTAGAGTTACAGGAAAAGTGAAAATAACCTACAAATATTTGTAGGCATGACAGTCTAAATTTTAGCGTAGTTATTCTTCTCTCCTTACACTGTTTCCTTTGGACAAAATACAGCATTTAGCAGTTTTCTTCAGTCACTGAAAAATCATGTTCACAGTAATTACCATCATCTTTACTGACACTTTACAACTAAATACACATTAAAATTTGGGATTGGGACAAGTAATTGCATTTGCGGAATACAACTAAAACGAAAAAAGGAAACAAATAAGTATTACATTTTCTGAAAGAACAATTATAATTAGAAGTACTCTGCCCAATGAAATTCAATCAAATAATATTTTAAAATCACAGAGGGAAATACCTATCACCTTATTGACATCAAATGAAAAATAGTATCCGATGCAAAAACCTGCACACACGACATGTATTAACGTTAGGACTTGCAATAATGATTTTATCAACGTTGTAATTTGTAATACAATAATTACAGTAAAATACCGACAAGTATTAATTCAAAGGTATATATTCTTTAACAGTTTCAGAAATGGTCAGAAAATTAAATATAAATATCTATTTCTGTAAATTTGTCATGGTTCTTTTTAAATTTTGCTACACTGAATTTCAGCTCGGTTACACCAATTTAGTATAGTTCTAACCGACTCTGCAGATTTCACCGCAATGCATAGCCACAATATTGTTGCAATAATACAAGCAGCCGTGGCATAAGTGAAATACTCTTGAAACTTGCGTTAAACTCTAAATCATCTCACCTGCTCTACAAATGAATAATCCTCTCCAAATTATTATTTTCATCTCAAAGCATAAACTAAATTTAAATTTCCTTTCTAACTACCAAGCGGATGAGATATTTTTTACAAAGGAGTTTTTGCTTTTACGCATTTAAAGAACATAGCAGAATCAAAGATGACATTTCATAACTGAAAGTCATTAGAAGCATTTAGGTTTATGCCAAGCTGTGTGGGTTTTTTTGTCATGTAATATTTCGACAGATGATTCCAATAACAGAAAAAGCAATTTCCTCTTGATATAAAACTTATTTACAGATGACATATTCTCTTAGCTATATCTCTTGCCCTGCGAATATTAAATATATGAATTCATCCTTTGACTGAAATAAGGCATTTGTATCTCAAAGAGATTTTTTCACATCCTCGAGATACCTACAAAGATAACTTGACGCTTTGACGCTTGATTAGATTGTGCCCTTTCTACCCAGGGCCAGACAAGAATTAAGCATGCATATATTTGATTTGATATAGCAGTGAACAAGAATCCAATATGAGATATGAGTTTCAAATATTGAAGGCCTTCAGACCTTTTCGATTTTTTCAGTTTTGTTGAAAGCTTTTGCTATAAAGAGAGGTGAAAAAGAGCTCTTTTTCGCTGTTTTCTTCAACATTTTGGTAATTGTAATGTCTTTTTACACAAGCTCTTTTTTTATCTATTTCAATTATCCAACACAAAGAGAATTGTTTTTTCATGTGAATCGATGGAGACTTGTAGAGGTCTGACATTGAAATCAAATAAAAAAGATTAGAGTTTCCTTCTTCTTACTTGAGTTGACATTTCCTGAACATTCGTCAACCATTGAACGGTGAACAATTCTTTTAGAAAAATATACTACTACTCATACAAATCTCTCCATGAACTGGCGCCTTCCTTTTTAACTGACAACCTTCAGCTTTACACTTCATCTCTTGTCTACGATCTGGCAAACAGCACCTACCAGTAGTGCCCAAGTACAGACTCAAAACCCTCGTATGACTAGCTATCTCACCTGCCAATGAGACGGCTCGCATTCAACATCAGCGGCACAACCCGGATGGAAAAATTCGTTGAGTCAAGCTAGTAGCTTCAAGCTTCTTAATTAACCACATTTCATTGTCTGAAAAAATACCAGGTGAGCATAGCGACGAATATCAAGCCGCCAGCCATACGAGGGAAAGCCCGAAAGAGATCAGGGTATTAGGAAGGAGCGAGAGGGGACTCATAAACGCTGATTTAGCAGGATGGGTACAAGTATATACAAAACACGACTTGCTCTGAACACGTTTTACATAAGATTTTGATAATTTGACACATTTTGTCTTCAATAATACTGTTTAAAATGATCTATCTCTTATATCATCATTTAAATAAATGTTTGTAATTGGTTGTTTAGTTTTAAACGACTTTATAATTATAACACACGTGGCTTTAGTTTAGTTTCAGGACCAAGCCAGGTTTCTTGGTTTAAGTTTAAATTAAGAATATTTCCCTTACTTACATTCAGTTCTTATGATAAATTTTCGGAACTCTCTTACTGTTTAATAAGTGTGTCATGAATCATTTAAGTAACTGAAGTCAACAAGTCTACCGGTGACCAAAGCTAAATGATGAATCGTTAGTAATGTATATGTGCTATTTACATTATGTCTTTAATATAAGACATTCATAACGAACATAACTGCAGTTAATTAGCAAATAAGTTATTGCTTATTACTTAAATTGAACAAGATTTATGAAACTTTATCGACGATTTTGTTATATATTTTGTTATTTATTTCAACGGAAACGTTGGCTGAAATACCGACTTAAATAATTATGATTAATGCTAGTATAATTTTCATATCATTCATCATTATAATTTGGGTAATTTGCACATTTGGAAATAAGAAATGGGGACAACATATGCCATGTTGAATGCATTTAATTGTTAATTGACAGTAAATCCAACTATTATCTAAACTAACTTAAACGCGTTGCGTTTAAGTCTAGAATAGCTTTCTATCTGTCATGCATCTGTGTTTGTGTCATGTACAGTTTCCCATAATTTTAATGAGTTTTCTACTTTTTTTATTAATGATAAATTTTCTCAGAATATGGTAACTTATTCGAAATGAAGCATTAAGGTCATTGAAACCAGCTAAACGATAGGTGGATAAATTCAATTTTCATGATGACACATCGATAGCTTTGATTTATGACAGTGACTGATCATTGAATTGTCTAACATCGCTCTGTATCACCACTACAAATGTTTTCAAAGTAGATTTGGCCAAAACGATTTCATACATTGTAGGACTAATTCAGTTACCAAAGAAGTGGGTAACCCTTAACATGCTGCCACATTAGTCGTTTCATATAAAACAATATGCTCAACCGCAAAAATGTATTAAACCCTATAACTCTAAAATTTAATGTAGTTTTGCAACCGATTAACGCAGCCATATAAACCCTTGATTTCAGTGGGCTGCATCTAACAATGGTCATTCTTGCAAGTCAAATCACACAAACACCAATTGAAACCCGTCGCAATAAATGAGATGAAAATAGCTAAATTGATCTTACTCTCCAGTTGGGAGTCAACATTAACAAGATTTTTCCTTCAGATCCGTCTTGTTGTTGGTGACATTAAACACTTCAATTAATTACAAGGCTGTTGGGTAGGGCAACTTAATAAGCTCAGTTTGATTATATCATCGTAAAGATAGACATACAAAATTATCTTTCTTGATTGCATACGATTTTACAATGACTAACAGAGGGTCCCACTGACATCCCTGTGTAAAGTTGTCTTTTTGAGTGAGTGAGTTGGGGTTTATGACACGTTTTCAAAAATATTTCAGTAACTAAACACGTGGATGACAAGCATCCAAAACAGAATGGACAAATCAGGGAGAAAGGAATCGAAATAATGAGGCTAAAATACGGAAAGAAAGGCAAAGTGAGAGAATATTATTCCATGATGAAAGTCCGCAAAATTATTGTGGCTATGCTTTGCGGTGAAACCTGCGGGCGTCGGCTGGAACTAGCGAACCAAGGGTGAAACTGCACTGAATTTGTTAGTGGTATTGCACCTAAACCTTAGTTGCCGAGCCATTTGCGGGATTCGAACCTCATGATCCCAAGCCGTACGCACTAACCACTTCACTATTCCGCCATGTATTTTTAATGAAAGTACGTAGAAAAACTATTATGACAATGACAAGCATTATAACATCAACTTAAAACTTAAAATTTACAACTTAAATCTGTGTTTCGTAAATAAACCTTGCCCTGCATGTGCCTATCCACAATGTACAGCCTAGTTACAAGAAATCTATTTGTCATGATAATATTTCTTTCAACTTAGCCTGAAGGCTTAACTTCAAGGCTTTTTCACTTTTTGCTTTAGTAGTACAGTAAATTAGCTTCGAAATCCACCATTTGACTCAAAAGCTTATCGTAGTGTAGTGGTTTGCGTGCTTCAGAAACCTTGGAGGTACGCCAGCCGATGCTTCCACGCCTAACTATGCCTTTCCTTAAGTTTTCCCCCCATCCTTTCGGATCCCTCTTCTCCTTGATCAAATAATTCTCTTTAAGATGATTTTCAACCGCCTGATTAATAACTAAAAAATTGCTGAAACCCACTGACAAAATGTTTAAAACATGATTAGCACTTTGGCATTTGTTCTTGCTTCGTCAGTCCTTTAATATATGAGTATATGATTCTGCGACAGTACATAACCAAGATTAGCAACTTGAGTGACAACATGAACAACACAAGTACAATTTCACTTGTGATGCTTTAATTACAGTTTTCCATAATTATGACAGTATTAATTTACTCATATTCTGATAAACTACTAAGACTTTAGTAATCTTAACTCAGGAAGTAATTCCTAAAATAAACGGGAAGTCATTTATTTACAATTATGGGAGATATTTTTACAATTATTTATCATTTATTTTAATGGACTCGATGCTGTGACATTAATGTAGACGTTGAGCATAATTTTAAATGTCAGGGTAAGGTTATGTAAATTTCGTCTTTGTTAATCGGGTTACTTTTACGTTGTGAAATAAGGGAAATAGGAAAAACTCACGCTATGATAAATACTCTCTGATTAAAATTTCCAGTCATAGCAAATAGTTCATAAGCAAAAGTTAACTACAGAAAGCAGCGGTTGATAAATATTGGAGATCTACGAGAGCTTGACCAAGATCCTTGTATATTCTAGGCTTGGACAAACTATTTGTATCATTCTGATGGGACATTGATAGACGTACATTTGAGTTGTAAGCAGCAACTGTTTTTTCATTGATTTGGAAACAAGGTCAGCAAACCAAAGGTTATAAAAACAAAATACCTCAATCCTACTTCAAGGTGCCATTGACAGTACAATAAAATACTCTAGAAGTATCCTACAAAAATGCAAATAAGGTGTTGCTAGAATTAATTGGAATTCGGACTCTTCATACAAGTAACTCCTCCTGAACAATATCTCAGTTATTAAACACATGAAACACATAAGTACATGACTATGTCTAGAAGCTACTATGTAGGGGAGCCTGTAATTATTAAATTTTATGCCTATTTAACTGAAAAGCGTCGAATATGTCTTATTGAACTCCAAATTGTATTATCCAACCTGCACTACCTATGTTATATGTTGTGATAAATTTCAAATCATATCCTTATTTTGTGCGGGTATTTCTCGTTTCTGTCTTTGGATAACATTGGGTATTGTGTGAAGTTCAAACATCTATTTTGAAAACTGTGAAAAACACAGGCAAATATGACTTAATATAGCATTCAATCTATTTCATGTTTTATTATCCTCTCCCAATCGTCAGTATTTTTGCTTACCTTTTCAATTATGGAGAAAATAACCTTTATCATCATAGTTCACGTAATCGTAAAACGCACCGACATGTAGTCTGCTGATCAAATGCATTAGTTGACATTTAAACTGATAAAGAATTTACTTTTCATTTGATACCACTTTGATTCAAAAGATGTGTCCTTAAAGAGACAAAATTATTTCCTGTCTGTGTATCGGAGTTACACACGGTTGACATATCCTTTTGGCTTATCTTTATTGAATGTTACATCAACCTTATAGCAATCTATGCAGAGAATAAATTTGTTTGTTTAACTCTTTTTATCAAGCAAAATTGTTTAAAGGATTCGATTGTTTGATGTCTAATTTGTATAGAAAAGTATGTACTTGTCATGGAGGGTTATTTTGAAAATGTTGACGACCACCACACTAGCTAAGACAACAGTCCTATCGAGGTGTTTTTGGTGGAAACGAAATTCAAGAGGACATTCAATTTTATACATATATGTTACTAATGCATAATCATATCAAAAAACATTTAAAAC
The DNA here is from genome assembly GCA_921293015.1 of Phorcus lineatus. Classification (NCBI taxonomy): domain Eukaryota; kingdom Metazoa; phylum Mollusca; class Gastropoda; order Trochida; family Trochidae; genus Phorcus; species Phorcus lineatus. Next base: position 44,331,845 of record OV121087.1, read on the forward strand.
TTGTTACTGAAGGTAATAGTTTGGTTGATCTAGATTAGACAACCAGACAAATGAGAGCGCACACTCTGTAAAATAAGACAAGATTGCGAAGTGAAGCCATTTATCGGCGTTTGGACTTTGGAAAGTCTTGTTAAAGCATTTTAAGGCATTGTATTTTAGTCTTATCATAAATCAGAACAGACATGGAAACAGACATTAATAATAATTTCTAAAAATATCAAAAGGCGCCGCTCCAAACTGATAATGCACATTAATGCATCTGCTCCGGAGACGAAGCTAGCTATCCCTGTAAACGATCATAAGTAAATATATTTCCAAGGAAACGAAAAACAACAGGAACAACTCCCGTATGTGGGTGAAACCCATACAAAGTTGCAGAATTATCTCCTGAACGGTTTCTGAGTTCTATTCTGGAAACGAAATGGCTACAGACAGACAGGGTGACAATTATATTCTACAATATAATATACCGGTGGGATAAAAACAAAATCGTTAAATATTTCCATATGACCATTAGTTGTTTTTAAATAATTGGTGAACGGATTGTGTTATTGAAATCAATGGTCTCGTTTACCAATTATTTGAAAACAACTAATGGAGTTAAGTTTTGATTTAATTTTCGGGTCTGATGTCCATGTGTGTAAGTTTCTGTAATTAACTATGATACTTCACATCAATATATATGTATCGTCATGTTTTTTTAAAAAGTACCTGGTTGGCTTCTATTAAATTTTCAAAGGACGTCGAGTTCAATTTATCTCGTATTGGTAGAGTCTCTTCTCAACAATATTTCTGTTCACATCACTAACAACATATTACCGATATGACTCGGCCTTTTATATGGTTTATTGTAATGTAATTTCCTCCACGACATCCTTTTCTGGTCTTTTTCACATAACATAAAATAATGACATTGACTTAAACGTTAAAGTGTTGGGTGTCTTTGCTTAATGAGACAAGAGAGGTAAATGATAATGAGCAGGCAGAGAAACACGAGGAAGTTGAGAGTTCATATTGCATTGAATATAAAAAGTATGAATTAAGAAGAACGAACATGCAACTCACTTAGCTTGACCTCTGTTATCTATACATGTGTTCGCGGAGAACCTTATCCATTGTGTGATTAATAATTGTTCATGCGAACACCAACATCCATGTGTTAATTTGTGACCAATCGTGGTTCTATTCTGGTAACCTAATCTGAAGCCTTATGTGGCAAGGTAAGAAGCTTCTTGGTTGTAAACATTCAACTGGCTTCATTTAATGTTTCCCTTGACAACGTGCCATTCTTCTGCCCATTATCACTTCGTGAGAGTGATAGCATGTTGAGGTAGCAAGTACCATCTATTCCAATAACAACTTCCATTAAGACATTCAAGGCAGATCTGATTCTTCACAATCCTAATGGAAATCCATTTGGGACAACAAAAAACCTTTGCAAAGTTTTAAATCAGTCATGGGGTAAATATGATTAGCAAGAGAACAACTAAAAATTTAATGTTCTGCTTTTTATCGTTATCAAGATATATATCAAGTGATTTGTGTCATCTTTATATTTTAGGCCTTGCGATGCCCCTTGGTGATTTTACCTCAGTTATGAAATAATGTTAGTGGTACTTGGTTCTGTTTCATTTTCTCAAAACATTATTAATTTAGATGTTTCTGAAATCCCACTCATGTCACAAAATGATCATTACATGTTACATGTTAAATTACAAGTTTTTCAACTGTATGTCAGCTGTACATTCAAAGGATTTTGATTAATGCTTTATTGTCCCCACCTCAATATCCCCGTGGCGCTTTGACCGCTATGCAAACTGTCATTACCTCGATATCTCATGAACCTGTAAAGTCAAAAAGTTTATAATTAGTAAATTATGTCCCTCATTGTGTCATTGCCAAACACATGTTAATACGTCCAGCAACATCTGGGTGACCACCCGTCAGCCTTTCATAAGCAAGATCAGTATAAGTTCTGAAACTTTAGTGAAACCTGTAGCTACAATACAAAGAAAATTTAATCAAATCTTATATAATGACTACAGAAATCAAACATTTCAATCAGATTGCATTTTTATCTGAAAGATGGGGCCATTAGTTTAATTTAATCATAAAAGATGTTTTGATTACTTATGAAATAGTTTAGTCTTTAATCCTATTATTTCGGTTTGGATGATTACTTTAGAAAGTTTTTGCTTAGACGTATACGTAATGACTACCATGAGCGCACCAAATCAATTCCAAACTAATTATTGCTGGTTGAGGAAATACCTTACATCTGTAAGCACTGTTTTAAAAGTAAAGAAATATATTCAAATCTGATCATTGATCAGTTAGATGACTAAAGCATGCTTTGATAATAAATGTTTGATGTATTTGTTCGTTGCAACACAGGACTTGAAAACTTCTGTATCTGGCTCCACTGCATAACGTTTTATTTGTATTTCAACATTAGACAGTAGACATTCACATCCGAATTTTGGTTTTGATTTGTACAAAGCGTTCTTCCTTATATACTTGTTGTTTCAAAATGAAAGATTTAGGTATATTTGCAACATTTTCACGGCAGCTTTATATCGATTATAAATTGTCTCCAGGAGCTAAACCTTTCGGCCCGTTTTAGGGGTTATCGTTTCAAAGTTGTCTTTTTCTGAGAGCAATTTATGACGGGTATTGGTCATAAGGTTATGCGCATTTAAACCATAATCATAAAACATATCAAGTGAAATGTTTCAAGGTAATAAGGCAGTCTGGTTTAATCTTAGATCCAAATTACGAGTAATGAGATAACCAAAGCATGCCTTTCTGACACCATTCATCGATGGACAGGAAACCGTGATCTGATTTACCATCAAACTGGCACATGATTTGGTTATTTATCAAATAACTTATCATATGCTTATGATATCACAGTATTTGTTATTGGTTGCATTTTCTTTATTTTCTTATTGTAAATGACATGCCGATTGTAAATTGTGATGCTATCTTGTTAAAACAACTTTGGTTCATGAGGACAGTGAGCAATGGCAATGTGATTGGTGTTTAGTAACTAATTGATGTAATGAGAATTGTGTTTATTGCCCTATATACAAAATCTTTGATGTTTTTATATCACTTTTAATTCATGAATTGAAGCGAATCGTAACTCATTTTTCTAAACTTTTTATATAATGCATTTGAATGAAAACAACTAATGTTAACAAACCAATCTTTGTATCAAACGTACAAGTTATTTGTACACGTTGCCAAATTGAGGGAAATAAAGTACTGAAAATACTGCTTGATTAAGTTTGAGAACTGATTTTTAATTTTAAAATTTTTTGTGTTGGATAGCAGATTGTATTGGTATATAAGCCATGCTCAAATTTTCTTGTTTGACAAAAGCAACTATGAAATAATTGAGGTTTTTCTGTGCTGATAAAATTCAAATTTGCATCCATCTGCTCAATCACTCTTGCCAACCACTCTCCCCCCCCCCCCTCCCCCCTCCATGATTCACAAACAGGATGACGTCATTTTTAAAAATTACGATAACAGTAATGGTATATTTATTGAGACAAAGCCAAAGTCTACACTATCAATTTGCATTTTTATTTGAGCCTGTAAGCCTGTAGTTCACTATAGTTTACACGACGTAGGCGGCGTTTCAACATACTTCTTGAAAGCTGACTTTGTTTTCATTTCGAGATCATAGGCATTGAGAAGTACTCTATGTAGTGAAAACTTGTCTATGCTCCATGTATCATTAATTAATGGTAGAAATCCGAGTAAGAACTGGGGCTAAAATTTCCATTAACAGTAATTTTAATGTAGTTTTGACTTGATTATTAAAGAAACAGCAAACCCAATTACAGAAAGGAAAAATGTTAACGTAATTATATACTTCAATTTGCATTTTGATAAAGTTTTCAACTAATTTTCGGTAACAAAAAACTCATAAAATTTTAATTATTCCAATTTTTTAATATCTTAATTATTAATTCAGAAGATAATCCTTACAAAAAGGTTTATCACGACTTTGAATGTCTCGTTAAATAAACCAAAATGGGAAAACCACAACCTCAGGCAAAACTATCAACATTTCATATGTTCGTAAGCTTCGTAAATCAAGTTGCTTTTAAAAATGAGTGAATGAATGAATTAATAAGAATGGGAAAACTATACGGATCAATTAGTTCCAATAGGACATTAACATTTCTGTAATTGTCTAAATGTGTATTGTGTTTGGTAGTATTTGCTTTTTGGTAGAGAAATTCATTACGCTAAATCAAATATCGAATTACTACTTGCCAGCCCATAACATAGAAATTGTTATTTAACTACATTCTAATCTTCAAATCACTCATTCTGTATCACTTTGATTTATACATTTTGCACTTAGTGTTGCAGTCACAAAGAGGAAATTGACAGATTAAAGCGGAGAGGTGGAGAGGGGTTTTAAGATTTAAAGTTGTGTTTGAGAGTTTCTGAGATCTGAAACGATTTGATTAACGTTAAAATAGTTTTGGTCTCGATGTAATGGCTCCTCAGGCACGCTAATGTCGGATTACTCTCTGCTATCAAAGAAAGTTTCCATTTTATAGGCATTTCAGAGTTCATACTTAATGAACAAACGCAGAAACCAAAGCTCTTGTCATCAAATACATAAATTATTGTAGTATCGTAATGAACAAAAGACAAGTACTTGTCACAACGTGACCATGTCCCCCATCGTAAATAATGAATGAGCAAAACAGATGGACACACATCACAGTTTCAACAGATTAGCAAGTTTTTCATGTTTGATTCAGTTTTATTATCTTTAAGGTACTCTTTACTGAGATGACCCACAGCATAAACTCAGGGTCTGTTTCATTGTGACCAAAGATCAGTTAAATGCGTTATCTTATAGTTGAAATATGTCATTAATAAGCTTTGGGAAACATTAATAAATATCAGTGTTATCTAAATACATAAAGAACAAGTAAACGTTTTTGATACATGTTTGTATCAAATCATTCTCTCCCAACAGAAGTCATTCCGTCATAAATCCCTATACAACCTCTGTCTTAATACGAACGTTTCTCGGGCTTCCGGCAGTTTCCCCTACCGGCGCAATATTGTAACTTAAACTACGAGGCAATATTTCAGCCAATGAAAAAAGCAAATGCATGAATATCCTATTTGTTGTCACACAGGCCTATGAAATGATTCATTCGCAAAATGAGGCGCATGTGTTCTGTAAAGAAGACTCAAAACGCAGGGTGCATATTCGAATATAGTTTAGCTTTTGGAAGGCTTACGGAAATAACTAAGGCGATTTGAATGATAACTTTTGAAACGGCGTCGCTGATTGCACAACTAACTTTGCTGCATCCAATCAGTGTTCTACATTTCTAAGTCAAGAAACGTTCGACAGAGGTTGTATGATAATTTATGACGGAGCTGCCTCTGTCGAGAAAGAATCGCATCAAATGAGAAAACAAATTGATACATTTCAATATTTTCAAAACTGGTGTAAGTTTGAAGTGACCCTGAAAATGATGTCAAAGTCACCCAAGTCGACTGGTTTCTGCATATTACCAATGTAAATAATGGTGCCAAATTTAAAGACTGTAGGTGCAGCGATTGCTGACATATAAAAAGAACGACACCTACATATGGAGCTGAATACTATGTCTGCCACCCAATGATCGGTGCCGATGGGGGAAACTTTATATTCACATTTAGGTTTGATTTTGTAATCTAGAGACTTACATTTTCCAAAATTGTAGGTAAGTGAAAAGATATTAATCACGATCATTTATAAAATTTGTAAAAACAATAACAAATAATGAGGATATTCCTAATGTTTGCCCTACATTACCCTGCGTCAGGGGCTCGGCAACTTTGTCTAAATAGAGAACCGTTCTACACACAGTAAGGTTTGGGAGCAATGCTACAGTTTGAATAGAGTAACACCCATGGTTCGCTAATTCAAGCCGATGCTGGCAAGTTTCACTGTAACGCACAATAGTGTTGAGGCTTTCTCCCTGCAATAATACTAGTAAACGCGATATAAGTGAAATACTCTCGAAAGCGGCGTTAAACCCAAAGTCACCTTTTACTACCCCGAAGGAAGTGTACTTTTAAAGCAGTTGTTTAGCGCTAACCCCGACCGTGTAGGTCCGTACTTCGCTGTTTTCATATAAAAAGAATATTGACAGAGATTGTAACATCGAAGTTTAGCATATTTTTAAGCATATTGTCATGATTGGTGATTTACTATCATACTGACGAAAGAATATGATTTTAAACAAACATAGATCCTTTATAAACATTTGGACTAAAAAGTTCTTAGTAATTTCAGCAATAACCTTTTTAGAAATATTTGTTTTGATAGTTTTAGATTTTCCCCTTAGTTACATGTAATAAGATTTAGTATGCTAAGACATTATCGTTTTTGGGAAAAGGATTTTAGCAATGGGCTAGTTTGTTTGAAATACAAAAGGATTGAGATGTTAAAATCTGGAGGGAAATTAACATCTATTAAAGGAACAGTTAATCAATTTAAAAAATTTTTTTACAGCAGAATAAATCAATAATTCGAAAAAATAGATTAAAAGAAAGATAGTTAATAAGGTAGGATAGTCTAACCTTTGAAATTATTCAAAATTGCTAACAAAATGTATTGTTGGCGTATTAATTAAATAATATCAATATTTCAACAAGATAATTATGCAGTGTTTTCGAGTGAGCATTGTCATGTTGATGATCTTTATAGAAGGATAAGTTAAAGATATTAAGATAAATTAATGCATCAATATGGTGCCTTTACTTTTTAAACTTTTATGACCTAGAAAAATATGTTAATTTTCTTTTTTTCTAAGATCCCATATATGGTGAGTGTAGTCCTTTTATTCGTTCATTAACTTGTAATGTAAATAAAAATAATATTAATATTTACATGTATTCTTAAATTTACATTTCCTTTGTCGATAGTGTTTATATGTATTATAAATAATAGTATTTGAAATTGCTCACAGAATCTCAAAAGCCTTTGAAAACAAAGAGAGTTGCTTGCTGGAATTTAAAACACTGATATTTGCAGGGTTAAATTAAACTGGATGTATTGGAAAGACACCTTTTATCAACATTGTTCTCTAGTATATGTTAGGCTTACATAAATGCTGCTAACTGTTACCATAAATGTTTTCACGATTTATAAAAACTTGACCTCTATAGTTTGAAATATCCGTTGACATTAGGTAGTAAGAAAACCCAGTATAAATCTTTCTTAATGAAATAACCGTATACAGCTGTTAATACTTGACAAATCAAGCCTCGGTCATAGTTACTCATGTGAAGCTCTAGGTTAAATGTATCAGTGCTGTTAACATTCAATGAAATGACTTAATTTAATGTTTCCCCTGACAAAGTGTCATCCTTCTGTCCATTATTCCTAAGAGAGTGATAGAATGATGAAGTGACTAGTGCTATCCATTCCAATAACCAACGTGAATTACGGCATTTGGAGCCACTCAGCTTCCACATGATCCTATTGGGAAAGATTAGACTCCCCAACAAAAAGTATTTCATACAACATTACAAACTGACATTGAGCTCAAGTGTTGAGAAAAGAATTTTATTTTCTGTCTTGTTATCGATAGTTCATCAGCTGAATAGGCAAGCAAGGTAAATGACAATGATTATGGAGAGAACCCAGAGGCAGCATAGATTGGTGCATATTTATTTATCCATGATGATGCTAGAAAGTCATTTCAATTCATCACATTAAGTAATGATGTAATTTTAAGAACGATCATTTCATTTTAATATGAAATGATCAAATGCAAATATTAGAACTTTAGAATTATTATTCGAAATAAAATTGAATGTTTCCATATATCTTTATCATGATATTCCACATTTAAGTAGTTAAGCCATATATGATAACGTTCAAGCAGTTTTATTTTGAAATCATAAAGATTACACTCTTTCAAGTCAATAATTGAAATAAATATCTTCTAAGTTGTATACAAAAACAGAAAAATTTGCGGATTTCTTATGAAATGATTCTGTTTGCACAGTTTCACATATGGTACGTAGATAACGAAACATAATTGAAGAAGTTGCGAAACCTTTCTTCTCTTAATGTTTTTTATCTCTAATTCTTTGATCTTAACTTTTTGCAGTCTTTTGGAAAATTAACCATTAACATCAGTGAACCAAATCAATTACAAAATAATGGTGGTAAATTTAATAAATATCTTTAAAATGTGTTCTTGTAAATAAATTTCATCTGGCTTGACTAATTGATTTTCCGATGATAATAGACACAGTTGAGTAAATAAGTAAATATTTTATTTAATTCACACCGGTTTTTTTCGCATAAACAGATGTAGTCGGTATATGGAACATAGCCAGTTATTTTCATCTATCACTGCCTGTGCCAGTTGACGAATTAATTTTCTAGAATATTGCAACCAGTATCGGGGTTAATACAGGCTTTTTAGTCGTTTCAATTAATTCAGCTTTTCAGTATTAACTATGGATTTGCGCATTACGACGACATTGTTAATCATCAGCAAGTGAAATATTTCCACTTTGTAATAGATTGTCCATGTTAACTAATTTTAAAACTATGCTTTTAATATTGGCTTTAGATTGTTAAAGTGAATTAGTTCTGTTTTGGTAGAAAGTTTAACAGATAAAGTCTTTAGAGGAGTTTATATTTTGATGCATCGTCAGAACCGAAGCCCATTTTAATTCTATACCTTTGATGTGTGTATTGATGAGATTATTTAATGCTATAGTTTCATGATCGTATAAGTCAAAATTAACATCCATGATAAGCTATCAGATCAATACTTGTACCATATAACAACGTTATGGGGGTTATACATTTTGTTTAAAAGATATTCAGCCCCTAATCAACATAAAGCATCATGTTCTTTTGATTGATGTGGGGTTCCTCGTAATTTGTATCTAATGTCATTAAACTGGCAATCAAAGAACATTATTTCATCTGGTGTTGCTTTAGGTAACTGTTTTTATGAAGATGAACATGATAAATGATATTGTTATTGATGTAAAGCAGCTGAAAAATGCTATGATAAATGTCTTTGTTACTCTGTTTGGCATGATAACAGCCAATTATAATGGATACAATTTATTGACAAATTATGTTTGTCTGAAGGTAATGTGTATTCAATCGCAGAAAAAAATTCATTAATTGTGTTTTGAGCTATGTTACATGATCCATTTGAATTTGAATGGATGAGTATTACAGTAGACCTTACGATTCTGTGACTACAAATGACATTGTCAATTCTATTGGTGAATTAATTCATGATTTCCTTCAGTTTGATATTAATCGCAAGTGATATTGTTGTAGAAAAGAAATATACATATATGTTTTATTATTGACCTTGAAAACTAATGATTTCATTGTGAAATTGTTTGAGGTATAGTGACAACATCCTGGTTGTATTAGTTCGATTCACAATCCGGTTTCACAATAGATAAAGCACATTGTTTCATTTTTAATGCCATGGATATTTTTTAGTCCCATTTTTAGAAAAGGCTTCTAATGAAAAGCTCCACAGATTTAAATTATGGCCAAAAAAATCAGATTTTTTTCTCTTAGGATTAACTTTCACTAATGGCCTTTCAAACATTGCAACAATAAATAAAAATGTTCTAACTCACTACTAAGCAATCCCAAGAAACATGTTAAATGAAAGGTTCAAGCAGTCTCATACATGTAAACAGACAGCACACAAAAAGAATCGGGTGAACTGTTTTCTTCAGTCATAAAGGCGAACTCGGATCTTAGAAAATGATAAAATACAAACATACTAATGAACCTTTTGATAACAAACTGTGTGGTATCATGAGAGTCACAAAATAAACACTCTTAAATGGTAAATTGACAACCTCAGACAAACAATTATGGCATAAGGGACGGGACAGCAGATTCATCTGACTTTAATCACTTCATAAAACATCCCTAGCCATCGAGCTATTTCGGTTTATAATAGCAACCTCCCTGAATAAACATTTAAATGTTCAATATTGTATTGCATAACCGAACACGTTCTTAACGGTTATTGCTAAACGCATTTTCAAGAACCTAAATGTAGTTTTAGTTTCAATTCGACATCCCGAGAGCACCCTAAGCTTTGATTACTTCTTGTTACAAAGATTCAGTTTTCAATAGGACCGATTCTACCTGTCCCATCGATGGCAATTACTCATTATTGATCCCTACATGTCAAAATAATTTCGAATAATGTATGTAATGGTCTATTTGCTTTATTATGGTATAGAAATGTCAATGTCTGAGGGTCAAGTCAAGCGTGTCATCATCATCACAAAGATAACAAATGTAAAAAAAACAAATGTTATATGTATTTACATGCTGATGAGTTATTGAGGTTTATAAAACAAATTAACTCAACGTACTTTCGATAATGATACAGGGGAAATCATTGTAGTGTTAGCTCATGCGTGGCAGTCCTTTTTTGAAATTATTCTTGAAAAAGAAACGATTTAAAAAATGGTTAACTCTAAATTTATTTTATTCAAAAGATCAACCCTAATTCCTGAATCAGCAACCTTTATTTAATTTGTTTTTAGCTTCAATGCTTTTTCACGAACATGAATTTTTAAATTTACTGAATATTATCACACATAATTTACCCAGAATTCCTGAATAAAAAAATCACTTCGGTATAAAGCCCCCCACAGAGAATCACATTAAGATTATATAAAACTGATTTGACAATAATTATATGTTTGTGAAATCATTATATCTTCTTCTTGTTGAATTCAAGAAGAAGAAAAAGAAAACTGTCAAGAGATACAATATGAAACATTTCATGTTGATTGAAATGGGTATAACATCGATGAAAAACGACTCAACTGACTTGTCAGTGGGTATAATGATTAATGGTAGATGATAGATGAGACTATAAGTTTTCTTTGGACACTACATCCTCGATGAGAGAAAGATGAAAGAACCAAACTGGCAACAAAGACTGCATGACCAGTTTAACCAATGGAAGGTCATTGTATCAAACGCAGCGACATCTATCTTTAGGATTTTATTCACTGATGAAGCGTACGCGTCTGCACTCCTCTCTTTTGATACATTTGACACATCACCAAGTAGTATTTATTTTAGCAATACTTGCAACGATAATGAGTAATACTAACATGACACGAAAACAAAATGAAAATGCTGCTTTCTGGTTGGTTCCTCATATCCATTTTGGAGAAATTATTTCGCAAACTGCTCTGTGTGAACTTTTTTTTAAAAATGTTTGCATCGACTGTCAGACCGATCATCCCTGCATCGACTGTCAGACCACGGCACAATGGATTTCAAAATCAAATATATTACCGTCCATCTTTAAACCTATTATTTTGATGAAATAAAGCAGATAGATCTTTTCTGGGTTTCATTTTTGGGTTGATTGTGGTTCAAACTTTACCCCTTAATTCAATTTTTCACACAGCTAGCTTAATTACCGTAATTGCAATTCCTCGAATGAACAGAAGCGACTCTTAATCACAAGTGACCACATTTCCTAGCACAGTGTCCTCAACTATGACAACATATAAAGCTTTCTTGTCCGTTCACTAGTAGCGTGAGGAGTATCTACTTGTAGTGAACAACTACTTATTAGAGTAAAGTCCCTTTATTGGGTCAGTCCATGTCGGTCTTGTAGGGTTGATAGGTTGATTTATGTATTTACCTGAAAATCGTAACTCTGACATTTTAGAAAATATATATTCTGTTGACATTATCCTCAATGAAATAAAAATGAGCTGTATTTAAAATTCTTTTAGAGTATGTTTTGATAATTTTTATTGAAGAGTGTCTTCTTTTAAATGGAACTGTTTCATAGTTTCACAAGCAAGTGGTCTGTATTGGTTTGACCTAATAACATTGTTATTGCGCAAGGCAAAGTAGTTTCTCCTATTTTTCAAATTAGTCATGTTAGAATGGGGATAAATCCATTCTTTGTTTAAATCTAATTTCAAAGGATGGATTGCAAGGATGGATTTATCTTCTAATTCCCTCACAGTTGACATCTCAACACAGGTTTTGAAGGCTGTAATTTAACAAAGCACTCTGTAAAGATTATTAGAATTATATAGAATATGATATATATATGAACTCATTTATGAGGATTCCTTCTGAGCCAACATATTAAGTTTCACATGACATCATCGTCATATATATGTGTAACTTTCAAGTTGATTATTTTATTTCGTAACGAAACCCCAAATTGAATTTATAATAATTTCAAATTGTATTTTGTTTGCCATGATGACAACTTAAACAAACTACATTAAGGTAACATAAAACTCATTTGACAGCAGGTGTTTTGATAACTACAAGATTTGCTTTCCTGTTGAATTGAATTTTTTTTTAAATTGCCAAGAGCTACAATATTGAACCTTTCTAGTACATGCAAAAGAAAAATCAATCGCTGGAAAAGAAAATGGCTCAAATGGGACTTGTCTATTGGTATATTGATAGATGAATGATGAGGGTATAGGTTTTCTTATACATTTCTACATACATTCTCAATCGCAAAATATGAAAGGGCCAAATTGACGAATAGAAAAAAATCAATCGAGCAGTGATAATTGGTAAGTCAACAATAATTGACTCTTGAAGGCATATGGAAAGTCACAGCAACATTTTAATTAAATAGATTTACAAAAAATAGTCTTCAGCTATGCACTCTGAATTTCTTTGAATTTCCATCATTGTCCCTTGACAAATGAATTTATAAGTAATTGGCTTTAATGAATTTGACCGCATAAATTATGACAATTCCTTCTAAAACCAATCCAAAAAATAGTAATACTTATCCCGTATTCTAAGCCTCAAATCACTGCTTCTACGTCTGCCTGATTTATACATTTACGCTTAATGGTGCGTTAATGAAGGAAAAACTAACAGATTAAAGTGACAAGGTTAAGAGTGGTTCTTGAGATTAAAGTTGGTGCTGAGAGTTTCTTTGAGATCTTTAATGATTTGAAGAACGTTAGAGGAGTTCTGGTCTCGATTTAATTACTCTTTATGTCTTAATGTCTTTATTGTGAGTTTGCAAAGAACTGTTGAAGTAAAATCGATTTAATTATTTTTTAGGAAGATCGTAATCGTTTTATAAATCTTATTTCAGATTGAAAACAATGTTTCAAATTAAGTTCATTCTGTTAGATTTTTTCTATCAAAATGTAAGCATTACGAAAAACATGAATCTCTTTCCAACATTTTTTTCCATCTATTTCTCACTTATGCAAAAAAAGTTTATATTCAAAATAATGATGGCTGGGAGAAAGCGTGAATAGAAGAATATTAGATTATGAAACCTTTTGATTGAAGTGGAAACATCTCAATCTCCTCTTCTTAAAACCATGACCAAATAAATATTTTAAGAATGGAGATGATTTGTTCAAAATAGTTTGGAAGCAAAAGATAAAGTAAAGATTTCTGTTAAATAAGGTTTATATAATATCCCCAGTTAAATCTCTCTCGTAATTATGTATTGATTGTGCCCAAGTTTTGAAACATAATCAGAATTAACGCAACAATAGTACATGTACTTTTCTCAACAAGTGTTTTAAAAGGGATTATTGTAAGAAGTGCACTCTTTGTAAAGTTTGCTTTATTGATTCATTATCACCAATATGTTCAGGGATTTAAATTTCGCATGTTTGCTGATTTTCATCTACAATAAGACAAAGGAAGGATTTTTTTTTAAATGGGCAGAAAACGTTTGATCTTATGTCCATGAAGAAGTGAGAATTTCAAATCAACAGCGAGAAGGACAATTATTCACAAACATATGCTAGCTTGGGAAAGTATTATTGTAAAGTTTAGAAATCTGCGTTTTTACTTACTCGATCGTTTGAATTGTATAAGTGCAAAACAAACTGCCAATTTGTTATATGTCAGTATGCTTCAGTGAAATCTATATGCAACAGGTGATGAAATCATTAACTCGAACTTCAACTATGGTGTCCTTGCAAAGGTTAATGCTTTTAATAAGATAAAAATTTGACAGTTTTATGCTTCATTTTATTGTTCATGAGAAGTAGTAAGAAGTAATTTAGATTTATGTTAAACGCACAATAAGAGTCAATAATCTTGATAATGGTGGAATCTTGTAACCTAATGTAATACCAGATGGACAAATATAATCCCTCATCTACTCATTGAGTTATCTCAAGATTATAAATACATGACAAATGGGGCATGGCTCTATTAACCTTTCATTACCTTTCTCAAGATTGTTTACAAATAGATATATGTTAATAATGTAACAATTTTGTAGTTTTTAGACACTTTCAGGATCTCACTGTCTCTTACACATCCAATGTCTATACTTACACTAGCTAAATCAAAATAAATTTAACCTGTGTAGAAAACTGATAATCTTGCGATTCAAAATATATTATGAATCAATATTTTGATGAAGTATCTAATTATCTTCTTCAGATAAAAAGTACAATTACCCTAACTTTGTTTATCCCTTCTCGCGATCCCTTTCTATTCGCATTATGTGCTAAAGTTTCTAATTACAATCTATGATTAACACTGCGAGGATCATCTCCCATTGTTAGTTGATAATAAAATGGTTCCATTGTATTGCAAATATATTTCATGCATGACAACAATTAAGGTACAAAAGAGTATCTGCTGTGTGAAAATGTTTATTAATTGAAAGGTTATACATGGTTCTCTTGCAATGAGGAAAAATTTGAAACACCTTCATGCATTACTGCCTTTGACGAATTAATGTTGAAGAATAAACAATATGCAAAACTATTTATAAGTCATTCAAATTCATCATGTGGAATTCATCAAAGTATTACACTTAAACAAGAAAATTCATATGTTATTTTGTTATGTTTCCGAGAAAAACTTCAAATGACAAGAATCTGACATTATGAAACGATATTTTAATTAGTTCTCGTTCAAGAGCTAACCAATCTGTCATTGAAATTGAAATTGCTGAAATTAAAAGATGTTAACAAGTTGTTTTCTTATTCAGATTAATGCATATAAGCGTATTCTTTATCTAACATGAAAAGTCTTATGAATAATTGATTTTGAATTACCTGCTTATTATTGAGAATACATGGATTATTATTAAGATAATTGGTTTTCGAAAACGAAAATGAAGAAGGGAAGGAAAACGAAATAATCTAAATTCATTTTAGAAAATTGAATTTATTGTTTGTAGAAGATAGTAGAACGATGGTGTTTAGCCACACCAAGACATTGGATTATGTTAAATGGAATATTATGATCATAGTCACATAATGCATGTACTTTGCGAAGGCATGCTATGCATTTTGCTAAGGTCTTCATATATTATAAAAAGTTTGTCATGGGTATAATTTATTCGTAACTTATTGTACCTGTTGTAGTCGTTTAGCTGAACGGATACTTCAAAGAGTTTCAGTTGTAATGGTTTTTCTTGTTGATGGTTTTAATTTCTTTAATAAATGGCTAGGAAAAAACTTTTAGTGAAACTGTGAGATATTTTTACATGTCACTTAGATGTCACTGCCCTATTCATTTACACCTCTTGTTCATTATCAATATCAAATCAGTATCAATATCACATCCAAAGAGTTCTTTTATCTCATACACAGACATGTTGAAAACCGAGGCTAAATGAAACAAACCAAAGACAAGCATATCAACACTTCACTTATAAGATAAATAGTTGCATTTGTAAAATATACGGGATTCATTGTTATTCAACACCCGCATATTTAAGCGTCTAAAACCGACGGCGTTAAACGCTTAAAGTTTACAAACGCAACTATTTATCGATATTGTAACATGACCGTTAGTTATTAGAAGTTTAAGAGCGAACTCTGTGTTTGCGTACTTATTTTTGTGTGGAAAGAACTTGCGACTGTTCTATTTCTGTAAGAGGTGTGATAAGTTGTAACCTATGTGAATTCCCAGCATAATTTACATTACAAAGATCGTACTAATACTAAACAGTGGCATTCGTAACAGCGAGAACTTACAACATACTTGTTTAATTTGAGACCAAAATCAACAATTATAACGCTCGTAAAAAATATCGTAAAACCCGTACTAAAGTCTTAAACTAGCCTAAGACCATTGTGACAGCGACGCAAACATTTTGAGGTCAAGAAGGTTGGCCTTTGTGACGTCATAACTTGGGAACGGCATTCGAAAGAAGGCGGCCGCATGAAACTTTGAGGCAAACTTGGACTAAGTCAGCCAGTTGAAAATATTTTCGTTCTTCAAAAATAAAATCATATCAAAATTTATTTGTATTATCTACCGGTAGACACAATATAAAAAATGACAAAGACAACTGTCAAATCTGAGTACGGCACGAATTTTCTAAGAAACTGAAAAATTAAATCTTGAGTCGGGCCGGCACATGTGAACATTTTGTATCAATTCGCGGTGATTCTCCTAATTCTCCTCTAATTTGCGGGTATTCATTGTCATTCAACAGAGTAATTTTTCAAATCAACCAATCAGAATCGAGAATACAAAATCGAGAGGACCTTTCAAGAATTGTACCAACAACAAACATAGTTTTGATATACCTTCATAACAACATATCGCATATAATGTTAATCTTCTTTTAAATGATTGCAATAACACATTTCTTTAATGTTGAGTTTTATTGTAAAAAAAACAACTAATTTTTAATAATTAAAGCTGTTCAGACAACCACGGTATTGGCAAACCGAACCAATTTAATCCTAGTTATAAGCTACCTTTAAAATCCTACCTGTCAGATAAGCTGTACTTCTATATCTCAATACAACTAAGCATTTCGAGTTTGTTGTCGACTATTTAGGATTATACATGCTTAGGGCGGCTATAGTCCACAGTTATGACAGTTCCGAAAGCAACCAGATTCACTTGGCTTCACTTTTAGTTACAAAATCTGAAAATTGCCTAACGTTTCCATTTATGTTACTAGTTATTACAAAAGAGTAATCCATCATTTGCAAAATAAACCTACTGAGACATTTTCATTGGTACAATAATAGTGGAGAATATCAGCACTCTAACATTAAAAACCCAAGTCATCAATGGGAAATTAGAGTTATAACTCCAAAATGGCGACACAGAATCGTATTGGGTACATTAATTGGCTGCTGAGTATACTAAATGGAGACGACGAATATAAGGTTACAATCAAACGCGTCTGTGCTTCTCTTCTTCAAGGTATAAACTTAAAACTTCAAATTCATTTTAATATTGAACATTATACCGAGATAAAACCATCATATTCCTTTGCATTATTTCTCATTGCAACATAAGCACTGACCTTTATAGTTTCATTTTTGGGATTATTATAATTATCAATAATTCATTCTTTACCAGACCAGAAAACATAGGAATCCCAATCCTCCCACAAACTAATCCCCAATTCAACCTTCAGTTTGATTTACACATTTTGCCCTTAATGTTGCGTGTACTAAGGGGAAATTGACAAATTAAAGCATCAAGGTGGAGAGTGTTTCTTGAGATTTACAGAGTGGTTGAAAGTTTCTTGAGACCTTAAGAACATTTAAGTAGTTTTAGTTTTGATTTTAGAGTTCCTTAGTGCAGGCCAAGTCCAGATTACTTCCATCCTTCAGATATTTTGTTTCGATTGAGCCTACTTTCCATGTGAAAGTTATAGCGTTAACTGGGGATATTTCTTATTAAGAGTTTGCAAATGACTTGAAATAAAGAAACGAAAGTAGGTTGTAGTTCCTTATAGAGTTCCACTAATAGGATGGCATTTTTTTAAAATCATTATAATTTCATTCCAAATATTTTGTTAAAGTTATTATATATGTACAGACTTAGTCATTAGTAATTGAGGTTGAAAAGTTAGTTGTTAATTACTTCACAACTTAATGCACCGAAATCTGATGCAATATTATACCTTTTTATACCGGCATTACCATACGACTCTATTTTCTCAACATTAAACAATTAAACAAGTTTGTGACTGTATCCAATATCTATCTATTCTTCTCTCCTCTTATTCACAATTCATTCAATATTCTCTTTACATGAGATTTACATCAATAGACGAGTACTAAATTGGAGACTTGTTTGAGGAGAAAAACATCATCACAATATCCTCGACATCTGTTTGAATAAAATGAGCAAATAAATGTTTCAAACTTGAGATGATTTGAGATAAGACATATGTAATCATTTCCATTGAACAAGGATTTACCGTAAATCCTCTGTAAAACCACAAGTAATTATTTATTGATTTAGTACTTAGTTGTTAAATCTATCAGAATTTACATTTTACAACCGGTGTTTGGAAAGGAATTACTGTAATGATTTGTACTATAAAAAGTAAGTTTGTTTTACTGAATCATTCTCATTAAATTCACAAATTAAGTTTAGTATTTTGTCTTTTTACATTCCAAAACTTGTTTCACGAACGAAGGTCCTGCAGAAATTTTGCAGAAAACGAAGAGATTGTATGTACTTTTTATAAAGTTATCAAAAGGAGAATTACATAAGAAAACATTTGTTCGAAAAAAACGTTCTAGCACATAATGCCAGTTAATAGTTTTCATCAATACGCAGCCAAAAACGTCTCTTGCGCTAGGTGCTATTAGTTACAATGTTGTAATATAGCTCATGAGTATATATGGATACTAGTGTTCAAAGCAAACGTTGTATGTCTCCATAGAAGGAGATTTACATAAGAAAACATTTGTTTGAAATAAATGTCCTGCATTTTATTAAGTGCCGGTTAATCGTTATCTTTTATTCGCACCCAAAAACGTCTCTTGCATTAAGACACAGCAATTGAACTTCATAGTTTGTTGCTGAATGCGAGTCGTCTCATTGGCTGGTTAGATAACTAGCGATACGAGGGTTTGGGCTTAAAAGAGATCATGGTATTAGGAAGGAGCGAGAGCGCATTCATATACGCTGATTTAGCAGAATGGTTGAGTAATAGATAGTAGCTTCAAGCTCCTTGCATAACGACATTTCACTGGCTGAAATAATAACAGGTGAATAGCATAGCAACGTATATCAAGCTGCCAGCCATACGAGGGATTAAGCCCGAAAGAGATGAAGATATTAGGAACGAGCTGAGCGGATTCATAAACGCTGATTTAGCAGGCTGTTTTTGTTAAGAAAAAAAGAGGTTATGTAATTTCCAGCAGTTTTTTTAATCAAATACATTTCTATGTCAATTACTTTGTGGTTGACAATACATAGGGTCAATTAATTAAGAAGTTTATTAAGAAGGATTAAACATTGATTTAGAGGAATAAAACCTGCTATATAACATTTTTAGCCAATAGCAAACATCTATTGATATTAAATGCAAACACGACATTAAACCAATAGGTTTTAAGCAAAACAATGGAAACCTTATACAGTTGCGTAACTATACAACCTAGTTGAAAGAAGTGTGTTTGCGTCAGAAGAGAAACTTCTTTCATTAACTTCTGCTTTTACGTAAAAACTTATGAATATATATATTAATTCTCTAATACGTTTTAATTCTCTCTACATTCATTTTAGTTGATTACATTCATAAGCTAGACTTCAAACCATAGAAATCAGAATAAGATTGTAAAGCAAAACGTAATTCTTCAACCATTAATGCACGGATATTTGTCTTATATAAGGTCACATTGAATGGTTCCTTTTATATCAAGCTATTAATAAATTCCTTAAAGATGCTTAATCAAGTTTGCATTCATATCAAAGCCTTTCTTAAATAATGCGTATTCAATTAAATGGTTTCGTAGGAAAATTATTCAACAATATTTTGACATCAAAATCAGAAGTTTTGATCGACGACAAAGTTCTTATTCTAACTTTGAAGTGTACAACCCTCTTAAACTTGCCGTAGCTGTAAACGAACCGACAATCCGTCATTGTTATTTGTGTATTTGGATTTACCATGAAATGAGAGCATGGAGCCTTTGAAGCGATTATTGTTGCTAAATTTCCTATATGTTCGGTTTTTCTTATTTAAGTCCTTTTTACTTCTTAAGAATTACTATTTTGCGAGTTCATTCACGGCAATGATTGTCAATTGCACAATTGCTATGGCGACGCACGCAAATGCATCTTCCCGTCGAAGCAGTGTTGCGCGGCTGATGTTTGACTGAAGTTAGATCATAATTCTTAATGTGTTTCATTCCAAAGTCCTTTGCGCGGTCCTGCCTCTAATACGCCCCTTTCTATTAATAGCAGTAAACTAATATGGAGATGCCGTTTCTTAACTCGTGATTCAGTATGCGGCAGGAAGTCACCTTTCAAACTCGCATTTTATCCAGCAATGACTTGGGTAACCCACCTATCTAGCTAGTCACGCCTGATGTTGCTGAACTTCACTGATAGCAGTCACAACACGCTTGATTACGATATTTTTTGTATTTTGCTTTACTAAATGTGTCGAAAGGAAACATCTTTATCAGTAAGGAAATGTCCCATTTGGAGAACGCCGAGAGAATAATTGATTGCTATGAAACAAGATTGAAATGGAAATTCAGTTAAAGTCTTTCGAATGAAACCAGGATGAGGAACTCTTCCTCCCTTATAGTTCTATCATGACTGTTAATGTGGAATTGATTGTAAATTGTCAGTACAGAAGAGTGCAATTAAACTGGCCAAGATTTTTCAGTTACTGAAGATCCTGCCAACCTGTCTCTTATACAAAAATCTAAAATCACTAATGGTTCATACTCGGACAACAGGGTAAGTTGAAAAAAATGACTAAACCTTTATCATACTGTTGTGTTACGTACACATACTAGAAAAGGATTTTAAAGGTTCTGTAATGCGAATTGTCTTTACATTCCTTGAAACTCCACTTTCAGTTTGATAATCCCTTTGCCAGTGATTTTCATAACAATCTTACTGAATAAGATTCAAATTTCGATTTAAGCGCAAATAGAATAACAAGAGAAAAGATGAATGTCTAGGTATAAGCTGGAATTATCGGTGTTTTGCACTGACAATTGAAATAGCTCAGATATACTTTTTATAAATGCATTTTCTATTTGAAGGAAGATTTGCGCTCTAAGTGTATCGAAGCATGTACATGTCCCACATATCAGCAATGCTTTTAAATACTTTTAAATGGACTTACTTTTAAGAAATGAGAAACTGTTTTACTTATAATTTCTTTGTCGGTGCACGTGAAAGAAATTTGCCACTACTGTAAATCACACATGCATGTTTATTCTTTATTGTACATGGGCCATTTTACGAAAAACTGTTTTGAGGCATGTAACTACTATATAGCAGCTATTTGGGAGGTATAATAATTGGTAAATTGTATGAACTTTGCTAGTTCTTTACTCTCTCTACACATCAGTGTGAACGAATAGCAATTGATCATGTAAAATTTTTGAATCTATATGAAACCAATGAGTGCTTATTAATCGTGTAACATCTTAAAAGTAAACAAACTGAAATCTTTACACTAAGAAGTTCTTTTATCAAAATAAAAAAAATAACCCGTCTGGCATTTAGGTAAAAATTAATTTAAGTTTCAATAGAGTCAAAATTTGACCTTACCTATTGCATGGTGCTATTCAGATTTTTCACTAAAATTTAAAATCATTTGTAAATCTAATTAACGGTGATTTATTCAGTTAGAATTCGTTGGCAACGCCTTGAATCCCGGTATATACTCTGTACAGTTTCAAATATATAGCTTCCATGCTCCAGTCAAGCTGTAAAATGTTTTATTTGACTTTTGATTGTCAAGCTACCTGTATACTTATTTTGATTAGTTCTTACATTAAGATGTTTCTACGTGGCTGAAAACCAAACCTTTGCAAATCGTAAATAGTTAGAATGGAATATTCTATGCAACCATGCCAGTTCTATTGGTATGTCATAATTATCAAATGTTCACAATTACACACAAAAATCACATACCATGTTTGCTTTGAACTATTACTTTCATGCATGTTTCCCTCATCATGAGCTACATAAAAAAAAATCTTTTTTGAGCTCTTTTTGTCAGGGAAACAAACAATTCACGATTATCTTATTAACTGCCGAGCTTTTCCAATTTTCTGCAGAACATTCATTTTAAGTAGTGCTGTGGGTAAAAAGAAGAAAAATACCAAAGTCTATTTTTGAATTTGTTAATGATGAATAATCAGTAAATCAAACTTGCAATGAGTATAAATCATTTAAGTAATTCCTTTCCAAACACTTGTCTAGAAAAGTACATGTGCCATTTAAGTGATAAATCTGATTAGATTAAACAACTCGGTAGGAAATCAATAAATAATTACTAGGGAGTTTGCAGAGGATTTACGGTAAACCTTTTTTCAATAGAAATAATTACAACATTCCTGAAACCACACAGAATAAATCAGTTTATGTTTTAACATTATTTGCTCATTTCATTCAGGAGGAAGTCGAGGAGATTTTTAAGATTTTTCTCCTGTTATAAATGTCTACTCTAATTCTCTTCAACTGATGTATGAACATAGCTACAAATGTTGAACACATTGATAAATATTTTAAAAGAGCCAGTTAAAACAAATATTATTGGATAAAAAGATAAGTCATTTCAAAACGCATACTTCTTGAACTTTGTAGGCGTTTTAGTAATTCTGGTGTAAAAAAGTTTAATTTTGCATAATATCTTAGTGTATTGAATAACGGAGTAACAGCTGACTTTCAACCTCAAACTTGAATATGTTTGTACATAGAAATACATCAACACCACAGTGAGAATGCTGCCGTAATGACTTCATAATATGCCTTCATATCATTATTATATCGACACTGTTGTTACTCGATAAAAATCTATAACCTGCTTTCTTAATTTTATTTCAATAGGTCGTTGCACATCATAAATATATTTTCTCGGTTATTGTTTTAAACGTGAGAAGGTGGCTTAATCAATACTCAATCTCTGAAGGAATAAAATAATGTGGGGTTGACCTGCACTAGGAGATTTAAAATCAAAACAAAAACTACTTCAGTGCCCTTAAGGTCTCACGAAACTTTCAACCACTCTTTAAATCTCAAAAACCAGCCTTAACCTTTCCCTTAAAACTGTCATTTTTCCCTTGGTTTATGTGATTCCAGTTTCATTGAATTGACAGGTTATGGTCTGGTATAGAATACATTTTCATAATCAGTTTAATACATTAAAGAATACGTACCGTACTGCCAAAACTGACCCTTTCCATCAGAATGCTTATTTTGTAATACGCATTCATGCAAATGAATATGATATTACCAATCAAGGGATAATATACTACATAAAAACCGATCTCAAGTATCTACGTCTAATTGAATAGGGGCATAGACATTATGGGAGTGATTGTAACCTTATAGGCGTTCGTTGTCTGCTATTGATACCACCATTTAATGTACCAAACATAATCTTTGTTGCCATGTTGGTATTTACTCTTTAATTTCCAGCTAATACTATTTGCGTGTAAGAAAGCTGATATTCTCTAATATTTAATATACTCATTAACAAGTCTCAATTAAGTCATTGTCAGTTTTCAATTTCAATTAATTTATAACATTTAGAATTGAAAAATTGCCAGTTTTCAAATGAATTGTCCATAGTTCAACAAAGGCAAATCTAGTTAGGCTAGAAGTACTTTCAAATCTAAAAAACCAGGCACGTCTGGTCTGTAGTTGTCTATAGTTTTTATGAGATGATTTGGAAGCTAACAGTATTTTTGAATAATTCATGCACTTAAATATGGTGATATTTATCAAGGGAAAGTTTACCGTAATAAACGAGACCTGAAATATCTATAGCTTTAAGAAGAGAAGCAAAATCGCTTTAGAAGTGATTGTAAATCATATAACCATTCGTCGTCTCCATTTCAAACCCTTTGTTGCAATTTGATGTACACATTACAATTTTTTGTCGCCAATGTTAGGATTATCAGTTTCGATTCCTCTTGATGATTTGTGGTCATAGAAGAAAACTGATATCCTCAGCTATTGCATTGATTTACCCATTAAAAAGTCTAGTCCTGCCATTACCCTCTGAGGGATTGCCCTTATGAATAAACTTTCTTAGTTTTAATTGTTTGCTTTCAAATGAATTGCCATGAAATGATAAAGGGTTAATGTAAGTTTTATCCAAGAAAGGTACTCCTTGGACTTTTTCAGTGCTAGATGCCCAAGATTGACTAGTCTGTAATTGTGATTTAGGAAGCAATCTATCACAACCACAACTATTCTCAATACTCATGAAGGCTCCCTAAGAGTTGGTAATGGCTGAGAGAGGGTTTTTGGTGCTATTTACAACATGAACAAACATCTAACCATCTGATACCTATAAACGTCTCTTTACCGACAAGCATGAGGATAATTTACATCAACATTTGAGTTAATATCTATAAGAAGTAAACGAAAAGGTACTTAGAGATTTCAAACTTTTGTTTTCTTTTTTAAAAGCTTTGCATTTGTCTCTGAGAGGCTACATACATAGTGCCAGAGTTATATTGAGATGCATATTAGTGAGGTCTGTTCGTACTATAATAAGTAGTTTATTCATGAGTCAGAGGCCATGGGCCCAAATGACATACACTTGAAATACACATAGTAATAGGTATACAAAAACAATACATTACATTACAATACAATACAATACAATACAATACATACATATATACATACATTCATATATACATACAGTCATACAGTTATACATATAGTTATACATCTAGTTATACATACAGTTATACATCTAGTTATACATACATTTATACATCTAGTTATACATACAGTTATACAGTTGAAATTTGGAGTTTGGAAGCATGATATATAAATTTTGATAAATTTGTTATTGTTTCCACACTTTTTGTCGACATCAAATTTTGGAAATTTTCCTTACAAGGGTTCAAGAAGTATTTAGTGGGTAGGTATCTTATTCGTAGTTGTAGATAGGCTGGGCATACCAATAAAAAATGATATTCGTTTTCCACAAAGTTGATTCCATGTTGTAGACAATATTTACATAATCGTTGTTCTTGGTCCAGTCCAGTATGTCTTCCAGTTTCGATTTTTAACTTATGACATGAACATCTGAATCTTGTGAGTGCTCGACGAAAGGCAGTGCTTTCAATTCGCAGTAGATACATTTCAACATTTAATGTACATTTAAAAGTTGCATAGGCAGTCAATTTAGAAAGTGAATTTATTGAGTTGTGCCATCGTTGAAAATTACAGTCAATCAAGCGTTGTTTGAATTTACAAAGAAAATGTTCCATGTTCCCAACATCTTGAGCTATCCAACAGTATCCAAACCCATGTTGAAATAATATGTTCTTCACATACGTTACCCACGACACACGGTTGACTTCATTAAGATCCCATAGCATATTATACGTTTGTTTTGGTAATCTTTTATCATCCATCCTTATTATTTTTATCCAGTATTTAACACATTTTGTAGTGTAGTTTGTATACAATGGGCGTCTTCCTGTTTCTCCTAATACGGCATCATTTGAGGCAGAGTTTGGGAGTGACAAGATACGTTTAATGAATTTGGTATGAACTCTTTCGATGTGTCCAGAATAATGACATCCCCATATTTCTGCTCCATACAGCAACACAGGGAGAACAATTGAATCGAAGAGTTTTAAGGCAGTGCTTATGTTGAGCCCTCCGCATTTCTTATGAATTCTATATATCAAAAGGCATATCTTCTCTGCTTGTGTTGCTAATGTCATGATACTTTTAGTCCAGACGAGTTTGGGTGTGAATATCATTCCGAGATATTTATAACATGAAACTATTGATATTTCTTTGCCTTCGTAATACCACTTCTCATTTCTTCTTAACGTGCCTCCATTTCTAAAAACCATAACTTGGGACTTTTGTAGGTTCAATTTAAGACCCCATTTTTTACAAAACACCGAGACACAATTTATCTGTTCTTGAAGGCGACCAACAGAGTCTGAAGAGTTTGCAACGTCATCGGCATATAGAAGAGATATGAGGTTGGGGTATTCCTGTGATATGAATATTCCTCTGCAATTTGCTGCGTCCATTTCGTTCACAAGTTCATTAATGTATCAGGAAAACAGGAGTGGTGATACCATACACCCCTGTCTTGTGCCGATACAACAATTAAAGAAATCTGTAAGGCCGTTTTTAGTTTTTATGCAGGATGATAATTTTTCATACATATTTTGTAGTACATGAAGTACATTTCCATGCATTCCATAATTAATCAGGCGGTACCAGAGGTGAGAATGATTGATACAGTCAAACGCTTTTGAGAAATCTATGAAGAAACAGTAGAACCGCCCTCCTCGCTTTGAGAGGTATTTTCGTATAATTCCGTGGAGTGTGAACATATTATCAGTAGTCGAGTAACCTTTATGGAATCCAGCTTGATTTTCATGTAGAATGTTGTTAAACTCAGCCCACTTTTGAAGTCTTTCATTGATAATCTTTGTGAATATCTTACTAATTACAGGGAGTAGAGATATTCCACGGTAGTTATTCACATCATTTATTGATCCTTTCTTGTGGAGAGGACATAATATAGCTTTACACCACTCTGTTGGAAAGTACCCACTTTTTAGAATTACATTAAATAATTTCAAAAGTACTGGTAAGATGATATCTGATGAATATTTCAGAAGTTCCGATGGAATCCCATCAACTCCCGGTGATTTATTACACTTAAGATCTCTTATTGCAGCTTGAATTTCATGAGAAGTTATGTCTGCATTTATGTCACTTGAACCTGTGGGGCATTCGTCACAAATTGTATCATGTATTTGTAGTTTAGTTGTCACGATATTCTCCATCAGAGTTTCTGTCGTAAGAGTATCATTTAAAAGTTTATTGAAATAGTTATACCAATCACTTGGAGCTATAGATGAGGTTGAGGTATTTCTTTTCATCTTTTTAATTTCTTTCCAAGTTTCACTATGGTTGTCCTTTATGTCACAAAATGTCTGGTTTATTTTGATTTTGTATTGCTTCTTTTTCGATTCGCAGATACTTTTAAATTGCTTTCTTGTCAAGACGAAGTTTCTAAAGTCATCTTCTGTGTTCGTATGTCTGAACTGATCCAGCGCCTCATATTTGTCTCCCTTTGCCTTGTCACAATCGTCGTCCCACCACTCGGGCTGAGAGTGGGAAAAAGGTACTCTGTCACGTGACCCGCCGTGTCGTCTGCTCATCGCATGCGCTGCCCGGGAGTAGAATTGGCTAATCAGATTAACAGCATTATCCACATCTATTTCAACTTCTTGTGATATCTCTGAAAGTCTGGTCATTGATTCATTATCTGTTATCAGTTTGCAGAATTCATCCCGATATTCCATATTCCATCTGAAAGTGACATAAGGCGAGGTGGTCGATTCTGTCGGTACACACTTGTCCAGGGAGATATCTATATCACACACCAGAGGGAAGTGATCGCTCTCATCCAAATCTAACACTTGAAAATCCTGTATTTTCTGAAATAAACCTGTCGTAGACATTAAATAATCTACAGTACTATGACCATTATTTGCAGTACATGTATAGTTTCCATTTGCATCACTTGGAAATCTACCATTAACAATGTGTATGTCATAAACTTTACATATCTCATGAAGTCTCCTTCCATAGTTGTTTGTCTCAGTGTCTCTGTTCTTACGCGGTATATTAAAATCATCACTCTCATACCAATCATAGCTTGGTAAATAATCAGCAGTGTCATCACATATAAAATCATCATCTTCACCTGTTCTGCAGTTAAAGTCACCAGTCAGGATGATTTCAGCATCATAATCACATCTTATGTCATACAGAGCGTTCTCCAGTTCATCCATCGGATCTATGTTGTTGACTTGATTGTACTTTGATTGTTCAGGTGAAATATAAACAGTTCCAAGAATGATGTCTGAATCAGTATTAAGTAATTTTCTACTGAACAACAAATACACTGCATCACTAATATGTGGTAATATTCTTTTCACACCTGTTGATAAACTATTCAACACAAGTACACACACACCACCATGCTTATTTTTTTCTCTACATGAAAAATAAACACAGTGTGAAGAAAGAAAGTTGACATAGTCAGTACAAGAGTAAAACCAGGTTTCACATAAACAAACAACATGATATGTTGAGAATAAGTTCATTATGTCTATATTGTTCAAGTGTCGTTTTAAAGAGTGGCAGTTCCATGTGAACAGTTTGAAGGGATTTTTTATATCATAAGTGTTGTGGTCAGTCTCATATATGGTGTTCAAAGGGCCCTGGCCTGCATGCTATTTTATGGGTAGCTTCATCAGTTCATCAGTCTCCAGGTTAATGTCAAACACTATCTTGTTGATAACAAGTTTATCAAACCTGAGAAAGGATTCTTTCCCCTCCTGCCTAGCTTTCACCATATGTGGGATGAGACTCTTCCTCTTTTCCCTTACAGGAAAACTGTAGTCCTCAGATACCTTAACATGTTTGTCCTTCTTTAATTTGTCTCTAGCTGCCCTGAGGACAGTGTTTTTAGTCTTAAAGTGAGAAAGCTTCACAATGATGGGCCTGGGCTTTCCCCCTTGTTTCCTCCTTCCCACCCTGTGTGCTCTCTCTATCTCCACATTCTCATCTATTTGTAATTTACTGCTGAAGACTTCTTTCACAGCATCCTCACATTCCTCCCACGTTTCTCTATCTTGTCCTTCCTTCTCACTGACACCGTAAACAACAATATTGTCTCTACGCGATCTGTTTTCAAGATCGTCAGTCTTTTTGCTAAGTTCACACGTTCTTGTATTTAATGCGTCTGATAAAATGCTTACTTCCTTTCTGAGGGACTGAATCTCAGCTTGTAGTTTAGTCACAATATCACAGAGTTCCGATGTAGTGTACTTATTAGGGCCTGGATTAGTTTCAACGTCGCCACTGCGTATCAGGGTCAACATCGCTAACACAAACAGTGTCGCCATGCACAGCGATATGCATATCGTCCCCGGGCGAAACTTTACCTTTCGTTTTCTTGGGCAGAATGTTCCAATCTTGACTCTCCATGCACTTATATCAACTCCCATCTTCTTTTCAATGGAAGTTTTAGCCCGTAAATTTACTTTAAAACACAAAAACAAATCGCCAATTTCTACTTCGTGTCAACTCCCAGGGGACGTCACTCTCTGTTCGTACTATGGCAGTGGGATGTCTAAGGTCGATTATCAACACAGTTAACTTTAACCTTTAACTTTTACCTGGAAAGTCTTAAAATTTGTTAAATCGCGTTTTTGCAGTGCAATTCAAAGTTTTGAAAATTTGAAACTGAATAATGTTTAAATTTTAGAATTATGTGCATTATGTTGTATTAAAGATATATCATACGCACTCTATGTTAATAGTATTCTGTATAAAATTCAAAGGGTTGATGTAGATGTACTTTTTCCAACAAAATTCCTTTGCTTATGTCATGGGCTTAGTCAATCAACCATTGAGCAAAGTTTTTATTTTCTTGTATTTGATTTTGTTTAATTAGCCTTGTTTAAAATAAGTTTTGTCAAGTGTCTGTGTTTCAGATATCAGGAATCTTTAGATATCTTATCGATATTGATTTGAACAGGGCATTTAATTAATGATTATCAAAGAAAACGAGATCTCGGTGTTGTGTAAAACAACAGAAAATTACGTAAGTTTTAATCTAAAGGTTTGTCAAAGCCGTCTGTCAAAGAAATTGAAAACTATTAACAATGCAACATTTCAAATTTAAATCACTTTGAAGCATTTATACGACTTGCTTTCATCTAAATAGGTACAACAAGTTGTTTACAATTAATAAAATTTGTATGTATATAAGTGAATGCATTATGTGATTATAATCATGATATTCCATTCCATTTCATTCACTCTTTCAAACGTTTAAATTTCAGTGTAAGGACAGGTTACCCTGTTCTTGAGCGTGAAATGATTGAAATCCCATTAGAAAATGACAGATTCTTGAAATTTGAGCTTTGTTTCTGCGAAATGACAAATTTACAAATGCGTTCTCTTGTTTCAGTGCATATTTCGATGATTCCAAATAATAATCTAATATAATTTATGAAAGCATTTTGAATAATGTTGATTCTTTAATATTAACCCATCAAAGGAAGTTCCTTAAAGAGGTGTGTAAGAATTTATAACATATTCACTGGGAGAGCCGTATATATGACCTTTCAGTTAAATAACAATTACAAGATCTACTACTGTCACATTAATTGTCCTCTTATTGTTAAATTATTCAAAATAAATAATAATTGGTTCGTACATTGCGTTCCAAAGTTGGTCGAAGACTTGATTTTCGAAGCTGCAATAACTTTGCTTATAGTTTTATGGCTGATGCTTAAGATAACAATGAAACAAACTGTCCACATTTCCATTTCTTAAAATAAAAAGTTTGTTAGGAGACGATAGATTAGGTTCAATTCCATCACTTATCATAGAAAAATATTATTTGTCACTGAAATTTAAAACAGTGGACCATTTTTTTTCAGTTTAACAATGCAAATTGACTAGTACGAAAAACAGAAAATTCTCACACTTAAAAAAATGCAATAATACTTAAGGAAACTTCCTTCTTGCTGTAAAAAAAGATATCAACTTCTTTACGAAAAATATCAAACATTTCTGTCCAATTATAAAGGAAATTTCATTCCTTAGTCTTAACGTGAATGAAAAGTAGTAAACAACGAAAACTAAAATCTTGAAAATGTTGATGTTAGTTAATCAATCCTTATCATAACAATGAGTGTACACTCTGACAATAATCCCTTTCAAAACACTTGTCGAGAAAAGAACATGGTATTGGCAGTTCTAAGTTAAAATTTTTACCTTAGTGCAGAATCAATAAATAATTACTAGAGATTTAACAGAGGATATAAGTTAAACCGTAGTTCCACGGAAATCATTACAATATCAATATGGCTTAAACTTTATTCAACAAATCGTCTGAAACATTTCATTTTATTTGCTCACTTTAATCAGAAGGAAGTCGAGGCGATGTTTTCGGTTCAAACAAAAGTTTCAACAATTTAATACTTACATATTCATGTTTTCTCAAAGCCATCGTTATTGTGAAAGTGAATTATTTTCATCAGGGAGAAAAGGATAAAGACTAAATACGAATTAATATTTATCATATTGATTACATTGATTACATTGTGTTAAAATATAAACATTTCGATAACACTACTTAAAAGATTTTAGACGGTTAATTTTCATCTCAAATGTAATGGTTTCAAATTATAAATTTTTATCTATTAAACAGCGAGTACATTATTCAGTAATTAATTACATCAATTTCCCTGACGTAGTTTCAACTGTCCTGTTCAAACTCACGATAAAATAGATTAAGCCATTAATTGCTCTTAATATGAGATACGGTGCCTTAATCCAAACAAAGTCTATAAAGCAAAAAGGATTTTTGGCTTGGTTTGCATTGAGGGATATTAAATCGAGACGCCAAGTTTTCTAACGTTCTTCAAATCGTTAAAGATCTCAAAGAAACTCGCAACCACAAGTTAAATGTTAAGAACCACTCTTAACCTTGTCACTTTAATCTGTCAATTTCCCCCTTGTACACGCACCATTTAATGCAAAATGTATAAATCAAACAGATGCAGTGGGAGTGATTTGAGGATTACAATACGCTTTGATAGCGATTTTTATGTTTTGGTCTCCATAAGAATAATTCTCATAATTGATTTTATTCGAGGATTGTTTTCCATGCTTTTTAGCTTTATCAATGTATAACCAAAAAAAATTGTATAACACCGCATAAAAGGCACAAAACATGTTAAACAATCCTTTTAAATACAAAATCATCTTTTTTTATACATTTTCTAAATTATTTAAACAAATCTTGAAAACATGGCGTCTTATTATGCGAAGTTACAGCATAAAAATATATTAATATACCAATTAACAAGTCTCATTAGGGCCAGTTTCTTTTCCAGTGATTGGTTACATTATTGACACAACATGAAATTCTTTCAAACTGGAAAGCAAATCTGGTGATTTTCGAAATACCTGCTGTCAACAGTTTTTCTTGTCTCTTGATGTAGTTGGTTTCAGTTATGATCATGGCAAACAAAACACAATTTGTTCAAGAAAGGGGTGTGATAGCGCAGTGGTTAGCGCGTTACGGATCAAGAGGTCCGTGGTTCAAATACCGCTAGGGGCTTGGCAACTTTGTCTGCAGTAGAGAACTGTTCTACACGCAGTAAGATTTCGGTGTAATACTACACTGAATTACAGCGCAGTATCACCTCTGGTTCGCTAGTTCCAGCAGTTAATCGGCATCTTATCCCATGACGTCTATTTGGGACCCGGCATCTATTTTGTTCAAACTGTCATGCCCCTGGCGTACTGTCGAGACCCGGCCTCTCTTCGAGGAATTATTATGGTAATGTTCACAGCCACAGATATTTACGAAGACAAAAAGAAAGAATTTGCGGTTAACACATCCCTGGTTAACAATGGCTGCATGTGCTCAACGTCAACACAAATATCATCCACTGTTTCTCTGAATTCCGCCAAAGATGCGTTAAGCAAAAACTGGTTCAGATCGTGTTCGATTACGCAATCGAATCATGGATAGTTAAATGTTTATTCAGGGATGTTGCAGGATATAAAAACTGTAGTGTATATCAATTATATAGTACGATCCAGGAGATATTTCATGAAGTAATTAAAGTCAAATAAAGCTGTTTAGTTCCCGTCCTTTATTCCATTATTGTTTGTCTGAAGTTGTCGATTTACAAGTTAACAGTTTTTGTTTATTGTGTGCCTCACATGATAACACAGGCCTTGTCATTGAAAGATCGATGATTTGGTGTTGTGACAAATCTGCGTTAACCTGAGTGGATGTAAACATGCTTGTCAAGTAATTACTATTTTTTATGCTTTTTGTCAAATTGAAAACTTCAGTTTCCTACATATAGTGATTTATCTCATGTTGATTTTACTATTTTTCTTTTTTTTCAGTTACATGTATAAGAATGAATTGTAACTATACATTAGCAATAAAAAGATATATAAGGGTAAATAAAATGGTATTTTTTAGGTTGGAAATATTTTGTTATATAGTTTCAATCCTAATACCAGTGGCAAGTTACAAGCGTTTTCGTGACTTTTTGAATATATAAAACCAAAATTGTAATGATCACCTTCAAATAAAAGACGAATTATATTAATAATTCCAATGAAATAAACGGCGCATCGGTACCCATTGAATGGAAATTATGTGTAAATATAAGGAAAATGTTTAAATCTTACATTGAGTGTGCTCCTTGAGGATTGATCACTTTTGTTTGTTTAGACAACGTCTGAAGAAGCTTTTCTGTCAACCTAAGACGAGTTGTTACTGATTTATCTAAACCATGTAATGTAATGTAATTCTCTAGATATTTACATTAGAAGCAGTTTCGTAAAGGAGAACTGTAAAAATATCAATGGCATCAATCATAACCCTTATCTTTACTGAAAACCTATTGTGAATCACACAGGGAGAACAAAAATGTTATGACAACCTTAAACAGTATCACCAATAATAAACAATTATATATCTTATCTTAGAGCTTTCCTACAGCTCTCTCATAACTTTTCAATTACAAGCTTATGAAATACAGGTATATTATTGACTCACACCCATACAATATACAAGGTCAATTTGTAATCACAGATCTTTCTACAGTGTTAACAATCTAAAGTGATAATCATTGTATCTAATTTAGATGGATCATGTAACACAGACTAAGAGGTGTTTAAGGAATAAATATCTGCGATTGAGTTCATATTAAATAAGACAAACCTCATCAATAAGTTGCTTTGATCATGTTAAACACAACATTAAATACAATTATCATAACATGTTTCAGCAACTTTACTGTAATAATAACATATCATTTATCATTAAAAAACAGTTTTTAAAGAAACACAAGGAGAAATAATGTACTTTGATTGCCATTTAGATGACATTAAAGTCATAAGACAAGGAACCAGCACATCAATCAAAGAGCATGAATGCGATGTTATAAGCTGTTCAGAAGCTGCAATACCTTTTAATATCAAATTATGAACCCTTAGCGTTGTAATTAGGTACACATCTTTATCTGATAGATTATTGAGGATTTTCATTTTGACTTTTACAATTTAAGCACAAAGGCAAAGTAAATTCTTATCATTACAGACATCATAGCTAATTAACTAAAAGGGATTTTAGTTAATCGAAACATCGAAAATATGAAACATCGTTATGACTTTATGTGTTGAGTTTTTCTACCAAACAAAAAATCTTATTCATTTTAAATCTGTTAATGGAATGGTAATTTAGATATAGATTAGTTTAGGTCATTGAATATTACAAGATTGCTGCAGAAGAAAATGTTTCATTTACTTCATAATGCGAAAAACATTAAAACTAATATTTGATACATGCCTTTCTGAAACAATTGAACCGTAGTACAAGGCTGAAAGTACCCCTTAACATGTCGAAATATTCTAAAATATAAAAACTTTAACTGAAAGAGGTAGTGATAAATGCCAATAACTGTTTATATTGCAAATTCCCCCAAAACATCTGTTCCTGCAAACGCTAGCATGTGAACAATATAGCAATAATCATGTACAAAACTGTGTCGATTACCATCGAAATCATAAACAGTGTAGCCAAATCAAAGTTGAAAGAGTAAGAGCTCGAGGTACCAATACCTGTTCCAAATACTAGTGTTTAGATTATTCCGTATATATATTTTGCTTAGCTCATCAAAAAAAAAATTCAGTGATAGATATGTTACCAATTCTATTGATATGTATCCACTTTCAATCATTATTTTGTAAATGATTGTGTGCACTGGTGTTATTGGTGAATTTGTAAAAACGCTGCCAAAAGTTAAGATGAAAGAATTAGAGAAAAAAACAGTAAGGACCTTAAAAATAATGTTTAACAAAGTTTTCAATGATAATTTTGTAAACTATTTACCAGTGAAACTGCAATTACATGAAAACAGAATCATAACAGAAAAACAAGATTGATGATATTTTCCTGTATTTGTATATTTGCTAGGGAGTATTTATTTCAATTATGGACTTGAAATAATTTAATTATTTTGCTTAAGATAAAAGTACTTAAAAGCTATATATTTATATAATATATGGCTTAACTTCTTAGGAATATAGAATATAATGGATAAAGAAATGTGGAAACTTTCAATTTATCATGAATGATTGTCTTTAACTTATGAAATGTGGATTTTATCATATATATTTGGAATATATTTGAAATGAGTTTCAGAAGCACTTTGAATTACCTAATGTGATGCATTAAAAGTTATTTATCAATATAAAAAATTATAAACACAAAAATAATCATTACGTTATTTAGGCTTGTCCAATAGAACTAAGATCTTATAAATTAGGTGTGTATCAATGCAAAAATAAGGGTTAAAAATCATAAGAGAAATCAGCTGAAGTATTTGATAACACATGATAAAACACGCGAAACATGAAATAGTGCTAATTATATGTTTATAACCAAGAAACATTTAACCTAGCATTTTACGGCTTCAGATTTGCTAATCAGAGCAGCGGCGATGCTGGTCAACAAAAGTTTTACTTACAGGTAACCATGAAAATCAGAGTGACATGTTCGCGTTACCTTTATTTGTTCAATGCAATGGATGTATGCTGTGTCTGGGCTCTCTCCCTATGCATTTTTATTTATCATGATTGTCTAAATTCTCAATGAAAAGACAGAAAATTGAAATTCTCTCTCAACACTTGAGGTCAATGTCAATTTGTAATGGTGTATGAAACAGTTTTTGTTGGAGTTTCTGAAGGTAGTTTAATCCTTCACAATAGGATAATGTGAAAACAGAGCTGATCAGAATGTCGTAAATGAAGTTGATGGATGACACTTCAGCATTCATTCACTCATACTATGGAAAAGGAGAAGAAGGATGACACTTTATCAGTGAAAACAGTGAAATTAATACCTTGAAGGGCCACTGAGTATGTTGTTGGAGTAAAATATCCCAAACTTTTTGGCCGTTTTTCATTTATCAATGAAAACATAACAATTGCACAATTTTGGAATTTTGAAAGTAAAGGTGTGATTTAAGCAGGCGATTTGAACTTAATTGAGAACATATGATAATTTAGCTCTTATCTAAGTAACATCAAAATTCCTAAAACATACTCTGTATCACTTTAAGGACAAGGAGACATTTATCCTAACAATTAAAAGCTTCACATCTGTAACTAGGCAAGGGCCTTGATTGGTCAACGTACACAGGCGTTTACGAATATCTCATTTATAACAATTTACTATACCGTGGTTCACTTTGAAATGGAATTGTCGAAAAAGGTGATGATAACAGTTAGCTTCATCAAAGTATGCCTAAAATGATTTCAGAGGACTAGGTTGATAAAAGATGTGTTGATATATATGTTAGATATATTGAGCCTGCGATATCAGTGTTTAAAAG
Source organism: Phorcus lineatus (assembly GCA_921293015.1). NCBI lineage: Eukaryota > Metazoa > Mollusca > Gastropoda > Trochida > Trochidae > Phorcus > Phorcus lineatus. The sequence continues at coordinate 44,368,313 of OV121087.1, forward strand.
CTCCAGCATACGTCTTGGATTTTGAGAATATATTTTATTTCAATGATTCTCCGAAATGTTACAAATACTATTATTTATTACACATGTCGACACGAATGACTAAGGCATGCTTGAAATTTAAATGTAGTAATACATGATATTATTTCCTTTATATACTGAACCAGTAAAAGGGGTTTACCAACCAAATATGAAAGCTTATGAAAGAATAAATGAAAATGTATCTTTAACTAAATAAATGACATTTGCTTAATGTCAATTACATCTAATTCCATTAATTTATCCTTATACCAATGGTAGGGTACTAGATAGACCACTCATTTGATTTAATGTCTTTTTATAGCTATCATAAACTCTTTGTCAGTGCCACTGGCCACTCTATTGCTTCTTTATGATTTTGAAAAGGTGTTGTTGGTATTATTAATTTCCGAAATCTTTTCAAAGCATTTTTTTAACACTATTTGACTTGGAAGCTTTACATTTAGCAGGAACATTAGTTCGGGTGATGATGTGCCAAAAACGGCAACAATTTACGACATTGTTTTTTCCCCCAAGTATCTCACGATCTCTATATGACTGTATTCAAATTTGGCAGGAAGGCTACCAAAATGTAGTTGATGTGCCACAACGGCTATATTTTCAACTTTGATTCTTTTCCAGAGCAGTTTTCGAAAACTAAATGACTTGGGAACTTCAAATTTGGAACAAATATTTACTACAATCTGCTAACGTGTTTTTAAGGGTTTAAAACTTCTAGCTGCAAATATGTTTTTAAATCAGGACCGAATACAACAAAAATTTCAATAACATGCGTTTCCTAATTGTTTACCTTTAACTGTGTAAAATGGTTCATCGCCTTATTCCTACTAAACTGGTCCTCAATAATTGATTTGATTGACCAACCTGTTCTTCAAATAACTAATATTGCATAAAAGCGATCCAGCGAAGGTATGTGAGCCGTGCTCACTTTCACCTTGTTACTTCCAGATATTGATATCTCAATCGATTGATTGATCCCAATTGTATAACGAACCAACAAGTAAACCTTTATATGAGATTGATAAAAGAAATACGACGTTTAGAATCTATAATTCCACGTTTTATCTTTACATAAGCAATATCATTGATGAGAGACGACGCTGACATTACATCCATCAATTAGATGATGGTAAGTCGTTCTTTGTGTCCGCCATTTGATGTATAAGACATATAAGATCTTCTTTATGCCATAAAGGAGAAACTGAAAACATATCTCAAACCATTAAAACGATTTTCTTTAAATAAAATGTTCTTGATTATTGATGTTCAGTTACTAACAAAGTGATGAAATGTAGGCCCTGGATTACAAAATTAAAGCTTTTCTGTTTTGAAAATGTTTAAATATCCACACTGCCTGAAGCACAAAAGGGGGAACATATTATTCGGCTCCGTACGTCCGTTTCGTTCTTGTAAGCTCGATATCTCATGAGCTACTGCACCTACAGTCTTCAAATTTGGTACACTATAACTAAAATTCGGCATATCATCCTCATGAAACCTCATTAAACTGCTCGCTTTTCTCCTGTGTAACAGCTTTAACCAATTATGAAGAAAGGATATCATATCAAAATCTAGTCTTGGTACAAAATAACTAAACATTTTGTAATATGACTATGGCGTGCATTAGAAGCCATTTAATCGAAACCAGAACTACTTTAACATTATTCAAATCGTTAAAATCTCAAAGAAACTCTCAACCGCTTCTTTTATCCTATGAAACACTCTTCGCCTCTTCACTTTAATCAGTCAATTTCCTCTTTGTGCATGCAACATTAAGTGCAAAATGAATAAATCAAACGAATACAGAATGAGTTACTTCAAGATTGTAACGTGGTTGATTCCTATGGTATGGACTGGTGAAGAAATAATTCTCATGATTTTATTGTAGTAAATGCCACATTCTAAGCACATTGCACATTTTAGACAAAATTTTTGAGAACGCAATACTTCCCTTGTCGATGATTATCAACTCGCAATATGCTCAGAAATATCTAGCATTTGATTCGCCTAAACAATTCAAAACTTCAAATTAGAACCCCAGAACAGTTGGATGTCCATGTTGTAAATCATCCTGGATGATTTGTTTATGACGTCGACTGTACACAACATAAAAGATTTATCGATACACCGATGTAAATTCCCAAAGAAATCTTAATCAGTGAAATCAGATTAACATGATGTAACCCTCAAAGATATTCAAAACATGTACACAATGGCACCAATCAAATGTAATGTAATCTAGGATCATATTATATTTAGCTTATTCCTGATAAAAAAAATTGCATAATGCAAAACAATTTCAATTATATATGTTTAGTTGTACTAAAAAACTATTCAAAAAACATATAAGACATTTATCTAACTTTCAATCATTATTTCATAATTGATTAGATGCATTAATGTTACATGTGAATTCTTAAAAGACCTTCAAACGATAACTTCAAAGAATGAAAACGAAAATGATTAATGAATCAGAGAAGATGCTTTTTACTTAACTTTTCAATTACGTTTCATCATCTATGTACCTAGATCACATGTTATTAGAACTGAATCATTCCAGATAATTAAAAAAAATTGATGATATTTTTCTAGTTTTATAATTATTTGCTTTAAGTTTATTTCTTTTGATTACAGACTTGAAACTATTTCATTATCTTTCTTTGTAATAAAAATGCTTCAAAACTATCTATATCTACTCCTTAGAATGTGAAATATTAAAGATAAGGATATTTGGGGAAAAATTATTATATAATCAATTGTTTTTAATCTCTGAAACTTGGATTTGATTATATTTCATACGAAATGATCATGATGATCAAGATGAAGAAAGTTACGTATCAGTATTAAACATTATTAAAACATCATATGTACAAGGACATTATAATCGAAGGATAGAAGAAATGGCGATGATTAAGCAATTGAAATATGTCATCTTAATTTGATATATTCACCATGCATTTTATTTACCAGTTACAGATTCCTTATCACCAGGTTAGTTCTGTTAGTTTGTGTACTAAAAAACTAAGCACTTTAAAAAATTGAAGTCCTTTCTTAATGAATTGTTTAAATTGCTGAAGTGATAAGCAGTGAAAATGTCCAGTCACTGGCCACGTCAATGTATGAAAGAGAAAGTTGAGAAAGAAATGAGAAAGTTCGTAACACCACTGTGGCTATGCATAGCGGTGAAACCTGCAGTCGTTGGCTGGAATTGCGAACCAAGGGTGGCACTGCGCTGAAAAGGTTGTGTTAGAGGTTAAGATTTATGTAAACTGTTTATATATCAATTAACGAGCCTCCTTCTTTTCACATTTGAATTATCTGGGTACACTGTAATTTGCTTAGATTTGTTTAAATGTAATATATCAAATGCCTTTACAATCTTAACAAACATTAGCTTTGCTGCTTACACTTTTTCATCACGTTACATGAATTAAAGTATTGATGTGACAGTTATAAAGGGAACACATGAAGAACAATCAGTACAATAAAACAATCTCAATCTTTGTCACTCATGAAAGCATGTTGTAAATCATTATCAACAGTCACTTCATACAAAAAGTCAGAACAATATTGCCCTTATGAAACAATAAAGAATTGATGTCATAGTTTAAATGGATAATAGTTAAACATTTGTAAAAAGTATTCAAATGTAACGAGTATTTACCTTATTCTATCTTAATATATTTTTTAAAATACAATCTTCTTGAATAAAACAGAGGATATTATTATTTCTTCAAGGAAATGTAAAGAGCGACAGAAAGAATGACAGTCATATGAGATACATGTACCCGCTGGCAAAGACAAAATGGCAAAAAATTGTAATGAGCAGCTTTACCCTCACTTAAAGATACACGTGAGAAGAAAGATGAAAATGCCACATTCTAAGCACATTGCACATTTTAGACAAAATTTTAGAGAACGCAATACTTCCCTTGTCGATGATTATCAACTCGCAATATGCTCAGAAATATCTAGCACTTGATTCGCCTAAACAATTTAAATCTTCACATTAGAACCCAAAAACAGTTGGAAGTCCATGTTGTAAATCAACCTGGATGATTTGTTTATGACGTCGACTGTACACAACATAAAAGATTTATCGATACACCGATGTAAATTCCCAAAGCAATCTTAATCAGTGAAACCAGATGAACATGATGTAACCCTCAAAGATATTCTGATCGTGCCCAATTAGCTTTTTTCTACATTTGCATTTCCTCTTCTATGCAGAGGTTATGAAATATCTACCCGATTTAACAGGACTACCAAAGAACAAATTTAAACGGTAAGAAAATCGTTATTTCAAAGTGCCAATCGTCGCTTGATTGATGTTATTTTCATACTAATTTTTCATTAGGTATTGCTTACTTGTGATGCAATTTCGTCTGAAAATGTATTACGTTTCGCTCATTTTAGCTAGGATTCGATGTTTTCTTTGGTAGGCCTGTTAAAGAAAAAGGAAATGGTAAACAAAAATGATTGTGTAACAAGTCTCACTTCCGAAAGAAAGTAAAGTCTGTTAAATGTTAAAATAATCAAATATTTTTTTTAAAAGAAATACTTGCTTTCCTTGCAAAAGGCACCAAATATAAATCGAATATTTATCAAGGGATGTTGCTGAATATTTAATAAGCATTTTCACTTTAATGATCATTAAATTTTATGAAGTCACTAAAGTCAAACATAGCTGTTCAGGTCTCATTCTCTATTCAGCATGTTTGTCTTAGGTTGTGGATTTCTCTACTACGGAATCTCTGTTTATTATGTTTCTATCATTAAAACACGCGTCTTTCTATCAAATGAATGATGGTTTTATGTTGTGACAATCTGTATTTTAAGAACACAGTTACTCTGTTATCAGTAACTGTTTCAGTGTTAAAAAGCAAAATATATAAAGATGAGGGTAAGTACATGTAGGTCAGTTTGTTTATCTTATAAATCTAATCCTAGCTTTGATACATGTATTTCATAATTCGTTTAAAATTGACTTTTTTCTGCGGAATTGGATTCATGAAAACTTTTGATTTTTTAAAATGATAATCTTTTTAAAACCTTATCGGGAAAAACGAAATAATTTAAATATAATTAAGTCAATATTGTAATAATATTACTGCGGAATGGAAATTTTCACCCCAGCCTTTACTAGGATTTCTATAAATATTAAACATATATCAGTATTCTAAATGACACTTGCTTCATATGCAAATTTATTTTATTTTCATTACACCTTACCTTATCTTACAGATTTTTGGTATTTCCTCAACCTGAAATAATTAGTTTGTAATAGATGAGGTGCGCTAATGGAATTTGTGATTTACAAAAATGTTTTAAAAAACATCATCAAAGAATGAAAAAATGATTAAATACCAAACTGTTTCGTAACTAATGAAAACGTGTTTCATAACCAAATAAAAGCACTGATAGCAGATAACAAATCAATCTCCTTGAAAAATCTGATATTGGTAAATATTCAATATGTAAGATTAAATTGAATTTCCGTTTAGCTATTTATAAACATCACTTACTGATGTTATGTATTTCCTCGACCTAGAATAATAAGTTTTGAATCGTTCAGGTGCGCTGATGGTATTTGAAACTTCTTAAAATGATTTTCTAAAGTAATCATCAAAGAATGAAAAAACGATTAAATACCAAACTGTTTCGTAGCTAATCAAAACCTGTTTCTTAGTCAAATGAAGCACTGACTCCATATAGCAGATAATAAATCCTACTGCTAATATATAAGATTAGATTCAATTTCCGTTTGATTAATTATAAACATTACTTACAGATGTTGGGTATTTCTTCAATCTGGCATAAATAATTAGGAATCGATTAGGTGTGCTCATGATGTTAGGGATTTTCTAAAGTAATCATTTAAGAATCTTAAGAAATGGTTAAAATACCAAACTGTTACATAACTAAGACAAACGCGTTTCGTAATCCAATGATAGCATTGACCTTATTAAGCAGATAATAATGTAATCTCATTGAAACACTTGGTATTCAATATATCAGATTAAATTTATTTTCCATTATTTTTAACAACAGGAGGCATGTATGCAAGTTATTTACTCACGTTTCAGAAGTAAAATTGATCTTGTTTGAGAAAATACTCCAATTTCGATCAAATAATGTTGCATTCAGTTGATTTTTTAAAGTTTATTTAAAGATATAAAGAAAACGTAATAACCAAAATCCTGCTTCATCTTAATTCACAGAGCTCCAAATATGGCCTAATAAATATCTGCCTCGTATCGCTGAGGACTGGTCACCGCAGGACGAATTAATACGTGTTTGGGAGTAACTGATTATCTGACAACATAAAAGTGTGATAATGAAGCACCATACATAGTCACAACAAGAGCTGGAGTTGCAAGCCAATGTCGTCAAAGCGAGAATAGTGAGCCGACTTTTGAGAGGTCTGCTTGTTAAATGGACGTAGCAATTTCATTGGCTCTTTCTAATCACGAGCGGGTTATTTCCGTGCAGATTTTTCTGATGAAAATTCGCAGGCCTAGGGTTAATAAAGTGAAGACAATCGGAACATTTGGTCCTGGGTAATCCTCTATGGTTTGATACTCATATGGAATTTTTTAAAAACTTTGTCGATAGTGAACCGTAAGGCTGTCACTCAAGTTGTGAATAATTTGTGTCTAAGGTGCTTTATTGTCAGAATCAGTTCAGAGTTAGAATACACACTTAAAGAGATGTGTCTTGACACTTCATTTGAAAGAGTCATACTTGTTTGTGATTCGATAATCCTCAAATAGACAAAGTTGCAGAAAGTCTCCAATGATCACCATATTTGACCATTTCTTTCCCGGAGACAGTGAGTAGAAGGACTGACTCGTATCTTCTGGTAGGCTCATATGGCAGAATCAGGACTTGCAAACAGGCTGGAGCGGTCCCGTGCAATGCTATTTATGTGTACATAGTAGTGATAGTAGCAGGGTAATAATACATATGTGATTCACTTACTTTTCCATTGATAATGTCATTAATGATATGTCGAAATAGTTGTTGTGAGTTTTCTGCAGCACTGATTGTGTTGGCATCAACTTTGACCTGAATCTGGTCGTGATGCAAGTAAGAACTACCATCACAGTTTATGAAGCTTTGTCTTGAATTAGTTTCAGCAAGTTTGTGCTTGCCCTGGAGTTGATGTCTGATATGCAACTTTCCATGTCTTATGTAGACATCTTGATGTCACGCAGTTGCTTGGTTAAATTATACATATATATTTGCTGATCCTCTGCGTATGACATCTGACTCCATGACTGTGTTGAAGTCTATGGAACAAGAACTCGTGCTCAATTAGGTCAAAGGCGCTAACTGATCTAGTATTACCAAAGAAACAGAGCACTTTTTATCAAGAGCATGGATGATATATGGTGAACCTTCAATAGGGCAGCCTCCGTGGGTTGTGGCATACAAGTCGTTTGTCTTCAGGTGATGTTTGAGGCGATGATGCAATACTTTCTTAAGGATTTTGGATATATAGTCAATAGTTTTTCATGAATTCATTGTCAAGGCGTGGTTTCATAAGCAAAGGACTAGCAGTTGCCTTCTTCGGTCAAGGTTTGTTTACAATAGATGTGATGAGTGACAAAACTTAAATTTTATGTGTTATAATTATCTAATAACAAATGAAATCAGATGGTGTCAGAAAATTAATCAAATTTTAAGGTTAAGTGAAAATTAATAGAACCAAATACTAAGTACATTATCTCGAAGACACTGGTTAAATCAAGAAAGTGCGTTGCAAGGCTTGAAATAAAACATTACGTACATAAATCAGTGGATAAAGTTTTTGATGACGGTAAAAACAAGAGCATTACATTTGTTATCAGATAATAGTTTCAGAACGTCACAAGTTAATCGAATTTACCCCCTGAGTTGTTTTAAACTTTGCAATGGGGTTTTGGGAGGGTGTCCTAATGGGAGTCCCAATAGGATTGTAATGAAGCAGAGCTGCTTCACATGTCCTAATGGAATTTGATTATTTGAATGGTGCTGATTATTGGAATAGATGTCACTTGGTATTTCAACATGCCCCGGTGACATGTTCTCAAGGGAACTATTAAATGTAGCCGGTGAGTACTCCTCAAATGGGGGTGTGCAAGACATTTCCCCCAAAATCTTCAACCGACTTGTCCTAAAACACAAGTTGACATATGAAGCTAATACCTTTATTTGACCACTCCACCCTCTTTTAAAATGACATTGCAGGACGTCTACCTTTATAATCGTCAGTCTATCTCTAATCGTCATATGTCATTCACAAGCAATTCTTTTCTTGTGAGGGTTGCTTTCATGAAACCTTTTGATGGCTTGGTTGTTGTTTTTTTATTTCCTTCCAAATCAGTGTCATAAACAGCCATAACAGTCACTGTTATCAACGCAGATGTACAATAACATTATTGATTCGCATTTGATCATCAACCATATATTGAGATAATTTAAAATTGCCACTGATAATGCCACAAGCCGAGTATAATCAACGATCTTGGTCAAGTTCACATAATTTGTCCTTCAAATCAACCCCTGCTTTCTGTAGTGTACATTTGTTCTGCAAACATTTGACATAATTGCCTATTAGTATAAGCTTAATTAACATAGCATGTGTTTTTTTATGTCCTTATTTCATAACGTAAAAAGTACCCAATTAACAATGCCGATTGTATATAATCTAACCTATTATTTATCATTATGCACAACATCTACATTAACGTCTTTCCGTTTAGATATATGATTACAAATAAAAAACAAATCTTTACTATTTGATAAATCCCTTTTTATAAGTAATTACATAATATGTTCCAAAAAGCTGCTTAATTTGCCGAGTTTTGAATACCTTATTATGTTGATTGATGATATTTTTCCAGTTAATATAGCATCACAAGTGCAATCGTACTGTGTTTTACAATCATTATTTCACTTAAGTTGCTAACCCTGGTTCATCTAGGAAGAAGTTACATGTAAAAAAGATGCAGGACTTTTAAAGCGCCGATAAAGAAACCACAAATGCTTAACACTTGTAGACATGGTTTTAACACTTCGAAAAGAAGTTATGATAGGTGTTCAATAAGTTTTGCAAGCTTGGCATTTTTATTTTATTTATCTATTATTTTTTATTACTTTTTGTGGTATGTGGACATTATTGTTACATATATGACACATATCGAATACACAAATGACAATATACACTTTTGGCAAAAATTTAAAAATACAATATCTATAACATATATACTCGATTCAGTTAAAGGCCTCGGTTTTAGTTTCACTATAAGGGTTTCAAATGCAGCTGTATAAAGCTAAATCACTACGATATCAGTCTTGGTTAATCTTTAAACAGTAAGTGACAGATGGACTAAAAAGTCATAAATTCGAGTAGTTGCACGTTGAATATTTATTATGAATAGTTTATATCATATTTTTCTTTGTCAATATCGTATCTTTTCTTTATGACATTATTCATGTATGTAAAGTTTGGTTTCATTCAATTTTGTTCTTGTTTTTAAGACATTGTACTTGACGGTAATGGTTATCATGTTGAGTACTCTATTTCGGTATTCGGTATATCAAAGGCAATTGTTTCTTTTAGAAAAGTTTATGTTGGTTTAGTACCTATCTCTATCTATTCTTTAACTTCGTTCTATATATTTTTTATTTTATGCCACTCGAAGAATAGTTGAATAATGGTCTCACAGTCTTTCTCGCAATAGCTACATTTTTTTAATAGTTTTTATCTTATATAGACGATCATTTGTCGGGAGATTTCTATGTAAAATGGAGTATTGACACCATCTTTATTTTGACTTAAGGTTGGAAAAAAGGCACTTTATTTATTTCCTTCCATTCACTGTCAGTTATTGAGCATTCAAGGTCTCTTTCCCACTTTTCCTTATATGGGTGAAAAGTCATACTGCACTGCGTGAAAAAATGATATTTAAAATCTTGTAAATATCTATTAAAATTGTTTTTTACAAGATATTTACAAAGATTAAAATACTTCTTTACAAAATAATAAATATATTAAATGTCATCTTTACAAGATATTTTCAAGATATTTAATCCCTTTGTAAATATTTGAAAAGGTTTGTAAAGGTTTGTAAAGGTTTGTAAAGTTTTGTAAATGTTTTTAAATGTTTTTAAATATCATTTTTAATCTGAAATAAATATTTTTAAATATGATGATTAGTTTGTAAATATCATCTTAAATCTGCATTAGATATTTGTAAATATCATTTTTAATCTGCATTAGATTATGTAAATTACATATTTAATCTGCATTAGATATTGAAAAATACATCTTTAATCTGCATTTTGATATTGAAAATTACATCTTTTATCTGTATTAGATATTGTAAATAACATATGTAAAAAATAGTGTCAATAAAAACTTTAATCTTTATTAGATATTGTAAAGAAGATCTTTTTTGTCGATATAAAAAATGTTAATCTTTTTTTAATATTGAACTTAGATTCGTATAGGTTTGTACCTTGGTGCCTTGCTTATATCATTGAAAGAGAATAAGGAGATATCTGATAAATAAAGTTACTTTGTAATGAAAGATATTGATAATAAGTTTAGTAAATTTGATAGCATTGCCTTTGGAATGGGATGATCAACATTCTTTTATTCCCTTATCTTCTAAAAGTTTCTAAGATGGATTAAAGATGAACGGTAGTTAAAATGGAAATCTGATGGAATTTGCATGATTTTTCACAAAGACTCATGTACAGCGAGGTTAATAATATTATTCGTTTTGCTCCTTTTTAAAATTCATTACCATCAATATTTTATTTAAATATGAAGTTCGATCATCAATTGCTGTATATACTGCTCCTAAATACTCTTACAGTTATGTTAACTTACCTATAATAAAATGAATATAAAGTGCATTGATTACAATACCACTGTATTTGAATTTTTATAATATATTTGATTTTAAGAACTATTCCACAATTAATATGAAAAAAAAATAATTATCTGCATTTTGACGGTCATTATAACTAGTTCTATCGAATCAAACGGCATACAAAGTCACTCATGGTTAGATGAAAACCCTTTCTTTTAAAAGTTATAACAATAATTCAAAGTTAATATTGTATAAATCTAGCGTCCTTCTTAAAATCAGTTTTGACAATATATGTGGTAAATCTGACTTGAAAAACCCTTTGTAAAATGACCTACCTCAGATACTGATATATATTATCCACTCTTGTAACTTGTATATCCTTATACACAATGTAAGCTACAACAGTTTCCATTCAGCACTGAGCATGCACAGTGTTAATCTGACAGCTTGGCATGAGAACGAGAGATTGGCATTGAGTCATAAATGACAAACAGTAATTAGTGGGCACCACTTGTACCCATATGGCTAAAACAACATACACAGATCTCGGAATGGTCCATGTTGTTTTAACAAATTGGGCCCTTTTTGCATTGATCATGTAGATACTTTAATGAATAGAAAAAATTGTTTAAGTTTTAAACATCATCTTGCATGATATTTTATATGTTTCGGTCCAATGTATATCACATACTTGCACAGCTTACAATTCGACCAGCTTATCCTTATGGAAATTTACAAATTACCAGTACTATTTAATAAAATACTAACATTTTGAAACTAAATGTTATGTTCCTACATGTAAATGAAATCAATTTTAATATGATACATGGCTTAAAGAATCTTACAAAGGTATATACGTCGGTCCCATTTTGAAATTTTATCAGTTTTGACTCAAAACGCGTTTAGTCTATTGACTAACGTTTTGAAACTGAAATACAACTCTATAAGGTGTTCTTTTTATCAATGGAAATACATTTAAGCAAACAAAGATTCTTACTCTAGCCACGACTTTGAAGTGCCACGCGTTTTTTCTCAAAGATATATCAAAAATATTGTAAAAAGATAAGTGACTAAAAGGTATAATACCTTGCACTTTCAGTGAGTGAAATGTTAACTCCCGCTTCACGAATTGCATGTGTTACATGAGTCTTGATAATCTTTTCTGAATTGGTCATATTCAAGATTCAACTGTCTGGTGACATATTTTTATTAAACAAGTTGATAATGTGGGATGGGCAGGATAGGGTGTTTCTTGAAGGAGGAACAAATTGAGACGTCTCACCCCTGGCTAATGCCATATTTTACAGCCCCGTTCATTACATAATTATTGTCGTAAAGACTCTTCGATCCTTATGATCGCAAGACTAATTACAGGAAAGGCTAATTAGTTGGCTCCAGTCAGTCTTTTGGGTCTTATCGCAGGTGCACGGATGTACTTGTCTTGTGGAAGGGGAGAGTGTTAGGCAATCAAAAATTCAGGAGACATGACATGTGACAATATATATATATATATATAAAGGATATTATTATCTCTAAGGAAATTGAATACATATTTGAAGACGCATTTTTCAAATACTTTAGACAAACAGCTCGTTAGGGCAACTGGTCTGTAGTTTGAGCATTCATTTACACTATTCTTTTTATGAAGGGGTAAGACGGATGCTTCTTTCCAAATGGATGGAAATACTGAATTTTGAAGAGACATGTTAAATAGTAATGTTACTAATGGGGATAGAGGTTTAGCTATAAGTCTAATAAACCTATTTCCTATTCCGTCAGGCCCTGTTGCCTTTGACGGATCAACAGAGAGGAGAATATCTTGCACTTCGTTAGATGTAAGGTGAATGGAACTTAGCGTATTTAAGACGGGGTCACATTCAAAAACGGGTGGTGTTATATGTGGGTAGGTTACTGTTGCCTGTTTAACAAAGAAGTCGTTTAAAATATTTGCAATGATTTCGGGATCATCGTGAATTACTCCGTCCGATAAGATCGGTGGAAAGTAATTGCATTCAGATTTTCTTTGAACATATAGCTTGACCATACGCCACCAAGTTTTCGTGCCAATCGAGGTATTTATCCTGTGATCGATTCTTAAGTCGCATTTCCTTTTAGAAACACGTATCAAATGTATTACCTTATTTCTAATTGATCTAAAATTTGCCCAGTCGGACGCACGATTGCGATATTTTGCCTTTTTGTGAAATCGGTTGCGTTTGCGTATTGCAGAACGAATTTCGCTATTCATCCACAAAGGATCTTTTGTTCTTACATTAACAAGTCTATTTGGTGTTGTGATATCTAAAATCTGTTTTAATTTTGTTGTTAAAATGACCGTTGCATTGTTGACGTTGTCAGTAGAGAATATTTCACTTTCGTCAATTTCGGAAATGAGTATACGCGCATGTTCCATATCCATTGACTTATAATCGTACACGGTTCGTTTTATTGTTGCATTAGTCTTATTTAGATTATCTCTTATTGTTATGAAGATCGGACAATGATCGCTACATATGGGATCCAGGACGCCTGAACTTAGCACGCTATTTTCATGTGTAACAAAAATCAAATCTATCAAAGTGCTTGAGTTATGCGTTATTCTAGTCGGTTCATTTATAATCTGATTTATCCCATACACGCGATTCAATGTTTCTATCTTGATATTATTTTCGCTTAAAATATCTATGTTAAAATCACCAGTAATAATCGTAAAAATATTCATATCGATGGCCATTCCAATAGATTCATCAATCTTATTCCAATAATGTTCACTCTTGTCCGCGCGGTAGAACGCACCGATAAGATAATGTCTAGATTTACATTTCAGTTTTACCCATACGGCTTCTAGGCCAGGAATTTCTAATGCTTCCATTCTCTCTACGCATAAATGTTGCTTTACATAAATGGCCACACCACCGCCACGCGTTAAACGATCTTTTCTAAATGGTTTTTGAAAACCTGGAATTAGCAGAGTGTCTGAATGAATGGTATAATTTAACCAGGTCTCTGTAAGGCAAATAATATCATAATCTGCAAATTCAGCATAAATTATGTCGATTTTATCCTTAAGACTACGGACATTGAGATGAATCATTTTCAAATTTTTAAATTGTTTTGGTCCTGGATTTGGGTGAATATCGCCACAACAGAGTAAGAGAAAGCTGATAAATATCGAAATTGATGAAGAGTACAAACAACGGAATCTTGAACAAAAAATATATACATGAAAACAGTTTGCGCTTTTCACATGAAGCATAACTGCAAAGCATCCCACTGCCTGCCTGTACTGCATTATGTTAACTGACATCATCTAACTGATCTATGGAAAACTTCGACAGGATGGCAGTGAGATGGCGTTTTGTAGGTATCAATTGAATACATACATTTGTTAACTGAGAATTGCTGACAGAGTTGGATGATGTTCTGGAGTAAACAAGAAAAAAGTTTTCAAAAATCAAACAAAAAGAGAGAAAATACATAAAAATGAAATCACTCATTGAGTTTAAAAAGAAATTGGAAACAGAAGAGATCCCCTGGAAATTCTCTACCGAGATAAATATATGTGTGTGTAGATGAACAGTAAATGTATGCAACGCTTTAACAAAGTATATTTCAAAGAGAAAAAAAACAACAAAACAACAAACAGATAGGATCTGTCAGGTGTAAACACATTAAAGACCCGACCAGTTACTATAGTGATACACGGATCAGTTCAACACGCTGTGCACGTGCATCACGTCCAAGTATTGTTCGTTGATGTGTTATGAGAGTGTGGATAGTTGGATACCTGTGCATATGATTAGGAAACAGATACTGTAAGTATTATTTCAACTATAAAATTCTGATTTAAAACAAAATATTTAAAATACGGTTTCTTTAGGGTACAGAAAGAAGTTATAAAATATTAAAAATGTTCGATAATTCGAAAGAAAATATTGGGAGAGTGATGTAGATTGTTTGTGAATGATTTACCGAGGAAAAATAACATTCATAGCATTTAAGCATCGATTTGTACACCATATAATGTCCAAAGCAAACCGTTAAATTTCATAACATTATTGACATTTAGTTCTTCTCTCTCAGAACAAGGTGAAGGTCAATCATATAAACAAAAACACAATGTTGCTTAATTCTGAGCTTGTGACATTTAAAATAAACAATGCTTTCGCGTTATATACAGGGTAGAGGATAGTCACTTTCTTGTCAGTCTTGCATGTTGAGTTATATCACTACAACCATACAGTATTTTCGTCAGTATACATGTACAATGATTAGGAATAAACTGTCATACCTCCACAATTATTACCATTATTCGAAACAATTATAAGGATTGATGAACAATTATTGGCTAGATAGTAATGTTATGTATCATGACGCATTAAAACATCATTAGTGTCATTACTATTGGCAGATCATGTCATCCAAGAATCTGCAGACTGTCATTTATGAATGTAAACACACCAATAGCAGTATTCATTCATGACTGAATTCACTAAACTCACATCTCATATTCCATTAGGAAATTTGATCAGGATGAAATAAGTTGGGGACTGACTGAAGTGACCCACGGAAACTTTCGTGATTCATAATATATGTATTCTAATTTGCCAGTAACTTGAATTCAAATTTTCGAAATTGGCCAATAAACAACTTGATACTGCTTTTTCGAATCACCAGCTAATTAGCACCAGTGACTGGCCCGTGGTCACTGAGGCGTGTCCTGCCGCATGACGTGCTAGTTTGCGGACAAACAGATTTTTGTCTCACTGGTATATACAACCAATCGCACAGCGATTTATGAGAGACACTGATACAGTTATAATGTTGATATGTAAAGTAAAGGCATCTACATTAAAGGACTAAAATAATAAAACATGTCATCTGTATAACATATTACGTCATAAGGATATCATAGCAGGCCTTGGCACTATCAAGAGTTAAAACGGGATTATTAAGTATAGAATAAAGTATTGGTTTGACGAAAGCATATTAAAAACTTTCCTAATTATCAAGACAAGATACAAACAATTCCTCTAATAGACTGATATAAAGGGCAAAACAATAAGCAAGTAAGTATAACGGAAGTATATCCTCCTTAATGAAAAAACAACAGGATATCTCACAGTCATAACAGCTGTTTAAAAAGATTAGGTCATCCAAACAACTCAAACCTCAGATAAATTGATGTTAAATATATCTTTAATTATATGTATTGTTCCAAGCGAGAGACAGTGTTTTAATATGATGCTATGCGTACTATTCCATGTCTTGTGTACATCAATTACGACTTCTGTCAAATGGGCGTGGCTTCGAGTCATCCTTAAGGGATTTTGTGTAAGGGTTCGCCAGTCTCAATAGGCGGTCATCCAAAACAGGGTTATAAAAGATCTGCTAGTAGTCGAATTAAAGCATATTATATTATCTCTCTAATTGGCTCTAATGATTCTTATAATAATCAAACTTGTACGTTACATCTCCTCTTTATGGAAAAAGTTAACAAATACATATATATGTCATCTAGTTAACGATGAGTGGACAGTATGCTTTTATTCAGGAACATCTGTATGATAAAATACTACTTCAGTATATTGATTTATAAATATATTTGTTTTGGGTTTACTACAATTTGTATTTCGACTTTTCATCTCCGAAAGGTTGTTATTATGACAAGCATAAGGATGATTTATATATTGAAAACTTTTTTTTGCAACTTTTTTTTGAATTTATCATCATGTCGGTCATGTAAGCAGAAGATAGGGGATGAATTCCAATGTGTGCCAGAGTGTAACCTTTTTAATGATTTACGAGATAAAGATCTTCCTGCATATTATTGTAAACATTCATCAATTGAAAAATATATTTCATGTATGTCCATCACAGTCAAACCGATTTTGTTACGACTCTTTGTATAAAAAATGGTCTGCGTATGCTTGATATGTCTATTAAGTTATATTCATGTATGTTTTGTTCACTCTATGTCATCATTTATGACTTTTGAGATAAATTTGACTTGATTTGACAAATGAAAACAACTCTTTAGCTAACACATACCTTTCTGTTTTCATTATTAGTATTTTATTTTCAAATAAAAATATCTTATTTATTTCAAAATTAATCTCCCTTTTGATCAGTGTAAGCTAGGGGAGCACTAATTAGGACTGTTCCATTTCAGCCAAGTGTCTAAGATATGGCTGGGACATAGTCTTTTACCAGGCAATTACCGTAACAATGCAATCAGACGAAGCGTAACGTTGTTATTTGAATGAAGCCTTAGTGATTTGGGTTAATACACGTGTCAGTAGGTATTTAGTAGAGATCAAAGGAAACTTGTTACACCGTGTGCAACAAAGCGTATCTATCATTTCAATTGAACGACGGTTTTATCATTAAACGACACAGTTAAATCACTCTAAGATATAGGTTATATGGAGGAGAGGGCAATGTATTATTCGATACTGCAAAGAGTATTATCATATGCCTTTGACATCAAACATTAAATGTCTCTAGATATATAGTTTTTATCAACGCACAAAACAATTTTCTTAATGTATATAAATGTGTATTTGATTGTTTGATTTATTTTGATTATTATACATATTATTATGTATATTTATATATATAAATAAGTTAATGTGGCAGCTTTGCATAAGGCTAAAACAGATAGCATTGTTGTAATGTTCGTGTTGTACAAACAGACCATTATCTTACTATATCACTTTATCAAATAGCTAAGTTGACATAAAATAGAAAAATATTAGAGAAGTAATATCATTCATTGTTCGTCCCTAATTGTAGTATTAAGCATATTTGAACGGCTAGGACCTAACCTAAACTCAATACTCATATAGTACACAAACTAAAATTTAAATAGAAAACAAATATATTAACAAACATTACGATGTATAAAATATATAATGAATAATGTATATCCACTATAATTTTACCAAGAGGCAACGTGGATATATTTCAAACGTTAAGTAATAAATGTCATTGCATTTTTGTATTATAACCGTCGCTTAGCTATAAAGCTAAATGTTATTAAAGAATCGAAATGACTCCTACTCACCGTTTTATTTTGGATTTTTTTCTGCCTCCACTAAAAACTCCAAAAAAATTAACACTTACATAACCGTCTGTCTATCTTCAATAATATTTGTTACTATCAGCAATATGAACATTATTCTAAATGTTTAGTTATACACATGTTGAAAGGTAATGATCACCTACTCTCCCAAACGGCTCATATTTGAATAAAAAAGTGATTCTAAACCAGGACGGCAGTGTGGATCAATAACTGTCAACAGTACAATGTATAACTTAACTTGTAATAAACGCTTAGAGTAACAGCTTATTGAGTAGAAATAATCTTAGTTTCAAAAATAATTTATTTTGAAAACTGAGAGAAATTCCAAGTTGGAGTGCCAATACAGAGAAATTGGGGATTATCAAGAGTCATTTTGTCTCTGAATAAAAAGGTAAGATATGTATTATTAATAAGAATATTGTCTTAGTTTCATAATGTTTATTTTCCTCACTATTGACTTATTAGTTTGTAAACTATATAAGTATTGAGGCTAGGTAAGGTCCTAGACGTTCAACAATGCAAAGTATTAAAAATTTTGGACACCCGACTTTCAAAATATGATAAACGATGTAATTTGCAATTCCTTGTCTGATAACACTGTAGGATACATTGATAATTTGGTTATATACTACGTATCAGGTACGTTATTTCAATTTCAATTTCAATTTCAAAAGAATATGTATTCATCAACATGGATCTCTATAAGAATGATTTCAGCCTCGGTCAATAATTATCTATATTTTTTTAAGGAAAAAAAGAAGGTATTGGCAAAATAGATTTGTACATTTCATATTTTTAACAACAATGTTAATAAATTTGTTTAAAACGAATGCATTTCGTTTAGTGTTTTCACTCTGTTTATATCGATTCAATTTTTGTTATGGTTGAACACTTAAAAAAAAGCAGAAAACAATACTTTTTCCAAATTTGTACTTTTGGGATATATAATGACAAAACTTAATTCAATTATTTGTTTACAATGCATTTTATATCCAATTGCTCGTAGACAATGACAAATACAAACGTATCAAGTAATTAAGGATTCCAAGTTAGGATGTGTCCCATCTTAAGATATATATAAAATTAAAGAATGTCATATATAGTTTATCTATTTTGCAGACATACAGCTTAAATTTCATATAAAAAATGACTAAAAGAGATTTTTAAAAATGTATGAAATCAAATATTTCATACAGATTAAAATGATATTTACAAAGATTTCATACAGGATAACGATGATATTTACAAGATTTAAAACAGAATAAAGATAATATTTACAATATTTAATACAGATTAAAGATGTTTTTTACAATATTTAAAAAAGATTAAAGATGCTATTTACAATATTTAAAAAAGATTAAAGATGCTATTTACAATATTTAAAAAAGATTAAAGATGATATTTACAAACATTTAAAAATATTTACAAATATTTAAAAATATTTACAAATATTTACAAATATTTACAAACATTTACAACGGATTAAACATGATATTTACAAAATGTAAATATCTATTAAAGATGATATTTAATCTTTTGTAAATGTTTGTAAATATATTAAATATCTTCTTTTCACCCAGTGCTGTGAACTGACTCTTATTGTATATGGTAAAAAAACTGCAGCCTCTTTCTTTTGTGGCTATAATCCTTTTTCTCTATTCTAATATTGAATTTTACTTAATATCTTTTGATCGCCTTATTGACAACCGAGTAATCAATAAAGTTTGTTTTTCATTGGTACATATGAAATAGTTCATCATAGTTATAAAACTTTTATTATTTATTTGATCCATTAAAGGAAAATCCAGATTTTGACATTCTTTTATAATTATTTTTACATTATCGTTGCTCCATATTGGTTGAGAAAGTATATCTGATTGGGTTTTACCCTTTTACCTTTTTCTGTAATATAGCATCCCATACTTTTAAAACTTCTTTCCAACGTCGTTCTTGGGGTGCAAGCTTACTCCATTAGAACTGTTTCACTAAAGTCACCAAAGGGAAGTTATTGCCGCTATGGAAAGAATAATTTTACATGAACGCCGTGTGAAATTGTCTGAACTGTCTTTGGGATTCCAATCAGTTGAAATTTTTTAATATAATCATTCAAAAAGATGCAAGATGGAAACCCAGAAACCCCAGAAAACATGATCGCCATCAAAGAACTGAACGTTGTGTGGAGATCCTTGATCTTTATAATGATGATTAATCCGGGTTTCTGTCTCGTCTGGTGAGAGTTGCCGAAACCTGGATCCACAACCGAGATCCTGAAACTAAACTGGGATCAAAGCAATGGAATCACCAAAGTTCTCCGTCTCCACTGAAATTTCGCACTCAACCATCACCTGGCAAAGTTATAGGCACGATCTTTTGTGATGCAAAAGGCATATGATAAATTGTTTACATGCCACCAGAAACTACATGTACAATGAATGGTCAATATTATGCCAACTTTATGCAAGAATTGCGGAAAACAATTCGATAGAAACGCCGTGGAATGTGGTCACGTGGTGTTCTGGCCGCTAAACATAAATGTGGATTCGAACAGCTGAATCACCCAAATGTGGATTCGAACAGCTGAATCACCCACCCTACAGTCCAAACCTAGCCCCCAACGACAACTTCCTGTTCAGAAACCTGAAATTTGCCTAACATGGTAGGTATTTACGGGATGACGAAGACGTCAAGGCTGAGATGTGGTTAAGGGAGCGACCCGAAAACTTCTACAAAAGTGGCATCAAAAACCTCAAAGAGAAGTGGAATCAGTGTATTGAGATGAAGGGTTATTGTATTGAAAAATGATACTAAAAAATTGGTTATGCGAGTATGTTTTATATTGAAGCTGCAAAACTTGTTGACCCCTCCCTCCCCCCTCGTACTCACCAACTTAATACCGTATATACATTTACAAAAAAGTGACAAATATGAAAACAATCAAAAAGCTAGTAAGATGTATGATAAATATTTCATTCTATTTTACAGATTGCTTAAGTGGTGATGGCAATATGATGGAATAATTGCAAAAGAGCTGGAGGGAATGATGTAAAGTTTCAAACGTTGCACAGCTTTGTTCATGATGTGAAAGGATTGAAATAAAGACTTTGCCCTCTCGAAAGTGAAAACATTAAGTCATGAATCGTTCACTGACATTGATCAATGTATCGATGTCTCAACATGATCGTTGAACATACCTGTCTACCTGAAACAGATTTAAAACAGCTTAGTTTTTCATCTTAAACAAATAATGGTCATAGTCAACCAAGTTTCTCACAGAAAATGAATGTGTTTCAGGGAAACAGCATATTATGAACACACAACGCTATCATAAATGGCCCTTGTCACTAATCTTTCGTTAATGTGAAGGCTATACTGAAAATGTTTACATTCGTTCTGTAAATAGTTGAATTACAGTCAATTATCATTTAAAAGCATTTAACATAGCATGTATCTTCCCCGTTATGTTATTTCAGAACGGGCAAATTGCCTGTTTCACAAAGATGAATGATATGAAAATTATCTTAGCATTAATCATAATTATTACCCTCCATATTTCAGCCTTGGCAACGTATCCGTTCAAATAATTGACAAAAATGTAAAACAAATATCTCATAAACGTCAATAAATCTTGTTCAATTTACGCCATAAAGAATAAGTTGATTGCTAAATAACGACAATTACGTTCTATATGATTGTCTTATGTTCAAGGCATAACGCAAATAGATTTTTGTATAAGGTGATAATTCCTAATTTAGCTTTGGTAATTGTTAAGCATTTGTTGACTTTGATTGGTTTCTGAAATGATAAATGACGCTATTTATATCTTGTAAGAAAGTCCCTTTTATTAAGCATAAAAATTTAACGTATTCAGCAAGGAACCATTCACTATTTTTTTCCATTGAACCAAGAAACCTGATCCATCTAGCAGAGGTATTATCTGAAAAGACTTACCAGTTACAAATAATTATTTGAGGGCCTATTTTGAAAACACATGAAAATAAGTAACATGGCATTTTACAATAACGCTCCGTTTGAATTTATATATTTCTTCTGGGTAAACAGAATGTAAGACATGGGTGAAAACAAACGATTGAACATGCGGATGTATTATTAAGAGGATCCAATATGAATAATAACTTCACGTCAACTAGGTTTTAATAAACATAATCATGAGAAATGAGATGACTACTTTCGAAATAGGGTCTTATATAATGGAAACATTTGAGATAATGTATTAATTTTCAATGTAAACATTTATTTCATTTCATTATCTTATTATCAAAATATCTTTAATCTAAATATCTTGCTTAACACAGAGTATTATAAGTATGGATAACTACAAATTTTCAAGACCGTCACCCTCAAAATTATTATGATTACATTTTATGTCTCGTGGCGTTTTGTTTTCTACCCCATCTGCTACATCAGCGTATTTGAATTCACAAAGCTATATCAGTATTCTGTTATCAAATCAGGCAAATTCTCACATGTGAAGGTAACTCACAGTTTTAACATTATACTACAATCATGACGATGATTTGAACGGTATTGAGATATAGGTAATAAAAGGTTGCCCTTTGTTCAATGTTTGCTAAATGTACGTAAATGAATAATCTTTTAGATTTTATTTTAGTGAAAGACTTCTATCACTATTTCACATTTATTCACATGAAAGAATAATTTTAATTTTGTACTCTTTTTTTTAACATTGAAAGAATAAGAAAAAACTTGCTTTAAAATATAGTTTTTTTGGGAAACCACCTTTTAGGAGAACTTTTTGGCCTCTCTTTTTATCAAAAGCTTTGATCAAAAAATGAAAAAAATTAATTAGAAATGGTTTAAAGAGTTTTAATATTTGAAACATATCTCATATTGGAATCTGCTTCACTGCGAAATCAAATCAAAGTGTTCATAATACCCAAATGTATCCTTCTGCATGCGTAATTCTTTTCTTGCTCAGGGGGCTCCCAAGGCCAAATCCTTATCAATTAAGATGTCTTTGTAGGTATCTTCAGGATGTAAAAAATCCCTTTGTTTAACTTAAAGGATGACTTCATATTTAATATTGATAGGACAAAAGAATATGTCGTCCGTAAATAAGTTCTTTGTGAAGAGGAAATTGTTTTTTCTATAATTGGAAACATCTTTCGAAATATTACACGACAAAAAAACACACAGCTTAACATATGCCCCAATGACGTTAACTTCTTAAATTTATTCGCGGATTCAGCCATGTGCTGAAAATGCAAAGAGCCAAAGCTTCTTTTTAAAAATAACCACAGTCGCTTGGTTGTTCGGAAGGATATTAAGACACTAAATGATGAATGAAATGAAAATGATACCTTATAACAATTATTCCAACGTTAAAAATACCATGATATATTCAAATATGCAATAAAATAGTTGAAAATATATTGAAAAACGTTGTCCCGACGTTGAAAACTAAAGAGAAAAACACACTAGAAACGTTTCTGAAAGTGAATATTTGTGCTTCCTTCACCACTAGACCTGACCTTTGTTTTTTCTAAGAAGACAGCCATGAGAAAGAAAAAGACGACGTAAATAAAATATGCATTGATACATGCAATACTTAGTTCGTAGGTGATACATACAAGTTAAATACTCAATCATAGCATACGTGTTTTGTGTTATACTCAGGACAAAATTCAAAAAACAACAGAATTACCCTACAATTTCGCGATATTAAAAGTATGTCATGAATAACCTTACACCTATTTTTTTAAAGAAACATAATAATGTTATAGGATCAACTTACAACAATGAATTAAAATTATTGCTTCTCATTATCTTTCAACTAAAGTAGTTACAATTCGGAGATTTATTTTGCAACGTAGTTATTAGTTATAAAATCAGCATGAACGAAATAACGGCGAAATATATAGATACATGTAGAAGAGAAACACAAGTCTAGTTTAAAGATCTGGGCAACTGTTCGTCTTCATCGGTGTCACGTTAGTGTTAACTATCACGAGCCTCAAACAACCACTATAAATGTATCCTTGTCATTTAAATGATCAAACGGCAAGATGACCTTAAGAAGAAGAATTTGCATTGAAGAACAATTTCAATAAACATGAGAGTATACCCTTACTCAAACAGGTCCGTCCATTGATTAGATAATAAAATTTCAGTTAACATAGATAAAGTTGTCACAAATGTCAGATACTGCTTTTATCATTTACGTCTTCTACCAAGGAATAACAATTGAAAAGGCGGAAATAAGTTCCTTACAGTTGTGCTATGGGTTGTTCTATGTAGTAATAATGACTCGAGTTGAAAATTGAATACTGATTATTTGTTGTTTTATCTCTTATCATCGCAAATCACCCATCCATGCTATACTTTATGACCTCCCTCGACAAAGAAATCTGCCACTTCGCATCTTTATCTATGAGTACGAAAATAATTTTAATGGTGAAATTCAAGGATTTATTAGTATACATGTTATTAAGACAATCGAGTAAGTAAAAAAAGTAAGCTTAATTTTAACTAATGAAACTTCATCCAAAGTATTTATCCTCAAACAGCACAGTAGTTACCGCGTTCGTTTTCGGACCAAGTGGTCCGGGTTTCGAATCCCGCTAGGGGCTCGGCAACTTTGTCTGCAACAGAGAACTCTTCTACACGCAGTGTAGACGCATAGAAATATTTTTAATACAATAAAAGCATGTTATGCATGTAAATTATCAAAATATTGGTTTGAATATAATGAGAACAACGAATCAAAAGCATCACGTTATTTACAGTGAGGCATATCGAGTGAGTAAACAATTGTTGAAATAGATATCTTAAGTGATTTAAATTGGAATTATTTGTACTTTACTTTTCTTGGAAACCTTTAGTTCAGTCAGCTCTACAAGGGGTCAGAAATAACATTTTCTAATTACAACAAAAGTTTCAAAGGAGAGCTCGACATTATTCTTCTATACGTTATATCAGATCCCTTTGAAGGGAATAACTTTCGAGTGTTATGAAACTGTATATATGATAATCTGAGACGCATGTTTGTCTTAACAAAATGCTATTTTCGTTCTTTGTTACATCATTATTCTTCATAATTCGGTTGAAATGTAATAAGTACCTGTCTCAGGATCTCTTGTAAGGACTCATCAAACGAATGTCTATAAAATAGTGAAACAATTTATTCTCTTTCAGAAGAACACTTCAAAAGTGCCGATTAAGTATTGAATGTAGTCTTGTCAATGGAAATCATTTGACGAATACACAAATATCGCTTGGTGAGAGCTTTTTCTTTTGTTGACTTTCCTGAATATTTATGTGATTAAAACATTTGCGACTTTTTAAAGGACAATAGCGCGTTTTTATAAAGATTTATATCTTCAGATTTTCCCCAATAAACATTGGTTTATACCCAATACATTATCTTCAGAGGGTCACAAAATCACATTACTCAGCCCGATTATCCTTATTTATAAAAGAAATAATAAAGTATCAAGCAAAAACAACTGGCGGCCATTTGTGTGTGAACACCTTTAGATCAGGCAGAAAAAAAATTCACAGTAGCTTCGTTTTAAAAATAATTCTTTGAACAAAGAAAACATTCTCTTGCAATTATTTTCGTTTTGAGAGACCACTTTATATCATTTAAAAATGCATGCAACTGCTCCTTTGGAAATGGAGGAATAAATTAACTTTATCTTGGTAATTATTTCTATTTTTAGATATCAAAATTTCCTAACTTGCATTGAGTAATATAAAAACACTTTTATAGGCTATAAATCAAGTATTGCCTTTGCCACCGCTAACACAATTGCTAATGTTTGTACATAAACATTGGTTTTAAGCATTTACAAAACACAAAAAATTTTGTGCCATGAGAAACAGCTTTTGCACTCTGGGCACCTTTCACAATGTCAAACGAGCAACACTCTTCAACAAAGAATACTAATACCAATTTTTGTTTTCTAATTGTATTTCAACGCCTAGAAACATCCCAAAAGGCTTTAAAACACTTTGAGATATAGGTAAATGAAGAGGTCATTCGAAGCCATTAGGACAATCATAAGTAACACAAGAAAATGTGTCGCGCATTACTTCAGAAAATTGAATTCATGATATGAAAAATTGACAAGATGATATGGCATAGCTCGCATGGTGTATAAAATGTTTATTTTCAAATAGGGATATCTATTTCAACGCTTACCAATATAAAGTTTGAAGTAATATGATAAACATTGGGACAGAAATATACATTTGAATTATATAATGAATCACAAACTCTATACTCGACCAACTCCTTAGATGTGACAGGTACACCTAATTACTACATTCTTATTTAGAAGTTTACAAAATAAGGCCAATTGAAAACTGAAATGTGATATTTTGCAGTTTCAGAAATATATACGTACATAGAATGTGTTCGGAAAGGAAATGGTCGTCAGTTAGGTATCTTCCTCTTGATTTGATCTGGTAAAGTTTATATTTGAATCATTTTGGCAAAGACAATGTAATCAAGTTTTAGATATATTAGAATTTTAGCAAAAGGAAGATGCATACATTGTATGTGCTTTGGCAACACCGTTTTCTTAATCAGCTGAAATGTATATTTATATATGTTTAAGAATTAATCAAATCATTCTTATTATACAATTGTGGGTTCTAAATTAGAAAAATATTCGTCTTACTCAACAAACAGCGCTAACAGCGTTTCCAGGTGGATAGTTTTGATTATCAAATAATGTTATGTGGGTCAGCTTGTCCCAACATGGAATGACCCATTGTCACTTAAAATGCAATGCAATGCAATCTAAACTGTCAACGATACCATCGAATTACTTGAAAGATTCTTTCTACAAACTGTATCTTGAAAACAATTTCAAAAGTTAACGTTGTTTTGGATGAACATGTAGGCCTGCAATGCATCACAAAACAATGACACGTCGTTTTCAAAGCTAAAGTCACAACTAATTCTACCAAAAAAATTTACAATATTTTCCTTCTCGTTGATTGTGTTCTGTGCGTATGTGTATGTAACGGTGACTTCTTTGTTACAAGTTAAAAGCTCTATGATTATTGAAAACAAAACTGTTCTTTGAAAATATCAAGGAACATGAATTATTTTGTACCGTTCCCTAAATTTACTGGTTCGCTTTGTACATCTGGGACAGTTTATAATCCAGAAGTTCCGAAAAATGTGGAAAAGTCATTTTGTTGCTTACACTGATTTTTTTTCAATTGACAATTGTAATCGGTTAAAGAGCTTAATGAAGACATTACAAGTTATAAAAGTTATCATGTTGAAAAACTTAAAGAACTTTTCTAAGCATGCTCTCCAAGATGATTTTACATCAATTCTTCATTAGCGAATCATTTTTTCCAAAGACTAGGTTATAAAACCATGGTGTGAGACTTGATCTGGGCTTGTAATTAGAGCTACAGTTCCCAGAATCTTCAAATATATAACTAATTTTTAGGCTCAGATTCCTAGAATGAAAGATATAAAGAGGAGGGATATTATCAATAATAATATTTTGCGAATTAATTTCTTAATTAGTGTGTCATGTTGACCTTAGATGTATATTGACGTGTGGTCTTTTTAATATAAGAGAAATCTTATGATTTGAAAGCTTTTGAAGAAATAACAATTCAATATCTGTGCTTAGTTCCATCCAATGTAGTGCCTTTGAATTGGAACATCTGTACAATTCACCAGATTGTTCTCATATTCTGCTCATAAGTTCACATCAATGTGCAAAAGCTTGACTGTACCTACATTTAAGGTCAGAATGATACATTGACATTTCAACCTTGGCAGCGGGAGGCATCAAGGATGTGACCTTTAATATATTGATAAAGGTTTGCACTCAAAGTTTTGCTTATGAAAGGCATAGGGCTGATTGGATTGTGGTGTCGGATACAATATTTTCAAGATCACAGCAAAGATTGATTATTCAGTATAGCAACCTCAAAATTACTGTCATCCGGATGTCTCAGGAATAGGTCATTGGATTACATTCATATCTTATCTCCTTAGGGAGACCTCTGGCTAATTGGATGTTGGTGACCTTTACACCATTTTGAAGTCACCGAGAAGCTCTCGGATTCTTATCATTGTTACCTGCATGTTGATATTGTCAGGAGGATATATCGAGGATAATTCACTGGAATATCTTCTTATTTTTGTTTATTAAGGCTATGCTTTTGTAAGTTTTTAAAGATATTTGCATTTGATAAGTTCATAGACTGTACCATATATTCTTAATGTTTTCAAATCATATGTATTACTTTAATTACCTTTTTTATAAGTGGCTTCTTTAAAAACGTATACAGATTATTTGCTTGAAAGATAGAATTCATTCAGACAAGACATAGGAAATGAAATTTCGAATAAACGGACAAAACCCTATACTATTTCAAAAGCCACTTAAATGTAATTATTAATCACACTTTGTTTACCTTTCAGCAGAGGATATGTCTATGATAAAAATTATTTTTATGATACAACACGTTACCAAATTTGAAAGCTTTTATTCCACTTTATCTCCTTAAACGTTTCATCTCCAGTAGACGATACTACTTCCATGTTTTTTATGTCAATGGATATAACGAAAATGTTAGATAGACATATTGCAGTTGATCGGTTCCATCAAAGAATCGTGAATAGTGTGTGCATGGCCGCACATTGATAATTTAATCAAAATACACTACAAAGGATCGGCTTAAGGACATACCCTACCCATCAAAATACGTCTATTGCGCAGATCTGTGCGCATCGCAGTTCGTTACGGTAATAAATATGCGACAATCATCTAATTTACAAGACCGTATGTCTTAATACTTGAAATCATCAGTCATACTAATAATAGCATAGTTACGCTGTGTAAGCCCATTTGAGCGCTCCTAAATGAATGAAAGCGGAACATTTACGACATGGAAACGATCTACGGCAGTGTTGATTAACAAGCCATGCTCTCATCAGCTGATCGGCGGACTTCAGAAAATCGACAGTTAAAATGAGAACACTGTCACTGAAACTAGCTTTTTATTTACAAAAGCTTGGTGAATTGAATTACTGGAAGTGAAAATTTAGCATAAATTCTCAGTTTGATTGAAGAATTAGTGATTTTACAACAAAATATTTACGCAAGCCATATCGGCGCGACAAACAGCTGATCACGTTTTGACCCAATGTTACTGCATTAATTATCTACATGATATTCGGATTCCCTACTCATGACCATCGACATGAAATTTCTTTCTCGAGGATATGTCCCCATAAGGAAATCTGGCGAGGTCACTTTGAATTGATGGAAATTATTTCAAGTATGCGGCCAACGAAAACATATGACAACCTCACAGCGCAACCCTTTCATTCGAGGTAGGCAGCCGTCGAATCGTCAGTCAAGATCAAATTGCTGCTATAACTTATTTTGCGAAAGCGAGACGTGAAGTGCACACCCAGGTGTATTATCTTCAACTATCAATTAATCATTTCAACAAATTAGTTCATCTTACAAATAATGAATAAATAAAATAAATAAATTAGATTAAAGCCGATGGATTTTTAAAAATCGTATATCTCTCTATACTTATGTCAATTTATGTAGATAAATTATTGTTTTGGAGATCAGTTGTGAGGCACCAATATTTGAAGGATCTGTTCTCTGAAAATGTATTTGGGCTTTTGCTACGTATACATGAGTAGCAAGTGAAGTTTCTGATGGGAAATACCTATGTGGAAAACATCATGGCAAAAGATCTCATCAGGTGACACTGTTTAAAAAATATCTATGGGGAAATTAAGGCCCTTTTTCAAAATCCTCACATAACTTACAGAAATAAAGTAATTATAACAGCATCTTTAACAGTGCATCGTTTTTAATGTTGAATATTTAATGATTAGCAGAAAAAAATATAAGGTTGGGCCCAATCACAACAAATTACCTTTAAAACTTGAGATGCAAGTTTTTATCTTTGTTAACAAGCGACCTAATAATTTAGATTTCTTTAATGCATGAATATATCAATAATTTAGTTTCATATGTCACTTTCCAAAGAAGTCTTGGTAATGAATAAAGTGCATCTGATCTGATCAAATACCTCTTTTTGAATTTATGTGATTATGGTTGCATAGATTGGCTAATATATTTGTAGATTATTGTTAGATGTAGATGCACTGAATTTTCATATCACATGTGAGAGTTTGTTTGGTACCAGCATGAAATAATAATTATCAGACTATGTTTTTGCTTCCATTTATTTGTAAACTTTACTCAAAAGGCAGTCATAATCAAATATTTCAAGTTTATATTTGTACCTGTGGTATCTGTTTACTAGCAATCCTTGCATTGAAGCAAACAAAAACAAAAATAAATAGATAAATAACTCTTACAGTATGATCACAATCCTTTAATTTTGCAGATCATGGTGCAGCTGTATTAATGTCAACTAGAATTTTGAACACTGTGTGTATGGTAATATAGCAAGTTAATCACTGTCAAGGCTACCTGGCTGAGGCAGATATGAACTGTTTATTTGTAATAATACAAAATGTGTCAATAATTTTGAAAAATAATCCCTTCATGTAGATGTGGAGCAAACCTGGCTTAGTTAAAGCAAACTAAAGATCATGAAAACATAAAAAACAAAAACATTTGAATTTATTTATTTTTTATGTGTTATAGCATGTGAGACTGAGATCAGGTAAAAAGAAAATCTGCCCCAAAAAAGCTGTTAAATATTGCTCAATAAATTAATTTCAAACCATAGATTGATTTGATTATTTTGGAAGGGCCAAAGAAAAAAAAAATACAAAACATTTGAATCAATATAATATGGTTTATCTTTTTTATCTTATAATTTAATATTGTATTCATTTTCCCCACAGTAAATAGAAGTCATTTAGTATTTGTGAATACTTTAATACTTCCAATATCTTTTGATGATGGGGAGGGGTATGTATTATCTGTAATTTACATGATTTTAGATACTGATTATTTTTAATATCTTCTGCATTTTCGTGGTTCTCAAAACAAGCATTCTTTTGATAAACCGACTGTGGTTGAATGTTAATTAATGTGTTGCCACCTGCCGCATTGACTTTGATAGAGTGTGCAAAGGAATGAGTTTGATTTTGGTGCAAATTAAGCGATCGACTCCGATGAAATTCACTTGCACTGTCTCGAAGGAAAGACTTGCTCCGGCCTCGTTCCGAGATGAAATCCGTATATTTTACTGCAAGTTTATAAACATAATATTTTCAACGGACAAAAACAGTTTATTGACGATTTTAAGCGAAAATAAACTGAAAATATTGCATAAATGTCTTTAAAGTTGAAGTGACAAAATATCAGTCAAGACGATTTCGAAGGAAGTCTAGGCGGAAGTACCGTAATCAATGTTTTGATGCGGTTTCTTCATATCCAGGCATTGGCCCTCAGATTTTTCTGCAGTTAAACTCTTTATATTTGAAACACTTATTTATACTAAGTAGATCTAGCGTATGTGATATTGTCAAATGATTTTATGATAAACACTGAAACACTGTTGAAAGTCGAGCGTGCAGTGGGTTAGTTTTTTCAATGCAGTGATGGAGCTAGTAGGGCGAGATTTCACTTGATTCTCGTGGGTCATGGCAGAAAAACGTAGCCTTCGTTGTTGTGTTTATCGTTTTAGAATTTGTGGAAGATCATAGATGATAAACCCCATTAAAGGGTTTAAACTTTTAAACGAGTTGCTCGAACAATCTTACACAACCTGTCAACAATTCCTCGCCTCTCAAGCAAAACCGCACTCATTGTAGACTCGCTGCGGCTGCAGTGGGCGTTTTCTCATTGACGATATGCATTTTCAACGACAAATAGTTCGCGATTTCCCCCTGGTGACCCCCATTTTTTTCTTCGAATTTCAGTTTCTTAAAATGTCAGGTTCATATCATAAAAGTTTTAAAAAATTCTAAATTTGGGAAATTTATTTTTCTTGAAAATGCATAAAATTTTCATGCTAAAAATGGACTTTTGATTGACTAAAAATACTCGAAAATAATAATTTTAATGTTAATTTAAAAATATTTTTGGGACTAAGATTAACAATACTGATATAACTGACTTAAACGGTTTAAGTTTTGCATAAATTTCACTTATTTAAGAAATTATGAGGAAAAAAAGGTAATTCATTTTTTTGGGCTTTTTCACAAAAAGTGTCATTTTTCGACACGATTTTACTCGAAAACGAGCATGGTGACCCCCATTTTTTATTTGATTTTTGAATTCAGCACACTCAGTTCTACAAACAAGCTAAGTTTCATAAAAATCTAAATATTTTTATTTCTGGGTAGGGTATGTCCTTAAATCTTGATGTTTCAAACTCTTTTTTAGTGAATAAAAGGATAGGTTTTTTTTGTCTCCGTGAAGTACAAAGATGTTATGTGGAAATTGCTTTAAAAACATTTATTTACGATAGTCATTTCATCAAATTCTTGCCTAGAAGGAAAAGAGATCTCTTCCACATTACTTTTGATCTTGTTTAATGTATAGCAATGCCATAGAAATAAAACAAGAAATATAATTCTTTTATTCAAAACAAACCCGAACTGTGATGCAAAAAGAATGACAATTAGTTTAATATGACACTGTTTTCATTGTCGTTTCAATTCAATAGCAAATATGTTTTTCAAAAGACTCGTTTTAAATATTATGACATAAGAAGTGTGGGTTTGAATCCCAATATTTACTGTTCTGTAGAATACAGTTTTGAGGTAAGGCCTCTTTTAAAGATCCGGGCATTACTATTAATGGCTGCTACTTTCAGTTTACTCTCACAAGTGTTCATGTTACTTGGACTCATATTTACGGATTGTCAACATTTCATGAAGCATTTGTTTACTAATGAAAAAATTGACATCGTATTTTTGACATTTTGGGATGAATACGTGAGTAAAATGAGCTGATTTAATTTCTAGATCTATAATTTGTTATTTGGGGATGCATAAAGCAAAATTCATTTTTATGAAAGATAATCTATGTCACTTTTAAACAATCGCCACCGTAAGATACAAATTTCACCGTGATTATTTTCCAAACATTAGTAAAGTAACTTACATAACGCAATCTATGTTCATGTCCATATTTGTCCACAATCTATTAACATTCATTTTGATTTCAACATAGGGTGTTACTTAAATCTGTAATAAGCATTATTAAAACATGTTGTCGTTATAAACAACTGTCTTAGTCACTTCAAAACCTTTTTTATATTTGTAAACATTCAGCATATGCGTGTTATAGGAAGTTTATCAACAGAATCAACCAATTGGTGCAGTTGTACTGCCCGTCTTCTCTCAGTCGTATGCTTTCGTCATCTCAAATCTAGAATGAAATTGATACACAAGTATCTAATATATTTGCATTTAGTTTGAACATAGGGATTCCTTAAACAACACAAGGGCAATTGACGAAGTGTTAGATTCGTCGTTGGGAAAATAAAATGAACTTGGAAAAGTTAAATAGTCAGTAAACAAACCCTAGAATGAGTGAATTAATTCATCTTTCTTCGAACGTGAACATGTGAACAAGTGAACATGACTAAGTAGGTTAGTAAAATGCATCCCTGTAAGTTGACTTACTTACTCAGGAAAGTAGTAAACACGACATCAAATCGGTGACTTTAATTTAACACAGATGTCCCGTCATCGACATCGTTCACTGAACTACGTCCTTCAATTATTACTTCTGACTAGCTATGCCTTCTATTCACATCACCTCATATGATTCACATGCCAGCTTTTTACATCACACAATATGCTTCATATTCCAGATATTCACATCACCCAATGTGCTTCACATGCCAGCTATTCACATCATTCAATGTGTAAAACAGGATTATCCTGCTATAGAGGGAACTAATCTACTATGCATTCACCAATACAATTTGACAAATCCAATGTTCCCAATGCCAGGAAACAATCAATGAAAAGGCTAATCAGCTTAACATTAATTCAATAATGAGGAGATGGTGACTCTAATATCACTTGAAAACATCCAAAAGATAAAGATAATTTATTTTGGATTTGAAAAGAGTTGTTCCTTGTCTTTAGCAACGGATATGACTATCAACATTTGATTATTACTTTATCCCTGAAAAATGTCTTATATGAATGAACCTCTTTACATTATGTATACAAATATATACGAAAAAATATTATTTTGAATTATGTACATTTAAAAATAGACATTGTTCCGTTATACGTGGGAGGAATTTTCAATGTCACATATTTAAAGCCATTCAATATTCGTTATCACAATGTGTTTTTTTTAAAATTATTTGCGTTTTCATAACAATTCACTATTGAACAAAAGCAGACAGACAGACATATTTATTACAGCATAAAGCCTCAAATCAAATGATAGTAGCTCGTGCATGCATTCGGTCCATTCTATGCATTTGGTGATTCGGTCTGTCTGTCTATTGAAACACAGCTATCTGCTTTAAGCCTTAACTCAGTTTTAACTCGTCTTAAAAGTATCATTAAATCATATACTATTCTTTTCCTGAAGGACTTTGAGTATGACGGTTAGCAACAGTGTCGATAATTATGCTAAATTTAAAAGATATTTATGTGCTGTATATTCATTTCTTCAGTAAAGTTTGCATTACACAATGAAATGAGTTAATGAAGAGCCTCATTGTTTCATATCAATAATGTTATATTTGTAAAGCTGATAGAAACTAAAAAAATCTTTCAAAGGGATTTCAATATGGAGTTTGTTGTTTGCTATTCTATTTCTAATCCTTTATCAATATTTGAGTGAAACAGTGAGTTAATTTTTCTCTCCTTTAGTGAGATCAGTGCAAAGGCTTAGAAAGTTTCAAATCAAAGCTGAAAATGTTTGTATACTTAATATGACATATCTCAGAAGGGAAGCACGTTTTTAATGTTGCTCCGAATATAAAAGTGTTTTTCATAATCCCTGATACATTTGTGTCGGTTAGAAAATGTTATTTTCGTTCTTTGATACATTGCAGTCTTCCTATTTTGTGGCAATACAATAACGAATGTTCGATTTGATCAATTCTTTTAAGTTACACATCAAATGAGTTTTATAGGGATATTGAAAAGATGCAAAATACTTTTTCTTGTCAATGTTTGAGTATTTGTCTTTCGTATCTTGATGAGGACTAAATGCATCTTCTATGTTGTTTCCTGCGTAGTTTTGTGACTCAATGACCCAAGATTTTACAAACAATTTTCAAAATATTTAAGAAAAGACGATATATGTTTTGCATTTTCCAAATAATCTAATCTAATATTACTCCAAAACTATATACTATATATTCATTTTGATGATCTATAAATTATTTTTGTCTTTGCGTTATTCTCAACAGTATAAATTAGTATTATCACCTTGCAAAAAAGTGAAAAATATCATAACCACTTACACTACTCACGAATCGGATATAGTAAAACATTGATATGAGCTAGGTAACAACAACAAGTCAAAACTTTAGAAAATGCTATATGGCTGAGTCGTCACGTTCGCTCATCTTTTACTGTGAGAAACGAGTAGAAAGTCTAGAATTAAAATGATAAACCAAATGTTTTAAATATTTTCATATCAATCGTTTCGTAGAGTTATTTAAATTGCCTAGATGTACTAACTTAGTCTTACAAAAACTAACTTTCCCACAAATAGGAAATCATAAGACCCAAACTTCGGGGAATCAGATGAAGCATTCTGGGATCCTTTAGCACAATTATTTTGCCATATTCTTTATGTTACAAAAGCAACAAATATGCTTTGAAAAGCATGACTATTTAACGCAATGAGTGTCAGACATCTTATATTGAACATTTCATGTTACATATCGAAACACCTATTTGCAAAAAGCCAAATTGATTTCAACATGGTCCATGATTAATAAATGTAATATGTTAGATATTATACCAGAAAGAATTATTTCATAACAACTGGGCTTATATTCACATTAACTAATCTTAACATCGGCCAACTTCTTCCATGTGCCACATGCACTCAGATCCTCAACCTTTTTCAGAAGTTATAGACGGACGCAGTTTGGAAACGCAGATTTTTCTTTTGTATCCATGTATGATTAGTGTTAGGTATGTTAGAGTGAATTCGACATCATCAAGTTTGTATTAGATAGTGTTTATCAGTTTTGGAGTTTTGTTTTGAAGTGGAAAAGATATATTAAAACGACTAATTTGTTATGCTACGGTAAC
The DNA here is from genome assembly GCA_921293015.1 of Phorcus lineatus. Classification (NCBI taxonomy): domain Eukaryota; kingdom Metazoa; phylum Mollusca; class Gastropoda; order Trochida; family Trochidae; genus Phorcus; species Phorcus lineatus. The sequence goes on from OV121087.1 coordinate 44,404,515, forward strand.
ATAAAAGGAAGTCATAACGTTCAAAAATTATCTTTCATGCCATCTTCTTGTCATGCTGAAGAATATTTCCTCTCTCTCAAAACGTGAACGTTCACACAATAGCTTAATGAATTTGATATGAAAGGTGATAAGGTTGCATAAAAGTAGTGTCCTGAAATAAATCATCGATGACATAGACTATGAAAATGAAAAATGAAAATAAGTTTCACAACGTTATGGGAATAAAGGTGACTGCATACCTTTACTTTCCCATGACTGTATGTCTATAAGAGAGATGATACTTCCACAGAAACATCACTTGCAACGAAAAGGTTGTTAATTCCAGGTTGATATCTTAACGGCTAGTAATTGCCATATATCGTCATAGACGGAAGCCATCGTGTTCCACTAAAACATCAACTGCACTGTCTATTGGATATTTTCAAAACTTTATTTTCCGAGTGAAAGGACTGCAGTTGTACGATCTTTGATAAATAGAACACCTCTAAAGACCATTTTCACTTCCTTGCAAAAATAAAAATGAACTTTTTCACTTTGATAAATGTTCAACCTTTCACATCTTTACAAGCAGTCAATGACATGAAACATACGATATCTTTAATAAGAAATATGAGCAGGTTGTGATCTCTCTTGAATAAAAGATAAATGAAAACCATCTCAAAATAATTTCAAAAGATAATTTTAAAAGTTTGTTCATTTCGCCACCACTGTCTTGGGATTCCTTTTTAATTTCTAAACAGCACATCACAGGCTTTACACATTCAGCTGTCGTATAACACTGAAGAAATTCATGAACGCAATTCCATCGCACTGAAATAAGACACCTTTTGAAATCCTCAGATTTTAGGTTATTTGAAACTCGAGAAAACATTGAGATAACTCCTCAGAGATGTCTCTGCTGGTTCTGTTGTCTCTCCTCTTGTTGATTAGTTGTATTGGATGTTTTGCATAAAAATATACTGGACAACAACACTGATGTGATATGAGTTTACAATTATAAAAGGCTCACTCTGATTATATATCAATCGTTAAAAACAACATGAATAACTTGTTTTGTTTTGTTTTGTTTTGTTTTATCACGCTCTATGTATATTTTGTGGCATTGGAGCCGTGAACAATATTGATCTAGTTCTGTTAAGTGAATTGTAAAAAGTTTTATTGATGTCACGGCATGTGAAATTTTAAAGCTGGACACCATTGGTTGGTGATGTAAGAAAGGTAAAGCTAGATTCATACTGAAGGACAGACTATATGGAACAGGCAAATCATACTATATCATCCTAATTTATACTATAAAGAGATCAACGGACATAAGGGTTGTTCTTTTAAAAAATGGAAAATGAATTTATTAAAGAATTGAAAAAAAATAAACGGAAGTTCCAGAATAACGGCAAGATTTGTTCAATACTGAATGACATATGGCGTTCTATTGGATCGTATAATCATTTTAACAGCAATGAAGCATACGTATGACATCGGTTCTTCACAAGCAAAACTTTACAATCTGGGAATCGATCCTTAAACTTGCTAATTGCAAAACCCTAAGAAGCTAGATACTTCCCATTTTATAATGATGAAAATAATACTAAAACACAAATTCCCTGATTGTGGTCATTCCCAGATTGATCAGGTCGCACAATCTGCAGATTGTTTAAACAATTTAAGAAAGATGAAATATTCCTAGATTGTGAGCAAACAATCTGCAGATTGTGATATACCCCAGATGGTTCGTAACATAGATATGTCAAGTGAGTAACTGAAGACGTATCACACAGAGTTACTTATGTGAATCGTTCACGTCTACGTGTGATTTTGTTGTCTTCTGACCTTTTGAAGGTATTGTATTTAGTCCTAACCTTTCTGAGACACTCCCAATAAATGGTGACGAAATAAGTATTTCTAATATCATACGATTTTGGATGTGATTAGCTTAAAAACATCTCAGTGACACAAATATGAAAAATATATAGATATTTGTGTTTATCTCAACTTTGCGTAAAACAATGCTTTTGATATTCAAGATTTTGTACATGAAGGACCGTAGCAATGCGATTTGAAATAATATGTTTTCCATCTGATTACAAGGTGATTTACTATATTTCCTTTTAAATTTAATCTAATATTAGACGTTTTGTAAGGACACGTACTTTAAGGATTAACAAATTACTCGATTTTTCATTTTATTTGCTCAATTAAAGGTGAAGTATTAGAAATCTGCAACAAAGAAATTGTCATGGTCGTTGATCTCTTGTTTATATTTGCTATATTTCGTAATGTTTTGAGAAATATTTGAATTGGATTATATTGATGATATACCTATTTTACCCTGTTTCTCTGCTGTTGAATAAACATATTCTGTGAAAGAAAATCTCTACTGAGATCGATCGATAAAATTAAGGAAATGATGCCGAAAGCATCAAAACAAATTAGAATAGAATAATAATAGAAACGATTGTGAAATTGTGAAATATTGTGCTGAAAGAAACCATAGCCACACAAAGTAATTCAAATGTCATCCGGTAGTCGATATTAGCTGATTTCTCGTGTAACTTACAGGTAAATCTATCTATGAAAGCATAAGGTGAAATTCGAACCAGCTCTGGACAGGCAATTGCTGTTGAAATAATCAAATTTAGTCAACTGGGTATCAATGAAACATGGGATCCATCAGAAAATGAATGGAATGTTTTCATATTTCTAGCAGCAATAAATATAAATGAAATATAAATATTATTCATCTCATGAGATCCCTCAATAGTCAATAACATGGGCATGACCATGTTTGCAAAAGTTTGATTTAATTAGAAAATGGCTTTTTAAGAATTTGCTCACACTTTAGATTCTTAATTAATACCAACTGACTTGGTTATTAACAAGTTGACTCTCACTAAAGTGCATGTAACACATTTAATCGAAATAGCGTTAGCAACATTTATTAATTATACTCATTTCATCAGATTTTAACTTGACGCAACTCAATGAAAGCCTTCTTTCATCCTGTTTGCATTTGATTTTATTTGATAAACAGCAATGTTATGTCAAAGTTATAGCAATAAAGCAAATACTGTTTCTATTCAAACCTTATCTGAACTATATTACCAAATCTGTATACATTAGTTAGCTGTTAACCCATTAAGTCATTAAGTCAATGCTGCTAAGTTTCAACATGAAATCTAATATAAATAAGTGTTTTATGATTAATTATTGGAAACTTCTGAAGTGTCATATTGTTGGTCCGAATCCCAATACGTTTTTCTTTTACTTTGGAATATGGTTTATGAGAAATCTTTTTCTGAAAATCAGTGTTTTACCACACGAAGTTAACTATTTCCAGTGTATAGTCACAGATCAGAATGGCTTGATGTATTTTTGTAGTGCGGAAATATTGATAGAAACATTAATCAGAAATATCTAGTCAAATAGTAATCATCAATAGTTCGACAGTTATACAACAATTTCAATAGCTATAACTGTCTGTACTGAAGGAAGAATGTTGAAGTGACGGCTATCGTTGAAGAGTCTGAATCAGGTCCCAAAAAAACAAATGCAACGCGCTGTCAATCATTTACGAACATTAGTACAATTTTGTACACGTCCAACATCAAAGGAAACTTTTACACTTTGGAGCCATTTAGTGGTAATTTGATAAGAAAGACAAGCTTTTTTGGATAACAACTTCTTTAGTGATGAATTCACTGATGAAGGAGTAAGCATATAATCCGAAACGCCCCGAATTCTACATTGAAGAAGCTGGGGTTTTATCTTCCGCAAAGCAAATTTTGTTTCATGCCAGTTTTTACACACGTGGAATCAAATATAAAGAACATATTATGGGATGTAAGGTCCATGTGAAAGGGACTTAAATATCAATATCTAAATAGGCTTTCTTTCCAGTTTCGTCATTAAACTCTATGCAGTGAGGTATGAGAATTTTTCTCAAATTTCAATCTAATTTCTTCAACTTAGTTACTTCATTTTATTTTTTTTATTTAAAATGAAATATATTACCCAAGCTTGCACGAATATACCGGATATTAAAGTTTTCATAATGGTCGGGGGAATTACAGTTTTTCTGAAAATAAGTCGAAAACTGTTTGGCTGCCCGAACTACCTTGTAGTCAGACATTCATTCCACGAGTATATGTTCCATCATTCTCTCCCCAATCAGATAGCGCTGTCATTAAATCTTATACGTCCTTTGTTCAAATACAAGCTCTTCTCAGGTTAAAGCAGGTTCCCTTAAAACATTGCAAAATAAACAACTTTGCAATATTCTAGCGAATCAAAACAGCCCATGCATAGATAACATATTCTTTGGCACACAAATGTAATAATGCAGTCGTTGAATAAGAAATAAACTCACGGGCAAAAGAAACACTACCATGTATTTAAATCTAGATTGCAGAATAAATACAAACGTAAGATTAATAAAAACAAAATGTTGATTCAACAAAAACATGTCACAAATAAGCTTTCGGTATCAACGGCACAGTCTCCGATATTGGCCTGGGGGTCACAAATCAGGGAAATCATAGTTTAGTGTGTTGAAAACAGTTCACATTAACAACGTGTATGGCCTCCCCTTGCCACAATACACGTATTAACCCTCCGACGCATGGAGAAAATCAACGTCTGACGTCAATTCCTGGATTGCGCTGCCAGTCTTCTTGGAGAACTTGATCAAGTTGCTGGCGGTTATCTGGAGGTGGTTGTCGTTGACGAATACGACGGTTGTCGTTGACGAATACGACGATCCAAAGCTACAAAGAAAGAATGGGCTACAATTGATGGTTAATCTACAATTGTTTTGAAACGGCACCCTGGCAGACAGATGACTGAGATGATATACAGATGTGATAACGTATTGTATATGTTCACTTTCTAAATGGAATAGTTTTATTACTATATTATTCACGATTAAAGAAACTGTAAATTTAATGTGAAACTGGAATGTGGAGCTGTCACAACGTCTGCCACTACCAGGACCACCTTTTACAAAGCAACCTTAACTAAAGTTAATCTTAACTCCCAACCATTAACATTCCACTAAGGTCACCTTAGGGCTTTGTGAAAGGAGGACCTGGTGTTTTATCAAAACTGCTCACAGATTTACCGTCCTACAAGATCAGTGTATCAACTCTTTGTATTGGTCGTCGACTTTTTACTCTTTAAGAGTCATTTTTGTTCAAGTTATTGTGCATTTATGTAGAGCCACACTTTCAATTATGTTATCAAGAAACTCAATGATATTGAATTCGCCAGGGGTTAACCAATGCACCTTCATGCTTGATATTTTGTGCAACACCTTCAACACAATTTGTCACAGTAACTCCATGTATTGTCATACTTAAGATAGAAGATGAGTACGATTTAGCTGATTCAGAGAATCCTATGAGTTGTCGCGTTTTGAACCCCCATGACAAAACAATATTTTCATTTTTAAAGTTATGACGTATTTATCGTGCATTGGATTTATTCCAATTCCAAAGTGATTCAGTAAAATTGCCTGTGACAACCGCAAACAACTCAAGCTGATCTTGTCACAACTTTTGAGACACCGGCTGTTACAACCATTTAGAGAGATTATCGAAATCTGTCAAAATCCTATTTTTTTGACAACTTTTGAGTTGAGACGTTTGATTCAGATGTCTTTTTAACAATGTTTATGCATTAAAACATTTTCTTAGTGTTTTATCAAATGGAACGAATATACAGTATATTTTTAATCTTCTTTTGTTGTTGACGTCATGGACCATTGTTTCGAGACGTGATTCCAATACAAGACTTTATTACAGACGAAAGTATTAACAGCACCTTTATCTCGTTGAATCAATGCTGTAAACTACATTACTTAAGTTTTTATACACATGACACCTCAATGATCAATGTATCTATGTTGTGGGTAGGTACGCCAAAGAACCGTCAATTACCAGTAGTCGTTGCATAGCAGTCTAAGGGGGCGAGACCTATTTGTCTTTATTCTTTTCCTTTACTCTACACACATTGTCATCAATACACCATTATCTATCACACCGATAGTGAGAATGAACCTAGTTTTCAAGTGCGGAGATTAAACAGGCTGTCATCATTACATTATTTAGCATCAAAGGAATTATTCTTAAACGATGCATTCGTCGGGCAATACATAATACGATCTTATCAATGATTCCATCCCAATGCCACTGCGGTCAAGGCTTATCAGCTTTCAGTAACTCAATAGAGGATAGATGTAATCCTGAAGACATAATGTCGATGTAAAGAAAATGCATATTTTCCAATTCTATGATGTTTAAATATCTGACTTCAGAGAAGAAAAAATAGAAAAGGTTAGAACCGTACCCACAAAGTGCCTGATGATTAGGGTAAACATAAAAGAAACAGTTCAAATGTCCATGTTCATCATAGTAATGTGACTTAAAGGACAGTAGCACGTTTGTTTAGATAAACAAAAGTGTTTTCACGAAAACAAAATAAACAAAAATAATTGTATAAACTGTTTTGAAACGAACGTACAATGATCAGTTGAAATATGCAAACACATTTTCCTTTCTCAAAAGATTAAAACATGTTTACACACATGCCTGACAGTGGAGTTTTTACATGATGCCTGATTATTTTCTCTACGTTTACGTATGATCGGGTTAAAAATGAGATGTCTAACTATCAACTACTATAGAAATATTCTTGAACTATCAATTCTATAGAACAATCTTTGAACTATCTACTCTTTGAAACAATCCTTGTACAATCAACTCTTAATAACAACCATTACACTATCGACTTCATATAATCCTTGTACTATCAACTGTCTAGAACAAACCTTGTACTTTCAACTCCCTTGAACACGTTTTGTATTATCAACTCTCTAGAACAATCCTTGCACTATCAACTCTCAATATTAGTTATTACACTATCAACTTCATAGAACAATCATTGTACTATCAACTCAATAGACCAATCTCTGTACTATCAACTCTCTAGAACAATCCTTGCACTATCAACTCCATTAAAATCATTTTACTACCAACTCCATTGAACAATCATCTTACTATCAATTCTATAGAACAATCATGATACTATAAACCTTATAGATCAATCCTCATACCATCAACTCTATCAACTTAATATGCTATCTTCGCATTGCATGATGTTTAAGGAGATTGAAATTGTTATCCAAACTTCTGGAATACCATGTCGAATCTATTTCATATTAGATTAAAAATGTGGTATTCTGAATTTGAAAATCCTACAATAATGATAGTCTTTTTTAGTTCTTTACCTGATCCTTTTATAGGGATTGTAATGGTATAAATATTCCTTTGGCAAAAATGTTATCATGGTACTATTAATAGTAAGTTAATTTGTTGTGTAACACATATTATCATGTTGAATTGAATATAAAACCTCAAAGAAACTTTTATCTGTTGCATTTTTTGCCAGTAAGTGTGCATAAAACCAATCCAAAATAAACTTTGAAATCTGATCCAATATAATAAAGTTTTTTAAGTTGTAAAACTTCTTAAAAGAAGGATTAAGTTGTCAAAAGCGCGATTGATAAAATTTCAAGCTTATTAATAATAACTAAATCCATCTAACATTTTAACAAAACCCTGCTTTATGTAATCTTGTAAAGTGAATCCATTAAGTCCTGCTCCTGTAAACTGTCAAGATGAATCAGTGCTTTCATATTTTTGTCTTAATCCTCCCTTTCATTTGTTTTACATTCTTTGCTTCAATGTCTTAGATTATATTAGTGAAATAATCCGTTGGAATTAAAAATGTGGTAACCCTTGCACATTGTGAAAATATTGTAACTTATTCATTTCTTTCGAAATCTTACTAATCGTTTTGCAGACATTTGCAGAACTTTTTCATTGCATGGTATGCTTAATGACTGACACTAATGCAAACTTCACTACAATGAAAAACACATAATGGTTCAGGTTGCATTGCTTCTTAAATGACCACTCTGTGACACACAGAAGGTCTCGCATCCTGAAAGATAATATGAAAACACTAAGTTCTTATGGTAGGAAAACACTCACACATGCAGAGGTCGTAATCAGCCTTATGTTGCCTTAACTATGTGAATCAGCATCAGCAATAGACAAACCATATGAGTAATGCAGCTACTGATTTGAGACATTTACAGAAACTATGAACTATATGTAAGCCTTAAACTTGGCAAATGCAAAGTATTTTAGCAATAGAAGTTTATCTTCTTTTAGTGAAGAAGAATAGGGGAAATTTAGAAAGTTGCAGACATCAATTCTCAGATTTATTATTTCCCAAGAAAAACAAAATGCGTCATTAGATATTCATCAGCTTTGATTGTTCAAATCAATTCTATCTTTTACCTTAATTAGATTCTATCTGCAAATAACAACCGTTTCCAATTCACAGGAACATTTTGTTAACCCTTTAATCAATCACATAATGTAAGTCAGTTTGCATTTAGACTAATTTCAAAATCAATGTGTCATAAGATTTACCAAGATTATTGTAAATCAGATTCCCAGATTCATCAATCTTTATTGAAATATAAATGGTGACTTGTTAAGACAAAGTGACTTTATATTAAACATGGCATTCCCTAAAATCTAAAAACATGTAGGGTATTTCATTACTCAACGTTAACAAACTAGCCAAGGCTTGAACACCAACTTGCACTATTGATTACAATTAAATGATTCGCATTCACTCACTCCTTTTCAATTGGTCTTTTTGGAATTATTCTAATATTTTATAGCATGTGAATTTAGAGAATTTCTGCTCGTCTTTATTTTATTTCAAATATTGACCCAGTTTAAATAAAAGTTTCACGATACCAAAACACAACTTTGATAACTATTACGCATTTCCAATATTCAAAAGGTGAATTTATAACTGTTTTATATTGCTTATAGCAAATGAAAGTTCCTACAATTTTCATAAATGGTGTCAACTTAATGAAAGTCTGCAATCAAGAATAAACGAATTCATTTATGTAACAGATTTGAATTGTGAAATATTTCTCTAAACATTTTTCTCTTTATATTGGTATTTAAGTTTTGTACATAAAAGTGTCAAATACATGCATTTACTCGGTTCGAATTTAAGTATAAAAAATTCAATGACACACTTTAATATAGATATTGCATACTATTTATACCGTATTCAGTTATCAGTGAAATATTCAGGAAAAGAATTTGGAAACATAAAAACTCTTGTACAAAAATGCACACGTCTTAAACAAGAAAATACAAAAGTTTCAGTTGAAAGTAAATTTCAGTACTTTGAGTTTGATTATTCTATAATGTATCATTTGCGTACGTTGGGGCTCAAGGAGCTTCAGATACAATGCATACATACATGTATGCAAATATGGCACTGAAACATGCAAAAAGGCACATCTACAAATCAAGGGGGTGATGTTTGCTGTTTTATACCAAAATGCACATGCATCTCGTGTTGCGTCAGAAATGATTTGCTGAAATGAGATTTCATACAAATGTTGTAATGTTTTTTACATTCTTAAATTTTAATAACCCTGACACAGTTTTTTCCAAATGTTTTGACAAACTATTTACAAACTTCTATACAAAAAATTCAAATTTGTATAGCGAGTTCAATAACAGATGGCGCAAAAGTTCATATAAACCCTTTAGTTTTGTCCTGCATACCCTCAACATACACTTCATTTGAAAACTTCGAGAATGATTCTCAAATTATTTCCACTCCTTTTATCAAAATTGACTATCATTTTCTATATTATTTCAAAATAAATCTAGAAAAGATTAACTTCATATTAATGATAATGTCAGTTTTTAATAGTATTTCTAATCTGTTTATAAGACTTACAAATTTCAAAGATGATCATTCTTATTGTGAAGATGATCCTACCATCAAACGTCTACCATCAAAATGGGGAATTTCGAATTTGTCAAACGTTGTCAACTTGTCTCGAGGATAAATTGCTTAAAAGATGTTTTACTTGTGTAACATGACTCTGAATGGTTAATCATTAAATTATTATTTCCTTGAAATATTTATAGACGTATATATACTTTCTTTTAGGGAATACTTTATGTTATGGTCTACATTTTAACTAAAACAGAAGATAGTATGAATTTTCGAATTTAGGTGTAAACAATGACGTCGGTGTTTCTTTTATAATTTCCGAAGGATGTATTTCCTAAGTGTCCATTGACAAAGACAACATATTTATGTTGGTTTTGCACGCATTGAAATCAGAAATTTCTGGGATTTATCACTGTCAAGAACAATAAAACATCTTATCAGGTAAAATAAAATTTGGAAAACAAACATATACGATTCCAATCTCTATTGCATCCAAATGATCTGTTTATTTGGATTGACCCCCAAAATACCTACAAGATTTGGAATATGATAATTTAATCATGGTTAATAGGTTACATTCTTTAAATCTATAAACAAGAATTGCGTAAATTCCTGTCACATCAAAGGAACCGGTCGATGTTAAACTTTACTGATATGGTAATGAGCACAAGTTCTGTTAACATTATCCCTATTTCCAAACTTTTATTCTTTCATGTTAACTTTAAGATTGACATTCATTGAATAAGTTGTGACAAATCGCAAACCAAAAGTAATTTATTCAAAACTTTTAAGAATTTGCTGAAATGAAATTTCATACAAGTGTTGTAATGTTTTTTACATTCTTAAATTTTAATAACCCTGACACAGTTTTTTTCCCAAAGTTTTAACATACTATTTACAAATTTCTATACAAAAAATTCAAATTTGTATAGCGTGTTCCCCTCACACCTTTTCTATCATAGGGCGCTTCTGCTCGGAAGTATTAGTAATTACGTGTAACGAATTTGTATGGTAAGACATGCATGAATTACAGATTTAAAAATCAGTTTAATTAAACCAGGAACAACTAAAATATAGAGTAAATATTCCAACAAAAAGAATCTGAATGTTTTTAGTAGATAGATAGACAGTCCATCGATTCAATCATATTAACTCATAAAATTAGTTCATTCAGGCGATATGGGCGAGTTGGTTAGCTGGTGGCATGGCCAGTGTTGCCTGACTTTTGGGGTTAGGTATGGAAGCTGATTTCTGCCATTCGCGTCTTCGCTATTTCGTGATATGCCAACCTTGGGCGAAATAGCGAAATAGCGATGCGAAATAGCGAAGTAGCGATGCGAAATAGCGATGCGAAATAGCGAAGTAGCGATGCGAAATAGCGAAAGAGCGATGCGAATTAGCGATGCGAAGTAGCGAAGGCACGATGCACTTTAGCTTCGCTATTTCGCATCGCATCTTCGCTATTTCGCATCGCACCTTCGCTATTTTGCATCGCTATTTCGCCCTAGGTTGGCATATCACGAAATAGCGAAGACGCGAATGGCAGAAATCAGCCACCATAGTTAGGGCCCGAGTCCCTCAACAGACTCGACCCGAAAGATTTCAGGAATGTGTACTATTGCTGATAGTGTGAACCCAAATACTTTACTTTTACGTCAATAATTTTATATCTTCTTTCAATTTGAGTTTGGAGAAAATATCAGTTTCTGCCTTGTTTTCTAGAAAAAACGTCTTCTATATCAGAAACTAGAAAACATGACATAGATGATAGTGGTTTCAAACATCTTGGGTCCAAAAGTTAACATAAATGAATAACATTTAGAGATTAAAAAATACGATCCCGATAAAATTTAACTGTAACTTAAAGTTATTTTATTCGCACAAATCCATTTAAAGGCTGACAACACTCTGAGCAAGTAATTTGAAAGCACTTTTGACCTTATCATTTTAGTTTATCCATTCCGCATCAATTTTAACATTTAGCCGACTCCTATTAAAATAAGCGATCTATCGTTCTATGTGTAATTTAACATGACAAATTGGAAACCTTATGGCTTAAGGATTTTAAAATTTTGCCATTTATCAGGAATAATACACAGAGGTTTATGTTTCATATGGACATGAAACAAATTAACACTAAACTGAATCTGCTTAGCTAAGCTGTGACCTACATGTATACATGGTACAAGTGTGTCTCACATGTCTAAATGGCGTTAGTCCTGTTATTTCTAACTTGATTTAAAGAAAACGTGTGACAGGAGATAAAATACGTGTTTTCCTTTTTCAGCCATAGTGGCAGAAATATTTACAACATTAGAGACATTCTGAAACGGATAAATAAAATGCATAAAAAATTGTACAAGGATTGAATTACTTGAATAAACATATTTTGTAATAAATTTGATAAAGATTGTTAACATTGGACATATTGCTATCATAATGTTGTATGTTGAAAGCTAAAAGATTAAGAGTACACTCGTTAAAGGTAAATTATAATGTAAAACCTTAATTCCAAAAAGCAATGATGAATTGATGCAGTTTAGAATGACATGAACATCTGCAAATATGAAGTGATTATCTTTGAGGATCAATCTGAACAAGTCAATTTAAAGTCGATAAAGCTTACTTTTCACAACTGCCTAAAGCTGCAACATGGTTCTTCAACCTGAGTTTGGCAACTAAACAGGCTCACCCATTATAACCACAGTCAAAACGTGTATTGATGACAACTTATAACACTTATTGAAGCAGCTGATTTTTTTTCTGACATTATTCATTGCATTAAACTTTTTCATATATAATCTGTTATCACGAATATCATCCTTGGTTTCCAAGTCTCCCGATCTCATCCCAACAAACCCTTAAGGGTACCAATTTCCTGATGAAAAGTTCCAGCGCGCGGTTCCAGTAAGATTTAGCTCAGGGTGATCAGAAATCAGAAATGTATGTTTTGGATAATTTAAACAATATATATAAACTTTAAATAATTGTTTTATTCTATATAATAACTACTTTTTTTAATTGGCAACTCCATTTCAGCTGCAAATGATATTTGTAAGATTCTACAGAAACCGGAAACAAGGATCATCTTAATTCAATTAATCGATATCAAATCAAATAACTTGATACAACATAACAATTTATTAGTTCATACAGTCTAGTTTTATAACAATTAAACCATGATATCTGAATTAATTAGTTTCAGTGCTTCAGATTAAATGTTACTAATTCACCAACAATAATCTTAACGCACTGAAGAGTTTCACTGTATTCAAATGGATTACGATGGTATTTGACTCCAACCCTTAGGCAAGCAAAGAATCGAGGCTCTTAAAAATCGATAAATGACTTAAGCTTATTTCAATTGTCATTCTGTCTCTCAGCCTCCTGTTTGAAATGTTACATCAACTGGTGAAAATTTCTGCTGATAATAATCACGTTCGCTATCATGTGTCTTTATGACATGAAGAAGTAACATTTAACTTTGATAAATGATTAATGCTAGGAAATAAAAAAACCCAGTTCAATAACAGATGGCGCAAAAGTTCATATACACCCTTTAGTTTTGTCCTGCATACCCTCAACATACACTTCATTTGAAAACTTCGAGAATGATTCTTTTATCAAAATTGACTATCATTTTCTATATAATTTCAAAATAAATCTAGAAAAGATTAACTTCATATCAATGATAATGTCAGTTTTTAATAGTATTTTTAATCTGTTTATAAGACTTACAAATTTCAAAGATGATAATTCTTATTGTGAAGATGATCCTACCATCAAACGTCTACCATCAAAACTGCAATTTCAGTCATTGCGCACTCTTCAACAATCCGTTGCCTTTATCAAAGTGTAACTGCAACAATACACGTTTTAAGACTAGTTGTTGTCAAGATATGTCACTGTTCTACTTGGTTAAGAGAGAATATAATCAGAGATTAAGGTAACAAGCTAAATCACACAGACTCTTAAGCTTTTGGAATATCGACACAAGTAAAGAAATTACACTATATCATATCAAAATAGTTGCAGCTACTTTGTTATAAGAATACATACCTGATTCTGTATTCGGTTAATTTTCGTGATTAAATTGTCATACTAACCTTAATTTTAAACTGAGTGGTTTTTATTACTCTAGCGTCTCATAATTGTCTATTTCAGGATCAATACACATTCGTTGTCTTACACAAAATGAATAAATGAATCAATTTGTATCCAAGTCATACAAGTGCTAAAAAATTGACAGATTGTCACTTTTAATTTCTTACTTTGATCATTTGATAAGGTTTGAGTATTAAGAACTACTTATTACAAAATTAGCCTATCTTTCGAATCTTATATTGTTATCACATTAACCATCATGATTGCGTCCTTTCAAAAACATTTTTACATAGTCTTAATATACATTATGCGTCTGAAGGTCCTAACCCTTTTTTATGATAAAAATACGATTTGCTGAAGCAAACGATAAATGTGTTAATTGTAAAGAATAAACTGATAAATCAATTGTTGAAAAGGTTTTGGTATTTGTTTTTCAGTTCCTCATGTAAAAACAAGTTCTGTCCTTCAAGTACTGTCGTGCTAACAGACATCATAATTTTTATATTTTAAAAGTCTTTGTAGTTCTAGCCTTTATAGTAGGATTTTATGAAAATATGTTCATATGAGTCTCAGTAAGATGTTCAAAGCAAAGTAGTAATGAAAACACAAACTGTATCTAAACTGCTCGAACAAAGCTTGCAAAGCACACTTTAAAAACAGCTCCGTTTATGAAAAGATAACTAAAACGACTTTGGTAGATGTCGGAAAAAATCTAAACATTTTGATTGCTTTAATATGATATTAAAACAATAGGAAACGAATTAACAAACTTCTCAAATAATTAAATTGTGAAATTTATCTGACTGATTTTAAAAAGATTTTCTGAAAACGATTGAATGAATATACGGTTAAGATCAGCCATAGTACATATTTAGGATTTTTCAACTCAAATGAAACTTTATGTAAAGTGTTGATTAAAACCTAAAGGCATTAATGATTATTTAAAAGATTATTGCTTTTTGTTTAAAAAAATGTTTGTAGGTAGAATGTGATCTATGTTGTATTTGAACAAATAAATACCTAAAGGAGTCTGCTTAGCACCACTATGGTATAAAACATAATTTCCAATGTTGATATGAAAAATGGTAAATCTTGTCTCCCTATGTTAATAACGCTGCTTTGCAAGCCAAGAAAAGTCGATAAATTGAAAGAAGTGGAAGTTGTACATATTTTTTGCTGTGAATGGTTTTTAAATGTGAAACGATCAACCTCGAACCTCGATAGGGGTGAATGTGGACGTTACCCAATGTATATTTGCGCTCATGAAAGATCTGTTAAATATTGGTGTAAAATGTTGAATTTTTCATATATAGTTTACCATTATCAAAATTCCGATCAGAACTTGCTAGATACAGATGTGCTTCTCGTCTGCTTCTAATTGAAACCGAAATAGATTATGCTCTTTATGTAACAATAACTTTATTGAAAATGAATTTCACTTCTCACTTGTATGTGAATGTTATCAAAATCTATGATGCTTTTATTTACCGCCTTATTTCTATTCAAATCCAAATATTGTTTAAATAAATGTGCCTATGTCAATTGAAAATCCCGATGTTGTCCAAACTTCATCAATATTTATATATAATGTTATGACGCATTTAGATTCATTGTTAAGGCATTGTTTATCATGCGTATTAACTTATTATTGATTTTTTTTACATCTAATACATTTCATGCACATATGTATCGCTCTGTCATGCTGAAATGTAGACTGGGCCTATGGGCTCTACTACAAAGAAATAAAGATTGATGGAGTGTTGATGAGTTAACACGTGTTAGACGCAGAAGAAATTACCCTTTCATTCATGAATACATAATTATAAATCATGATATACTTGTACCTAATCACTTTGCAATAATTCAACATAATCGTGAACAGAGCATACAGACTGTGAATAATATTAGTTCAAACCAATAAACCAATGACTTATGGCAAATGTTGTCATGAAAATACCTTCATTAATCTGACATCGTGATAAAAAAGTACCATTGAAAGGCCAGCTTAAAGTATTAATGGTTGTCAAACATTGTCAGAATGCGGCTTAACTAAAAACTAGGATTACAATATAATTCAGATACATGTCAATCTTATTTGACAAGTTCATTAGCCATATGACAAATGAGACTTTCAAAAACAAACTGACCTCACTAGTGTTTGTTGCTTACCCACGTTAATGAAACATAACATTTTAAACAGAAAATTGTATGAATAGTTGTGGTTTAAGAATTAAATGCATGTGTGTTAAGTAATTGACGTCTAGTTGATCAGAACTGAATGTGATAACAATTACATCCTGAGACATTTTGAAATAACAAAAATAACTTTCCATTAGCATATTTATTACTATGCATGACGTCCTGTAGCCGCAAGATAACTGTGAGATTAAAGTAATTCATTTTGAGACCTGACAACCTTTTATATATATATATATATATATATATATATATATATATATATATATTAACACAAAAAAACTTCTTCATAGTTCAAGTAATAATTCGATAAAAAACAAAAGTCTGGAAATGATTTCAATCCCGGACCGGTTTTACACTATTCAGTGATCATCATGGGGCCTTTATAACGTCATACTCTGTTATAGCATCCAAAATGATGCGGCACTTGTACACACATTTTAGAGTTAAATTCATTCACCTTTAGGAATAATTCAAAATTCAAAATAATGGAAAATATGTCCTGCGCCTCCAGAAATCTAATATATGTAATAACATGCGCTGGTTGTTGCGAAGAGTATATTGGTCAAACGGGGGATACATTAAGGGCGAGAGTCCGAGTGCATAAACAACAGATAAAAACACCAAACTATAGATGTATACCCCTGAGCGCACATATAGATGAATGCGCAAAGAATTGCAATCCCCAGTTCACAATCTGTCCTATATTTTACAAAATGCGCACAGATAATGAAGAGCTGAGGAAAACAAAAGAACGATTCTTTTATATACCCCTAAATTGAACTGTAACTAATATTAAATCATGTTGACGTCGCATTTACTATATATATTTTAGTGGTATGCATATGACGTCATGAATTACGTTCCTTGCCATTGTTAACGCTATACCATTAGCAACACAATGTATAAGTTACCCTGATGATCACCATGTTGTGAAACCGGTTGGTAATGAACTTATATGAAGACCAATCTTCAGTTTGTTATTTTTAAAGAATATATATATATATATTTATGAATATAGTATTGCTATATTTATATTCATATATAATGTCTCCTTTTATTATATTTAAAACAATCCAAAATTACACAAAGAGTATTTCGTATAAGCAATAAAAACATACCTGTCAGATTTATTAGGAGCAACTTCAAGACAGACCTTGAAGTGTTATAATTAGTTCTTTTCCTTAATCGTATTTCATTGTTTCCAATTACATCAAAACATGTTAATCCTTCTGTGCGATCATAATATAATATCTGCTCTACAATGCAGATTCTTGAAATACTCAACAAATTGTTTTTGTGAAGTTGAATTCTGACATGTTGTAGCTGACCGAAAACTATTCTAATGTAAAGCAAGTGGAAATCACATTTCACTTCTACATTAGGGGATTTAAAAAAGTGCTCTAACATTTAACGGCTATATGCTTCAGTTCCTTTGCTTTTAAGGTTGAAGCTCAAATTACACATGTAGAACTGAATTGTGAGGCTTTTACTGACGTTTGAGTAATTTGTTCTTTACATGTTCTCTTAAAAATCGAATTAGAATGACAGATCCCAACCCGTTGAAGACTAAGAAGTTCACAGTTAGATTGACTTTTTATTTGTTGAGAATGTTGTTCCAGTTTTAACATTTTACATGCACAATATGCTTAAGATTGAAAAATGAATATGCTGAATATATTCTATCAATGAATTGAATAGAACAGAATTAGAATAGAATAGAGTGTAAGTGTATCAAAATTAAATCATACTTTACAGTACACCTTAGTTTATCCTTTCTTTTAATACAATGACCAAGAGTAGTTTCATAATGCTAGCAAAAATGAACATTTCAATTATAAAAGAAAGCACTTGTTACTCATTTGTATTAATCTAAACGTTTTCTAACGCCTTATATGAACAGCTTTATATGATTATTTATCGTGGATGTCATTGTGCATTAAACATATTACCTCTTGAATAATATATGGACGAGTGTTTGTTAAGGAAAATCTCATTGCAAATTTCCACTTAATGATTCAATTGTTTAATTGGTTATAAAGTATACAGAAAAATCTGTCATTTGATGAAAGCGTTCATGATACTTCTTCAGCTTACATCTCATGGCATTATAACTTGTAGCTCTCATACTTAATGTTTATGATCTTCAATATTAATCTAGCCTGTTTTATACCTATGATAAAACCATTGTTGTTTCAAATTTTGACTTTTTTTCGAACTTAATAAGGAAACACTGATTCCTCTATTACTTGGGTTCTCAAATATAAAGTAAACAACATGACCGTGAAGTTAATGGTAAATAGGTGACATAACACCAACATGAGTAAAACAATATCAATTTGGTTGCTCGTCTCTGTTGAAATATCCTCTAACGATACTTAAGTTTGATATTTCCTTCGTTTCCTCTGTTACCTAGCTTATTTGTTCGTATAAATAACAACAAATACCTTGGATTTAAAGACGGTGTTTGCCTTTCATGCTGTTCATGCAAATGAGGTTTTTGCGCTGGGAAGTCAATATTGCAAAAGAAAAGGTTGCAATCATAACCCACTACTCTCACTTCCAAGATCATAATACAGAGACCCCTTACACTTCAGCTAGATTGAAAATACCTGCGTCGCTACTGCCAAAGGACGTAGTCGCAAGCTGGTTTGCAAAATTCATCTAAATTTCGCACCATAAACTATGACTGATCCCTGCTTAAGTGGAGACTTATCAGATAATGTAATTTGGGTTATCACAACGAGGAATAACTGAATGCTAGTAATAATTCTTTTTCCTAGAATAAGAATTCCTATTTCATGGCATGTGATTCACCTATGAAGTTTGCCATTGCAGTCGATTACAACGTTTCTGATTCTCTAAACATTTGCATGTGAATTTAATTCATCTTTGTTGATTTTGAATGAATAAACAACATATATAATCAACATGATGAAACCAATAATCAACTGTTAGCACCTGAATTTAAAACAAGTAAGTTAGATATTTTCTGTAAAAGACCTGTTTCCGAACCTTTTTGCAGGAATATTGAAAAAGAGGAGCTCCAATATGTAGATTACATTTTCTTCATTAAAGTTGAAAGCTAGGGTTAAATTTAATTTCAATTCAATTATATGGGTATAATCTTATCTAACCCTGCTCCCGATTCCGAAGAGGCACATAGCATTTATAATACTTACCAAACGGCAAATGATTTGAAAACAGATTCTAAAAGCTGCTGTTTCTGTACGAGTCCACTAAAAGATTAACAACATACTAGTGTAACTTGCTCTAGCATGAATGTGTGTGTGTCTTAACTGTAAAAGGGTACAGAATTTAGTCTTTTCTGTTTACATACGGAACGTCCCAAAGTTGATGTCAAATAATTTTTTCTATGTACAAAATCTTTTCAGATTTATCCAACGATAGTGTCAAACATATTGAAGTATATTTGTTCCGTGCAATCTGGGAATGATCACAATCTGCAGATTGTTCGCTCACAATCTGCAGATTGTTCGAACAATCTAGGAATTTTTTTCATTCCTAGATTGTTTAAACAGTCTGCAGATTGTGAGACCTGAACAATCTGGGAATGATCACAATCTGGGAATTTGCTTGTTTGTAGTATATCTTGCATTATAACATGATAATTGTCTAGTTTAATAAGGTTTTTCTTTGTGCATGCATCCAAATAATGGAGAATAGTTGTCAAGTCATAGATTGTCACAGGTTCATAGCTCGCCTATATATCAAACTGACGGAGTGTTGGGATCGATTCCTAGATTGTGAAGGGCTTACATATATCGACATTTTATCAAACTGAGAGGGAAGAGGGGTCAATTCTCAGATTGTGAAGAGCTCATATCTCGCCTTTATGTCAAACTGAGGGAGTATATGGGTTGATTCCTAGATTGTGAAGGGCTCACCGCTCGCCTATATGTCAAACTGAGGGAGTATAGGGATCTATTCTCAGATTGTGAAGGGCTCACAGCTCACTTTTATTTTAACTGAGAGGGTATAGCAGTCTATTCACAGATTGTGATGGGCTCATAGCTCGCCTATATATCAAACTGAGGGAGTATATGTGCCGATTCCTAGATTGTGAAGGGCTCACCGCATGTCTTTAACTCAAACTGACGGAGTATTAGTGTCGATTCTCAGATTGTGAAGGGCTTACAGCTCACCTTTATTTAAACTGAGAGGAAACAGAAGTCGATTCCCAGATTGTGAAGGGCTCATAGCTCGTCATTATGTCAAACTGAGGGAGTATAGGGGCCGATTCCTAGATTGTGAAGGGCTCACAGCGCGTCTATATGTTAAACTGAGAGAGTATATGGATCTATTCTCAGATTGTGAAGGGCTCACAGCTCGATTTTATATCAAACAGAGGGACTATAGGGGACGATTCCTAGATTGTGAAGGGCTCACCGCTCGCCTATATGTCAAACTGAGGGAGTATAGGGATCTATTCTCAGATTGTGAAGGGCTCACAGCTCGATTTTATATCAAACAGAGGGACTATAGGGGACGATTCCTAGATTGTGAAGGGCTCACAGCTCGCCTATATGTCAAACTGAGGGGGTATAGGGATCTATTCTCAGATTGTGAAGGCTCATATCTCACCTATATTTAAACTGAGAGGATATAGCAGTCGATTCTCAGATTGTGATGGGCTCATAGCTAGCCTATATATCAAACTGAGGGAGTATACGGGCCGATTCCTAAATTGTGAAGGGCTCACCCCTCGCCTTTAACTCAAACTGACGGAGTATAAGGGTCGATTCTCAGATTATGAAGGGCTCACAGCTCGCCTTTGTTTCAAACTGAGAGGTTATAGCAGTCGATTCTCAGATTGTGAAGAGCTCACAGCTCGCCTTTATGTCAAACTGCGGGAGTATTTGGGTCGATTCCTAGATTGTGAAGGGCTCACAGATCGTCATTTTGTCAAACTGAGAGGGTATAAGAGTCGATTCTCAGATTGTGAAGGGCTCACAGCTCGCCTATGTGTCAAAATGAGGAGTATAAGGATCTATTCTCAGATTGTGAAGGGCTCACAGTTCGCCTTTATGTCCATCTGAGAGGTATAGGAGTCGATTCTCAGATTGTGAAGGGCTCATTGCTCGCCTTTATGTCAAACGTTGGGAGTAAATGGGTCTATTTTCAGATTGTGAAAGGAGATTGCGCTTGTCTTTGTGTTATATTTAGCTAGTAGGGGTTTCATATTTATTTCATAAAAAATACATGAACTGGATTTGCCAACATGCTCAACAGAACTTATATGAAGGCCGCTCCAACAACAAATATTTAGGTGTACGGACAAAACCCCACCCTGACAAAAGCCCATAGGACTAAAGCCCACCCTGACAAAACCCCACACCTATTTTCTCATATGGAGACAAAAGCCCACACTTGTATTTTACATTTTAACAAACATTTGAATATAACAGTAATAACATTATTAGCCAGAGCACAATACACCACTAAAATCATCATACTACTTCACATACTTTGATTGTCACAAACTAGCAAAGTCTGATGTTGTGTCACAGCACTAAAATCATATCTCATCATACTACTTCACATGCATTGATTGTCACAAACTAGCAAAGTCTGATGTTGTGTTAACTTAGTAAAACATATCAAGTTTTATATATATGAATCGATAAATCAATTTAATAAAATTTTAAATATCTTTCTTATCTTTCTTTTTGCCTTAAAATAGATTAACTTACACTTAAGGATGTTTTCATAGACCCCCCACATGAAAGTCCTCTCCGGCGGCTGCATTCCATTCTAATCATGGTCTTGGTTGATCTATTCTTTGTGTATAAATGTCCACCAAAACTAATCTTAACACCTCCTTTGTTGTTCTTCAAAATCTCCATCTCCATCTGAATGCATACTGAGTAGAGAATCAATTAACAACTCACTTACTCTTAACTAATTCATCCTTGTCAGTTATCAACACATACTCAACTACAAACAATACATTCTCTACTCTACTAATTAAGATTGGTGGGCTTTTGTCTCCATATGAGAAAATAGGTGTGGGGTTTTGTCAGGGTGGGCTTTAGTCCTATGGGCTTTTGTCCGCGTGGGCTTTTGTCAGGGTGGGGTTTTGTCCTACAATCAATATTTAAGCGGCGGCGTTAAAATAAGCCACATGGCTTGTTCGCCAATCCAAATTTCATACGAAATAAAAATATGTTTAAACCAGTATTTAAGAAACATGAACATGACAATAACAGCGAACATGGTACAAATATGATCAAATCATCACAAACCAAAGTGTATTAGAAGTGATAGTGAAATGCATTTGTGCCATTTGCAGTCATTAACATAATATGAGCATTTAATTATAAGTAAAACGTTTGGATTCGGTTATGAATTTGTAAACTGGTTTTAATATATCAAATCCTGTTACAATGCTCAGAGAAGGATGTCAAAATAAAATATTTTGTGTAATAATATTTGTTGGATATTATCGAATGTAATCTGGAGCATACGAAGAAGTAATGAAGTGCGTCCTCGTTGGTCGCCACAAGAGCAGTTACATTTATCAGATATATATCTTTTTAATTTGTCAGCATTATTTTTTTATATGTCTTTAAGGTTTGCATATGAAATTATTATAAACATTTGCATTTAGAATATTCATAATACTGTAACAGTTAACATTTTGTGTTGTCGTGAATAATAAGACCAGATGTCTATCAGGGTTTGCTTATAAAAGCAACGTGTCACTGTGTCGCGTCTCTACTCAGACTCGCGCGTACATTCTCGTAAAATCACAATCACTTCCTCTCTGTAATTTGATGTTTATCTATCGCACGATCTCAGGGGGCAAATACTTATGCAACAATGACTTCACTGGAGTAAAATGTTTAATTATTGCTCTTCGGTCACACTATGGTCAACGTTTTAACACATTATTTCCTGTAACTTTTTATATAGTTTCCGTAATCACTGCGTCGCGTCTCTGTTGGACTCGAGTGTGCAATCTCGTACAATCACACCAACTTCCTCTCTCTAATTAATGTTTATTCAATGCAAGTATCTCGGGTGGCAAATATTTATATACTTATGAGTTTGATCGTCGTTCAAGTATTTTGATGTACACAGTATTATATTTCCATAAGACATGTAATACACAACGTTCAGAATATATATACAAAAAAGAAAAGGATTAGCAAACAGGCAGCAAATGACTATATGAATGCTTCTCCTGAAACAAACATAAAACGATTCAGGTATCATGTATATTGGTTGAAATTGACTTTTGCAATTATTCTTACTAAACTCAAATTGATGATAAGCTTTGTGTAACTTTGCATTTGGTACAGATTTTACAAAAGGGCTATAAAAATCGGTTCGCATCATTTATGAAATGATAAAAAAAATATTTTTAGGGATTCATTAACACTCTGTGAAAAGGATTTGACGCCGCTTAATATATATTTAATGTAATGTCGTTTTTTAAAAAGTATTGATTTGATCGGTATCAATCAGAGGTGAATTGAGATTGCTGCAGCCAAGGCGCATGCGGCAAATAAGAATTTGATTTCGCCTTAGGCCATAATTTGAGCCCTTTTCACAATCTGAGAATCGACTGCTATAACCTCTCAGTTTGACATAAAGGCGAGCAATGAGCCCTTCACAATCTGAGAATAGGTCCCCATACTCCAGTCTGAGAATCGACCCCTATACTCCCTCAGTTTGATATATAGGCGAGATGCGAGCCCTTCACAATCTGAGAATAGGTCCCCATACTCCCTCAGTTTGATATATAGGCGAGCTTTGAGCCCTTCACAATCTGAGAATCGACTCCTATATACCCTCTCAGTTTCATATATAGGTGAGCTGTAAGCCCTTCACAATCTGAGAATTGACCCCTATACTCCCTCAGTGTGACATATAGGCGGGCTATGGGCCCTTCACAATCTAGGAATCGATCCCTATACTCCGTCAGTTTGACATATAGGCGAAATGTGAACAATCTGAGATTCGGCCCCTATACTCCCTCAGTTTCACATAAAGACGAGTTATGAGCCCTTCACAATCTGGGAATCGACTCCTATAATCCCTCAGTTTGATATATAGGCGAGCTGCGAGCCCTTCACAATCTGAGAATAGGTCCCCATACTCCCTCAGTTTGATATATAGGCGAGCTTTGAGCCCTTCACAATCTGAGAATCGACTCCTATATACCCTCTCAGTTTCATATATAGGTGAGCTGTAAGCCCTTCACAATCTGAGAATTGACCCCTATACTCCCTCAGTGTGACATATAGGCGGGCTATGAGCCCTTCACAATCTAGGAATCGATCCCTATACTCCCTCAGTTTGATATATAGGCGAGCTGCGAGCCCTTCACAGTCTGAGAATAGGTCCCCATACTCCCTCAGTTTGATATATAGGCGAGCTTTGGGCCACTCACAATCTGAGAATCGACTCCTATATACCCTCTCAGTTTCATATATAGGTGAGCTGTTAGCCCTTCATAATCTGAGAATTGACCCCTATACTCTCTCAGTGTGACATATAGGCGGGCTATGAGCCCTTCACAATCTAGGAATCGATCCCTATACTCCGTCATTTTGACATATAGGCGAGTTGAGAGCCCTTCACAATCTGAGATTCGGCCCCTATTCTCCCTCAGTTTGACCTAAAGACGAGCTATGAGCCCTTCACAATCTGGGAATCGACCCCTATACTCCCTCAGTTTGATATATAGGCGAGCTGCGAACCCTTCACAGTCTGAGAATAGGTCCCCATACTCCCTCAGTTTGATATATAGGCGAGCTTTGGGCCACTCACAATCTGAGAATCGACTCCTATATACCCTCTCAGTTTCATATATAGGTGAATTGTTAGCCCTTCATAATCTGAGAATTGACCCCTATACTCTCTCAGTGTGACATATAGGCGGACTATGAGCCCTTCACAATCTAGGAATCGATCCCTATACTCCCTCAGTTTGACATATAGGCGAGTTGAGAGCCCTTCACAATCTGAGAATCGACTCCTATATACCCTCTCAGTTTCATATATAGGTGAGCTGTAAGCCCTTCACAATCTGAGAATTGACCCCTATACTCTCTCAGTGTGACATATAGGCGGGCTATGAGCCCTTCACAATCTAGGAATCGATCCCTATACTCCGTCATTTTGACATATAGGCGAGTTGAGAGCCCTTCACAATCTGAGATTCGGCCCCTATTCTCCCTCAGTTTGACCTAAAGACGAGCTATGAGCCCTTCACAATCTGGGAATCGACCCCTATACTCCCTCAGTTTGATATATAGGCGAGCTGCGAACCCTTCACAGTCTGAGAATAGGTCCCCATACTCCCTCAGTTTGATATATAGGCGAGCTTTGGGCCACTCACAATCTGAGAATCGACTCCTATATACCCTCTCAGTTTCATATATAGGTGAATTGTTAGCCCTTCATAATCTGAGAATTGACCCCTATACTCTCTCAGTGTGACATATAGGCGGGCTATGAGCCCTTCACAATCTAGGAATCGATCCCTATACTCCGTCATTTTGACATATAGGCGAGTTGAGAGCCCTTCACAATCTGAGATTCGGCCCCTATTCTCCCTCAGTTTGACCTAAAGACGAGCTATGAGCCCTTCACAATCTGGGAATCGACCCCTATACTCCCTCAGTTTGATATATAGGCGAGCTGCGAACCCTTCACAGTCTGAGAATAGGTCCCCATACTCCCTCAGTTTGATATATAGGCGAGCTTTGGGCCACTCACAATCTGAGAATCGACTCCTATATACCCTCTCAGTTTCATATATAGGTGAATTGTTAGCCCTTCATAATCTGAGAATTGACCCCTATACTCTCTCAGTGTGACATATAGGCGGGCTATGAGCCCTTCACAATCTAGGAATCGATCCCTATACTCCGTCATTTTGACATATAGGCGAGTTGAGAGCCCTTCACAATCTGAGATTCGGCCCCTATTCTCCCTCAGTTTGACCTAAAGACGAGCTATGAGCCCTTCACAATCTGGGAATCGACCCCTATACTCCCTCAGTTTGATATATAGGCGAGCTGCGAACCCTTCACAGTCTGAGAATAGGTCCCCATACTCCCTCAGTTTGATATATAGGCGAGCTTTGGGCCACTCACAATCTGAGAATCGACTCCTATATACCCTCTCAGTTTCATATATAGGTGAATTGTTAGCCCTTCATAATCTGAGAATTGACCCCTATACTCTCTCAGTGTGACATATAGGTGGGCTATGAGCCCTTCACAATCTAGGAATCGATCCCTATACTCCGTCATTTTGACATATAGGCGAGTTGAGAGCCCTTCACAATCTGAGAATCGACTCCTATATACCCTCTCAGTTTCATATATAGGTGAGCTGTAAGCCCTTCACAATCTGAGAATTGACCCCTATACTACCTCAGTGTGACATATAGGCGGGCTATGAGCCCTTCACAATCTGAGAATCGACCCCTATACTCCCTCAGTGTGACATATAGGCGAGTTGAGAGCCCTTCACAATCTGAGATTCGGCCCCTATACTCCCTCAGTTTGACATAAAGACGAGCTATGAGCCCTTCACAATCTGGGAATCGACTGCTTTACCCTCTCAGTATAAATAAAGGTGAGCTGGACGCCCTTTACAATCTGGGAATCGACCCCTATACCCCCTCAGTTTGACATAAAGACGAGCTATGAGCCCTTCACAATCTGAGAATCGATCCTTATACTCCGTCAGTTTGACATATAGGCGAAATGTGAGCCCTTCACAATCTGAGAATCGACTTCTATATACCCTCTCAGTTTAAATTAAGGTGAGCTATGAGCCGTTCACAATCTAGGAGTCAACCCTTACATAACCTAAGTTTGACATTAAGACGAGCTGAATGTCCTTCACAATCTGGGAATGGGCCCCCATACCCCCTCATTTTGAGAAAAAGACAAGCCGATTGCTCATCACAATCTAGGATTCGATCCTTATACTTGCTAAATAGAAAAACCTTAATAAGCTAAATAATTCCCATTTTATAATGATGAAAATACTACTGAAACACAAATTCCCAGATTGTGATCATTCCCAGATTGTTTAGGTCGCACAATCTGCAGATTGTTTAAACAATCTAGGAATTCCTAGATTGTGATCAAACAATCTGCAGATTGTTCGAACAATCTGCAGATTGTGATAAACCCCAGATTGTTCGTAACATATTCACGGTTGAAATCAGCGATAAAATATGAATATGAGCCATAAAATTTGCATTGTAACTTTGTGAATTGATACGATGGCAGAGTTGAACAAATGTACCTTATCCTATGTATAGCTATCTGTTTTTTTATGAAAGGGTCACAATGCGTTTACAAGATATCAAATAACTGGAATCTGGTTTATGTGGCTGCGATAAGGCACCGATAATCCTTAACGTCAAGCTCAGAAACACAAAACAATAAGGCAAGTGTTCCCAGTGCAACTAAATGATCTTGCTAGTAATGAGTTAATTTAATGTACCCAACGACTTCATATGAATGACGCCAAAAAGATCTGGACATTTAATCCTTTAACGTTTGATCTCCGGAGATAAGGTCTATTTATATCAGTTCATATATCAACATGATAATCTTTTATTAAAAACTTAAAGCTTAAAAACTCTGCTGTTAGAAGTGAGACTTGCTGTATGATACCGCATTTTTGTTATCCTTTTAATGTATAATCTGTCCCTAAGGTACAATGATGATACCCACATCAAAGGATTGTGAAATGTTGATCCTATAGAAAGATATTAAATGAAGCTAATTCAATTTTACAATTAAGGAAAATATTTTTCAACATCAAATGCTTCCAAAGTTTTTTTCCCCAAAGAACGCCATATTTGCAAGACAAAGCATATCCTTTTCCGGCAAAAATAACGTGTTCTAACTTCAACTTGTGTATGTATACATACACGTTGTATTATATCAAAAACGACACTTATTGACAAACCAATGCACTTATAATACCTCACACACGGAAGTTGCCATTTACAAACAGAAACACGAAAAATGTAAAGTAGATCAAAACATCGACTTCCGCGTATACTTTACCTTTTAAATTAGTGATAACATAAAGTTAGAGGGACTGTTGAAACAAGTATGTGAATATAGATGATATTTTATTTTTTTCTTGATAATGTTTCTTTTTGGTGTAGCATAGCTAAATGATAGCATTCGTGTAACTTGACAAGAATTAATCACTCTTGCGGGCACCATTTTACAGCATTCAAGAGAAACTCAGCTCATAATAAAGGCATTATCAATATTATTCATATCTGAGTTTTGTTGCATATGTAATTATTCTTATTTGTTTATTTTTATAACCTAAAACAAACAAAGATTTTAAAGAAAGTTTCGCCATGCGATTTGACTTTTAAATTACAATGAAATATGAGTTACAAAAAGGGTACTGTAAATATTCATTTGGGAAAACAGATAATAACAGTTATTGTAATTTGAATCACTCCAATTTAACTATAAACTATTCTTATTTTATTCATTTCAAGTTAATCGCGTTTAGTTTAGAAATGAAATTGGAGCAATTGATGTCATTAATCAGTTGATAATAGAAGCTGTATTAACATTTCATTTGTTTGAAATATGATACTTCTTAGTAACCAGCATCTTTACCAATAAAAGGATTTTTTTACAAAAGTCATAGATATCAACTCTTCTTTCTTATCTATTTTAATAGCTTACTTATTCTTTCCATTTGAAATCTTTTTAATTTTTTAAGCTCATGAAAACTTCACTTCTACCACAATACTAACTTGGTCCTATATTCCCCATTTGGGCGAGGATACACAGGTATTTCACGTTATCACTCGTACCTCGTCTGTCATTCTCTAAATATTTCTTAACTTATTTCTTCTTGCTTAATTTGATAATGTTCCATTATAGTAACCAAATGATTTTTTCCTAAATGATACAATTACCATTTATAGAGATTCTTTAAAATATTCACATTAGAATGCATTTACTCTTTATTTTATTATGATTATGTTTGCAGTAGTTTATGCATTTCTTAATATGAAGTTTGTAAAAAAACCTTGAGTTATAGTAGTCATTACGAATCTCTTATTTTTCAAGAGACAAACACGTCAATCTGCTTAATCCGTTAATGTTTGCTATTTTCTAAATTTTCGGAAATGGTAGCGAGTGTTGAAAAGAAAAGCTAATCAAACAAACTACAATATCTTAATTTTTCGAAATTGAGTATCTCGAAAGTTCACGGTTGTGTGAAAACTCTTGGAAAATCGAGTTGATTTCACCGGAAGTAAAGGAGATGATTTGAATATGGACTGACACATGTCAACACAATTTTGTGAAAACACAAGATGACATAAAATCAACAAGCAGGGCTTTCCTATAATCAGGAAAAATCTTTGTTGTGACACATTATGACAAGAAAAAGATAGGGTTACATATTTATCTT
Organism: Phorcus lineatus; assembly: GCA_921293015.1. Taxonomy (NCBI): domain Eukaryota; kingdom Metazoa; phylum Mollusca; class Gastropoda; order Trochida; family Trochidae; genus Phorcus; species Phorcus lineatus. The sequence continues at coordinate 44,434,110 of OV121087.1, forward strand.
TTCAAGTTGACTGTTTCATAGCCAAGTTTTCAAGAAAACAGGTCATTTTTCCTTTCATCAAAGTATTAGCAAGATTTGCTTTCAAATGTTTTCTGCTCACAACGTTTGTGAAAACAAGTATTGATTTTCAATGATTCAGAATATAAGTGGTAGTCTAATATTTATATGAAGTGTTCGAAGTTATCGTTCTCCACAAGTAGTTCTTGATTGAAAAAAACTAATAAATATTAAATAAATAAAGAGGCATTCGGAAGACCGTTTCTATCAGGTGAATATGATTCTCTTTTTTAAAATCGTGCATGAAATTTTCTTTATTGCATTAAGAATACATTTTCAATAAAGTAGTTCAAATATAGCCATCTGAGCGTTTCAATTAATTCATTGATTAGTTAGGGAGACATACATTCATAATGCGACTGTTCTTTTTAAATACAAACCTCTCTACGTGAAACAGAATGCTGAACAACAACTCTCTATCGAACTTTAACCATAAGATAATGCTAAGGTACTAACGTTTGATTATGACCACCTGACCTTGATTCGTGAATGGATTATTCAACGTTCAGTAAAGATATGTCAACCGCTTTGAAGACAATATTTTGAGTAAAATAATGTACTCTGGACATTGGAGCAAATACAAAAATGGGCTTCAGTGCGTTGGGTGCAGATCAGGATTGCAAGAGAGAAAATATGACTAGTTTTAATATGTTCGCAGGCTTTCTTAAGTTGCTTAAGCAAATCATTCTCGTTAATAAAGAATCAATCAGATAAAAACAAATAATTGTATTTTTCTTAGAAAAAATATAACAACGGGTTTCAAACTTACTACAAGGTCATCAACAACAAATCAGAATCAATCAAATCAGATCTCTATTATTCCTTCGATGATGGATTTCTGTAGTTGGTTCTCATATAGTTTGACGGTACATTATTTAGTAGTCAACTAGCTACTCTTCTTGATTTAATACAGATTTTCAAAAAATGAAGCATGTGCTTAATTATGCTTGACATATAGATATGATAACTATTGGTTTTGTAGGAAAATTACACGGTTTATATCCTCAAGTGGTGAGTCATAGGTGTGAACCATATTGATGCATACGAGACAAATATTTAAAGTGTTACCCACTTAGACCACAAAAGAAGGCATAGCTATTTTCAAATCAAAGCATATTTGAAAACCTTAAATGAATTAAAATCATCCACTTCTAAACATTGAAAAGTATATTACCTAATAAAACCCAAAGTTTGGAGGGTTCATGTACAGATGCTTGATAAAAAAAAGTCCTTTATATATAATGTACAAGTCTTCTACTATCATTTAAGATACCGTGCTAATAGCTGATGACATATAAAGATGACAAGATCTCTTCGAAATTACTTACATATACAACAGACTGGTTGCACATGAATAGGGCACACGGTTGGTTTTGAGCTTTCACATCTCTCTTGATTATTTTAACTTCAAACTTGAGAGAAAAAATTCAAGAATGAATATGTTGATGTTGCCATATTTTACAATTTCAATAAGACGTATTTCCTAAGTGTTCATTAACATGGACAACATGTTCAATTTGGTTTTGCACATATTGAAAATTAATTGGAAATGTCTGGAATTTATCAATGACAAGACTAATAAAACATATTTTAACGTTGATCAAATTTGGATATACATACAAATACGATTTTATTTCCTATTCTAATCAAATGCAAAGTTCATATTGATTAACCTCTAAAATAGTACCAAGAGTGGGAATATGATATTTTAATCATGGTTGATAGGTTGCATTATTTAAATCTATAAACAAGAATTGAGTAATTACCTGTCACATCAAACGAAACGGCCGATGTTAAACGTTACAGAGATGGTATTGTGCACTAGTTCTGTTATATAGCATTACCCCTATTTCAAAATTTACATTCTTTGATGTAAACTTTAAGATTGACATTCATTGAATTAGTTGTGACAAATTCAAAGTAAGTGTATTCAAAAAGTTTTAAGAACTTGCTTGAATAAGATTTCCTACAGGGTATAATGATTTGTGACATGCTTAAATTGGAATAAACCCAACACATTGTTTACAAAGGTTTGACAAAATATTTTACAAACTTCTATCAAAATCAGTTTATAATATGTAATAGCGTGTTCCTGTTTTACCTAATGCGCTTACCCTGCACTAAATTTTAGATAATTCCGTATATTGTACCAGTGCTGATGTGATCAAGGTAAAAGCATGTATGAACTACAGGGTTAAAAGTAATATCAAACACCTAGGTAAAGAATCCAACTAAACGCTTCTGAAATTCACAGATTTGAAGACAGCCCGTTGACTCAACCATATAAAGTCATAAGATACTTATATCAATGTCTTGTTTAAGCATAAATATGAACAACAAAACCTTAAACAATGTGTTGCATATTAACAATGTTCTTGTCATTGGTAAAATCACTTATTGCAGAATTGATGGCTTTATCATCCTGAATACAGGACTTGAGCATAATCCTTGAATAAACTTATTACTAAATTAGTGAATCCACTTATTCAATGCCATCAAATGATCCAGTCAAATCACGTTACTCAATATACTCGTATCACCTCCCTGTCCCTGACTGTTACTGTTCTTTCTAGCTGATATTGACAAATGAAACACACTGTACTTGGTGCTGTTATGAAGGTTGTCTTTGGTGGTTTGCATGACAGCGTATACGATAAGCTGATGCCATATCTACCCTGTTTTGTTGGTGTATGCTTGCTACTGATCTGCCCAAATAAAATGACTGAAATAGATAGATAAGTTTCCATGTAATGGTGACGTAAGGTAATGGCTATATAGGTTATATCCAAAAAGTGAGTTAGGGTAGACATCTATGACATTTGAGACCTAAACTTGGTGGGAAATACATCTTGACACAAGAATAACTGAAAATCATTACATTTCGAAACTCACCTTAAGGATGCAAATATCTTTTTTAAAAGCACATTTTAAACTCAGAAAGATACTATAGTTAAGTTTTCTTTATCTTTAAGTAGAATGAAATTGAAAAACGAGTGCACAGTTTTAACAATGTAGTTACCGATGTGATGATTTTAGATTTCAGCAAGGCTTCTGATAACTTACATTTAAATTATGTGCAGTGTCTTCAAGGTTTCCCTTATCCCATAAGATTCACCACAACACATGGTATACTTGACTTTCTCATCTCTTTGACGCGCGTATAAGGAACAAAACAGTCGTTCCAGAAACAGTTCTTGCTTATTGTAGAAGTGATATAAATGGTAAATAAAAATTAAATGAATTGTAAAATTTGTCGCTTATATTAACTTTCTCCTTCAATCTTTGATTACATTATTCAATCCAAGAAAAAGTCACAATCAATTATCAATACACAATTTCCCTTTTTTTTTCACTATCTGATCTAAAATTCTAGTCAGTGTATTTGACATTGTCATATATAACAATTGAGATATATCTTATTTTGTTCTATCAAATTCAATGACGTGGATCTTGAAGTATGAATATAAGTTTACTTTGATTTGAATTTATGAAAAATAATAGTTTCTCCCTGGTCTTAAGCTTGACCAGAAAGAGTTTCGGTTTCTTTATGTGATTTAGGGGATTTAAAGATCAAGTTAAAAAGCAACCAGAGATTAAGAGTCATTGAGTGTTTCTGTAAACCAAACTATACTATAACTTGAAGTTATTTGATGAACACAATTCCATTTATACGCTGATAGTAGTAATCGAAAAGCACTTTTGAACATAACATTTTATTTTGTCCATTTCCGCTTCACATTTCACATTTAGCTCACTTTGATTAAAATCAACGAAGTGCAATATGTGTTATTTGCGGATTTAACATGACAAATTGAAATCTCATGGCCTAAAAAAATTTTTATTTTGTCTTTAATTTGGAATAATGCACAAACGTTTGTGTTTAATGTGAAATTGAAACAAATTAACACTCCATTAACACTGAATGTGCTCAACAAAGCTATGATAATAAGCCATGATAAAATGATACAAAAAGTAAAAATAAAAATAAAAAAGTGGTTTCCCACCTGTGATTTTCATTTCCATTTCCATGGTTTTCTCTCCCTCCATTAACTACAATTTGTGTTCTCTTAGAGCTTGTCAAAAAACATGTAATAAGCTCGCTAAGTATTGATAGAACATTTCAGTGACAAATCATTTCTTAATATACTATCTGACAAAGAATTCCTTTTTTAATTTAGAAGACAATGTTGCAATGACTGGCACATGATGTTACAACATGTTTTTACTGATTGATTTGATTTTTTTTTCAAATCTGTAACATATGTTTTTTATGTGACCAAAAACTTTAAAAAAGTAATCTCATTTTGAACAGAACAAAGTGGATCGTAATTCTATTAAACAATAATTATTCTGTAAAGTGTGAAAGCCAAGCAGAAGGACTGGACAATCAAAACATATTTTGACTTCAGAGACGATTACGGAAAAGTACTGAGCCTCGCCCATTATCAGGATTATAAAACTTTGTCAAAATATTTTATGTTGACAACTTTTGACACTAAATGAAGCGGCTGATATCCTTTATGACAAGTTTCACAGCATTAAATTTTACCTTTAGTTGACAGAATCATCCTAGTTCAAAAAATCGTTGATCCTCATCACTGCTAGCCCCTGAAATTTCATTAGGAAAACATTAACCCTGCACCTGATTACCTGACAGCATCGATTATCAGCTAAAAGCACAAGAGCGTATCGTTTGAGAGCTTCTCGGGATGTAGTTTGTTTGGCTTACTTACGTCAAGGTAGGGTTATACGAGTATGTATCTTCATCCTAAACGGCCCAGTGTTAATTTGAAGATTAAGTCACGGATTACAAACAATATATAAAGCAAGAAATCAGGAATGTTTGAATTCGACAAAGTTTAAACTCTTAACAAATGACTTCTTTGATATTACAGTTACTCGTATGATTGACAAATTCATTCAAACTGAAAATGACCTGTAAGATAACACAGAAAGCGGAAACAAGGATCATATTTATTTAGATTAATCAACAATTTAATGCGAAAACGTAATATGCCGACCAAATTGACGAGTAAATACAGTCTAGTTTTAAACATTTAAACCAAGATTTCCAAATTTATAATGTTGAATGTATCAAATCACAAGTAATCTAAATCACGAGCTGAGAAGAACCACTATTAAGATGGTGTTCAACTCCAACCCTTAGGCAAGAAAAGATTCGAGACTCTTAACAATTAATAAAATATTAAAGCTGATTTGAAATGCCACTGTTCCTGTAATCTTCCTGTTTGAAATGATACATCATAATGTGGATATTTATATAGCGTTTTTCCACGTTCAAGGACCTGCTTAAAGCGCTACCTACATCATTACCCTGAGGTAAGTGTACTTTCAAAGCAGCTACTTAGCGCAAAGCGCGACCATATAGGTCCGTACATCCCTATATTCAGGTACCCATTTTAACAGCTGGGTGGACTGGGTGCAATGTGGATGTAGGGCCTTGCCTAAGTTTTGGATCCAGGTCACAAATTTTTGGTGTCTCCACCAGGTTTCGGACACGAGTCCTCGGCGTGAGAGGCCAGCACGCTAGCCACTACACCACTTAGCGCCACATCATGAAGTGGAAATATCTGCTAAATAAAGCCACGTTTCTTCTAGAGTATCTTTATGACATCAAAAAGTTGTATCCAGCTTCGACAAATGTTTACGGGTAGAAAATGAAAATGAGTTCTTAGTTCATTTTCGCATTCATATTATCACATATTATCCATTGCATCAAAACATGTGAATCCTTCCTCACGATCATATAATCTCTGTTGAACAATGTGGTGTCTTGAAGTACTCAACAAACTGTACTTGTCAAAACAAATTCCCACTTGTTGTATCTGACGAAAGTACATGAAACAATAAGCATCTGGCAATTATATCTTACCTTAAAGGGATTTGCAAATATGTTGTAACATTAAATGGTTTATAATATATTAATAATGCTAATATTAATATGCTGTATTTGCTTAGCTTTTAAGAATAAGGCTCAAATAACACATGTATATGGAATTGTAAGGCTTTTACTGACGCTTGAGTAATTTGTTTTTTATATGTACATTTACCAATTACAGTTCCCAAATTATTGAAGCAAAAGAACATTTCATTTTGTGAAAGAGTTCAGAGGGAGATTGTCTTCTTATTCGTTGATCTGTTTTCAAACTTATAATAATCCTTCTCAATACTTATTCACACTAATATATCAAAAATATATTCATTATAAGATTGTAAGCTGCAATCTCACTCTTGCCCAATTTTAGCAATTTACTTGCAAAATATCAGAATGTTATAAAGATTATGAACACGAATATGTTGTATGTGATTATATGCATAACAGACATTGGGGGATATTTCATCGTTACTTAAGTATTACAAACCAAATTAATAATATACATGTTGACTTTGTTAATAGTACGTGTAAGAGTATCTAAAAAAATCATTCTTTTCAATATGCGTATTGAAGAAAAGCCTATTGTTGCTTTTGATACAATGAGTAAACGTACTTTCGTAAAGGCAGGAAATTTGAACATTTCAATTGTAAAAGAAAGCACTTGTTACTTTCTTGTATTATTTAACCGTTTTAATAGCTTATATGAACATCTGAAGACTTGATATATATTCATTGTGCATGAAACAGAATACCTCTTGAATAATACATGTAAATTGTGTCACGAGTCTTTGAAAAGAAATCAGAGCAAAATTTTGCATTTACCGTTTCAATTGTTTTATTGGTTTGAAGTAGACAGTAACATCTGTCACTTAATGTAATCGCATCTGCCTTGTAGCTCTAGTTCATAATACATTATGTTCGTTATATTTCTTATTAATCTTACCCTGTTTCCTGTTTATGAAAAATACATCCTTGTTTCAATCAGATAAAGTAAGTGAGATGACCTCTGAATATGAGTTTAAAAGGGATTACCCCAACGTCAACTAGAGTAGCTCCATACGTTTTATTGTTCGTTTTTTTTAACCACTTTAACTGTCTAGAGACACGTTTCGTTTCATTCAATGGGAGATATGCTTAAGTTTACCCAGCTTACCAATTTCTATAAATCACAGCTAATTGCCTGGATTCAAAGACGGGTTTTTCCTCTCATGATGTGTATCCTAACAAGGTGCATATGCTGGGACGAAGTGCTTTCTAAAGAAAAGACTGCAATAATAAGTCATTGCAAACTCTTTAAAAAATGACATTGCAGTAGAGAGCCGTCACACTAAAGCTTAATTGAAAATATTTATCAACATGGCTGCTGTTTAAGGGCAGCAAGGCAAGTGAGTGTTAGTTTTAAAATTACCTCTAAAGTTAGCAGCATTACCCGTGGATAGTTCAAGGAAAATTGTAGATTTATCAGAAAGTTTGCCCCCAGTTACCGTCAGCAGGAATAACTTGAGGGTGGCAATAACACTTAATCCTAGTATAAGAATTAGTTATTTCATATCAACTACTTTTGCTATTTCTAGTCCTCATTCATCTTCACCTTTAAAGTTTGCTAATGCAGTCGATGAGAACTCTTTCTGATTTTCAGAACAAGTGCATGACAATAATCTTAAGCGATGAGCCATTTTTAACACGTGAGTTACATTAATAATATTTAAATCTACCATACGTAAGAGACAATCTCAGTTAGAGATAGATATAGACGTTATTTGCGACATTATCTGTCAAAGATCTTATTTCAAAACTGGTTAGAGCAATATTGTTTATTTTGAAAGGGAAGATTTGAAATCTAGAATACATTCTCTTCATTTAAGTTGAAAGCTACAGTTAAGATTAAGTTCAATCCAATCAAAATGTTAGGCACGTCCATACAAAGTTCGATAAACAAATCAGCAGTCGTATGCAACATATAACCATCATGCACATTGAAACCATTTAAAGTGATACGATAGCAGAGTTGTGAGAAAATAACCTAAAGAGATCTATTTTTTGTCTTGAAAGTGTCCGTTCTTAGATAAAACTGACATCTTATTTATGTAAAAGTGGCTGCAAAGAGGTATCAATAATCCTTAATGTCAAGCTAAGAATGAACACAAAACATAAACATACATTTCCTGGTGGAACTTAATAATCTCTATAGTAATGAGTTAATGTAATGTACCCCATGAATTGATATGAATGACGCCCAACAGATCTCGAGAGTTAATCCTTCAACGTTTCATCTTTAGAGACAAGATCCAGTTACATCACTTCATTCGTCTTCATTACAATATTTTATGGATGTATTTGTAAAAGCTTAAAAGGCTTTCATATCATAAATGATGGTTTGTGTATGATACAGCATTCATTATTGATCCATTGAATGTACAATCTGTCTCTAAAGTCAAATTATCATACCACATCAAAGCAGTGTGCAATGTTGATCACATAGGAAGATATTCAATAAAGCTAATGCAATTTCACATTTAAGAAAAAGTTGTTATCAAAATGTAATTTTTTCATTTCCCAAAGCAGGCTAAAGTTCCATAATGAATCATGTCCCTTTTATGCAACAATTATGTTGTTTTTTATAAATAATTTTGTAAATAGCTCTAAATTATTAACGAAAATCGATTTGTATACATGGAAGCCGCTTTTCCTGTAGCCATAATACCAATCCAGTTGTTTATATAACCCCCGTTATTGTACGTTTCATTGTCACAATCAAACGTAATTCATATTTTCAGTTTTAAGTAACATATATAACCACTTGTGTGCATTAAAAACGATACGAATTGACAAAATTGATACACTTAACACACAAAAGATGCTTATACTAAACAAAAAACATGGTAAATCAAACTTTCAATTAACGCATACCCTTTATCCTTAGTGTTCACAGTGATAACATGGTTAGAGTTAATGTTGAAAATAGGATGCGAATGTAGATGGTAATACTGTATATTGATGGAAAATTTTGTTTTAAGTGAGTCTGTTTGAATGCATTTTTAAAAAAAACAGATCTTGTCTCAACATCAATCAACATAATGGTCAATAGAGCGTTGAAATTTATGGACAGATAAGAGATAAAACCTGTGAAAATCCAGAATTAAAATAGCAATAGATTTTATAGATTAGAAAACGACAAAGTGTTATTTAACAAAGCATGGATTTTTTTAATATAGAATGAAAGTACCATGGAGTAAGTTTGCATGCTGAATGAAAGATAGAGTGAAGCTATTCAGGGATGGTAAGAATCAGTGATTTACTTGAGTTAGTGCTATGTTTTTCCTGTTATGTGAAAACTCTCATCGTCCAATGTTCCTGCGTGTGTCCCTTTGTTTATTGATGTGTGAGTATGCTTGTCATTCTGCAATCTTTCTACACCCAGAGACTCAATTTGTATTGATTTTGGCTATCATTATGTCTCTCTCAAGCTCCGCGTGTTCAAGTTAAATGATTAAATGGTTATTGAATGCACACATAACTATATGAACAGTGAAGTATGAGTATCATGTTGAAAAAATTATTATTAATGTTATAATTATTAATTAAAACAAATTCTAATAACTTACTTACAATTTAAAGTACATTTCAAGTACTGTGAGTACACTTAGTAAAGAAAAGGTGAACACACGTTTAGCAAAAAACTACAGATAGCAACTTGTCACTGGGGTGGTCGACCAATTTGACTTCAAGGCACTTCTATCTTGTAATCAATTATGGTTTCAACTTTGCTTTTATTCACTTTTCTCTCTTCCTCTCCTATTCGAAAGTAGTATAAAGGTAATTCAACTGTCATCCTTGTAATACTAGAATATATTTCAATTGTATCGAAGATGATTTCTCATCTCATATTAAACACGTTAAATAGTTTTGTCATCAAATAATATTTATAACATACTGGTATCTACCGTTGTGTAATATTTAGTTTTAATCTAGAGAATAATAATAAAGAGAATATGTGAACTTCTATATCTATAACAAAATGAGTTTGTTCCACGAATTTCGGCGACTCTCATTGAACGAGGGCTCTCAAAAACATTGATGATAAATTATGTAACCGAGAACCTATGAAGTTTTCAAAGCTCAATGCGTTTTGAAAACATAGCCATTTTGAATATCAGTTGATATACTAATGAAGATTATTTGAAAAATGCAGACTCGCGTTAAGGCGAACTTTGATTGCATGAGCGTCAATGCCGATAAAAACGAAATTAACTCACCTTCCATTTAAGTTCATGAATTTCTCCATTTTGATTCAACCGTGTATTGTTGTGTGTAACAAACTGCAACCTCACGTAATATTAACGACAATTATTGATGGTTTGTTAAGATAATTTAGTAAATCAGAAAATTCGGAAAAAAGTTGATTTTGTAATTATACTGATTATTTTACATGTTTCGTGTCTCTATCGATTTTAAAGAGAATAAATTTTGTATCAAATTTCTAAGCTACGCATTCTACACAGTTTGTTGCTCTTATACATCGATAGAGGCACAAATAATGTTTAATAATACTTAAATATATGCTTAAAGCATAAGAATTTAATGTTGTAAGTGCTTATCATAATTTTTCCATTTCATTAAAAAATATTTCATTTTTCTTTTTGATATACATGTATGTCCTTTACGTAATTCCCAAGTGCTTGTGAAACGTTCCCTTTGATCACGATACTTTATTTGTCTTCTTTTTCATAGGTATATCTTAAATCTAACATCAACATGGTCAAACACACAAAAACAATAATTCAGCTTTAACATAGGGCTATGGGAAAATCTATAACGTTTCAACTATTTAATGGCATAGAGACGAATTTTTTAAAGTACAAAATTACATTATCCTATGATAAGTTAGATTACGGTGGAGGTTTCTGGGAAAAGGTTATCACAAAATGTAATTTGACTAAAAGGAGTATACACTTTAAGATCTGATTGCCTCAAATATCTTATGCAAACAGAATCTTCTAAACACGGGAGTCTGATAAGGTATGATAACGCTCAAGTGGCTTCAGACGGGAATCCAACAAACTGAACACATAACTTTGGGCATTTGCTCGTTTCTCTCAGAATACATTTGCAAGGGAAAACTTCCTGATAGAACCAATCATGATTGATTGGATAGATAATGATAATAATCTCAAGATGAAAGGTATATGGTTAACAGGAAGAAGAAGACGATACGTATAAACTATAAAAATCGTATGCTGAACGTTCCACTGACAGTGCTGCTGAGCGGGTAACCCCTATAGGGATCGAAATGGTGCCGTTACACCATACTGAATGTGCTGAATATCCTATGATCGTGTGCACATTTTCAAACTATCGTTTCCACCTTTCATAAAATCTGGTACATTTATATATCTGTTTTAACAAAAACATTATTTTGATAAAAAAACATCCGAACTAAAATGTTTCATTCAAAATTGCTATGAATCATGTGTTTCATCTCTTGTCTCAATCATAATCTTTTGTCTGCACAACATAAAATCCCCTTCGTACTATATCTCATATTGTTGATTTAGAATATTTACTTATCAATTGTAACATGAAAATAATATGAAATAATATTGACATATAAGTTAAATAACATTGTCTCGAATTTATCCTCCATATATTCTTGCAGTAGCAAACACTTTAGGTACAAACCTCATTATGAATGAAACAAAGATTAATTTTCACAAATTAACCGAGTAATTCTATGGTTTTATAACAAATTTGTTTATTTCCATAGTCAGTTTCGACAAATTGCACGACGTAGTACAAATATGTAAAATTATTATTTTACCATAATAAGCATGAATTATACAAAATAAAGTTTTTGATTCAAAAGTTTTAAAATGAATTAGCAAAATGTGATTTTGATAATTTTACATGTTCATTTCCGTTAGCAACAATAATTACGCTGCATACTACACTACGAGGCAGTAGTGTATCCACAGCTTTTATGTCTTGATAATTACTAGGCTTTGATAAGGCTTTGATCGCTCATTGAAAGCCTTAATCAATCAATACAAATCATAATTATGTTTTGCCAAAGTGAAAATGAAAATGATAAGCCAGGAGATTATATCCAATACGTCACCTTTATTTCATAAAAGTTAATGTTGAAAGGATTCAAGAGGATAGAGATCTTCAAGAGAAGTCGCTATGAAATCTAGTATCACTTCTTTAAAAATTAAAGACATATTTTTGGCAAACATGGATTCTAAGAATCTTTTAACTTATCAGTATATCAACACCTAGGCTTTACGCGGATGAGTCCAAACGTATTGCTTTCAATGCAATAAAGGTCAAGGGAAATGTAATATTTGAAAGCATATCTTTGGTAAAACATTTTAGCACAACCATAGTTGTATGGGTTCAATGATGATCAAAATAAGTTAATATTAACAGTTTGTAATTTTTAATTGATTTGTCATTCATTACTTCCTTTATATGACGTTTGCAGACAAGCGCTTTTGATCGGCAACTTTTTAGCCCTGGACGTTAACGATAAGTTTCATGTCTAGTCTAGACGCAGTCTCGTATTTACATATATAAGTTTGCTGTAGCTAAAGAATTGCTTTCTTTCTAAAGTACATCTCTAAAACATAAGTTGTGTGAAGAACTTGAGCCGACCATTCAGATTGAATCTTTTAAGAATATCTACTATTTGCAAAAACTTCAATGACAATGGTAGCGATTGTAGTAAAGTAGTATTAATTTTTTTCATGTTTGGACATACAGTGCATTTCTAAGTAAATGTAAATAATTTGAAAGTCAACAAGGTTGAGGGCAAATTCTTGAGAAAATCAAGTTGATAGAAGCTGAAATAAAAATCTCTTATAAAGGAGCTGATTGGGACAAGGACTGACATGTGTCAAAACAATTTCGTGAATGCGTTTATGTCAAATCTAAGATGACAGAAAATCATCTAGCAAGGCTTTACTATAATCAGGAAAAATCTTTGTTGTGACACATTATGACAAGACGGACAAGTTGTATCATATTTAGTTTTTCAAACTTGACAGTTTTCAAGAAAAGAGACTAGTGCTCTCGTTCATCAAGGTGACGTAAAGTGCTATTCCTGCATTTATAACTGCTGTCAAATGGGTTCCTGTCACAATGTTTTTAAAAACAAAAGTGGTAATCTTACGTTTATATAAAGTGTTAACAGTTATCCTTTTCTTAGAGTAATTCTTACATAAAATACTTAACTTTAAGATTCTTTTCACAAATTCGAGCATGAAATAGACCCAATCGCTCCAAGAATTCATTTCTGGAGATTGTCAACTTTAATATAGAAATGTTTCAATTATTCCATCTATTTATTGTGTGAAAGAATTATATTCATAATGCGACTGCTTTTTTAAAAACTACAAATCTGTGTTAGAAATAATATAATGATTTCCATGAAACATCTTTATGGCCGAAATGTAAGTGACCACCATATAAGGATCAAGCAATATTGATCAATATTTCCCTTAGATATATACCTTTCCAATGAAACCATAGACGAATGAAGTACCTGTTAGTAGTGAAACGTCAGTGAAAACTAAATCAATTTTAGCATTTATGTGTATTTTACATTGTCTTCATGCCCATAATTGGAAATTTTTTGATAACTTTGTTTTTTTTCATTTGAAATTTAACAACACTCTTTTTTATTCCTGCGAAAAAACTAAAATATGAGATAATCTCAGAAGATGTTTCATTTATACCTCCTATTACAAAAACTTGCGAACCCCTCTTCCAATATCAAAAACGTTCAAAATATCAAAGTTTCAATTCGTAAAAAATGACTGCTTGTTATACTATTTTTCTGAGATCTCAATTGTATATATAACATTTAAGTAAAAGTACAGTTAGTAAAACTTTCATTTCATCAGTTAGTCGTACCAATTTTAAACAAAACGTTCAAAAGGAAGTAAAGACGATTAGCTGACAATATCACACCTTGCGTAACACATGGTTCGTAATAACTTTGTCACGCATGCACTTCTAGAATCGCTCGATACCTCATTCATTAACTGCAAAAAAACGTTTTGTTATGAAAAGATAACGTTGAGCAATTTTCATGTCTCCATGATTAATACTGCATCATCCGAAACATCCTTGGTGTTTTCGTGATGATAACTTGGAAGAGTTTTAAATCGATTTTGACAGATGTTTGTCTTTACTCTAAATAGAGGTTATACTTCATGTCATAGTTACTTCTTCTCAAAATAAATGACGATTTTCTTTCAATCATTTTTCAAATCTTTCTCAACAAATTTCACGGAATCAAATTTGAATTTGTTTCAAAATGTCCTGACTAATCATTTCCATTTTCATTTGATAAAAAGATATCTTATGATTGCTTTGATTGATGAAAGCCTTCTATGACCAATAAAAGCTTCACCAAGAGGCAGTTACTATCACGGTGAAATAAGAAGCTCAAGAAACACCAAAAGTGTTTCATGAATAACCCTTCTCGTTTGTAAGTTTAATTAATTGATTTAATTGATCTAATTACTGATAATTTAATGATAGGCCATTTGACCACAGGCTAGTTTTTTTTACTTAACAGAAACATCGACAAACTGGACAAATATCAGCATTCTGTAATGGAGACGTGTAACGGTCATTGGTTTTTGCACGATGTCTAATTATTATTTTGTGAATTCTTGACTATACCTGGTGCCTATCCCATTCCATCGGTTCAGGCATCATTATCTGTCGGTTCCATACCACACGATTTTACTGAAAAATTATTCAAGAAAGTGTCCATGAAAGGCGAAAATTATTACTATTACTGCAATGAATTTTGTATAAGAGACGCGGCATCGCTTAACTTTTATAAATCCCCATGGTTAATCAGGAGCCTTAAGGCAATGTGATCAGCTTATTTGATTCTCCTCTCAGGCTACTTAAGCGTTACCAGACCTTATCTAACAACGGTTTTGATAAGATTTAGTTTGCACAAGAAATCTGAGTTGTTCAGTCTTTAACTGTATATTCGTTTTGCTGAAATTCAATTATTGAGTAACTTTTTTTCAACCTTTAGTCGTCAATATATTATCTAACCTTTAAAAATTGGAACTTTTTATGATTACAATTTACCATTGTGAAAGCATCTCAGTTGATTAACCTTTTCAAACAGTTTTTTTCTGCTTAGAACCTGGTAATGAAAAAAAGCATTATTTAATCATCATTTTAGGGTAACTTTTCAAGGAAGTTTTAGATATCAGAATTGATAAATTGGAAAAATCATGAGGAAAGTCTTGTAACAGAAATAGACACAGTGTCATTTATTTTAAAATACCTAATATGAATTTGACGCTTACCTACAGCTTTTATAACCTTTAAGGGAAATCCGTTTAATTACCATATTTCATACGAAGATTTGTTATTTGGTTTGGCGTCACGAACAGTGCTTTTGGTGTATGACTCTTTTTTCGAAACAGGGATACGATATAACAACAGCTTAAAATTCACCTAAAGCAGATAAAAAAAATATTGATTGGGAGTTTTTAATCGGTCGTGAAACAATTAAGTTGTACGTCGGAAGTGTAAATGCGGCTACTGTTACCTGTTTTGCGAATGGAAAGTTTCACACATTTCCAACTTTATGAGTAAAATTGAGTAAAATGATGTAAACGCCATCAGTACATATAGCAATATAATGTTGCAGGTATCCAAGCAAATTCAAATATCATGAAATATACTTATGAGGATTTAAGTGGATGTTCCCAAATCGTATGACTACATGGGCTAATTTAATTTCTCTGACAAAACTAATCATGAATATCAAAACGTTTTATAATATCAACGTGGAAAGGTGTTTGGATATCAAATGGTATAAGATTGGAAGAAATATTGTTGAGAAGAATTCAAATTCAGAAAAGTACGATTAAATCAGATATAAGGTTAGTTAGATTCGAATATGTTTAATCCCCAATATCAATACGTGATCATCAAAAAAATGTTATCATATTTTGTATAACTAATTAAATTTGAACAAATAATGTGTTGTGATCATCTTTGATCGTGAAAGGATTGATGTACAGAGGATGTTTTCCTTGACAAGAAATCAATATGACATGTGTGATTTCCTAATTTCATCAAAAACATCCGTTCACCGAATGGATTTTTAATTGTAAAGAGTACAAGGATAAGGTGATTTCCTGCTGATGTTACTGCACAAAATATTATTCTAAAATTGCGCGTTCAATAATTGTATAGCCTCTGTCGCTCACATAATTATTACGCTAAGCTTGTTAAGTGACTAATTCGTCTAACCTGGTAAAACTGCCTTGCTGTTTTTTTATATTCATTAACCAATAAACAATTAGAATTTGACAAATAATTGTAAGAGGTAACAGACGCTTCATTTTCTTTGTTGGTTGACATAAAGAAGATCTGTTTAGGGTAAATCGAGAAGGGTTAAATTTCGAAAGTGAAAATGAATTATTGATTATGACTTTTGAAGTCAAATACATAAGAAAGTCATGATTTTTTCTGGATAACCCTTTTCACATTCAAAAGGAACATTTATCAATTGAGAAGAAATCCAGAAAATCTTGCTTTTCTTATACTAGGTTTCTTGGATACAAAGATTGGTTGAAAAATATTTCAAGTATGACATTAATTTTATTGAACACATCCTCAACGATCTTTGATCAAAGGACATATTTTCATGTGAGCGTTACATTAGTAACAATATACAAACGAATAACGATGAATTACACTTGAAAAGCTTTTCACTTCACTGATCGACATTTCCTGGCATTATCCAATCTAAAACAATTTGGACATCTTAGTCTATCGCCAATTTAAGTGGGGAGGTTTACTTACATCTAGACATTATCAATCACTTTAGAAAGGGTAATCTTATATCCACTTGAAACTGGCACGAACGGTTTTAAAAATATATTTCCTCAATGTATACTTTTAGGAGGCATCTCACATCCAATATCTTACGAAGTACAAGTAAACTGTGTATGAAAGGAAACGTTACCATACAAAATACGAGGTATATCAATCAATAATTATAAATGCGATAAAGTTACATCTTGCCTAGACGAGATATGAGAATCAAAATGGGTTTGCTTTGCATTTTTGTGGCGTGCTACAGTTAAGAAGCGTTAAAATAGTAATGCCTAAAAAGGTAATATATGTAGATAACATCTTTTAATTAATTAAATTTGTACATTCCATTATTCTATTTGAATCAAACGATTTTGAATAATTATGTTTTTCGCTTTAACTAATTTGGGTTCTACAACTGAAATTGAATTTGTTTTGAATCGGCAATTTAGACTTTTACAAGAAATTAATTTTGATTACAATAATGAGAATTTGAAACTTTAATAATACATTTGAATAAGCCACATCATGTTTGATAGGCAGCTTAATTTGTTATTTCGGCATGATTATATTATACATCACAAGGATGTGTTTCTAAGGATACGTTAGATAGCTTTATTTCCGCTTATGATTGCGTTTCGACATAAATTCTAATGTTGTCTAGAAACAAGTGAAACATAAGAGTTGAGGGGATTTGGGTTTGATGTCGCTTTAAAGAGTATTTCTCTTATGTCACGGCTGCTAGTATTAATTCAGGAAAGCTCGCAACACTAATGTGGCTATGCATTACGGTGCAACTTCCGCGCGTCGGCTGGAACTAGCGAATCATGGGTAGTACAGCTGGAAACATATCGCTAACATTGCTGGTCCAAGTCAGTCGATGCGATGCACGGTGACTTTGTTGATGTAGCCCATAACAGCCATATATCCATATCTCTTGTTGCATCATATCGATTTCATATTAATACACTGCCTCAACAGCATATGTCAAATTACCAAATGAAATGACTGCAAAAGGTTAATTTTTCAGGTGGCAAAACGTACGTAGACACACTAGCAGACGAAATTATGATTCATTATTGGATCAGACTACCCTTATACTTCTCCTTTTTAAATTCTATATTTGATTATAAATCAGTTAACTTCAAGTGTTTCAAATATGGATACGCACTTTATTACTACATATTCTATTATGCAATAATATCATAGCAGATTATATTCAAATGCTACATTAAAAATTTGAATTAAAACGTAAAAGGTACTTCATAATGGCAATAGTTGTAGTTTTCAAGTAAAAAAATAATTTTAATGATCTAACGAAATAATTACGTGATGATTTTAATATGTAATACCATTAAAGACACTAGCGCACGCTTTTAAGGTTTAAATTGGCTATTTTAAGGTTTACGAGGACTTATGCAATCACTTAAACTTTCTATCGATGCAATGAAATACTAGGCATTCCTTACAATTGACCTGCAATCAACAATGAAAACGTTAAGACAGCCGCTGTCAGCTTGGACATATAAAAATCTATGGTTAGTTGTGCACAAAACGGATAAATTATTGACACTTGGTAACGGCTGAACTAGTACTGTGTGCAGCTATTGAATTTACCTAAACTCTGAACCTAGAACAAATCCTGAAATATGTTTTATAAAAGCAATGTTGTAAATCAACCGATTTAATAACACAGTATTAGCATTGTTATTAGATTGACCATAGCGGCTTCCGTTTCCGCTTTTCTGGTTATGAGCAAAATCTTAATATTTCCGATATCGTATTTCATGCGGATTTAATGTAACCGAACATTAAATACTTCCGGCCTTTAATAATCCACTTAACTACCTGAATACGTAAAATATTTGTTAAATAACTTACGAGGTAGATTACTCGAGTGAGGATAGTGAGTAATATCGAGAGATATGCAGTATCTGTGCATTCGTTGTCTTTACGAAATATTGGCGTGCACTAGTGCGTTTAAGGTATTCTTCTTTTTAAAAAAAACATTTCCTTAAAGTGATCTTCGGTTTAAGATTCCAAACACCTTTGAAATTAAAATCCTTTTTATCAAGAAAATGGAATTACTTTAAACAATTTACTGAATATTTTGACATGGAAAAGAAAAGATTAGATCTGATGTATCGATCAAAGCTTTTTAGAAAACTAATTACATTAAACAATTTCTGAGTTTTTTTGTGAATGGAATGTAAATTCCTTAGACAACATTATCAAGCATCTCCTGGTACCAGCAGCTAGATTTCATTTCATTACCAGAACTTCTTCTCTTGGTTCCTTTTACACTGAAGAATTATTACAACGTTATTTGTTAGTTTCAACAGTAATCCTGGAACGATATGGCGTATATCATGGCGTAAATGATATCTGTTCATATATGAATAAGCACTATTGTTCGCGGGTGTTATTTTCAGCACTCAAGCTTAAATTCTTTCCAAATTTAGTGACTATTGATTGAATCGTTCACTCTTATTACTGAATTTTAGTCGGAACATACGCTTCATATATCATAATAGGTGACACGCTCCGTTGAGAATTATATTGAAAATGACGTTATTCAGATTGTGCAGCCATCATGAAAAATAACCTGAAAGCATCTTAACGGTCTGCAAAATTGCACGCTTGATCTAAAATATACATTTCATAATGGATTCCTAGTTTGAAATTCAGGCGTTTAGTTTATCTTATCTGTATAAACATTAGCTAATACTTCATATAAAGGTTTTGAATTGTCTCTTTACGTCAATTACGTGTTTTATCATGTTTTCAGTACTTTACAATCAATAAATTGTCTGCGGCATTATGAACAAAATAACTTTTGTCTTTAAAAGTTAACTGTTAAAGCGTACATCTGTCTATTCTTACCAGACATAAGATTGAATAATTAACTTTGATTATTCCAATAGAATGTTATTCCGTACAAACTGCTTGGAATATTTTTGATAGATTAAATTGTCTTTTCAGAGGCTTCTGGAGTTTCATAACTTTGTATACTGATTGTATTATAGTTACATGTTCCATTAAGATACCCAGAAAAAAAACCATCATCACATACCTAAAGAGGCAGGACAAGATCAATAAGTGGTGGAATTGGTATTATGCAATCATTCCCATATTTTGTGCTGATATAGATGGTCACTTGTATCTAAGCTTGTAACAATGGTTTAAAAGATTTGAACTTCATGAATAAACCAAACGAATTAATTCACGTATCTCCTTTTTACCAAGACTTATCATTTACAGATACAATGCACAGTAAATATAGTCAATAGAGACTAACAAGTGATACGCCTTTGATACGATTCTCTCAAATTGCAAAATGCAAAAAAAACCCAACATTTTCAATGATTCCAATTGACAACACTGTTAATAGGGAACCTATATCATACCAAACGTTTACCAAACGTACTGTATAAATATTTTGACCTCAGTGTGTGATTATATGTTACAGTGATATTGAGATGCAAAACGTTCATCAAGGATTGATGAATCAATAACTGGACAGTTTTTCTGGTTCTTCATTTCAGACTAACGTTAGCGATCACATATACATAGACTGAGTGGAATAGGTTATAGAATCGCGCCCCTATAAAGCTAAGGACTTTCGTGATACATTTCATTGACAAGATCCAATAAAACTTTAAGTTATTTAAAAAAACACCATGATGCAGATATTTGATGGTCAAATACCAATGGCGCTTTTAAGCAGATCTCTTATAATTAGGTTTATATGTACTGTCTAGTGCCGTTAAGAAACATCATTCAAAGTAGAAATAGTGCTTGATTTCTCATGTTTTTAATTTCTATTGCTTTGTTGATTTCATCAATGAAATCTTTACGAAATTTCTTTAAAGAAAAAAAATAACATACTAAAAACTACAACTGAATTCCCTCTTATAGACGTGTTTTCTAGTTAGCAATCATGCATTGAATCAGACTGTCTAAGGGAAAGTGGCACATTTTTAAACATTGAGTTAAGTGCAATTAATTTATACCAAATGTATTGTCTTCAGTGGTACAAATCATAACTCACACCGATCACCCATAGTCGTAAAATGAATAATCGCCAATTTGGTGGACATCTTTTAATCATTTGAGATTAACCAATCATTGTACGTTCGTTAGATGCGTTTTAACTAAAACATGATCATGCAATTGGAAACGTTTATCTCAGTTTATGTGTGATCACTTAATTCATCTAATCACTGTGCTACGTCCCCTTTAAAGTAATTTCGCATATTACTCTACGTCGCACAATCCAAATAGAATCACTATAGATATGATTATCAGTCATCCATCATGTACTGTAACGCGTCTGATAAGACCAAAGTTAATTTATTACGAGTTAATTATTTATTCATCGTGGCCAGCAAAACGTGCAGGGGAAAAATTGTGTCAAGCTGTTTGTTGTTGAAAATACAATTGGATAGATGGAATAAAAATGCATCCTAATTTAATATGACCCGATAAAAATCTTCGTTGTGATATTTAAGGCTAAATTTTTTCATAGAAAGTGTTGAAATTAACATGTTTTGTCCATAAACACTTATAATGATAAAGACAAGAAATCCAACGGAATGAAAGTTCTCTACTGGAATCAGAAGGGACTTTATTTCAACGAATTTACATTTCAATTACCAAACTCTCTGATATTTCTTTATGTAATTTATTTTATAAAAAGCATTGAGCAATGCTTAGATTTAATATATTCCTCTTGATGTTAAAATCGGAAGAAAATTGCTTAAGGTAATTACATTTTCTTGATAAAACTAATTTTGATTCCCCCTCTGTTTCATAGCATAAGATTTCAAAGGTGTTTGGTTCCCAAATCAAAGATAACTTTAGGAAAATATTAGTAGTCTTGAGAGTTTAATCAAATCAATGAATCAAACTGTTTTTATTCATTTAATTTTAGGAATGAATTAACGATACTTTGAATTTTTAGTTTTAACATCTTAGTTGACTTGATCGATAAGTTGATGTGTTTAACATAGATTTTCTATACGTTTATTTCATAAAACGTAGAACGGTTCAAATGAGATAATTTAAACCATTGGTAACATTAAAACCATATTCCTTTCGAGAATATAATAAAATTACTCCATATGTTTCCAGAAGTAGATCGAGGATAGCAATTCATCTAAAAAAAAACATCTTAATAAACAGGCCTACCAACAGACGAAATCGCATCACAATTTTGCGATCCGCATCGAAAAGTTACGAAATAGCATCATTCAAGTGACGATCAGCAATTTGAACGCGCGATAGCGCAAAATGAAACACTCGATACTCAAAACTGACACTGCGAACGCGCAGTAATCATGATTTGAAGCTCATGGCGATATCTCGCCTTTGTGATCACGAAATGCGATAATTCATAAACCTCATAATCGAATTATCTTTATAGCTACTCGTTTTTAAGTATCAATTCTTAAATTCCCAATTATTCTGTTACTCATGACTGAGTTCCATGTTAGACGATAGATAGACAGAAAATGTGCAGGCGACGGCACGGTTTGACCTACTTGAGTATCTGCACTTGCGCAGTAACCGTGTTGCGTATCGTTTAAAGTGCTGATCGTCGCTTGAATGATGCTATTGCCTAACTTTTCGATGCGGATCGCAATATTGTAATACGATTTTGTCTGTTAATGTGGTCGTTTCACTGCTTTCCGTTGCGATTCGATTTCTTCTTTGGTAGGCCTGATAATGTTCATGATAAAGTTAAGTTGAGTACTGCGATTTATGCGATGTAATGTGTGTCCCTTTTCCTTTCTGTATCGTTTAAATTAGATTTTAAGTAGCATTTTAATATCATTTGCTATGATATTAAGATGATAAAATATCTGTACAGAATACACTCAATGTTAATAACCTCTGTTCTAAATGTCATTTAAAGAAAGCTATGTAAGGAAAATCAGAGTCATTTATAGCAAGAGTGGTAATTTGAGGTTTTCAAGGTGAAGGTCCCTTTCAACTGCCTAGTGTTAATCTTTTACAATGTATTCTCTAATGTAACACTATTTTTTAAAACTTTTATTGAAAGGATTCCTGTGATCAGGTTTTGAGAATTGTTACAAGTTGTTCGTTATTCAATCATTGTTCCAGAAAATACTAAATCAATTGTTTACGTAGATAAAACGAGGGAATTTTTCATCTGTAGTTTCACTACTAAAACTCTTTGTTACTTGGTTCATTTGGCTTGATAATGTTCGTATGTTCCATCCTACAACGCCAAAATAGCTCTTACTTCTACACACTTGTAACAATCATCAAAATATATTTACTCCTTACGTTGAAAATAAAATTATACTTTATATAAAAACTTAGTCTTTCCAGAACATAATTATTGTATTTACATAGCATTTCCTGAAATTGCCTTCATCATTCTTCATCACTTAAAGTGCACATCAAATATGATATAAAACATGTATTCAGCAATTTGGTAGCTATATATGTCATTATTCAAGTTGATGATGTCATAACAGCGGGGTTTATTATGTATCGGTTTGATGACCCTTTGGACCCTAATTAGTGCCACAGAAGCCATTATTCTCACGAAGCAAATAGCATAAAGAGAAGCTTAAGAACATATCACAGACTCCTTCACCCGTGAATATTTGAGTGATACGTTGGGTAGCTATTTTGCAAAAGTGATCACACCGTTATTCTTTTGTTACTTTTAGGAGCAAAAGGCCAAAGAAGCTGACATCTTGGTGTACACGGTCCTTAACTAATGGAGATTCTGATGTATCGGTTGGTTGACCCAGTAGTAGCCCAGCGGGTAACCGAACAATTACAAAGTGCACAAGCAAGACATTTAGCATGATTTAGTTTATATTCTTCTTATCACTTATGGGGCGGGATAGCGCAGTGGTTAACGCGTTCGTCTTCGGATCAAGAGGTCCCTGGTTCGAATCCCGCCAGGGGCTCGGAAACTTTGTCTGCAGTAGAGAACTGTTCTACACGCAGTCAGGTTTGGGTGCAATGCTACACTGAAATTCAGCGCAGTACCACCCATGGTTCGCTAGTTCCAGCCGATGCTCGCAGGTTTCACCGCAATTCATAGCAACAATGGTGTTGCGGGCTTTCTCCCTGCAATAATACTAGCAGCCGTGATATATGTGAAATAATTTTGAAAGCGGCGTTAAACCCCAACTCACTCACTCTTATCACTTATAGATCGAGAGGAAAACGATATTTCCTATTTTCCCCTTTAAATGAATTATGAAACATGTAAAAATCATCTGCACACTTATTTCACTTACCTGCTGTACTATAGCCACATAGAGAAGATGGGGGAAATATGCACTGTTTGTAGAAATACTTTTTGCAGCATCATTTATGATAGATCTTGTACCTAGCTATCTTGTGTACAAACGTTTTTTTTAATGTCCACATTTTTGAAAAGTTCCACAAGAAAGAGATGTTTCAAAGAACTTGTCAGTTTGGTTTCTTGATTTTCTGTGTTAACAGGAACTACAACCTGATATCATCAGTTTTAATAATTTCAAAGACGACCTCGAGCAACATTTTACGTATGATCCAGGCGTATTTTATCTTGCAAAAGGGCAGTTAAATATCCCGAAAGTTGTAAATTGAATAGCTATGATGAATTATTTAATTTCAATCTTTAATAATTAAAGTCGTTGATGTTAAAGCCTTTAATAAATTTATCAAAAACGTATACGGCATTTATACACATTGATGCCTAAATAAAAGTATAAGAGTTGTTTAATGGTATTGAGCACAATTAAGTTGAACAACACTTGTGTCTATTTTTATGCATAAAGCTTCCTCATTATCGTTTACACATTTCCTTGCTAAGCATTAAGGTCTACATATATTTTCTATATATATATATCCTTTTTATCAGTTATACATACAGGAGGAGATACATTGTGACATAAAAGGACACTTATCATTAAATATACATGCAGAGTACTACATACATACGTTTTTCATACAGAAAAGTTGTCAAGTATAGATTCGTTTGTTCTAAATAAAATATAAAATAAAACAAGTTGTTATTCACACGGTTTTCAAGTTCCTATGTATGTCATTTCTGAATGCCAATTACAGGAGGCAGAAGCAAGGGTTTTTACATAAATAAAATGAGCTCCTGAAAATGAAAATAGATGTTTACAATTGTTTCGTCGTTGTTTAATCAAAAGATGCAGTTTTAAAACAAAGCACCGTCATCGATTAAACCCTGTGAATCCATTTTTCTACATCAAATAAGTGTTCACAGTAAAAAGGGCCGCCAGTTGGCTTTGCTTTATACTTGATTATTTCCTTTACTTGTACAGATGAGCTTGTTGCGTTATAAGATATTTGACCCTCTGAAGATAATACATTCTGCATAAATAAAGGTTTCTTGGGGAAAATTATAAAAAATAAATCTTTCAAAAAATTACTACTGCCCCTATAAAAATGAATAAAATGTTTCATGTATCTCCTACTATCTAAGAATCGCCTATATACTTTGAAAATTATGGTATACCTTAATGATGCTAAAGGTTGGCAATGTTGTATGAATTCCACGTATCCTTTAGATAAGAAATAACTTTTTATAGCATGTAACAAGTAATAAGTATAACAAATTTAATGACCGAAAAATGAAACTCATCTAAGATTGTATCTTGTTATACTAAAATGTGAATGTGATATGAAATTATTTGTAGAAACTACAATTGACAATATCTGATGATAACAAATTGAATATTATTGTCTCGTAATGAAAAGAATAATTAATTTGAGTTAAATACTCATAAACTTTCTACAGATTTAACTTCAATATCAAATAACTGCATGAAACAAGACTCTGAATAGAAGTTACTTTCAAGGTATAGCTATAGGATAAAATATGACATTTGGTTTCAGGTTCGAGCTCGATGTAACAATCTCTAAACGGGGAAAAAATATATTTAAAAATATATATTATCAATTGTTTATAGATATTCGTTATGTTGTTACTCGTTATCAATATCAATGACAGCACAATGAACTTTGGTTCAAGACATTTACATTGCACAGATGAGTTGATGATAAATTTGTTATAATAACTTTGACATAGATAATGAAGTTTTATAGACTGTTATATTTTCTTACGAAAAGAACTGAATGTAAATGCCTTCCTTCCATTCATAAAAAAACATCATAAACGTAACTGAGGAAGAATAATACATTTAAAAATATGTTAAAAGCTGTGTTTTGTGTCAATGAATTTTATCATATTTCCAATGTTAACATAAAGGTTTCTCCTTTTATTGACGAGTTGTTTTACTTTCCGCCTGTTAATAACATTGATATTTTATCACAACTTTCTCATGAGGTAAATAATTATTTATTCCAATATTGGTATTATATATGTAGCTATTGTAAGTACAATATTTTTAGTTTTCATTTGTCATTCAGGTAACCAAAAGCTTAGATTTATTCCATAAAATATTGACGAGAATAATTGAGTCATATGATTGCGTTATATTTGGGATAACACTATGAACAATCGTAGAAATTGTTGTATTTTTCGGATTGAGTCCCTATCGGCAATAGAGATAGAGCAGATGGTGTAAACCAAATCAAAGTAAACTTTATCCTATATCAAAATGGAATGTTTTATAATGCATTCCGTATTGATTACTGCGTATTAAATAGATTAACGTGAAATGGTGATGCTTTCTGTAGGACCAGTTTTTTAGAGCCATGTAACTGCTTTACCATTCATATGATAAACCGTGCCAGCTTCAATTGTGAAAGAGCATTCAATCACCAATAAGAAGATATTTTTTACATATTTTTTACTGCAAATACCCATGGTGCCATTTGAAATACAAAACACCTATGTCAGCTCTGTACAACGCCATGCTATTTCAGAGAAATATGCGCTTTTCACCATTTTTAAACATTTTATTGAACATAAATTAACATTTTGCAATACATTTGTAAAATGAAAAAACGATAGTTACTAATGAAAAATTTTCATTATGATTTTACAAAAAATTACATGTTAGGGCGTCATTTGTTCTCAGAACAAATGTGATATTATCTACAAGAATGTGTTGACCAAATTTTGGTTTTATCTCGAATTCATCTTTTGTCTCATGTTTTTTTTATGATACACCAAAAGGAAGATAATGTGGAGGAATGTGTTTAATCATGGTTAATATGCGTGTTAGAAACGTACTAATTAATTATATGAACAGTAAGCAACAAAAGGGCTATATTTTACACCAAGCTTTACAATCCAAACGTTGACCACAATATATATCAGCAGCATACTAAGAAGTTATCAAAATCTATGAGCACGTGCAAACATCAAATATTACTAAGCGGATGTTAAATTTTCATATTCAGAAGATAAAAATTAAGTGCTCTGGAAATTTAAGAAATACTTATTGGGTGGACTTTCGTATATTTGCTACAATCGAGCCTCCACGATAACATTAGTTGGCGAATCTTATTACGTCACATCCGGTTATATCATTTGCTACATTCTCAAACTGATGATATCTTGTAATTTGAGACCCCACTGTTCAGTGGAGCACACTATTCAAAGCAATTGACAGTAGGGGGCAACTGTGGGTGGCGGTTTTTAAAATGCTTACATAATGATTACGACCACATGTACTTGCTCGGTACTAACTATCGCATAAAGTTTACTGAGACAGATAGGGTTCGCAGTCATCTTTTTTACAATGTAGGTTAATTACGACAATGCTATATGGATATACAACTTCTTGATTTCACAGTGGCGACGTTTCGGTATAGATCCTTATACTATTTCGCCACTGTGAAATAAAGAAGTTGTATAGCCATATATCATTGTCGTCCTTATACTATCAACTTCTAGAATGCCACTGAAACAATTCAATATAGGTTAATGAATCCTTTGTATTGTAAAAAGTAAAAACCAATGTTTAAGTCATGCTCGGTGTTGCTAATACTTAATACTTAAAAAACCTCTATATCTACGTAATCCTCAATCTTGATTTAATTACAGATTTTTTACATATCAAAATATTATCTCGTTTTAACTGATGCAAAACTAGAATTGTAATTTGTCGAGTTCACTTAACTTTTCCAGAGTTTATTTTACTGTGCCTATGCAAAGAGGAGGTTGATACACGACATGAGCTCTTTATGAAACATATTAATCCGAGTCGGATATATATTGCATCTTTTCAATAAAGTGAATAAATGATCAAACTTTAGATTTTATAACAAAATTCTTCGGATGAGTAAATATTGTAGACTATAGTTGCTACCATCAATCCTGAATGGAATCAAATTTTAACAGTGAATTTAATATGAACATCACAAGAAAAGAAATTTTTCACTTATGCCCTAGTTCAATTGACATAATATAAGATGATACTCATTTGACCTCAACCTAAATATCACAAGTTTTCGGTCCCTCATATCCAATCAGTCACCGCAAATCTGTCTAGGCAAAGTTTTCATGTATTTAATATTTGTTTAGAATTGATGGTGCCCCGCTTTAAACATTTAACACTATACTTGGATTACTTGGTAAATGAAGACCTAGACTGTAATGTAGGCTCCAATATTCTACAGTCATGGACAGGACAACCAGCACTTCTCGCCCTTCTACAGTCTGTCATCCATACTTAAGTGGAAAACAAAAAAAGTAATCGTCTTAAGTCCAGAAAATGTTTGCAAGATTAGTTGCCTCAGTCTGAAATGAAATAAAGTATTGTTGGGTATACGTACAAGTCTAGATTTAAGATTTAAGTCTTATATTATCCCGGTTGGCTCCTAACTAAATGGAATTTAAAGTTCAATTTCTGATTAAGTCCATTGATACCAAAATTTGAAAGCTTCTCTTTTTAATATGTATAGACATTACCAACTGAGTTTGGCTTTGCCTTTAAAAAATGTGTTTTTTGATTTGCTAAAGGACAAAGAAAAGATTAGAACTATTCCAATTCATGATCCTTGAGATTTCTTTCTTGCAATTAATTTCATAAACATTAATCAGGGAGTTGAGCGATCCTCAGTTATTTTGTGAAAATACCAAATGTAGGTCAAAATATAGACTTTCTTTAATACAGCAAATGGAAGACCTTGATTACTGTAATAAAGGGATTACCACATAATTAGGAAACTCAAAACAGTCAATGAGGCAAGGGTGAGAGAATTGCTGACAGATGCTACCCCCCTGGTCTACGGTTGGGGAGGGTCAGTATCGAACATGAGGGGCAATACATTTTCCTGTCATTTAAAGCGTTTATCTGACGACTCTAAGTAGAAATGTTCTAACTGAATGATGTTGTCACAATGCAGATAGTATTAGTCTCTAGAAATCTCATTTCTCCAAAGTATATTTATCTTCGTATATTTAATTCACTGATCATTGTTATCTGTGAGATTTTTTTTTTCGATTTTTGTCGTATAAATACTGAAAATTGCTCTTAAATGTCCTTGTTTCTTCTTATCATTTTAGGAAGAAACGCTCCCTTGAGCTGGTAACTGATTGTTAAACATAACCCTGACTTTATATCGAGGCATTACATTAAACATAAAAGCTGCTGTTTCTAGCAAACATTATCGTCAAATAAAAAGCAATAAATGCGACAGTCGCGTTTACCAAAGTTGACGTTTCAAGCAAATTTAAAAGACGAATATTACAGTTATTCCGATGCCATAAAAAAAGTCATATAAAAGAATTCGAAATATAACAAGGTAAATCGAATATACAGGCCACTATAAATCCCTATTATAGATAGATATTATCTTAATTGATAGAAGCAAAAAAATTTACACGATCAAATTGGTTATATATCTTAAAAATTAAATTCAAAGGGTTAAAACCAATAGATTAATATGAGATTTTAGTTGTTGCAGATAAACGATACTACATAACAACCAGAATGTGAGTAATAAATGTCACAGACCTACTATATAAACGTATTTTCTAAATCAAATAGAATCGAAACATTTAAAACACAATACTTAAAAGGGATTATAATCAAAGATTTATGTTTTTAAATTTAAAAACGTTAACAATCGCGATCATTAATTGTTTTTTATGCAATGTGTGTGAAACGTCTTGGTAATTAAAATCTTAGGGCGGCGCGAGATACCAAGCAGAGTTATGTTCCCTTGAAGTGTGTGATACCAAGAGATTTTAAATGCTTTTACTCTTCAAGTACTTTGAAATTACCTCCCCTGCGAATGTCCCTAATTCTTGGGTATGTGCGCCATGACATAATCGTTGTTCGTCGCGCATGAATACAATTACCGAGTTTACTTGCAACTCGCCTTCATGAAGGTATTTAACAAAAGTACCGTAAATATTCTTAGATTTGACTTGGGTAAGAAAAAGAATAACCATCTCGAAGCTCGGATTTACGCTAAAGCTAGGAATTTATAACAAAAATCCACTCAGGACAGATAAACCGTAATTCCTCGCTTCTTGTTGATTATTCTTATATACCAAATTGAATATTCATATATTTCTCTACTACATTTTTCTAAAATGCACGTTTATCTAAAGATGGCAAGTGGTCCTTTGAATATCTCAGTTAACTGCAATTTGATAAGTTCAACAGGAGAATGCGCGTCCAACCGTATGGATGGCCTGCTTCCTGGTTTGATAATCTGAATGTTTGAAGGGTTGATTACTTGTCCAGCAATGACACACAGGTTGGGGACGTTTGGGCGTTACATTTGGCCTCAATTGGCTGCTTGGATGCATACTCACTCAGATCAGAGAAAAGTAAAGAGGTTTATTCTTTCACCAGAGTAATAATGTCCCTTTG
This sequence comes from Phorcus lineatus, assembly GCA_921293015.1. Classification (NCBI taxonomy): domain Eukaryota; kingdom Metazoa; phylum Mollusca; class Gastropoda; order Trochida; family Trochidae; genus Phorcus; species Phorcus lineatus. Next base: position 44,464,725 of record OV121087.1, read on the forward strand.
GGCTTGTCTCTTTGTGGTGTGAATTTATGCGCAATGTTAGTAAAGTCATTATAAATGCCAAAATCATATCTGACAACGTTAACGTTTCCATTGAACTACTTAAATCAAACCCTGATAGAAATATTGAAGCATAGCTGTGTTATACATATAATTTGACAACAGAGGGAAAATATTAAGTTTCAAGTGGTTTAGTACACCTAATGTTTGGAAGTGGTATTGGCCGTGTTTCAAACCTATTAGAAAGGTACACCCTTGGTATTGTTTTTGAATATTCAAAGATGTACATTTTTGTATTCAACATATATTTAGAATTAATGCAGCGTAGCTTAGCCCGAATCAGCTTTCCAGAATAAGACATAATTGTTTGCTTGAGAAATACGAATCGTCTTACAACAGCATTTGCTTACATATTCATCTTTAGCATGCTCTATTTCACTGATTCATCAGTTTATACGTACTGATAATATGTACTGTTCACTGCCTGAATTTGTTTCTTGCTTTAGTTTGTTTGATTCTTCTTACTTAAGAGTAAATGGTTATCCCCGGTCACAAAATTAGACCTTAAGATAATCGACTATGTTTTCGCCTTTCTTAAAACACGGACAAACAAACTTTAACTCACGGGTTTGAAAAACAAAGGATCAATTTGTTTTTAGTCTTTGTTCATAGCATGACAATTAGCATTTTTAAAGAGGTTGAAGACAATCAAGCAAAATTAACTTCTACAATTTTAAAACGCAAAAAGTGGGGAAATTTGAAATCACAACACATCAGGTTTAGTGACTATAATTGAAAAGGTTTGGAAATGATTTAATAACCTTGAATGTATTATATTGATAAGAAGTAGAGAAGCTACAGTTGTTGGAGACACAATTTAAACATTTGTAACAGTAACATCAGCAGGGACACCTATCAAAACATGGTGCAAATATGTTTATACTCTAAAGACTTTACATCCAACTTTGAAGAGCGGATGTCTTCTAATGGAGACTGAGGTTAGCAAACATGTTATATTCAATTATTCTCCAGGAAAGTAACTTCTGCACATTCTTCCTTTAAAGTCATCTGCTATTCTGATACACCATTTTAAAAGTGATACGAAATTTGTGTATGATTAAAAATGTTTTTTGTTGATTGAAATCTTATTCAGACCAACGCAAGTAACATTTCGATTAAGCCTATATCAAAAGCAATTACAGTTTTATGAATTTTACTTTTTCTCAAAATTATTTTTCGTAATTAGATATTCTAAACACCTTTCAACGTTATTGCTGTAAAACAACTTAAATTGATTATCTGTTTTATCAAAAAAATTAAATATGTCGATTTACTTCCAATTCTCACATTAAAATATAAACAAGTCGATTAATGCTAATTAATGTAATCGAGGCATTAATGATTTTATTCTGTGACGATGTGAAATCTCCAATATCTGACAGATAAACACATTTTATGCTTATCTTAAAGCGAAAGCAAAAAAAATTGGAATAAACAAGTTCATTTTTGACACCATCCCTCATTTTAAGGCTGTGTTACTGTACATCATATTTTACAAAATGGTTCTGATTATAAACCTTTTCATTGTCTTCCTCCTTAAACAAAGTTAAGTACATGTAATGATAATTCTGTTTCAAATGAGAATGATTTTGAGTATAAATTCACTTACATGACGTTTTAATGATAAAATGTATTTCATGATCCAAAAACAAAATACCTGTGTGCTTTAAATATAAAATGAACACATTCGACCTTATTAACCCTTAAATGGTATATACTAAGTAATTTCCAGTTTCAATGAAAATAAGGGAAGGTCCATATAGGTCCTACATGTTCTTGGTCAGAAGCCGAAATTACACGCCTACATTGAATTTAGGCATATTCGTGCTTCTTGTCTATTTAATACGAATCGATATTTGTCTTTTTGTCCTCTCAAGTAAGAAGATTAAAATCTGAAAATATGAAAGCCAATAGGTTTTCAATAGTAGGTTTAAAAATGTATAGAGATCAGCTGAAATCCTCCGTTGGATAGTTTTTACTGAACTGTTTGATATGCAGTTTTGTTTTGCTACAAGATTTCCTGAATATTCTACTAATTGTGTATGTCCTTAACAAACCTTACACCTAAAATCAATCAAACTTATCATTGTCTCTTTTCATGAATAAATTTTGAGCAAATAAGTGCAGAATATAAAATTGTTTGAAAAGGTAATTAGACTGAAATACTATCACATCAATATAATCAATTTACATAACACTATAAAAAAGAAAAGTTATTCCTAGAAAAAAGGAATTTCTACTGAATAATCTATGAAGCCGTAGGAAGTTTGAATATTCATTGTTTGCACTTTTCATGTTCCCACACAATTTCATTTTTATTACCGAAGGAATCAGTTTCGTACCGTACACTATCATCCAATCGGAGTGTTTCAGAAGAACCTACCTATAGTATATCAATCAAAATTTTGAAAAGTTTAATTTGATCTTCCAACAAGATGTATTCAATTTTCCCGTTTATGATTGATTCCTCCTTTTGCATTTTTTCTTGCCCTTTAATTGGAAATTGTTCTCCTTTGGTTACTTTTGATAATTTAAGGAAATTGAAATGGTTTTTTTATTTCTTCAGTGAATATACGTATATGAATTTGTAAACTTTAATATTTTGCGACATTTAAATTCAATATTCTTAAGTCTAATGGATCATTATAAGAATATTTTCGTAAATTCACAAATTACTATATCTCATTCAAGTTGGGTAACGAATAAATAGAATGTCCCTAAAGTTTATGTTCTGTCTTCATACTGTTTAGTTTCAATATCTATGTTTTAATAATGATTATGATTTACCGGCGATGTGCATGTGCAAAGCCGAGCTACGACTTGTCGGAGAGTCTTGTCATTGTTTTGCATTACAAGGGAGACCGGAACTAGAATATGACATAACCCTTTCTTTATTTGAATTCATATGAAATCAACCAACCGTGAAAATGCTTCGGCTTAAATATTTGATCAACATTGGTAACTCAACAGCAATTATTTCTGTATTCATTACTTTGAAATAAAAGACACTTCCAGATAAGAATTCAAATGACATTCGTTCTTAACTAATGTAATTTATTAGAAATTGAACTGTGTAGTTGAACTATAACAACAACCTTCAATTAACTATCTTATACTTTATGAAGGTAGCAATGTTAACGACACCGATGCAAATGTTTTAATCAAACTTGTTTCATTGCTCAATGCTTCTCATAGAAAATTACATTTACAGATTAACTTGACCAATAGTTGATAAATAAAAAAATAAATACAATGACAAACAATGGCCCTAAAATCATGTCTTGGACATTGCAGTTCTGAGGATAAAAATTAAATGTTTTCAGTGAATTACCTTCGTATTTGGAAGCAGTATGGAAACTAGATCATCAAATGTATTCTTGACCTCAGGCAAATCTCGACACTAAATTAAACCCGACGTCTCCAATGAATGAAAAAATAGTATTATAGAGTCTGTGGGCATGATTTACGAAAAAAGTGTTGAAAAATCTTCTTCCTCAGGGTGCAATCATGCTCAAATGTGGGTTGAACGATCTCAAATTAAATAGACCAATACGATTTTAAGAAAGGATTGGATGACATCAATAATGTCGTATAGAGTTAATATCTACCGATGAACTATATGTTCTAGCGTGCCAGCTGGAAATTCTGTTTAACGGTGTTGAATTAGAAGGTCAAAATGAAATTCATTGAATCCTTATTTCCCCGTGGTAATGTGATCAATTTGAAAATAAAGATTGTTCTCTTAGGGCATGGTGTGCACCTGTGGTGATCTGAAAGTTACATTCTGAAGATCTGTACACCTACCTATGAATCCAAGTGCAAATATCAGAGACATAAATAACCTGTTTAGAAGCGTATTGCCTTGGTTCCACTGGATAGTTGTATTTGAAAAATATCTGTTCTTCAAGGTTTTGAAACTCATCGCACATTGGCATGATAAAATTACAACAACAAGGCAAAAATTCGCATAATTTCAATTTTAAATAAAATTTTCTGTGTCAGATCAAATATTCCTCACACGAACGTTGACTGACAAGCGGACATAATACATAACAGGTATCTAACGCAGTTGGTCAGCATGTAATTAAATGTTACAAAACTGTTTATGTAAAGATTAGATTAAGTATAGCATATTGTAGCGTATCTTCTGTTACAATCAATTGGTAGATCAATACCTCAAAGCTTAACTTCATTTAGCCGTCATAACCGTGCTAAAATCATATATAACTGCTGTACAAAAAACTGCAGATAGCCTAGTAATAGATATCTCTGCTGCAAATAAAAGGAGTATCTTATTTGTTTCTAAAAAACAACTCTCACTAAAACACTGTAAGAGTGATATTTTGAAAAATCTATTTTCTCATTTCAGCAATGGCTTCATTACCAAATAAATCTACGAAATTATTTACTTATTGTAATAAACGGTACCAAAGTGTGGTGATCTGAAAGGTTTAACCGTCCATACACTAGTATCACAGTTTTGAGACACATTCGTAATAGTAACTATATGTATCTAGTTCCCACTTTAAGTAGTTTCTGTCTCATTGAGACATTACTACCATTTCGAGCTTGAGGCAACATATAACTGTTAAAGGTTTGTTCCTAGTTATGTAAATTTAACAGTGAAACCATCTTACTTTGCTTCCCGAAGTAGACAAAATAAAAGCCTGTTTTTATATCATACAGAGGTGATTAGAGTAAGAATAACGAGAGGTCGAGGTTTAACACCTTTTTAAGATAGTCTTATATCAATATTAATTATGAGATATCCTTATGTTCATTGATTACCGATATGACGCAAAAGTGCATAACGATAAAATTTCTACAGAATTTTCATTTGTAGCATATTGTGCACGTATACTGTCACATTGTCTTTCATTGATTATATATTTGTTTCATTTTTCGTGCAAAAATAATGACAAATCAGAAAATATATATCTAAGTATTCCTTTCATTAATAAAAAAAAACTATCAAAGACTGAATGATGATTTCAAAAATGGAAAAAAACGCTTTAAAGACACCAAATTTGATTTTAAATGATGATGTGCACAGATGAAAGGGAGTATTCCAAATTAATTTCAAAAGTTTGGAATAAAACTGTCATATTGGAGTGAAAAATTTCAATGCGCTTTTTTATATGATATGCCATCACTACAAACAATATTCTTCATAAAAGGAACACTTCCCCTGTTTATAAAATGCCATATTGAAAATGATTCTAAAGTTAGTCATGAAATTGTGATGTCACTTGTGTCAGTCCTTGTCGTAATCGTATCCTTTAAGTTAGTTATCTTTAATGCTTCTGACAGCCTTTTCACAAACATCTTTAGAAATCGCCATCAGAAACGGTTTGAACGCTGCATAACAACAAAAAATTCCATGAATAAGTGATCGATTATTTGTCATGATGTCATATTATTTATTCATGATTTTACTTTTTATAAGAATTTAGGATTATAAACATGTGTGTTGTTTTAAGACAAATACAAGGGGACACAGATATTGTAATACTCAAGTTCAACAAGTCGTGGCATGATTTAATACGGATCTGAAAAAGATTCAAATTAGTAACAGCCATGACATCACAATCAATCAGAGTGCAATCAAATAATAGCTGTGTTTAGGCCTCCTTTCTTCGACAATCAGATACTTTCAATAAATTGTTTCAGGGAGCCCACTTATATCTATATAAGGGTAATTTCCAAAGGGTTCATTAACTAAATGTAAGAGAGTGCGTCTTTATTTTCTTGTCTCTTGAAGTAATAATTCGAGGCGATTATATTTTGACATACATCATTTTAGCTTTAACCACTAAGCTCTTTCAATTTTATATAATATTCCTCTTCCTTTATTATCTGCATGTTCAAAAGTCTGAATCATTTTAAGATGGGTAATGTCAAGAAATCTGTTCCGTTTGTATCAAACTGTCTCATTAAGATGATTAAGTGAAATTATTTGTTTTAAACTGGTTTTTTTAAACAGTATATTAAGCCAATATGTTTTTACTAGCCGTAGAAACATTACGAAATCAAGTTTTTGTTGAACACTGGATAACAACTTCTTTATTGATTAATGGGATGGGTGGGTTACGCGATCATTGCTGTATTAACTGAGAGTTCAAGGGTTATTCCCTGCCCCACCCTGAGACACGTGTTGAGAAACTTGTGGTGTCCCCTTAGGCAAGGGACTTTATTCAAAATGTGCTTCTGTTTACCCAGCAGTACTAATTGGGTACCTGGTGTAAATTGTATTGGAGGTGACCTGTAAGCGCTGTGATCGGCAGCTTAGGTTCGACCAGGGTAATAATGATTGTAAAACGCCTGTGAACAGCCAAGCTGAAAATCGGCGCTATAAAAATTTATTATTGTTATTACTATTATAATTAATGTTTAATTATTATTCTAAAAAACCAAAATTTTCTTTAATTCAGTTCAAACGTCCCTTCCACTACTCAAACAATGATAATTCTTCAATTCTAAATTTTTAAACCATATTCATTTTTCTTTTTGAACTATCATTCCTGATTGCCAATACATCTTCTTAATTCAATTGTTAAACAAATAAAGATTTTTTTATCATGTATACCTTGGGTTTTAATTTATATCCCAGACCACAAACTTGTACTTACAGGTTCTACTAAGATTTACCTTTTGAAACAATATCCATAGTTTTGCATTGCCTTGATCTTTAAATAATTAAACAAAATAAGTAAAAATCTAATAGTTTGTTCATTAAGTGGTGAAGAATTGTTTAGGAAGCAACACGCTATATGTATGTCAAATTTGTCGATGATGTTTCTTTAGAAAGTAAAGAGATCACTGTTGAAAACGAAACAACGTTGTTGCATGTATATCATTGAACTGTTTTGACAATATATTTACTTCCCATGATAGTTAGATTATGTATATTATTCAAAGTTGAATCCTTTGGTGCTATTCCAAAACCCTTTAGAAAAAAAAGTAACGAAATAATGAATAATATTTATATATATCAATAGAGATATATATCATATTATTAAAATTGTAGGAAACATATCTAAATCTTTATCCTGAGCGTTCTATATTGATTTCAATAAGTCGTGTCATATTCAATAAGAAATATTATGTTTCAGATGTGAAAGAGACAAATAAGATTAGTACGGGAAATTACTTTTATACGTGGTTTTGGATTTTTACCCTCGTGAAACAATCACAGCTCAGCTGTGTGAATGTCAGATAATCCATTAGGTAGAAAGTATATTAAACAAATTTATGTTGTCCATTCATCTATTGAAAAATTTTCTTCTTTAATGAATTGTTTGAATGAAAATATTATCCGGAATGTTGCAGTATCCATTCACCAAGCAATGATGTTAAGAAAGATGTATATATGAAATGTATTATAGGCCTGTGGACTCCTCACACACAACAAAGTCTATCTGAGGTGTTAATCCACATGGTTTATAAAAGCTATAAAGATTAAGTCCACTGACAGAATAATCGCATAGCTCCAAAAAGATTAATTCTAGATATGCTGGTCTTAAAACATATTTCGGATTATAAAAGGTCGTTTGGACACCTTGCAACCTTTTCTTCATCGTTTGTAAAAGTCCCATGCGTAGTAGTTAAATGACCTTTCAAAAACAACTGAGACGTATCTGTCATTTTTGTCTGCGTAAGATAAGTTTCCTGATTTCTATTTGATAAATCGTATAGTAAAGCGCGTGTTTTGTTTCCATTCCAAATGACTCTAATGAAAATAATGATGTTTTAGAAAGCTCATTAAATAGATTATATCTAATCTTAAATCACAGCATAAAGGAATCATACAAACTTCAAAATAATTTAATCATAGCATAAATAGATATTTTTGAAAGCTAAACATTTGAATTATTCTATTGAAGTGTTAAAATATGTTATGTATATCCACTCGTTTTCTACAGGTCACTTATGTTTGAACATTGCACAATTGGTGCAAAAGAAAAGCTCATGCACTCGGTTGGTTTTCTACTAAATCTACTAGATTGCCTTAATGTTATAAGTACAGAACAAAATCTTTTGGTCAAAGATTCGAATTTTGCAATAATTGTTTTATCCAATTTACCTTTTATATACATACTGGAATAGATATTTACATTATTTTTGCAATCTAAGTCCAAAGCTGATCGCTAAAATGATTTTCTTTGTAATAGCTGGTTGGATTACCGTTGATAATACAGCTTCCAAATTGCTATCACTTTTATTTATAGTTAAATTCACGAGGAATGTGATTTATCGTCTGTCAAAAAATGAAATCACAAAAATGTTTTGTGTCATAATATTTGGGTCGTCCTTCGATAAGTTTAACTTTCATACACGTTTTATTTAACTCATATAAAAATGTGATTCACTTTGTTGATTTACCTGCTTAAAGACTGTCAATATCAACAAGGCATATATGTGTTTATTCGCAACAATTTCAATCAGCTTATTGTTTGTGGACGAGAACAGCAACAAGCTTCAACTTAAAGCAATAAATATGAACGGTTACAAATCTTGTATGTTTGAAATGCAATACTGTAAATCAACTTTCCTCTAGTCTGCTTAGCGTATATTCTTATTAACAGTGTTTTAGAAAAAAAAACCCACTTGTGTGTGCAGTGATCAGACTGTTGGCCTCCGGGCATACTTCATGATATCAGACAAACTCTTATTACTTGTAGACGACATGTATGTTCCTAGTTTCCATATGACGTCCGATTGAATCACGCAGTCAGTGCTGCGATATCGAGCATAAACCTTCATCTATATTGACCAATTTCCCTGAGGATGTTAAGGATACAGTGAACTGGAGTCTCTGTGGAGGTATCCTCTTAAGTGCCTAGGTAGCTATCCTCTGAAATAGAGCTATAAGGATAGCCAAAGAAGTAGGGCTTGAGTTCAAACTATAGATTGATAAGAGTATCAATATTTCCTTTTACGTAAGTATTGGATGGCATATTGCTAACTTTGTCATTATGCTTTGAAAATATTCTTATTCTTAGTATTCTTGTAAAATACAATGTTATGATAAACTTTTTAATCGCCCAAAGAACTTAAATACTTGCTTGAGAGAACGAATAAACAATAAATTTTTTTTTTTTTATTTTCTTTGAACATGGAAATAATAGGCTTATCTAGGGATTATTTCAAAATCGACATACCCCAAGTTTAATTGTAAATTCAATTAGATTAAAGTTTTATTGAAAGACTACTGACTCGACCCTCATTTGCTTCACCATGATAAAAATACGGGTATGAGAAAACATTGAGTAGTATGCCGGTATTTAACAAACTGTTGATATTCCCCTGTAAGATTAATGCTTGTCCCAAAAAATATGATAGTTGCTGAAAAACATTTTTATATGGTTCCTCTTTAGTACACAAAATTGTGTGTTTACGTTCATGTTTTAAAGATATACGTTTTTAAAGAATGTATGATAAAATATACTGATACCAGTTGATCTGGTTTTAGTTCTCATTGTATGAAAAAGGAAGATCCTTAGTTTAAGAATTAAAAGAGACGCTGTAGTTTGTAGCAAGAGCCTGTAGAGTTGATAAGAGTAGGATAATGAACGGTTTGGGACCCTTTATAGATTGACTTGTATAAATATGTCTCATGAATGATGCTTGCAAACTTTACAAAAGACTAAACTTGGCAAAATAATTCCGATATAAAGTCAAATTGAACGACAAACGGTTCGATTCTTATTTGTTTCACCATGATAGAAAATACAGGTACATTCTCTCATCTTTATGATAAACTGAATACCAAAAGAAACTTTGCACATTTGAGAACAATGTTGTTGCAAATTAGTTGGACTGATTCAAACCAAAATAGGTACAAACACATCGCCCAAACGCAGGCTTGTTTGAACTCCAATTTCTACCGGCAATATGCACGTGTTGCTGTGAAAACACGAAAATGTCAAAATCACGTGACGTCGTTGCTGGGAGAAATGTACGTACGTGCCACAGAGGTATAAAAACTGCACAGTAGCAATGTCAAACAACCACAATGCAAAAAGAACACTGAAAAATGCCAAAACTTACAGCAGGACAACGTCAGTGAGCACTGGGAATGATTGATATGGGGGCCACGCACGTTCACGTTTCAAGAACCTTTGGCTGTACCTGTGTTACAGTTGGAAATTTGGTGCAACGGTTCAGACAGACTGGACAGACATCGGACAGGCCAAGGACCGGACGCCCACGGGTCACCACGCCAGGAGAAGACCGGCATCTTCGAACGTTGAACCTGCGAAACCGCTTCCTGACGGTGACGTCATCAGCATGGAATGCTGGGTCGGCGGGTGAGCCAGTGGCCAGAAGACTATGGACAGGAGGTATCCGGGCCTTCCGACCATTCAGAGGACAGTTATTGACTCCTGAACATCGACGGGACGACTACGATGGGCGAATACAGTGCGACGGTGGCAACGTCGGCAGTGGCAACGCGTGGTGTTTTCAGACGAAAGTCGGTTCGGCTTGTTTCTAGTTGGAAGACAGCGCGTTTACCGCCGCAGAGGTGAAAAGAAAGCTGCTTGCTGCGTTAGAGAAGTCGTTCCCTACGGTGGTGGTAGCGTTATGGTGTGGGGAGGCATTTGTGGAAACCAGAAGACGCCACTCATCGTCATCAATGGTAATCTCAACTCGCAACGTTACAGAGATGACATCCTTTGTCCAGTGGTGATGCCCTATCTCCATCAACAGCCCCAGGGTGTTCTGTTTCAACAGGACAACGCTAAGCCCTACACAGCTCGTCCCACAGGACTTTTTGGTCGCCAACAACGTCAATGTCTTACCGTGGCCAGCGTGTTCTACCGATTATCACCAATTGGACCGCTTGAACAGGCGAGTTCGGGCCCGACAACACGTTCCCGCCAACAGACAATAGATGCAAGATGAATGGATCTACCTGTCACCTGATCCCATCCGACGTTTGACGTCTTCCGTACGACGCCGAGTCATGGCCTGTATTGCTGCACGGGGTGGCCACATTCCATATTAAGTTTCCACATTTTTACTGATTGTGAACACTTTGCTGATGTTAATGAACTACATTGAAACGCTGAACAATGGAATTTTCGCCCCCCACTCCGTTTGTTTGTATGGTGTACTCTCATTTACCACACATCGTTCATTTGGAGTTGTTTCAATCCACTGTGGACATGTTGCTGCATTGAATATACTTTACATCAAATCGTTGTTATTTCTAGTTTTTAATTACAGTCATGTCAATCTGATGCAAAGTTTCTTTTGGTATTCAGTTTATATCCCTTTCTATCTGTGCAAAAATAAGGTCTACTCAGAAATTTATATTTTATTATTTATTTTGATACTAAAACTAAATGATTAGTAAAATCGCATGTATCACAAAAGCACATTGAAAAAATCACCTGTACAATTCAGATTGCACCAAAGACACAAAAGGTGATTTGTGATAATGATATGCAATGGTAAAATATAGTATTTGAATTTCTTTCAAAAACTAGCAATAAACGTGTCGTATTGGAGAAGAATTCCTTTTCACAACGGTGTGTTTGTGTCATAGCCTATCACTACAAACAAGATTCTTCATAAAAGGAATACTTCTCCTGTTTGTAAAGTGTCATATTGAAAATGGTTTCATGAAATTGTGTTGGCACATGTGTCAGCCCTTGTTGTAATCACCTCAATTTAAAAGATGGTAATCTGAAATACTGCTGACAGTCTATTTCCATACATGTGAAGAAATCTTGGTTTATTTGAATCCCTGCATTTCAGTCCATGACTTAGAAAACGGTTCAATTCCGTGATGCAGTACTATTTTGTTTTTTCTATATGTTTTTACTTATGGACTTATAAGTATGATCAGCATGCATATTGTTTTATGAAAAATGCAAAGAAACAAGAAAAAATGGCAAACTCATGGTCAACAAGTCTTTGCATGATTCATGAAAAAAAATTAAAACATGAAAGTGAAAAAACTTAATAATAACAGCCGTGACCTCACAATCAACCCCACAGTAGTTAATGGTTCAAAATAAAATCAATTAACTTGAGGCAACTGTCTTTCAACTGCATAAATTCATATCATTCAACAATGATTTATCTTAAACATTAATAATTAATACTTTCAATAAATTGTTCCAAAAAGCCAAATCTTTTATCTGTAAAATGTAATACAGTTAGATACTGAATGTAAGAAAGGGCATTATCCTAATGTCTCTTTTAATAATGATTCCAGACAATTACTTTTTGACATAATTTTAAATTTATACATGAAAGAAAATAACCACATTGATAACTCAAGTTGATTTATCATTCCTCCTTGCTTATGATCTGTAACTTAATAATGTCTTACTTACAATATACATAAGTTAAACAGTCGAAAAGGGATAATGCAAGGAAATAATTTCCATTTGTGACATGCTTTCTTAAGGGCATGTTTTTCTGTGGAACAGAAAACTTTTCATTTCTATTTGATATAGGTTTAAGTCATTCTATCTTTCAGCCAATCAGTTTATCTAATAACCATAGAGACATAACAAACGAAAGAGTTTTTTTAAAAACTGTATATGATTAAATTGTGTAAACAAAAGATTTACCTTCCATGATATGGTGAGCTTATATAGAACGATAAATATATAACATATACAAATACAAGGTTTTAAACCTAGAATCAATTATTCATGACTAGTTCCTCGTCCTATTTCGAAGAAAACAAGTTAATATTTAAAGATTTGATAAATAATATTAACAAGAAATTTTCATCGGAAACCGACGTATAAGCATTAACGCTTGTGTGAGAATTATCCATCGTGCAGAAAATCAAATCAGCATTATGCTTTACCGTTATCAAGGACGTCACAACATTTTGACAGAATTGGAAAAACTTTTTTTAAAACTTCTAAGGCAGTATATATGATTGCTATTGACAAATGATTTTTATGATAAATAATTTCATATTTCAAATTCTGAACTCTCTTTCCTAAAACTAAGAGATAATTCAGAAAAAAATTGTACATTGCATATCACTAATGAATTTTACCAAAACAATTCATTTGAATTTCCCAAATTCTGATTGAATCATTATCAATGTATAAACAGAGCGTTGACCCATCGTACACATTTCAAGACCGGTGATGTTAGGGACAAGTTTTATGTAAGAATCTAACAAAACTGGAATGCTGAATTTACACATCTCCTTCACTGGTTTGGGATTTAAAGAATTCATTCTAGTTACAAACATCTTTAGGGAACAACTAATGATTCTCTTAAACAATTCTAAAGAAAAATGTTACAGATGTTTTGAACGAAGATGAAGCACACATCATTTTCAATTCATCACGTATTTTACTTGTATCCTTTCATCCGTTGAAGTCAGAGGCGATATCATGAAATATTATACTAATTTTTTTTTAAATTACTTTAGAAATACTAAATATGATTATGTCTTTTCATCAGGAGAAACATGCTTGTATATAAAGCCCCCTTCGAAAAGAACTAATTAACACATCGAAATTATATTATATTTTTGTGAATTCGGAATTTGCAATTTTTTTCATAACCTGTTCCCATTGGATATTCTTAACACCTTTCAACGTTAATGCTTCAAAGCTATTTGAAATGCATGATTGATAAAATGAAAAGAAAATTAGATTACCCTAGTTCAGTTGCTTCTGATTAAACATCAAATAAAGCAAAGTCAATCTAATATTTTATCATCGAGTTTAAAAACGGCTATTTAAGATTAATTCCACTGACAAAGTAATCCCATAGCCATAAAAAGATTAACTTCACGTATGCTGGTCTTAAAAAATATCTTTTGGTGAATTATTGAATCCCTTTTTGATGTCTTATCTTTAGTTAACATTTCAACCACAATCGAACAATGACCTCAAATATATGTCCAGAAACCGCAGCTACACAGTTCATTTTCACGTAAACTAAATGAATGACATTCTTTTAAATAAGCATGCCATATCTGTCATATTTGTTTGTTTAATATAAGTTTCCAATCTTTTCTTTGAGTATTCGGCTCATGCATGTTGGTTTGGGTTTTTTGTTTCAATTCACAGGGTTTCTTTTTCTTTTACGGAGCGTTGTTTCCATTTAAAAGCGTAAAAATGAGTCGTGGAAGGTTTTGTACACCTGAATTGGTTGGATGTGTTGTGTTGAAGTGTATTTGTATGTCGTTTGTTTGGAATGCTCGGGATTAGAGCGTCTTAGATAAACATTGCAATGTTATGATGTGAAAACTAAATAACAAAGTGACAAAGCCGTCGAAAGAGAAATATCAATGTACATGTAGTTTATAAAATATATTAAGCTCAGCTGAAGAAATACACTGCCGTACATGCATACATACAAACACACAAACATGCAAAATTAACATACATATTACCAATTACCATTTGTATGAAATTGGGGGAGGGGGTTGTGTTCACTTACCAAAAAAGCAGCCATTGGGTCATTTATACTGTAAGCACGTGTTTGCATTATGTTAAATTTCATTCATTCAATTTTCATAAAACAATTCCAGTCTTTTTAGATACGCCTTGATTCACTTCTAAATTTCATTGCTTATATCTTAGTCTTGTGTCTTAATGGTATATGTTCACTTTAAAATATTGTTGTTTTTATTATTATTTAAGATAACTTAAAACTACAAAAATCGAAACAGTGAATATAGATTGGAATCAGTAAGGTCAAACCCGTTTTATCGCTTTCTAATGTTAAGATAACAGTTCTTGTTATCAAAGTAAGTCATGATTCAGGTTTTTCTAATATTAAGTTACGCCAAAAAATATTATTTCAACCTCTTAAATATTGAATCAAGATCTAACCAGCAATCGGCAGTATATTATCAATCCTTGTAAACTATGGTCATTTTTAAATTATCATCCATACATGATATATAATAAATATTACAGTCAATTAAAAAATACGCAACGCAAGGAATTTAATCCAATTTGATGCTCTGCATTTCCGTAACATTTAGATATTGTATACATTGAAAATGGATTCAATGAAGTTTGTTAATCAATATCTAATAAACGTATTGGAGAATGAAGCATATTTTATCAACAACATCTGTAACTTCAGGCATATTTCGACAATAATACAATATTATAACCTCATAACACCTCCAACTGATGAAAAAATAGGAGTATTGAAACTGTGTGCACAACTTGAAAAAAGTGATGGAAAATCTTCATCCTCAAGGTTTAATCAAGATATTTAGTGGGGTTCACTGTATCAAATTAAACAGGCCCATATATATTGAGAACGGAATCACAGTTCAATAATTTCCTATAAAGTTGATATCTACAGATGAACTTTGTGTTCTTGGAATTGAGTTGTAAGCTTGATAGAATTAGGAGGTCAAAGTGAATTTATTGGTAATAGAAAATCAAGAAGGCCCAGCGCTATAGAGGTTTCTCCTTCGGCATCCCCTTTATTGACTTTATAGCAACTGCATTTAAAAATCACTTTACCTGGGGAGGGGTGGTTTTAATATTTTCAATCGACAAACATTTTTGTCAAATAGTCATTCTAATATCCTTTATTTAAGAGATGTTTCTAAAGCATGTCTTAAACTTTGAATGGACAACCATTTTTGCATGCTATCATGCTTCCTGGTGATGAAACGTTATCACATTTTATGGCATGACGTAAAAGACAACAGTCCACCATTCGCGAAATTTACATTTCAATTAGAATTTAAAAAATTTAAAATGATAGATTATATTTAA
Organism: Phorcus lineatus; assembly: GCA_921293015.1. Taxonomy (NCBI): domain Eukaryota; kingdom Metazoa; phylum Mollusca; class Gastropoda; order Trochida; family Trochidae; genus Phorcus; species Phorcus lineatus. Next base: position 44,480,519 of record OV121087.1, read on the forward strand.
ACATTGACTGAGAATCAGAGAAACCTATTTGACGCTGTTGGTTTATCTTTGGAAATGTTGACCCACAAATTGTCAACTTCTTCCAAATAACAATGTTATAGCTCGACCAATCAGTTGCTGATTCGCATCAACACCCTCAGAGTCAAATCAAGATCACACTTCCTGAGAATAAAGAACCTTACTCCGTGATTTTCTTAACATATTACTTACCTTTGATACGAACCTAAATGGCATATGCGGTGATATAAAATCAAAACATCTTAACTTTTCATGTCCAAAAGACATATATATGACAAATACTGGTTTTCCATGAAAATCTAAAAACAGCCTTATAAATGCACAGAGGTGTAGATATCACGTCCAGTATACATGGATACTAGTTATATAACCTAACAAACGCTATCAACTCCTAACTGCCCTCCTGGCTGTTTTAGATAAGTCTCCAAAATTACGTTTGACTCTTTGACGCGCGCCACTGTCCGGTTTTCGATCATAATTGCGACGTTCTACCTTCATATTGTCACTGTAAAAAAACAATAAGCTTTAAAATGTGTCTTTTTGGTAACAGTCGATACTTCGCGATCAAATGACACCATTGATTAAGTTTGGCATATATGACTCCAACAACTCACGGAGTGACTCCTTAAGCCACCGAAGCCTCACTGATTTTATATCACTTCTTTGAGAGGCATTTTATATCATTTTAGATCTTATTTGTAAATATCCATTAAAATTTTTAAAAAACATATCGGTTTTTAAGAGATATGAGGGTATTTGTATAACTTATCAATTTACTTGAAATTTTGTAATGGTCTATTAAAATCTCTTATAAAGTTCTTATATATATTATCAATGGCACCTTTATCAATTTATCATTAGGAAAGAGCTCAAATGATGATATATTTAATAAATTGGATATGAGGAATCATATTGATACATGTAACAATGACAGGAATGGACATGGGTAATGGTAGAGATTTTGAGGAGAATCCTAGCAACAAACTAAGGTATGCACAAACTAGTTTAAGAAAGGGTTCCATCAGAGCATTATTGTGGGAATGAAATTCGGGTTGACATTCATGGCAGAAAAGTGTAAACTTTTATCAATAAAAAAATTATCTTTATATCAAATATCCTAATTTTTAAAAAAAGAACAATATGACGAACAGGTAAGAGATAAACCCCTCTTTAAAAGAAACCGTTGTGTTAAGCGTCTTTAAGTACATTATAACATCGAAGAGAAATTACTACCCATGTTTAAAGTAGGCGTACTCGAATCTACAACGCTATAAAGAACATCGGGATAGCAATGCATGTCAACCGGTTACAAATATTGTATGTTTGAAATGTAGATTAACTTTCCTCCAGTCTGCTGAGCGTATTTTCATATTACGAGGTTTTTTTTAGATAAATACAGTAATGCAGTGATCAGATTGTAGGCCTTCAGGCGTGTATCATGATATCAGACAGTCTAATTACGTGTAGACGATATTTTCCTAGTTTCCATATGAAGTCAGTTTGCATCACACAGTCAGTACTGTCATATCGAGCATGAAGTTTCATCTATATTGACCAATTTCCCTCAGGCTGTGTAATAATCCTCTTAGGTGCCAAGGCAGCGATCCGGCAAATTAAAGAATTGCCTTAGGTGCGGGATAGGGGTTCAAAAATATTAATAACAGTTAGAATATTACTTTTAAGGAGTAAATAAACGATGTCATATTGCTTTTTTCATCATGCGTGAACATGCATTAAAACTACATAAATACTCGGCATTCACTGATATCCATATCTGCATGGTAATGATGACAATTCTCAGTATAATTCAAGTAATGATCAAAACACAATAACGTTATGATGATGGTTAATAGATTATGTATTGACATTGTCATAAGCTTAATTCAGGCTTAGAGGAAGTTCTTACAGATATAGAAAGAATTAGATACAGTAGCGTAAGAAAAGGGGGTAGCATAAAAAACCCTGGTCCCTCTCACGGCACTAATTAGATTGACGTCTAAAAATAATTCTAATCATTATAAGTTCATACTGCTCATGATAGGGAGATCTGATCCTGCACCAACGTCATTGTACAAAGGAAAGTAATATCAATGCTTAAATCAACTTATTTTACATCAGCATTATCATAGCATAATTTTCACGTTAATTGTGGGGGTTGTGTTACATAAATTACTAGTTTACCACATATCCAGCGTTTAAAATCTGGGGAAAAAAGTCCAAATCGGGCTTTAGATTGTGAAATCCCTTGTGAATAAAAAGCATTCGTATTTTTTTCTAAACCTAGCAATAAAACTGTCGAGTTTGAAAGAATTAAATTTTCACTGCCGAGCATGTTTGTCATAGCCTATCACAACAAACAAGACTTCTAATAAAAGGGGATGTTCTCCCTGGTAATTAGGTGTCATATTGAAAATAGCATCAAAGTCTTTATGAAATTGTGTTGACGTGTTGTCAGTCCCTATCCCAATCGGCTCCATTGGAGGTTATGTATCTTAGATGCTATCGACATTAGAATTTTTCCAATACGAGTTTGAAATTCAGATACATCTAAGCCAGTATGAACACTTAAACATAAAAGACATTTGCAACTCGTGGCATAGTTATTGTCATTTCTCTTCAAAATACCTTTAAAGACAATTGTGATTTGGACGAAATAATACGAAGATACATATTACCTGATCTCAAGTTCAGCAAATCTTTGCATATGTCACTGAAAACTGTCACACAAAAGATGAGTCTTTTCAATAAGTTCCTGTTTATTTGAATTGTGTCATGTGCAGTCAATAACTATCGAAATAAACTGTTTTCTGTTCAACGTTTTTACAGATTAGCGGAATAACTTAAAGGGTTTATAACTGTCCATAAACCGCGCGCGCTGGTACTGAATTTCTCTTGTCGAAAGGGGTGAGAGTTGCTCCACGACTTCATCTAGATCATTGATCTTTTTATCAAACGAATCATTAATGAATTTATATAGTTTCTATACAATAAGAAATATTATAATTTTTAAAGAGATTTTAGAGGCGCATGTGTTAAACGTTATCAGTGGTGTGACATTTAACCGATTAATAAGGGCTTTTGCTGAATGGTATCAATTTATTGAAAAGGTAGTGACAAGGTTTTAAATAGCAATTTGGATTTTTTTTTAAAAACACAATTTACCTACAAGTCTGTCCGCTCGCGTTATTGAATCGGAAGTAATTTTTTAAACTTATCCAAAGCAGTTGGAATGATAGAGTGGCGTTGATATGGTATATATATATATATATATATATATATATATATATATATATATATATATATATATATATATATATATATATTGATTGATTGGTAGTGTGGTTTCGGTTTCTGCACCTATATATAATGCCGTTGCTGAAACTAATAATTGTGATATATTTGGCGTTTAAAGATGAATGTATACGATGTTTATAATTCACGTGAGCATATATGGCATACTACAGTCTAGTAAGATGTTATTAAAATCACAGTGTCACAGGGTTGAACATATTTCGATACATAGGGTAGATATATACGCGAAACAATATGAATAATCAAGCGACATTTGCCAGATAAATCCAACTTAATACCTTTGGCCCTATACGAATTATTAATTTTAAAAGGTGTTATAATATTCGTACCTTTGAATTATCCATGACGCTATTGTACATGGAGAGTTAAAACTGAATTTTATACGTCCGAAATATGTGTAGCTGAAAGAATAGCAATGAATGTCCTTTGGAAGCGATTGTTTCGTTAATAACAACATGTGAACACTATAACGAGAGCATACATTTGTACGAATGCGGGCGATATTTAGATATTTTATTAGCGCTTTGTTTGGTGATCATATACTAGAACGTTTTGGGAAAAAACATAGATATTATCATTTTAAGCCTTTTTCACATTTCATTTTCGCGAGTGATAAACTTTACAAATATATCAACTTATGAAAGATATATATTCGTATAGCAATCATTCCTTTGAAATGGAAGGCATTCTATAGAATCATAACTGAAGAGACATAAAATATGTGCAACGAATCTTTGATACAGTTCTTATCTTATTGGATGTAATTATAAATGAAATAAACGCAGTGGTTCATAAAGACGTATATCGTGCCGACTTCCATTGGATTAGGAGGCTATAGTCAAGAAACTCATTCAAAATCATGTTGTTAAATGTCGGAGTGAATGACAACACGTGTTCATATAAATGAAACGAGAGAATTTACAACGCGAAAACTAGATCTTTAACGACATTATCATTCATGAAATACAATAGGATAATACACGTGACCAGGACAGAGTTAAGTATGATTATGATATAAGCATAATATAATAAAGGAACTTTATTCATGACGTAGTAGATTGCCACGTGCGTAGCTTCGGAATCTGAATGAAATTGTAAACAAAACGGAGACCGATGTGATCAATTTATCTATCAATAATATTTGCATAAAGTTACCGTCGCGTGTTATTGGATTGATTTTGTTGTTGAAATTTTCTATATGAAATATCAGTTTATGCAACTTATAAATGCGTTATATGGAGAATCATCTCGTAACTCAAAGCGATTATCCGTATCGAGTTAACTTCATTTTAGTGAAGACTGTAAAATGGATTCAAGTGGGGTCATCAAAATTGGTATGTGCGTTTTAGCACTCTTAATGTTTTAAGAAAAAGATTTTTGCAACTGATAGCTGTTGTTTTCAGTTTCTAACGATCCCTTTTTCCTAAATGTGTTACATAGCCTCTGTCGGCTTTCTGTCACCATGCTGTAAGTTGCCTGAGTGAGAATGTATTGCAGTAAATTCACGCTTTGCACGTGCATGCAGAACAATGCGTGTTCTCCCTATTAAATAACATTTTGTCCTGGTATTCCATTTACAGTTAAATCATCGTCGAGCGAATAGTACAAATACTGTTGTTCTTATATATATTGAATCATTTATATACGTGTGGTAAACGTTTAGATATATTTACAATGCTTTGTGTCGATGCTAGAGTGGATCAATTCAGAAAGATTTCTTGATGCATTTAGCAGAACTTCAAGTCAACTAATGCGGAAACGATGTAAGGGGAACAACTCATGCTGAAAAGAGAACAAATCAATACAAGTCAGAAGCTGAAATGCCAATGGAAATCATTTGTCATTTAGGAATTTGATATACAAACTTACAATCTTATAAACTTATTCAATCGTTAACTATACAAACATTGATTGTAAAACTTTTTTTTCCATTATTGTTCAAGTGTCGTTTTATTAAATATCTTAATAACAAAAGTCTGTGATATCAGAAATATATATCTGAAATAATACAAAATATACCCAAGACGATTTATTCATTTCAACTGATTTTACTGAATTATTACCATAGATCCAAAATCGTTTAAATCACGTTTTATGGATATTTCGTGTCAATCTTGAACAGTTATCCGAAAAGGACAAACAAAACAAACATTTATAACAAGAAGTGAGCAACAATGCATCATTTTATTTCAGATTGTGTTTTAAAGACAACTGCATATTGTATATATATCTTAACATATTTTTGTTACTTACACTTTCTATTTTTTGTATATACATGTGGAAATAAAGTAATAGAATCACAGTGCAAAGACAAATCTTGAATCTTCAAAGTTTCAGACAAGTTTGAAGTGGTTAACTTTATTTCATAACTACGATACAGTAGTGCATATATAGGTGAATAATAAGCATTCGTTTAAAGTAAACTGTAATGAATCTTCAATTCTAAGATATTGTTGAATTAATAAATTAGAATACGTAGATATGAAAACAAATACAATGGACAAGGTTTGTAATAAACAATTAAATAAATCATAGATGTTATCGACTTAAAAACTATAGAGACATGCAGAATGTTTGTAAACGGGAATATTGGGAGGTGTTTACAAATTGCTATTGCTATAAGCATTAGCGATTGGACAGATAAATACCCGTCTGTTGTTCCTTTGAATAAAAGTTAAACTTGATCCAGCACGGATGTTTTGAATTCCCCCCCCCCCCCTGACTTTGCTGACCTCCCAACCCCCAATTGTTAATTTTAAAATACAGTGTGCATAGAGCATGGGTTTGGGACATCCTTTGCACTAAGGAGGCCTTTAGGAATTTTGGCCTGGATCTCATTTCACAAAGCATCTTTACCAAGGTTAACCGTAACTCCCATTCTTTATAACTGCACTAAGGTTTACTTAGCGACTTATTATCGCCTTATGTACGTTTTTAGCATGCACCTTGTGTATGGATATAGCGCTTTATAAATACCCATAATTGTGAAAGGAAGCCCTTGTCATTAGCAGCACCAAAAGGAGAAGCAATAGAGACCAACAACGATCCAGAGAGGAACCGAGGTGGCCACAGCGTACCAGTACAACAGGTTGTTAGGGCATATTGTCGTGTACAACCACAGAGCACCTGCAAGCGAAATATATGTCAATTTGAGCACGAAGTCAAACAGCTATGAAAAGGGTACTCGTCCTTTTTTTATGACACACTTCCAGTGATCATGGTTATTCAATTGAATGTTTCAAATTGACACAAGTCATAAGTAAAACGTTTTAAAACTATTTCCTTATAAATTCATCAAGAAAGATTTTTTTATTCGATTAATTATAAACGAATCATAATCATAATGTTTTTAATATTACAGTATATACCGATGATCTTATTTGTGTTAATTAGGTTTACATTTACATATGTACGTCTAGACTTCCTATGGATCGTGTACTCATTCCAAATTCTATGTTCTCAATCATTCATTTAAATACTAATTTTTTTGTGCACTGTTTCGTCTTGAGTGAAAGGAGGTAAACATACCTGACAGGATACAGATGTTAAGCATAATAATATGATAAGATAATATAATAATTACGTAATGAATCTACCTTGAATACTCCAGCCAAGATTGAAGATGAGAATGGGAGATCCAATTAAGAATAGAACCTTTTTTCCCACCCACTTCTTGAGTAAACACGTGGCGTATAAGACAGTGTTGATCATCACTGTGATGCCCTGGACGACAGAGTACATGGCGATACGGGTGTCCACACACGACGTGTAGAGGATGATTCCTGGGGAGAAAATACTGTAAGCAGTGTGCCTTAAGAGCAAAAGCGAAGAACCTAAGGAGGGCGGAGGGAGTATGAGCGTGTTATTGGATTTAAATATAGATTTTTAGATTAAAACACATATTCAGGACTATGGCAAATGTTTAAAAATAGAATGCATGTACCCATATTAAATTCGCTTATAACAGACCTAATTTCACATTTTATTACAAGCCAGAACGTTTATTTGTCAAATCAGTATAGCACAAAGACTAACAACCCCTCCCAATCAGTTTTTCAGTCTTAATTTCCCACTTGTTCTGACTAACAACAAGCACCGAAACGTCGCAATTCGTGCAATAAAGAAGTTTACTATCCATAAGAACTTGTTCTTCTTCATCAATCCAGCTCCTTAAATGCCCCTTTAGGAAGTTGTTCTTCGTTGTTATAGTTCATTTGATTGAGAAAATTGACTTATTGCAGCCCTGATATTTTAGCAGTTATTTTCACATTTAAAGCGTGAATATTTGTTAGGTTTTTTCTTTATCATTATTTTATGGTAATACAATCTGAAATATATTTTTAATTTAATTGTTTCTTTCAAGGGAAAATGTAGGCCTATTTTTACTTTTATTTGATGATCGATGATGTTTGTCTTATTTCTTCACAGCCTTAAATTGCAGAGAACATCAGTAAATCATTATTCAAATATTCTTTAACATACGTTCTTTATCAACGGAACATTTACTACCTGTTACTGTTTCTTACCAAAAACTAGCAGAACTGTATAGATGAAGAAAACAATTCCAGCCATTGATGCGAGAACGACATCACCTATGGAATCATACACATCAAAAAGATTGAAAATGTAAACATTCGTATTGGTAATAATCTTGAGGAAACGTCATTTAAAATCTTTGTAACGGTAAAAGAGTTCATTAATAGGAATCACTATTATCTCTGTCAGGATATTGTAAATATATTAATTTAATTAAATTTAATGCAATTTGTTTTAGGGGGTGTACTTTCTTTAGCACTAGCAAATTCATAACGATGAAGAATACGTACATTCCTTCTCGTTCTCTTTCTCGTCCGCTGTGAACAAAAACCAACAGCTGTTTTATATTCATCAATACGCCTCCGAAATAGATACACAGATTATAAATTGAAAACAGATTTCAACAATTCATTGAAAGAACAAATAATTCATTTGTAAAAAGAAGAGAACTTGTTTGTAAAAGACGTGGGGTAAAAAGTGCTCCATGTTTTATGCACGTAATAATGGTATACTTACAAGATTCCATATTTGGATTTTATTGTAAGCGTAACTCTTTGTTCAGTCATACATTGTCCGTACACTGCAAATCATAAAAAGATGTGTCATTGTAAATACAGTGTACATGAGAGAGAGAGAGAGAGAGAGAGAGAGAGAGAGAGAGAGAGAGAGAGAGAGAGAGAGAGAGAGAGAGAGACAAACAGAGAGAGAGAGACAGAGAGAGAGAGAGAGAGAGAGAGAGAGAGAGAGAGAGAGAGAGAGAGAGAGAGACAGACAGACAGACAGACAGACAGACAGACAGACAGAGACAAGGAGAGAGAGACAGACAGAGACAGGGAGACAGAGAGACAGACGGAGATATGGGTTGGGAAGAAAAAAAAGGGAAAATGACGGATGGATAGACAGATAAAGGGCGACGGAAGGATACATGCGTTCATTGTGACAGACATAAACACGGACATTGTTGGAGGCGAAGGAAAGAGTAGACATAGGGATGCAACGTAAAGACAGACAGACAGTTAGTAAGACAGGCAGACAAGACACAAACGGAGAAAGGAAGCATCACAAATCGAGGGACACAGCAACAGAAGTGTGGTCAGAAACACAAACACGCAAACAGGGGGCGATGAACATAGCTACAGCAACAGGCAAACAAACCTTCATTTTTTGTGATCGTATAATCCAAATATTCACTCTTCGTGCGATGTGCATTCTCTAACGCCCATATCCCTGAACATTCCGTGTTCATAAAGTTAAAGTTGCATTGTTAAATGTAATAAAGTTTCATTGATCAGAAAACTAGAACAAGCTGTTGGAGACGATCGTTACCGAGCTAGTAATCTATTCACCTTGTGCATTCAACGAAGTATTACAAATAGTACAGCGATATGCATAAATATAGAAGGGGAAACGGAGAGAATTCGAATTCAATAACTTACATCATACAATGCATACATTAGCTCTTTAAGCCGAAAGAAAGTACACCGAAAGTACATCGAAAGAATAGTGCGAGTGACGACATTTTTTTGGAACACATTTAGATACATTAGTATGTCAATCATATCTATTCCACTTGTTATCTATAAAGAGCTATATATACAGTCAATCACCTGAAGAAGACCAAACTACTTATAGGATAGTCAACGTCTTTGCAATCATTGATATCGACGTTTCATTGTAGATACTTAACTTTAAAAACCGCTCGTATGATTCTTCCAATATATGGAACCATTTTTCGTACAAACCTTGTCCCTACAACACATATAGTATGCTTTTTTCTTTTTTAACAGTAATTAATGCTGATATGGTAAACAACAATAAAACAAATCAATAACTATATACAAAAAGATCCAGAAAATGGAAGAGTTAAAGAAAGAGATGATCATTTAAAAAAGTATGTTGTACATACATTTATTACCTGAATCCAGTGAAGCTACTGGGTCATAGATAGGCAGTAAGTTTATCAGGCAGCCTTTGCATCCCGCACAGTTAGGCTTTGTTACCTTACAAAATGAGTGAATGCGGACAGTCGATAAACTGTTGAAATGCCGAGTGTACAATTGTGTAGGTCCATTTTTGCATAAACTATTCTTCGGGCTAATTTCAATAATACACAAGTCTTGATACTAAAACAAAAAACAAAAATCTATAGTTTTCTAAGAAATGCTGAAACAAAACGCACGAGTCCACAACTGGCTTTGAATTTGTACCCATAGTTTAATCTGGTATCTGAAACTATTCTTCATTTATTATGAGAGTCAGTGTCGAAAGCAGATGAAAGGCACTGTAGAGCAAAGAAAACTAAGAGCCAAGTTGGAACCGGGTAATGCCGACGTGATTTAACAGGAGATTATTGATAATGTCAGTAACTTCCAACGTAGTGGTTTTTGAAAAACGAGATAGAGGAAGACCAGTCTATGTTGTGTCAACTGAATCGGCAAGTTTATTAGAGAAGGCACCTCTCAGTTCACCAAACTTAGCCTGTTTTAAAGATTCATTCTTTGATCACCATACGAGCGCTCTTGCTTTGGTTCTGTCAGCTGTTTTGAGATTGCAAAGAGCTGTTTGGAGTCTCGTTGGTTGTCAGAAAGCGAAGCCTTAAATACATTCTTGTTTGGCCTTCCTAATCAACATGTTGACATAATTCCTGTAGGAAGAATGGATATGTCTATTGATTTAAATCTCCAGTTGCCTCCAGTTATTTTCTGCTAGTCTGCATTCATACTTTGCAAAGTTTATGTCCTCTGTGATCCAAACGCAACTAGATCTGAAGACTAAATACTCGGTCTTCACAGGACCGTGTTTGTCCACTTCTCGGTGTACTACCGTGTTATAAGTATCTATCCTCCGAGTGGTATTGCTGGACTCATTCGTACCCGAAGGCATAGTTTTGTGACAGCCTTATAGAAAAGCTTAGTTGATAACTTCCATGAAAAGATCGGTGTTGACTTCCACTGTCAGATTTCAATGTAGATGTTACTTTATGCGTTTACCGTCTTGGTAGGTTATAGAATCCCGAAATGCCAAAGGTCGTCACGGCGATGTCATTTTGTGGTCAGAAACTGGTCGCGACTGTGGAAGACCAATCTTTATTGCCACTTTCAGGTCTCAAATCAAAGAAACAAGAGAAAATTAAGCTTTTTTCGTGTTTAGAAATCGACCATAAAATTATTGGTGACACTTACCGCTGAGGGTGAATCTCCCTTTCAACTTTCAAATTCCTGGATCCTCCGCTAAAACACAAGCTTGAGAGACATGGATATGGCTTATATATATTATTTATAAGAAAATTTCCCATTTCCCAGATCGGCATTTTAAGCTCCGATGTGCAAAGTAATTTCAACGTATTCATTACGTGACATCGGTTTCTTTCACTTGTAATGAGTTTTTAATTGCCCATTGGTCCTGCCACTTTTTGTTTTCGAAATAGACCCCCCACCCCCACACCTTTCATAATTCTTTTCATGACCTTGCCCTAGCTGTTGCCTGTATATATTTTATTACCCACCTTTTATTAGCATAGACAGGTTCCTACTGCCCTTTAAAACTTTTTGGCACGTAGATTCTATGTGTCAAAGGAAAATATTGTTTCAAAATAACAAATGTATACACTATGTCACTTAAGTTTTGAGAGTTCTTGGTTGAGATTCCGAAAGTGGGAAAGAAACAAGACTGAACTAAATAACCTCTTAAAACCATTTTTCTGAAATAGTTAAATCCAGACGAAAGGCAAATAAGAGAAATCTCAAACAATGCGCGCAAAAGTATTTCTTAACAACACATTCCATTTCTGAAGAGTGATCATTAAAAAATAATAATAATAAACGAATTGTAGCTATAAAGTTATACTGAGTAAACATTCGATCAAGTAAGTGTTCATAAATATTTCACAACACGGAAAGTATGTACAATACACACTATATAATATCAAAATATAAAAATAAAATGGTATGAGTTTGATGTTGTAGGAATGTAGTAGCCGGCGAAAATCTCCAACTTCCGGGCCACGTGACCGTCCTTTACGATCCCATGGTCGCTACCTTGCTGTCTATTTTTGCAGCCTTCTCTAAAAGTCAGGTCATGGCCACCGAACGCACTTTCATCTGTGTGAAACCCGATGGAGTCCAAAGAGGACTTGTTGGACAAATCATCCAGCGCTTTGAGCGAAGAGGCTACAAGCTTGTCGCCATGAAAATGATGACCGTAAGCATTGATATTTCGTCGGATAATTTCTATCACAATGTCGCCATACACGTGGTTGAATTTTGACTGGGAAGTGTCCTGTCAGTCATATGCTTTCTTAGCCAAGGGCTTGTTAGAGGTGACTCCTTTACCCAGTGCATGTGGATAGGATACACCAAACTTACCTTGGCTAGAACATTTAAGTAGCTTCATTAATATATCCAAAAATATATTTATTGCTTCGAACAATCGACAGATTTATTAGTGAATTAATTATCTCAAGGTTATTTTTAATCAATCTTAGGAAAAGCTAGCCTAGACATAGCTGTAGGGAACTGCACAACTCCTGTTCTAAATGCCTCAAGATTTTAAGTTTATTAATTTCCAAGGGTTTTTTTTCCATCAAAATAATGTGAAGCAACCAAGTGATTATTTGTTTCACAAAGCAATCGGAGAACTCATTTCATTTTCTATGTTTGACCCAATACATGCTTTAGTTCAACTAACTGTACTTCTAAACTTGCATAAATATGAGTACCAACTCTGTTTAAATTTTAAATTGACAAGTTCTCTTTAATTATTTAAAGACATTTTTATGGTGTACAAATTATGTATGTTTTTAATGTTTTGTTACCTCCTACTTTTAGGCAAGTGAGGAACATCTCCAGAAACACTATGCCGATCTTGCAGGAAAGCCATTCTTCAATGGTCTTATCAAATACATGAAATCTGGTCCAGTTGTTCCAATGGTGAGTATTTTGTGCCCAAATATTGCAAATAAATCCCTAACAAAGTGGAAGGGGGATATCAGATGGAAATCTGCCAGAGTTAAAGCCTAACGACTTTTGCTCAAACCATTTGAGACAGGTCATAGTATAACCAAATTCAGTGTGTGGTTTAAGAGTATTGTCCCTTTAGGTATTACGAAATAATCTTTTATATTCTTTAGCTATGTTGAACTGGATGGGTCCCTGCTTCAGCAATGCCTAACATTTAGTTCGGCTTCATTTATCATTTGAATGGTGAATAAATGTGAATTGACCTCTTCTGAAGATTAAAGATTCCTATAATGTGGCAACATAAAAGTTATATAATTCAACTTTGATCATAAACAATACCTTTTATCGAAATGAACATGGTTTCCAGTTGTCAGTTCAAGGAAGTTTGACATTTTTGTTAATTTTTTTCTACACTGTTCCTTACTTGTTTTAGTTTAATTCTCAGCTCTTTTAATGTTTGTTTTAACTCTGCTAAACAAGCAGAAGGGAAGCATTTAACTCCTTCCCCGTAGTGGGATTGTTGTCTACCTGATTACACAAAGGCAAAAATACAGATTTTGATTGCCATGGAAACAATATTTTTCAAATGAAAATGATGTTCATGCTCTAAAAAACCCTGAAGAAACTGATGGAAATGGAAATTTTTCAAATTTCAAAACATTACGTGGAAGTGATCCAACATGTTTTTGGATGCTAAATATACATCATAAATAAATATAACCGTATGTATTTAACTTGGCAATGCAAGCGATATACAGTGTTTATTCCTTTTAACATATTTGCAAGATAACCTCTTTATTACAATCAGCAACTTATTTTGATACATGTTGTAATAAATAAGTATTCCACAAAGACAAACTATGAATTTCAAAGCATTTTTTTTTTTTAATATACAGGAAAAGTTATGAGATGGCCCTAATCAGTTTAAAATTTACTTTTTGTCCCAAGTTAGAATAAGAGAAAAAAGTTTAAAATAATGTAAGATACTAATTTTAGGTGCATTAAATAACATCATAAAAAGTGATAAGATAGTCTTCTCCGCTTATGCTATTTTGTCTATTGGGATTTGATTGTGTATTGTGACACATGACATCCTGCTTCATCAGCGTAATTGAATCCGCTGACCGAGCTCCTTCCATATACCCTGATATCCTTTAGGCCATAAGCCTCGTATTGTATGTAACCAGCCAATTAGACGACTCGCATCCTGCAACAGCGGCACAACCCAGATGGAAAATTCAAAAGAGTAGCATCATGCTCCTTGTATAACATTTCATTGGCTTAAACAATAACAGGTGAGCATGGTCACGAACATCAAGCCGCGCCAGTCGTACGAGGGATTTGGCTCGAAAGAGATCAGTATATACGGAAGGAGCTCGATCATAGGTTTGATATGTAAAACCTATAAACATAGTGCCAGTTGCATGGGATATTGCTGGACCATATCAGCTGCTTGTTGGTCCTTTTTGTAATTTTATTCATCGATTACCCCCCTTGAGCTAAATTTCATACATATATGTTTTTGTAAACATCTGTTTGCCAGTAGCTCATGAAAACATTTTATGTGCAGGTGTGGGAGGGCACAGATGCTGTGAAGACAGGCAGGAAGATGCTTGGAGCAACCAAGCCCCTGGAGTCGGAGCCTGGCACCATCAGGGGAGACTTCTGCATTGATGTTGGCAGGTGAGAACCAGGACTAATCATTGATATTCTGCGGTTCTACAGGCCTTCCACCACCCTTATGCTGTTCTTACTGATTTTGTGATACTTATTTTCTGAAGTAGTTCACAATTAGTTGACCTGAAGTTTGCAGTATTTGCCTATATTTTCTAGTCTAGTTCTCCAAACGACAGTGATAGAGCTTACTAGTTGAATGAGAAATGTGAGAGATTGCAGGTAATAGCCAAAGAAGCACTAAATTTTTTGATTATTTTCTTAGCAAGGTTTAGATTAGCCAGTGATGTAGACTAGCGTAGTTTAAGCTTTGTCATTGTGTTTCTTTGATTTCCATATGTTTTCTAATGGATTGATGTAGCCCCTTGTAGAATAAGTTTGAATGCCGCTAGTTATTTTTTAAAAATATATTCCTTTGAACATGGTCAATTTGAATCTAACTTTAAAAATAGGAACCAGAATGCAATTTATTTCAAAACATGGTCAAGGCAACTGACTCCAATTTATTTTCCACTTCAGGAACATCTGCCATGGAAGTGACTCAGTGGAGAGCGCCAACAAGGAGATCGCTCTGTGGTTTCCTCCTGGCGAACTCAACGACTGGACAAGCGCCATGAAAACCTGGGTCTATGAATAATAAGTCTCGTCTTTAGGTCTTCACGTGTCGGAAAACAACACTATATTACTGTTGTGTACTTTTTTTCAGCACTCGGAACATTTACTTGGGCTCAAAATTGTAACTCCACTGTGTGACTGTCATTTTTAGACCTTTTGGTCGGCCACCATGGCATGTTATAGTGCTATTTGCTATTGCTAACTGGAATTCAAATAAAAGCTATGAATTCTTTTCTTTATCTTATGTCTTTCTTTACTTGTTGTAATGTTGTATCCTTGGCAAATTTACGAGATTAAGATGCTGTGCTCATTGAATTTGATGTGATCATGTGTGTTCATAATGAACACCTGTCATGACTAAACGTCTCGTGTACTTTCTTTTGAAATTAATCTTTGTCTCAATTGTTTTCTTTTCGGAAGTGGCATTTTGCCATAGCAAGAAATTCCCCAGATCATAGTTTCTATTGTTTGACCTGATTAACATAACATACTGATTTAGGAATAAGATTTTCTGGTATTAAAATCCTTTACTTTTGCTTTATTTGGCCATGTTTAAGTCTTTTAAAGTGACAGTGAGTATGTTTTATGATTTTTTAGGTGACTTACCATACCATAAATACCATACGTTCCAAGCTAAGTTCAAACAGCCAAAATAGTATGTGAGCTTAGTTAAAATCACCCGTTTTAATTTGCATCTTTATCTCTAAAATGTCAAAAGTATCATATTTTCTTGTTTACATTAACGAAAAACAGTCATATAAATGTTAGGAAGTCAAAATGCTTCGTCTAATCTACATGTATACAAGTTAAATGACCTACTTAACACTACCAATCAATATTTGTCTTCGTGTCTGCTGTATATTAGTTTCCAAAATAACGTTCGATTCTTTGGGGCACGCCATTGTCCGGTTTTCGATCATAAATCATGACTTTAACCTGTTTATTGTCACTTTACTGAACTAGTAAGCACTCGGATACTGATTTTCAGACACCAGTACTTCTCGATGAAATAACGCCATATATGAAGTATGACATATTTGACTCCAACAACATACTCTGTGGCCTTTTAATATTTTGCATTTTGTTCTTATCCAACCTAACCCTCGCTTATTTTTTTTGAGAACTAGAGATAGTTATACTTAAAAGTTGCACACACAAATGTATCAGTTACAGATATATCTTGCCCGCATTTGAATCATCTGTCAATATACTTCACCTCAAACTCAAACCTTAAAGTTTGTAGGGAGGTACCTTGCACCTAGGGGTTCGAAAAAACAGCATGGTAGGCATTGTCTCTTTTCCCTTATTGAGACTAAAATTTTTACATTTCGATTTGCAAGGGTGTTCGCTCTGAACCCTCTCCCTCTCATCTATTCTCCAGAAACCATTAGTTCTAGGAATCTTATTTAATTTAGGGATATCATCCATGTAGGATGGAGACTAAGATGTATAAATTTCATTGTCCTGCCTCTGAATATAAGTATGTGTCAGGTATGGTGAATAGAGAACAAGTTCTCCATTCATCTCATCTTCTAAATGCCTCTCAAAGAAGGGTATATCTTTCAAAAGTGCTGCCAGTGCCATTTTGTGGAAGAGGTGCTTCCTTGAGTGAAATTGTGAACTTTTGACTTGCATGCTAAGCAAAATGAAAGTTTCATATATTGAGCTGGCCTGTAGTTATACCTTGTATAGTTTCAGTTGTAAATTTGGTGATTGCCAGAAGTAAAACGACTGCCAATGTTTTAGAGTGTTTTTCTTATACCTTTGAAATAAGAGATTTGAAATTTTGAATGAGCTACAGAGCCAAATGATGTAATTTTTTATCACAGAATCTAGCTTATAACTTATAAGCATATGCGAAGCAATATAAGGCAGTACAGCTACTCTTTAACTACCAGCACTGGCTAATCGGCACTACTCGCGTAAAGTGTCATGTGAAACACTCGTTAAAAATATGCAATCACATTTTGCAGAAGGTGGATATTGATGTTTTGTGTAATATGTAAAGAAAGTGTTTATTAAAATGAACCCAAAACACATTATTCTAGCGGTTCCTACAATACTTGGAGTACAGTCATATAAAGACATGAAATAAGAAATTGAGAATAACTGTTAATTATGTAAATGCTTTGAAAGTTACATCCATAGAAAACTATTTTACGTACGCTTCACTTGGTCATATAATTGCCAAAGGATTTTTCACAAGTACCCTTGTTTATTTTCAAACAATTGCTCATGGCCCGCCGATTATCACAATGTAAGAACAGTAGTATGCCTCGCTCCTTTGTTCTAGACACATGCATTATCGTGGATGAAGAACTATCGAAGTGATCTTGACGACCGGTATTATCTTTTATACATGCCAAATAACTTTGGCTCAAATCATCTTTGTCGACTTGCATAGGCATACCCAAAAGCCAAATGCACGATAATAGGAGTGTACTTCTTGGAAATCTAGCAACGGACAACGGTTGGAGCAAGTTAAATGTTGTCGGAATTATACGTCCTATTTAGACTGCATCTATACCCCGACATGAAAACAAAAGTAAGACATTATATTTTGACGTTGATTATAACCACTTATGGTTTTTAAAATATTCGAGACACAGATCTATGATATGCACATCCAGACTTAATATACTGGACCAAAGTAATTAGGGACATATGAACATTCTGAAAATATTAATGTTGATATGTTTACATCTTTACATTGACCACTTGATGAAATATTCATTTCAAAAATATTATCTCTAACTTATTTGGTCCAGGATATGAATACCAAAAATATCAAGTTACGGAAAACCAAGATGACTGGTTTGCGACTTATACTTTTTCTAGCCTATTGTATTTTTGATATATTTACATTTGGTTTGAAAGCTTATGACGATTTTTTACCATGGAATATTTCGGAATACCGCTGTTTTCATGTATGATAGGGATGGCTAGAATTCCATAGTATCACTCCTGTAAAAACTACCACGATAACAACATATTTGAAGAAAGGTTGAACTAGTGAAAGAGCATATCAATCCGTCGAGAATATAGTTTCGTGTTTTTAAATCACATTGAAATAAATTTTGGTAAGAAAAAAGGTAAAATACATAGCATTTCCGAACGACCTTTAAGGGGCCGCGGCACTTGTTTGAAAAACTTGATTTCTTCAACTTTTCCCCGAAAAATATTAATAAGTTCATGCGCAATACTCAATTCGATCCGCTGCAGTCGTAAAGGAAATAACACTGGCCGCCATTTTTAGTGGACACCTTTTAATCATTTGAGATATCAAAATTAATTAGTATATCTTAAACCGATCATAGCTTGGTCGTTTTATTTACAACTGCTTCTTTTGGTCAAAAGCATTTTCTTGCAATTGGAAACATTTTCTTGCAATTGGAAACATTTTCTTGCAATTGGAAACATTTTCTTGCAATTGGAAACAATTATTTTGTTTTTCGAAAGATCACTATTTATTTTATGAAATTATTTTTATTCAATTATACTTAAATAGTTGCGTTTGTAAAATTCATAGGATTGATCGTTATACAATACTGGAAATTTAGTTCAAAGTCGACGGCGGGCCGGGTTTCATTGTCAAATCAATATGTGGTTTGGTTTTCTCCAAAAGAACCAATAAGAATAAAATATACACTTAGATCGTGTTACAAATCAGTTTTCCAAGGGTAACCGATAATAGCTCTGAGGTGATGTCAGAGACGGACATACATTTACGTACTATGTAAGTCCTTGTTAACGGTACATGGAGTGAACTTAAACTAGTGGGGCGTAGGAATAGAAATAAATGAGTGGGGCTGAATGAAGTGGTTTCAAATGGCAATTCCTCTTCCTACCAACTTTTGTCTATTGATCGGACTCTATAGTGTTACAATTATAAGTACTATAAAATGTATTCAATAGATAATTCCAAGAATAGAATAAGAATGAATATAAATAAATAAAAATGTATCTGTTCAATAACTATTACCAAATGATTAGAAGACGCAGAATGCACCCAACCGGGTGTCCCCCCCCCCCCCCCCCCCCCCCCCCCCCTCCTCCCAACTCTGTTATATAATTAGCCTCCCTTTCAAAACCGTTTCACACCCCTGCTAGTTTTAGAGGAGTTGTTCAAACGGCTCCGAGGGTTTCCCCCACATTGCATACAGGGGGTAGGTACACCCCTTTTCCCGGATTCGCCTCTTGTTTAACCTGAAAGAACCGTTCCTTCAGAGTTGTGCAAGAAACGAGTTAAACAGCTGAACAAACTTGTCCTTTCAACAGAACAAAACGTTATTTTACTTTCGTAGTCCACAGTCGCCTACGGCGGCTCAATTAGAAGGCACGAACCAAACATAATGATGCGGAAAGATATATATGCCATATGAATAACCTATTAAAGAATGTTCATTTGTATACTATATTCTTTCACGAACGTTAATGTAAAATATAACGAATATTCTTAATATAGAGAACAAGTTTGTATGTAAATCTCGCGTTTATATACTTGTTAACTGTTAGGCGGCCGAGGGCGCATTTGTACAATAGAAATACCAATAAGCTCGTCGGCATATTGTCTGTTACGATGCATTTGTCCGGTAAATCAGTTGCTTTCTTAATTAAACTCGTAATCTGGAAATGGAAAATTATCCTAGGTTTTATTTATGCTGAAAACATTACTAATTTAGCTAGACCATCTTAGCAGAAATTGACTCAAATAAATTATGTTCTTCTATTAGCCACATACGATACGGTTATTACCATCGCTCCACCCGTTATCACTTTTGGTATGAGTATCAATTTGTATCAGAAATGAATAAAAGTATTGCTTTGGTTGAGGTAGGGCCTACCTCGATATCACTTTTTCAAATATTAAAACTGTTTGTAGATAAAAGACCAATCTGTGATATTCAGTTTCATGTGACCACTTACATCTTATGCGGTAGAGATAGATTACATTGATAAATGAAGAGTATTGACCTTTTAGAAAGGAGAAAAGAAATCCATAATTTTGAAAAAGTTATCAAAAGTTGTTAAAAATTTTAGTTAATTATAACGGTGTATAAACTTAAAGTTTTAACGACGTCGTGTTAATGAAATATAAATCCTTGCTTTTGTTTTGCATCATTATCGTTTGAATTTTATGTTAGTTATTTTATAGATCATTATCAAACATTATGAAAAGTCCGACTTCCAATGTTAATTGTTATCATCGAAGGAAAGCTGTTTCTTGAGGACAGGTTTCTCTTTAAAAAATTCAATTGAAAACGCTCAAGCTGTAGCACGACTTTTGTACAGTAACCTGGCAACCATCGTTCCCTATTGTAAAACGTGTTCCCGCTGATACGGTACAGCAACGCTGTCGACTAAGCTGATTACAACGCGTCAATGTCGGCTCGTTTCAATGGTTCAGTTGTCAAGTGGAAGATAGCGTACAGAGTTACCTCCCTTTGCTCAAGATGGCGGTCGGTGTAGTTGCAACCAAAGACGTGGTGGAGTGGAGGAGGTAATTCGAGTTATGTCTATCTAACTAACAATTTTGTAGAAATGGAAGCGATAGTGGCGTTAAGAATGATTTTAGAAAGCGTTAACGAAATAAAATGAAGAAAACACGCCCCATTTTGGCCTCTGAAGCGATGCAGGCCGTTTGTTGTGACACGGACACACCTCAACAAAAGTCGACCTCATTTCCTCGCCGCGACCAAGTTGCGGGTGAGCAGTTGAGAGCTTTGGGCTCGTCCCGAATGGAATGTCGAAATTGAGTGGTGTCGTTTTCGATTGGTTTTAAGGGGGTGTTTGTATATAGCTTAGTTTATGAGATTTTATTCAGCTTCAGAAAGATGGAAAAGTTTCCAACTTATTTGAGAATGAGTGGTGTGAACTTTCACTGACCTCGATATAGAACGACCCATTTGCATTTTATTATTGATATTCATTCTATTTGTATTGAGAGTTTTTTTAATGTTCCATTTAACTTGTAGGTCTTTTGAAACATAAGCTGTGTGCTCCTATAATATTGCTTTTTTGGAAAAATCTTGTTACAACTGTTTAATATTTTCATTTGAAGGAAAAATCTTCAACACAATCACAGTCCCTGCCATCACAGATATATACCACCAGTGATATTACAATACCTAAGCAATTATGACCATAAAAATTTCAGTGTGAGGTTAATGACTATAAATATGACATAACCGTCACTTTTAGTCATTAATAGTGAGCGTGAAGCTTTTTAAACTGATACAAATAATATTACTATTGTTTTGCATGCATACAGCAATATGTAACAGGAATAGTGAAGAATTTGCAATTGCATTCTATCCTGTTTCTTTTATGGCAATTTTGGTTTATGGAAACAAAATTTATTCACCAAATAGAGGCTAAATTAACAGATATATGTTCACTCTATGATTGAATTTAATGATGCTATGTTGATAAAGAGTTTCATTAAAATCTTATATGTACAATAAAAGGGAGGTTGAATAAATATAATAAATCACTTAAGCATGATGGTAAAAGTAATTGAATAGAATTTTTTTGAGCTAAAGTTGAAACAATGATTGAATTTTCAAATAACTTCACTGTTGAAAAATGGGCCTCTGGTTATGAAATCACATGGGTGCTAGATGAGAAATTCTAGGCTATAGTTCCACTTTTTTCGTCTTCTTCCTATGACCATTGTTTTGATAATTTATTAATAGTTTGATGGCTACTGAGCCTATGGCTCTATTTTTTCGAAAATTGAATGTGAAGTGCACAAATGCAATTTCTGTTCATTTATCAGTCTAGAAATATGTATAGAAGCAAGAATTTGAAAGAAAATGACAACTGAAACAGCAGAAGATTTCTTCAAATCCTAGCATTGATATATGTAAATTAACAGCATAACAATATTTACTTTGAAATGACTTTAAATTGATCCTTTCTTTGGCTTTGAGGAAACAGAGCTGTTGTTATGGCAAGCTCTAAATGTTTCCAATGTTTCTAAATACCATGTTTTGAGATGTAAACAAAAATAAATAAACGTTCAATGGTAGATTCGAACTCCATACTTGCATTTGTGTTCAAGCGCACTCAGGTGGCTAGGGTATCTCACTTAGAACAAGGTTACTTCCCTTTTCCAATTGAAAATGGCAGCTTACGTAAACACAGCATTACGTATAGATGAAATAAAACTTGGTCTACATTAAACATGCAACATATGATGATACACTGAAGCTAAATATCAAGTTAAGGAACATGTGACTATATCTGCCTTGTGAGTAAAGTATGAATTCATTTAGTTCAAACATGTATTTTCAGTAAATTTCAGCCAGCAATGAGTTATTTTGTGCAGCTTGATCATGAACTTCAAGAAATTGGTGCACTAAGTCCGTTTGTTATTTTTCTAACCTTATGCATTAGATCATGAAGCTAACTGTGCAGGCATTTGAAAAGATAAAGCGTTTGATGTCATGACGTTACGGCACTTGACCACTGTAATTTGCAACAATATCTGCATATATAACCCCAAAGGATATCGAAAATATCCTTTGGCTCCATTATGCCGAGAAAACTATCCATTGTATGATAAGAATTTTTTATAAGTACAGGGTAACCCAGTCGGTAGAAACATGATTGCACAACTGCATTTTCTATATAAAAGTACCTAATTGTCAAATATCTAAAACATATATCCTTTTACTTAATAATCAATTTTACTCATTTGTAACCAAATCAAGGAGTTCATAAAAATATTAACTGGAGCCTTGTCAAGAGTTTTCTTACATCTTCAACCTCCAACTTCACCCTAGGATATGTCTTATCTAATTCATATCTATTTATTCCTATCTAAATCCTTTGTTGCAATATATTGTTACAATGAGTTTGAAATTGTGCTAAAATCGCAAGTATTCTATTGCACAGTTTATGCCTGTATATAGATATAACGGTATTATTACTCAGCCCTAATGACCGCTATTAAACTATTGTCAGCCTTCTTTTATACAAGAAAATAAATTACCTTGAATGATAAAGATGTTTTAGTGCTTGTATTTTAAATGATGAATTTGCAGCATTAGGAATAAAAATGATTTATTAAGCTTGCTGAGGCTCTCAATTTATAACTCTTATGTCTTATTTGGTTATATTTAGTATCCCAAAACATTTCGCATGACAACCTCTATATAGATATATATATTCTTAAATTACTGAAACTTAACCACTTCCTAACAGTTTTTTCTAATTTTTCTTCAGGTTAGCAGAATGTTGAGTGATTCTTCCCAGGAGATCCTATCTGGAAACTGAAGAATGCATAAAAAGTCTGAAGAGAACTCTTCAGAAGAAGAGACACAAATGGAGGAGAAGGAAAAGAGGAACGGGACTGTGTTTTCAAAACGGAAAAATGGTCGAAAAAATGGACCAAGATTGAGAACTATAAACGTGGCGATGAGTGAGAATGAAGACGAGAGCGATGATGGATGGAAGATTGTAGAAGATGAAGAAGAGTACAAAAGTAGCAATACATTAGAAAATGAAGATGACGATAGTCAACAATCAATAGCTGCAGATGAGGATGTGATAGATTTGAACGGAGACTCAGGAGACGAAGATTTAGGAGAAGAACCTGAGGAGGTTGACGATTTCTCAGATGATGATTTAGGAGGAGAAATTATTGAACTGGAGGAATATTCAGGTGATGAAGAGTTTGAAGTAATGAAAGAGAATGAAGAATCCAGGGATGAAGAATATGATGAAGAAGAAATGACAGAAACTCAAGATTCTAGATATGAAGACCATTCTGATGCATCCTCCCCAGAACCTCCCGAACTGATCGCAATAGGAGAAGAGGAGGCAAGAGATAACGATCTTGATCCTCCAGAACTTGGTGACATGGATGAAAGCCAAAGTCCGCCCGAATTAGAACTTGTAAATATGAAAAACTCCCATTTTGTCAGGGATAATGAGTTTGATGAAGAGCAGAACAGTCAACAAATTTTGGAAGGCAGTTCAGATGAAAATGACGATGACAGCCTTCCTGTACATTTCGGCAACCCCTCCAGCCCTGAAGAGATTTACTGCGATACCAATGGTGTCACTTCAGAAGAAAGTATGGAACCTGAGAAAACCAGTCAATCTTCAACTCTCTCACTTATAGATGAAATTGCCAGCCGCAAGAAATCAAGTCCACGTAAGAAACTTGAGAATGTCTTCTTGAGATTGAAGAGTAAACAGATAGCTGCAGCCATTGCAGACTATGAGGGCACGAGTGGAGCCGCTGAGAATTCCATTGTGGATGGAGATGAAGGAAAAGGCCAAGGATCTGAGATCAACCTGGTGGAGATTACTCAGAATGGATTCAGTGAAGATGTTGGAGATGCAACAGATATGGAGAGACTGACCATGTATGGTGAAACATCTAATGAAGAGAATGGGCTTAATTTGGAGGAAGATGCTCAAAGAATAATTGAAGAACTTCAGTTAGATAGGAAAAATAACCCTGTGGGCAGAAAATCTTTGAAGAGGAAGATCAAGTTGAATTCAGATTGGCAGCAACAGATTGGAAGTAAAGGGAAGAGCTTGTTGAATGGACTTAACAAGAAGATTAAAACTGAACCAGTTGATGACTACTGGGCGCCCACCATGGTGAATGGGTTCAAAATCAAAACTGAACCAATGGATGAAGATGACTGGCTGCAGTCAATTGATGGAAGCATTCTTGATGTCAAGATGGAACCTCTTGATGACTACATTAGCTCTGACAGCAACACAAAGGATATTGTCAAGTGTCACGTTTGTCACATGGTGTTCTCCTACCACAGTGCGCTTGTGAGACACATGAGGGTCCACACAGGGGAGCGCCCATACAAGTGCCAGCAGTGTGACAAACAGTTCACCGAGTCAAGTGGATTGAGACGACATATCAGGACCCACACTGGAGAAAAGCCTCACTCTTGTAAACTCTGCGGGAAAGCTTTCACAGAGTCTGGAGGTTTGACCCGTCACATGCGCATTCACACTGGAGAAAAGCCCTACAAGTGCAAGAGTTGTGACAAGTGCTTTAAAGAGGTTGGAGCCTTGAGGAGACATGAATTCACTCATGTGAATAGATTTGAAAAGTTATTTCGGGTCTTCTGCCAGCTCTGTGGTAAAGGCTTCAATGACACTTCATCCCTCACCCGTCACAGCCGATGTCATACAGGAGAGAAACCATATGCATGTGAGACTTGTGGAAAATGCTTCTCTGAGAAGGGATCTCTTGCGCGGCACAATCGTATCCACACGGGAGAGAAACCATTCTCATGTCAGGTCTGTCAGAAACAGTTCATCGAGTCTGGATCTCTCCGGCGTCACATGCTGGTTCACACAGACAAGTCCAATCTCAGGTGTGAGTTGTGTGGCAAGGGCTTCAACAAGATGCCAGCCCTTCTGAAACACTATACCATCCATACAGGTGAGCGTCCTTACAAGTGTAGGTTCTGCAGCAAGGCCTTCTTTGAACAAAGAGATCTGATCCGACACACCCGTTCCCATACTCAGGAGCGCCCATTTGTCTGTGATGTCTGTGGTAAGGGTTTCTCAGAAAACTGTTCATTAGCTCGACACAAGCGTATCCACTCAGGTGAGAAGCCCTACGAGTGCACAGAGTGTGGAAAGAGGTTTGTGGAATCCTGTGCTCTCACAAGACATTCCCGTATCCACAGTGGTCAGAAGGACTATGCCTGCTACATGTGCGGAAAGCGTTTCATAGACAGCAGTGCATTGAAGCGTCACATGACCACCCACACTGGAGAGAGAGCCTACAAGTGTGATGAGTGCGGCAAATGTTTCTCTGATACAACAGGTCTAACGAGGCACAAACGAATCCACACTGGAGAGAGGCCCTTCAAGTGCAGTACATGCGAGAAGGTCTTCCCGGATAGTCCTGGGCTTGTCCGGCACATGCGCACACATACTGGGGAACGACCATATAAGTGCACAATGTGCAACAAGGCATTCACAGATTCGAGTTCGCTGAGCAGACATGAGAAGACTCACGAGGGTCGCATCTATGCGTGTGCTGTGTGTCAGGAGGAGTTCAAGGCCCATGAGGAACTTTCCCAGCATTGCCAGGTCCACTTCGAGATGTTGACATGTGGAATCTGTGGTAAAATGTTCACATCAACCCAAGCTCTGATGGACCATTTCAAGCTGCATGCAGGAGACAAAGTGTTCAAGTGTGAGACGTGTGACAAGGAGTTCAACCTCATGAGTTCTCTTGAACGACACATGCGCATTCACACTGGTGAGAAACCTTTTGAGTGTGAGCTATGTGGGAAAGCTTTTGCAGAGTCAGGCGCTCTTGTCCGTCATCGCCGAATCCACACTGGAGAAAGACCACACAGATGTGACCTCTGTGACAAAGCTTTCACAGACTCAAGTGCACTCTCCCGCCATCGTAGAATCCATCTCAATGTACGTGAAGAGAAATGTGATATCTGTGGTAAAGCGTTTGTTGACACTGGAGCTATGAGACGTCACCGCAAGATACACACAGGAGATAAACGACATGAATGCACTACCTGTGGAAAGAAGTTCCTTGAAGCAAGCACTCTCCGCCGTCATGAGCTTACACACACTGGTGTGAAACCATATCGGTGTGACATTTGTGACAAGCATTTCACAGAGAATTCAACTCTTATCCGGCACATTCGCACCCACACTGGCGAAAAGCCGTTTGCATGTGACATTTGTGATAAGACATTCTCTGAATCAGGAACTCTGTCCAAGCACAAGAAGACTCATGTGGACAAAAAACATTATGATTGTGGTGTATGCCAGGAAAATTTCACCTGTTCAGAAGATCTTATGGACCACCTAAGCTCCCATGTGATAGATGCTGAATATTTGTAAATTCACTCTCTTGGTGATATTTTTAACACATTTTGAGTGGATGCTTGAAGAGTGGCAGTTTGAGTTAAATGTCAAATCTGATGTAGTTAGAATATAGTATTAGAAACTGAATTTGCATAATATGAATAATTATCTTGATTTGATATATATTTTTTTATGTTCTGTTGCAGTGCATGAAACTTGGTTACAAATTTCATAGCGTTTTGGTTAAAAAAAGTCACCTTCAATTAAAGAGATAAAAACTTTTAAGTGTCTGAAACAGTAATTTTAATATTAGAAAACATTCCACAAAAGTTTCATGTTTATGGCATCTATTTTCTTAAACATTTGACATTCATTCCAATTTCCTTTATTCCGACTAACTGTTGCCCTCTTAAAACAATGGAAATCCATTCCTGAAATTACTGCACTAATGATGACATGCATTGATCTACTAACATATTGTTGTAGCCAGGGTAGCATCAAAAGCCATTCCTCAAGTTACTAAACAGAATAAAAGATAAGGATTTCGTATACATATCTTTGCAAGGGAGTATTTTTCTGATAAATTCTAATACATTTTTAGAATCGCAATTTAAGAATATTTCTGGTTTTCGTTTATACATTTTACTGATTTAAGAGGACTTTTTAGAAATTTGTCTATCTGTCATGTAATAAATTGTGTAATTGATTTTTCTGAATTTGAACCTAAATTAATGAAAGGCTAATGTTTGATTATATTCTTATGACAATTAACTTGATACTCAGACATAATTAATATTGAAAGACTTATTCTTTTATTCACTAAGTCAGGTTGTTATTTTTGTGAAGACAAGGTTTTCAACACTGTTTATCATCAAGCTTTTGTGGCCAGTAAACGCTTGTAATAGCTGTTGCCTAAATCCTAGTGTACCTATGTAGTGTTAAGATATTTTGATGTACAAGAATTGTAAAAAAAATATATTCATAGTGGCAATACCAGTTTTCTTATATCTTTGTTCATATGCTAGATTCACTTTGATATGAATAAGTCATAATAGTTTGTTATTGATAAGGTTGTTTTTATGCAATTTATTTTACATGCAAGAAATGTTCAACTTGTCACGGCTATTAGCCCTTTGTAACATAGCCATATCTGTTATAATAAGGAAATTCACTCTAGTATCTCAAACAAAGCAAGTGAATTTTCATATGCATATATATATATGTTAGTTCAGTTTTAAGCAAAATGTGTTTGAAATATGCCATATATATGTAAGAGGAAACAGAGTTTGCAGATGTTTCATAACAACAAATATGCAATTTGATTATAACCTGTAACTAATGCTTCAATCGTTGTGCAAATGCTGTTTCTTGTTTTTTTTCTCTTCAAGACATAATTATTTTTTAAAAACATTTTTGAGTGAGATATAATCTTATGAGCAAGTAGTATATGCCTGCATTTGGATTTTCATAATATCTCCTACCAGTTAATAATATTCATCTTGAAAGCCAATAGGCATTGTTTACATAAGGTTAAGAAATCTGGTGAGGATGAATTTTTGCACTAGTTAACATCCAAAGAAGAAAGAGAATAGTAAAAGTAGTTACAACCCTTGTTAATAATCAGATATTGAGTTTTTGCTGGCCCATGTTTAATTTTGTTCAACATAATGTGTTTCGTGTACCCTGTGGAATCATATTCTCCTCCCACAGAAATAACTCATGTTATGAAATTGTGACCTAACATCTGTTTATGGAGAGACCTGTTTGGACCTGTTTGGATGCAATCAGATTACTTTGTGCAATCGGCAAAAGTAATCTTTTGAAAAGCCTTGGTCATTTCAGTATGCTTCAGAAAAACTAAATTTATTCCTTGTGCTCTTCACACTTTGTTTTCATGACAGAACACTGTCATATGATTTAGCAATTAAATCATGGTATAGGCCTCAGTAACATCAATTAGGCTTTCAATGCAAAAAAGTTTTTTTTTATTGGCTGAATTTTTGCAGATAATGATGCCTGAAGCCCTAGAAATGCTTGAATTCAAACAGATGTCAAGTGAGGATTTTATGACGTAAGGTACCTCTGTGTGGAGAGAATGGTGGTATCAAAGTTAGATGAATTTGCTCCTGAACTGTTCTTTCAAATCTATATGCAGTGTTTTAGGGTCTGTTTTTTATCAGACAGTTCCAATCCTTGCCAAAGATGAACTCATTGTTTTGGAATGATTGACGGATTTCAATTATGATATTAATTTTAATCAGCATTGTGTGATCATTATATCATATGCAATAATGTAAATTAGAAATTCATTAGTTGGTGCATTAGTTCCCTTTTATTTGCATGATTTAGCCCTTGATAATCTGTAGATAGAGCAAACATGGTTGCATAAGTGTACACAATTCCTGTATATATAATGTTGAAATATCACGTTTGAATGAGTCTTGTTTAGATATATAATAACGAGATGTTATGATCATCCCAACAATTAAAGGGTTATTCTTGTTTGTGCAGTTATGAAGGATTTAGATCCTATCAAGATTATTGCTTTGATTTTCATAAGAATTGATAGTCAATTGCATTAACCATAATATCCCTTTGATTAGGTTTCAACATAAAATACAAAGGTTGTACTATATCTCTTTCAGATCTTGCATGTTTTAGATCTGTTTGAATCATTATAGTGCTTTTTGACATCAAGATACTTTATTATTTTCATGAATATTATTCTAACCTACATGATATACCTCAAAACATTTCACACTAACAATAACAGTTGAAAAAACACTCTGTTAGGGAACAATTGGTGGGAACAAAAGGCTTATTCAGATAATACTAATACTTGATCTGAGTAAATATTTTCTCGTCAAATGGGGTAATTAAAATTATAAAACAATTGGGTAATGAAAATGTATTTGGCTCCCTGAAAGTGTGGTAAATCAGTTTCAGATAAACTTGAATCTGAATTGCTTTCATTTTCTTCCCCTAAATTTTGATAAGCACCAACAGTTGTGCTTAATTCTTCATGATTGTTTATTGATAATGATTTCATTTGTTGGTTCTTTAAGAAAATGTCACTGATTTCCTTCTTTCATTTGAGATCATGTGTCAGAGTGTCCTAATCATTTTGAGAGCATCTCAGATATTGTAACTAATGAACATTCGGAAAGCAATTTTATTCACTCTATTGATACTTTACTATGCATGTAATTGTGTGCATACATATCTCTTATTCCAATTCCATTTTACTTATTCTGCAAGATCTGTCCCAATTGTTATACATAATAATTTCTAATACCATTGCATGAAACTATGCAAATTTAATGTTATCTAGATTTTGGATGAATGTTTCCGAGGAAATGAGTTTATTGCATGTTTTACCATTTACTGTAGATCTCTAATTTTGTATCTTGTATCTATGCATAACTAGAATGCATGTGTGGAATGATTTTTACAGGTCAGTTAGAAGTGTGAACTATAACCAGATTACCTCCCTTTGCATGCTCATGCAATCTGACATGTATGCAAATAGACCAATCCTGTAAGCCCTGCCCTCAATATATATCAACCAATCAGAGCATATATAATATTAATGTTTGCAGTTACAGTCCATTCATCAGCCAGAGACTCTTTGGTATTTAGAAGCAGCTAGATCCAAACACCACTTAAAACCATCAAAAAAAGCTTACATTAAGATCAGAAGGGACATCAAATGATAATAAACCGAAGACTTAAAACATTACTTGTTGCTAAAAAAACCTCTCAATTGTAGTTCATGTATATCGGACTTTTGGGCATTACAACTATCAACAGTTTCTGAATTCCAATATTGACTGATGATCTACAGTACATGTTATGGTTGGACTCTACATAGCTTATGACAGTACAACAAGAAACAAATTTGCTGCAGCTAGGCTGGGGGAGCAAAGGCCAGTCATCAGTTACCAATCACACTGATGCATTATCTTTACTTTTACTTGTTCTAAATATTATTGACAATTATGAAAGGATGGTTATTCATTTCTACTTAAAGTAAACTTTCCCTAAGGCCTTTTATTGAAGCCTGGTGATTTGCTGACTAAACAATAGAAAAGCGACTGCATACGTTTTCAGGCTGTGTAGAGAGGAAACCATGTGAGTTTTAACCTGATAAAATTTTGCATTTTGAAAAAGACAGCTTTTAGGGCTTACAGGTTGGTCTATTATTATCATATTGCCATATTTCATTGTAATTAACTTTAGTTTTCCATCACTTGTAATAAAGTGATTATTTTTTTTACAAATCTGAGTGTTTCAATGGTATGAGGAAGTGTGTTTGAGTAAGGAAGTGTTCATTTTCTCTGTTTTCTTCAAAGCCTTTTCATTAGTTCAATGAAAATTTAATCTTATTAAATTCATTATTTAAGATGGGTTTTGTTTTTATTAATTATGCTTTCCCCCATAATATTTCATGTTTTTAAATAATTTTTTTTACCAAATCAATTATTCTCATGGAAAGTTTCAGCAATTTTTGACTACATTTGCTCTTTTCAATATAAATTTTATAGCAATTAAATATACCTTAATTGAATTATTATAAAGACGTGTTATTTTTGTCAACACGATTTGTCCAAAATTAGTTCTGAACTAAATATTTTATATGATGCAACTACGATGAGAACCTTCTGGTGATTTATTAGGTTACTATTCGTTTACTTACAAATTTCACTTGTTTTCATACTCAGAATAAAACATTTTAAACCAATGTGTCTTTTATATCCTATGCTTGTTTTCAATTTCATTTTGTGTTTGTATACTTTCGTAGAAAATTTAAGAAAGCAGTGGATCATCGTTCCAAACTTTTTTATATGGAACACGAGGTTCAGGGAGGTTAGTCCTATCACATGCACTCACTGTATTCAAGAGATTGAGACCTATAGAAGCCCCAGTCTGCAACTAAAAAAAATATGGAAAAACATCAAATTTCCAATGTCAAACTCTTCACGTTTCTATCATTTTATTGTCCTTACGTAATGTGACCTTAAAGCCGTAATCAGTTGTCTATCAAATGAAATCGGGGGCGGGATAGCGCAGTGGTTAGCACATTCCGCTTCGGATCAGAAGGTCCGTGGGGGCTCGGGGCTCGGCAACTTGAAAGCAGCGTTAAACACCAACTCACCTCAAATGAAATCATTTGTTTACACCCTATTCTTATATTTGGAAGCATATCAACTGAACGTTTCTGACCCCAAATTACCACTGATCCTTGGATTATTTTCAGTAGTATATTTAATCGATGTGACATAAAATTATTTTGTGTTGTGAAGATATCTGAAGGCAGGACATCAAAGTAATTACTGTACGCGATTATGAAACAAGCAATTACTTGTTCCTGTCAATCAAAACATCATCAGGCTTCACCAAAATACAAAGCATTTGTAATCACTCAGCTTTTCGTCCTTCATGAATTCTGTGTTCATGGTTATTTGTAAAGCGCTGTAAGAAATATTATATATCAGATATTATGTTGCTGTCACAGAATCAAAACAATTTTAATTTATCATCCCTTTGTACACATACAGCTTTCCAGATTTTCTTTCTACTGGAGAAGATGTAAATAATTCAGGCCTGATGAGCTCAAAATAATTTTTGTCAATAATACTGCTTAGGAAGTTATCTTTGTTACAATGAGTTATTGTTTATTTAGCGCCACTTGGGCAATATTTTAGTCATTAGCAGCCAAAAATTGCACTGAGGGTAGGAAAAATGATCGTCTAATTGGGTCCTTGAAATGAACATCAGGGTCACAAAACTTATTTGGTTCACCACAGTGAGAAAATACTCCCCAATTTGCAAACTATGAAAAAAATACAGTCAACAATCTAATACTATATCCCCCACTTTGTGATAAAAGTGTTTTGAAATGATTGTGCGCCATTGGATAACAAGATAACTCTGCATCCTTGATAAGATCGTAGATAAGCATCTTCTCTGTCCTTAATTTCTTTCTACATTAGCCAAATATGTTTCACAACAAGGAATTGTATCATGAAAGACTTTATTGCACACAGTCCAGAGCACATGTACACAACCATAAAACATATTGCACGTAGTATTGAGACGAACATCTATAACAAACAGCAATGAGGTGCTGCGTGACTTCACTTACAAGAGTATCAATATGCTTACTGGTTATATTGACCTACATCAACAAAGCAGCTTAAAAAAACTGATATCTATCAAGCAAAATGTCTCTTCTTGCTATGTTTATAACCAGCCAATGAAATGACTTGCATCCAGCAATAGCAGCACTATGCATACTGACATTTCATTGGTTAAAAAAACTAACATGCTAAGGATAGCCTAGAATAACCAGCCCTCACTGAAACTAGGCATTTTGCTTGATAGATACCAGGTAATCTAATACACCAACTTAATTAATGCCTTCGAAGAATTCAATAAGTGAATAATTTGTATGTAAAGTTTATTGAGACAAAAAAAAGAGAAAAGTCCCTTGAAAGGACTTATTCCAACATCGCTAAAAATGATGAGCCATTGAGTCTGGTAGTGTTTAAAGTACAAAATTATTTTCTCAACATTAATAAATGCTTTTAATTGTTTGAAAACTTTCAAACACACCACATCATATCAATATAATTTTTATATCACAACAGTCCTAAGTAAATTATACCCTATTGATTGTACACTCAACTGAATGTGATGTCACTGACCGATGTTTCTACTGTAGTGTAGCCTTATTTTATCTAACAATTGAACAAGGGAGATAACTCTGGCGGTATGCCGTCTCTTGTTACTAGGGTTGCGAGTGACCCAGTTAAACTTAGAAAAATATAACTATGGCATGTGACCGCTTTTTGCCAATGAGTAGCAAACATTGCTGTGCAAGTCGAGATGACATGTTCTATACAATATACAACACAATATCAAGCATTTTACAGGCAATAGATTGACAGCCTCAGTAAACAAATATTGGAAAATCTATCATTATGTCAAAAGTAGAAAGATTATAGCCTGCATATTAATTTCCATAAACTTATTCATTTCTTTTTCACTGTCTGTGCAAACAATTGATAGCCTCACTCCATATGTAGACAGAGAAACATCTTTACTTATAACCATAATCATTGAGGTTTCTCTTACTTGGGGTTGACAAAAATTCCACCAAATTGTTTGTATATCACTAAATGGGATAAACATTTTGGCAATTATGGTAATGAATGTATAAATATTCTATCTAATAACACTTATACTAATTTCAAAGTAAAAAATTATGGAATAAGTAAGCAAGTTCATTACGTCAAAAGCTCTTGCAACTTTTGCAACAAAATGTCCCCTTGAAGATTGTTCCCTGAACATAAAATGCTTCTAACTGGAATGTCTGATAACAGTTGATTCTTTACATGTGGTCTCTGAGTCATAAAACTTTACGCATCTACCTGTCTTTTATCTTAACTCTGGAATGACTGAGAGGATGACAAAAAGATTTGAGCAAATAATTTGTGTGTACGGTATGAGCTGACACAACACAATTACATAACAATCAGCCAAATAATTGATCGTACAGTTAAAAAATATCACCCTTGTCATTTGATAATGAATGAGTATAGTCACATTACTGCAAAATTACAATCACACAATAATACCCTTTCTCCATAGATATACAAAATATACAGTATATAAATTTTCAGTTGCCATTTTATGTCATTACTGCTCAAAAGTGACTTAATTGTGCTTAATAAGTGCTGAAGTGACTTAATTGGGCATATAATTCCAAGAATTTGCTATTATTGTAGTTAATTCAAAAAGTGACTGCTTCTTGACAGGACCTTAATGGGGTTGTGAGATTAATGTCGCTACGTCTGTACAGCAGTTGAAGTTGTTGTCGGCGGAGTTGTGGTTCTTGATTCAGACCTTGAAGGAATCTTTTCTAATTCTGGACACAACTCTATCATAAATACTTGCAGAAAGTTCTGGAACAGAAAATTTCAAAACTAATTATATGAACAGCTTACATATTCAACAAGTAAAGAAGTGAGCACAGCTCACATACCCCCGCTTCAAACTATAGTCTGGCTTTCTTTGTTGGTCTTACCCTCAAAAAGCTCACTTAGGGATCATGGTTGATAAGTGTATTAAGTTTGTTGAAGCTAGCATGTATAGTTTAGGAGATATGCTCAGACAAAAGCACTTTGTCAGATAGTCATTGTTTTAGTAACGTTTCCATGTAAAACGCAAAAAATAAAAATAATTTTTTAGTCTTACCCTCAAGAGATGCACCAATATGGATAAGTGTATGAAGTTTGGTGATGATAGCATGTACGGTTTAGAAGATATACTCCGGACAAAGGACTTAGTCATAAATTCACTGTTTTAGTCATGTTTCCATGGAAACCGCAAAAAAATTAAAAATCATTTGTTGGTCTAACCCTCAAAAGGCACATCAATGGATCATGGTTGATAAGTGTATGAAGTTTGGTAAAGATAGCATGTATAGTTATGAAGATATACTCTGTACAAAGGACTTTGTCACTGTTTAAGTCATGTTTCCATGGAAACCGCAAAAAATAAAAATCATTTGTTAGTCTAACCCTCAAAAGGCATGCAGCTGCACATCTAGGGATCATGGTTGATAAGTGTATAAATTTTGATGAAGCTAGCATGTATAGTTTAGGAGATATGCTCCGGACAAAGGACTTGGTCATAGAGTCACTGTTTTAGTCATGTTTCCATGGAAACCGCAAAAAATAAAAATCATTTGTTGGTCTAACCCTCAAAAGGCACATCTAGGGATCATGGTTGATAAGTGTATGAAGTTTGGTGAAGCTAGCATGTATAGTTTAGGAGATATGCTCCGGACAAAGAACTTGGTCATAGAGTCACTGTTTTAGTCATGTTTCCATGGAAACCGCAAAAAATAAAAATCATTTGTTGGTCTAACCCTCAAAAGGCACATCTAGGGATCATGGTTGATAAGTGTATGAAGTTTGGTGAAGGTAGCATGTATAGTTTAGGAGATATGCTCCGGACAAAGATTTGTGACGGACGGACAGACGGACAGACAGACAGACGGACAGACGGACAGACAGACAGACGGACAGACGGACGGACAGAATGAACGCTATATACCCCCGCTTACGCTGTAAGGCGGGGGTATAACAAGATGTAATCAATCCTAGGACTGTTAAAAACTGAAAAATCACAAGGGAGATAATTACAAGTTATACATGTGACATACCACTAAATTTAGATTTTTTCAATGTAAAAAAAGTACAGTCTGAAATGCTGTTAATAACATAACTCCAAACAGTCAAAGCACAATTCGAAGGTCATCTTGTAAAATATTCACTGTCATATTTTGACAAATTTTATAACTCTTTAACCCTGTGCTTCACTCTTTTAACACAGGTCTCAGTATATGTATTTTTTAGTAAAAGACAGCATAGCCTAGACTTTCAAAGCTCTCATAGCACCTAGATAGTCGTACGCACGATACACTAACATTGGCTTAAGACTATCTTAGCACTAAGATAGCTTCGAAAAACTAGGCCCAGGTTTGTTAAGACTATTTCAGTTTGTTTACTCACATATACAATTTGTTTGTTGAGTCTGACATCTTGAAGAACTTCAAACATTTTAATGGTTCCTTGGCGAGCGTTATCATCTCCTACGAGGTTCTTCAGAGCATCTGTAGGGATCGTAATTAATAGTGTTAAATTATTAACATACAATCAGTTCACTTCAATTACATAGAGGATATTATATGAGAGAGCATGACATACTATGTTTACCCGTGCTTAATATTAGTATTCCTGAGCGAGAGCGAGTGATATACTGGTATCAGGGCACGAGTGTCGTTAACATAGTATGTCATGCACATAAATATGTTTTCTGTTTATTACTGTAGTCGAGAAGTCAAAGAAACTGATCAAAATCAACATCCTAGCTTAGGCATAGGCACATTTGAAACACAACGTCATAGGGAACTGTCACGTCAAAGCATTGTTTTTGAGCTGATGTGACAATGAAAAAGTGATATTTTGCCCAAGGGCATTGTATCATAAATATGAACTCTGATATGATATATTGGATTCATTATATGATGACCTTTAAAGGTAACATATCACTACCATACCTGGAATGTTGGCGAGTATTTTGAGTTTAGAGTCGACCCGTGTGTTGAGTTTCTCCTCATCTGTTCGAGGTGGTGCCGGCTCCGCTAGTTCTCCCTCTGGCCACATGGAGTCCTTAAAGGTGTTCAGGTAGTAGATGAGCATTGACTCGGAGATTATCCAGTCTACCATCTCCCGCAGTTGTCTGAGGGGAAAATGATGATAATTTCAGTCTTTGAAAGATGTTGATCATCATTAAGTATGTCTCCAAGATATATCATTTTGACAGTAATTTTGAATAATTCCCTGCTGACATAAAAAAACACCACACTTGGTTTGAAATATCAAGTAATGATGTCACAATGCTAACGCATTTCTGTATTGGGAGTCAAAGTGTCATATAGTTTTCTGAGATGTATATTTTTCACTGAAACGTAACAATTAACATTTTGATGATAAATAACATCTTACCCATGTGTTTTCTGATATCAAGTATATCATCCCTCATTTATAAAAGTAAAAATATCCTAAGCCTTGGATAATCATGACTCTTATGCATAATAACTATTCATAAGACACTTCAGTGAGATTTTCTTTCTATCATGTCAAAAACAAGAGAACAGGGAAAATATGATTCACTTTATATTTTCTTTCTAAAACCTTTATGTTTATCATCTGAAAATTAAATTTGTTGTTGGATAAATCTTTCTCTGACAGTCACAGTTAATCTAAACCTTTAACCTCAACTAACACCTAAATCATAATAATAATTATGTAATGATAGCATACTTGTTTATAGATCTCCCAAAGGAGATTTCCACAAAGGATATGAATGACTTCCTCAGCCATTTAAACATCCCTCGTAGCTCGAACACTTCCGTCATGAGTCGGTACAGAGGCTTCGCAACTGAATCTCGGCTGTTTTCATCTTTAGAGCTGCAAACAAAATAGATAATCCATATCATGGAGAACCTTTAAAAGTGAAATAAATATTAACATAAAACTTATCTAGATTCTGACTTTTTTATTGTTAAAAACATAACTGTTCAGAATGTTGTTTAATTATTCATAATTTGAACACTAAAAAAACATTTCAAAAGACTTGTAATTTGATGTTCTTGTTTACTAATTAAATTTAGCTATGAAAAAAAAAGCAATTGTCAAATTTGTCATAATATCAAAGTTACTTTGAGATATTGCTTTTCAAATTTTTTATTTGTTAAATATTCACAAGTTGACGAGATCCCCACTTGTACATTTTTATTTACCAGTTGAATTGGGCTGAGATAACAATACAGAATAATTTTGTGAGTGGTAATATGGCATTATAAGAACATCAGAACTATACATACGTTGTGCTAACATTGACTTAACAAAAGCAAAGATAGGTTAGACACAAAACTACATTTTCAATAAAATTCCATGTTTTTTTTAATTAAATACACTCATCATGAAATACATAACACTAATGCAAATATCAACAATACAAAATTATGATGATTATTTCAGATTTAAGAAGGATTATTCTTAGATGATTTGCATAGGTTAGAATAAAAGATTTATTAACAAAAGAGTTTTAAACACTAAAGCATTCCCTTGAAGAGTTACTAACTATTATATAACCATGAAATTTGCTAATCTAGATAGACTTATCAATAGCACTTAGCAAACAGTACCTTTCTTCCCCCAGGAAGAGAAACTCATCATCACTGGCATGCGCATCTGACGATCTGATATTAGGAAGGCTGAAAAATAATCACATGGGCATGTTATCATTATCCAGTTTTCAGTACAGCCTTCTTTATAATGCAGTAGGCTGTAAATGAATCTTTTTAAGTCTAATTTTTGATGAAAATAATTGTTAATTATCTCATTGCAAAACTTATTTCAATAACTGAATTTGCATACCTTCAAGTATTCTGAGAATAAAAATCTAAAGACAGTGGCTTATCACAAAAAAAGCTTTTGATAATGAGTTATTAATCGTGTAAATTGACAATTCTGAACGGCAAGGCACCGAATGATTCAGATACATCTGTTTTTCCTTTTGAATTTAATTACGGGAACTCTTTACGAACCCAGATTTAAAGGCAAACGATTACGCATGGAAGGTGATTATTTTTTTGGGAAAACATCATATATATCATATGCATATATGAGTAAATTTTATTAAGATTACCCCAAAAAATCAGCTCAAGATTTTTGTCTGTGAATGCTGGAATAAAGGTTCATGGCAAGAAGTGTACTGTTGATTTTATATGTTGGAAGTGTTTGACGGTATATTTAACAAATGAAAACGAACAAAGATCTCCCTTGGAAACTATTCAAGCCATTCATTTATAGAAATGATTTACTTCATCAAGGGTTTGTCAAGGCATTTCTGGTACCTTTTAATGAGGTTGGCTAGTGAGAACTTGCTCTTCTTCTGTGTGGAGGGCTGGAGGAGATACTCAGGTGACGGGGTCAGGAAGGCGTACAGAGCCTCACTCTGGGTCATACGATCGTCCTTCATCACATCCTGTGTGCACAAGAAATCATTTGATTACCTACAAGTGAAATCATAATGGGGTTCATATTTTTCATGCAATAATCCAGGGGAAGTTTTTCACTATTTCATGGGGATGTTAACAAGGTTGTGATATTTAATGATAAATTCATAGAAAGATGTGTAGAAGGCCAATGCTTCAAAGAGGATTTTGTGCATATTTAAATCATTTTCTTGACTGCGCATGATTGATTATCATCATCGATATTAAAAAGACAGGTTAACTCTTAACCTGCCGTTCCTTGAATATTTCAATATAGACAGCCTTGAATATTTCAATATAGACAGCCTAGAGGCCAATCCTGAATAATCCCTTGTCATAATATATACACATGAGCTCAGCATATCAGGTGAAGTGTAATGAAAACACCATGATTTTCTAAACTTTTTGGTAACATCATGCCAATGTTGGAACTTGTTCGTGCTACACCAACCTACTTCACTTACAATAAGGTAATCGTTCAGGCTCTTCTTAGCCTTCTCCAGGAAGGCTGCGTCAATAGACTTGAAGAATGTCACACTTGGTAGTTCTCTTTTCTTCAACCATGGTCCTATCTGATAATCAACGATCATAGAATTATGAGAAAATGAGGTTAGTTTGACCTATATGTAATGATTATTTGATGATTGTAGAGTAACCCTTCATTTAAGCTTATCAGATAAGAGAATCGAGTGAAAGATAGACAAATAAAATTTTGCAGAACTTTTGTAAATTCACCTTTAATCAGGTTTATTTCACAAGTTTTCCTTTATTTAGTGACAATGAAACAATTTCATGAGATAACATAGTTCTTTTGGAGTTATCTACTGGGTAATCAATACAAGAATTAAAACAATAGCTAAAAAGTAAACGTCATTCAAGATTCATAAATTAGGCTGACATTCAATACAGCAACTTGAATTTTTGCAAATTATTTCAATTGTTAACAAAGTCATTAAAAGGATAACCAAGCAATGGAAAATGTTCGTCAAATTACAAAAATATTAACCCAAGATTACTGACGATGTTTATTTTAGAAGGAACTTTATATATCACAAACCTGCACCAGTTTCTCATGCACTGCGTAGAAATCGTCTAGTGAGCGTGACACGACCCAGCCCTGAGAGCTGTCCTGCAGGTCATGTGAGCCGGGCTGAGCTCCCCGCAGGTAGATAACGAGGATGAAGGTCGGAGTCAGGCGGTCGGTGCCAGATTGTGATACCTTCACACAGGTAAACATGGATCGTTATTGACAGGTGAATAATAAGATCTGTTGTAATCTATGGGAATTCAGACGATGCAATGTTAACAAAAACAACTTACTAACCTTTCTCTCCCAACAGAGGTAACTAAAGTCAAATCGGTAGTAAAATACTGTCCTTTTTTTATTCAATCAAAAATAGTTTAGACATTACATGGTGAAATTACAAGATACAAACATATATCTGATGTTTCTGCTTTTATTCCATTGAAGTATTCAATAACACAGAAAGGAACATTGATACCCGTGGGTCACATTTGTTACAAAACACATTCTTGCATTTCTGAGGTGATATGTCATAATGAGTGTTGCAAATGAAGTAAATATCTGCTCATGAACAATCTCTTTGTACTACACACCTCTGCGTTGTGGACCTGTGCCAGCCAACTGCCCTGGTGATCAATCCATAACTGTGTGCGGGAAATGTGCGCCTCCAGTTTACGTCTCTCCTCTCGGAACTTGTCTATCTCCTGCTCAATATCCTCCCCAACTTTCTTAGTCTGTGAGAGAAATTGGTAAAGAATATGCAAATGTTAAATAAAATTTGATGTATAGTTAGAAAATGAAAAAGAAGAATCAATTTTGGACAAAGAATGAACTGTGAATGTTGATGGCAAAATCATTAAATATCTTCTCAATACTGAAAAGTTATTTGACAATACTCTATCTAGAACTAACATTCAATGCACATTTTGGCATGGTTTATGCCTTGACTTGTATGTTGTTGGTTGGCTTTTTCATGATTTGAGAGAAGCATTGTACTATGTAACAAACTTATTTTCAGGTTTCTGATTTGACTTGAGTGAGTGCAGGGCATTCATATTATTGGCTAGCTTCTCCATTTCAATCTTCAAAGTACTTTGATCTGCGTGAAGCATTACCAGGACTAGGTAACAAACCTTCTCATCAGGTTTCTGACTAGACTTGAGCGCATGCAGTGCTTGTGTCTTGTTGGCCAGCTTCTCATCCAGTTGCTGAAGCTTCTGCTGTGCGTGGTACGACTCGTCCACAAACATGGCCGTCGGGCTCTCGCTTGGATCAATATCATCCTTGGACTCCAGGAACAACTCGTCTGAGGAGAGATGTGATTATTACTATCAGAGCAATCATATTGGGGTTCACATTTTTCATAAGATGTCCAAGGCCAAAAATGTCATTTTTTAATGTTATCTCAAGATCCCAGGATATGACATGACCCATCATCTATATACTTCACATGGCTTCTGAATGGTCTATGCCCCACAGAGAGGAAATACAGTGGTGGTATACATGTTACCAAATTTTTATGGTAAACCTAAGCTGCAACAACAGATTTTGTGACTTGCTGTTTTTGTTCAAGGGTCTAAAAGATCTTAAGAGATTGTACAAGCCTGTAGATGCTACCCACCCTTGGTGGACAGGGGCTCCAGGTGGTCTTCGTCTTCCATGGAGGAGATGCACTGGTGGTACAGGTCACTCACAATGAAGGACGGGTAGTGTTTCTCCTCCATGATGGTGTACATCTGCCTCTGGGCATCATAGAAAAAGTCGGGACCCTACAAATATAGACCAAACATATTTACTGTCGGGTGAAATGAGTTACACCATTATACAAGTATTTTTTCCTCCTACTTTGATAAAAATCTACCAAATACATTTTTTTGTTTTTATAAATATCTTTTTCTTCAGTAATCATCATATTCAGAAGGCACCAGACCATTAGGCCTTTCAGTCGTGATGAACTAAATATGGTCTCATTATATCAAGAACTACTGGTTGTATCTGAAAATTAACTTTTGAATGCTTATCAGTTCAGTATAGTAAGAATAAATAGCTTAAAGTCATAATTTGTGACAGAAAAAAAGACAGTGGCATGCACCAATGACTAAAACATAATTTTGGAAACTTATTTACAGCAGACACAAAGACAAAATTGACTTGGTTGTGTGAAAGACGTCTCCACATCACATACCTTGTCCCCTATCATGAAGACCTCCATTCCCTTGATGATGGCCTTGTCCAGTTTGACGGCGGTGGAGCTGCTCGATACGTACTGCTGGTAGATTTCACTGGCAACCTGGTGTCGCTTTTCCTGTAATTTTATATAACAGGGACGTGACCGCAGAACATCACATACAACATCTCAGAAGTTTCCTTACCAATCATAGTATGATTGTGAACAGTCTTTATGAATATTCAACTGCTTTGTTAGACAGTTGCGATGTTTCAGTATAAATCCAAGCTTGATAACTGTATAAAGCTTTTCTGTCTGATCAAATTTCTTTTTGACCAAATTATTCCGTTAGTCCTTTTTTCAACTCAAAACTACACATTCATAGAAAGACTGATTTTTATTTCATATTCTAACAAGGCCTCTAAACTGAAACAAATGTGAAAATGGACTGAATTAATATATAGGATGTGATATGAAAACACCCATATCGTGCTATTTTTATCATGTAACATTACGTAAGGTTCTAAGCTCAAGTTGGACTTTGATATGATTCATGTACTTAATATTTTTCTAAATAATGGCCTGATACAAGTTATCTCCCCTGTAAGTTGGTACCTCTGCTTTAAGAAATGTCTAATAAAAGTGCCAAATATTTGTGTAAGACCCACAAAAGATTTTGAGAAACCAGTATCCAGTTGTCTACAACTCATCCCTTTAAGAAATTACTGTCACACTAATTTAGACTATAATTCGCATTAGGCTGCCACGTAGTAAGTGGGGTTTGCAATTTAAGCTCAGTTTGAATAAGTGTATAAAAATAACTCAGTACCATTTTATACCATTTTTAAGAAACTAGTGAATAATGTAAGTAACTTATGTACGTTTTTACTAGTTAAATACTGAAACACTCACATGTTACATAAGAAATATTATGAAATTGGACGTTATGAGTATGATATGCTACATACTTTACTTGCTGCTTTAAGTTTCTCCACTGCTACCCAAAATCTGCAACAGATAAAAACAGAAACATCCAAATTATTTGAAGAAGATATTCCAAAGTGACCCCAAAAAATATAAATGTTTGGCTTTTAAGGGATTTCAAACCATAATCTTATTACTGCTCTCATAAGTTCAAGTTACAATAATACAAAATGTTTTTGGTCAATGACATCCTGCTTCATCAGCAAATTTGTATAAGCATAGCTCCTACAATGCACTGAAATATAACTGAAGAAACACCTCATACCACTAGCAGGCTGTTATTCATTGTTAAAAATGTCATGTCTATTTTCAATTTGGTAGCCTCAAGCAAAATATCTTGAACCCCAACATTCTT
Organism: Phorcus lineatus; assembly: GCA_921293015.1. Lineage (NCBI taxonomy): Eukaryota > Metazoa > Mollusca > Gastropoda > Trochida > Trochidae > Phorcus > Phorcus lineatus. Next base: position 44,524,625 of record OV121087.1, read on the forward strand.
TCATCCCAAACATCCTTTCATCCAGATACTGCTATTGCTGGATGGGAGTCCTTTAATTGGCTGGATTTCATAGAGCGATTTGAGGCAGTTGCTTTATCAGGGTAAGGTAGGAGCTACTAGGATACAAGTATGCTGATGTAGGTAGAAGGCTCATTAAAGGTAGACCTCTGGAAGGATTGAGACATTTACAAAGTTTACAAAAAGATAAGACCTAAAGGTTGATAGAGACCAACTGACAATATAAACAGCATAAGTGCAACCACTCAATCACCAAATCTACCCAAGACACAGAGCAACCATTAGATCACTGGTAATGCCTAACAGAGCATATAAAGCAACCATTATATCCCCAGTAATGCCTAACAAAGCATATACAGAGAAACCATTAGACCACTAGTAATGCCCACCAGAGCATATATAGCAACTACATGACCACTTGTTATGCCTACCCAAGCATAAATGGAGCAACTGTAAAATCCTGAGAAATGCCTACCCAAGCATATATAGCAACTATTTGACCACATGTAATGCTTACCCAAGCATATATACAACCACAAGTAATGCCTACCTAAATATATATTCAACAAATAGATCACAAGTAATGCTTACCAAAGCATATAGAACAACCATTAGACCACTAGTTGTGCTTACCAAAGCATACAAACAACTATAAGACCACAAGTATTGCCTACCCAAGCATATATACAACCACTAGACCACAAGTATTGCCTACCCAAGCATATATACAACCACTAGACCACAAGTATTGCCTACCCAAGCATATAAACAACCACTAGACCACAAGTATTGCCTACCCAAGCATATATACAACCACTAGACCACAAGTATTGCCTACCCAAGCATATTTAGAAACCATAAGCCCACAAGTAATGCTTAGCCAAGCATACATACAACCATAAGACCACAAGTTATGCCTACCCAAGCATACATATAACCACTAGACCACAAGTATTGCCTACCCAAGCATATTTAGAAACCATTAGACCACAAGTAATGCTTACCCAAGCATATATATAACCATAAGACCACAAGTATTGCCTACCCAAGCATATATCTATATATACAACTATTAGACCACAAGTAATGCTTACCCAAGCAATGACTCCTGATTCTCCTTCTTCAGATATTTCATGAAGTATTCCCGAGCTTGTCCGAGCTCCATTATCACTTTGAAAGAAAGCACCTGCCAACAGAGAGGAGTTGATATGAGTTCTAACAGTGCTGTACCACCAATTAACAAGTTGGTGCTCCCAAAAATAAGAATAAAATCAGGGAAACGTGAGAGACATCCCATATGCGTTCTAGAATGAATCAGTACTGTCCTTTATCTCGGGGTAGAAGTTTATTGGCAACTTCAATGCAGGTTTATGCTTTTACTTACCTAACCACATGACTTATGCATTCTATAAGCAGAGTAAAAAAACTAATGTCAACGAATTGAGCAGTTTTTAGTTCACTCAAGTCTAACACTCATGGTTGTGTAATAAGGTCATTTGAAGAATTTCATTTCATAATTTTCGATTACGGAAAATGGATAATTGAAACGGAAGCCATATACATATTGCGTTACATCCTTTGCATGTTTTAGGTTAGAAGGCAAATTAGCGTAGCCTGATATATAACTATCAAACTCCTTCGCTGCATTTTCCCGTCTGCATACGCTCCACCAACTCTCGGCTGCTAGCCGTTGTTTCAACGAGATTTCGTCTCCTTAACCCCCAGTTGACCCAACGTAATATCAAATTACCCCTGCGCACAGTTGGCGGTCATTGTTTTAGTACTCCTCGCGCAAGCAACACGTGTTTTCAGTATCGTCTCGTCAGTTTCGTTTTTAATCCAGTTGTTATTACATTATGGCCGAAAATGGACCTGGTTTACGTCCCCGTCAACGACACATCAATTACGCCAATCTGCACTCAGGAATCATATCTCTGATGGACGACGACGATGCCCAGTGACATATCGGAGGCAGAATGCGCTGGAGGAAAATCTACAATGGTTTCCCAGGGACGGGATACCACCCCTCCGCTTGAGGGAGCGACCGCATCCCGCAAGTCTGGCCTGTCCAAGTCGGCTGGCTCCACTTCCACGACTACCAAATCTAGATCCGCCATCTCAGCAGATTTAGACCAGCAGATCGAAAACCTTAGTATGGCGAAGTTACGTTTGGAAGAACGCTTACAAACGGAGAGCAAGCGCTCTAAACTCAACGCCCTTCAAGAAGAAGTTGCTGCCCTGCGGGCCGAGCTGTCGCAAGTACCTCAGCAGAGAGGGGGCCCCCAAGCAGACATCATCGACCAACAGTCTGCCAGCGACCCCACCCAAGTGACGGTAGAAGATATCCGACGGATGACTAACCTACAGTATTTGGCGGACAGGGAAATTACTTCGACTTTCCCCGGATCCCTTCCCCAAAGTTCGGGTAAGAGGGTATTAAAATCGGGTCGGGACTTAAAGGTCACGGATCACGTAATAAATCCCCAGCACTGGCCTCACACACACCTCCGACGCCAGTTCGTCACCCATGACGTGAAGTACGAAGAACTTGGAATAGCACAGTTTGTTGCGGGCTATTCAAGCATTCTCGCCCAGCTTCCCCCTCAATGCGCAGAGCACACAGCGAGAATTGACCACTTGGAATTGCTCATGCATCAAGCGTGCACGTGTCCGTGGGAAAAAATTCTTGATTTTCATGCGGCAGTGCTCATGGACATCGAGCGGGGTCGCCGACAATGGGGGGACTCCTTCTTGGATCTCGAAGGGATGCTGTACCGCATGCGGCACTCAGCGGGTCAGGACCGGCGCCCCACAGTGAGCAGGGACAGTACTTCATCATCCCGGCGCTGGTTCTGTCAAGCCTTCCAGACGGGACAGTGTGACGCTACCAGCTCCCCCCACGTAGGACTCATTAAAGGGGAGAGGCGTCTACTGTCGCACATCTGTGCCACTTGCTGGCTCGTTAACAAAGAGGTGGCTACTCATCCCGAGATAAGTTATGACTGCCCCCTGAACAGTAGACCATCACCCAACCCCAAGACACGTGCCCCCAAGTATGACACGGCACGCTGACTACCCGATGCTAACAGTACCGTCTCGTCCGTTTCGTCGTATAATGTTGTTTCGTCTCCGCCGTTGGTTTCGTCGGACAGTCACTCTTCAACAGCTCATGTTTCGTCCACCTGTTTTATTCCCCCCCTGGAGTCAGATGTTCCTCCGGAGGACTTAACGTCCTTTTTAGTGCAATGTCACGCTGATATTCAGCGTTCGGGTCTGCCAAATGCTATGGCCTGTCGCCATGTAATTCCTTCCACCTGGAACGCCAGTTACTTACGTGAACACTTGGTTTCTTATGGAGACCAACAGGTGGTTGATTTTTTAGTTTACGGCTTTCCCGTCAACTATACTTTCTCTGGCTTACCTCAATCAGACGGCAGAGTCCACGCAGGTGCACGGAATTACCCAACGGCAGTCAATCATTACTTACATACGGAAGTTAAATTAGGGGCCACACTGGGTCCGTTTTCAGATAACCCTCTATCAATGCCCTTGTCGACTTCAACACTCAATACGGTGCCGAAGGACCATGATACCAAACGGAGGGTGATTCTTGACCTCAGCTGGCCTCCAGGCGCCTCTGTGAATGATGGCATTGATAAGGACATTTATATGTGGGAAGAAGTCACTCTTACTTACCCCACGGTGGACTCTCTCGTACACATTGTCAAATGTAAAGGTGTTGGTTGTTTACTTTTTAAACGTGACTTGAGCAGAGCATATCGCCAAATTCCCGTTGACCCGGGGGATTTACACCTACTTGGTTTTTCTTGGAAGGACAGTATTTATATTGACAGGGTATTGCCGTTCGGCCTGCGATCAGCCGCGTATGTGTGCCAACGTGTCACATCGGCGCTCACGCACATTGCGCGATCCCTCGGCGTCTCGTGTGTGAACTACCTCGATGACTTTGGCGGCGCGGATACTGCCGCCAGGGCCGAGAATGCATTTGAAGTGTTGGGATGCGTCCTGCAGAACGCCGGCGCTTGTGAGTCAATAGAAAAGGCATGCCCCCCGTCAACGTGCATGGTCTTCCTCGGCATAATTATTGACACTATTCACTCCGAGTTACGGGTTCCCGAGGACAAGTTGAACGCTATCGAGGCAGTCTTACCAACCTGGCTGTCTCGCAAATCGTGTAAAAAGAGAGACCTGCAGTCCCTCATTGGGAAGCTGTCTTTTGTATCAAAATGTGTCAAACCTGGCCGTCTTTTTCTCGGACGGATGTTGCAGTGCCTCCGAGGAGTGCCAGTGAACGAGCAGCAAATTGTATTGGACACGGAATTTCGAAAGGATATTCGATGGTGGTGCCGGTTCCTAAGGCAGTACAACGGTGTATCTATCATCAAGAGAGACCCATGGCTTGACGCGGACGTAATGTTTAGCACGGATGCGTGCTTGACTGGTTGTGGAGGTGTGTGTGGGAACCAGTTTTTTCACAAAGAATTTCCGTCATCATTGCTGCAGTTACAACTCCCCATTGCCGTCCTCGAATGCTTCGGCATTCTAGTTGCTGTGAGCCTGTGGGGGGAACAGTGGACAGGTCTGTGCATAACGGTCGGATGTGATAATTTGGCAACGGTCATCCTTTTGAACTCAGGCAGAGCCAGGCACACATGGCTGCTCGACTGCCTTCGAAATATTGCTCTTTTGACCGCACTCCATGATTTCGAGCTTAGGGCAGTGCATGTTCCCGGGCGCCTAAACACGGCCGCGGATATCTTATCTAGATGGCACCTTTCCCCCCACAGTGAACACCACTTCCGGTCAGTGTATCGGGTACCCAACCTACAGCACTGCCCGGTCCATGACTCAATTTTTACTCTCTCCCATGATTGGTAATTGCAGGCCAACACCCACAACTGGACCGACTACTACGGGAGGTACGGGATGCGCAGCACTCCGCCTTCTCCTCTGGGACATATGCGAACCTGAGAACCCAGTGGAGGACATTCCTCATGTTTTGTCATTACTTTCACCTAACTTATTTACCAGCCTCACAAGACACATTATGTGCTTATGTTCAATTTTTAAGTAGGTCGTTTATCAGCGCCACTTCTGTTAAAAATTACTTACATGGCGTTAAACTTTTCCATTTATTTAAAGGCTTTCATTTCCCTCAACTTTCATTCCTTTTGCGGCTAACTCTGCGTGGCATTGGTAAACGACTATTTCGCCAACCCGTTCAAGCTTCTCCCATTGAGCCCTGTCACTTGTTAGCTATTTGGCGGGCAATGGACTTTCGCTCATCTGAGCATGCAGTTATGTTTTGTTTGTACCTGTTTTTGTTCTTTTTGATGGCTCGGAAGTCTTCCTTACTTCCGCCCTCGCACACCATGTTTTCACCGATCAAGTTTCCCTGTAGAGCTGACGTCACCCCGTCCCCTTTTGGCTTATGGGTAAAACTAAAATTTTCTAAAACCAATCAATTCGGAGACCGAACTTTCTCTGTGCCGTTAGTTTCACTCCCCGACTCCCCCTTGTGCCCGGTCCGGGCGTTTAAGGTCATGTCAGCCATCGTCCCAGCTTCTCCAACAGCCCCCCTCTTTACCCTCCCCCTCCCGTCCGGTCAAGTTTCCGTCACTCATCAACTATTCCAATCCCACCTCCGCGCGTCCCTCACTGCAGCGGGCTTATCCCCCACTGCCTTCACTGGGCATAGTTTCAGACGGGGCGGGGCATCCTGGGCTTTCAAGAACGGGGTCCCGGGCGAGTTAATCCAAATGTTAGGGGGCTGGACTTCCGATGCCTACTTACGTTACCTTGACTTTACCCCTGACGTCAAACTTGCTGCAGCCACTCGTTTCGCCAGGGGTCTTACCAGGTTCCCGTAATTCATATTTCAGTTTGCTTTGTTTGGCATTTGTTTGGGAGTAGTAAGTTAGGGCTTATGTAAACAGATATTTCACTTTCTTAATTTGAATCCATTATAAATCATAACTGAAATTCACTTAACATTCAATTAAATTATATAACATTACGCAATACATTTACAACCATAAAATCTACATAACATATTAAATCTCTTATATCAAATTCCAGATTTCACTTTATTACCATTTGTGTTGACATTGTCATTGACTTGCTACTCTGCCAAACAATAAACCTGTTGATTTTATTTCGTTGTTGGTTCTCCATTTTAATTTCATAATTTTCGATTACGGAAAATGGATAATTGAAACGGAAGCCATATACATATTGCGTTACATCCTTTGCATGTTTTAGGTTAGAAGGCAAATTAGCGTAGCCTGATATATAACTATCAAACTCCTTCGCTGCATTTTCCCGTCTGCATACGCTCCACCAACTCTCGGCTGCTAGCCGTTGTTTCAACGAGATTTCGTCTCCTTAACCCCCAGTTGACCCAACGTAATATCAAATTACCCCTGCGCACAGTTGGCTGTCATTGTTTTAGTACTCCTCGCGCAAGCAACACGTGTTTTCCCCGCCCTCCCATCCCTAATAAATCCTATCGTTAATTTGCCTTGTAGAGTACGTTTATATTTGTTTAGTCATTTTCTCCCATTTAGTAGCCATTATCAGCTTGTCATTTAGTTTTCATCTTTAGAATATTCTTGTGTAGTCTACTTGAATGTAGTAAGTTAGGGCTTATGTAAACAGATATTTCACTTTCTTAATTTGAATCCATTATAAATCATAACTGAAATTCACTTAACATTCAATTAAATTATATAACATTACGCAATACATTTACAACCATAAAATCTACATAAATCTCTTATATCAAATTCCAGATTTCACTTTATTACCATTTGTGTTGACATTGTCATTGACTTGCTACTCTGCCAAACAATAAACCTGTTGATTTTATTTCGTTGTTGGTTCTCCATTTTAATTTCACATAATTTTTCAATTATGATATGGCTGACGAAATCTTCTTCAGCTTTCATCTTGTTTGATAAAAGAATTTTGACAATTTGAGCAGACAAATTTGAACGTAAATAGAATGAAAGCTGTCTGTAACGATTTCTCTGACTTTGTTTTGTAATAGCCTAAGATTAGATGGATTCTCACTGAAAGTAAAAGTATCTACTAAAAGAGTTTGAGGTGAGGTGATTATTTCACGTATATTGTGGCTGCTAGTATTATAATTGCAGGGAGAAAGCCCGCAACACTATTGTGGCTATGCATTGCGGTGAAACTTGCGAGTTTCAGCTGGAACTAGCGAACAATGGGTGGTACTGCGCTGAATTTCAGTGTAGCATTGCACCCAAACCTGACAGCGTGTAGAACACTTCTCTACTGTAGACAAAGTTGCCGAGCCCCTTGCGGGATTCGAACCACGGACCTCCTGATCCGAAGCCGAACGCGCTAACCAATGCGCTATCCCGCCCCTTAAAAGAGTTTGAAAGCTATCAATAATCAGATTGTGTTACCTTCTGACCAGGCATAGGGGATGTGGCAAGGTTCTCTGCATCGTTCCCTCCACCGTAGTACTTGTAGTCTGGTCCTCCGAGGGCCTGGATCCTCTTCTCACACCGCGACTTGGCCACGGTCAGCTGAGATGGGGAACAGTTGTCATGGTCATTTTTAAATTGTGTATACGCGTAGATATGACAAATAACATATTAATATGATTTATTTTTTAAGAATGAAAAATTCTCAACTGGCTATCTTAGCCCAAGTTCTTTGCTTTATTTCATTCGGCTACCTTCTCTCAAATGCCTTGTCTATGGTATAACATTACAAAGGTCAACAGTCTTGAACTAGTTTAAGTCTTGTGTTCTTGGGTTTTATGATATTAAGCAATGGGCTTTATAATGGTTTACTTTGGTCTACAATTAGATTGGCATGTTGTATGATGTCTCTGTTATGAATGTCATTATTTGGTATACTCTGTGCGCCGTTTTAATGTAAATTATGCCTGCAATTCACATTTAGTTAGACCTAAGTACACCTTTTACAAAAATAGAACAGTCATTAAGTCCTTTCCACACAGATATGAGTACGTAAAAACAGACATCTCTCTTAAACTTCTAATAACTAATGGTAATGCTACAATATCGATAAAGAGTTGCATTTGTAAAATTTCCGGGATTCATGTTATTCAACGCCTGAAAATTTAAAAGTCAGGCGTTTAAAACCTCTGGCTAATGCTGTCATTTTTAAACCAAATTTGCAGGTGTTAAATAACATTTAATTATGGAAATTTTATAAACCCAACTACTTATCTTCTAAATAAATTGACTCTACTAAAAATTTTATAAAAGTGATCTAAAAGGGAATGGATAGAATTAAAGCCAATAATGAAATTAGTTTCAAATTTAGAAAACTGAGTGCAATTTTTTAAAACTAATGAAGATGGAAAAGGAAGAAGACTAGGTGAGAATGTTTTTAAAACTGGTCTGAGATAGCGAAAGTATATCGGAATGGAATGAGGTTCTATTTTTGTAAACTGATCCAAAACGGCACAGTGATATGATGTTGTGTTTATCAAATTGAGATGCAAGAGGGTGTTCACCTGATTAATGTAACGCTTCAGATTACGGGCCTTGAGTAACTCTCCTTTGGTTGTGCTCTTTGGTGAGCTTTCTTTCTCTGAAAAATTGATTTTACAAATTAGGATAATAAATTCTTTGATGAATATGCAATAACCTGAAAATTCCTTTCAAAACTGTGGTAATCTGATATGTTTTCCTGTCTGTTTTATGAAGTAAACTTATGCAAAAAAAGTTAATTCCCAAAATCAACATTTAATGCAAAATAAAAGGTTTATCACTAATTTGTAGTCAAACTCTCGCATTGAGAATTTTTTTTTGTTGTATTAAAAGAAATTTTCAATAGTATTGAAAACAAACATTTAAGATATAGATAACTGAATCAGATGTGTATACTTATAGAACCTGTCCATTTTATACAAAGCAGCACAGAAACATGAAGTTTGACAAAACTGCATTGACGGTACAACAAAGAATCTACAGACAAATGTGACAAGGAAAAATGTTGACGAAAGCTATGACATTTTATTTCTGTCAAAATTTTTTGAAACTTCAATAAAGAGCTGGTACATTCCAAACAGCAAACTTATCATCAATTGCTGATTGTTTCAAAATGGCATACAACATAGTCATTACAATCTTATATCAGTCGGTCCTCTAAGAAATTCTCTTATTTTCATCATCATTATATGTGATACTAAATTCTATAAATTTGTTGGCCACATCTAAGAAACTGAAAGTAATAATGCTTTTTTGTACAGCATCAATAACTTGATATCTTCTTTAGGCACATGATGTCGGTTACATTGTGTTCCGAAGTATCACGTTTTTTAGGGGTTTTTTTTGCATTATTTGACCCTAAAAAATTTAGCTGAGGTCTTCAAGGGCCACAGAGTATGTTGTTGGAGTCATATATCATAACTTCATAAATGGTGTTATTCAAAAGAGAAATAGTGGTTGTTTCTGATAATAAAAATCTTATTGCTTATTTTTACACAATAGTGACAATAAACAGGATAAAGTCATAACTATGATCAAAAACGATAATGTCGTGCGCCAATGACTGAAACGTAATTTTCTAATCTTATTTACAGCAGACATCAAGACAAAAAAGAGCTTGATAGGGTTAGATAAGTCATATTACATATAAACATGTATATTGGACGCACATCTTGTAAACACTAATATTGGAGTTCTTTCATCATTGAAAACAAAATTATGATCTTGGCACTAGAGAAGACAATTTGCTAAATGTTCGAATAGACACAATAAGGATGTGATTGTTATGAAATACAGTAGTAGATAGCATTGTCACAAGGGTATGATACAGTTTAAGGACTTAAAACATTAATATTGGGTTAATAAGAGAATAAAGAGATCATATTCATGAAATTGTTAATATAGGATATAGAATGAGTAAATGAAATTCAATAGATACAATATAAAAACACATCATGAACAATATGAAATTCATGATATATGACAGTTTTTCAGAACCAATACATGTATTGAGATGTGGTTAAAGAGGAGGCGTAATGCATAATTTTGGTTATTGCAAACTATTTTCTGTATTCATATCACTTTTAAGAATCAAAATAGTAAAAAAGGGGAAAATAAATGCATTCATTAAAATAAAAAGACACCTTTTATACCCTTGTTTTGGATAATCGCCTAATTAGACTGGGGAAAGCTTTCACAAAGTCATCGAAGTGTGACTCGAAGCCATACCCATTGTGTGACGTATCAGGAGGCCACTGAAACTCCAGCTCTTTGTTTTTTCTCTGTGTTTGTAAACTTATTCAACAGCCCATAAGGGGCAATAGAATGACCAAAATAATTCATAAATACAATGCATTACTGCCTAATAATATCAACTTTCCTTCTCAGTTGTTCTATCTACTTTAATTGGAGTGTGACAGTGGATTTCGAGTGGATTTATATAAAAAAAAGAGTTTAGAATGTTGGTGGTGAGAGATCTAATAAAACAAGATTAAGGTCATCCAAATTGACTGCATGGAGTCAGCCTACTCCCAAAAGGTAGGTGTGACTACTCTGACACCTCTGATAGCAACACTTCATGACATAATAATGAGGACAGATCTATGTAAGTACCGACATCACTGAATAGAATAAATGGGGAGAAAATAAAATTGAATAAAAATTATTTTTAGATATTGGAAAGATACTGTCATTATCTGTATTATTAACAATGATATTAGCAACATTAACAATACCCCGGTTTCCCTATGCTTATATTTTAAGAGGCATAGATATTTTCAATTATTCAACATGATCCTTATTTTCAAATAGGAAAAGAGAAGTGGCAAATGTACAATGTAACATACAATCTTGAAAGACCATAAAGGAATTTACATATTTCCTCTTATTATTTATAAGATCCCAGGGTACTTGTTAATTACCAGACCCTCAGACCAGGTGTTTGCTTATATATGCTTATTGTAGATTCAAAAGTTAAAGCGTAAGATGACATTAAAATACGTTAAAATACTGACGATACTAAACAACCTACCATCAAATAATACTTTTTTGTTTGATTCGAAGGATTGTTTTGCTTCATACAAAATCATCAACTTGTTAAACAAAAATAGTATGAAATGGAAGGTCTTTTATATCCGCACACTGGATATTACAAACAAGTGGGGCTTATCACAGGTTCTCTACTCAGTATAGATAGATGCTTATATCTTGATCAATCGCTTCACTCCTTGGCATTCTTAAGAGGCTTGTACATTAGCATGGAATAATGCTCATACCATTAGCTATTAGTCTGTTCAAACTATACTCGGTCCAAATTTACTTAGTACAAGCCAAAAGAAAACAAAGACTACAATACTACAAGCAGAGATAAAGGCACAGAGTGTTTAATATGGCACATGGTACACCACCATTACAGCTAGTCCAGCTCCACTCACTTACCATGCATGGTGGCTCTGGCTGTCAAAACATTAAACAAGGACAATTCATGCAAACGGGACACACAGAATGATAAGTGCTATGATTGTGCAAATCGGTATCGAACAAAATAAAAAGAATAAAATCTTCCTTGAAAAAAATATAATTACATTAGAATGATATTTCTGAAAAAGAGCCGTGGGCTCTGCAGCTCATCGGGTATTATGCTTCTGTTTTTGTATACAACCAACTTCTGCATTCACCTCTCATTCTTCAGTTCCGGACCCACTCTTACATCACAACTGCCATATTAAAAAAGCCACACTCCTATCATGCCAATATTTTTTGGCTGAAGTTTACAAATCTTAGTCCCAAACCAAATAAGATGTTTCTGAAGAGGAGTGGTCAGAGGGTTTAAAGGGCACGCCTAGATTCATAAACCATATGTGCAAACTAGAGTATCCATTTTATCAAGGGTCATTCTGATATTTTCAGAAAACTTGACCTATTATTGACTAGCTATTTCTAATAAGAAGTTGTTTAAAGGCTCTAGGATAAATAGGTTGGGGATTGAGAACCAAACATAAAACTTTTGCCCCTGTAATTGCAAAGTACCTCCCAACAGGTTTGGAGTACAGCAGTTCAGGAGAAGTTGAAAACATGAAAAGTTTACAAATGGACCCAAGGACAACAGGCGACTTGGTAAGCCCATCTGGCCGTAGAGGCCTGATGAGCTAAATATATACTCATTTACAAAATATCTAACAATATTTTTAAAAGTCTTATTACTGACTGTTCCTAACTTTAAATACAAAATTGTAATTAATTGATAAAATCACTTTTGAATTTCCTGGAAATTTTCCCCTAATCTAATCCATGATAGGTGATGATGATAGTGAAAACTCTTATGAATCCATGGATTTGAACACAAACATGGTTATGTTCGTACCTGTTTTGATGCCCTGGGCCTTCTTCAAATTGTTGATTGTTGTTGCATGCATTATCTCAGACATAATGTTGTACCTTCAAAAAGGTAAAGACGCATATAAGTTACAAATTAAGTTTTTGATGAAAAAAATCACCCATTCAGAATAAAATCACTTTTCAGCTCAATTCAACCTTCAAAAAGGTAAAGACACACATGTATATATAAAACACAAATTAAGTTTCAAACATATCTCTGGTTTATTAAAAATAAAAAATAAAATCTCTATTCAACTGACATGGTGGTTAACATTGAGGAATCACAGTTTTTTAATAAAGGGAAAATAAAACTTTGGCCATTCACTTGAAATCAATAATAGATATAAATGGACTAAAAGGCAAAGGCTTAAATTGAAACGTAACATCAAAAGCATCACTGTATTCGTTATAATAAAATATTTGGAATCTCAACATAAGATTTTGATTGGTAAGACAATGACTTTAAACAATGAACTAGTAACTTTTTTTACATTGGATTACAAGTACAAACATAATTCAAATATTTTTTTAAATAATAAGAACTTATGCAAATAAAAAAATTGCATTCAAATACTATTTATATTATGTTACACTGTTATATCTTTATTCACACTTTCTGCAACAAAATAATTTTTTTCAGTTTTATGGTAAAATCATTCAGTCTTGGTGGGCGTTGGTTTGAATCCTGAAATTGACTTCAGCAGAATATTATTAAAAGAATTGGTATCATTACCAATTTTGTTTACTCCAAATGCATAATAAGTTTTTGATGAATATTAAGTCAAAATCTTATTTCACCTCATCTGTTTGAGATGTTCAATATCCTCACACACTTCTATTTTCTTAACGAAGTCCTCATAAGTAGCGGCGTATGTGTAGGTGCGGCGAGTATCCTCGGAGAGCTTCTCCCGGTAGTCAAGGTAACTCAAGAGCTTCTGGTTAATGTAGTCTGGGTCACAGATGAGATCTATGGACGGCTTCAGGACTGGAACAGATTACATAATTCATATCAACGCAAAAAGACCAACAATGCAATATTTCATCCTGCTCCACAAGCTCGGTGTTGTACCTAGGTGATCAGCTGAAGGGGTCATTTCAGCCTATTCTGAGCAAATGGGACCCTTTGCAATGTTTAAAGTATCCAACCTCTCAAAAATTTTAGGGGACACCAAGCAGAAAAGGTGGGCAAATCTCCCCTGGACCCCCTCTGGGAACAGCATTGCAAGCCTATCTGCTCCTTCTATTTAGACGCTGATATCCATCAGGCCAAATGATTTGTATCACTATCTAACTATTAGGGGTGGGCGATAAGACCGGTATACCGGTATAGTGCGATTCAAACTACTCAATATATCGTATCGCGGTACAATGTCAAAGAACCGGTACAGGCGATACATTCGGCAATTTCCGTGAGCATTTTCGGTGACTTCCGTAACATAAAAAAATATATTGAAACGTTTTGAATTTCCTTGTTATTATATTATATTAATCGTTCTGAGAATGTTTACTAGTCATATAACGAAGATATAAATCTTTTAGATTGATGTTTAAACGATACCAAGAAAAAAATGAAATCTCGTTGACAGTCGTTGTCCCGTAAACAAACAAAATGGCGGCCGAACGCACGCTACTTTCACGAAAATGAGAAACAGTAAGGCGAAATCAGTAATTTAGAAAAAAATTCAGCTTGAATATAGGCTTGGAAATGGGGAAATAGTTAGCAATGTGGCAATGTGACGGAGAAGTTAAATATTAGAGAGGGACAAAAACTTTGCGACCGACAAGCGACGACACCAACTTTGTATTTAAAAACGCGTATTTGCCTATTACTTTGAATGGACAAGGATTCAGTGCTATTACCTACTATTGAAACAAATATAAGCTGAGATTTGGAAAACAATAAAAACTTTGACACAAATGTAACATATCTGTTGTTTTTTGTTTTTTTTGTTAAATATTTTTTTAATTTAAATCCGTGCCATGAATATGAAATCAAAATAACTATTGATTGTTTCAAGTGACCATTTGTAATTTTTGGTAGTAATTAACAGTCCCAAAACCCAATTGCACTTTTGGCAATATATTGCAATGCATATCACAATACGGCCTCAAATATCGCAATATATCGCAATACGTTTTTTCTGGCAATACCCAACCCTACTAACTATATAACCAGCCTATGAAGTGTTGATCCAGATACACTGATGTAGGAAGATAGCCACACTGGAGTATTCTTATGGATGTTCATGGCTCCTACAATTCCCTGGTCATATTTCCACATGAAAAGCCCTCACATCTAACATTTTTGTTGACTGTCCTTCAAATAAACCAATAAGAACATGGCATGAGAAGCAAGATATTTTGCTTATCCATCATGACATTTCATAAACTGACAAAATTTATGCCAACTTTTATACTGTGGCCATATCAGATAAATTCTCATACAATCTAGGCATCGGATCTACCCTTATATATAAAGGATGAATCTTAAACCAAACATGGCCCTCACCTGTGGCAGTAATTATCTCCCTTAGAAGGTGCCTGATACTGTGACACTTCTTGTAGCAGGGAGGGAGCAGACAGATGAGGAGCACGTCACACACCTTGCGCAGGTACGCCACCTCTGTCTCCTCGCTCTTCAACCAAGGGTGCAGCACAAACACAGGGGGCGGCTCCGTCTTCTCTATGTCTCTGGAGAAGGAATTAAATGTGAATAATGTATTTCATTGAGAGATATACACATGAATGTTTGCTATTTTGTTTTCCAACACTACATAGGCAGAAATATAGTACAAATAAAAGTTTATCTTTGTCTAAACAATGAGGCTCTATTTATCTGTGTGAAGTTTTGTGGTTGACTTGCTGATATTAAACAAAGATGGTGGCACAAAAGAAACAAACAGTTTAGTTACAGTGATAAAATTCATGACCTATGATTTCTTTTTTTGGAATCATAGTTGATATTCCAATTTTTCTTTTCTGAGGCTTTCAGTCTCGTCACATAAATCATTGTTTTCTAAGTTCTTAAATTAGTAGTTTGCAACAAAGGAAATCCATCGAACAAAACATTGAATTTCAAAACTTACTTTCTGGCAGACTCTCTGTTGTCATTGAAAGCCTTCAAAAACTTACTTTCGGGACGACTCTCTGATGTCACGGAAATGATCCGAGAGACGATCTACCACTTCCTGTGTGATCAGCTTCATGAAATCGATCTTGGACAATCGTCTGCTCAGCTCTTCAATCACTTGCCACATGTCACTTCTGAAAACAAAGGAACTTAAATAATACACATACTGCCTTGTTACGGTAAAGGGCGTACAAAAATATGTGTATGGCACCAAACACAGTTTGTTTGGTCCGTTTTCTGCGGAGAAAACATCCGGGTACCTGAGAAATATTAGCAGAACATTGGTTATATATATTGGCTTGAGATTTAGATTTTTTAGATTTTACATTAATAAAATTTGCTGCGGAAAAATACTCCCTGGAATCAAATAGTGACTGATATAATGTGGTCCTCCTCACCCTGCTTGTGGTGTCATTTGGTTGTGGCTTTAGGATCATAGAGTGTCAGGATTTCTTGTCTGCATCTCAGCCAAGTACTTTTTGTATGCATTCTTCATAAAAGCATTAGGGGTGAAACGGTACGCTTGAGCTTTGGTTCGGTGCATATTGCGGAAGAGGACCCTCGGTTCAGTACATTTTCGGTTCGGTATGAAACCAATAGTCGCCATATTTCTTTGAACGAGATCTCGAAGAGTAACATCATTCAAACACTATTGTTGAGAGTTAAAGATCAAACTAAATCGTTCCAAATGTTAACTTCCAGGAAAATGGCGACAGGTATCATTACCACTTTGAAACTTGAAGACGTTTAATGATAATAAATAAATTTTTTTGATCATTGACTTTTTGAATGAATATTATTGGTTTTTTAAGTTATTGAAATGATATTTTGGACACAAATTAAATATGCGGTAGAAACCGAAAATCCATGTTAATGTACGGTGCACCGAACCAAACGTCAAATACCGCGGTTCAACTACTGTAGTAGCGAACCGTTTCACCCCTAATAAGCATGCAACAACAAAGTTTCCAGTCATTAAATTCTCTGTCTTGCCATAACTGCCATATTTTGTACAGTTACAGCTCAAATACAATTTAGAGTTGCAGTTCAAATACACTAATATGACAACATTATAACATACTGGACAGAGGCAACAAAGCGCTGCTGGTTGTGCCCGAGCTTGGTGTACCAGGAGAGAATGAAGTCTGAGATGATCAGGTCCATGATATCCTGCAGCGTGTTGTCGAGACTCCGACTGATGACCACCTTCCTCGACACCTCTGCCACCTCGCTCTGCTTCTCCTGTCAGATGAGAAATATGTTAACACAATGTTCAAATTTATATTATGATAGTAACAAAATAAAATATTTCCAAATCAAGATAAGCATACAAATTTCCACATACGAGGGGATATCAAAAAGTTTCAATTATCACAGACACATATCAAAGGTACAAACTTTCTTTTGTTCTCATGTTTTTAAGACTTCTCTACATAGTCACCATCCAGAAATACACATTTTTCCCATCGCTTCTTGACCTTGCGCAGACCGTCTGAATAGAAGACCCCTGATTTCATGGAAAACCAAGCCTCTACCTCTCGAATGATATCATTGGTGTCCTCAAAACGACGTCCAAGAAGTGGATTTTTCATCTCGGGGAACAAGAAGAAGTCACTTGGTGCAAGATCGAGTAAATAGGGGGGATGCGGTAAGATTTCAAAGCCACATCGCCGTGCCTCCACAGACGCTGCTTGACAAGTGTGAGCTGGGGCATTGTCAACAAACAGACGTACACCTTTGGTGTTCATACCGCGGCGCTTCTTTAACTTCTCGTAACTTGCTCAGCAGGTTGCAGTAATCAGCTCCGATAATGGTCTGACCCTCAGCTAGATAATCCGTCAAGGTACGACATTCCCAAAAAAACAGACACCATGACCTTTCCTGCAGATTTTTGCACCTTGGCCTTTTTTGGAGTTGGTGACGTAGCATGCTTCCACTCTTTGCTCATCTCTTTTGTCTCAGGACCATATTGATAGACCCAGCATTCATCCATGGTAACAAGACATTTGAGGAAATCCTCTTTGACTTGTTCCACAAGCTCCAATGCCTGCCATGACATGTCCCTTAGATTCTCTTTTTGCAATGGAGTCAGTAAGCGAGGAACCGCGTGCTGACACTTTGGACACTTTGTTCTTGAACCAGCGTCTCAACCTTCCTGATGATATCCATATCATCAGTAAGTGAGAGGCGTCCACTTCTTGGCTCATCTGCGAGACATGTGGCCTGTTTAGAAACTCCTTTTCCATCTCACAACAGTGTCATAGGATGGGCTGTCATTGTCATAAACAGATTTCATCTCATCATGAATTTGACATGCAGTATAGCCCTTCAAATGTAACGCTTAATTCCACTGCGCGCCTCAATTTTCTCCATAATAGGGGGTACTGTGCTATTTGGTCAACAGATGTAAAATTGGCTGTTGCGAAAAAGACTGTTGTTGACCCAGGAACTAGACAAGGATCACTTATGCTTCAGTGACCATTTGGTCTGTATTCACCAATACATTCTTTTTGATAATTGAAACTTTTTGATATCCCCTCGTATCTCACAGTAAGGTACAAAATTCATATCTTGAGGTAAGTAAAAGTAAATTGAAGTGTAACAGCTTTCAATTTTGGCCCTTGTCTTATATATGCTGTTTAGTTGAAAACCACTATCTTTTTAGTCAATATTTGCTAATCTTGTTTTTTACCTTGTATAAGCTTACCATCATTTTCTGAAGCAGTATGGATGCCAGATTGACTTGTTTTGTTGGTGATGCAGGTTTGTAAATCTTTCCTCCGACTAGTTGCCATTTCACAGTGTAGAAAAAGGCTACAGATGCTACCGCAAGGTGTATGGTGACGTAGAAGAAGAGTGACAGCCAACCATACCAGTACAACACAGCCAACAGGGCCACACCCCCTGCTAGTGGAAGCTGGTATTCCATTGATTAATGGTAGATGCTCACATTGTATTACAAACAATGCAACATCCTTCTAATGGCAGCTGTCAGGCTGAAAAAAAATTAAGATTCTTAATCATTAATGATGTTTAATGTTGATTAAAAGTTATAATATTACCATTTTTCCAAGTGTCTACGAAACCATCGTCAATCTGTCTACGAATCCACCGATATTTTTGTCTACGAAACCACAGTGTCTACGAAACCACCTACACCCATGTATGAGTGCACTTTTCCAATTCCACATTTTCACTTTGTTCTCATGTTTACACTGGATATTTCATATCGTATATCAAACTTGATATCATCATACGTCAAGAAGCAATTTCAATCACAAGAATTGATAAATAAAAATACTTTCATATTTAAAAAATGGGAGAATGAATTCCTTATAATCATCTTTTATTCGTATCTAATGAACATCTAATAACAACCATTTTGAAATAGTTTTGATTATTCATAATTTTAATTGAGAGACTAGACAGTAAAATATACATTTCAATCACCTATTCTTACAAGTTATCAAGTGCGTTGAATCTTATAGCATTTTACAATATCATATGACTGTCATCGCTGTCTTCTCCTCGATCAATGTTGTTGATATTTATTGTGTCAAAGGTCATTTCCTGGATTTAAATCTCGCGGTATCTCGCGGGAAAATATCAGTTTGTAATTACAACAGATTATTGTATACGATATATTCCAACTAGACCTTTTTGGATTGCAGATTTAAATGATATAAAGAAAAACACACAACATCAAATAAAAAATAACAACACATAACCGATGTGAAAAAATTATTTGTTATCTATTTTTAAATTTGAAGTCTGATGATGACGAATTGTTTGTGGTAAGTCTTTGGGGGAATATTATCGTCATTGTTAATACCGGCAGGTGCCCGGATAACAGCATGACCCGTCGTCTGCCGGACCAATGTTTGGCGGGGGAAAATAAGCCTCATTCAAAATTCATATCACGGACTTAATCCGTACATGAATTAAGCTTTCGATTACGTCATCGTTTAGTACCAATCATGGATGAAGCACAAGAAAGCGAAGAATTTAATCAACAAAATCTCTCGCTGTTGAAAAGTCAGTTCCCGTTACACAGCGCTATTCGCGATGGCGATTTGGAAATGACGATTTCTTTGTTGAACAGTGGACGTTTTGATCTCTATGAAGAGGATGGATTTTACGGGTGGACACCTTCCCACTGGGCGGCACATTTAGGAAAAGTAATAGTGAATTACTTTTTATCACTGAATGTCCTTGCTATGTTTTGTTTTTCTTTCCTATCGTGATGTTTTTAACAAGGCCAACAGCTATATTTAGAACGTGAGCGCAAAGCTAACCGCTGCCCTGAGCAGAATAGCTAAGTTGTAACAGGTTAAGTTGCCTTGGCAACACAGCAGTTCTCATGTCCAATTATTTATAGTTGACAGATGATGGATAAGATGATTATATCTTGCTTGTGTTGGAAAAAGTATGTTTGCAAACGACTAAAGCTCACAAATGTTAGTTCTTCAGGTTTAGCAGGAAGTGTTAACTACCTTGCTCATATGATACTAAAGACAGGTGTCTGTTCAAACACTATTCAATTTATTACTATGGTGAATGTATAAACGGAGTGATAAAATGATTATAAATATAAAATATTGTTAATAATGTCAAAGCGATTGAAAAACAAACTAAACTATCTGTGGGACAGGGCTTTGGAACTGGTGTGTTCATTCTCAGAAATACGGGTGGGTTCACCCCTTTGCTGTTGAGTAAAGTAGCACACCCAAGACTAAGGAATACATAATCAAACATGCCAGTTAAATACAGGTTATAAGAGAAACCCATGAATACAATAAGCATTTCAAATATTGTTAGGATTTTTAAACAGTTTTATTAAAGAGCCACTCCGTGAGTTGTTGGAGTCATATATGCCAAACTTAATTAATGGTGTCATTTGATTGTAAAGTATTGACTTACCAAAAAGACACATTTTAAAGCTTATTGTTTTTTTACAGTGACAATATGAAGGTAGAACATCGCAATTATGATAAAAGAACGGACAGTGGCGTGCCTCAAATAGTCAAACGTAATTTTGGAGACTTATCTAAAACAGCCAGGAGGGCAGTTAGGAGTTGATAGTGTTTGTTAGTTTATATCACTACTATACATGTATATTGGACGTGATATCTACACCTCTGTGCATTTATAAGGCTGTTTTTAGATTTTCATGGAAAACCAGTATTTGTAATATATATATATGTCTTTTGGACATGAAAAGTTGAGATGTTTTGATTTTATATCACCATGATTCACTACATGTGACATTTAGGTTCGTATCAGAGTTAAATAATATGTTATGACAATCACGGAGTGGCTCTTTAAGTTTTTAGAAGGACAAACTGATAGGGTTGATATTTTTGTTACCATTGACGATTTGTTTGCTAGGAATTTTGTCCGTTTTTTAATTTGTTAATCACTTTTACCCAAATGAACATTTAGTCTTTTAACCTTTTTATGATCCTTAAAATTTCCTTAAAATGCAAAGACAACAGTGTAAATTAAGCTAACACTCAAGATGCTTTTACTGTAAGTTTTGTGCGAGAGGGTATCTTTACCCTACAATGCTGTATTCTAATTTGGTAATAGATGTACAGTATTGGATTATTTGTCATTGCATGACTATGAAAGACTTCATTATTTATATAATTTTAACTTTAAAATTTCATCCTTCTTATTTAAATTGTGGCAAAAGAATTTGATTTCTGAATATAATATAAATATTACTACCAAGGTTGGACAATGGCTTTAACCCAAATACCACTGACCTTAGATTTACTTTTTATATTATTATGTTCTCCATATAGATTTTCATTTCAGCACATTTAGTTAAGATAACTTCTTTTTACAATGTCCACTGTATTAAGATTGATGTCTTTACGTCTGATTTTTGTTGCACGATATTGTGTTCATGTTCAGTTTTTTGTGCCTTTTCGTTGTAGTTGGACTGTCTAATGAAACTGATACAGCATGGTTCAAGCTGTGACGCTGCTACACTTCGACTCAACCAAACCCCTGCCCATATTGCAGCCCTATCTGGCAAATTGCACTGTCTAAAATGGCTGCTAGATTTGGGTGCCACATTAAGCCGACAGGTAAATCTGATAATACTAATGAGTGTCTTAATTTGATTTGTAGCTTGATATCCTGCGAAAGCTTGTGTCAATATCTGTCAACGCGTCCCCAGTGGTTTGGTGCCGTCATAGGTCTGTATTGCCGGCGCACCTTTCCGCGTCCTCGGGTCACCCTCACTGCTTGCAGTGGCTACTCCAGGCAGGCACTGACTCAAACATGCAGGTAATTAAAGGGAGGCAGCCACTTTCAGGCAGCAGGTCTTCCCCATCAGTGTTAGTATGACAAGATCATCAAAAAAATCTTGACCAGAGAAGTATTTTGAAGCTTAATTGTTGATTTGAATTGAAGGTCATTAACGAGTAATAGTACAGGGCTCCAGATAATTATTTGAACTGGGGGGGTATTTCACGCCTCAAAATAAAAGTCGAGTAAAATTACCACATGAAAAAAACTAGGAGTATTTCAAGGTTTATCATTTTCAGATCCTCATTCCAAGTTAGCATCTTTGTCGATGTACATCGTTGATTATATTTTCAACACGTTTGATATGTAAATAGCGAGTGATTTCTCTTTAAGATAAGAAAAGATAGTTCTTTATTGCCCCTTAGGGAATTCTTTGTACATGAGAGTATACAAAATAGGAACAGTTTGACACGCTTACACAAACACATACACACTCGCACACATGCATGGCAATGATAAAAGATGATTCTACCATGGAAGTGCCGGATACTCGATTCTGATTGGCTGTTTTGTCCAATTCACAGGGTATCAATTCACGATTGAAGTTGCTCTGTTTACCCGAAATCTGTTTACAATGTATTACTACATACATTGACTTCCGACTATCCGACTCGTAACTTCAGAGTCTGTTTTCTGCTTTTCAGTGCGATTAGTCTATTTCCAAAAGGAATTAGCCGTATTTGTTTTCATGTGTTTACACGGAGAGAGGAAACTTTTTTGATTATATATCATATTTTGTACAAAATAAGAAGTTTGAGTGATCAATCAGCGTAAACTAAGCTTTCCGCTACTTGGCATGCCGCAGCATTCCTTCGAACAAGGCAACAAAACAATGCTTCGTTTTGCGAGCGCTTCTGACGTCATAATGGTTATCACGACGTCATAGTGGTTTACTGTTAGAGTCATCTATTTGCTTCATAGGGACGTTGCGGTATTTGTTTGCCATCAATACAAGAAAAAAGACTTTTTAAACGATTCGATATTTACATTTCTACTGCGTACTATGACAAAATCATTTTGTGAACATGCAATTTTAGGTTTAACTTTGTTAACGGTTTAATCTATTTTCAATACTAAGACACAAAATCCCCGACACAGACGAGTTCATTTTTGTTTCCTGAAGTCAGAACCTTTTACACTGTGCATTTCGCTAGGAAAAAGGGTTCAGCATTAAAATCTTCATGGTAGAATGGCTGCGCGATCGGTTTCAATTTTAAATTTACTCGCTATCAATCCAGTATAACTTGTCTCTGATTTTCAAACACACTAGGTTTATCTCCTAATTAATTGGTGTACATCGATATATTAATTTGTTTTTTGACAAAATATAATATCAGTAATCTTTGTTTTCATCCAGGTTGGCATCATGTTGACTACTGTTCGAGATGTAAAGATCACTCATTGATTTCATTTTTAGTGTGTATATCTGAATTACCTGTGCGTATTTTATGCAGATACGCATCTTATCTGGAGCCCTGTAGTATCAGGGTTTGAAATAAGCCGTTGGCTAGTACAGTACATGTATGATTGGCAAGAAAAAGGGCAGTCAAAAAGCCTGTCAAATATGAAGACCATAATGTCGCAGTGGCAGATCCTTAGTATATCATGAACTGTTGCATTCATGGTGTCATTTATGGTGACAATGACCTCATTTTTAAAGTCACCATGACACAGACTTCTTTTCAAACTTTTGTTTGCACAATATCCAATGAAATAATACAATTGTCTTTAAATTTGATGACATTTTAAAGTGACAGAGTGTATGTTTTTATGATGTGGCATAAGTAAGATTAAAAATACTTTTATATCCGGAGATAAGTTAAAACTGCCTTGCTGAACTTGCAACTTTTATCTCTAAAATGCCTAGATTATAATACTTTTACGTTTTCAACGGTAATTGGAAAACAGCCATACCATTCTCAAAGTTGAAATTTTGCATCCCATTTACATGTTCATTAGTTAAATAACCTACTTATCTCTTTGTCTTTATGTCTACTGTAGATTAGTTTCCAAAATTACGTTTGAGACATTGACGCGTTCCACTATCCGGTTCTCGATCACAAAACAAGATTCCAACTGGTTATTGTCCTTATACTGGGTTGATAAGCATTAGATGCTGATTTTCATAAACAACCAATACTTCTTGATAAAATAACACCATTTATAAAGTTTGACATATTTGACTCCAACAACATAGTCTGTGTCCCTTTAAATGGACCCAGACACTAGGTCACCACAGAGCTTAGACCAATAAAACTCCTGTTAATCTGACATATCCAGAAACAAATTTAGTGTCAGCTTTGATCACTTGTTTCATTAGTTATGGTGACCTTGACTACATTTTCAAGTTCAACATGACACTTTCCTTTTAAAACTGTTGTTGATCTGATATCTATGTATATACAACGCCAAATGTCTAAGTGTCTTAGTGCAACATTTGTTCTGGTTTTTTACATTAGTTTTAATTAAATGATTAATAACAATCTGTATTTTATACTCATGATCTTGATAAGTTAAAATTATTTAAATTGTTGTTTATTAAACACGACCTCTGCTGTAAAAGTTGCAGTATAAGTATATGCAATCTAGTTAAAACTAGCTGTAATATAATAGTCCCGAAGTCCTTTATTAGATCTAGCGAATTACAGGTTTATTCCATGTCGAGCAGGCGCAAACATCAGCCAATCAAAAGAGTGCTGGCCAAGCTCTTCGAACTGCGGTTTAATGCGATTGTTTCGCCATTCTTTAGCACATCCGAATCTTACCAATGTTTCGCAGTGAATTGTGTTGAAAAAAATGAAGACAGCATAAATTTTGTGCTGATAATGTCAAAGGAATAATTTTGGGTTGTTTATTTGGTAATTTGTGCAAAAGCAAATCAACACATTTGGTCAAATAATGACAAAATGAGTTTCAAAGGATAAATATAGACAAACGTAGGGTAAACGTCAGGATGTGACATAAACCAAGATGCAAAAGAAACCTGTCTCTGATAAGTTGAAAGCTGTCTTCCTGCCCTCATTTTATTGGTCGGTTCAAAATTAGTCAAAGGTCAGCTGAACATGACCTCAATCAGTAATTCTCTAGATTTAACTAGATTGGAGTATATGAAAATAATTTAAAATTAATTAAATAAATTTAAATTGTACATATATTCCTTTTGAATGTACATGAGTGATTTCAAGATGTAGACATTAGATTGATCATGAGTTTTCTCTCGACAGGACTACCTTGGAGAAACTCCACTTCACAAAGCTGCCCGGTCTGGTAGCATGGAATGTGTCAGTCTACTCACCTCACATGGTTGTTCACTTGGGTATGTCATATTCTTCAACATTTGAACAACATTTCAATAATTTCTTATGATAGTCAAAGGCTGAGAATTCAATTGGTAAATTTTAAGGATGCGCGGTATTATTGGTATATTGCAATACAGAAACGTCATGATGCGTACCGGTACAGTCTTCTGAAAATATCCGATATATCGGAAGTTTTAGAATTAACTTTTTTTCGTGTAAAATTGTAGAAAAACGTTACAAAAACACCATATGATTTTACTGAAAGTTGTAAACAAAGATGAACGTGCAAAGTAGAAAAAGCACAGACATGCTGAAATACGAAACCAGTCACTTAATTATCTCTCTTTGCAAAATGACGTCCAGTTGAGCATTGATCACTGTAATAATTGCTGTTATTTAGTCAAGAGAACATGGAAACACTACAATATGAAAAGTACCAATATATTGCAATACGCTTTTCTGTATCGCAATATATTGCAATATGGAAATGAGGACCGATACCCATCCTTAGTAAATTTTCATTAAGACCAAAGCTTCCAATGTTTCAAGTTCTGTGATGATAAATCTTTCTGCTGTTGTTTTTGTCAGCTTAACAAAATACGGGACATTTACATTTTTTTTCAATACATTAAACCAAATCAATAAATAACATGTTTGTTTCTTCCATCACTTAGGCTTTAGGGTACAACTTTTGACTTGAATTAGGTCCAAAGATTCATCTGCTTCTAATTTTCTATTGAAAGTTTGAATGTTTGAAATCAGAATTTATTAGATAATAGTGAATATCCGTAGACAATTAACGTAACCATTGTCAACAAGAACAGTAAATTCAACTTAAATTACCAAAATTGGCATAAGTTTGATTTGGAGTTTGTCTAATTAGCATTAATATCAATGAACAGTTAATGTTACGATTGTCAAAGAGAACAATAAATTCAGCTTAAAGTATCTGAATGATTAGATTGTATCTCGCACACTTCATGATTACATTCTATTTCAAACAAACTAGGAGTTTCCAAACTTAATGTTATATTTTGAGTCACTTATAATGATGAGTCATTTCTATTGGGGACACAGTCTTGCTATGTTAAAAACTTTATTTTTTTTATTGGACATCATGTCTTTTAAAAAACTGGATAGTCATATTTTCACTGAACTCAACCATGACCAGAATTTATCAGATAACGGAAACGCAGATCAGTGCTCCAGATAAGATTTTGCATATGTGGTTATGATACCTGTATTTTGAATATTTAGTGGGTATTTCAAATTGGAAGTGGGTGTTCACACTTTTTGATACCAACCATATCTTTCAGTCAAAATGAATAAAAATAGCTTTAATATCAATGAACAGTTAATGTAACGATTGTCAAAGAGAACAATAGATTCAGCTTAAAGTATCTGAATGATTAGATTATATCTCGCACACTTCATGACTACATTTTACATTCTAATTAGCGTGATGTTTGCAGACAAGCACTCTTGCCCAGCAACCATTTAGCACGGTTTGATAATGAGGAGTCATTTCTATTGTGGCCACAGTCTTGCGATGTTGAAACTTGTTGGACATCATGTCATTTCAAAACTGGATAGTCATATTTTCACTGAACTCAACCATGACCAGAATTTATCAGATAATGGAAACGCAGATTAGTGCTACAGATCAGCTTTTGCCCATATGGGTATGATACCCGTATTTTGAATATTTAGTGGGTATATCAAAGTGGAAGTTGGTATTCTCGCTTTTTGATACCAACCATATTTTTTAGTCAAAAGGAATAAATATGTACATGAAAAATGCATCTGTGCAAATTCTATTCACCGATATGATATTTACATGAAAAGGTATACTTATTAATGGCAATTGACAGGTTATGTTTGCTTCTTGCTCTGTTTGCAACTCATTTGTTAACTGAAAATTTTAGTTTAAAAAAAATAAAACTACAATTCATGCTGGTCCATGTAAATAAAGAAGCCCCGAAATCAGAAAACAAAAGGATTTTCAAACTCCTATTACACCATAACGGAATATTTACATTTTAAACAAGTTAAAAATACATAAAGATGAAATACCTTCTTTGTCTATATTTCTTCATATATTTTATAATATCTGTGTGATATGATATGTATAATGTCTTTCAAGTTTGGTTAAGCATGCATTGTTATTTTTTTTCTAGTGTAAATGTTATTTTTTAGTAATTTTCGGATACGTAGGCATTTATAATTTTTGCATATTTGCGTATAGGAATTATGAATTCTTAGAGCACACCTCACCCGAGACGTGTTGATTTGATAAATTGTACAAGGGTACCATTTATCTTGCTTTCTGTCAACCTTTTCAGATGCATTTGTTTCTCAGTTAAGAGATTGTGAAAGACATGAATACAGTGTTTATTTCAAAAAATCATGTTGACCTTCCAGCATCAGGAATCACAGTGGTCATACAGCCTCCCAAGTTGCTGCTATTGGTGGATTCAACGAATGTGCTCTTGCTCTCGAGAAATCTCTCCAATTCCAGGAACAAGCAATGGCTGCCAACATCATACATACATACAGCTGCAATAACAACAATAACAACAACCATGGGCCTGTTCTCAGTGACATGAATGGGGACAACCAAAAAGAAGCTCATAGTGGGTCAGTCCTACATGAAGGGGAGACAACTTGTCTCAGTTTGGATGATGATATGGGGTGTGATATGGACACTGGTTCAGGAGCTATGAGCAGGCAGATTAATGGTTTCCATGCTACCAATGGCTTTCATCCCTCTACACAAAATGGAGTCTCTGTATCCAATGGTGTTCACTCACCAGTAGAAAATGGTGCCCATGCTACCAATGGCTTTCATATACCCTTACAGAATGGTTTCTGTGGAACCAAACGGGGAAGGGATGATCTTGAGGAAGAAGTCTTCAAGCGTAGACGCTTTGAAGGTAACTAATGTATGAATGATAAGAACCTTTAGTAAGATTTCTTATTGTCAGGGAGTATATTTAGACTTAGACGATCTTTGTGTTAGGGTTTTCAGAGCTTCAGAGTTTTTAGATGTTTTTAGTGTACTGGTTAGTCACCTCAGAGAAAAGAATGCTGCTGTCAGATGTTCAGCTGCATGTAGTAAGATAAGATAAGTTTGTTCTCATCCGATGATGTGTACATGAACCAGGGTTATTACATATATAAGATTTATTACAGGATTGCCCTTGAAATACCGGGATCCATCAGTGAAAATAAACTGTGTTATCAGTCATTAGTGACTCAATGCTCAGACATAAGGAAACACTAATGACGTCACGTTGTTGCTTAGTTGACAGGATCTTTCATGGGCAGACTCAAAGTAAATGCGCTTCAATTTCTGTGAAAATAGATTGAATAATGATATCAATAGAAAAATTGGCAAATACCACACTTTTCTCAACTCGTTCCATTTCTCAATGTCTGTATCTAAGGAAATGAGCATCCTGATTGGCTGATAATCATCTCCACACCCCACCCCACCCCCCCTCCTGTCCGTCAGTGTGTGTGTCCGTCCGTCTGAGTTATTTGACAGCTTTTCTCAGTAACATTTGTGATGGGATAATCAAAATTTGTGTGTGGCTTCTGGGTGTCAATTCCTTGGTGACGTTTAAAAATAAGAAGCACACAATTATTTCCAGTTTTTGCCAGTGTTGAATTTTATGCACTTAGTTTGAGTGTCTACAAAGGAGATAGCTTTTCTCAAACTTTTTAGATAGGATTACTAAAGTTGGTGTGATATCAATACCTTGATGGAGTTTTAAAATGAGAAGCGTGCAATTATTTTTTTCGAAGTTATTGCCCTAGTTCGTTTTTTTGCAATTGCTCCAAGTGTATCTTCTAAATAGATAGCTTTTCTCAGACACTATTTAAGAAAAGATTACCAAATTTTGTTTGTGACTTCAGGGTATCAATACCTCGATGGAGTTTGAAAAATGAGTAGCATGCAAATATTTTTCAGGAGCTACTGCCCCAGCAATTGGGAAGAATGAGGGCCATGGGCCATTTTGCACATTGGATGAAAAAATGGCATATTAAAATAATACGTTATACCAAAGCTGAGTGGCCCATTCAAAATTCAAAACATAAGGCCCTAAAATGGCCCATTGTTTAAGGTGTCTTTCCCAATCCCTTGTTTTGTTTCATCATTCTTATTTAGGGCATTTAGGAAAATGGTGTAAGCAGGCCTACCAAGGTAACGGATCAAATAACCTCCAAATGGAACAAATAACTGCATGAATGGATTAGATAACCTCAAAAACGGTACTAATAACCTCGTCAGCGGTATTAATAACCTCAAAACGGAGCGAATAACCTCAAAACGGATTCAATAACCTCGATTTGCGCAGCGCATCCCTACGATCTACCCAGTTTGAGTGAAGGAGCCCAGTCTTTTGTTTATGTTTACGCCAGCGGCTGTCAACAAAGTTACGCTAGCAGTGAAATTTCCCCCCATAAATCAAAAATAAATCATTATAATGTCGTAATTTTATCTTAACCGCGGTGTTCCATTCACTGTCTTTGACCCGATGAGGTCATAATTTGCATAATATGTAGAACAAGCGATCGCGTAACAGGATTCGGTCACGAATAAAATCCCTGTGAGTAGATTTTGTCAAATGTTGATGTTATTTTCATATATCCCTACAATCAAACTAGAAGACATTTACCACCAGATAATCAAAAAATTAAATCGTAACTGTGTTCGCATGCATGAACCGTGTTGGATATGACGTGAGACTGTAATCGATCGATAGTTTTAGTTGAGTTTGTATTGCGGCGAATTTGACTTTTGCTACACACGCACTAAAATCGTAGATCACAAATTTATTTATCGTGTAAATATAATTTTATTGTACGATTATAATTGTAGAGGTCTTGTTGTTCACTATTTTTAGTTTGGAATGTTGTCCTTCATAGAAGTTGATCCGTTTTCAAACAAAATCGCAAGTGTTAATTCTCAATAATGATTGCAAATGAGAAGGGACATGTTAAGGGGATTATATCAAATAATTTGTTTATAAAATGTAAATATCACGCGGTTTTTTTTACATTCATGAAAATTTGTAAATTTCAAACATCAAATAAGATTATATTTGTGCTCAATTACTGCGAAAATAACAAACAAAATATGGGTCTGATGATGACCGGCGCAGACATCAAGTGAGTTGTTGACACTTTCCCCGATGCGTTCCGTAGCTGATGTCACAAGTGTGTAGATTGTATTTCACGACTATTCGAGATTAAAAGTAAATAAATCCTTCAACTCTCAGCTGCAAAAATGTATTCTCTCTTTAGTTTTAAATGGAATTTGTACAATATGAAAATAATTTCTCAATATCTTGATTTGAAGATCTCTGTGTGGTGTAACTGATACAGACTTTTTGATCCGGTTTGTTTTGCCAGGGATCGTTTAGACATATGATTCCTGTTTTGGCGATTACAATGAGAGATGGACGTTAGATGATATAGATATAATCGATGTTATAAACTAATATTGCATTTGGAACATATAAAGCTGAATAGATTTCCTACACTTCCTGGTTAAGTTTATAACGATTGATACGTTAATTTGTATGAAATACTATCAGCACGAATTTTCCATTGCTTCGAATTACCTTGATTTTTTTCTCTCATTTTCAATGCATAAGCAGTCCTTGCTTGCTGGACCGAACTCCCAGTCATGCACCTTAATTATTTTCTGGTACAAAATTTCATTCTGAACAAAATGATGTAAAAAAAAAATTTTTTTAAAATTATTGATAAACAGCCTACTCCGATTTGGAATATTTAGTACAGATTTTTAACTTGTGAATTTTTTATTTCATTCATCGACACTAGCTTAATTTGATTAATATCAGGAAAAAAAAGAAAAAATGACAATATTTAGAAAGAAAAATAATTCATTCAGAGAAATTGGTATTCTAAAAATATTAAATCTTTTGATAATATTCAAGTTTGGTTATATCGGAACAATGTCAACATTGTACTTAACTATATTCTATCTTTATGATGAAACAAGATTTTTTTAAAAATTCTAAACCTTTTGATATCCTCCTTATATTTTGCGTAAACATTTTTTTTTGGAGTTAGTTCTTATATTTGTAGTAAAATGTTACATTCAACACATATAGAATCCTTTAATGAATTTTCCATGTCACATGTCTCATCATTGACTATCCAGCTGTTCATAAACAAAAGTACAAGCCAAACGGGCAATACTTTATATAGAAAAAAAATTTTTTTTTCAATTTAGGCAGACTTCAAACCAGCGAACTTCGAAGAAAATGTAGTTTGATATTTCGATTTTTTAAAACTTTTTAGATACATCTGGTTCATTCATTTATTTCACCATTTGCAAATATATAGATATATGCCTATTCTTGATTCTCGTAACCACAATACATATTTCCAAATTTTAGTAAAATTATTGTGTCGGTGACCAAATCATCATTAGATTACCGTAACTTTTGGATTCAAGTAGGCCTAAATACCTTTAAATTGTTTTTTTTTTATCAGGCAAAATGAGAGCCACAGGCGTAAACATAAACAAAAGACTGGGCTCCTTCACTCAAACTGGGTAGATCGTAGGGATGCGCTGCGCAAATCGAGGTTATTGAATCCGTTTTGAGGTTATTCGCTCCGTTTTGAGGTTATTAATACCGCTGACGAGGTTATTAGTACCGTTTTTGAGGTTATCTAATCCATTCATGCGGTTATTTGTTCCATTTGGAGGTTATTTGATCCGTTACCTTGGTAGGCCTGGTAAGGTAAAGTGAGAACCAATTTGGCGGGCGATGTTGATGACCATGTCTACTTGTTACATATGATATTGGTTGAATTACTAAAAACAGTCTCTTTTTACACCAACAGAAGTAAAAAAAATGTCTTGACTAACTGCCATGCACACCTGCCTTTTAGGGGTGTCATAATACACCACCCCCCGATATGATATGTATAACAATATTAGGGTGATGATACAATACGTATTATGATTAAGGGTGTGTGGTATCATCGGTATATTGCAATACAGAAACACCACGATACGTACTGGTACAGTCTTCTGAAAACATCCAATATATTAGAGGTTGTTAAATTAACAATGTCTGTGTAAAATTGCCGAAAAACATAACAAAAAACCCATTGATTTTACTGAAAGTTATGAACAAAGTGTGAACTTGCAAAGTAAAAATAGCACAGACATGTTAAAAGTACGAAACCAGTCACTTAATTATCTGTATTTACAAAACGACATCTAGTTGAGCATCGATTACTGTTATTTAATTATCTAATTGCTATTATTTAGTCATGAGAACATAGTAAAACTAAGATATGAAAAGTATATATGCTTTTCTGTATCGTACTATATTGACGGGGACCAATACCCATCCTTGATTATGATGAATGGTTTTTTTATTCAGATTGTGGAAATAATGAAATGAAATAAATAAACATTATTTGTTAAATAAAATTAGATAAATGGAAAATGATGTTATGTGTATTCATCAAGAAGATATAAGTCTCAATTGAACAATAACAAGGAGTTCTAATTAAGAAGAGATTGATATTGCAAAATAAATGTATCGATACAGTCAATGTAAATAGAATCGATACACTCAGATGTGTATCGTATCAGTAGTAAAAATGTATCAATACATTTGTTTTTCATGACACACTTACTGCCTAACTATATTTATTTTTGGCTAATCTTACAACACATACTTTCTTGAATAGTGCTTAGGCATGTCTGCGTCTTTTACATACTCATTAGATGCTTTTTAATAGAACTTTGCTTATAAAAAGGCACATATCTGTTACCAAGCCACACAGTGTTAGCATGGGGCATATCATTTATTGTCCATCCAAAACTCTTTGTTAGGAGCTTATCTAACCTATATATATATATATATATGCTAGCTCCACCAACCTTGATACACATGTGCCTTGGAAGGGTTAAATCTATGGAAGGCTTTTAATTTTATACTCTGCCAACTTGATGTAAATGGTGACCAGAAAAGCATGTAATTTTTTCTCAAGCGTAACAACAAAGAAGTTGATAAGCATGTCAAACATCTAAAAAAAAGTATGTGTGGGCAATGAAGAGTAATGTTTTGTTCACAGAGCGATGCTCAAGCCGTAAGGACGAGGCAACCTCAGACAATAACAATATTCTAAGTTCGTACAATGCTGTTCTGGCTATCTCTGCCTCTCCAAGCTCTGCTACTCGACCAGAGAGCCACCTCTCAGGTACCTGTCTTTCTTGAGTTTCCGCTATCGCTGTAATCAGAGGGATTCTTAAAAGGACCCTTTCACTAATGTAAGCCTCAAGATCCATTGTTAGCCAATCTTTAAACAAACTGAGAGCGTTTAGTAGAATGATAACAAGGTCTAATATTATTGTGCGATTCTATCTTTTATTTCTTTACCCAAAATATAATGTGGCTTAGCAACATGCACACACCACAGAGGTTACCAAAGTCATATCGCCTAGTTGATTGCCATCATTGTTTCATTATCCTATCACAACTTACAATGGCATCTCAAGAGTACAAACAGGATAGAAGAATAGATTGAACTATGGGCAGGGATTTGGAAGGGCTATGGGCCATATTGCACATTGATTGAAAGGATAGACCATCAAAATTCCCAAAATGACTATAAGCCCTTTAAAAATCAATTAATCAAGCTGGATCCTTTAACAGTGGCACATCATTATAGGAGTGATGTTACTGATGATTTTTTGAAAATATGACTTAGATAAACTCTGTGGGGAGAAAATGCGCTTTGTTTTAGGGTTGAGTTACTAAAGCTTATCTGTATCAGCAACAGAAAATGCTAAATTTCCCATCTCTTTTACCATCCCAAATGTTTTTTTCTTGAGGATTTTGGTCCCACATTGTGTAGTTCTCTTGCCTCAATGAGTAGTCGTCCTCATATGTCTCTGCCTCTCGATCATGGTAGGGTTTGAATATGAATATCATTCAGCTGGACACTTAAATAATCATCATTCATTTAACTATTACAGCATACTCATCACAAATATAGAGACCTCCCGACCACTCCTAACTCCCTCTAAATGCAGTCTGATTAAATTCGACCGTGTTCCGAGGAATAAAAGTTTCAAAATATTGACTCTACCGAGATTCGAACTCTGTATGTGTAGGCTATCTTCTCAACAAGGTTCTGACCGCAGCCTACTGTAGCGCACGTGCTGACACCAGTTTAGCGCAGACAAAACTTAGTAATTGGCGAACCAATCACATCATCGCGTTTAAAATAAGGATAGCGGCGGTCAAAGTTAACGAATGGTAAATGAGAGTTACTTGCCCCTAGCTACTGATACCGAATGCTTTTGCCGCACGCATTGTGAGTTATCTGTGTTTACGTAAGAACATGCGCTACAGTAGGCTGCAGTCAGACCCTCGTCGAGAGGATAGCCTACACATATAGAGTTCGAATCCAGTAGAGTCAACATTTTGTAACTTTTTTTCCTCGGAACATGGTCGATTCTAATCAGACTGCCTCTAAATGATGCATGGTGGAAATTTTTTGTTTTTTTGTTTGTTTTTTTGTTCATCCCAACCCAGATATGGAAATCATTGAAATCTGGTTTAAGTTTGATTTGCTATTTGTATATCATTTACATTTTAAGTCAAGAAACTTGAAAAAGGTTTTCATATTTTCTAATGATTAGTTGCATGTAACATTTTAAAATTGATGTCGTTTTGAGAAATAATGTGATATAAAAAGCATGTAAACTACCTTTCACATTGTGTAATCATGATGAAGATATTGATGTTTTCCTGTTATTCGGTGATGCTTATCTATGAAAAGATAATGTTTATGTCAACCCCAATGGATTTCCTTCTTTGGCTTCCTCCCAGATGTTCTACATGCAGAAGCAAGAGTTATCTCCCCTTGTTCAATGGATCAGGATCAGTCACACCCTACCACCCATATGCCAAGCAATGGATTCTCCTGCCATGCGACCAACCCAAATCAGGAAATACCAGTCAAATGCTTAACCCTTCATTCTCATATGATATGAGCAATTTATAAAGTATGACAATTGTTTCAGAAATTCTTAGCATTTTACAAATACAAGGTTCATTTGGTTTGGCTTTTGGTAGTTTTATGACATGTTTCTCATAAATAACCTCAGTTTCATAGCCTATCAACATCAGTATTTTACACAATGTAACAAGATTAGTATCATGCTTTCAGGATTTATATTTTACTTTTTTGAAAATAACACAAAAGTGCTATTCATCCCCATTTTATATTGTATTACCCCAAGAAAGCTATTAAAAGATAAGTTTTAAATAAAACAATCCTCGTAAATCTTGATCACTGTCCAAAATATTTTACGAATACTTAATTTTTTTTATTTTTAGATGCCAGTTCGAGGACGTCACATCACTGTCCGACATCTGAGAGTGTGCCTCAAAGTAGCAGTTTCCTGGAACACCAGACCACAGTGATGGTTCAGCACAAATATGACAGCCTCCTATACAGCTCTTTCTTAAGCCAGCAATAACTCATTCCATTCCAATATCCGTGGTCAAATCTGGAGCACTAGTTTACAGATCATTACTACAACAATTGATTACAGGTTTGTGATGATAAAGAAAGTGTATAAGGTGAATATATCTTGTAATGATACAATTCAGTTTGATACATATCAGATACGCAGTCAGGGGTATAACAAATCTCTGAGTCCAAGGTTACTGACTTACCAGATTTTACCTTTGACTCACCAAAACAATCGGTGAAAAGTCAAAGACGAGCTTTTTTCTACACAATTGACTTTTAAAGTGACTTGATTTTGTGAGAAAGTTCTGAGATTTGAAAAATACTGCAAGTCCATGACTGCCTATGGTTGAAATATTGCCTTTTTTGACTCACATAGGTTCTTGACCATAATAGATTTTTGTAGCAAGAAATAATGTAAATTTCAAATTTATCTTGAAACTTTTATTTAGGTATTGACAGTGCTACACATAAGATTTCACAAAAAAACCAAAAACAATTGATATCTTTTTTTCATATTATTTATGATTATACTGAAGATAAAATGTCAAAGTTTGTAATTGTTTCTGAAGTCGCTACATATTTACGCTAAACCTTCATATGGTAAACTACTGTAAGTTTCATTCACATTCTCTCCCCTCAAAGGTAGATCAAGTCATATAGTGTACTTAAATCTGTCTAAATTTGAGCACTTTCCAAGAATCTGGCAGATTCCCCTGGTTGCATGAAATTGAAAAGTAAACTATCTTCTGAATTTCTGCCAATTGCAACACTTGTTGCATGAAAAGCTTGATTGTCACTGCGGCCAATGCCAAGAGGCCATCAATTGCCCTTTTACGTGAACATGTTTCGTCAAGTAGACTTGTGCTCAGTTCACAGTCAGTTGATTTCATGTTTCCCTGAAGCATATGGAACTGATTTAGTTTGAAACTGCATCACTGATTTCAAAAGTAACTTTGATTGCATCCAATCAGGCATTATGACAAGACTAGAATAGTAGGATATGATTTGAGCTACCTCTGTGGAGAGAGAAAGTCCTTTGCCAGATTCTTTAACTTTCGTCTTGTCAGACTCTTATTGTTATCTTCATGCATTACTGATCAAATTTGTAGCTTTAAACAGAAAATCATATAGTTTTCAAATCCATTTGGAAGACAAACAAATTTGATAGGTACACAACCCGCGTCTGTATTTCTTCTCATGTTCTGTGCTTGTTCAAGGGTAAATGTGCTAATTCTTGAAAACTGTAAGAACAAATCTCCTATCTAAAATATTCTTCATACACTACAGCAATCCGTCCAGCTGTTATCAAAAGAAAGGATAATGTAAAATAGTTATTATGCTACATATATGAATACATGACTTTTGACAGTGAAACAATGTTTATCGTTATGTTGATAAATGTTTGGGATTTTTTTACTATTAAGTCCATTCTTGTTAGTGTACCATGACACCTAAATATTTGTTGTTAGCAATTTTTGGACACAATGCTGCCTCTTATACTGTTGTTTTCTCACAAGTTTGTTACTATGGATAGATGTGCTCTTATCTGGCTATATGGAGCTGTTGATTTGAAGACTTTCTTTTGTTTCAGTCGTATTTTAAGTCTCTTGTTATTGCTTGTGTTTCTTTCCAGTTGTATGCTTATAATTCAACACAGTGTACACAGACGCATTATTTGTCATCCCTACTATAGCAGTGCAATTCCTTTTTCTTTTTAATCAATTCATTCTCATTTGTACCTGTTGTTGTGCTTTAATAATTTTGTATTTCCAGATTTATTGTTGAGTATGGTGTCATGATTTATGCATCCTTACGGACAAGCAGGCTTAAACTTTATTCTTGCCATTATCAGTTAGCTTCTTGTATTGTACTATTCAGAACATAAAGATCTGTGATCACTCATTAAGCTGGACTTTTCATGACTTGACAAATGCATATTGATTATTTTGTGACTTTTTCTCAAACAAATATATTTTTCAATGTGAATTTTTCAAATAATACATTATTTACTGCTAAGATGTTTTATTTACCAATGGTTAACAAAAATAACATATAATAATTTAATTTTCTTAGTAATGTCAAAAACTTCCAGAAAGCCAAAACAATATTTAGTGCTGAATGGCAATACTATGATACAAGAAATGAAATACTCTGGTTTTATGAGTATTTTTATGCAGACATGAAAGCCCAATATTTTACCCAAAAATGTCATTGTTGTTAAACAAGTTTCTTAGCTAGTCTGTTCAGTATACTAAATGTTAGCTATCTTAGACCCCTCTTTGTTGTAGTACTTTTTGCTATTCTATTTGTTTATGGGATTGTTTTATTTGTTACCTGTTCACATATTATTAAAATATCTTGTCATAGGTAACAAGCTGTTATGTTACTGAAGTTAGACATGAACCAGAATCTCTTAATTGGTAATACTCTGGTTATGCCATCATGAGCATGTTGCCAATGAACTTCTTGGATAATGGGTTATGGTTCCTGTAGATCCTTCATTCTTGAATAGTTTGTCACCAATTAATAGATAAGAATTTGTTGATTGACTATTTATGCAGCATAAATGAAGCAACAAAGTATCCATCAAAGTCATTTAGGAAAAGATGCATGTATTAGTTGAAACTTGAGAACATTCTAGTTAATTCAAAACATCACCTTTGGCATGCCATCATATTTTATTTTTTTACATTAATGGGTTCGGTTTCAAGGTAAATTTATCAAGATTCTATAAAGAAAGAAATATGTTTTTTGGATAACAAAGCCTTTATATAAAAAACCCACTAAGACATACCCTTATCCTCAATATTATTTTTGGGAAGTAGCTATTTCATGTGTTTTTACACATTTACTATATTTTTCTTATTTGATCTGTTGTACCTATCGATTGTGCTTAAAATGGATTGTATAAACACATCATTCATAATTCTGGAAATTCTTTGTCTTTACCACAGGTACAAGTTATGCTTTGGATTTTTAACAAAATAATCATATGGTAGCTACCTTTAGGAAAAGGGACTTTCTCATGTTGACACATTAGGTCAGTGATCATTTCCACATATTTTTTGGCATTTACGTAAAGAGAGAAAGTCTCCAAGTCTGATATCAACTAAATCAAGTTAAGCTTTTCAAGGTTTGGCAATGATGTTTTTTCTTTTTCCAATAAGTGTTGATCGATTTGATATCAGGTGACACAGGGTTGAGATTCCATTTATCATACAAAATCAGTCATTACATATCGATGAAAAATAATCGTCTCTGAACAGATCACTGTCATAAGACCTTCAATGCTATAATGGCAAAGCATTTAATACCTCCATTGTATTATGATATAATTACTTGATGATTATAAAGCATTTGTGTCTTGTAGTTGATCAGGGTATTGTTGAAATACTTTTTCAAAATGATACAATTTGATCTCTCACCAGTGATATCTCTACTGAACACAGTCTTGGATGATGTTGTGCTGTAGAACACAGCAGCTGACCCACTGTGTTTTATCTACAGTTGTTAACTTTTAAATGCATGCTTTGTAACATTTAGCAATGAAGGAGATATATGGTCTTGCTTGTTCTAAGCTCTCCTATGAAAGTCTGAACACCTAGACTGTATTCCAGGATATTGTTTGCTGTATCATCATGACATGTCTCATCAAACAAATGTATTCAGCTTTATGGTGCTGTGGTATTTTACATTATTTATTTACTTATTGACCAAACAGTTTTTTGTGTTAGTTTTAGAGAACAAATGTTGTTTTGTAGTTTCTTTTATCAAGAGATAGCAATCTCAATTGTGAATTTTAGTTTAAGATTTTGATTTCAACTTTTTATTATGATCAGAAAATAGTTATTTCATAGGCTTATTTTGTGAGAGAAATAAATAATATTTTGTTTATGTATATGTGATTCATGATGTGTCCATAATATAACATTTTATTTAATTGCCACTTTTATGTAATTTGTAATATTTCAATCATTGATTTCATAATTGCTGCAGTTATATGAAATGTCTTTCCAATAACTAATTGACGAGATAATTTCCTGCATTATGCATACCCATGCTTTGCCTTTAACGAACATAAATTGCATTTGAATAAATATGTTTCACACAACCTGCTTATTTTGTCCTATTTTAAAAGAATATCAAGGTCCAATAAACTATCCAATATTACAGAAATGAGTACCTACCCATCAGGTATTTGTGTCGTGACTTTATTATTGTTTCCGAGTGTTGTCCTTTATTTACAAAATATGTTCTGTGGGGAAGCTTTTAAACCATTCACGTACTGACCAACAAATACTTTATGACATTGGTTTTCAAATGATTATTTTGTGAAATACTTTCTCTATGCTCATCTTGTATAGCGAACACGTCGTTTGTCATCTGTCGTGGTCTAAAGGACTCCAGGGACTTTGGATGAACATAAATGCCAGATGGTTCATTTTCAAGTTCCCAAGCGTACAAGCGAAGATATGTGAGACTCATTGTCTTGAAAACCAATTTTCGGAGCATTGTATAGAAGTGAATTTCCAAAGCTTCACAAACTTTGCTAGCGAGAAATGTAATACAGTGAAAATACAACTGTGAAAGGACAACGGGGAATTTCCCTAAATAAATACGATTATGTTACATATTCCATAAATTGGGTCTTGCAGTAAATATAGAACGACTATCTCTGTCGGGAACAGCTAGCTCAAGCATTAAGGTTCTCGTCAGTTTTTAATGTATTTATTTTTTGTTTTACAGAACGTACTTGTTTATCTGTGTCAAATATTTTGCAAAACTTGTGTACCCAATCACACATCTGTTTGATATAATGGGAACCCTTCCAACAATGTAGATCAGAGAGAACTTGCCATGTTATACACTTTTCTTTGATAAACACTAAGACACACAGGTATTACTCTAGTTCATACCGTTTGATTTCGGACCGCTCTACTAATAAGATTAAAATAAAATTGAGAGAAAAAATGATAATACCAGAAATGACACTATGACATGTCTTTAATAATGTGCTGTTAACCTACAACCATTTGTATCAAAGAGAAACTTCCCCATCTTTGTCCATGACCAATACGTTATGATGGTAATGGTAGATACCCAAAAATACATACACAAATAGCAAGATTGTATTCACCAGATTTATTTATAAATTTGACTCATCTTTCACATATCAAAGAATTTTGAAACAATCACCATAAAAACATGCAACCAAATAGCACGTAATCATGTTAGTGAAAAACAATGCCATGATATTGTCACATTACATATTCATTGCCATGTTGGAGAGAATTCTTAAGCTTAAAGTCATTCGAACGTTGAAAAAAATATCACAACATTCTTTATGAGAGTCACAATCTAAATTCGTAGCCATGTTGGAGACGCATCTTTA
The DNA here is from genome assembly GCA_921293015.1 of Phorcus lineatus. Classification (NCBI taxonomy): domain Eukaryota; kingdom Metazoa; phylum Mollusca; class Gastropoda; order Trochida; family Trochidae; genus Phorcus; species Phorcus lineatus. The sequence continues at coordinate 44,565,719 of OV121087.1, forward strand.
GTTCGTGTGCGGATGATATGGAGACTTTGTCTGAGGACACTGTCGCTGTTACTGTGGTAGGTTTAACAGCGATGAAGAAGTTGACGTTAACATGCTCCTGTAGCCATCGTGAAACCTTTTTTGTTGCTCGTTTTTCCGATCTAGTGGTATTGAACGTATCCATCTGGAAGTCAGGAGTGTAAATAGACGTTTTCGGAAAGGGCTATGGCTAGTGCGGCAACTGGAAGGACTCTGCATTTTGGCCTTTTTATATCCTGTTCTAATTGATGAGAAGAAGGATTTATCTTGAGAACTCTTTTGACAATGCAGATAAAACAGAACTTGTCATCACACTACAGTGAGACTGTGTTCCTTGTAGTGTGATGCAAAGACTACTTGAAGTAACTTAGACAACTACATAGCAAACATGAATACAAAAATGGAAGGATCGCAGATAAGATGTACATGTATGAACATGTTTATGCCCTCATATTTTGGTAATAACCAAGGCATGGGCACCACGTCAGCGACAACACCAAAGGGTGGAAGCAGATGTTAAAACCGAATCCAACAACAACAACCAGTTCTAAAAAACATTTCGACACAGTCTTCGATAAAGGGATGTGGCCTCTCGTATAAGGACTTTTGTTTGATTTGCAGACTCTTTTACTGTTGATCTTGAAATGACTTTAAGAATAATAAAAAGTAATGTTTGCGTATATGTCGTTTATTAACAGAACAAATGGCTAATCAAACATAACAATTGTAAACATGGGTTCATTATCATCTTCAACATAAGGTACAATGAAGTCCGTCCTTAATAAATGTCTTTAAAGGTGAACCCGACTCCTTGGACAGACTTTGCAGAGAAAGAGTCGATCTTGTCATTTTTTTCACTCGAGATCTGAAGACTTTCCTGGTGATGCTGCTTCTTTCAAAGTTCCTAGCCGGAGAAACGTTCTCTGACAGCGATGTCATGGAGGAGTTAAGGACAAGCTGTGCCTTCAGTTTCAGCTGACGCCCCTTACAGTGAAATTCGGCATCTTTGCGTCTTATGGAGCTGACTCGCTTTTTTATCTGCACCAGTCGAGTTTGTAACAACTTTCTACGAAGAGTGAGGGTTGCTTTTTTCGGTGTAGTGTTACTAGGGTCTTGGAGAAGTTCTCGAGCTTTCATCCTAAGTATTCTGCTTTTTTCTGCAAGTTCTTCGTCTTTCTTATGGAGAGGGCTACGGCGTTTGTTGATCATAAGGAGACGTTTTTGAAGGGCCTTTGTGCGAACTGACGTTGAGGTGTGTGCAAGGTTGCTAGAAATGTTCTTCTGACAGCCTTGACACTCATGGCTAGTCACCGAGTGATCCTCTAACCTCCGGGCAACCTTTGGTCTTGGTGTAGTCAAGCCATGGCAAATGAAACTGCTAGTATCCATTGTGATCGATCTATATCTTGGAGTAGATGGCCAGAGTTGAGTGAGAGATGTATTGGTGAACACAGCTCACCTCTTATATACTAGCTAGATTGTTTTTCTTGTCGTCGTGGTGCTAATAAGACTTCAAAGAGGCGCTATTTAGAGTGAGATGCAGTTTTTCAATTCTAGAAAGTGGTTATCTTATCATTCAATGGTATCAGTCAACAGCATACTAATTAATAATCCAGCAGAATGGTTGTTTTTTTCAATCAATCACACTTCAAAGATTTCAGCAATCAAGTGTCACAACAAGTATTTCATTCAGTTAGGTCAATTACGGCTAATTCGCACTTGCAAGCAAGGCCCATTTGACTTACGCTAATTGTTAGTACTTTGTCTCATAAGTTGTTACCGTATAGTTTTCAGTTTGAAATAGTTTCTACATGTAACCAGTCAGAGAGATTCATGTAATCCCCTCTCTTCAGGCAATCTTGTAATCGGTGAATCGTTTGCATTTCGAAATTGCTTTGAACACAATTTCCCTTCCATTAACAACAATGGTGTTGCTTTTCTTTAAAACTTGTTTCTTGTATGCATTTGATTTTCAAAATGTCTTCAAAGATTAAAGAATGAAGATCTTTTGGTGCTTAGGTTTCAAACCATATTATTGAGATTTTTGGACACTTTGGTTCATATCTTTTCAATTTTTATCTGTTTCATAAATTGTGGTTTGTGTCCATAGACAATGAATGATATTATTTATTTGACACTCTTTCACTTCGAAATTAACAAATACTGTAACACTTGGAATGAATAGACAAAATGAATAAAATTACTTGTAAAGATTTCAATTCAAGGTGTAATTTTAAGTCACATGTTTTAGTAACACGTACGTTTGATAAATGATGTAAAATTATTCGATGTGTGGCCTGCGTTTGTCTGTAGGAACTGTTGAGTTATTTGTTTTGCAGAAAGCACACATGGATCTTACAGTTTGAAGACATGTCTTCTTGGTGTAGTCGTTAACCAGGAAATACAAACACAAATAGCAAGATTGTATTCACCAGATTTATTTATAAATTTGATTCAGCTTTCACATATCAAAGAATTTTGAAACATGCAACGAAATAGCACATAATCATGTTAGTGAAAAACAATGCCATGATATTGTCACATTATTCGTTATATTCATTGCCATGTTGAAGACAATTCTTATGCTCATGTGTTGGTGAAAAGTAGTTTATGTCTCAGGAAACTGTTTCTCTCTGAATCATGACCAATATTTTATGATGGTAATGTTTTCAGCATTAAAGTCATTCGAACGTGTAAAGAAATATCACAACATTCTTTATGAGAGTCACAATCTAAATTCGTAGCCATGTTGGAGACACATCTTTAGTTCGTGTGCGGATGATATGGAGACTTTGTCTGAGGACACTGTCTCCTGTTTGGGTGTCGCTGTTACTGTGGTAGGTTTAACAGCGATGAAGAAGTTGACGTTAACATGCTCCTGAAGCCATCGTGAAACCTTTTTTGTTGCTCGTTTTTTCCGATCTAGTGGTATTGAACGTATCCATCTGCAAGTCAGGAGTGTAAACAGACGTTTTCGGAAAGGGCTATGGCTAGTGCGGCAACTGGAAGGACTCTGCATTTTGGCCTTTTTATATCCTGTTCTAATTGATGAGAAGAAGGATTTATCTTGAGAACTCTTTTGACAATGCAGATAAAAGAGAACTTGTCATCACACTACAGTGAGACGGTGTTCCTTGTCGTTAACATTTGTTTGTAGTCATAGGACAGTTCTTTTATTATATAAACATGCAAGGACTAAACACTTTTTTTTAAATCCTAAACTTACTGATGCAGAATTAGAGGAATGTATCACACAGGCAAACAACTACAACCAAACTAACATTCTCACAATCAGGAGAATTAAGAAAAACAAGGCAAACACTCCTTCAGTAGTTGCTACATTCAATGGCACACTTCTCCCAGATTACATAACCTTTGCCGGTGTACCAGGCATAAGAGTAGAGCCCTATCTGAAACAGCCGACTTTCTGTACCAAATGTTTCAGATATGATCACTCTACTGCCGAGTGTACAAATGCCACTAACTGCTCCAGATGTCACCGCTCTGGACATGGCTATGACACTTGCCGCAATAAAATGCATTGCGGCAATTGTAAACAGTATGGACACAGTGCTCTGTCAAGAAAATGTCCCTACAAGGTTAAACAAGTTGAAAACCTAAATAGACATCAGCTGAAAACTCAACCCCCAATCAAAGCTAAAAAGGTGCAAAGCGATGTCACAGAGCACTCCTTCACCTTCAACCCCTCCAACCACTCCTCACCCAGACACACCCCTGTAAATCATGAGGCACACTACTCGAGGAAAGTATTTCCTACTGACCTAAACACCACTCCCCAAACCGAAGATCAGAGACTAGAACAAACACTTAAGAAAGTAGAAGAGAGACTTCTAGAAGACATTAGGTCTGAAAGAAAAACCAAACCCAACAAACAAAACAAAAGGACAACACAAAACCAATCAGACAAATATGTCCCGCCCATGATGAGGAAAAAACTTAACTACTCCCGCAACCATAGAGATAATAGCAACAGGGAAACACACGATCTCAGGGAAAACATCAATCAAAAACAAAGCAAACCACGCCCAAGCATTAACACTCAGGGAGGGATTGTTGACACAATAGTTGTTTTCATAACTCAGGCATTAGTCAACTTCTTACCAACAATATCAGCAAAGCAACACCGCAGGGACGTTAAAAGGCTGCACACAAATGCCTGCAGAGTAGGCCTAACCAGTCTCAGCTTTGAAGACTTCTTTGTCAAAATACACCCCAACACCCCATCACCCTCAAACATCTCCTACTACCCTGGCAAAAGCACCATCGAATAAAATACCAAAACCAAAATCCCCATTGTAACAATATAAACCCATTCTGTAATAATGGCTGATTTTACAGTATTGCAGCAGAACATAAATGGGCTAGGCAGTAACGGTGCCGAACTCAAAGTGCTATTACATACTACATACAACTAATACAACCACAAGTAATCCTACTACAGGAAACTAAACTCTCAAAAAAAAAAGATTACAAATTACCAGGCTATAATATCATTAGAAAGGATAACACTCCAGATACTAAAGGAACTAATCATTGGCGTTAAACACGGCATTGATTATAAACCTCTTGATATAAACATTGAAGGCATAGAAACACAGGGAATTACAGTTAATATATCAAATAGTAAACCCACTAACATAATCAACATCTATCTACCCCACAAAACCAATATAACCAAAGAAATACTCAATCAACTATTACCACATCTTAATAATTCAGCATACTTAGGAGGCGATTTCAACGCACATAATAATCTCTGGGAAAATAGTAATAGAATAAATACCAGAGGTAGAGTCATTCAGGAATGGCTAGAAGATAATAATCTACTAGTACTAAACAATGGCGAACCCACCTTTCACAAATTAACACAAGGAACATACACAACAATAGATCTTAGTATCATAACACAAGACTTAGCAAATGACGCTAGCTTATATGTTCATGATGATAGCTGGGGAAGTGACCACTTCCCACTATTTACTACCTTAAAGAATCATAGTACACAACAAGATCAAAATAATAATCACAAAAGTTGGAACTTTGACAAAGCCAACTGGGCTACATTCCAAAACGTAATTGCACAAACCATAAATGAAAATACTAAAAACGATGATACTAACAGTTATAACGAAAACATCACTGAAGCAATTATAAAAGCAGCTAATACAGCAATTCCAACCAGGAAATCTTATAAGCAAATACCAGTTCCATGGTGGAACGAAGAAATAATGCAAGCAAGAAAAGAAAGGAAACTACTAAGGAAAAAAGCTAAAAAAGACAAAAAGTTAATACCTCTAGCTGCACAAGCTAGAAACAAAGTTAAAAAACTAATAAGTAAAGCCAAAAGTCAATCATGGAAAAAACTATGTAGCACAATGAATATTAAAACAAACTCAAGAGAAGTATGGAAGAAAATAAATGCCTTTAGAGGCAAAACCTCCAAAACGCATATACCATGTATCAACAACAGTCAAACTAAACAAGAAAAAGTGGAAAATATATGCACACAATTCGCAAAGGCAAGTTCAACCAGTAACTATACACCCAAATTTCAAGAAAAAGTTAATAACGCAGCACCATATACAATGGATGATAATAAATCAAACTTATGGTATAACAAACCATTTACCGTATCTGAACTCAATAATGTTATAAATAATAAGAAAGGAACAGCCACTGGCTTAGATCAAACAAGTTACATTATGCTTAAAAACTTACCTAAAAGATGTAAAGTTATATTGCTAGACCTATATAATAAAATATGGAAAGAAGGAAAAATACCCACAAAATGGAAAGAAAGCCTTATCATACCATTACACAAACAAGGCAAAGACCCAACCAAATCAGACTCATATAGACCAGTATCCCTTACTTCAAATCTGTGTAAAACATTAGAAGCTATGGTCACTAAACGCCTACAACACTACTTAGAAACCAATAAGCTTATTACACCAAACCAATCGGGATACAGAAAGTCCTACAGTACAACTGATAACTTAGTAAGACTACAACACTCAATAAGAGAAGCACAACGCAGCAAAAAATATACAGTCGCAGTCTTTCTAGATTTCAGTAAAGCCTTCGACATTATATATATATTAAATCCAATAATACAATAAACAATTCTTTACATACAACCAATTTTATACTTTAAATATACCATATTTAACTAAATAATTTACTCATATTTTACCTAATTCCCATTATTTCAAAACATTATTTTAACTAATTTCCTTATTATAAAACATTTCCAAATTCATTTAACCTATCATTTATAATTACTACAAACTACTTGTTCCCATACGCTTAAAATGTTTTTGTATCTTTGCAGGTACGACGCCATATCACAAAGTGAGACAATAAACCACCCCTAAATTTAACTACTTTATTAATTTATTTATATTTATTATTTTTCTTATTTATTATATTTATACTTTATTTTTATTTATTATTCCCCTATTATCAAAATTCAAAATTATTTATTTACCCTCTGGCATTCATTCCAAATCTTTATCAATTCAGAAACTCTCCTAATTACCATTTTTTGGGTACCCCATATCTTATTCCAAATTTTACTCCTTATATTAGGCTATAACAAAGTATGGGCCCCCACGTCGGCGACATCACCAAGAGGTGGAAGCAGACGCATAAACCCCAACCCAACAACAACAACACTTTTTGCTTGAAGTAACTTAGACAACTACATAGCAAACATGAATACAAAAATGGAAGGATCGCAGATACGATGTACCTGTATGAACATGTTTATGCCCTCATATTTTGGTAATAACCAAGGCATAGGCACCACGTCAGCGACAACACCAAAAGGTGGAAGCAGACGTTAAAACCGAATCCAACAACAACAACAACCAGTTCTAAAAAACATTTCGGCACAGTCTTCGATAAAGGGATGTGGCTTCTCGTATAAGGACTTTTGTTTGATTTGCAGACTCTTTTACTGTTGATCTTGAAATGACTTTAAGAATAATAAAAAGTAATGTTTGCGTATATGTCGTTTATTAACAGAACAAATGGGTAATCAAACATAACAATTGTAAACATGGGTTCATTATCATCTTCAACATAAGGTACAATGAAGTCCGTCCTAAATAAATGTCTTTAAAGGTGAACCCGACTCCTTGGACAGACTTTGCAGAGAAAGAGTCGATCTTGTCATTTTTTTCACTCGAGATCTGAAGACTTTCCTGGTGATGCTGCTTCTTTCAAAGTTCCTAGCCGGAGAAACGTTCTCTGACAGCGATGTCATGGAGGAGTTAAGGACAAGCTGTGCCTTCAGTTTCAGCTGACGCCCCTTACAGTGAAATTCGGCATCTTTGCGTCTTATGGAGCTGACTCGCTTTTTTATCTGCACCAGTCGAGTTTGTAACAACTTTCTACGAAGAGTGAAGGTTGCTTTTTTCGGTGTAGTGTTACTAGGGTCTTGGAGAAGTTCTCGAGCTTTCATCCTAAGTATTCTGCTTTTTTCTGCAAGTTCTTCGTCTTTCTTATGGAGAGGGCTACGGCGTTTGTTGATCATAAGGAGACGTTTTTGAAGGGCCTTTGTGCGAACTGACGTTGAGGTGTGTGCAAGGTTGCTAGAAATGTTCTTCTGACAGCCTTGACACTCATGGCTAGTCACCGAGTGATCCTCTAACCTCCGGGCAACCTTTGGTCTTGGTGTAGTCAAGCCATGGCAAATGAAACTGCTAGTATCCATTGTGATCGATCTATATCTTGGAGTAGATGGCCAGAGTTGAGTGAGAGATGTATTGGTGAACACAGCTCACCTCTTATATACTAGCTAGATTGTTTTTCTTGTCGTCGTGGTGCTAATAAGACTTCAAAGAGGCGCTATTTAGAGTAAGATGCAGTTTTTCAATTCTAGAAAGTGGTTATCTTATCATTCAATGGTATCAGTCAACAGCATACTAATTAATAATCCAGCAGAATGGTTGTTTTTTTCAATCAATCACACTTCAAAGATTTCAGCAATCAAGTGTCACAACAAGTATTTCATTCAGTTAGGTCAATTACGGCTAATTCGCACTTGCAAGCAAGGCCCATTTGACTTACGCTAATTGTTAGTACTTTGTCTCATAAGTTGTTACCGTATAGTTTTCAGTTTGAAATAGTTTCTACATGTAACCAGTCAGAGAGATTCATGTAATCCCCTCTCTTCAGGCAATCTTGTAATCGGTGAATCGTTTGCATTTCGAAATTGCTTTGAACACAATTTCCCTTCCATTAACAACAATGGTGTTGCTTTTCTTTAAAACTTGTTTCTTGTATGCATTTGATTTTCAAAATGTCTTCAAAGATTAAAGAATGAAGATCTTTTGGTGCTTAGGTTTCAAACCATATTATTGAGATTTTTGGACACTTTGGTTCATATCTTTTCAATTTTTATCTGTTTCATAAATTGTGGTTTGTGTCCATAGACAATGAATGATATTATTTATTTGACACTCTTTCACTTCGAAATTAACAAATACTGTAACACTTGGAATGAATAGACAAAATGAATAAAATTACTTGTAAAGATTTCAATTCAAGGTGTAATTTTAAGTCACATGTTTTAGTAACACGTACGTTTGATAAATGATGTAAAATTATTCGATGTGTGGCCTGCGTTTGTCTGTAGGAACTGTTGAGTTATTTGTTTTGCAGAAAGCACACATGGATCTTACAGTTTGAAGACATGTCTTCTTGGTGTAGTCGTTAACCAGGAAATACAAACACAAATAGCAAGATTGTATTCACCAGATTTATTTATAAATTTGATTCAGCTTTCACATATCAAAGAATTTTGAAACATGCAACGAAATAGCACATAATCATGTTAGTGAAAAACAATGCCATGATATTGTCACATTATTCGTTATATTCATTGCCATGTTGAAGACAATTCTTATGCTCATGTGTCGGTGAAAAGTAGTTTATGTCTCAGGAAACTGTTTCTCTCTGAATCATGACCAATATTTTATGATGGTAATGTTTTCAGCATTAAAGTCATTCGAACGTGTAAAGAAATATCACAACATTCTTTATGAGAGTCACAATGTAAATTCGTAGCCATGTTGGAGACACATCTTTAGTTCGTGTGCGGATGATATGGAGACTTTGTCTGAGGACACTGTCTCCTGTTTGGGTGTCGCTGTTACTGTGGTAGGTTTAACAGCGATGAAGAAGTTGACGTTAACATGCTCCTGAAGCCATCGTGAAACCTTTTTTGTTGCTCGTTTTTTCCGATCTAGTGGTATTGAACGTATCCATCTGGAAGTCAGGAGTGTAAACAGACGTTTTCGGAAAGGGCTATGGCTAGTGCGGCAACTGGAAGGACTCTGCATTTTGGCCTTTTTATATCCTGTTCTAATTGATGAGAAGAAGGATTTATCTTGAGAACTCTTTTGACAATGCAGATAAAAGAGAACTTGTCATCACACTACAGTGAGACGGTGTTCCTTGTCGTTAACATTTGTTTGTAGTCATAGGACAGTTCTTTTATTATATAAACATGCAAGGACTAAACACTTTTTTTTAAATCCTAAACTTACTGATGCAGAATTAGAGGAATGTATCACACAGGCAAACAACTACAACCAAACTAACATTCTCACAATCAGGAGAATTAAGAAAAACAAGGCAAACACTCCTTCAGTAGTTGCTACATTCAATGGCACACTTCTCCCAGATTACATAACCTTTGCCGGTGTACCAGGCATAAGAGTAGAGCCCTATCTGAAACAGCCGACTTTCTGTACCAAATGTTTCAGATATGATCACTCTACTGCCGAGTGTACAAATGCCACTAACTGCTCCAGATGTCACCGCTCTGGACATGGCTATGACACTTGCCGCAATAAAATGCATTGCGGCAATTGTAAACAGTATGGACACAGTGCTCTGTCAAGAAAATGTCCCTACAAGGTTAAACAAGTTGAAAACCTAAATAGACATCAGCTGAAAACTCAACCCCCAATCAAAGCTAAAAAGGTGCAAAGCGATGTCACAGAGCACTCCTTCACCTTCAACCCCTCCAACCACTCCTCACCCAGACACACCCCTGTAAATCATGAGGCACACTACTCGAGGAAAGTATTTCCTACTGACCTAAACACCACTCCCCAAACCGAAGATCAGAGACTAGAACAAACACTTAAGAAAGTAGAAGAGAGACTTCTAGAAGACATTAGGTCTGAAAGAAAAACCAAACCCAACAAACAAAACAAAAGGACAACACAAAACCAATCAGACAAATATGTCCCGCCCATGATGAGGAAAAAACTTAACTACTCCCGCAACCATAGAGATAATAGCAACAGGGAAACACACGATCTCAGGGAAAACATCAATCAAAAACAAAGCAAACCACGCCCAAGCATTAACACTCAGGGAGGGATTGTTGACACAATAGTTGTTTTCATAACTCAGGCATTAGTCAACTTCTTACCAACAATATCAGCAAAGCAACACCGCAGGGACGTTAAAAGGCTGCACACAAACGCCTGCAGAGTAGGCCTAACCAGTCTCAGCTTTGAAGACTTCTTTGTCAAAATACACCCCAACACCCCATCACCCTCAAACATCTCCTACTACCCTGGCAAAAGCACCATCGAATAAAATACCAAAACCAAAATCCCCATTGTAACAATATAAACCCATTCTGTAATAATGGCTGATTTTACAGTATTGCAGCAGAACATAAATGGGCTAGGCAGTAACGGTGCCGAACTCAAAGTGCTATTACATACTACATACAACTAATACAACCACAAGTAATCCTACTACAGGAAACTAAACTCTCAAAAAAAAGAGATTACAAATTACCAGGCTATAATATCATTAGAAAGGATAACACTCCAGATACTAAAGGAACTAATCATTGGCGTTAAACACGGCATTGATTATAAACCTCTTGATATAAACATTGAAGGCATAGAAACACAGGGAATTACAGTTAATATATCAAATAGTAAACCCACTAACATAATCAACATCTATCTACCCCACAAAACCAATATAACCAAAGAAATACTCAATCAACTATTACCACATCTTAATAATTCAGCATACTTAGGAGGCGATTTCAACGCACATAATAATCTCTGGGAAAATAGTAATAGAATAAATACCAGAGGTAGAGTCATTCAGGAATGGCTAGAAGATAATAATCTACTAGTACTAAACAATGGCGAACCCACCTTTCACAAATTAACACAAGGAACATACACAACAATAGATCTTAGTATCATAACACAAGACTTAGCAAATGACGCTAGCTTATATGTTCATGATGATAGCTGGGGAAGTGACCACTTCCCACTATTTACTACCTTAAAGAATCATAGTACACAACAAGATCAAAATAATAATCACAAAAGTTGGAACTTTGACAAAGCCAACTGGGCTACATTCCAAAACGTAATTGCACAAACCATAAATGAAAATACTAAAAACGATGATACTAACAGTTATAACGAAAACATCACTGAAGCAATTATAAAAGCAGCTAATACAGCAATTCCAACCAGGAAATCTTATAAGCAAATACCAGTTCCATGGTGGAACGAAGAAATAATGCAAGCAAGAAAAGAAAGGAAACTACTAAGGAAAAAAGCTAAAAAAGACAAAAAGTTAATACCTCTAGCTGCACAAGCTAGAAACAAAGTTAAAAAACTAATAAGTAAAGCCAAAAGTCAATCATGGAAAAAACTATGTAGCACAATGAATATTAAAACAAACTCAAGAGAAGTATGGAAGAAAATAAATGCCTTTAGAGGCAAAACCTCCAAAACGCATATACCATGTATCAACAACAGTCAAACTAAACAAGAAAAAGTGGAAAATATATGCACACAATTCGCAAAGGCAAGTTCAACCAGTAACTATACACCCAAATTTCAAGAAAAAGTTAATAACGCAGCACCATATACAATGGATGATAATAAATCAAACTTATGGTATAACAAACCATTTACCATATCTGAACTCAATAATGTTATAAATAATAAGAAAGGAACAGCCACTGGCTTAGATCAAACAAGTTACATTATGCTTAAAAACTTACCTAAAAGATGTAAAGTTATATTGCTAGACCTATATAATAAAATATGGAAAGAAGGAAAAATACCCACAAAATGGAAAGAAAGCCTTATCATACCATTACACAAACAAGGCAAAGACCCAACCAAATCAGACTCATATAGACCAGTATCCCTTACTTCAAATCTGTGTAAAACATTAGAAGCTATGGTCACTAAACGCCTACAACACTACTTAGAAACCAATAAGCTTATTACACCAAACCAATCGGGATACAGAAAGTCCTACAGTACAACTGATAACTTAGTAAGACTACAACACTCAATAAGAGAAGCACAACGCAGCAAAAAATATACAGTCGCAGTCTTTCTAGATTTCAGTAAAGCCTTCGACATTATATATATATTAAATCCAATAATACAATAAACAATTCTTTACATACAACCAATTTTATACTTTAAATATACCATATTTAACTAAATAATTTACTCATATTTTACCTAATTCCCAATATTTCAAAACATTATTTTAACTAATTTCCTTATTATAAAACATTTCCAAATTCATTTAACCTATCATTTATAATTACTACAAACTACTTGTTCCCATACGCTTAAAATGTTTTTGTATCTTTGCAGGTACGACGCCATATCACAAAGTGAGACAATAAACCACCCCTAAATTTAACTACTTTATTAATTTATTTATATTTATTATTTTTCTTATTTATTATATTTATACTTTATTTTTATTTATTATTCCCCTATTATCAAAATTCAAAATTATTTATTTACCCTCTGGCATTCATTCCAAATCTTTATCAATTCAGAAACTCTCCTAATTACCATTTTTTGGGTACCCCATATCTTATTCCAAATTTTACTCCTTATATTAGGCTATAACAAAGTATGGGCCCCCACGTCGGCGACATCACCAAGAGGTGGAAGCAGACGCATAAACCCCAACCCAACAACAACAACACTTTTTGCTTGAAGTAACTTAGACAACTACATAGCAAACATGAATACAAAAATGGAAGGATCGCAGATACGATGTACCTGTATGAACATGTTTATGCCCTCATATTTTGGTAATAACCAAGGCATAGGCACCACGTCAGCGACAACACCAAAAGGTGGAAGCAGACGTTAAAACCGAATCCAACAACAACAACCAGTTCTAAAAAACATTTCGGCACAGTCTTCGATAAAGGGATGTGGCTTCTCGTATAAGGACTTTTGTTTGATTTGCAGACTCTTTTACTGTTGATCTTGAAATGACTTTAAGAATAATAAAAAGTAATGTTTGCGTATATGTCGTTTATTAACAGAACAAATGGGTAATCAAACATAACAATTGTAAACATGGGTTCATTATCATCTTCAACATAAGGTACAATGAAGTCCGTCCTTAATAAATGTCTTTAAAGGTGAACCCGACTCCTTGGACAGACTTTGCAGAGAAAGAGTCGATCTTGTCATTTTTTTCACTCGAGATCTGAAGACTTTCCTGGTGATGCTGCTTCTTTCAAAGTTCCTAGCCGGAGAAACGTTCTCTGACAGCGATGTCATGGAGGAGTTAAGGACAAGCTGTGCCTTCAGTTTCAGCTGACGCCACTTACAGTGAAATTCGGCATCTTTGCGTCTTATGGAGCTGACTCGCTTTTTTATCTGCACCAGTCGAGTTTGTAACAACTTTCTACGAAGAGTGAGGGTTGCTTTTTTCGGTGTAGTGTTACTAGGGTCTTGGAGAAGTTCTCGAGCTTTCATCCTAAGTATTCTGCTTTTTTCTGCAAGTTCTTCGTCTTTCTTATGGAGAGGGCTACGGCGTTTGTTGATCATAAGGAGACGTTTTTGAAGGGCCTTTGTGCGAACTAACGTTGAGGTGTGTGCAAGGTTGCTAGAAATGTTCTTCTGACAGCCTTGACACTCATGGCTAGTCACCGAGTGATCCTCTAACCTCCGGGCAACCTTTGGTCTTGGTGTAGTCAAGCCATGGCAAATGAAACTGCTAGTATCCATTGTGATCGATCTATATCTTGGAGTAGATGGCCAGAGTTGAGTGAGAGATGTATTGGTGAACACAGCTCACCTCTTATATACTAGCTAGATTGTTTTTCTTGTCGTCGTGGTGCTAATAAGACTTCAAAGAGGCGCTATTTAGAGTAAGATGCAGTTTTTCAATTCTAGAAAGTGGTTATCTTATCATTCAATGGTATCAATCAACAGCATACTAATTAATAATCCAGCAGAATGGTTGTTTTTTTCAATCAATCACACTTCAAAGATTTCAGCAATCAAGTGTCACAACAAGTATTTCATTCAGTTAGGTCAATTACGGCTAAATCGCACTTGCAAGCAAGGCCCATTTGACTTACGCTAATTGTTAGTACTTTGTCTCATAAGTTGTTACCGTATAGTTTTCAGTTTGAAATAGTTTCTACATGTAACCAGTCAGAGAGATTCATGTAATCCCCTCTCTTCAGGCAATCTTGATATCGGTGAATCGTTTATATTTCGAAATTGATTTGAACACAATTTCCCTTCCATAAACAACCATGGTGTTGCTTTTCTTTAAAACTTGTTTCTTGTGTGCATTTGATTTTCAAAATGTCTTCAAAGATTAAAGAATGAAGATCTTTTGGTGCTTAGGTTTCAAACCATATTATTGAGATTTTTGGACACTTTGGTTCATATCTTTTCAATTTTTATCTGTTTCATAAATTGTGGTTTGTGTCCATAGACAATGAATGATATTATCTATTTGACACTCTTTCCCTTCGAAATTAACAAATACTGTAACACTTGGAATGAATAGACAAAATGAATAAAATTACTTGTAAAGATTTCAATTCAAGGTGTAATTTTAAGTCACATGTTTTAGTAACACGTACGTTTGATAAATGATGTAAAATTATTCGATGTGTGGCCTGCGTTTGTCTGTAGGAACTGTTGAGTTATTTGTTTTGCAGAAAGCACACATGGATCTTACAGTTTGAATACATGTCTTCTTGGTGTAGTCGTTAACCAGGAAATACAAACACAAATAGCAAGATTGTATTCACCAGATTTATTTATAAATTTGATTCAGCTTTCACATATCAAAGAATTTTGAAACAGTCACATCAAAACATGCAACGAAATAGCACATAATCATGTTAGTGAAAAACAATGCCATGATATTGTCACATTATTCGTTATATTCATTGCCATGTTGAAGACAATTCTTATGCTCATGTGTCGGTGAAAAGTTGATTATGTCTCAGGAAACTGTTTCTCTCTGGATCATGACCAATATTTTATGATGGTAATGTTTTCAGCATGAAAGTCATTCGAACGTGTAAAGAAATATCACAACATTCTTTATGAGAGTCACAATGTAAATTCGTAGCCATGTTGGAGACACATCTTTAGTTCGTGTGCGGATGATATGGAGACTTTGTCTGAGGACACTGTCTCCTGTTTGGGTGTCGCTGTTACTGTGGTAGGTTTAACAGTGATGAAGAAGTTGACGTTAACATGCTCCTGAAGACATCGTGAAACCTTTTTTGTTGCTCGTTTTTCCGATCTAGTGGTATTGAACGTATCCATCTGGAAGTCAGGAGTGTAAACAGACTTTTTCGGAAAGGGCTATGGCTAGTGCGGCAACTGGAAGGACTCTGCATTTTGGCCTTTTTATATCCTGTTCTAATTGATGAGAAGAAGGATTTATCTTGAGAACTCTTTTGACAATGCAGATAAAAGAGAACTTGTCATCACACTACAGTGAGACGGTGTTCCTTGTCGTTAACATTTGTTTGTAGTCATAGGACAGTTCTTTTATTATATAAACATGCAAGGACTAAACACTTTTTGCTTGAAGTAACTTAGACAACTACATAGCAAACATGAATACAAAAATGGAAGGATCGCAGATACGATGTACCTGTATGAACATGTTTATGCCCTCATATTTTGGTAATAACCAAGGCATAGGCACCACGTCAGCGACAACACCAAAAGGTGGAAGCAGACGTTAAAACCGAATCCAACAACAACAACCAGTTCTAAAAAACATTTCGGCAGAGTCTTCGATAAAGGGATGTGGCTTCTCGTATAAGGACTTTTGTTTGATTTGCAGACTCTTTTACTGTTGATCTTGAAATGACTTTAAGAATAATAAAAAGTAATGTTTGCTTATATGTCGTTTATTAACAGAACAAATGGGTAATCAAACATAACAATTGTAAACATGGGTTCAATATCATCTTCAACATAAGGTACAATGAAGTCCGTCCTTAATAAATGTCTTTAAAAGTGAACCCGACTCCTTGGACAGACTTTGCAGAGAAAGAGTCGATCTTGTCATTTTTTTCACTCGAGATCTGAAGACTTTCCTGGTGATGCTGCTTCTTTCAAAGTTCCTAGCCGGAGAAACGTTCTCTGACAGCGATGTCATGGAGGAGTTAAGGACAAGCTGTGCCTTCAGTTTCAGCTGACGCCACTTACAGTGAAATTCGGCATCTTTGCGTCTTATGGAGCTGACTCGCTTTTTTATCTGCACCAGTCGAGTTTGTAACAACTTTCTACGAAGAGTGAGGGTTGCTTTTTTCGGTGTAGTGTTACTAGAGTCTTGGAGAAGTTCTCGAGCTTTCATCCTAAGTATTCTGCTTTTTTCTGCAAGTTCTTCGTCTTTCTTATGGAGAGGGCTACGGCGTTTGTTGATCATAAGGAGACGTTTTTGAAGGGCCTTTGTGCGAACTGACGTTGAGGTGTGTGCAAGGTTGCTAGAAATGTTCTTCTGACAGCCTTGACACTCATGGCTAGTCACCGAGTGATCCTCTAACCTCCGGGCAACCTTTGGTCTTGGTGTAGTCAAGCCTTGGCAAATGAAACTGCTAGTATCCATTGTGATCGATCTATATCTTGGAGTAGATGGCCAGAGTTGAGTGAGAGATGTATTGGTGAACACAGCTCACCTCTTATATTGTTTTTCTTGTCGTCGTGGTGCTAATAAGACTTCAAAGAGGCGCTATTTAGAGTAAGATGCAGTTTTTCAATTCTAGAAAGTGGTTATCTTATCATTCAATGGTATCAATCAACAGCATACTAATTAATAATCCAGCAGAATGGTTGTTTTTTTCAATCAATCACACTTCAAAGATTTCAGCAATCAAGTGTCACAACAAGTATTTCATTCAGTTAGGTCAATTACGGCTAAATCGCACTTGCAAGCAAGGCCCATTTGACTTACGCTAATTGTTAGTACTTTGTCTCATAAGTTGTTACCGTATAGTTTTCAGTTTGAAATAGTTTCTACATGTAACCAGTCAGAGAGATTCATGTAATCCCCTCTCTTCAGGCAATCTTGTAATCGGTGAATCGTTTGTATTTCGAAATTGATTTGAACACAATTTCCCTTCCATTAACAACAATGGTGTTGCTTTTCTTTAAAACTTGTTTCTTGTATGCATTTGATTTTCAAAATGTCTTCAAAGATTAAAGAATGAAGATCTTTTGGTGCTTAGGTTTCAAACCATATTATTGAGATTTTTGGACACTTTGGTTCATATCTTTTCAATTTTTATCTGTTTCATAAATTGTGGTTTGTGTCCATAGACAATGAATGATATTATTTATTTGACACTCTTTCACTTCGAAATTAACAAATACTGTAACACTTGGAATGAATAGACAAAATGAATAAAATTACTTGTAAAGATTTCAATTCAAGGTGTAATTTTAAGTCACATGTTTTAGTAACACGTACGTTTGATAAATGATGTAAAATTATTCGATGTGTGGCCTGCGTTTGTCTGTAGGAACTGTTGAGTTATTTGTTTTGCAGAAAGCACACATGGATCTTACAGTTTAAAGACATGTCTTCTTGGTGTAGTCGTTAACCAGGAAATACAAACACAAATAGCAAGATTGTATTCACCAGATTTATTTATAAATTTGATTCAGCTTTCACATATCAAAGAATTTTGAAACAGTCACATCAAAACATGCAACGAAATAGCACATAATCATGTTAGTGAAAAACAATGCCATGATATTGTCACATTATTCGTTATATTCATTGCCATGTTGAAGACAATTCTTATGCTCATGTGTCGGTGAAAAGTAGTCTGAGGAAACTGTTTCTCTCTGGATCATGACCAATATTTTATGATGGTAATGTTTTCAGCATTAAAGTCATTCGAACGTGTAAAGAAATATCACAACATTCTTTATGAGAGTCACAATGTAAATTCGTAGCCATGTTGGAGACACATCTTTAGTTCGTGTGCGGATGATATGGAGACTTTGTCTGAGGACACTGTCTCCTGTTTGGGTGTCGCTGTTACTGTGGTAGGTTTAACAGCGATGAAGAAGTTGACGTTAACATGCTCCTGAAGACATCGTGAAACTTTTTTTGTTGCTCGTTTTTCCGATCTAGTGGTATTGAACGTATCCATCTGGAAGTCAGGAGTGTAAACAGACTTTTTCGGAAAGGGCTATGGCTAGTGCGGCAACTGGAAGGACTCTGCATTTAGGCCTTTTTATATCCTGTTCTAATTGATGAGAAGAAGGATTTATCTTGAGAACTCTTTTGACAATGCAGATAAAAGAGAACTTGTCATCACACTACAGTGAGACTGTGTTCCTTGTCGTTAACATTTGTTTGTAGTCATAGGACAGTTCTTTTATTATATAAACATGCAAGGACTAAACACTTTTTGCTTGAAGTAACTTAGACAACTACATAGCAAACATGAATACAAAAATGGAAGGATCGCAGATACGATGTACCTGTATGAACATGTTTATGCCCTCATATTTTGGTAATAACCAAGGCATAGGCACCACGTCAGCGACAACACCAAAAGGTGGAAGCAGACGTTAAAACCGAATCCAACAACAACAACCAGTTCTAAAAAACATTTCGGCACAATCTTCGATAAAGGGATGTGGCTTCTCGTATAAGGACTTTTGTTTGATTTGCAGACTCTTTTACTGTTGATCTTGAAATGACTTTAAGAATAATAAAAAGTAATGTTTGCTTATATGTCGTTTATTAACAGAACAAATGGGTAATCAAACATAACAATTGTAAACATGGGTTCATTATCATCTTCAACATAAGGTACAATGAAGTCCGTCCTTAATAAATGTCTTTAAAAGTAAACCCGACTCCTTGGACAGACTTTGCAGAGAAAGAGTCGATCTTGTCATTTTTTTCACTCGAGATCTGAAGACTTTCCTGGTGATGCTGCTTCTTTCAAAGTTCCTAGCCGGAGAAACGTTCTCTGACAGCGATGTCATGGAGGAGTTAAGGACAAGCTGTGCCTTCAGTTTCAGCTGACGCCACTTACAGTGAAATTCGGCATCTTTGCGTCTTATGGAGCTGACTCGCTTTTTTATCTGCACCAGTCGAGTTTGTAACAACTTTCTACGAAGAGTGAGGGTTGCTTTTTTCGGTGTAGTGTTACTAGGGTCTTGGAGAAGTTCTCGAGCTTTCATCCTAAGTATTCTGCTTTTTTCTGCAAGTTCTTCGTCTTTCTTATGGAGAGGGCTACGGCGTTTGTTGATCATAAGGAGACGTTTTTGAAGGGCCTTTGTGCGAACTGACGTTGAGGTGTGTGCAAGGTTGCTAGAAATGTTCTTCTGACAGCCTTGACACTCAAGGCTAGTCACCGAGTGATCCTCTAACCTCCGGGCAACCTTTGGTCTTGGTGTAGTCAAGCCATGGCAAATGAAACTGCTAGTATCCATTGTGATCGATCTATATCTTGGAGTAGATGGCCAGAGTTGAGTGAGAGATGTATTGGTGAACACAGCTCACCTCTTATATACTAGCTAGATTGTTTTTCTTGTCGTCGTGGTGCTAATAAGACTTCACAGAGGCGCTATTTAGAGTAAGATGCAGTTTTTCAATTCTAGAAAGTGGTTATCTTATCATTCAATGGTATCAGTCAACAGCATACTAATTAATAATCCAGCAGAATGGTTGGTTTTTTTCAATCAATCACACTTCAAAGATTTCAGCAATCAAGTGTCACAACAAGTATTTCATTCAGTTAGGTCAATTACGGCTAATTCGCACTTGCAAGCAAGGCCCATTTGACTTACGCTAATTGTTAGTACTTTGTCTCATAAGTTGTTACCGTATAGTTTTCAGTTTGAAATAGTTTCTACATGTAACCAGTCAGAGAGATTCATGTAATCCCCTCTCTTCAGGCAATCTTGTAATCGGTGAATCGTTTGTATTTCGAAATTGCTTTGAACACAATTTCCCTTCCATTAACAACAATGGTGTTGCTTTTCTTTAAAACTTGTTTCTTGTATGCATTTGATTTTCAAAATGTCTTCAAAGATTAAAGAATGAAGATCTTTTGGTGCTTAGGTTTCAAACCATATTATTGAGATTTTTGGACACTTTGGTTCATATCTTTTCAATTTTTATCTGTTTCATAAATTGTGGTTTGTGTCCATAGACAATGAATGATATTATTTATTTGACACTCTTTCCCTTCGAAATTAACAAATACTGTAACACTTGGAATGAATTGACAAAATGAATAAAATTACTTGTAAAGATTTCAATTCAAGGTGTAATTTTAAGTCACATGTTTTAGTAACACGTACGTTTGATAAATGATGTAAAATTATTCGATGTGTGGCCTGCGTTTGTCTGTAGGAACTGTTGAGTTATTTGTTTTGCAGAAAGCACACATGGATCTTACAGTTTGAAGACATGTCTTCTTGGTGTAGTCGTTAACCAGGAAATACAAACACAAATAGCAAGATTGTATTCACCAGATTTATTTATAAATTTGATTCAGCTTTCACATATCAAAGAATTTTGAAACAGTCACATCAAAACATGCAACGAAATAGCACATAATCATGTTAGTGAAAAACAATGCCATGATATTGTCACATTATTCGTTATATTCATTGCCATGTTGAAGACAATTCTTATGCTCATGTGTCGGTGAAAAGTTGTTTATGTCTCAGGAAACTGTTTCTCTCTGGATCATGACCAATATTTTATGATGGTAATGTTTTCAGCATGAAAGTCATTCGAACGTGTAAAGAAATATCACAACATTCTTTATGAGAGTCACAATGTAAATTCGTAGCCATGTTGGAGACACATCTTTAGTTCGTGTGCGGATGATATGGAGACTTTGTCTGAGGACACTGTCTCCTGTTTGGGTGTCGCTGTTACTGTGGTAGGTTTAACAGTGATGAAGAGGTTGACGTTAACATGCTCCTGAAGACATCGTGAAACCTTTTTTGTTGCTCGTTTTTCCGATCTAGTGGTATTGAACGTATCCATCTGGAAGTCAGGAGTGTAAACAGACTTTTTCGGAAAGGGCTATGGCTAGTGCGGCAACTGGAAGGACTCTGCATTTTGGCCTTTTTATATCCTGTTCTAATTGATGAGAAGAAGGCTTTATCTTGAGAACTCTTTTGACAATGCAGATAAAAGAGAATTTGTCATCACACTACAGTGAGACTGTGTTCCTTGTCGTTAACATTTGTTTGTAGTCATAGGACAGTTCTTTTATTATATAAACATGCAAAAACTAAACACTTTTTGCTTGAAGTAACTTAGACAACTACATAGCAAACATGAATACAAAAATGGAAGGATCGCAGATAAGATGTACCTGTATGAACATGTTTATGCCCTCATATTTTGGTAATAACCAAAGCATGGGCACCACGTCAGCGACAACACCAAAAGGTGGAAGCAGACGTTAAAACCGAATCCAACAACAACAACCAGTTCTAAAAAACATTTCGGCACAGTCTTCGATAAAGGGATGTGGCTTCTCGTATAAGGAATTTTGTTTGATTTGCAGACTCTTTTACTGTTGATCTTGAAATGACTTTAAGAATAATAAAAAGTAATGTTTGCATATATGTCGTTTATTAACAGAACAAATGGCTAATCAAACATAACAATTGTAAACATGGGTTCATTATCATCTTCAACATAAGGTACAATGAAGTCCGTCCTTAATAAATGTCTTTAAAGGTGAACCCGACTCCTTGGACAGACTTTGCAGAGAAAGAGTCGATCTTGTCATTTTTTTCACTCGAGATCTGAAGACTTTCCTGGTGATGCTGCTTCTTTCAAAGTTCCTAGCCGGAGAAACGTTCTCTGACAGCGATGTCATGGAGGAGTTAAGGACAAGCTGTGCCTTCAGTTTCAGCTGACGCCCCTTACAGTGAAATTCGGCATCTTTGCGTCTTATGGAGCTGACTCGCTTTTTTATCTGCACCAGTCGAGTTTGTAACAACTTTCTACGAAGAGTGAGGGTTGCTTTTTTCGGTGTAGTGTTACTAGGGTCTTGGAGAAGTTCTCGAGCTTTCATCCTAAGTATTCTGCTTTTTTCTGCAAGTTCTTCGTCTTTCTTATGGAGAGGGCTACGGCGTTTGTTGATCATAAGGAGACGTTTTTGAAGGGCCTTTGTGCGAACTGACGTTGAGGTGTGTGCAAGATTGCTAGAAATGTTCTTCTGACAGCCTTGACACTCAAGGCTAGTCACCGAGTGATCCTCTAACCACCGGGCAACCTTTGGTCTTGGTGTAGTCAAGCCATGGCAAATGAAACTGCTAGTATCCATTGTGATCGATCTATATCTTGGAGTAGATGGCCAGAGTTGAGTGAGAGATGTATTGGTGAACACAGCTCACCTCTTATATACTAGCTAGATTGTTTTTCTTGTCGTCGTGGTGCTAATAAGACTTCAAAGAGGCGCTATTTAGAGTAAGATGCAGTTTTTCAATTCTAGAAAGTGGTTATCTTATCATTCAATGGTATCAGTCAACAGCATACTAATTAATAATCCAGCAGAATGGTTGTTTTTTTTCAATCAATCACACTTCAAAGATTTCAGCAATCAAGTGTCACAACAAGTATTTCATTCAGTTAGGTCAATTACGGCTAATTCGCACTTGCAAGCAAGGCCCATTTGACTTACGCTAATTGTTAGTACTTTGTCTCATAAGTTGTTACCGTATAGTTTTCAGTTTGAAATAGTTTCTACATGTAACCAGTCAGAGAGATTCATGTAATCCCCTCTCTTCAGGCAATCTTGTAATCGGTGAATCGTTTGTATTTCGAAATTGCTTTGAACACAATTTCCCTTCCATTAACAACAATGGTGTTGCTTTTCTTTAAAACTTGTTTCTTGTATGCATTTGATTTTCAAAATGTCTTCAAAGATTAAAGAATGAAGATCTTTTGGTGCTTAGGTTTCAAACCATATTATTGAGGTTTTTGGACACTTTGGTTCATATCTTTTCAATTTTTATCTGTTTCATAAATTGTGGTTTGTGTCCATAGACAATGAATGATATTATTTATTTGACACTCTTTCACTTCGAAATTAACAAATACTGTAACACTTGAAATGAATAGACAAAATGAATAAAATTACTTGTAAAGATTTCAATTCAAGGTGTAATTTTAAGTCACATGTTTTAGTAACACGTACGTTTGATAAATGATGTAAAATTATTCGATGTGTGGCCTGCGTTTGTCTGTAGGAACTGTTGAGTTATTTGTTTTGCAGAAAGCACACATGGATCTTACAGTTTGAAGACATGTCTTCTTGGTGTAGTCGTTAACCAGGAAATACAAACACAAATAGCAAGATTGTATTCACCAGATTTATTTATAAATTTGATTCAGCTTTCACATATCAAAGAATTTTGAAACAGTCACATCAAAACATGCAACGAAATAGCACATAATCATGTTAGTGAAAAACAATGCCATGATATTGTCACATTATTCGTTATATTTATTGCCATGTTGAAGACAATTCTTATGCTCATGTGTCGGTGAAAAGTTGTTTATGTCTCAGGAAACTGTTTCTCTCTGGATCATGACCAATATTTTATGATGGTAATGTTTTCAGCATTAAAGTCATTCGAACGTGTAAAGAAATATCACAACATTCTTTATGAGAGTCACAATGTAAATTCGTAGCCATGTTGGAGACACATCTTTAGTTCGTGTGCGGATGATATGGAGACTTTGTCTGAGGACACTGTCTCCTGTTTGGGTGTCGCTGTTACTGTGGTAGGTTTAACAGCGATGAAGAAGTTGACGTTAACATGCTCCTGAAGCCATCGTGAAACCTTTTTTGTTGCTCGTTTTTCCGATCTAGTGGTATTGAACGTATCCATCTGGAAGTCAGGAGTGTAAACAGACGTTTTCGGAAAGGGCTATGGCTAGTGCGGCAACTGGAAGGACTCTGCATTTTGGCCTTTTTATATCCTGTTCTAATTGATGAGAAGAAGGCTTTATCTTGAGAACTCTTTTGACAATGCAGATAAAAGAGAATTTGTCATCACACTACAGTGAGACTGTGTTCCTTGTCGTTAACATTTGTTTGTAGTCATAGGACAGTTCTTTTATTATATAAACATGCAAAAACTAAACACTTTTTGCTTGAAGTAACTTAGACAACTACATAGCAAACATGAATACAAAAATGGAAGGATCGCAGATAAGATGTACCTGTATGAACATGTTTATGCCCTCATATTTTGGTAATAACCAAAGCATGGGCACCACGTCAGCGACAACACCAAAAGGTGGAAGCAGACGTTAAAACCGAATCCAACAACAACAACCAGTTCTAAAAAACATTTCGGCACAGTCTTCGATAAAGGGATGTGGCTTCTCGTATAAGGAATTTTGTTTGATTTGCAGACTCTTTTACTGTTGATCTTGAAATGACTTTAAGAATAATAAAAAGTAATGTTTGCATATATGTCGTTTATTAACAGAACAAATGGCTAATCAAACATAACAATTGTAAACATGGGTTCATTATCATCTTCAACATAAGGTACAATGAAGTCCGTCCTTAATAAATGTCTTTAAAGGTGAACCCGACTCCTTGGACAGACTTTGCAGAGAAAGAGTCGATCTTGTCATTTTTTTCACTCGAGATCTGAAGACTTTCCTGGTGATGCTGCTTCTTTCAAAGTTCCTAGCCGGAGAAACGTTCTCTGACAGCGATGTCATGGAGGAGTTAAGGACAAGCTGTGCCTTCAGTTTCAGCTGACGCCCCTTACAGTGAAATTCGGCATCTTTGCGTCTTATGGAGCTGACTCGCTTTTTTATCTGCACCAGTCGAGTTTGTAACAACTTTCTACGAAGAGTGAGGGTTGCTTTTTTCGGTGTAGTGTTACTAGGGTCTTGGAGAAGTTCTCGAGCTTTCATCCTAAGTATTCTGCTTTTTTCTGCAAGTTCTTCGTCTTTCTTATGGAGAGGGCTACGGCGTTTGTTGATCATAAGGAGACGTTTTTGAAGGGCCTTTGTGCGAACTGACGTTGAGGTGTGTGCAAGATTGCTAGAAATGTTCTTCTGACAGCCTTGACACTCAAGGCTAGTCACCGAGTGATCCTCTAACCACCGGGCAACCTTTGGTCTTGGTGTAGTCAAGCCATGGCAAATGAAACTGCTAGTATCCATTGTGATCGATCTATATCTTGGAGTAGATGGCCAGAGTTGAGTGAGAGATGTATTGGTGAACACAGCTCACCTCTTATATACTAGCTAGATTGTTTTTCTTGTCGTCGTGGTGCTAATAAGACTTCAAAGAGGCGCTATTTAGAGTAAGATGCAGTTTTTCAATTCTAGAAAGTGGTTATCTTATCATTCAATGGTATCAGTCAACAGCATACTAATTAATAATCCAGCAGAATGGTTGTTTTTTTTCAATCAATCACACTTCAAAGATTTCAGCAATCAAGTGTCACAACAAGTATTTCATTCAGTTAGGTCAATTACGGCTAATTCGCACTTGCAAGCAAGGCCCATTTGACTTACGCTAATTGTTAGTACTTTGTCTCATAAGTTGTTACCGTATAGTTTTCAGTTTGAAATAGTTTCTACATGTAACCAGTCAGAGAGATTCATGTAATCCCCTCTCTTCAGGCAATCTTGTAATCGGTGAATCGTTTGTATTTCGAAATTGCTTTGAACACAATTTCCCTTCCATTAACAACAATGGTGTTGCTTTTCTTTAAAACTTGTTTCTTGTATGCATTTGATTTTCAAAATGTCTTCAAAGATTAAAGAATGAAGATCTTTTGGTGCTTAGGTTTCAAACCATATTATTGAGGTTTTTGGACACTTTGGTTCATATCTTTTCAATTTTTATCTGTTTCATAAATTGTGGTTTGTGTCCATAGACAATGAATGATATTATTTATTTGACACTCTTTCACTTCGAAATTAACAAATACTGTAACACTTGAAATGAATAGACAAAATGAATAAAATTACTTGTAAAGATTTCAATTCAAGGTGTAATTTTAAGTCACATGTTTTAGTAACACGTACGTTTGATAAATGATGTAAAATTATTCGATGTGTGGCCTGCGTTTGTCTGTAGGAACTGTTGAGTTATTTGTTTTGCAGAAAGCACACATGGATCTTACAGTTTGAAGACATGTCTTCTTGGTGTAGTCGTTAACCAGGAAATACAAACACAAATAGCAAGATTGTATTCACCAGATTTATTTATAAATTTGATTCAGCTTTCACATATCAAAGAATTTTGAAACAGTCACATCAAAACATGCAACGAAATAGCACATAATCATGTTAGTGAAAAACAATGCCATGATATTGTCACATTATTCGTTATATTCATTGCCATGTTGAAGACAATTCTTATGCTCATGTGTCGGTGAAAAGTTGTTTATGTCTCAGGAAACTGTTTCTCTCTGAATCATGACCAATATTTTATGATGGTAATGTTTTCAGCATTAAAGTCATTCGAACGTGTAAAGAAATATCACAACATTCTTTATGAGAGTCACAATGTAAATTCGTAGCCATGTTGGAGACACATCTTTAGTTCGTGTGCGCATGATATGGAGACTTTGTCTGAGGACACTGTCTCCTGTTTGGGTGTCGCTGTTACTGTGGTAGGTTTAACAGCGATGAAGAAGTTGACGTTAACATGCTCCTGAAGCATTCGTGAAGCTTTTTCTGTTGCTCGTTTTTTCGATCTAGTGGTATTGAACGTATCCATCTGGAAGTCAGGAGTGTAAACAGACGTTTTCGGAAAGGGCTATGGCTAGTGCGGCAACTGGAAGGACTCTGCATTTTGGCCTTTTTATATCCTGTTCTAATTGATGAGAAGAAGGATTTATCTTGAGAACTCTTTTGACAATGCAGATGAAAGAGAACTTGTCATCACACTACAGTGAGACTGTGTTCCTTGTCGTTAACATTTGTTTATAGTCATAGGACAGTTCTTTTATTATATAAACATGCAAAAACTAAACACTTTTTGCTTGAAGTAACTTAGACAACTACATAGCAAACATGAATACAAAAATGGAAGGATCGCAGATAAGATGTACCTGTATGAACATGTTTATGCCCTCATATTTTGGTAATAACCAAAGCATGGGCACCACGTCAGCGACAACACCAAAAGGTGGAAGCAGACGTTAAAACCGAATCCAACAACAACAACCAGTTCTAAAAAACATTTCGGCACAGTCTTCGATAAAGGGATGTGGCTTCTCGTATAAGGAATTTTGTTTGATTTGCAGACTCTTTTACTGTTGATCTTGAAATGACTTTAAGAATAATAAAAAGTAATGTTTGCGTATATGTCGTTTATTAACAGAACAAATGGGTAATCAAACATAACAATTGTAAACATGGGTTCATTATCATCTTCAACATAAGGTACAATGAAGTCCGTCCTTAATAAATGTCTTTAAAGGTGAACCCGACTCCTTGGACAGACTTTGCAGAGAAAGAGTCGATCTTGTCATTTTTTTCACTCGAGATCTGAAGACTTTCCTGGTGATGCTGCTTCTTTCAAAGTTCCTAGCCGGAGAAACGTTCTCTGACAGCGATGTCATGGAGGAGTTAAGGACAAGCTGTGCCTTCAGTTTCAGCTGACGCCCCTTACAGTGAAATTCGGCATCTTTGCGTCTTATGGAGCTGACTCGCTTTTTTATCTGCACCAGTCGAGTTTGTAACAACTTTCTACGAAGAGTGAAGGTTGCTTTTTTCGGTGTAGTGTTACTAGGGTCTTGGAGAAGTTCTCGAGCTTTCATCCTAAGTATTCTGCTTTTTTCTGCAAGTTCTTCGTCTTTCTTATGGAGAGGGCTACGGCGTTTGTTGATCATAAGGAGACGTTTTTGAAGGGCCTTTTTGCGAACTGACGTTGAGGTGTGTGCAAGGTTGCTAGAAATGTTCTTCTGACAGCCTTGACACTCATGGCTAGTCACCGAGTGATCCTCTAACCACCGGGCAACCTTTGGTCTTGGTGTAGTCAAGCCATGGCAAATGAAACTGCTAGTATCCATTGTGATCGATCTATATCTTGGAGTAGATGGCCAGAGTTGAGTGAGAGATGTATTGGTGAACACAGCTCACCTCTTATATACTAGCTAAATTGTTTTTCTTGTCGTCGTGGTGCTAATAAGACTTCAAAGAGGCGCTATTTAGAGTAAGATGCAGTTTTTCAATTCTAGAAAGTGGTTATCTTATCATTCAATGGTATCAGTCAACAGCATACTAATTAATAATCCAGCAGAATGGTTGTTTTTTTTCAATCAATCACACTTCAAAGATTTCAGCAATCAAGTGTCACAACAAGTATTTCATTCAGTTAGGTCAATTACGGCTAATTCGCACTTGCAAGCAAGGCCCATTTGACTTACGCTAATTGTTAGTACTTTGTCTCATAAGTTGTTACCGTATAGTTTTCAGTTTGAAATAGTTTCTACATGTAACCAGTCAGAGAGATTCATGTAATCCCCTCTCTTCAGGCAATCTTGTAATCGGTGAATCGTTTGTATTTCGAAATTGCTTTGAACACAATTTCCCTTCCATTAACAACAATGGTGTTGCTTTTCTTTAAAACTTGTTTCTTGTATGCATTTGATTTTCAAAATGTCTTCAAAGATTAAAGAATGAAGATCTTTTGGTGCTTAGGTTTCAAACCATATTATTGAGGTTTTTGGACACTTTGGTTCATATCTTTTCAATTTTTATCTGTTTCATAAATTGTGGTTTGTGTCCATAGACAATGAATGATATTATTTATTTGACACTCTTTCACTTCGAAATTAACAAATACTGTAACACTTGAAATGAATAGACAAAATGAATAAAATTACTTGTAAAGATTTCAATTCAAGGTGTAATTTTAAGTCACATGTTTTAGTAACACGTACGTTTGATAAATGATGTAAAATTATTCGATGTGTGGCCTGCGTTTGTCTGTAGGAACTGTTGAGTTATTTGTTTTGCAGAAAGCACACATGGATCTTACAGTTTGAAGACATGTCTTCTTGGTGTAGTCGTTAACCAGGAAATACAAACACAAATAGCAAGATTGTATTCACCAGATTTATTTATAAATTTGATTCAGCTTTCACATATCAAAGAATTTTGAAACAGTCACATCAAAACATGCAACGAAATAGCACATAATCATGTTAGTGAAAAACAATGCCATGATATTGTCACATTATTCGTTATATTCATTGCCATGTTGAAGACAATTCTTATGCTCATGTGTCGGTGAAAAGTTGTTTATGTCTCAGGAAACTGTTTCTCTCTGAATCATGACCAATATTTTATGATGGTAATGTTTTCAGCATTAAAGTCATTCGAACGTGTAAAGAAATATCACAACATTCTTTATGAGAGTCACAATGTAAATTCGTAGCCATGTTGGAGACACATCTTTAGTTCGTGTGCGCATGATATGGAGACTTTGTCTGAGGACACTGTCTCCTGTTTGGGTGTCGCTGTTACTGTGGTAGGTTTAACAGCGATGAAGAAGTTGACGTTAACATGCTCCTGAAGCATTCGTGAAGCTTTTTCTGTTGCTCGTTTTTTCGATCTAGTGGTATTGAACGTATCCATCTGGAAGTCAGGAGTGTAAACAGACGTTTTCGGAAAGGGCTATGGCTAGTGCGGCAACTGGAAGGACTCTGCATTTTGGCCTTTTTATATCCTGTTCTAATTGATGAGAAGAAGGATTTATCTTGAGAACTCTTTTGACAATGCAGATGAAAGAGAACTTGTCATCACCCTACAGTGAGACTGTGTTCCTTGTCGTTAACATTTGTTTATAGTCATAGGACAGTTCTTTTATTATATAAACATGCAAAAACTAAACACTTTTTGCTTGAAGTAACTTAGACAACTACATAGCAAACATGAATACAAAAATGGAAGGATCGCAGATAAGATGTACCTGTATGAACATGTTTATGCCCTCATATTTTGGTAATAACCAAAGCATGGGCACCACGTCAGCGACAACACCAAAAGGTGGAAGCAGACGTTAAAACCGAATCCAACAACAACAACCAGTTCTAAAAAACATTTCGGCACAGTCTTCGATAAAGGGATGTGGCTTCTCGTATAAGGAATTTTGTTTGATTTGCAGACTCTTTTACTGTTGATCTTGAAATGACTTTAAGAATAATAAAAAGTAATGTTTGCGTATATGTCGTTTATTAACAGAACAAATGGGTAATCAAACATAACAATTGTAAACATGGGTTCATTATCATCTTCAACATAAGGTACAATGAAGTCCGTCCTTAATAAATGTCTTTAAAGGTGAACCCGACTCCTTGGACAGACTTTGCAGAGAAAGAGTCGATCTTGTCATTTTTTTCACTCGAGATCTGAAGACTTTCCTGGTGATGCTGCTTCTTTCAAAGTTCCTAGCCGGAGAAACGTTCTCTGACAGCGATGTCATGGAGGAGTTAAGGACAAGCTGTGCCTTCAGTTTCAGCTGACGCCCCTTACAGTGAAATTCGGCATCTTTGCGTCTTATGGAGCTGACTCGCTTTTTTATCTGCACCAGTCGAGTTTGTAACAACTTTCTACGAAGAGTGAAGGTTGCTTTTTTCGGTGTAGTGTTACTAGGGTCTTGGAGAAGTTCTCGAGCTTTCATCCTAAGTATTCTGCTTTTTTCTGCAAGTTCTTCGTCTTTCTTATGGAGAGGGCTACGGCGTTTGTTGATCATAAGGAGACGTTTTTGAAGGGCCTTTTTGCGAACTGACGTTGAGGTGTGTGCAAGGTTGCTAGAAATGTTCTTCTGACAGCCTTGACACTCATGGCTAGTCACCGAGTGATCCTCTAACCACCGGGCAACCTTTGGTCTTGGTGTAGTCAAGCCATGGCAAATGAAACTGCTAGTATCCATTGTGATCGATCTATATCTTGGAGTAGATGGCCAGAGTTGAGTGAGAGATGTATTGGTGAACACAGCTCACCTCTTATATACTAGCTAAATTGTTTTTCTTGTCGTCGTGGTGCTAATAAGACTTCAAAGAGGCGCTATTTAGAGTAAGATGCAGTTTTTCAATTCTAGAAAGTGGTTATCTTATCATTCAATGGTATCAATCAACAGCATACTAATTAATAATCCAGCAGAATGGTTGTTTTTTTCAATCAATCACACTTCAAAGATTTCAGCAATCAAGTGTCACAACAAGTATTTCATTCAGTTAGGTCAATTACGGCTAATTCGCACTTGCAAGCAAGGCCCATTTGACTTACGCTAATTGTTAGTACTTTGTCTCATAAGTTGTTACCGTATAGTTTTCAGTTTGAAATAGTTTCTACATGTAACCAGTCAGAGAGATTCATGTAATCCCCTCTCTTCAGGCAATCTTGTAATCGGTGAATCGTTTGTATTTCGAAATTGCTTTGAACACAATTTCCCTTCCATTAACAACAATGGTGTTGCTTTTCTTTAAAACTTGTTTCTTGTATGCATTTGATTTTCAAAATGTCTTCAAAGATTAAAGAATGAAGATCTTTTGGTGCTTAGGTTTCAAACCACAATATTGAGATTTTTGGACACTTTGGTTCATATCTTTTCAATTTTTATCTGTTTCATAAATTGTGGTTTGTGTCCATAGACAATGAATGATATTATTTATTTGACACTCTTTCACTTCGAAATTAACAAATACTGTAACACTTGGAATGAATAGACAAAATGAATAAAATTACTTGTAAAGATTTCAATTCAAGGTGTAATTTTAAGTCACATGTTTTAGTAACACGTACGTTTGATAAATGATGTAAAATTATTCGATGTGTGGCCTGCGTTTGTCTGTAGGAACTGTTGAGTTATTTGTTTTGCAGAAAGCACACATGGATCTTACAGTTTGAAGACATGTCTTCTTGGTGTAGTCGTTAACCAGGAAATACAAACACAAATAGCAAGATTGTATTCACCAGATTTATTTATAAATTTGATTCAGCTTTCACATATCAAAGAATTTTGAAACAGTCACATCAAAACATGCAACGAAATAGCACATAATCATGTTAGTGAAAAACAATGCCATGATATTGTCACATTATTCGTTATATTTATTGCCATGTTGAAGACAATTCTTATGCTCATGTGTCGGTGAAAAGTTGTTTATGTCTCAGGAAACTGTTTCTCTCTGGATCATGACCAATATTTTATGATGGTAATGTTTTCAGCATTAAAGTCATTCGAACGTGTAAAGAAATATCACAACATTCTTTATGAGAGTCACAATGTAAATTCGTAGCCATGTTGGAGACACATCTTTAGTTCGTGTGCGGATGATATGGAGACTTTGTCTGAGGACACTGTCTCCTGTTTGGGTGTCGCTGTTACTGTGGTAGGTTTAACAGCGATGAAGAAGTTGACGTTAACATGCTCCTGAAGCCATCGTGAAACCTTTTTTGTTGCTCGTTTTTCCGATCTAGTGGTATTGAACGTATCCATCTGGAAGTCAGGAGTGTAAACAGACGTTTTCGGAAAGGGCTATGGCTAGTGCGGCAACTGGAAGGACTCTGCATTTTGGCCTTTTTATATCCTGTTCTAATTGATGAGAAGAAGGATTTATCTTGAGAACTCTTTTGACAATGCAGATGAAAGAGAACTTGTCATCACCCTACAGTGAGACTGTGTTCCTTGTCGTTAACATTTGTTTATAGTCATAGGACAGTTCTTTTATTATATAAACATGCAAAAACTAAACACTTTTTGCTTGAAGTAACTTAGACAACTACATAGCAAACATGAATACAAAAATGGAAGGATCGCAGATAAGATGTACCTGTATGAACATGTTTATGCCCTCATATTTTGGTAATAACCAAGGCATGGGCACCACGTCAGCGACAACACCAAAAGGTGGAAGCAGACGTTAAAACCGAATCCAACAACAACAACCAGTTCTAAAAAACATTTCGGCACAGTCTTCGATAAAGGGATGTGGCTTCTCGTATAAGGAATTTTGTTTGATTTGCAGACTCTTTTACTGTTGATCTTGAAATGACTTTAAGAATAATAAAAAGTAATGTTTGCGTATATGTCGTTTATTAACAGAACAAATGGGTAATCAAACATAACAATTGTAAACATGGGTTCATTATCATCTTCAACATAAGGTACAATGAAGTCCGTCCTTAATAAATGTCTTTAAAGGTGAACCCGACTCCTTGGACAGACTTTGCAGAGAAAGAGTCGATCTTGTCATTTTTTTCACTCGAGATCTGAAGACTTTCCTGGTGATGCTGCTTCTTTCAAAGTTCCTAGCCGGAGAAACGTTCTCTGACAGCGATGTCATGGAGGAGTTAAGGACAAGCTGTGCCTTCAGTTTCAGCTGACGCCCCTTACAGTGAAATTCGGCATCTTTGCGTCTTATGGAGCTGACTCGCTTTTTTATCTGCACCAGTCGAGTTTGTAACAACTTTCTACGAAGAGTGAAGGTTGCTTTTTTCGGTGTAGTGTTACTAGGGTCTTGGAGAAGTTCTCGAGCTTTCATCCTAAGTATTCTGCTTTTTTCTGCAAGTTCTTCGTCTTTCTTATGGAGAGGGCTACGGCGTTTGTTGATCATAAGGAGACGTTTTTGAAGGGCCTTTGTGCGAACTGACGTTGAGGTGTGTGCAAGGTTGCTAGAAATGTTCTTCTGACAGCCTTGACACTCATGGCTAGTCACCGAGTGATCCTCTAACCACCGGGCAACCTTTGGTCTTGGTGTAGTCAAGCCATGGCAAATGAAACTGCTAGTATCCATTGTGATCGATCTATATCTTGGAGTAGATGGCCAGAGTTGAGTGAGAGATGTATTGGTGAACACAGCTCACCTCTTATATACTAGCTAAATTGTTTTTCTTGTCGTCGTGGTGCTAATAAGACTTCAAAGAGGCGCTATTTAGAGTAAGATGCAGTTTTTCAATTCTAGAAAGTGGTTATCTTATCATTCAATGGTATCAATCAACAGCATACTAATTAATAATCCAGCAGAATGGTTGTTTTTTTCAATCAATCACACTTCAAAGATTTCAGCAATCAAGTGTCACAACAAGTATTTCATTCAGTTAGGTCAATTACGGCTAAATCGCACTTGCAAGCAAGGCCCATTTGACTTACGCTAATTGTTAGTACTTTGTCTCATAAGTTGTTACCGTATAGTTTTCAGTTTGAAATAGTTTCTACATGTAACCAGTCAGAGAGATTCATGTAATCCCCTCTCTTCAGGCAATCTTGTAATCGGTGAATCGTTTGTATTTCGAAATTGCTTTGAACACAATTTCCCTTCCATTAACAACAATGGTGTTGCTTTTCTTTAAAACTTGTTTCTTGTGTGCATTTGATTTTCAAAATGTCTTCAAAGATTAAAGAATGAAGATCTTTTGGTGGTTAGGTTTCAAACCACATTATTGAGATTTTTGGACACTTTGGTTCATATCTTTTCAATTTTTATCTGTTTCATAAATTGTGGTTTGTGTCCATAGACAATGAATGATATTATTTATTTGACACTCTTTCACTTCGAAATTAACAAATACTGTAACACTTGGAATGAATAGACAAAATGAATAAAATTACTTGTAAAGATTTCAATTCAAGGTGTAATTTTAAGTCACATGTTTTAGTAACACGTACGTTTGATAAATGATGTAAAATTATTCGATGTGTGGCCTGCGTTTGTCTGTAGGAACTGTTGAGTTATTTGTTTTGCAGAAAGCACACATGGATCTTACAGTTTGAAGACATGTCTTCTTGGTGTAGTCGTTAACCAGGAAATACAAACACAAATAGCAAGATTGTATTCACCAGATTTATTTATAAATTTGATTCAGCTTTCACATATCAAAGAATTTTGAAACAGTCACATCAAAACATGCAACGAAATAGCACATAATCATGTTAGTGAAAAACAATGCCATGATATTGTCACATTATTCGTTATATTTATTGCCATGTTGAAGACAATTCTTATGCTCATGTGTCGGTGAAAAGTTGTTTATGTCTCAGGAAACTGTTTCTCTCTGGATCATGACCAATATTTTATGATGGTAATGTTTTCAGCATGAAAGTCATTCGAACGTGTAAAGAAATATCACAACATTCTTTATGAGAGTCACAATGTAAATTCGTAGCCATGTTGGAGACACATCTTTAGTTCGTGTGCGGATGATATGGAGACTTTGTCTGAGGACACTGTCTCCTGTTTGGGTGTCGCTGTTACTGTGGTAGGTTTAACAGCGATGAAGAAGTTGACGTTAACATGCTCCTGAAGCATTCGTGAAGCTTTTTTTGTTGCTCGTTTTTTCCGATCTAGTGGTATTGAACGTATCCATCTGGAAGTCAGGAGTGTAAACAGACGTTTTCGGAAAGGGCTATGGCTAGTGCGGCAACTGGAAGGACTCTGCATTTTGGCCTTTTTATATCCTGTTCTAATTGATGAGAAGAAGGATTTATCTTGAGAACTCTTTTGACAATGCAGATGAAAGAGAACTTGCCATCACCCTACAGTGAGACTGTGTTCCTTGTCGTTAACATTTGTTTATAGTCATAGGACAGTTCTTTTATTATATAAACATGCAAAAACTAAACACTTTTTGCTTGAAGTAACTTAGACAACTACATAGCAAACATGAATACAAAAATGGAAGGATCGCAGATAAGATGTACCTGTATGAACATGTTTATGCCCTCATATTTTGGTAATAACCAAGGCATGGGCACCACGTCAGCGACAACACCAAAAGGTGGAAGCAGACGTTAAAACCGAATCCAACAACAACAACCAGTTCTAAAAAACATTTCGGCACAGTCTTCGATAAAGGGATGTGGCTTCTCGTATAAGGAATTTTGTTTGATTTGCAGACTCTTTTACTGTTGATCTTGAAATGACTTTAAGAATAATAAAAAGTAATGTTTGCGTATATGTCGTTTATTAACAGAACAAATGGGTAATCAAACATAACAATTGTAAACATGGGTTCATTATCATCTTCAACATAAGGTACAATGAAGTCCGTCCTTAATAAATGTCTTTAAAGGTGAACCCGACTCCTTGGACAGACTTTGCAGAGAAAGAGTCGATCTTGTCATTTTTTTCACTCGAGATCTGAAGACTTTCCTGGTGATGCTGCTTCTTTCAAAGTTCCTAGCCGGAGAAACGTTCTCTGACAGCGATGTCATGGAGGAGTTAAGGACAAGCTGTGCCTTCAGTTTCAGCTGACGCCCCTTACAGTGAAATTCGGCATCTTTGCGTCTTATGGAGCTGACTCGCTTTTTTATCTGCACCAGTCGAGTTTGTAACAACTTTCTACGAAGAGTGAAGGTTGCTTTTTTCGGTGTAGTGTTACTAGGGTCTTGGAGAAGTTCTCGAGCTTTCATCCTAAGTATTCTGCTTTTTTCTGCAAGTTCTTCGTCTTTCTTATGGAGAGGGCTACGGCGTTTGTTGATCATAAGGAGACGTTTTTGAAGGGCCTTTGTGCGAACTGACGTTGAGGTGTGTGCAAGGTTGCTAGAAATGTTCTTCTGACAGCCTTGACACTCATGGCTAGTCACCGAGTGATCCTCTAACCACCGGGCAACCTTTGGTCTTGGTGTAGTCAAGCCATGGCAAATGAAACTGCTAGTATCCATTGTGATCGATCTATATCTTGGAGTAGATGGCCAGAGTTGAGTGAGAGATGTATTGGTGAACACAGCTCACCTCTTATATACTAGCTAAATTGTTTTTCTTGTCGTCGTGGTGCTAATAAGACTTCAAAGAGGCGCTATTTAGAGTAAGATGCAGTTTTTCAATTCTAGAAAGTGGTTATCTTATCATTCAATGGTATCAATCAACAGCATACTAATTAATAATCCAGCAGAATGGTTGTTTTTTTCAATCAATCACACTTCAAAGATTTCAGCAATCAAGTGTCACAACAAGTATTTCATTCAGTTAGGTCAATTACGGCTAAATCGCACTTGCAAGCAAGGCCCATTTGACTTACGCTAATTGTTAGTACTTTGTCTCATAAGTTGTTACCGTATAGTTTTCAGTTTGAAATAGTTTCTACATGTAACCAGTCAGAGAGATTCATGTAATCCCCTCTCTTCAGGCAATCTTGTAATCGGTGAATCGTTTGTATTTCGAAATTGCTTTGAACACAATTTCCCTTCCATTAACAACAATGGTGTTGCTTTTCTTTAAAACTTGTTTCTTGTATGCATTTGATTTTCAAAATGTCTTCAAAGATTAAAGAATGAAGATCTTTTGGTGCTTAGGTTTCAAACCACATTATTGAGATTTTTGGACACTTTGGTTCATATCTTTTCAATTTTTATCTGTTTCATAAATTGTGGTTTGTGTCCATAGACAATGAATGATATTATTTATTTGACACTCTTTCACTTCGAAATTAACAAATACTGTAACACTTGGAATGAATAGACAAAATGAATAAAATTACTTGTAAAGATTTCAATTCAAGGTGTAATTTTAAGTCACATGTTTTAGTAACACGTACGTTTGATAAATGATGTAAAATTATTCGATGTGTGGCCTGCGTTTGTCTGTAGGAACTGTTGAGTTA
Source organism: Phorcus lineatus (assembly GCA_921293015.1). Classification (NCBI taxonomy): domain Eukaryota; kingdom Metazoa; phylum Mollusca; class Gastropoda; order Trochida; family Trochidae; genus Phorcus; species Phorcus lineatus. Next base: position 44,603,675 of record OV121087.1, read on the forward strand.
TTTGTTTTGCAGAAAGCACACATGGATCTTACAGTTTGAAGACATGTCTTCTTGGTGTAGTCGTTAACCAGGAAATACAAACACAAATAGCAAGATTGTATTCACCAGATTTATTTATAAATTTGATTCAGCTTTCACATATCAAAGAATTTTGAAACAGTCACATCAAAACATGCAACGAAATAGCACATAATCATGTTAGTGAAAAACAATGCCATGATATTGTCACATTATTCGTTATATTTATTGCCATGTTGAAGACAATTCTTATGCTCATGTGTCGGTGAAAAGTTGTTTATGTCTCAGGAAACTGTTTCTCTCTGGATCATGACCAATATTTTATGATGGTAATGTTTTCAGCATGAAAGTCATTCGAACGTGTAAAGAAATATCACAACATTCTTTATGAGAGTCACAATGTAAATTCGTAGCCATGTTGGAGACACATCTTTAGTTCGTGTGCGGATGATATGGAGACTTTGTCTGAGGACACTGTCTCCTGTTTGGGTGTCGCTGTTACTGTGGTAGGTTTAACAGCGATGAAGAAGTTGACGTTAACATGCTCCTGAAGCATTCGTGAAGCTTTTTTTGTTGCTCGTTTTTTCCGATCTAGTGGTATTGAACGTATCCATCTGGAAGTCAGGAGTGTAAACAGACGTTTTCGGAAAGGGCTATGGCTAGTGCGGCAACTGGAAGGACTCTGCATTTTGGCCTTTTTATATCCTGTTCTAATTGATGAGAAGAAGGATTTATCTTGAGAACTCTTTTGACAATGCAGATGAAAGAGAACTTGCCATCACCCTACAGTGAGACTGTGTTCCTTGTCGTTAACATTTGTTTATAGTCATAGGACAGTTCTTTTATTATATAAACATGCAAAAACTAAACACTTTTTGCTTGAAGTAACTTAGACAACTACATAGCAAACATGAATACAAAAATGGAAGGATCGCAGATAAGATGTACCTGTATGAACATGTTTATGCCCTCATATTTTGGTAATAACCAAGGCATGGGCACCACGTCAGCGACAACACCAAAAGGTGGAAGCAGACGTTAAAACCGAATCCAACAACAACAACCAGTTCTAAAAAACATTTCGGCACAGTCTTCGATAAAGGGATGTGGCTTCTCGTATAAGGAATTTTGTTTGATTTGCAGACTCTTTTACTGTTGATCTTGAAATGACTTTAAGAATAATAAAAAGTAATGTTTGCGTATATGTCGTTTATTAACAGAACAAATGGGTAATCAAACATAACAATTGTAAACATGGGTTCATTATCATCTTCAACATAAGGTACAATGAAGTCCGTCCTTAATAAATGTCTTCAAAGGTGAACCCGACTCCTTGGACAGACTTTGCAGAGAAAGAGTCGATCTTGTCATTTTTTTCACTCGAGATCTGAAGACTTTCCTGGTGATGCTGCTTCTTTCAAAGTTCCTAGCCGGAGAAACGTTCTCTGACAGCGATGTCATGGAGGAGTTAAGGACAAGCTGTGCCTTCAGTTTCAGCTGACGCCCCTTACAGTGAAATTCGGCATCTTTGCGTCTTATGGAGCTGACTCGCTTTTTTATCTGCACCAGTCGAGTTTGTAACAACTTTCTACGAAGAGTGAAGGTTGCTTTTTTCGGTGTAGTGTTACTAGGGTCTTGGAGAAGTTCTCGAGCTTTCATCCTAAGTATTCTGCTTTTTTCTGCAAGTTCTTCGTCTTTCTTATGGAGAGGGCTACGGCGTTTGTTGATCATAAGGAGACGTTTTTGAAGGGCCTTTGTGCAAACTGACGTTGAGGTGTGTGCAAGGTTGCTAGAAATGTTCTTCTGACAGCCTTGACACTCATGGCTAGTCACCGAGTGATCCTCTAACCACCGGGCAACCTTTGGTCTTGGTGTAGTCAAGCCATGGCAAATGAAACTGCTAGTATCCATTGTGATCGATCTATATCTTGGAGTAGATGGCCAGAGTTGAGTGAGAGATGTATTGGTGAACACAGCTCACCTCTTATATACTAGCTAGATTGTTTTTCTTGTCGTCGTGGTGCTAATAAGACTTCAAAGAGGCGCTATTTAGAGTAAGATGCAGTTTTTCAATTCTAGAAAGTGGTTATCTTATCATTCAATGGTATCAATCAACAGCATACTAATTAATAATCCAGCAGAATGGTTGTTTTTTTTTCAATCAATCACACTTCAAAGATTTCAGCAATCAAGTGTCACAACAAGTATTTCATTCAGTTAGGTCAATTACGGCTAAATCGCACTTGCAAGCAAGGCCCATTTGACTTACGCTAATTGTTAGTACTTTGTCTCATAAGTTGTTACCGTATAGTTTTCAGTTTGAAATAGTTTCTACATGTAACCAGTCAGAGAGATTCATGTAATCCCCTCTCTTCAGGCAATCTTGTAATCGGTGAATCGTTTGTATTTCGAAATTGCTTTGAACACAATTTCCCTTCCATTAACAACAATGGTGTTGCTTTTCTTTAAAACTTGTTTCTTGTATGCATTTGATTTTCAAAATGTCTTCAAAGATTAAAGAATGAAGATCTTTTGGTGCTTAGGTTTCAAACCATATTATTGAGATTTTTGGACACTTTGGTTCATATCTTTTCAATTTTTATCTGTTTCATAAATTGTGGTTTGTGTCCATAGACAAGGAATGATATTATTTATTTGACACTCTTTCACTTCGAAATTAACAAATACTGTAACACTTGGAATGAATAGACAAAATGAATAAAATTACTTGTAAAGATTTCAATTCAAGGTGTAATTTTAAGTCACATGTTTTAGTAACACGTACGTTTGATAAATGATGTAAAATTATTCGGTGTGTGGCCTGCGTTTGTCTGTAGGAACTGTTGAGTTATTTGTTTTGCAGAAAGCACACATGGATCTTACAGTTTGAAGACATGTCTTCTTGGTGTAGTCGTTAACCAGGAAATACAAACACAAATAGCAAGATTGTATTCACCAGATTTATTTATAAATTTGATTCAGCTTTCACATATCAAAGAATTTTGAAACAGTCACATCAAAACATGCAACGGAATAGCACATAATCATGTTAGTGAAAAACAATGCCATGATATTGTTACATTATTTGTTATATTTATTGCCATGTTGAAGACAATTCTTATGCTCATGTGTCGGTGAAAAGTTGTTTATGTCTCAGGAAACTGTTTCTCTCTGGATCATGACCAATATTTTATGATGGTAATGTTTTCAGCATGAAAGTCATTCGAACGTGTAAAGAAATATCACAACATTCTTTATGAGAGTCACAATGTAAATTCGTAGCCATGTTGGAGACACATCTTTAGTTCGTGTGCGGATGATATGGAGACTTTGTCTGAGGACACTGTCTCCTGTTTGGGTGTCGCTGTTACTGTGGTAGGTTTAACAGCGATGAAGAAGTTGACGTTAACATGCTCCTGAAGCATTCGTGAAGCTTTTTTTGTTGCTCGTTTTTCCGATCTAGTGGTATTGAACGTATCCATCTGGAAGTCAGGAGTGTAAACAGACGTTTTCGGAAAGGGCTATGGCTAGTGCGGCAACTGGAAGGACTCTGCATTTTGGCCTTTTTATATCCTGTTCTAATTGATGAGAAGAAGGATTTATCTTGAGAACTCTTTTGACAATGCAGATGAAAGAGAACTTGCCATCACCCTACAGTGAGACTGTGTTCCTTGTCGTTAACATTTGTTTATAGTCATAGGACAGTTCTTTTATTATATAAACATGCAAAAACTAAACACTTTTTGCTTGAAGTAACTTAGACAACTACATAGCAAACATGAATACAAAAATGGAAGGATCGCAGATAAGATGTACCTGTATGAACATGTTTATGCCCTCATATTTTGGTAATAACCAAGGCATAGGCACCACGTCAGCGACAACACCAAAAGGTGGAAGCAGACGTTAAAACCGAATCCAACAACAACAACCAGTTCTAAAAAACATTTCGGCACAGTCTTCGATAAAGGGATGTGGCTTCTCGTATAAGGAATTTTGTTTGATTTGCAGACTCTTTTACTGTTGATCTTGAAATGACTTTAAGAATAATAAAAAGTAATGTTTGCGTATATGTCGTTTATTAACAGAACAAATGGGTAATCAAACATAACAATTGTAAACATGGGTTCATTATCATCTTCAACATAAGGTACAATGAAGTCCGTCCTTAATAAATGTCTTCAAAGGTGAACGCGACTCCTTGGACAGACTTTGCAGAGAAAGAGTCGATCTTGTCATTTTTTTCACTCGAGATCTGAAGACTTTCCTGGTGATGCTGCTTCTTTCAAAGTTCCTAGCCGGAGAAACGTTCTCTGACAGCGATGTCATGGAGGAGTTAAGGACAAGCTGTGCCTTCAGTTTCAGCTGACGCCCCTTACAGTGAAAATTCGGCATCTTTGCGTCTTATGGAGCTGACTCGCTTTTTTATCTGCACCAGTCGAGTTTGTAACAACTTTCTACGAAGAGTGAAGGTTGCTTTTTTCGGTGTAGTGTTACTAGGGTCTTGGAGAAGTTCTCGAGCTTTCATCCTAAGTATTCTGCTTTTTTCTGCAAGTTCTTCGTCTTTCTTATGGAGAGGGCTACGGCGTTTGTTGATCATAAGGAGACGTTTTTGAAGGGCCTTTGTGCGAACTGACGTTGAGGTGTGTGCAAGGTTGCTAGAAATGTTCTTCTGACAGCTTTGACACTCATGGCTAGTCACCGAGTGATCCTCTAACCACCGGGCAACCTTTGGTCTTGGTGTAGTCAAGCCATGGCAAATGAAACTGCTAGTATCCATTGTGATCGATCTATATCTTGGAGTAGATGGCCAGAGTTGAGTGAGAGATGTATTGGTGAACACAGCTCACCTCTTATATACTAGCTAAATTGTTTTTCTTGTCGTCGTGGTGCTAATAAGACTTCAAAGAGGCGCTATTTAGAGTAAGATGCAGTTTTTCAATTCTAGAAAGTGGTTATCTTATCATTCAATGGTATCAATCAACAGCATACTAATTAATAATCCAGCAGAATGGTTGTTTTTTTCAATCAATCACACTTCAAAGATTTCAGCAATCAAGTGTCACAACAAGTATTTCATTCAGTTAGGTCAATTACGGCTAAATCGCACTTGCAAGCAAGGCCCATTTGACTTACGCTAATTGTTAGTACTTTGTCTCATAAGTTGTTACCGTATAGTTTTCAGTTTGAAATAGTTTCTACATGTAACCAGTCAGAGAGATTCATGTAATCCCCTCTCTTCAGGCAATCTTGTAATCGGTGAATCGTTTGTTTTTCGAAATTGCTTTGAACACAATTTCCCTTCCATTAACAACAATGGTGTTGCTTTTCTTTAAAACTTGTTTCTTGTATGCATTTGATTTTCAAAATGTCTTCAAAGATTAAAGAATGAAGATCTTTTGGTGCTTAGGTTTCAAACCATATTATTGAGATTTTTGGACACTTTGGTTCATATCTTTTCAATTTTTATCTGTTTCATAAATTGTGGTTTGTGTCCATAGACAATGAATGATATTATTTATTTGACACTCTTTCACTTCGAAATTAACAAATACTGTAACACTTGGAATGAATAGACAAAATGAATAAAATTACTTGTAAAGATTTCAATTCAAGGTGTAATTTTAAGTCACATGTTTTAGTAACACGTACGTTTGATAAATGATGTAAAATTATTCGATGTGTGGCCTGCGTTTGTCTGTAGGAACTGTTGAGTTATTTGTTTTGCAGAAAGCACACATGGATCTTACAGTTTGAAGACATGTCTTCTTGGTGTAGTCGTTAACCAGGAAATACAAACACAAATAGCAAGATTGTATTCACCAGATTTATTTATAAATTTGATTCAGCTTTCACATATCAAAGAATTTTGAAACAGTCACATCAAAACATGCAACGGAATAGCACATAATCATGTTAGTGAAAAACAATGCCATGATATTGTCACATTATTTGTTATATTTATTGCCATGTTGAAGACAATTCTTATGCTCATGTGTCGGTGAAAAGTTGTTTATGTCTCAGGAAACTGTTTCTCTCTGGATCATGACCAATATTTTATGATGGTAATGTTTTCAGCATGAAAGTCATTCGAACGTGTAAAGAAATATCACAACATTCTTTATGAGAGTCACAATGTAAATTCGTAGCCATGTTGGAGACACATCTTTAGTTCGTGTGCGGATGATATGGAGACTTTGTCTGAGGACACTGTCTCCTGTTTGGGTGTCGCTGTTACTGTGGTAGGTTTAACAGCGATGAAGAAGTTGACGTTAACATGCTCCTGAAGCATTCGTGAAGCTTTTTTTGTTGCTCGTTTTTCCGATCTAGTGGTATTGAACGTATCCATCTGGAAGTCAGGAGTGTAAACAGACGTTTTCGGAAAGGGCTATGGCTAGTGCGGCAACTGGAAGGACTCTGCATTTTGGCCTTTTTATATCCTGTTCTAATTGATGAGAAGAAGGATTTATCTTGAGAACTCTTTTGACAATGCAGATGAAAGAGAACTTGCCATCACCCTACAGTGAGACTGTGTTCCTTGTCGTTAACATTTGTTTATAGTCATAGGACAGTTCTTTTATTATATAAACATGCAAAAACTAAACACTTTTTGCTTGAAGTAACTTAGACAACTACATAGCAAACATGAATACAAAAATGGAAGGATCGCAGATAAGATGTACCTGTATGAACATGTTTATGCCCTCATATTTTGGTAATAACCAAGGCTTGGTAACCACGTCAGCGACAACACCAAAAGGTGGAAGCAGACGTTAAAACCGAATCCAACAACAACAACCAGTTCTAAAAAACATTTCGGCACAGTCTTCGATAAAGGGATGTGGCTTCTCGTATAAGGAATTTTGTTTGATTTGCAGACTCTTTTACTGTTGATCTTGAAATGACTTTAAGAATAATAAAAAGTAATGTTTGCGTATATGTCGTTTATTAACAGAACAAATGGCTAATCAAACATAACAATTGTAAACATGGGTTCATTATCATCTTCAACATAAGGTACAATGAAGTCCGTCCTTAATAAATGTCTTTAAAGGTGAAGCCGACTCCTTGGACAGACTTTGCAGAGAAAGAGTCGATCTTGTCATTTTTTTCACTCGAGATCTGAAGACTTTCCTGGTGATGCTGCTTCTTTCAAAGTTCCTAGCCGGAGAAACGTTCTCTGACAGCGATGTCATGGAGGAGTTAAGGACAAGCTGTGCCTTCAGTTTCAGCTGACGCCCCTTACAGTGAAATTCGGCATCTTTGCGTCTTATGGAGCTGACTCGCTTTTTTATCTGCACCAGTCGAGTTTGTAACAACTTTCTACGAAGAGTGAAGGTTGCTTTTTTCGGTGTAGTGTTACTAGGGTCTTGGAGAAGTTCTCGAGCTTTCATCCTAAGTATTCTGCTTTTTTCTGCAAGTTCTTCGTCTTTCTTATGGAGAGGGCTACGGCGTTTGTTGATCATAAGGAGACGTTTTTGAAGGGCCTTTGTGCGAACTGACGTTGAGGTGTGTGCAAGGTTGCTAGAAATGTTCTTCTGACAGCTTTGACACTCATGGCTAGTCACCGAGTGATCCTCTAACCACCGGGCAACCTTTGGTCTTGGTGTAGTCAAGCCATGGCAAATGAAACTGCTAGTATCCATTGTGATCGATCTATATCTTGGAGTAGATGGCCAGAGTTGAGTGAGAGATGTATTGGTGAACACAGCTCACCTCTTATATACTAGCTAAATTGTTTTTCTTGTCGTCGTGGTGCTAATAAGACTTCAAAGAGGCGCTATTTAGAGTAAGATGCAGTTTTTCAATTCTAGAAAGTGGTTATCTTATCATTCAATGGTATCAATCAACAGCATACTAATTAATAATCCAGCAGAATGGTTGTTTTTTTCAATCAATCACACTTCAAAGATTTCAGCAATCAAGTGTCACAACAAGTATTTCATTCAGTTAGGTCAATTACGGCTAAATCGCACTTGCAAGCAAGGCCCATTTGACTTACGCTAATTGTTAGTACTTTGTCTCATAAGTTGTTACCGTATAGTTTTCAGTTTGAAATAGTTTCTACATGTAACCAGTCAGAGAGATTCATGTAATCCCCTCTCTTCAGGCAATCTTGTAATCGGTGAATCGTTTGTTTTTCGAAATTGCTTTGAACACAATTTCCCTTCCATTAACAACAATGGTGTTGCTTTTCTTTAAAACTTGTTTCTTGTATGCATTTGATTTTCAAAATGTCTTCAAAGATTAAAGAATGAAGATCTTTTGGTGCTTAGGTTTCAAACCATATTATTGAGATTTTTGGACACTTTGGTTCATATCTTTTCAATTTTTATCTGTTTCATAAATTGTGGTTTGTGTCCATAGACAATGAATGATATTATTTATTTGACACTCTTTCACTTCGAAATTAACAAATACTGTAACACTTGGAATGAATAGACAAAATGAATAAAATTACTTGTAAAGATTTCAATTCAAGGTGTAATTTTAAGTCACATGTTTTAGTAACACGTACGTTTGATAAATGATGTAAAATTATTCGATGTGTGGCCTGCGTTTGTCTGTAGGAACTGTTGAGTTATTTGTTTTGCAGAAAGCACACATGGATCTTACAGTTTGAAGACATGTCTTCTTGGTGTAGTCGTTAACCAGGAAATACAAACACAAATAGCAAGATTGTATTCACCAGATTTATTTATAAATTTGATTCAGCTTTCACATATCAAAGAATTTTGAAACAGTCACATCAAAACATGCAACGGAATAGCACATAATCATGTTAGTGAAAAACAATGCCATGATATTGTCACATTATTTGTTATATTTATTGCCATGTTGAAGACAATTCTTATGCTCATGTGTCGGTGAAAAGTTGTTTATGTCTCAGGAAACTGTTTCTCTCTGGATCATGACCAATATTTTATGATGGTAATGTTTTCAGCATGAAAGTCATTCGAACGTGTAAAGAAATATCACAACATTCTTTATGAGAGTCACAATGTAAATTCGTAGCCATGTTGGAGACACATCTTTAGTTCGTGTGCGGATGATATGGAGACTTTGTCTGAGGACACTGTCTCCTGTTTGGGTGTCGCTGTTACTGTGGTAGGTTTAACAGCGATGAAGAAGTTGACGTTAACATGCTCCTGAAGCATTCGTGAAGCTTTTTTTGTTGCTCGTTTTTCCGATCTAGTGGTATTGAACGTATCCATCTGGAAGTCAGGAGTGTAAACAGACGTTTTCGGAAAGGGCTATGGCTAGTGCGGCAACTGGAAGGACTCTGCATTTTGGCCTTTTTATATCCTGTTCTAATTGATGAGAAGAAGGATTTATCTTGAGAACTCTTTTGACAATGCAGATGAAAGAGAACTTGCCATCACCCTACAGTGAGACTGTGTTCCTTGTCGTTAACATTTGTTTATAGTCATAGGACAGTTCTTTTATTATATAAACATGCAAAAACTAAACACTTTTTGCTTGAAGTAACTTAGACAACTACATAGCAAACATGAATACAAAAATGGAAGGATCGCAGATAAGATGTACCTGTATGAACATGTTTATGCCCTCATATTTTGGTAATAACCAAGGCATAGGCACCACGTCAGCGACAACACCAAAAGGTGGAAGCAGACGTTAAAACCGAATCCAACAACAACAACCAGTTCTAAAAAACATTTCGGCACAGTCTTCGATAAAGGGATGTGGCTTCTCGTATAAGGAATTTTGTTTGATTTGCAGACTCTTTTACTGTTGATCTTGAAATGACTTTAAGAATAATAAAAAGTAATGTTTGCGTATATGTCGTTTATTAACAGAACAAATGGGTAATCAAACATAACAATTGTAAACATGGGTTCATTATCATCTTCAACATAAGGTACAATGAAGTCCGTCCTTAATAAATGTCTTCAAAGGTGAACGCGACTCCTTGGACAGACTTTGCAGAGAAAGAGTCGATCTTGTCATTTTTTTCACTCGAGATCTGAAGACTTTCCTGGTGATGCTGCTTCTTTCAAAGTTCCTAGCCGGAGAAACGTTCTCTGACAGCGATGTCATGGAGGAGTTAAGGACAAGCTGTGCCTTCAGTTTCAGCTGACGCCCCTTACAGTGAAATTCGGCATCTTTGCGTCTTATGGAGCTGACTCGCTTTTTTATCTGCACCAGTCGAGTTTGTAACAACTTTCTACGAAGAGTGAAGGTTGCTTTTTTCGGTGTAGTGTTACTAGGGTCTTGGAGAAGTTCTCGAGCTTTCATCCTAAGTATTCTGCTTTTTTCTGCAAGTTCTTCGTCTTTCTTATGGAGAGGGCTACGGCGTTTGTTGATCATAAGGAGACGTTTTTGAAGGGCCTTTGTGCGAACTGACGTTGAGGTGTGTGCAAGGTTGCTAGAAATGTTCTTCTGACAGCTTTGACACTCATGGCTAGTCACCGAGTGATCCTCTAACCACCGGGCAACCTTTGGTCTTGGTGTAGTCAAGCCATGGCAAATGAAACTGCTAGTATCCATTGTGATCGATCTATATCTTGGAGTAGATGGCCAGAGTTGAGTGAGAGATGTATTGGTGAACACAGCTCACCTCTTATATACTAGCTAAATTGTTTTTCTTGTCGTCGTGGTGCTAATAAGACTTCAAAGAGGCGCTATTTAGAGTAAGATGCAGTTTTTCAATTCTAGAAAGTGGTTATCTTATCATTCAATGGTATCAATCAACAGCATACTAATTAATAATCCAGCAGAATGGTTGTTTTTTTCAATCAATCACACTTCAAAGATTTCAGCAATCAAGTGTCACAACAAGTATTTCATTCAGTTAGGTCAATTACGGCTAAATCGCACTTGCAAGCAAGGCCCATTTGACTTACGCTAATTGTTAGTACTTTGTCTCATAAGTTGTTACCGTATAGTTTTCAGTTTGAAATAGTTTCTACATGTAACCAGTCAGAGAGATTCATGTAATCCCCTCTCTTCAGGCAATCTTGTAATCGGTGAATCGTTTGTTTTTCGAAATTGCTTTGAACACAATTTCCCTTCCATTAACAACAATGGTGTTGCTTTTCTTTAAAACTTGTTTCTTGTATGCATTTGATTTTCAAAATGTCTTCAAAGATTAAAGAATGAAGATCTTTTGGTGCTTAGGTTTCAAACCATATTATTGAGATTTTTGGACACTTTGGTTCATATCTTTTCAATTTTTATCTGTTTCATAAATTGTGGTTTGTGTCCATAGACAATGAATGATATTATTTATTTGACACTCTTTCACTTCGAAATTAACAAATACTGTAACACTTGGAATGAATAGACAAAATGAATAAAATTACTTGTAAAGATTTCAATTCAAGGTGTAATTTTAAGTCACATGTTTTAGTAACACGTACGTTTGATAAATGATGTAAAATTATTCGATGTGTGGCCTGCGTTTGTCTGTAGGAACTGTTGAGTTATTTGTTTTGCAGAAAGCACACATGGATCTTACAGTTTGAAGACATGTCTTCTTGGTGTAGTCGTTAACCAGGAAATACAAACACAAATAGCAAGATTGTATTCACCAGATTTATTTATAAATTTGATTCAGCTTTCACATATCAAAGAATTTTGAAACAGTCACATCAAAACATGCAACGAAATAGCACATAATCATGTTAGTGAAAAACAATGCCATGATATTGTCACATTATTCGTTATATTTATTGCCATGTTGAAGACAATTCTTATGCTCATGTGTCGGTGAAAAGTTGTTTATGTCTCAGGAAACTGTTTCTCTCTGGATCATGACCAATATTTTATGATGGTAATGTTTTCAGCATGAAAGTCATTCGAACGTGTAAAGAAATATCACAACATTCTTTATGAGAGTCACAATGTAAATTCGTAGCCATGTTGGAGACACATCTTTAGTTCGTGTGCGGATGATATGGAGACTTTGTCTGAGGACACTGTCTCCTGTTTGGGTGTCGCTGTTACTGTGGTAGGTTTAACAGCGATGAAGAAGTTGACGTTAACATGCTCCTGAAGCATTCGTGAAGCTTTTTTTGTTGCTCGTTTTTCCGACCTAGTGGTATTGAACGTATCCATCTGGAAGTCAGGAGTGTAAACAGACGTTTTCGGAAAGGGCTATGGCTAGTGCGGCAACTGGAAGGACTCTGCATTTTGGCCTTTTTATATCCTGTTCTAATTGATGAGAAGAAGGATTTATCTTGAGAACTCTTTTGACAATGCAGATGAAAGAGAACTTGCCATCACCCTACAGTGAGACTGTGTTCCTTGTCGTTAACATTTGTTTATAGTCATAGGACAGTTCTTTTATTATATAAACATGCAAAAACTAAACACTTTTTGCTTGAAGTAACTTAGACAACTACATAGCAAACATGAATACAAAAATGGAAGGATCGCAGATAAGATGTACCTGTATGAACATGTTTATGCCCTCATATTTTGGTAATAACCAAGGCATGGGCACCACGTCAGCGACAACACCAAAAGGTGGAAGCAGACGTTAAAACCGAATCCAACAACAACAACCAGTTCTAAAAAACATTTCGGCACAGTCTTCGATAAAGGGATGTGGCTTCTCGTATAAGGAATTTTGTTTGATTTGCAGACTCTTTTACTGTTGATCTTGAAATGACTTTAAGAATAATAAAAAGTAATGTTTGCGTATATGTCGTTTATTAACAGAACAAATGGGTAATCAAACATAACAATTGTAAACATGGGTTCATTATCATCTTCAACATAAGGTACAATGAAGTCCGTCCTTAATAAATGTCTTCAAAGGTGAACCCGACTCCTTGGACAGACTTTGCAGAGAAAGAGTCGATCTTGTCATTTTTTTCACTCGAGATCTGAAGACTTTCCTGGTGATGCTGCTTCTTTCAAAGTTCCTAGCCGGAGAAACGTTCTCTGACAGCGATGTCATGGAGGAGTTAAGGACAAGCTGTGCCTTCAGTTTCAGCTGACGCCCCTTACAGTGAAATTCGGCATCTTTGCGTCTTATGGAGCTGACTCGCTTTTTTATCTGCACCAGTCGAGTTTGTAACAACTTTCTACGAAGAGTGAAGGTTGCTTTTTTCGGTGTAGTGTTACTAGGGTCTTGGAGAAGTTCTCGAGCTTTCATCCTAAGTATTCTGCTTTTTTCTGCAAGTTCTTCGTCTTTCTTATGGAGAGGGCTACGGCGTTTGTTGATCATAAGGAGACGTTTTTGAAGGGCCTTTGTGCGAACTGACGTTGAGGTGTGTGCAAGGTTGCTAGAAATGTTCTTCTGACAGCCTTGACACTCATGGCTAGTCACCGAGTGATCCTCTAACCACCGGGCAACCTTTGGTCTTGGTGTAGTCAAGCCATGGCAAATGAAACTGCTAGTATCCATTGTGATCGATCTATATCTTGGAGTAGATGGCCAGAGTTGAGTGAGAGATGTATTGGTGAACACAGCTCACCTCTTATATACTAGCTAAATTGTTTTTCTTGTCGTCGTGGTGCTAATAAGACTTCAAAGAGGCGCTATTTAGAGTAAGATGCAGTTTTTCAATTCTAGAAAGTGGTTATCTTATCATTCAATGGTATCAATCAACAGCATACTAATTAATAATCCAGCAGAATGGTTGTTTTTTTCAATCAATCACACTTCAAAGATTTCAGCAATCAAGTGTCACAACAAGTATTTCATTCAGTTAGGTCAATTACGGCTAAATCGCACTTGCAAGCAAGGCCCATTTGACTTACGCTAATTGTTAGTACTTTGTCTCATAAGTTGTTACCGTATAGTTTTCAGTTTGAAATAGTTTCTACATGTAACCAGTCAGAGAGATTCATGTAATCCCCTCTCTTCAGGCAATCTTGTAATCGGTGAATCGTTTGTATTTCGAAATTGCTTTGAACACAATTTCCCTTCCATTAACAACAATGGTGTTGCTTTTCTTTAAAACTTGTTTCTTGTATGCATTTGATTTTCAAAATGTCTTCAAAGATTAAAGAATGAAGATCTTTTGGTGCTTAGGTTTCAAACCACATTATTGAGATTTTTGGACACTTTGGTTCATATCTTTTCAATTTTTATCTGTTTCATAAATTGTGGTTTGTGTCCATAGACAAGGAATGATATTATTTATTTGACACTCTTTCACTTCGAAATTAACAAATACTGTAACACTTGGAATGAATAGACAAAATGAATAAAATTACTTGTAAAGATTTCAATTCAAGGTGTAATTTTAAGTCACATGTTTTAGTAACACGTACGTTTGATAAATGATGTAAAATTATTCGGTGTGTGGCCTGCGTTTGTCTGTAGGAACTGTTGAGTTATTTGTTTTGCAGAAAGCACACATGGATCTTACAGTTTGAAGACATGTCTTCTTGGTGTAGTCGTTAACCAGGAAATACAAACACAAATAGCAAGATTGTATTCACCAGATTTATTTATAAATTTGATTCAGCTTTCACATATCAAAGAATTTTGAAACAGTCACATCAAAACATGCAACGAAATAGCACATAATCATGTTAGTGAAAAACAATGCCATGATATTGTCACATTATTTGTTATATTTATTGCCATGTTGAAGACAATTCTTATGCTCATGTGTCGGTGAAAAGTTGTTTATGTCTCAGGAAACTGTTTCTCTCTGGATCATGACCAATATTTTATGATGGTAATGTTTTCAGCATGAAAGTCATTCGAACGTGTAAAGAAATATCACAACATTCTTTATGAGAGTCACAATGTAAATTCGTAGCCATATTGGAGACACATCTTTAGTTCGTGTGCGGATGATATGGAGACTTTGTCTGAGGACACTGTCTCCTGTTTGGGTGTCGCTGTTACTGTGGTAGGTTTAACAGCGATGAAGAAGTTGACGTTAACATGCTCCTGAAGCATTCGTGAAGCTTTTTTTGTTGCTCGTTTTTCCGACCTAGTGGTATTGAACGTATCCATCTGGAAGTCAGGAGTGTAAACAGACGTTTTCGGAAAGGGCTATGGCTAGTGCGGCAACTGGAAGGACTCTGCATTTTGGCCTTTTTATATCCTGTTCTAATTGATGAGAAGAAGGATTTATCTTGAGAACTCTTTTGACAATGCAGATGAAAGAGAACTTGCCATCACCCTACAGTGAGACTGTGTTCCTTGTCGTTAACATTTGTTTATAGTCATAGGACAGTTCTTTTATTATATAAACATGCAAAAACTAAACACTTTTTGCTTGAAGTAACTTAGACAACTACATAGCAAACATGAATACAAAAATGGAAGGATCGCAGATAAGATGTACCTGTATGAACATGTTTATGCCCTCATATTTTGGTAAGAACCAAGGCATGGGCACCACGTCAGCGACAACACCAAAAGGTGGAAGCAGACGTTAAAACCGAATCCAACAACAACAACCAGTTCTAAAAAACATTTCGGCACAGTCTTCGATAAAGGGGTGTGGCTTCTCGTATAAGGAATTTTGTTTGATTTGCAGACTCTTTTACTGTTGATCTTGAAATGACTTTAAGAATAATAAAAAGTAATCTTTGCGTATATGTCGTTTATTAACAGAACAAATGGGTAATCAAACATAACAATTGTAAACATGGGTTCATTATCATCTTCAACATAAGGTACAATGAAGTCCGTCCTTAATAAATGTCTTCAAAGGTGAACCCGACTCCTTGGACAGACTTTGCAGAGAAAGAGTCGATCTTGTCATTTTTTTCTCTCGAGATCTGAAGACTTTCCTGGTGATGCTGCTTCTTTCAAAGTTCCTAGCCGGAGAAACGTTCTCTGACAGCGATGTCATGGAGGAGTTAAGGACAAGCTGTGCCTTCAGTTTCAGCTGACGCCCCTTACAGTGAAATTCGGCATCTTTGCGTCTTATGGAGCTGACTCGCTTTTTTATCTGCACCAGTCGAGTTTGTAACAACTTTCTACGAAGAGTGAAGGTTGCTTTTTTCGGTGTAGTGTTACTAGGGTCTTGGAGAAGTTCTCGAGCTTTCATCCTAAGTATTCTGCTTTTTTCTGCAAGTTCTTCGTCTTTCTTATGGAGAGGGCTACGGCGTTTGTTGATCATAAGGAGACGTTTTTGAAGGGCCTTTGTGCGAACTGACGTTGAGGTGTGTGCAAGGTTGCTAGAAATGTTCTTCTGACAGCTTTGACACTCATGGCTAGTCACCGAGTGATCCTCTAACCACCGGGCAACCTTTGGTCTTGGTGTAGTCAAGCCATGGCAAATGAAACTGCTAGTATCCATTGTGATCGATCTATATCTTGGAGTAGATGGCCAGAGTTGAGTGAGAGATGTATTGGTGAACACAGCTCACCTCTTATATACTAGCTAGATTGTTTTTCTTGTCGTCGTGGTGCTAATAAGACTTCAAAGAGGCGCTATTTAGAGTAAGATGCAGTTTTTCAATTCTAGAAAGTGGTTATCTTATCATTCAATGGTATCAATCAACAGCATACTAATTAATAATCCAGCAGAATGGTTGTTTTTTTCAATCAATCACACTTCAAAGATTTCAGCAATCAAGTGTCACAACAAGTATTTCATTCAGTTAGGTCAATTACGGCTAAATCGCACTTGCAAGCAAGGCCCATTTGACTTACGCTAATTGTTAGTACTTTGTCTCATAAGTTGTTACCGTATAGTTTTCAGTTTGAAATAGTTTCTACATGTAACCAGTCAGAGAGATTCATGTAATCCCCTCTCTTCAGGCAATCTTGTAATCGGTGAATCGTTTGTATTTCGAAATTGCTTTGAACACAATTTCCCTTCCATTAACAACAATGGTGTTGCTTTTCTTTAAAACTTGTTTCTTGTGTGCATTTGATTTTCAAAATGTCTTCAAAGATTAAAGAATGAAGATCTTTTGGTGCTTAGGTTTCAAACCATATTATTGAGATTTTTGGACACTTTGGTTCATATCTTTTCAATTTTTATCTGTTTCATAAATTGTGGTTTGTGTCCATAGACAATGAATGATATTATTTATTTGACACTCTTTCCCTTCGAAATTAACAAATACTGTAACACTTGGAATGAATAGACAAAATGAATAAAATTACTTGTAAAGAGGTGTAATTTTAAGTCACATGTTTTAGTAACACGTACGTTTGATAAATGATGTAAAATTATTCGATGTGTGGCCTGCGTTTGTCTGTAGGAACTGTTGAGTTATTTGTTTTGCAGAAAGCACACATGGATCTTACAGTTTGAAGACATGTCTTCTTGGTGTAGTCGTTAACCAGGAAATACAAACACAAATAGCAAGATTGTATTCACCAGATTTATTTATAAATTTGATTCAGCTTTCACATATCAAAGAATTTTGAAACAGTCACATCAAAACATGCAACGAAATAGCACATAATCATGTTAGTGAAAAACAATGCCATGATATTGTCACATTATTTGTTATATTTATTGCCATGTTGAAGACAATTCTTATGCTCATGTGTCGGTGAAAAGTTGTTTATGTCTCAGGAAACTGTTTCTCTCTGGATCATGACCAATATTTTATGATGGTAATGTTTTCAGCATGAAAGTCATTCGAACGTGTAAAGAAATATCACAACATTCTTTATGAGAGTCACAATGTAAATTCGTAGCCATGTTGGAGACACATCTTTAGTTCGTGTGCGGATGATATGGAGACTTTGTCTGAGGACACTGTCTCCTGTTTGGGTGTCGCTGTTACTGTGGTAGGTTTAACAGCGATGAAGAAGTTGACGTTAACATGCTCCTGAAGCATTCGTGAAGCTTTTTTTGTTGCTCGTTTTTCCGATCTAGTGGTATTGAACGTATCCATCTGGAAGTCAGGAGTGTAAACAGACGTTTTCGGAAAGGGCTATGGCTAGTGCGGCAACTGGAAGGACTCTGCATTTTGGCCTTTTTATATCCTGTTCTAATTGATGAGAAGAAGGATTTATCTTGAGAACTCTTTTGACAATGCAGATGAAAGAGAACTTGCCATCACCCTACAGTGAGACTGTGTTCCTTGTCGTTAACATTTGTTTATAGTCATAGGACAGTTCTTTTATTATATAAACATGCAAAAACTAAACACTTTTTGCTTGAAGTAACTTAGACAACTACATAGCAAACATGAATACAAAAATGGAAGGATATCTTTTCAATTTTTATCTGTTTCATAAATTGTGGTTTGTGTAACTAAACACTTTTTGCTTGAAGTAACTTAGACAACTACATAGCAAACATGAATACAAAAATGGAAGGATCGCAGATAAGATGTACCTGTATGAACATGTTTATGCCCTCATATTTTGGTAATAACCAAGGCATGGGCACCACGTCAGCGACAACACCAAAAGGTGGAAGCAGACGTTAAAACCGAATCCAACAACAACAACCAGTTCTAAAAAACATTTCGGCACAGTCTTCGATAAAGGGATGTGGCTTCTCGTATAAGGAATTTTGTTTGATTTGCAGACTCTTTTACTGTTGATCTTGAAATGACTTTAAGAATAATAAAAAGTAATCTTTGCGTATATGTCGTTTATTAACAGAACAAATGGGTAATCAAACATAACAATTGTAAACATGGGTTCATTATCATCTTCAACATAAGGTACAATGAAGTCCGTCCTTAATAAATGTCTTCAAAGGTGAACCCGACTCCTTGGACAGACTTTGCAGAGAAAGAGTCGATCTTGTCATTTTTTTCTCTCGAGATCTGAAGACTTTCCTGGTGATGCTGCTTCTTTCAAAGTTCCTAGCCGGAGAAACGTTCTCTGACAGCGATGTCATGGAGGAGTTAAGGACAAGCTGTGCCTTCAGTTTCAGCTGACGCCCCTTACAGTGAAATTCGGCATCTTTGCGTCTTATGGAGCTGACTCGCTTTTTTATCTGCACCAGTCGAGTTTGTAACAACTTTCTACGAAGAGTGAGGGTTGCTTTTTTCGGTGTAGTGTTACTAGGGTCTTGGAGAAGTTCTCGAGCTTTCATCCTAAGTATTCTGCTTTTTTCTGCAAGTTCTTCGTCTTTCTTATGGAGAGGGCTACGGCGTTTGTTGATCATAAGGAGACGTTTTTGAAGGGCCTTTGTGCGAACTGACGTTGAGGTGTGTGCAAGGTTGCTAGAAATGTTCTTCTGACAGCCTTGACACTCATGGCTAGTCACCGAGTGATCCTCTAACCACCGGGCAACCTTTGGTCTTGGTGTAGTCAAGCCATGGCAAATGAAACTGCTAGTATCCATTGTGATCGATCTATATCTTGGAGTAGATGGCCAGAGTTGAGTGAGAGATGTATTGGTGAACACAGCTCACCTCTTATATACTAGCTAGATTGTGTTTCTTGTCGTCGTGGTGCTAATAAGACTTCAAAGAGGCGCTATTTAGACTAGGATGCAGTTTTTCAATTCTAGAAAGTGGTTATCTTATCATTCAATGGTATCAATCAACAGCATACTAATTAATAATCCAGCAGAATGGGTTTTTTTTTCAATCAATCACACTTCAAAGATTTCAGCAATCAAGTGTCACAACTAGTATTTCCTTCAGTTAGGTCAATTACAGCTAAATCGCACTTGCAAGCAAGGCCAATTTGACTTACGCTAATTGTTAGTACTTTGTCTCTTAAGTTGTTACCGTATAGTTTTCAGTTTAAAATAGTTTCTACATGTAACCAGTCAGAGAGATTCATGTAATCCCCTCTCTTCAGGCAATCTTGTAATCGGTGAATCGTTTGTATTTCGAAATTGCTTTGAACACAATTTCCCTTCCATTAACAACAATGGTGTTGCTTTTCTTTAAAACTTGTTTCTTGTGTGCATTTGATTTTCAAAATGTCTTCAAAGATTAAAGAATGAAGATCTTTTGGTGCTTAGGTTTCAAACCATATTATTGAGATTTTTGGACACTTTGGTTCATATCTTTTCAATTTTTATCTGTTTCATAAATTGTGGTTTGTGTCCATAGACAATGAATGATATTATTTATTTGACACTCTTTCCCTTCGAAATTAACAAATACTGTAACACTTGGAATGAATAGACAAAATGAATAAAATTACTTGTAAAGAGGTGTAATTTTAAGTCACATGTTTTAGTAACACGTACGTTTGATAAATGATGTAAAATTATTCGATGTGTGGCCTGCGTTTGTCTGTAGGAACTGTTGAGTTATTTGTTTTGCAGAAAGCACACATGGATCTTACAGTTTGAAGACATGTCTTCTTGGTGTAGTCGTTAACCAGGAAATACAAACACAAATAGCAAGATTGTATTCACCAGATTTATTCATAAATTTGATTCAGCTTTCACATATCAAAGAATTTTGAAACAGTCACATCAAAACATGCAACGAAATAGCACATAATCATGTTAGTGAAAAACAATGCCATGATATTGTCACATTATTCGTTATATTTATTGCCATGTTGATGACAATTCTTATGCTCATGTGTCGGTGAAAAGTTGTTTATGTCTGAGGAAACTGTTTCTCTCTGGATCATGACCAATATTTTATGATGGTAATGTTTTCAGCATGAAAGTCATTCGAACGTGTAAAGAAATATCACAACATTCTTTATGAGAGTCACAATGTAAATTCGTAGCCATGTTGGAGACACATCTTTAGTTCGTGTGCGGATGATATGGAGACTTTGTCTGAGGACACTGTCTCCTGTTTGGGTGTCGCTGTTACTGTGGTAGGTTTAACAGCGATGAAGAAGTTGACGTTAACATGCTCCTGAAGCATTCGTGAAGCTTTTTTTGTTGCTCGTTTTTCCGACCTAGTGGTATTGAACGTATCCATCTGGAAGTCAGGAGTGTAAACAGACGTTTTCGGAAAGGGCTATGGCTAGTGCGGCAACTGGAAGGACTCTGCATTTTGGCCTTTTTATATCCTGTTCTAATTGATGAGAAGAAGGATTTATCTTGAGAACTCTTTTGACAATGCAGATGAAAGAGAACTTGCCATCACCCTACAGTGAGACTGTGTTCCTTGTCGTTAACATTTGTTTATAGTCATAGGACAGTTCTTTTATTATATAAACATGCAAAAACTAAACACTTTTTGCTTGAAGTAACTTAGACAACTACATAGCAAACATGAATACAAAAATGGAAGGATCGCAGATAAGATGTACCTGTATGAACATGTTTATGCCCTCATATTTTGGTAATAACCAAGGCATGGGCACCACGTCAGCGACAACACCAAAAGGTGGAAGCAGACGTTAAAACCGAATCCAACAACAACAACCAGTTCTAAAAAACATTTCGGCACAGTCTTCGATAAAGGGATGTGGCTTCTCGTATAAGGAATTTTGTTTGATTTGCAGACTCTTTTACTGTTGATCTTGAAATGACTTTAAGAATAATAAAAAGTAATCTTTGCGTATATGTCGTTTATTAACAGAACAAATGGGTAATCAAACATAACAATTGTAAACATGGGTTCATTATCATCTTCAACATAAGGTACAATGAAGTCCGTCCTTAATAAATGTCTTCAAAGGTGAACCCGACTCCTTGGACAGACTTTGCAGAGAAAGAGTCGATCTTGTCATTTTTTTCTCTCGAGATCTGAAGACTTTCCTGGTGATGCTGCTTCTTTCAAAGTTCCTAGCCGGAGAAACGTTCTCTGACAGCGATGTCATGGAGGAGTTAAGGACAAGCTGTGCCTTCAGTTTCAGCTGACGCCCCTTACAGTGAAATTCGGCATCTTTGCGTCTTATGGAGCTGACTCGCTTTTTTATCTGCACCAGTCGAGTTTGTAACAACTTTCTACGAAGAGTGAAGGTTGCTTTTTTCGGTGTAGTGTTACTAGGGTCTTGGAGAAGTTCTCGAGCTTTCATCCTAAGTATTCTGCTTTTTTCTGCAAGTTCTTCGTCTTTCTTATGGAGAGGGCTACGGCGTTTGTTGATCATAAGGAGACGTTTTTGAAGGGCCTTTGTGCAAACTGACGTTGAGGTGTGTGCAAGGTTGCTAGAAATGTTCTTCTGACAGCCTTGACACTCATGGCTAGTCACCGAGTGATCCTCTAACCACCGGGCAACCTTTGGTCTTGGTGTAGTCAAGCCATGGCAAATGAAACTGCTAGTATCCATTGTGATCGATCTATATCTTGGAGTAGATGGCCAGAGTTGAGTGAGAGATGTATTGGTGAACACAGCTCACCTCTTATATACTAGCTAGATTGTTTTTCTTGTCGTCGTGGTGCTAATAAGACTTCAAAGAGGCGCTATTTAGAGTAAGATGCAGTTTTTCAATTCTAGAAAGTGGTTATCTTATCATTCAATGGTATCAATCAACAGCATACTAATTAATAATCCAGCAGAATGGTTGTTTTTTTCAATCAATCACACTTCAAAGATTTCAGCAATCAAGTGTCACAACAAGTATTTCATTCAGTTAGGTCAATTACGGCTAAATCGCACTTGCAAGCAAGGCCCATTTGACTTACGCTAATTGTTAGTACTTTGTCTCATAAGTTGTTACCGTATAGTTTTCAGTTTGAAATAGTTTCTACATGTAACCAGTCAGAGAGATTCATGTAATCCCCTCTCTTCAGGCAATCTTGTAATCGGTGAATCGTTTGTATTTCGAAATTGCTTTGAACACAATTTCCCTTCCATTAACAACAATGGTGTTGCTTTTCTTTAAAACTTGTTTCTTGTGTGCATTTGATTTTCAAAATGTCTTCAAAGATTAAAGAATGAAGATCTTTTGGTGCTTAGGTTTCAAACCATATTATTGAGATTTTTGGACACTTTGGTTCATATCTTTTCAATTTTTATCTGTTTCATAAATTGTGGTTTGTGTCCATAGACAATGAATGATATTATTTATTTGACACTCTTTCCCTTCGAAATTAACAAATACTGTAACACTTGGAATGAATAGACAAAATGAATAAAATTACTTGTAAAGAGGTGTAATTTTAAGTCACATGTTTTAGTAACACGTACGTTTGATAAATGATGTAAAATTATTCGATGTGTGGCCTGCGTTTGTCTGTAGGAACTGTTGAGTTATTTGTTTTGCAGAAAGCACACATGGATCTTACAGTTTGAAGACATGTCTTCTTGGTGTAGTCGTTAACCAGGAAATACAAACACAAATAGCAAGATTGTATTCACCAGATTTATTTATAAATTTGATTCAGCTTTCACATATCAAAGAATTTTGAAACAGTCACATCAAAACATGCAACGAAATAGCACATAATCATGTTAGTGAAAAACAATGCCATGATATTGTCACATTATTTGTTATATTTATTGCCATGTTGAAGACAATTCTTATGCTCATGTGTCGGTGAAAAGTTGTTTATGTCTCAGGAAACTGTTTCTCTCTGGATCATGACCAATATTTTATGATGGTAATGTTTTCAGCATGAAAGTCATTCGAACGTGTAAAGAAATATCACAACATTCTTTATGAGAGTCACAATGTAAATTCGTAGCCATGTTGGAGACACATCTTTAGTTCGTGTGCGGATGATATGGAGACTTTGTCTGAGGACACTGTCTCCTGTTTGGGTGTCGCTGTTACTGTGGTAGGTTTAACAGCGATGAAGAAGTTGACGTTAACATGCTCCTGAAGCATTCGTGAAGCTTTTTTTGTTGCTCGTTTTTCCGATCTAGTGGTATTGAACGTATCCATCTGGAAGTCAGGAGTGTAAACAGACGTTTTCGGAAAGGGCTATGGCTAGTGCGGCAACTGGAAGGACTCTGCATTTTGGCCTTTTTATATCCTGTTCTAATTGATGAGAAGAAGGATTTATCTTGAGAACTCTTTTGACAATGCAGATGAAAGAGAACTTGCCATCACCCTACAGTGAGACTGTGTTCCTTGTCGTTAACATTTGTTTATAGTCATAGGACAGTTCTTTTATTATATAAACATGCAAAAACTAAACACTTTTTGCTTGAAGTAACTTAGACAACTACATAGCAAACATGAATACAAAAATGGAAGGATCGCAGATAAGATGTACCTGTATGAACATGTTTATGCCCTCATATTTTGGTAATAACCAAGGCTTGGTAACCACGTCAGCGACAACACCAAAAGGTGGAAGCAGACGTTAAAACCGAATCCAACAACAACAACCAGTTCTAAAAAACATTTCGGCACAGTCTTCGATAAAGGGATGTGGCTTCTCGTATAAGGAATTTTGTTTGATTTGCAGACTCTTTTACTGTTGATCTTGAAATGACTTTAAGAATAATAAAAAGTAATGTTTGCGTATATGTCGTTTATTAACAGAACAAATGGCTAATCAAACATAACAATTGTAAACATGGGTTCATTATCATCTTCAACATAAGGTACAATGAAGTCCGTCCTTAATAAATGTCTTTAAAGGTGAAGCCGACTCCTTGGACAGACTTTGCAGAGAAAGAGTCGATCTTGTCATTTTTTTCACTCGAGATCTGAAGACTTTCCTGGTGATGCTGCTTCTTTCAAAGTTCCTAGCCGGAGAAACGTTCTCTGACAGCGATGTCATGGAGGAGTTAAGGACAAGCTGTGCCTTCAGTTTCAGCTGACGCCCCTTACAGTGAAATTCGGCATCTTTGCGTCTTATGGAGCTGACTCGCTTTTTTATCTGCACCAGTCGAGTTTGTAACAACTTTCTACGAAGAGTGAAGGTTGCTTTTTTCGGTGTAGTGTTACTAGGGTCTTGGAGAAGTTCTCGAGCTTTCATCCTAAGTATTCTGCTTTTTTCTGCAAGTTCTTCGTCTTTCTTATGGAGAGGGCTACGGCGTTTGTTGATCATAAGGAGACGTTTTTGAAGGGCCTTTGTGCAAACTGACGTTGAGGTGTGTGCAAGGTTGCTAGAAATGTTCTTCTGACAGCCTTGACACTCATGGCTAGTCACCGAGTGATCCTCTAACCACCGGGCAACCTTTGGTCTTGGTGTAGTCAAGCCATGGCAAATGAAACTGCTAGTATCCATTGTGATCGATCTATATCTTGGAGTAGATGGCCAGAGTTGAGTGAGAGATGTATTGGTGAACACAGCTCACCTCTTATATACTAGCTAGATTGTTTTTCTTGTCGTCGTGGTGCTAATAAGACTTCAAAGAGGCGCTATTTAGAGTAAGATGCAGTTTTTCAATTCTAGAAAGTGGTTATCTTATCATTCAATGGTATCAATCAACAGCATACTAATTAATAATCCAGCAGAATGGTTGTTTTTTTCAATCAATCACACTTCAAAGATTTCAGCAATCAAGTGTCACAACAAGTATTTCATTCAGTTAGGTCAATTACGGCTAAATCGCACTTGCAAGCAAGGCCCATTTGACTTACGCTAATTGTTAGTACTTTGTCTCATAAGTTGTTACCGTATAGTTTTCAGTTTGAAATAGTTTCTACATGTAACCAGTCAGAGAGATTCATGTAATCCCCTCTCTTCAGGCAATCTTGTAATCGGTGAATCGTTTGTATTTCGAAATTGCTTTGAACACAATTTCCCTTCCATTAACAACAATGGTGTTGCTTTTCTTTAAAACTTGTTTCTTGTGTGCATTTGATTTTCAAAATGTCTTCAAAGATTAAAGAATGAAGATCTTTTGGTGCTTAGGTTTCAAACCATATTATTGAGATTTTTGGACACTTTGGTTCATATCTTTTCAATTTTTATCTGTTTCATAAATTGTGGTTTGTGTCCATAGACAATGAATGATATTATTTATTTGACACTCTTTCCCTTCGAAATTAACAAATACTGTAACACTTGGAATGAATAGACAAAATGAATAAAATTACTTGTAAAGAGGTGTAATTTTAAGTCACATGTTTTAGTAACACGTACGTTTGATAAATGATGTAAAATTATTCGATGTGTGGCCTGCGTTTGTCTGTAGGAACTGTTGAGTTATTTGTTTTGCAGAAAGCACACATGGATCTTACAGTTTGAAGACATGTCTTCTTGGTGTAGTCGTTAACCAGGAAATACAAACACAAATAGCAAGATTGTATTCACCAGATTTATTTATAAATTTGATTCAGCTTTCACATATCAAAGAATTTTGAAACAGTCACATCAAAACATGCAACGAAATAGCACATAATCATGTTAGTGAAAAACAATGCCATGATATTGTCACATTATTTGTTATATTTATTGCCATGTTGAAGACAATTCTTATGCTCATGTGTCGGTGAAAAGTTGTTTATGTCTCAGGAAACTGTTTCTCTCTGGATCATGACCAATATTTTATGATGGTAATGTTTTCAGCATGAAAGTCATTCGAACGTGTAAAGAAATATCACAACATTCTTTATGAGAGTCACAATGTAAATTCGTAGCCATGTTGGAGACACATCTTTAGTTCGTGTGCGGATGATATGGAGACTTTGTCTGAGGACACTGTCTCCTGTTTGGGTGTCGCTGTTACTGTGGTAGGTTTAACAGCGATGAAGAAGTTGACGTTAACATGCTCCTGAAGCATTCGTGAAGCTTTTTTTGTTGCTCGTTTTTCCGATCTAGTGGTATTGAACGTATCCATCTGGAAGTCAGGAGTGTAAACAGACGTTTTCGGAAAGGGCTATGGCTAGTGCGGCAACTGGAAGGACTCTGCATTTTGGCCTTTTTATATCCTGTTCTAATTGATGAGAAGAAGGATTTATCTTGAGAACTCTTTTGACAATGCAGATGAAAGAGAACTTGCCATCACCCTACAGTGAGACTGTGTTCCTTGTCGTTAACATTTGTTTATAGTCATAGGACAGTTCTTTTATTATATAAACATGCAAAAACTAAACACTTTTTGCTTGAAGTAACTTAGACAACTACATAGCAAACATGAATACAAAAATGGAAGGATCGCAGATAAGATGTACCTGTATGAACATGTTTATGCCCTCATATTTTGGTAATAACCAAGGCTTGGTAACCACGTCAGCGACAACACCAAAAGGTGGAAGCAGACGTTAAAACCGAATCCAACAACAACAACCAGTTCTAAAAAACATTTCGGCACAGTCTTCGATAAAGGGATGTGGCTTCTCGTATAAGGAATTTTGTTTGATTTGCAGACTCTTTTACTGTTGATCTTGAAATGACTTTAAGAATAATAAAAAGTAATGTTTGCGTATATGTCGTTTATTAACAGAACAAATGGCTAATCAAACATAACAATTGTAAACATGGGTTCATTATCATCTTCAACATAAGGTACAATGAAGTCCGTCCTTAATAAATGTCTTTAAAGGTGAAGCCGACTCCTTGGACAGACTTTGCAGAGAAAGAGTCGATCTTGTCATTTTTTTCACTCGAGATCTGAAGACTTTCCTGGTGATGCTGCTTCTTTCAAAGTTCCTAGCCGGAGAAACGTTCTCTGACAGCGATGTCATGGAGGAGTTAAGGACAAGCTGTGCCTTCAGTTTCAGCTGACGCCCCTTACAGTGAAATTCGGCATCTTTGCGTCTTATGGAGCTGACTCGCTTTTTTATCTGCACCAGTCGAGTTTGTAACAACTTTCTACGAAGAGTGAAGGTTGCTTTTTTCGGTGTAGTGTTACTAGGGTCTTGGAGAAGTTCTCGAGCTTTCATCCTAAGTATTCTGCTTTTTTCTGCAAGTTCTTCGTCTTTCTTATGGAGAGGGCTACGGCGTTTGTTGATCATAAGGAGACGTTTTTGAAGGGCCTTTGTGCAAACTGACGTTGAGGTGTGTGCAAGGTTGCTAGAAATGTTCTTCTGACAGCCTTGACACTCATGGCTAGTCACCGAGTGATCCTCTAACCACCGGGCAACCTTTGGTCTTGGTGTAGTCAAGCCATGGCAAATGAAACTGCTAGTATCCATTGTGATCGATCTATATCTTGGAGTAGATGGCCAGAGTTGAGTGAGAGATGTATTGGTGAACACAGCTCACCTCTTATATACTAGCTAGATTGTTTTTCTTGTCGTCGTGGTGCTAATAAGACTTCAAAGAGGCGCTATTTAGAGTAAGATGCAGTTTTTCAATTCTAGAAAGTGGTTATCTTATCATTCAATGGTATCAATCAACAGCATACTAATTAATAATCCAGCAGAATGGTTGTTTTTTTCAATCAATCACACTTCAAAGATTTCAGCAATCAAGTGTCACAACAAGTATTTCATTCAGTTAGGTCAATTACGGCTAAATCGCACTTGCAAGCAAGGCCCATTTGACTTACGCTAATTGTTAGTACTTTGTCTCATAAGTTGTTACCGTATAGTTTTCAGTTTGAAATAGTTTCTACATGTAACCAGTCAGAGAGATTCATGTAATCCCCTCTCTTCAGGCAATCTTGTAATCGGTGAATCGTTTGTATTTCGAAATTGCTTTGAACACAATTTCCCTTCCATTAACAACAATGGTGTTGCTTTTCTTTAAAACTTGTTTCTTGTGTGCATTTGATTTTCAAAATGTCTTCAAAGATTAAAGAATGAAGATCTTTTGGTGCTTAGGTTTCAAACCATATTATTGAGATTTTTGGACACTTTGGTTCATATCTTTTCAATTTTTATCTGTTTCATAAATTGTGGTTTGTGTCCATAGACAATGAATGATATTATTTATTTGACACTCTTTCCCTTCGAAATTAACAAATACTGTAACACTTGGAATGAATAGACAAAATGAATAAAATTACTTGTAAAGAGGTGTAATTTTAAGTCACATGTTTTAGTAACACGTACGTTTGATAAATGATGTAAAATTATTCGATGTGTGGCCTGCGTTTGTCTGTAGGAACTGTTGAGTTATTTGTTTTGCAGAAAGCACACATGGATCTTACAGTTTGAAGACATGTCTTCTTGGTGTAGTCGTTAACCAGGAAATACAAACACAAATAGCAAGATTGTATTCACCAGATTTATTTATAAATTTGATTCAGCTTTCACATATCAAAGAATTTTGAAACAGTCACATCAAAACATGCAACGAAATAGCACATAATCATGTTAGTGAAAAACAATGCCATGATATTGTCACATTATTTGTTATATTCATTGCCATGTTGAAGACAATTCTTATGCTCATGTGTCGGTGAAAAGTTGTTTATGTCTCAGGAAACTGTTTCTCTCTGGATCATGACCAATATTTTATGATGGTAATGTTTTCAGCATGAAAGTCATTCGAACGTGTAAAGAAATATCACAACATTCTTTATGAGAGTCACAATGTAAATTCGTAGCCATGTTGGAGACACATCTTTAGTTCGTGTGCGGATGATATGGAGACTTTGTCTGAGGACACTGTCTCCTGTTTGGGTGTCGCTGTTACTGTGGTAGGTTTAACAGCGATGAAGAAGTTGACGTTAACATGCTCCTGAAGCATTCGTGAAGCTTTTTTTGTTGCTCGTTTTTCCGATCTAGTGGTATTGAACGTATCCATCTGGAAGTCAGGAGTGTAAACAGACGTTTTCGGAAAGGGCTATGGCTAGTGCGGCAACTGGAAGGACTCTGCATTTTGGCCTTTTTATATCCTGTTCTAATTGATGAGAAGAAGGATTTATCTTGAGAACTCTTTTGACAATGCAGATGAAAGAGAACTTGCCATCACCCTACAGTGAGACTGTGTTCCTTGTCGTTAACATTTGTTTATAGTCATAGGACAGTTCTTTTATTATATAAACATGCAAAAACTAAACACTTTTTGCTTGAAGTAACTTAGACAACTACATAGCAAACATGAATACAAAAATGGAAGGATCGCAGATAAGATGTACCTGTATGAACATGTTTATGCCCTCATATTTTGGTAATAACCAAGGCATGGGCACCACGTCAGCGACAACACCAAAAGGTGGAAGCAGACGTTAAAACCGAATCCAACAACAACAACCAGTTCTAAAAAACATTTCGGCACAGTCTTCGATAAAGGGATGTGGCTTCTCGTATAAGGAATTTTGTTTGATTTGCAGACTCTTTTACTGTTGATCTTGAAATGACTTTAAGAATAATAAAAAGTAATGTTTGCGTATATGTCGTTTATTAACAGAACAAATGGGTAATCAAACATAACAATTGTAAACATGGGTTCATTATCATCTTCAACATAAGGTACAATGAAGTCCGTCCTTAATAAATGTCTTTAAAGGTGAACCCGACTCCTTGGACAGACTTTGCAGAGAAAGAGTCGATCTTGTCATTTTTTTCACTCGAGATCTGAAGACTTTCCTGGTGATGCTGCTTCTTTCAAAGTTCCTAGCCGGAGAAACGTTCTCTGACAGCGATGTCATGGAGGAGTTAAGGACAAGCTGTGCCTTCAGTTTCAGCTGACGCCCCTTACAGTGAAATTCGGCATCTTTGCGTCTTATGGAGCTGACTCGCTTTTTTATCTGCACCAGTCGAGTTTGTAACAACTTTCTACGAAGAGTGAAGGTTGCTTTTTTCGGTGTAGTGTTACTAGGGTCTTGGAGAAGTTCTCGAGCTTTCATCCTAAGTATTCTGCTTTTTTCTGCAAGTTCTTCGTCTTTCTTATGGAGAGGGCTACGGCGTTTGTTGATCATAAGGAGACGTTTTTGAAGGGCCTTTGTGCGAACTGACGTTGAGGTGTGTGCAAGGTTGCTAGAAATGTTCTTCTGACAGCCTTGACACTCATGGCTAGTCACCGAGTGATCCTCTAACCACCGGGCAACCTTTGGTCTTGGTGTAGTCAAGCCATGGCAAATGAAACTGCTAGTATCCATTGTGATCGATCTATATCTTGGAGTAGATGGCCAGAGTTGAGTGAGAGATGTATTGGTGAACACAGCTCACCTCTTATATACTAGCTAGATTGTGTTTCTTGTCGTCGTGGTGCTAATAAGACTTCAAAGAGGCGCTATTTAGAGTAAGATGCAGTTTTTCAATTCTAGAAAGTGGTTATCTTATCATTCAATGGTATCAATCAACAGCATACTAATTAAT
Source organism: Phorcus lineatus (assembly GCA_921293015.1). Taxonomy (NCBI): domain Eukaryota; kingdom Metazoa; phylum Mollusca; class Gastropoda; order Trochida; family Trochidae; genus Phorcus; species Phorcus lineatus. The sequence continues at coordinate 44,634,544 of OV121087.1, forward strand.
AATCCAGCAGAATGGTTGTTTTTTTCAATCAATCACACTTCAAAGATTTCAGCAATCAAGTGTCACAACAAGTATTTCATTCAGTTAGGTCAATTACGGCTAAATCGCACTTGCAAGCAAGGCCAATTTGACTTACGCTAATTGTTAGTACTTTGTCTCATAAGTTGTTACCGTATAGTTTTCAGTTTGAAATAGTTTCTACATGTAACCAGTCAGAGAGATTCATGTAATCCCCTCTCTTCAGGCAATCTTGTAATCGGTGAATCGTTTGTATTTCGAAATTGCTTTGAACACAATTTCCCTTCCATTAACAACAATGGTGTTGCTTTTCTTTAAAACTTGTTTCTTGTATGCATTTAATTTTCAAAATGTCTTCAAAGATTAAAGAATGAAGATCTTTTGGTGCTTAGGTTTCAAACCATATTATTGAGATTTTTGGACACTTTGGTTCATATCTTTTCAATTTTTATCTGTTTCATAAATTGTGGTTTGTGTCCATAGACAATGAATGATATTATTTATTTGACACTCTTTCACTTCGAAATTAACAAATACTGTAACACTTGGAATGAATAGACAAAATGAATAAAATTACTTGTAAAGATTTCAATTCAAGGTGTAATTTTAAGTCACATGTTTTAGTAACACGTACGTTTGATAAATGATGTAAAATTATTCGATGTGTGGCCTGCGTTTGTCTGTAGGAACTGTTGAGTTATTTGTTTTGCAGAAAGCACACATGGATCTTACAGTTTGAAGACATGTCTTCTTGGTGTAGTCGTTAACCAGGAAATACAAACACAAATAGCAAGATTGTATTCACCAGATTTATTTATAAATTTGATTCAGCTTTCACATATCAAAGAATTTTGAAACAGTCACATCAAAACATGCAACGAAATAGCACATAATCATGTTAGTGAAAAACAATGCCATGATATTGTCACATTATTTGTTATATTTATTGCCATGTTGAAGACAATTCTTATGCTCATGTGTCGGTGAAAAGTTGTTTATGTCTGAGGAAACTGTTTCTCTCTGGATCATGACCAATATTTTATGATGGTAATGTTTTCAGCATGAAAGTCATTCGAACGTGTAAAGAAATATCACAACATTCTTTATGAGAGTCACAATGTAAATTCGTAGCCATGTTGGAGACACATCTTTAGTTCGTGTGCGGATGATATGGAGACTTTGTCTGAGGACACTGTCTCCTGTTTGGGTGTCGCTGTTACTGTGGTAGGTTTAACAGCGATGAAGAAGTTGACGTTAACATGCTCCTGAAGCATTCGTGAAGCTTTTTTTGTTGCTCGTTTTTCCGACCTAGTGGTATTGAACGTATCCATCTGGAAGTCAGGAGTGTAAACAGACGTTTTCGGAAAGGGCTATGGCTAGTGCGGCAACTGGAAGGACTCTGCATTTTGGCCTTTTTATATCCTGTTCTAATTGATGAGAAGAAGGATTTATCTTGAGAACTCTTTTGACAATGCAGATGAAAGAGAACTTGCCATCACCCTACAGTGAGACTGTGTTCCTTGTCGTTAACATTTGTTTATAGTCATAGGACAGTTCTTTTATTATATAAACATGCAAAAACTAAACACTTTTTGCTTGAAGTAACTTAGACAACTACATAGCAAACATGAATACAAAAATGGAAGGATCGCAGATAAGATGTACCTGTATGAACATGTTTATGCCCTCATATTTTGGTAATAACCAAGGCATGGGCACCACGTCAGCGACAACACCAAAAGGTGGAAGCAGACGTTAAAACCGAATCCAACAACAACAACCAGTTCTAAAAAACATTTCGGCACAGTCTTCGATAAAGGGATGTGGCTTCTCGTATAAGGAATTTTGTTTGATTTGCAGACTCTTTTACTGTTGATCTTGAAATGACTTTAAGAATAATAAAAAGTAATCTTTGCGTATATGTCGTTTATTAACAGAACAAATGGGTAATCAAACATAACAATTGTAAACATGGGTTCATTATCATCTTCAACATAAGGTACAATGAAGTCCGTCCTTAATAAATGTCTTCAAAGGTGAAGCCGACTCCTTGGACAGACTTTGCAGAGAAAGAGTCGATCTTGTCATTTTTTTCTCTCGAGATCTGAAGACTTTCCTGGTGATGCTGCTTCTTTCAAAGTTCCTAGCCGGAGAAACGTTCTCTGACAGCGATGTCATGGAGGAGTTAAGGACAAGCTGTGCCTTCAGTTTCAGCTGACGCCCCTTACAGTGAAATTCGGCATCTTTGCGTCTTATGGAGCTGACTCGCTTTTTTATCTGCACCAGTCGAGTTTGTAACAACTTTCTACGAAGAGTGAAGGTTGCTTTTTTCGGTGTAGTGTTACTAGGGTCTTGGAGAAGTTCTCGAGCTTTCATCCTAAGTATTCTGCTTTTTTCTGCAAGTTCTTCGTCTTTCTTATGGAGAGGGCTACGGCGTTTGTTGATCATAAGGAGACGTTTTTGAAGGGCCTTTGTGCGAACTGACGTTGAGGTGTGTGCAAGGTTGCTAGAAATGTTCTTCTGACAGCCTTGACACTCATGGCTAGTCACCGAGTGATCCTCTAACCACCGGGCAACCTTTGGTCTTGGTGTAGTCAAGCCATGGCAAATGAAACTGCTAGTATCCATTGTGATCGATCTATATCTTGGAGTAGATGGCCAGAGTTGAGTGAGAGATGTATTGGTGAACACAGCTCACCTCTTATATACTAGCTAGATTGTTTTTCTTGTCGTCGTGGTGCTAATAAGACTTCAAAGAGGCGCTATTTAGAGTAAGATGCAGTTTTTCAATTCTAGAAAGTGGTTATCTTATCATTCAATGGTATCAATCAACAGCATACTAATTAATAATCCAGCAGAATGGTTGTTTTTTTCAATCAATCACACTTCAAAGATTTCAGCAATCAAGTGTCACAACAAGTATTTCATTCAGTTAGGTCAATTACGGCTAAATCGCACTTGCAAGCAAGGCCCATTTGACTTACGCTAATTGTTAGTACTTTGTCTCATAAGTTGTTACCGTATAGTTTTCAGTTTGAAATAGTTTCTACATGTAACCAGTCAGAGAGATTCATGTAATCCCCTCTCTTCAGGCAATCTTGTAATCGGTGAATCGTTTGTATTTCGAAATTGCTTTGAACACAATTTCCCTTCCATTAACAACAATGGTGTTGCTTTTCTTTAAAACTTGTTTCTTGTGTGCATTTGATTTTCAAAATGTCTTCAAAGATTAAAGAATGAAGATCTTTTGGTGCTTAGGTTTCAAACCATATTATTGAGATTTTTGGACACTTTGGTTCATATCTTTTCAATTTTTATCTGTTTCATAAATTGTGGTTTGTGTCCATAGACAATGAATGATATTATTTATTTGACACTCTTTCCCTTCGAAATTAACAAATACTGTAACACTTGGAATGAATAGACAAAATGAATAAAATTACTTGTAAAGAGGTGTAATTTTAAGTCACATGTTTTAGTAACACGTACGTTTGATAAATATTGTAAAATTATTCGATGTGTGGCCTGCGTTTGTCTGTAGGAACTGTTGAGTTATTTGTTTTGCAGAAAGCACACATGGATCTTACAGTTTGAAGACATGTCTTCTTGGTGTAGTCGTTAACCAGGAAATACAAACACAAATAGCAAGATTGTATTCACCAGATTTATTCATAAATTTGATTCAGCTTTCACATATCAAAGAATTTTGAAACAGTCACATCAAAACATGCAACGAAATAGCACATAATCATGTTAGTGAAAAACAATGCCATGATATTGTCACATTATTCGTTATATTTATTGCCATGTTGATGACAATTCTTATGCTCATGTGTCGGTGAAAAGTTGTTTATGTCTGAGGAAACTGTTTCTCTCTGGATCATGACCAATATTTTATGATGGTAATGTTTTCAGCATGAAAGTCATTCGAACGTGTAAAGAAATATCACAACATTCTTTATGAGAGTCACAATGTAAATTCGTAGCCATGTTGGAGACACATCTTTAGTTCGTGTGCGGATGATATGGAGACTTTGTCTGAGGACACTGTCTCCTGTTTGGGTGTCGCTGTTACTGTGGTAGGTTTAACAGCGATGAAGAAGTTGACGTTAACATGCTCCTGAAGCATTCGTGAAGCTTTTTTTGTTGCTCGTTTTTCCGACCTAGTGGTATTGAACGTATCCATCTGGAAGTCAGGAGTGTAAACAGACGTTTTCGGAAAGGGCTATGGCTAGTGCGGCAACTGGAAGGACTCTGCATTTTGGCCTTTTTATATCCTGTTCTAATTGATGAGAAGAAGGATTTATCTTGAGAACTCTTTTGACAATGCAGATGAAAGAGAACTTGCCATCACCCTACAGTGAGACTGTGTTCCTTGTCGTTAACATTTGTTTATAGTCATAGGACAGTTCTTTTATTATATAAACATGCAAAAACTAAACACTTTTTGCTTGAAGTAACTTAGACAACTACATAGCAAACATGAATACAAAAATGGAAGGATCGCAGATAAGATGTACCTGTATGAACATGTTTATGCCCTCATATTTTGGTAATAACCAAGGCATAGGCACCACGTCAGCGACAACACCAAAAGGTGGAAGCAGACGTTAAAACCGAATCCAACAACAACAACCAGTTCTAAAAAACATTTCGGCACAGTCTTCGATAAAGGGATGTGGCTTCTCGTATAAGGAATTTTGTTTGATTTGCAGACTCTTTTACTGTTGATCTTGAAATGACTTTAAGAATAATAAAAAGTAATGTTTGCGTATATGTCGTTTATTAACAGAACAAATGGGTAATCAAACATAACAATTGTAAACATGGGTTCATTATCATCTTCAACATAAGGTACAATGAAGTCCGTCCTTAATAAATGTCTTCAAAGGTGAACCCGACTCCTTGGACAGACTTTGCAGAGAAAGAGTCGATCTTGTCATTTTTTTCTCTCGAGATCTGAAGACTTTCCTGGTGATGCTGCTTCTTTCAAAGTTCCTAGCCGGAGAAACGTTCTCTGACAGCGATGTCATGGAGGAGTTAAGGACAAGCTGTGCCTTCAGTTTCAGCTGACGCCCCTTACAGTGAAATTCGGCATCTTTGCGTCTTATGGAGCTGACTCGCTTTTTTATCTGCACCAGTCGAGTTTGTAACAACTTTCTACGAAGAGTGAAGGTTGCTTTTTTCGGTGTAGTGTTACTAGGGTCTTGGAGAAGTTCTCGAGCTTTCATCCTAAGTATTCTGCTTTTTTCTGCAAGTTCTTCGTCTTTCTTATGGAGAGGGCTACGGCGTTTGTTGATCATAAGGAGACGTTTTTGAAGGGCCTTTGTGCAAACTGACGTTGAGGTGTGTGCAAGGTTGCTAGAAATGTTCTTCTGACAGCCTTGACACTCATGGCTAGTCACCGAGTGATCCTCTAACCACCGGGCAACCTTTGGTCTTGGTGTAGTCAAGCCATGGCAAATGAAACTGCTAGTATCCATTGTGATCGATCTATATCTTGGAGTAGATGGCCAGAGTTGAGTGAGAGATGTATTGGTGAACACAGCTCACCTCTTATATACTAGCTAGATTGTTTTTCTTGTCGTCGTGGTGCTAATAAGACTTCAAAGAGGCGCTATTTAGAGTAAGATGCAGTTTTTCAATTCTAGAAAGTGGTTATCTTATCATTCAATGGTATCAATCAACAGCATACTAATTAATAATCCAGCAGAATGGTTGTTTTTTTCAATCAATCACACTTCAAAGATTTCAGCAATCAAGTGTCACAACAAGTATTTCATTCAGTTAGGTCAATTACGGCTAAATCGCACTTGCAAGCAAGGCCCATTTGACTTACGCTAATTGTTAGTACTTTGTCTCATAAGTTGTTACCGTATAGTTTTCAGTTTGAAATAGTTTCTACATGTAACCAGTCAGAGAGATTCATGTAATCCCCTCTCTTCAGGCAATCTTGTAATCGGTGAATCGTTTGTATTTCGAAATTGCTTTGAACACAATTTCCCTTCCATTAACAACAATGGTGTTGCTTTTCTTTAAAACTTGTTTCTTGTGTGCATTTGATTTTCAAAATGTCTTCAAAGATTAAAGAATGAAGATCTTTTGGTGCTTAGGTTTCAAACCATATTATTGAGATTTTTGGACACTTTGGTTCATATCTTTTCAATTTTTATCTGTTTCATAAATTGTGGTTTGTGTCCATAGACAATGAATGATATTATTTATTTGACACTCTTTCCCTTCGAAATTAACAAATACTGTAACACTTGGAATGAATAGACAAAATGAATAAAATTACTTGTAAAGAGGTGTAATTTTAAGTCACATGTTTTAGTAACACGTACGTTTGATAAATGATGTAAAATTATTCGATGTGTGGCCTGCGTTTGTCTGTAGGAACTGTTGAGTTATTTGTTTTGCAGAAAGCACACATGGATCTTACAGTTTGAAGACATGTCTTCTTGGTGTAGTCGTTAACCAGGAAATACAAACACAAATAGCAAGATTGTATTCACCAGATTTATTTATAAATTTGATTCAGCTTTCACATATCAAAGAATTTTGAAACAGTCACATCAAAACATGCAACGAAATAGCACATAATCATGTTAGTGAAAAACAATGCCATGATATTGTCACATTATTTGTTATATTCATTGCCATGTTGAAGACAATTCTTATGCTCATGTGTCGGTGAAAAGTTGTTTATGTCTCAGGAAACTGTTTCTCTCTGGATCATGACCAATATTTTATGATGGTAATGTTTTCAGCATGAAAGTCATTCGAACGTGTAAAGAAATATCACAACATTCTTTATGAGAGTCACAATGTAAATTCGTAGCCATGTTGGAGACACATCTTTAGTTCGTGTGCGGATGATATGGAGACTTTGTCTGAGGACACTGTCTCCTGTTTGGGTGTCGCTGTTACTGTGGTAGGTTTAACAGCGATGAAGAAGTTGACGTTAACATGCTCCTGAAGCATTCGTGAAGCTTTTTTTGTTGCTCGTTTTTCCGATCTAGTGGTATTGAACGTATCCATCTGGAAGTCAGGAGTGTAAACAGACGTTTTCGGAAAGGGCTATGGCTAGTGCGGCAACTGGAAGGACTCTGCATTTTGGCCTTTTTATATCCTGTTCTAATTGATGAGAAGAAGGATTTATCTTGAGAACTCTTTTGACAATGCAGATGAAAGAGAACTTGCCATCACCCTACAGTGAGACTGTGTTCCTTGTCGTTAACATTTGTTTATAGTCATAGGACAGTTCTTTTATTATATAAACATGCAAAAACTAAACACTTTTTGCTTGAAGTAACTTAGACAACTACATAGCAAACATGAATACAAAAATGGAAGGATCGCAGATAAGATGTACCTGTATGAACATGTTTATGCCCTCATATTTTGGTAATAACCAAGGCATGGGCACCACGTCAGCGACAACACCAAAAGGTGGAAGCAGACGTTAAAACCGAATCCAACAACAACAACCAGTTCTAAAAAACATTTCGGCACAGTCTTCGATAAAGGGATGTGGCTTCTCGTATAAGGAATTTTGTTTGATTTGCAGACTCTTTTACTGTTGATCTTGAAATGACTTTAAGAATAATAAAAAGTAATGTTTGCGTATATGTCGTTTATTAACAGAACAAATGGGTAATCAAACATAACAATTGTAAACATGGGTTCATTATCATCTTCAACATAAGGTACAATGAAGTCCGTCCTTAATAAATGTCTTTAAAGGTGAACCCGACTCCTTGGACAGACTTTGCAGAGAAAGAGTCGATCTTGTCATTTTTTTCACTCGAGATCTGAAGACTTTCCTGGTGATGCTGCTTCTTTCAAAGTTCCTAGCCGGAGAAACGTTCTCTGACAGCGATGTCATGGAGGAGTTAAGGACAAGCTGTGCCTTCAGTTTCAGCTGACGCCCCTTACAGTGAAATTCGGCATCTTTGCGTCTTATGGAGCTGACTCGCTTTTTTATCTGCACCAGTCGAGTTTGTAACAACTTTCTACGAAGAGTGAAGGTTGCTTTTTTCGGTGTAGTGTTACTAGGGTCTTGGAGAAGTTCTCGAGCTTTCATCCTAAGTATTCTGCTTTTTTCTGCAAGTTCTTCGTCTTTCTTATGGAGAGGGCTACGGCGTTTGTTGATCATAAGGAGACGTTTTTGAAGGGCCTTTGTGCGAACTGACGTTGAGGTGTGTGCAAGGTTGCTAGAAATGTTCTTCTGACAGCCTTGACACTCATGGCTAGTCACCGAGTGATCCTCTAACCACCGGGCAACCTTTGGTCTTGGTGTAGTCAAGCCATGGCAAATGAAACTGCTAGTATCCATTGTGATCGATCTATATCTTGGAGTAGATGGCCAGAGTTGAGTGAGAGATGTATTGGTGAACACAGCTCACCTCTTATATACTAGCTAAATTGTTTTTCTTGTCGTCGTGGTGCTAATAAGACTTCAAAGAGGCGCTATTTAGAGTAAGATGCAGTTTTTCAATTCTAGAAAGTGGTTATCTTATCATTCAATGGTATCAATCAACAGCATACTAATTAATAATCCAGCAGAATGGTTGTTTTTTTCAATCAATCACACTTCAAAGATTTCAGCAATCAAGTGTCACAACAAGTATTTCATTCAGTTAGGTCAATTACGGCTAAATCGCACTTGCAAGCAAGGCCAATTTGACTTACGCTAATTGTTAGTACTTTGTCTCATAAGTTGTTACCGTATAGTTTTCAGTTTGAAATAGTTTCTACATGTAACCAGTCAGAGAGATTCATGTAATCCCCTCTCTTCAGGCAATCTTGTAATCGGTGAATCGTTTGTATTTCGAAATTGCTTTGAACACAATTTCCCTTCCATTAACAACAATGGTGTTGCTTTTCTTTAAAACTTGTTTCTTGTATGCATTTAATTTTCAAAATGTCTTCAAAGATTAAAGAATGAAGATCTTTTGGTGCTTAGGTTTCAAACCATATTATTGAGATTTTTGGACACTTTGGTTCATATCTTTTCAATTTTTATCTGTTTCATAAATTGTGGTTTGTGTCCATAGACAATGAATGATATTATTTATTTGACACTCTTTCACTTCGAAATTAACAAATACTGTAACACTTGGAATGAATAGACAAAATGAATAAAATTACTTGTAAAGATTTCAATTCAAGGTGTAATTTTAAGTCACATGTTTTAGTAACACGTACGTTTGATAAATGATGTAAAATTATTCGATGTGTGGCCTGCGTTTGTCTGTAGGAACTGTTGAGTTATTTGTTTTGCAGAAAGCACACATGGATCTTACAGTTTGAAGACATGTCTTCTTGGTGTAGTCGTTAACCAGGAAATACAAACACAAATAGCAAGATTGTATTCACCAGATTTATTTATAAATTTGATTCAGCTTTCACATATCAAAGAATTTTGAAACAGTCACATCAAAACATGCAACGAAATAGCACATAATCATGTTAGTGAAAAACAATGCCATGATATTGTCACATTATTCGTTATATTCATTGCCATGTTGAAGACAATTCTTATGCTCATGTGTCGGTGAAAAGTTGTTTATGTCTCAGGAAACTGTTTCTCTCTGGATCATGACCAATATTTTATGATGGTAATGTTTTCAGCATTAAAGTCATTCGAACGTGTAAAGAAATATCACAACATTCTTTACGAGAGTCACAATGTAAATTCGTAGCCATGTTGGAGACACATCTTTAGTTCGTGTGCGGATGATATGGAGACTTTGTCTGAGGACGCTGTCTCCTGTTTGGGTGTCGCTGTTACTGTGGTAGGTTTAACAGCGATGAAGAAGTTGACGTTAACATGCTCCTGAAGCATTCGTGAAGCTTTTTTTGTTGCTCGTTTTTCCGATCTAGTGGTATTGAACGTATCCATCTGGAAGTCAGTAGTGTAAACAGACGTTTTCGGAAAGGACTATGGCTAGTGTGGCAACTGGAAGGACTCTGCATTTTGGCCTTTTTATATCCTGTTCTGATTGATGAGAAGAAGGATTTATCTTGAGAACTCTTTTGACAATGCAGATAAAAGAGAACTTGTCATCACCCTACAGTGAGACTGTGTTCCTTGTCGTTAACATTTGTTTATAGTCATAGGACAGTTCTTTTATTATATAAACATGCAAGGACTAAACACTTTTTGCTTGAAGTAACTTAGACAACTACATAGCAAACATGAATACAAAAATGGAAGGATTGCAGATAAGATGTACCTGTATGATCATGTTTATGCCCTCATATTTTGGTAATAACCAAGGCATAGGCACCACGTCAGCGACAACACCAAAAGGTGGAAGCAGACGTTAAAACCGAATCCAACAACAACAACCAGTTTCTAAAAAACATTTCGGCACAGTCTTCGATAAAGGGATGTGGCCTCTCGTATAAGGACTTTTGTTTGATTTGCAGACTCTTTTACTGTTGATCTTGAAATGACGTTAAGAATAATAAAAAGTAATGTTTGCGTATATGTCGTTTATTAACAGAACAAATGGCTAATCAAACATAACAATTGTAAACATGGGTTCATTATCATCTTCAACATAAGGTACAATGAAATCCGTCCTTAATAAACGTCTTTAAAGGTGAAGCCGACTCCTTGGACAGACTTTGCAGAGAAAGAGTCGATCTTGTCATTTTTTTCACTCGAGATCTGAAGACTTTCCTGGTGATGCTGCTTCTTTCAAAGTTCCTAGCCGGAGAAACGTTCTCTGACAGCGATGTCATGGAGGAGTTAAGGACAAGCTGTGCCTTCAGTTTCAGCTGACGCCCCTTACAGTGAAATTCGGCATCTTTGCGTCTTATGGAGCTGACTCGCTTTTTTATCTGCACCAGTCGAGTTTGTAACAACTTTCTACGAAGAGTGAAGGTTGCTTTTTTCGGTGTAGTGTTACTAGGGTCTTGGAGAAGTTCTCGAGCTTTCATCCTAAGTATTCTGCTTTTTTCTGCAAGTTCTTCGTCTTTCTTATGGAGAGGGCTACGGCGTTTGTTGATCATAAGGAGATGTTTTTGAAGGGCCTTTGTGCAAACTGACGTTGAGGTGTGTGCAAGGTTGCTAGAAATGTTCTTCTGACAGCCTTGACACTCATGGCTAGTCACCGAGTGATCCTCTAACCACCGGACAACCTTTGGTCTTGGTGTAGTCAAGTCATGGCAAATGAAACTGCTAGTATCCATTGTGATCGATTTATATCTTGGAGTAGATGGCCAGAGTTGAGTGAGAGATGTATTGGTGAACACAGCTCACCTCTTATATACTAGCTAGATTGTGTTTCTTGTCGTCGTGGTGCTAATAAGACTTCAAAGAGGCGCTATTTAGAGTAAGATGCAGTTTTTCAATTCTAGAAAGTGGTTATCTTATCATTCAATGGTATCAATCAACAGCATACTAATTAATAATCCAGCAGAATGGTTGTTTTTTTCAATCAATCACACTTCAAAGATTTCAGCAATCAAGTGTCACAACTAGTATTTCCTTCAGTTAGGTCAATTAAAGCTAAATCGCACTTGCAAGCAAGGCCAATTTGACTTACGCTAATTGTTAGTACTTTGTCTCTTAAGTTGTTACCGTATAGTTTTCAGTTTAAAATAGTTTCTACATGTAACCAGTCAGAGAGATTCATGTAATCCCCTCTCTTCAGGCAATCTTGTAATCGGTGAATCGTTTGTATTTCGAAATTGCTTTGAACACAATTTCCCTTCCATTAACAACAATGGTGTTGCTTTTCTTTAAAACTTGTTTCTTGTATGCATTTGATTTTCAAAATGTCTTAAAAGATTAAAGAATGAAATATTTTGGTGCTTAGGTTTCAAATCATATTATTGAGCTTTTTGGACACTTTGGTTCATATCTTTTCAATTTTTATCTGTTTCCTAAATTGTGGTTTGTGTCCATAGACAATGAATGATATTATTTATTTGACACTCTTTTACTTCGAAATTAACAAATACTGTAACACTTGGAATGAATTGACAAAATGAATAAATTTACTTGTAAAGATTTCAATTCAAGGTGTAATTTTAAGTCACATGTTTTAGTAACACGTACGTTTGATAAATGATGTAAGATTATTCGATGTGTGGCCTGCGTATGTGTGTGGGAACTGTTGAGTTATTTGTTTTGCAGAAAGCACACATGGATCTTACAGTTTGAAGACATGTCTTCTTGGTGTAGTCGTTAACCAGGAAATACAAACACAAATAGCAAGATTGTATTCACCAGATTTATTTATAAATTTGATTCAGCTTTCACATATCAAAGAATTTTGAAACAGTCACATCAAAACATGCAACGGAATAGCACATAATCATGTTAGTGAAAAACAATGCCATGATATTGTCACATTATTCGTTATATTCATTGCCATGTTGAAGACAATTCTTATGCTCATGTGTCGGTGAAAAGTTGTTTATGTCTCAGGAAACTGTTTCTCTCTGGATCATGACCAATATTTTATGATGGTAATGTTTTCAGCATTAAAGTCATTCGAACGTGTAAAGAAATATCACAACATTCTTTACGAGAGTCACAATGTAAATTCGTAGCCATGTTGGAGACACATCTTTAGTTCGTGTGCGGATGATATGGAGACTTTGTCTGAGGACACTGTCTCCTGTTTGGGTGTCGCTGTTACTGTGGTAGGTTTAACAGCGATGAAGAAGTTGACGTTAACATGCTCCTGAAGCATTCGTGAAGCTTTTTTTGTTGCTCGTTTTTCCGATCTAGTGGTATTGAACGTATCCATCTGGAAGTCAGTAGTGTAAACAGACGTTTTCGGAAAGGACTATGGCTAGTGTGGCAACTGGAAGGACTCTGCATTTTGGCCTTTTTATATCCTGTTCTGATTGATGAGAAGAAGGATTTATCTTGAGAACTCTTTTGACAATGCAGATAAAAGAGAACTTGTCATCACCCTACAGTGAGACTGTGTTCCTTGTGGTTAACATTTGTTTATAGTCATAGGACAGTTCTTTTATTATATAAACATGCAAGGACTAAACACTTTTTGCTTGAAGTAACTTAGACAACTACATAGCAAACATGAATACAAAAATGGAAGGATTGCAGATAAGATGTACCTGTATGATCATGTTTATGCCCTCATATTTTGGTAATAACCAAGGCATAGGCACCACGTCAGCGACAACACCAAAAGGTGGAAGCAGACGTTAAAACCGAATCCAACAACAACAACCAGTTTCTAAAAAACATTTCGGCACAGTCTTCGATAAAGGGATGTGGCCTCTCGTATAAGGACTTTTGTTTGATTTGCAGACTCTTTTACTGTTGATCTTGAAATGACGTTAAGAATAATAAAAAGTAATGTTTGCGTATATGTCGTTTATTAACAGAACAAATGGCTAATCAAACATAACAATTGTAAACATGGGTTCATTATCATCTTCAACATAAGGTACAATGAAATCCGTCCTTAATAAACGTCTTTAAAGGTGAAGCCGACTCCTTGGACAGACTTTGCAGAGAAAGAGTCGATCTTGTCATTTTTTTCACTCGAGATCTGAAGACTTTCCTGGTGATGCTGCTTCTTTCAAAGTTCCTAGCCGGAGAAACGTTCTCTGACAGCGATGTCATGGAGGAGTTAAGGACAAGCTGTGCCTTCAGTTTCAGCTGACGCCCCTTACAGTGAAATTCGGCATCTTTGCGTCTTATGGAGCTGACTCGCTTTTTTATCTGCACCAGTCGAGTTTGTAACAACTTTCTACGAAGAGTGAGGGTTGCTTTTTTCGGTGTAGTGTTACTAGGGTGTTGGAGAAGTTCTCGAGCTTTCATCCTAAGTATTCTGCTTTTTTCTGCAAGTTCTTCGTCTTTCTTATGGAGAGGGCTACGGCGTTTGTTGATCATAAGGAGATGTTTTTGAAGGGCCTTTGTGCAAACTGACGTTGAGGTGTGTGCAAGGTTGCTAGAAATGTTCTTCTGACAGCCTTGACACTCATGGCTAGTCACCGAGTGATCCTCTAACCACCGGACAACCTTTGGTCTTGGTGTAGTCAAGTCATGGCAAATGAAACTGCTAGTATCCATTGTGATCGATTTATATCTTGGAGTAGATGGCCAGAGTTGAGTGAGAGATGTATTGGTGAACACAGCTCACCTCTTATATACTAGCTAGATTGTTTTTCTTGTCGTCGTGGTGCTAATAAGACTTCAAAGAGGCGCTATTTAGACTAAGATGCAGTTTTTCAATTCTAGAAAGTGGTTATCTTATCATTCAATGGTATCAATCAACAGCATACTAATTAATAATCCAGCAGAATGGGGTTTTTTTTCAATCAATCACACTTCAAAGATTTCAGCAATCAAGTGTCACAACTAGTATTTCCTTCAGTTAGGTCAATTACAGCTAAATCGCACTTGCAAGCAAGGCCAATTTGACTTACGCTAATTGTTAGTACTTTGTCTCTTAAGTTGTTACCGTATAGTTTTCAGTTTAAAATAGTTTCTACATGTAACCAGTCAGAGAGATTCATGTAATCCCCTCTCTTCAGGCAATCTTGTAATCGGTGAATCGTTTGTATTTCGAAATTGCTTTGAACACAATTTCCCTTCCATTAACAACAATGGTGTTGCTTTTCTTTAAAACTTGTTTCTTGTATGCATTTGATTTTCAAAATGTCTTAAAAGATTAAAGAATGAAATATTTTGGTGCTTAGGTTTCAAATCATATTATTGAGCTTTTTGGACACTTTGGTTCATATCTTTACAATTTTTATCTGTTTCATAAATTGTGGTTTGTGTCCATAGACAATGAATGATATTATTTATTTGACACTCTTTTACTTCGAAATTAACAAATACTGTAACACTTGGAATGAATTGACAAAATGAATAAATTTACTTGTAAAGATTTCAATTCAAGGTGTAATTTTAAGTCACATGTTTTAGTAACACGTACGTTTGATAAATGATGTAAGATTATTCGATGTGTGGCCTGCGTATGTGTGTGGGAACTGTTGAGTTATTTGTTTTGCAGAAAGCACACATGGATCTTACAGTTTGAAGACATGTCTTCTTGGTGTAGTCGTTAACCAGGAAATACAAACACAAATAGCAAGATTGTATTCACCAGATTTATTTATAAATTTGATTCAGCTTTCACATATCAAAGAATTTTGAAACAGTCACGTCAAAACATGCAACGGAATAGCACATAATCATGTTAGTGAAAAACAATGCCATGATATTGTCACATTATTCGTTATATTCATTGCCATGTTGGAGACAATTCTTATGCTCATGTGTCGGTGAAAAGTTGTTCATGTCTCAGGAAACTGTTTCTCTCTGGATCATGACCAATATTTTATGATGGTAATGTTTTCAGCATTAAAGTCATTCGAACGTGGAAAGAAATATCACAACATTCTTTATTAGAGTAACAATGTAAATTCGTAGCCATGTTGGAGACACATTTTTAGTTCGTGTGCGGATGTTATGGAGACTTTGTCTGTGGACACTGTCTCCTGTTTGGGTGTCGCTGTTACTGTGGTAGGTTTAACAGCGATGAAGAAGTTGACGTTAACATGCTCCTGAAGCCATCGTGAAACCTTTTTTGTTGCTCGTTTTTCCGATCTAGTGGTATTGAACGTATCCATCTGAAAGTCAGGAGTGTAAACAGACGTTTTCGGAAAGGACTATGGCTAGTGTGGCAACTGGAAGGACTCTGCATTTTGGCCTTTTTATATCCTGTTCTAATTGATGAGAAGAAGGATTTATCTTGAGAACTCTTTTGACAATGCAGATAAAAGAGAACTTGTCATCACCCTACAGTGAGACTGTGTTCCTTGTCGTTAACATTTGTTTATAGTCATAGGACAGTTCTTTTATTATATAAACATGCACGGACTAAACACTTTTAGCTTGAAGTAACTTAGACAACTACATAGCAAACATGAATACAAAAATGGAAGGATTGCAGATAAGATGTACCTGTATGAACATGTTTATGCCCTCATATTTTGGTAATAACCAAGGCATAGGCACCACGTCAGCGACAACACCAAAAGGTGGAAGCAGACGTTAAAACCGAATCCAACAACAACAACCAGTTTCTAAAAAACATTTCGGCACAGTCTTCGATAAAGGGATGTGGCCTCTCGTATAAGGACTTTTGTTTGATTTGCAGACTCTTTTACTGTTGATCTTGAAATGACTTTAAGAATAATAAAAAGTAATGTTTGCATATATGTCGTTTATTAACAGAACAAATGGGTAATCAAACATAACAATTGTAAACATGGGTTCATTATCATCTTCAACATAAGGTACAATGAAGTCCGTCCTTAATAAATGTCTTTAAAGGTTAACCCGACTCCTTGGACAGACTTTGCAGAGAAAGAGTCGATCTTGTCATTTTTTCACTCGAGATCTGAAGACTTTCCTGGTGATGCTGCTTCTTTCAAAGTTCCTAGCCGGAGAAACGTTCTCTGACAGCGATGTCATGGAGGAGTTATGGACAAGCTGTGCCTTCAGTTTCAGCTGACGCCCCTTACAGTGAAATTCGGCATCTTTGCGTCTTATGGAGCTGACTCGCTTTTTTATCTGCACCAGTCGAGTTTGTAACAACTTTCTACGAAGAGTGAGGGTTGCTTTTTTCGGTGTCGTGTTACTAGGGTGTTGGAGAAGTTCTCGAGCTTTCATCCTAAGTATTCTGCTTTTTTCTGCAAGTTCTTCGTCTTTCTTATGGAGAGGGCTACGGCGTTTGTTAATCATAAGGAGACGTTTTTGAAGGGCCTTTGTGCAAACTGACGTTGAGGTGTGTGCAAGGTTGCTAGAAATGTTCTTCTGACAGCCTTGACACTCATGGCTAGTCACCGAGTGATCCTCTAACCACCGGACAACCTTTGGTCTTGGTGTAGTCAAGTCATGGCAAATGAAACTGCTAGTATCCATTGTGATCGATCTATATCTTGGAGTAGATGGCCAGAGTTGAGTGAGAGATGTATTGGTGAACACAGCTCACCTCTTATATACTAGCTAGATTGTGTTTCTTGTCGTCGTGGTGCTAATAAGACTTCAAAGAGGCGCTATTTAGACTAGGATGCAGTTTTTCAATTCTAGAAAGTGGTTATCTTATCATTCAATGGTATCAATCAACAGCATACTAATTAATAATCCAGCAGAATGGGGTTTTTTTTCAATCAATCACACTTCAAAGATTTCAGCAATCAAGTGTCACAACTAGTATTTCCTTCAGTTAGGTCAATTACAGCTAAATCGCACTTGCAAGCAAGGCCAATTTGACTTACGCTAATTGTTAGTACTTTGTCTCTTAAGTTGTTACCGTATAGTTTTCAGTTTAAAATAGTTTCTACATGTAACCAGTCAGAGAGATTCATGTAATCCCCTCTCTTCAGGCAATCTTGTAATCGGTGAATCGTTTATATTTCGAAATTGATTTGAACACAATTTCCCTTCCATTAACAACAATGGTGTTGCTTTTCTTTAAAACTTGTTTCTTGTATGCATTTGATTTTCAAAATGTCTTCAAAGATTAAAGAATAAAATATTTTGGTGCTTAGGTTTCAAATCATATTATTGAGCTTTTTGGACACTTTGGTTCATATCTTTTCAATTTTTATCTGTTTCATAAATTGTGGTTTGTGTCCATAGACAAGGAATGATATTATTTATTTGACACTCTTTTACTTCGAAATTAACAAATACTGTAACACTTGGAATGAATTGACAAAATGAATAAATTTACTTGTAAAGATTTCAATTCAAGGTGTAATTTTAAGTCACATGTTTTAGTAACACGTACGTTTGATAAATGATGTAAGATTATTCGATGTGTGGCCTGCGTATGTGTGTGGGAACTGTTGAGTTATTTGTTTTGCAGAAAGCACACATGGATCTTACAGTTTGAAGACATGTCTTCTTGGTGTAGTCGTTAACCAGGAAATACAAACACAAATAGCAAGATTGTATTCACCAGATTTATTTATAAATTTGATTCAGCTTTCACATATCAAAGAATTTTGAAACAGTCACATCAAAACATGCAACGGAATAGCACATAATCATGTTAGTGAAAAACAATGCCATGATATTGTCACATTATTCGTTATATTCATTGCCATGTTGAAGACAATTCTTATGCTCATGTGTCGGTGAAAAGTTGTTTATGTCTCAGGAAACTGTTTCTCTCTGGATCATGACCAATATTTTATGATGGTAATGTTTTCAGCATTAAAGTCATTCGAACGTGGAAAGAAATATCACAACATTCTTTATGAGAGTCACAATGTAAATTCGTAGCCATGTTGGAGACACATCTTTAGTTCGTGTGCGGATGATATGGAGACTTTGTCTGTGGACACTGTCTCCTGTTTGGGTGTCGCTGTTACTGTGGTAGGTTTAACAGCGATGAAGAAGTTGACGTTAACATGCTCCTGAAGCCATCGTGAAACCTTTTTTGTTGCTCGTTTTTCCGATCTAGTGGTATTGAACGTATCCATCTGGAAGTCAGGAGTGTAAACAGACGTTTTCGGAAAGGACTATGGCTAGTGTGGCAACTGGAAGGACTCTGCATTTTGGCCTTTTTATATCCTGTTCTGATTGATGAGAAGAAGGATTTATCTTGAGAACTCTTTTGACAATGCAGATAAAAGAGAACTTGTCATCACCCTACAGTGAGACTGTGTTCCTTGTCGTTAACATTTGTTTATAGTCATAGAACAGTTATTTTATTATATAAACATGCAAGGATTAAACACTTTTTGCTAGAAGTAACTTAGACAACTACATAGCAAACATGAATACAAAAATGGAAGGATTGCAAATAAGATGTACCTGTATGAACATGTTTATGCCCTCATATTTTGGTAATAACCAAGGCATAGGCACCACGTCAGCGACAACACCAAAAGGTGGAAGCAGACGTTAAAACCGAATCCAACAACAACAACCAGTTTCTAAAAAACATTTCGGCACAGTCTTCGATAAAGGGATGTGGCCTCTCGTATAAGGACTTTTGTTTGATTTGCAGACTCTTTTACTGTTGATCTTGAAATGACGTTAAGAATAATAAAAAGTAATGTTTGCATATATGTCGTTTATTAACAGAACAAATGGCTAATCAAACATAACAATTGTAAACATGGGTTCATTATCATCTTCAACATAAGGTACAATGAAGTCCGTCCTTAATAAATGTCTTTAAAGGTGAAGCCGACTCCTTGGACAGACTTTGCAGAGAAAGAGTCGATCTTGTCATTTTTTTCACTCGAGATCTGAAGACTTTCCTGGTGATGCTGCTTCTTTCAAAGTTCCTAGCCGGAGAAACGTTCTCTGACAGCGATGTCATGGAGGAGTTAAGGACAAGCTGTGCCTTCAGTTTCAGCTGACGCCCCTTACAGTGAAATTCGGCATCTTTGCGTCTTATGGAGCTGACTCGCTTTTTTATCTGCACCAGTCGAGTTTGTAACAACTTTCTACGAAGAGTGAGGGTTGCTTTTTTCGGTGTCGTGTTACTAGAGTGTTGGAGAAGTTCTCGAGCTTTCATCCTAAGTATTCTGCTTTTTTCTGCAAGTTCTTCGTCTTTCTTATGGAGAGGGCTACGGCGTTTGTTAATCATAAGGAGACGTTTTTGAAGGGCCTTTGTGCAAACTGACGTTGAGGTGTGTGCAAGGTTGCTAGAAATGTTCTTCTGACAGCCTTGACACTCATGGCTAGTCACCGAGTGATCCTCTAACCACCGGACAACCTTTGGTCTTGGTGTAGTCAAGTCATGGCAAATGAAACTGCTAGTATCCATTGTGATCGATCTATATCTTGGAGTAGATGGCCAGAGTTGAGTGAGAGATGTATTGGTGAACACAGCTCACCTCTTATATACTAGCTAGATTGTGTTTCTTGTCGTCGTGGTGCTAATAAGACTTCAAAGAGGCGCTATTTAGACTAGGATGCAGTTTTTCAATTCTAGAAAGTGGTTATCTTATCATTCAATGGTATCAATCAACAGCATACTAATTAATAATCCAGCAGAATGGGTTTTTTTTTCAATCAATCACACTTCAAAGATTTCAGCAATCAAGTGTCACAACTAGTATTTCCTTCAGTTAGGTCAATTACAGCTAAATCGCACTTGCAAGCAAGGCCAATTTGACTTACGCTAATTGTTAGTACTTTGTCTCTTAAGTTGTTACCGTATAGTTTTCAGTTTAAAATAGTTTCTACATGTAACCAGTCAGAGAGATTCATGTAATCCCCTCTCTTCAGGCAATCTTGTAATCGGTGAATCGTTTATATTTCGAAATTGATTTGAACACAATTTCCCTTCCATTAACAACAATGGTGTTGCTTTTCTTTAAAACTTGTTTCTTGTATGCATTTGATTTTCAAAATGTCTTCAAAGATTAAAGAATAAAATATTTTGGTGCTTAGGTTTCAAATCATATTATTGAGCTTTTTGGACACTTTGGTCCATACCTTTTCAATTTTTATCTGTTTCATAAATTGTGGTTTGTGTCCATAGACAAGGAATGATATTATTTATTTGACACTCTTTTACTTCGAAATTAACAAATACTGTAACACTTGGAATGAATTGACAAAATGAATAAATTTACTTGTAAAGATTTCAATTCAAGGTGTAATTTTAAGTCACATGTTTTAGTAACACGTACGTTTGATAAATGATGTAAGATTATTCGATGTGTGGCCTGCGTATGTGTGTGGGAACTGTTGAGTTATTTGTTTTGCAGAAAGCACACATGGATCTTACAGTTTGAAGACATGTCTTCTTGGTGTAGTCGTTAACCAGGAAATACAAACACAAATAGCAAGATTGTATTCACCAGATTTATTTATAAATTTGATTCAGCTTTCACATATCAAAGAATTTTGAAACAGTCACATCAAAACATGCAACGGAATAGCACATAATCATGTTAGTGAAAAACAATGCCATGATATTGTCACATTATTCGTTATATTCATTGCCATGTTGAAGACAATTCTTATGCTCATGTGTCGGTGAAAAGTTGTTTATGTCTCAGGAAACTGTTTCTCTCTGGATCATGACCAATATTTTATGATGGTAATGTTTTCAGCATTAAAGTCATTCGAACGTGGAAAGAAATATCACAACATTCTTTATGAGAGTCACAATGTAAATTCGTAGCCATGTTGGAGACACATCTTTAGTTCGTGTGCGGATGATATGGAGACTTTGTCTGTGGACACTGTCTCCTGTTTGGGTGTCGCTGTTACTGTGGTAGGTTTAACAGCGATGAAGAAGTTGACGTTAACATGCTCCTGAAGCCATCGTGAAACCTTTTTTGTTGCTCGTTTTTCCGATCTAGTGGTATTGAACGTATCCATCTGGAAGTCAGGAGTGTAAACAGACGTTTTCGGAAAGGACTATGGCTAGTGTGGCAACTGGAAGGACTCTGCATTTTGGCCTTTTTATATCCTGTTCTGATTGATGAGAAGAAGGATTTATCTTGAGAACTCTTTTGACAATGCAGATAAAAGAGAACTTGTCATCACCCTACAGTGAGACTGTGTTCCTTGTCGTTAACATTTGTTTATAGTCATAGAACAGTTATTTTATTATATAAACATGCAAGGACTAAACACTTTTTGCTAGAAGTAACTTAGACAACTACATAGCAAACATGAATACAAAAATGGAAGGATTGCAGATAAGATGTACCTGTATGAACATGTTTATGCCCTCATATTTTGGTAATAACCAAGGCATAGGCACCACGTCAGCGACAACACCAAAAGGTGGAATCAGACGTTAAAACCGAATCCAACAACAACAACCAGTTTCTAAAAAACATTTCGGCACAGTCTTCGATAAAGGGATGTGGCCTCTCGTATAAGGACTTTTGTTTGATTTGCAGACTCTTTTACTGTTGATCTTGAAATGACGTTAAGAATAATAAAAAGTAATGTTTGCATATATGTCGTTTATTAACAGAACAAATGGCTAATCAAACATAACAATTGTAAACATGGGTTCATTATCATCTTCAACATAAGGTACAATGAAGTCCGTCCTTAATAAATGTCTTTAAAGGTGAAGCCGACTCCTTGGACAGACTTTGCAGAGAAAGAGTCGATCTTGTCATTTTTTTCACTCGAGATCTGAAGACTTTCCTGGTGATGCTGCTTCTTTCAAAGTTCCTAGCCGGAGAAACGTTCTCTGACAGCGATGTCATGGAGGAGTTAAGGACAAGCTGTGCCTTCAGTTTCAGCTGACGCCCCTTACAGTGAAATTCGGCATCTTTGCGTCTTATGGAGCTGACTCGCTTTTTTATCTGCACCAGTCGAGTTTGTAACAACTTTCTACGAAGAGTGAGGGTTGCTTTTTTCGGTGTCGTGTTACTAGGGTGTTGGAGAAGTTCTCGAGCTTTCATCCTAAGTATTCTGCTTTTTTCTGCAAGTTCTTCGTCTTTCTTATGGAGAGGGCTACGGCGTTTGTTAATCATAAGGAGACGTTTTTGAAGGGCCTTTGTGCAAACTGACGTTGAGGTGTGTGCAAGGTTGCTAGAAATGTTCTTCTGACAGCCTTGACACTCATGGCTAGTCACCGAGTGATCCTCTAACCACCGGACAACCTTTGGTCTTGGTGTAGTCAAGTCATGGCAAATGAAACTGCTAGTATCCATTGTGATCGATCTATATCTTGGAGTAGATGGCCAGAGTTGAGTGAGAGATGTATTGGTGAACACAGCTCACCTCTTATATACTAGCTAGATTGTGTTTCTTGTCGTCGTGGTGCTAATAAGACTTCAAAGAGGCGCTATTTAGACTAGGATGCAGTTTTTCAATTCTAGAAAGTGGTTATCTTATCATTCAATGGTATCAATCAACAGCATACTAATTAATAATCCAGCAGAATGGGTTTTTTTTTCAATCAATCACACTTCAAAGATTTCAGCAATCAAGTGTCACAACTAGTATTTCCTTCAGTTAGGTCAATTACAGCTAAATCGCACTTGCAAGCAAGGCCAATTTGACTTACGCTAATTGTTAGTACTTTGTCTCTTAAGTTGTTACCGTATAGTTTTCAGTTTAAAATAGTTTCTACATGTAACCAGTCAGAGAGATTCATGTAATCCCCTCTCTTCAGGCAATCTTGTAATCGGTGAATCGTTTATATTTCGAAATTGATTTGAACACAATTTCCCTTCCATTAACAACAATGGTGTTGCTTTTCTTTAAAACTTGTTTCTTGTATGCATTTGATTTTCAAAATGTCTTCAAAGATTAAAGAATAAAATATTTTGGTGCTTAGGTTTCAAATCATATTATTGAGCTTTTTGGACACTTTGGTTCATATCTTTTCAATTTTTATCTGTTTCATAAATTGTGGTTTGTGTCCATAGACAAGGAATGATATTATTTATTTGACACTCTTTTACTTCGAAATTAACAAATACTGTAACACTTGGAATGAATTGACAAAATGAATAAATTTACTTGTAAAGATTTCAATTCAAGGTGTAATTTTAAGTCACATGTTTTAGTAACACGTACGTTTGATAAATGATGTAAGATTATTCGATGTGTGGCCTGCGTATGTGTGTGGGAACTGTTGAGTTATTTGTTTTGCAGAAAGCACACATGGATCTTACAGTTTGAAGACATGTCTTCTTGGTGTAGTCGTTAACCAGGAAATACAAACACAAATAGCAAGATTGTATTCACCAGATTTATTTATAAATTTGATTCAGCTTTCACATATCAAAGAATTTTGAAACAGTCACATCAAAACATGCAACGGAATAGCACATAATCATGTTAGTGAAAAACAATGCCATGATATTGTCACATTATTCGTTATATTCATTGCCATGTTGAAGACAATTCTTATGCTCATGTGTCGGTGAAAAGTTGTTTATGTCTCAGGAAACTGTTTCTCTCTGGATCATGACCAATATTTTATGATGGTAATGTTTTCAGCATTAAAGTCATTCGAACGTGGAAAGAAATATCACAACATTCTTTATGAGAGTCACAATGTAAATTCGTAGCCATGTTGGAGACACATCTTTAGTTCGTGTGCGGATGATATGGAGACTTTGTCTGTGGACACTGTCTCCTGTTTGGGTGTCGCTGTTACTGTGGTAGGTTTAACAGCGATGAAGAAGTTGACGTTAACATGCTCCTGAAGCCATCGTGAAACCTTTTTTGTTGCTCGTTTTTCCGATCTAGTGGTATTGAACGTATCCATCTGGAAGTCAGGAGTGTAAACAGACGTTTTCGGAAAGGACTATGGCTAGTGTGGCAACTGGAAGGACTCTGCATTTTGGCCTTTTTATATCCTGTTCTGATTGATGAGAAGAAGGATTTATCTTGAGAACTCTTTTGACAATGCAGATAAAAGAGAACTTGTCATCACCCTACAGTGAGACTGTGTTCCTTGTCGTTAACATTTGTTTATAGTCATAGAACAGTTATTTTATTATATAAACATGCAAGGACTAAACACTTTTTGCTAGAAGTAACTTAGACAACTACATAGCAAACATGAATACAAAAATGGAAGGATTGCAGATAAGATGTACCTGTATGAACATGTTTATGCCCTCATATTTTGGTAATAACCAAGGCATAGGCACCACGTCAGCGACAACACCAAAAGGTGGAATCAGACGTTAAAACCGAATCCAACAACAACAACCAGTTTCTAAAAAACATTTCGGCACAGTCTTCGATAAAGGGATGTGGCCTCTCGTATAAGGACTTTTGTTTGATTTGCAGACTCTTTTACTGTTGATCTTGAAATGACGTTAAGAATAATAAAAAGTAATGTTTGCATATATGTCGTTTATTAACAGAACAAATGGCTAATCAAACATAACAATTGTAAACATGGGTTCATTATCATCTTCAACATAAGGTACAATGAAGTCCGTCCTTAATAAATGTCTTTAAAGGTGAAGCCGACTCCTTGGACAGACTTTGCAGAGAAAGAGTCGATCTTGTCATTTTTTTCACTCGAGATCTGAAGACTTTCCTGGTGATGCTGCTTCTTTCAAAGTTCCTAGCCGGAGAAACGTTCTCTGACAGCGATGTCATGGAGGAGTTAAGGACAAGCTGTGCCTTCAGTTTCAGCTGACGCCCCTTACAGTGAAATTCGGCATCTTTGCGTCTTATGGAGCTGACTCGCTTTTTTATCTGCACCAGTCGAGTTTGTAACAACTTTCTACGAAGAGTGAGGGTTGCTTTTTTCGGTGTCGTGTTACTAGGGTGTTGGAGAAGTTCTCGAGCTTTCATCCTAAGTATTCTGCTTTTTTCTGCAAGTTCTTCGTCTTTCTTATGGAGAGGGCTACGGCGTTTGTTAATCATAAGGAGACGTTTTTGAAGGGCCTTTGTGCAAACTGACGTTGAGGTGTGTGCAAGGTTGCTAGAAATGTTCTTCTGACAGCCTTGACACTCATGGCTAGTCACCGAGTGATCCTCTAACCACCGGACAACCTTTGGTCTTGGTGTAGTCAAGTCATGGCAAATGAAACTGCTAGTATCCATTGTGATCGATCTATATCTTGGAGTAGATGGCCAGAGTTGAGTGAGAGATGTATTGGTGAACACAGCTCACCTCTTATATACTAGCTAGATTGTGTTTCTTGTCGTCGTGGTGCTAATAAGACTTCAAAGAGGCGCTATTTAGACTAGGATGCAGTTTTTCAATTCTAGAAAGTGGTTATCTTATCATTCAATGGTATCAATCAACAGCATACTAATTAATAATCCAGCAGAATGGGTTTTTTTTTCAATCAATCACACTTCAAAGATTTCAGCAATCAAGTGTCACAACTAGTATTTCCTTCAGTTAGGTCAATTACAGCTAAATCGCACTTGCAAGCAAGGCCAATTTGACTTACGCTAATTGTTAGTACTTTGTCTCTTAAGTTGTTACCGTATAGTTTTCAGTTTAAAATAGTTTCTACATGTAACCAGTCAGAGAGATTCATGTAATCCCCTCTCTTCAGGCAATCTTGTAATCGGTGAATCGTTTATATTTCGAAATTGATTTGAACACAATTTCCCTTCCATTAACAACAATGGTGTTGCTTTTCTTTAAAACTTGTTTCTTGTATGCATTTGATTTTCAAAATGTCTTCAAAGATTAAAGAATAAAATATTTTGGTGCTTAGGTTTCAAATCATATTATTGAGCTTTTTGGACACTTTGGTTCATATCTTTTCAATTTTTATCTGTTTCATAAATTGTGGTTTGTGTCCATAGACAAGGAATGATATTATTTATTTGACACTCTTTTACTTCGAAATTAACAAATACTGTAACACTTGGAATGAATTGACAAAATGAATAAATTTACTTGTAAAGATTTCAATTCAAGGTGTAATTTTAAGTCACATGTTTTAGTAACACGTACGTTTGATAAATGATGTAAGATTATTCGATGTGTGGCCTGCGTATGTGTGTGGGAACTGTTGAGTTATTTGTTTTGCAGAAAGCACACATGGATCTTACAGTTTGAAGACATGTCTTCTTGGTGTAGTCGTTAACCAGGAAATACAAACACAAATAGCAAGATTGTATTCACCAGATTTATTTATAAATTTGATTCAGCTTTCACATATCAAAGAATTTTGAAACAGTCACATCAAAACATGCAACGGAATAGCACATAATCATGTTAGTGAAAAACAATGCCATGATATTGTCACATTATTCGTTATATTCATTGCCATGTTGAAGACAATTCTTATGCTCATGTGTCGGTGAAAAGTTGTTTATGTCTCAGGAAACTGTTTCTCTCTGGATCATGACCAATATTTTATGATGGTAATGTTTTCAGCATTAAAGTCATTCGAACGTGGAAAGAAATATCACAACATTCTTTATGAGAGTCACAATGTAAATTCGTAGCCATGTTGGAGACACATCTTTAGTTCGTGTGCGGATGATATGGAGACTTTGTCTGTGGACACTGTCTCCTGTTTGGGTGTCGCTGTTACTGTGGTAGGTTTAACAGCGATGAAGAAGTTGACGTTAACATGCTCCTGAAGCCATCGTGAAACCTTTTTTGTTGCTCGTTTTTCCGATCTAGTGGTATTGAACGTATCCATCTGGAAGTCAGGAGTGTAAACAGACGTTTTCGGAAAGGACTATGGCTAGTGTGGCAACTGGAAGGACTCTGCATTTTGGCCTTTTTATATCCTGTTCTGATTGATGAGAAGAAGGATTTATCTTGAGAACTCTTTTGACAATGCAGATAAAAGAGAACTTGTCATCACCCTACAGTGAGACTGTGTTCCTTGTCGTTAACATTTGTTTATAGTCATAGCACAGTTATTTTATTATATAAACATGCAAGGACTAAACACTTTTTGCTAGAAGTAACTTAGACAACTACATAGCAAACATGAATACAAAAATGGAAGGATTGCAGATAAGATGTACCTGTATGAACATGTTTATGCCCTCATATTTTGGTAATAACCAAGGCATAGGCACCACGTCAGCGACAACACCAAAAGGTGGAATCAGACGTTAAAACCGAATCCAACAACAACAACCAGTTTCTAAAAAACATTTCGGCACAGTCTTCGATAAAGGGATGTGGCCTCTCGTATAAGGACTTTTGTTTGATTTGCAGACTCTTTTACTGTTGATCTTGAAATGACGTTAAGAATAATAAAAAGTAATGTTTGCATATATGTCGTTTATTAACAGAACAAATGGCTAATCAAACATAACAATTGTAAACATGGGTTCATTATCATCTTCAACATAAGGTACAATGAAGTCCGTCCTTAATAAATGTCTTTA
This sequence comes from Phorcus lineatus, assembly GCA_921293015.1. NCBI lineage: Eukaryota > Metazoa > Mollusca > Gastropoda > Trochida > Trochidae > Phorcus > Phorcus lineatus. The sequence continues at coordinate 44,662,367 of OV121087.1, forward strand.
AAGGTGAAGCCGACTCCTTGGACAGACTTTGCAGAGAAAGAGTCGATCTTGTCATTTTTTTCACTCGAGATCTGAAGACTTTCCTGGTGATGCTGCTTCTTTCAAAGTTCCTAGCCGGAGAAACGTTCTCTGACAGCGATGTCATGGAGGAGTTAAGGACAAGCTGTGCCTTCAGTTTCAGCTGACGCCCCTTACAGTGAAATTCGGCATCTTTGCGTCTTATGGAGCTGACTCGCTTTTTTATCTGCACCAGTCGAGTTTGTAACAACTTTCTACGAAGAGTGAGGGTTGCTTTTTTCGGTGTAGTGTTACTAGGGTGTTGGAGAAGTTCTCGAGCTTTCATCCTAAGTATTCTGCTTTTTTCTGCAAGTTCTTCGTCTTTCTTATGGAGAGGGCTACGGCGTTTGTTGATCATAAGGAGACGTTTTTGAAGGGCCTTTGTGCAAACTGACGTTGAGGTGTGTGCAAGGTTGCTAGAAATGTTCTTCTGACAGCCTTGACACTCATGATCATGGCTAGTCACCGAGTGATCCTCTAACCACCGGACAACCTTTGGTCTTGGTGTAGTCAAGTCATAGCAAATGAAACTGCTAGTATCCATTGTGATCGATCTATATCTTGGAGTAGATGGCCAGAGTTGAGTGAGAGATGTATTGGTGAACACAGCTCACCTCTTATATACTAGCTAGATTGTGTTTCTTGTCGTCGTGGTGCTAATAAGACTTCAAAGAGGCGCTATTTAGACTAAGATGCAGTTTTTCAATTCTAGAAAGTGGTTATATTATCATTCAATGGTATCAATCAACAGCATACTAATTAATAATCCAGCAGAATGGGGTTTTTTTTTCAATCAATCACACTTCAAAGATTTCAGCAATCAAGTGTCACAACAAGTATTTCATTCAGTTAGGTCAATTACAGCTAAATCGCACTTGCAAGCAAGGCCAATTTGACTTACGCTAATTGTTAGTACTTTGTCTCTTAAGTTGTTACCGTATAGTTTTCAGTTTAAAATAGTTTCTACATGTAACCAGTCAGAGAGATTCATGTAATCCCCTCTCTTCAGGCAATCTTGATATCGGTGAATCGTTTATATTTCGAAATTGATTTGAACACAATTTCCCTTCCATAAACAACCATGGTGTTGCTTTTCTTTAAAACTTGTTTCTTGTATGCATTTGATTTTCAAAATGTCTTCAAAGATTAAAGAATGAATATTTTTTGGTGCTTAGGTTTCAAATCATATTATTGAGATTTTTGGACACTTTGGTTCATATCTTTTCAATTTTTATCTGTTTCATAAATTGTGGTTTGTGTCCATAGACAAGGAATGATATTATTTATTTGACACTCTTTTACTTCGAAATTAACAAATACTGTAACACTTGGAATGAATTGACAAAATGAATAAATTTACTTGTAAAGATTTCAATTCAAGGTGTAATTTTAAGTCACATGTTTTAGTAACACGTACGTTTGATAAATGATGTAAGATTATTCGATGTGTGGCCTGCGTATGTGTGTGGGAACTGTTGAGTTATTTGTTTTGCAGAAAGCACACATGGATCTTACAGTTTGAAGACATGTCTTCTTGGTGTAGTCGTTAACCAGGAAATACAAACACAAATAGCAAGATTGTATTCACCAGATTTATTTATAAATTTGATTCAGCTTTCACATATCAAAGAATTTTGAAACAGTCACATCAAAACATGCAACGGAATAGCACATAATCATGTTAGTGAAAAACAATGCCATGATATTGTCACATTATTCGTTATATTCATTGCCATGTTGAAGACAATTCTTATGCTCATGTGTCGGTGAAAAGTTGTTTATGTCTCAGGAAACTGTTTCTCTCTGGATCATGACCAATATTTTATTATGGTAATGTTTTCAGCATTAAAGTCATTCGAACGTGGAAAGAAATATCACAACATTCTTTATGAGAGTCACAATGTAAATTCGTAGCCATGTTGGAGACACATCTTTAGTTCGTGTGCGGATGATATGGAGACTTTGTCTGTGGACACTGTCTCCTGTTTGGGTGTCGCTGTTACTGTGGTAGGTTTAACAGCGATGAAGAAGTTGACGTTAACATGCTCCTGAAGCCATCGTGAAACCTTTTTTGTTGCTCGTTTTTCCGATCTAGTGGTATTGAACGTATCCATCTGGAAGTCAGGAGTGTAAACAGACGTTTTCGGAAAGGACTATGGCTAGTGTGGCAACTGGAAGGACTCTGCATTTTGGCCTTTTTATATCCTGTTCTGATTGATGAGAAGAAGGATTTATCTTGAGAACTCTTTTGACAATGCAGATAAAAGAGAACTTGTCATCACCCTACAGTGAGACTGTGTTCCTTGTCGTTAACATTTGTTTATAGTCATAGAACAGTTATTTTATTATATAAACATGCAAGGACTAAACACTTTTTGCTAGAAGTAACTTAGACAACTACATAGCAAACATGAATACAAAAATGGAAGGATTGCAGATAAGATGTACCTGTATGAACATGTTTATGCCCTCATATTTTGGTAATAACCAAGGCATAGGCACCACGTCAGCGACAACACCAAAAGGTGGAATCAGACGTTAAAACCGAATCCAACAACAACAACCAGTTTCTAAAAAACATTTCGGCACAGTCTTCGATAAAGGGATGTGGCCTCTCGTATAAGGACTTTTGTTTGATTTGCAGACTCTTTTACTGTTGATCTTGAAATGACGTTAAGAATAATAAAAAGTAATGTTTGCATATATGTCGTTTATTAACAGAACAAATGGCTAATCAAACATAACAATTGTAAACATGGGTTCATTATCATCTTCAACATAAGGTACAATGAAGTCCGTCCTTAATAAATGTCTTTAAAGGTGAACCCGACTCCTTGGACAGACTTTGCAGAGAAAGAGTCGATCTTGTCATTTTTTTCACTCGAGATCTGAAGACTTTCCTGGTGATGCTGCTTCTTTCAAAGTTCCTAGCCGGAGAAACGTTCTCTGACAGCGATGTCATGGAGGAGTTAAGGACAAGCTGTGCCTTCAGTTTCAGCTGACGCCCCTTACAGTGAAATTCGGCATCTTTGCGTCTTATGGAGCTGACTCGCTTTTTTATCTGCACCAGTCGAGTTTGTAACAACTTTCTACGAAGAGTGAGGGTTGCTTTTTTCGGTGTCGTGTTACTAGGGTGTTGGAGAAGTTCTCGAGCTTTCATCCTAAGTATTCTGCTTTTTTCTGCAAGTTCTTCGTCTTTCTTATGGAGAGGGCTACGGCGTTTGTTAATCATAAGGAGACGTTTTTGAAGGGCCTTTGTGCAAACTGACGTTGAGGTGTGTGCAAGGTTGCTAGAAATGTTCTTCTGACAGCCTTGACACTCATGGCTAGTCACCGAGTGATCCTCTAACCACCGGACAACCTTTGGTCTTGGTGTAGTCAAGTCATGGCAAATGAAACTGCTAGTATCCATTGTGATCGATCTATATCTTGGAGTAGATGGCCAGAGTTGAGTGAGAGATGTATTGGTGAACACAGCTCACCTCTTATATACTAGCTAGATTGTGTTTCTTGTCGTCGTGGTGCTAATAAGACTTCAAAGAGGCGCTATTTAGACTAGGATGCAGTTTTTCAATTCTAGAAAGTGGTTATCTTATCATTCAATGGTATCAATCAACAGCATACTAATTAATAATCCAGCAGAATGGGGTTTTTTTTCAATCAATCACACTTCAAAGATTTCAGCAATCAAGTGTCACAACTAGTATTTCCTTCAGTTAGGTCAATTACAGCTAAATCGCACTTGCAAGCAAGGCCAATTTGACTTACGCTAATTGTTAGTACTTTGTCTCTTAAGTTGTTACCGTATAGTTTTCAGTTTAAAATAGTTTCTACATGTAACCAGTCAGAGAGATTCATGTAATCCCCTCTCTTCAGGCAATCTTGTAATCGGTGAATCGTTTATATTTCGAAATTGATTTGAACACAATTTCCCTTCCATTAACAACAATGGTGTTGCTTTTCTTTAAAACTTGTTTCTTGTATGCATTTGATTTTCAAAATGTCTTCAAAGATTAAAGAATAAAATATTTTGGTGCTTAGGTTTCAAATCATATTATTGAGCTTTTTGGACACTTTGGTTCATACCTTTTCAATTTTTATCTGTTTCCTAAATTGTGGTTTGTGTCCATAGACAAGGAATGATATTATTTATTTGACACTCTTTTACTTCGAAATTAACAAATACTGTAACACTTGGAATGAATTGACAAAATGAATAAATTTACTTGTAAAGATTTCAATTCAAGGTGTAATTTTAAGTCACATGTTTTAGTAACACGTACGTTTGATAAATGATGTAAGATTATTCGATGTGTGGCCTGCGTATGTGTGTGGGAACTGTTGAGTTATTTGTTTTGCAGAAAGCACACATGGATCTTACAGTTTGAAGACATGTCTTCTTGGTGTAGTCGTTAACCAGGAAATACAAACACAAATAGCAAGATTGTATTCACCAGATTTATTTATAAATTTGATTCAGCTTTCACATATCAAAGAATTTTGAAACAGTCACATCAAAACATGCAACGGAATAGCACATAATCATGTTAGTGAAAAACAATGCCATGATATTGTCACATTATTCGTTATATTCATTGCCATGTTGAAGACAATTCTTATGCTCATGTGTCGGTGAAAAGTTGTTTATGTCTCAGGAAACTGTTTCTCTCTGGATCATGACCAATATTTTATGATGGTAATGTTTTCAGCATTAAAGTCATTCGAACGTGGAAAGAAATATCACAACATTCTTTATGAGAGTCACAATGTAAATTCGTAGCCATGTTGGAGACACATCTTTAGTTCGTGTGCGGATGATATGGAGACTTTGTCTGTGGACACTGTCTCCTGTTTGGGTGTCGCTGTTACTGTGGTAGGTTTAACAGCGATGAAGAAGTTGACGTTAACATGCTCCTGAAGCCATCGTGAAACCTTTTTTGTTGCTCGTTTTTCCGATCTAGTGGTATTGAACGTATCCATCTGGAAGTCAGGAGTGTAAACAGACGTTTTCGGAAAGGACTATGGCTAGTGTGGCAACTGGAAGGACTCTGCATTTTGGCCTTTTTATATCCTGTTCTGATTGATGAGAAGAAGGATTTATCTTGAGAACTCTTTTGACAATGCAGATAAAAGAGAACTTGTCATCACCCTACAGTGAGACTGTGTTCCTTGTCGTTAACATTTGTTTATAGTCATAGAACAGTTATTTTATTATATAAACATGCAAGGACTAAACACTTTTTGCTAGAAGTAACTTAGACAACTACATAGCAAACATGAATACAAAAATGGAAGGATTGCAGATAAGATGTACCTGTATGAACATGTTTATGCCCTCATATTTTGGTAATAACCAAGGCATAGGCACCACGTCAGCGACAACACCAAAAGGTGGAATCAGACGTTAAAACCGAATCCAACAACAACAACCAGTTTCTAAAAAACATTTCGGCACAGTCTTCGATAAAGGGATGTGGCCTCTCGTATAAGGACTTTTGTTTGATTTGCAGACTCTTTTACTGTTGATCTTGAAATGACGTTAAGAATAATAAAAAGTAATGTTTGCATATATGTCGTTTATTAACAGAACAAATGGCTAATCAAACATAACAATTGTAAACATGGGTTCATTATCATCTTCAACATAAGGTACAATGAAGTCCGTCCTTAATAAATGTCTTTAAAGGTGAAGCCGACTCCTTGGACAGACTTTGCAGAGAAAGAGTCGATCTTGTCATTTTTTTCACTCGAGATCTGAAGACTTTCCTGGTGATGCTGCTTCTTTCAAAGTTCCTAGCCGGAGAAACGTTCTCTGACAGCGATGTCATGGAGGAGTTAAGGACAAGCTGTGCCTTCAGTTTCAGCTGACGCCCCTTACAGTGAAATTCGGCATCTTTGCGTCTTATGGAGCTGACTCGCTTTTTTATCTGCACCAGTCGAGTTTGTAACAACTTTCTACGAAGAGTGAGGGTTGCTTTTTTCGGTGTCGTGTTACTAGGGTGTTGGAGAAGTTCTCGAGCTTTCATCCTAAGTATTCTGCTTTTTTCTGCAAGTTCTTCGTCTTTCTTATGGAGAGGGCTACGGCGTTTGTTAATCATAAGGAGACGTTTTTGAAGGGCCTTTGTGCAAACTGACGTTGAGGTGTGTGCAAGGTTGCTAGAAATGTTCTTCTGACAGCCTTGACACTCATGGCTAGTCACCGAGTGATCCTCTAACCACCGGACAACCTTTGGTCTTGGTGTAGTCAAGTCATGGCAAATGAAACTGCTAGTATCCATTGTGATCGATCTATATCTTGGAGTAGATGGCCAGAGTTGAGTGAGAGATGTATTGGTGAACACAGCTCACCTCTTATATACTAGCTAGATTGTGTTTCTTGTCGTCGTGGTGCTAATAAGACTTCAAAGAGGCGCTATTTAGACTAGGATGCAGTTTTTCAATTCTAGAAAGTGGTTATCTAATCATTCAATGGTATCAATCAACAGCATACTAATTAATAATCCAGCAGAATGGGGTTTTTTTTCAATCAATCACACTTCAAAGATTTCAGCAATCAAGTGTCACAACTAGTATTTCCTTCAGTTAGGTCAATTACAGCTAAATCGCACTTGCAAGCAAGGCCAATTTGACTTACGCTAATTGTTAGTACTTTGTCTCTTAAGTTGTTACCGTATAGTTTTCAGTTTAAAATAGTTTCTACATGTAACCAGTCAGAGAGATTCATGTAATCCCCTCTCTTCAGGCAATCTTGTAATCGGTGAATCGTTTATATTTCGAAATTGATTTGAACACAATTTCCCTTCCATTAACAACAATGGTGTTGCTTTTCTTTAAAACTTGTTTCTTGTATGCATTTGATTTTCAAAATGTCTTCAAAGATTAAAGAATAAAATATTTTGGTGCTTAGGTTTCAAATCATATTATTGAGCTTTTTGGACACTTTGGTTCATACCTTTTCAATTTTTATCTGTTTCCTAAATTGTGGTTTGTGTCCATAGACAAGGAATGATATTATTTATTTGACACTCTTTTACTTCGAAATTAACAAATACTGTAACACTTGGAATGAATTGACAAAATGAATAAATTTACTTGTAAAGATTTCAATTCAAGGTGTAATTTTAAGTCACATGTTTTAGTAACACGTACGTTTGATAAATGATGTAAGATTATTCGATGTGTGGCCTGCGTATGTGTGTGGGAACTGTTGAGTTATTTGTTTTGCAGAAAGCACACATGGATCTTACAGTTTGAAGACATGTCTTCTTGGTGTAGTCGTTAACCAGGAAATACAAACACAAATAGCAAGATTGTATTCACCAGATTTATTTATAAATTTGATTCAGCTTTCACATATCAAAGAATTTTGAAACAGTCACATCAAAACATGCAACGGAATAGCACATAATCATGTTAGTGAAAAACAATGCCATGATATTGTCACATTATTCGTTATATTCATTGCCATGTTGAAGACAATTCTTATGCTCATGTGTCGGTGAAAAGTTGTTTATGTCTCAGGAAACTGTTTCTCTCTGGATCATGACCAATATTTTATGATGGTAATGTTTTCAGCATTAAAGTCATTCGAACGTGGAAAGAAATATCACAACATTCTTTATGAGAGTCACAATGTAAATTCGTAGCCATGTTGGAGACACATCTTTAGTTCGTGTGCGGATGATATGGAGACTTTGTCTGTGGACACTGTCTCCTGTTTGGGTGTCGCTGTTACTGTGGTAGGTTTAACAGCGATGAAGAAGTTGACGTTAACATGCTCCTGAAGCCATCGTGAAACCTTTTTTGTTGCTCGTTTTTCCGATCTAGTGGTATTGAACGTATCCATCTGGAAGTCAGGAGTGTAAACAGACGTTTTCGGAAAGGACTATGGCTAGTGTGGCAACTGGAAGGACTCTGCATTTTGGCCTTTTTATATCCTGTTCTGATTGATGAGAAGAAGGATTTATCTTGAGAACTCTTTTGACAATGCAGATAAAAGAGAACTTGTCATCACCCTACAGTGAGACTGTGTTCCTTGTCGTTAACATTTGTTTATAGTCATAGAACAGTTATTTTATTATATAAACATGCAAGGACTAAACACTTTTTGCTAGAAGTAACTTAGACAACTACATAGCAAACATGAATACAAAAATGGAAGGATTGCAGATAAGATGTACCTGTATGAACATGTTTATGCCCTCATATTTTGGTAATAACCAAGGCATAGGCACCACGTCAGCGACAACACCAAAAGGTGGAATCAGACGTTAAAACCGAATCCAACAACAACAACCAGTTTCTAAAAAACATTTCGGCACAGTCTTCGATAAAGGGATGTGGCCTCTCGTATAAGGACTTTTGTTTGATTTGCAGACTCTTTTACTGTTGATCTTGAAATGACGTTAAGAATAATAAAAAGTAATGTTTGCATATATGTCGTTTATTAACAGAACAAATGGCTAATCAAACATAACAATTGTAAACATGGGTTCATTATCATCTTCAACATAAGGTACAATGAAGTCCGTCCTTAATAAATGTCTTTAAAGGTGAAGCCGACTCCTTGGACAGACTTTGCAGAGAAAGAGTCGATCTTGTCATTTTTTTCACTCGAGATCTGAAGACTTTCCTGGTGATGCTGCTTCTTTCAAAGTTCCTAGCCGGAGAAACGTTCTCTGACAGCGATGTCATGGAGGAGTTAAGGACAAGCTGTGCCTTCAGTTTCAGCTGACGCCCCTTACAGTGAAATTCGGCATCTTTGCGTCTTATGGAGCTGACTCGCTTTTTTATCTGCACCAGTCGAGTTTGTAACAACTTTCTACGAAGAGTGAGGGTTGCTTTTTTCGGTGTCGTGTTACTAGGGTGTTGGAGAAGTTCTCGAGCTTTCATCCTAAGTATTCTGCTTTTTTCTGCAAGTTCTTCGTCTTTCTTATGGAGAGGGCTACGGCGTTTGTTAATCATAAGGAGACGTTTTTGAAGGGCCTTTGTGCAAACTGACGTTGAGGTGTGTGCAAGGTTGCTAGAAATGTTCTTCTGACAGCCTTGACACTCATGGCTAGTCACCGAGTGATCCTCTAACCACCGGACAACCTTTGGTCTTGGTGTAGTCAAGTCATGGCAAATGAAACTGCTAGTATCCATTGTGATCGATCTATATCTTGGAGTAGATGGCCAGAGTTGAGTGAGAGATGTATTGGTGAACACAGCTCACCTCTTATATACTAGCTAGATTGTGTTTCTTGTCGTCGTGGTGCTAATAAGACTTCAAAGAGGCGCTATTTAGACTAGGATGCAGTTTTTCAATTCTAGAAAGTGGTTATCTAATCATTCAATGGTATCAATCAACAGCATACTAATTAATAATCCAGCAGAATGGGGTTTTTTTTCAATCAATCACACTTCAAAGATTTCAGCAATCAAGTGTCACAACTAGTATTTCCTTCAGTTAGGTCAATTACAGCTAAATCGCACTTGCAAGCAAGGCCAATTTGACTTACGCTAATTGTTAGTACTTTGTCTCTTAAGTTGTTACCGTATAGTTTTCAGTTTAAAATAGTTTCTACATGTAACCAGTCAGAGAGATTCATGTAATCCCCTCTCTTCAGGCAATCTTGTAATCGGTGAATCGTTTATATTTCGAAATTGATTTGAACACAATTTCCCTTCCATTAACAACAATGGTGTTGCTTTTCTTTAAAACTTGTTTCTTGTATGCATTTGATTTTCAAAATGTCTTCAAAGATTAAAGAATAAAATATTTTGGTGCTTAGGTTTCAAATCATATTATTGAGCTTTTTGGACACTTTGGTTCATACCTTTTCAATTTTTATCTGTTTCCTAAATTGTGGTTTGTGTCCATAGACAAGGAATGATATTATTTATTTGACACTCTTTTACTTCGAAATTAACAAATACTGTAACACTTGGAATGAATTGACAAAATGAATAAATTTACTTGTAAAGATTTCAATTCAAGGTGTAATTTTAAGTCACATGTTTTAGTAACACGTACGTTTGATAAATGATGTAAGATTATTCGATGTGTGGCCTGCGTATGTGTGTGGGAACTGTTGAGTTATTTGTTTTGCAGAAAGCACACATGGATCTTACAGTTTGAAGACATGTCTTCTTGGTGTAGTCGTTAACCAGGAAATACAAACACAAATAGCAAGATTGTATTCACCAGATTTATTTATAAATTTGATTCAGCTTTCACATATCAAAGAATTTTGAAACAGTCACATCAAAACATGCAACGGAATAGCACATAATCATGTTAGTGAAAAACAATGCCATGATATTGTCACATTATTCGTTATATTCATTGCCATGTTGAAGACAATTCTTATGCTCATGTGTCGGTGAAAAGTTGTTTATGTCTCAGGAAACTGTTTCTCTCTGGATCATGACCAATATTTTATGATGGTAATGTTTTCAGCATTAAAGTCATTCGAACGTGGAAAGAAATATCACAACATTCTTTATGAGAGTCACAATGTAAATTCGTAGCCATGTTGGAGACACATCTTTAGTTCGTGTGCGGATGATATGGAGACTTTGTCTGTGGACACTGTCTCCTGATTGGGTGTCGCTGTTACTGTGGTAGGTTTAACAGCGATGAAGAAGTTGACGTTAACATGCTCCTGAAGCCATCGTGAAACCTTTTTTGTTGCTCGTTTTTCCGATCTAGTGGTATTGAACGTATCCATCTGGAAGTCAGGAGTGTAAACAGACGTTTTCGGAAAGGACTATGGCTAGTGTGGCAACTGGAAGGACTCTGCATTTTGGCCTTTTTATATCCTGTTCTGATTGATGAGAAGAAGGATTTATCTTGAGAACTCTTTTGACAATGCAGATAAAAGAGAACTTGTCATCACCCTACAGTGAGACTGTGTTCCTTGTCGTTAACATTTGTTTATAGTCATAGCACCGTTATTTTATTATATAAACATGCAAGGACTAAACACTTTTTGCTAGAAGTAACTTAGACAACTACATAGCAAACATGAATACAAAAATGGAAGGATTGCAGATAAGATGTACCTGTATGAACATGTTTATGCCCTCATATTTTGGTAATAACCAAGGCATAGGCACCACGTCAGCGACAACACCAAAAGGTGGAATCAGACGTTAAAACCGAATCCAACAACAACAACCAGTTTCTAAAAAACATTTCGGCACAGTCTTCGATAAAGGGATGTGGCCTCTCGTATAAGGACTTTTGTTTGATTTGCAGACTCTTTTACTGTTGATCTTGAAATGACGTTAAGAATAATAAAAAGTAATGTTTGCATATATGTCGTTTATTAACAGAACAAATGGCTAATCAAACATAACAATTGTAAACATGGGTTCATTATCATCTTCAACATAAGGTACAATGAAGTCCGTCCTTAATAAATGTCTTTAAAGGTGAAGCCGACTCCTTGGACAGACTTTGCAGAGAAAGAGTCGATCTTGTCATTTTTTTCACTCGAGATCTGAAGACTTTCCTGGTGATGCTGCTTCTTTCAAAGTTCCTAGCCGGAGAAACGTTCTCTGACAGCGATGTCATGGAGGAGTTAAGGACAAGCTGTGCCTTCAGTTTCAGCTGACGCCCCTTACAGTGAAATTCGGCATCTTTGCGTCTTATGGAGCTGACTCGCTTTTTTATCTGCACCAGTCGAGTTTGTAACAACTTTCTACGAAGAGTGAGGGTTGCTTTTTTCGGTGTCGTGTTACTAGGGTGTTGGAGAAGTTCTCGAGCTTTCATCCTAAGTATTCTGCTTTTTTCTGCAAGTTCTTCGTCTTTCTTATGGAGAGGGCTACGGCGTTTGTTAATCATAAGGAGACGTTTTTGAAGGGCCTTTGTGCAAACTGACGTTGAGGTGTGTGCAAGGTTGCTAGAAATGTTCTTCTGACAGCCTTGACACTCATGGCTAGTCACCGAGTGATCCTCTAACCACCGGACAACCTTTGGTCTTGGTGTAGTCAAGTCATGGCAAATGAAACTGCTAGTATCCATTGTGATCGATCTATATCTTGGAGTAGATGGCCAGAGTTGAGTGAGAGATGTATTGGTGAACACAGCTCACCTCTTATATACTAGCTAGATTGTGTTTCTTGTCGTCGTGGTGCTAATAAGACTTCAAAGAGGCGCTATTTAGACTAGGATGCAGTTTTTCAATTCTAGAAAGTGGTTATCTTATCATTCAATGGTATCAATCAACAGCATACTAATTAATAATCCAGCAGAATGGGGTTTTTTTTCAATCAATCACACTTCAAAGATTTCAGCAATCAAGTGTCACAACTAGTATTTCCTTCAGTTAGGTCAATTACAGCTAAATCGCACTTGCAAGCAAGGCCAATTTGACTTACGCTAATTGTTAGTACTTTGTCTCTTAAGTTGTTACCGTATAGTTTTCAGTTTAAAATAGTTTCTACATGTAACCAGTCAGAGAGATTCATGTAATCCCCTCTCTTCAGGCAATCTTGTAATCGGTGAATCGTTTATATTTCGAAATTGATTTGAACACAATTTCCCTTCCATTAACAACAATGGTGTTGCTTTTCTTTAAAACTTGTTTCTTGTATGCATTTGATTTTCAAAATGTCTTCAAAGATTAAAGAATAAAATATTTTGGTGCTTAGGTTTCAAATCATATTATTGAGCTTTTTGGACACTTTGGTTCATATCTTTTCAATTTTTATCTGTTTCATAAATTGTGGTTTGTGTCCATAGACAAGGAATGATATTATTTATTTGACACTCTTTTACTTCGAAATTAACAAATACTGTAACACTTGGAATGAATTGACAAAATGAATAAATTTACTTGTAAAGATTTCAATTCAAGGTGTAATTTTAAGTCACATGTTTTAGTAACACGTACGTTTGATAAATGATGTAAGATTATTCGATGTGTGGCCTGCGTATGTGTGTGGGAACTGTTGAGTTATTTGTTTTGCAGAAAGCACACATGGATCTTACAGTTTGAAGACATGTCTTCTTGGTGTAGTAGTTAACCAGGAAATACAAACACAAATAGCAAGATTGTATTCACCAGATTTATTTATAAATTTGATTCAGCTTTCACATATCAAAGAATTTTGAAACAGTCACATCAAAACATGCAACGGAATAGCACATAATCATGTTAGTGAAAAACAATGCCATGATATTGTCACATTATTCGTTATATTCATTGCCATGTTGAAGACAATTCTTATGCTCATGTGTCGGTGAAAAGTTGTTTATGTCTCAGGAAACTGTTTCTCTCTGGATCATGACCAATATTTTATGATGGTAATGTTTTCAGCATTAAAGTCATTCGAACGTGGAAAGAAATATCACAACATTCTTTATGAGAGTCACAATGTAAATTCGTAGCCATGTTGGAGACACATCTTTAGTTCGTGTGCGGATGATATGGAGACTTTGTCTGTGGACACTGTCTCCTGTTTGGGTGTCGCTGTTACTGTGGTAGGTTTAACAGCGATGAAGAAGTTGACGTTAACATGCTCCTGAAGCCATCGTGAAACCTTTTTTGTTGCTCGTTTTTCCGATCTAGTGGTATTGAACGTATCCATCTGGAAGTCAGGAGTGTAAACAGACGTTTTCGGAAAGGACTATGGCTAGTGTGGCAACTGCAAGGACTCTGCATTTTGGCCTTTTTATATCCTGTTCTGATTGATGAGAAGAAGGATTTATCTTGAGAACTCTTTTGACAATGCAGATAAAAGAGAACTTGTCATCACCCTACAGTGAGACTGTGTTCCTTGTCGTTAACATTTGTTTATAGTCATAGCACCTTTATTTTATTATATAAACATGCAAGGACTAAACACTTTTTGCTAGAAGTAACTTAGACAACTACATAGCAAACATGAATACAAAAATGGAAGGATTGCAGATAAGATGTACCTGTATGAACATGTTTATGCCCTCATATTTTGGTAATAACCAAGGCATAGGCACCACGTCAGCGACAACACCAAAAGGTGGAATCAGACGTTAAAACCGAATCCAACAACAACAACCAGTTTCTAAAAAACATTTCGGCACAGTCTTCGATAAAGGGATGTGGCCTCTCGTATAAGGACTTTTGTTTGATTTGCAGACTCTTTTACTGTTGATCTTGAAATGACGTTAAGAATAATAAAAAGTAATGTTTGCATATATGTCGTTTATTAACAGAACAAATGGCTAATCAAACATAACAATTGTAAACATGGGTTCATTATCATCTTCAACATAAGGTACAATGAAGTCCGTCCTTAATAAATGTCTTTAAAGGTGAAGCCGACTCCTTGGACAGACTTTGCAGAGAAAGAGTCGATCTTGTCATTTTTTTCACTCGAGATCTGAAGACTTTCCTGGTGATGCTGCTTCTTTCAAAGTTCCTAGCCGGAGAAACGTTCTCTGACAGCGATGTCATGGAGGAGTTAAGGACAAGCTGTGCCTTCAGTTTCAGCTGACGCCCCTTACAGTGAAATTCGGCATCTTTGCGTCTTATGGAGCTGACTCGCTTTTTTATCTGCACCAGTCGAGTTTGTAACAACTTTCTACGAAGAGTGAGGGTTGCTTTTTTCGGTGTAGTGTTACTAGGGTCTTGGAGAAGTTCTCGAGCTTTCATCCTAAGTATTCTGCTTTTTTCTGCAAGTTCTTCGTCTTTCTTATGGAGAGGGCTACGGCGTTTGTTGATCATAAGGAGACGTTTTTGAAGGGCCTTTGTGCAAACTGACGTTGAGGTGTGTGCAAGGTTGCTAGAAATGTTCTTCTGACAGCCTTGACACTCATGGCTAGTCACCGAGTGATCCTCTAACCACCGGACAACCTTTGGTCTTGGTGTAGTCAAGTCATGGCAAATGAAACTGCTAGTATCCATTGTGATCGATCTATATCTTGGAGTAGATGGCCAGAGTTGAGTGAGAGATGTATTGGTGAACACAGCTCACCTCTTATATACTAGCTAGATTGTGTTTCTTGTCGTCGTGGTGCTAATAAGACTTCAAAGAGGCGCTATTTAGACTAGGATGCAGTTTTTCAATTCTAGAAAGTGGTTATCTTATCATTCAATGGTATCAATCAACAGCATACTAATTAATAATCCAGCAGAATGGGTTTTTTTTTTCAATCAATCACACTTCAAAGATTTCAGCAATCAAGTGTCACAACTAGTATTTCCTTCAGTTAGGTCAATTACAGCTAAATCGCACTTGCAAGCAAGGCCAATTTGACTTACGCTAATTGTTAGTACTTTGTCTCTTAAGTTGTTACCGTATAGTTTTCAGTTTAAAATAGTTTCTACATGTAACCAGTCAGAGAGATTCATGTAATCCCCTCTCTTCAGGCAATCTTGTAATCGGTGAATCGTTTATATTTCGAAATTGATTTGAACACAATTTCCCTTCCATTAACAACAATGGTGTTGCTTTTCTTTAAAACTTGTTTCTTGTATGCATTTGATTTTCAAAATGTCTTCAAAGATTAAAGAATAAAATATTTTGGTGCTTAGGTTTCAAATCATATTATTGAGCTTTTTGGACACTTTGGTTCATACCTTTTCAATTTTTATCTGTTTCCTAAATTGTGGTTTGTGTCCATAGACAAGGAATGATATTATTTATTTGACACTCTTTTACTTCGAAATTAACAAATACTGTAACACTTGGAATGAATTGACAAAATGAATAAATTTACTTGTAAAGATTTCAATTCAAGGTGTAATTTTAAGTCACATGTTTTAGTAACACGTACGTTTGATAAATGATGTAAGATTATTCGATGTGTGGCCTGCGTATGTGTGTGGGAACTGTTGAGTTATTTGTTTTGCAGAAAGCACACATGGATCTTACAGTTTGAAGACATGTCTTCTTGGTGTAGTCGTTAACCAGGAAATACAAACACAAATAGCAAGATTGTATTCACCAGATTTATTTATAAATTTGATTCAGCTTTCACATATCAAAGAATTTTGAAACAGTCACATCAAAACATGCAACGGAATAGCACATAATCATGTTAGTGAAAAACAATGCCATGATATTGTCACATTATTCGTTATATTCATTGCCATGTTGAAGACAATTCTTATGCTCATGTGTCGGTGAAAAGTTGTTTATGTCTCAGGAAACTGTTTCTCTCTGGATCATGACCAATATTTTATGATGGTAATGTTTTCAGCATTAAAGTCATTCGAACGTGGAAAGAAATATCACAACATTCTTTATGAGAGTCACAATGTAAATTCGTAGCCATGTTGGAGACACATCTTTAGTTCGTGTGCGGATGATATGGAGACTTTGTCTGTGGACACTGTCTCCTGTTTGGGTGTCGCTGTTACTGTGGTAGGTTTAACAGCGATGAAGAAGTTGACGTTAACATGCTCCTGAAGCCATCGTGAAACCTTTTTTGTTGCTCGTTTTTCCGATCTAGTGGTATTGAACGTATCCATCTGGAAGTCAGGAGTGTAAACAGACGTTTTCGGAAAGGACTATGGCTAGTGTGGCAACTGGAAGGACTCTGCATTTTGGCCTTTTTATATCCTGTTCTGATTGATGAGAAGAAGGATTTATCTTGAGAACTCTTTTGACAATGCAGATAAAAGAGAACTTGTCATCACCCTACAGTGAGACTGTGTTCCTTGTCGTTAACATTTGTTTATAGTCATAGAACAGTTATTTTATTATATAAACATGCAAGGACTAAACACTTTTTGCTAGAAGTAACTTAGACAACTACATAGCAAACATGAATACAAAAATGGAAGGATTGCAGATAAGATGTACCTGTATGAACATGTTTATGCCCTCATATTTTGGTAATAACCAAGGCATAGGCACCACGTCAGCGACAACACCAAAAGGTGGAAGCAGACGTTAAAACCGAATCCAACAACAACAACCAGTTTCTAAAAAACATTTCGGCACAGTCTTCGATAAAGGGATGTGGCCTCTCGTATAAGGACTTTTGTTTGATTTGCAGACTCTTTTACTGTTGATCTTGAAATGACGTTAAGAATAATAAAAAGTAATGTTTGCATATATGTCGTTTATTAACAGAACAAATGGCTAATCAAACATAACAATTGTAAACATGGGTTCATTATCATCTTCAACATAAGGTACAATGAAGTCCGTCCTTAATAAATGTCTTTAAAGGTGAAGCCGACTCCTTGGACAGACTTTGCAGAGAAAGAGTCGATCTTGTCATTTTTTTCACTCGAGATCTGAAGACTTTCCTGGTGATGCTGCTTCTTTCAAAGTTCCTAGCCGGAGAAACGTTCTCTGACAGCGATGTCATGGAGGAGTTAAGGACAAGCTGTGCCTTCAGTTTCAGCTGACGCCCCTTACAGTGAAATTCGGCATCTTTGCGTCTTATGGAGCTGACTCGCTTTTTTATCTGCACCAGTCGAGTTTGTAACAACTTTCTACGAAGAGTGAGGGTTGCTTTTTTCGGTGTCGTGTTACTAGGGTGTTGGAGAAGTTCTCGAGCTTTCATCCTAAGTATTCTGCTTTTTTCTGCAAGTTCTTCGTCTTTCTTATGGAGAGGGCTACGGCGTTTGTTAATCATAAGGAGACGTTTTTGAAGGGCCTTTGTGCAAACTGACGTTGAGGTGTGTGCAAGGTTGCTAGAAATGTTCTTCTGACAGCCTTGACACTCATGGCTAGTCACCGAGTGATCCTCTAACCACCGGACAACCTTTGGTCTTGGTGTAGTCAAGTCATGGCAAATGAAACTGCTAGTATCCATTGTGATCGATCTATATCTTGGAGTAGATGGCCAGAGTTGAGTGAGAGATGTATTGGTGAACACAGCTCACCTCTTATATACTAGCTAGATTGTGTTTCTTGTCGTCGTGGTGCTAATAAGACTTCAAAGAGGCGCTATTTAGACTAGGATGCAGTTTTTCAATTCTAGAAAGTGGTTATCTTATCATTCAATGGTATCAATCAACAGCATACTAATTAATAATCCAGCAGAATGGGTTTTTTTTTCAATCAATCACACTTCAAAGATTTCAGCAATCAAGTGTCACAACTAGTATTTCCTTCAGTTAGGTCAATTACAGCTAAATCGCACTTGCAAGCAAGGCCAATTTGACTTACGCTAATTGTTAGTACTTTGTCTCTTAAGTTGTTACCGTATAGTTTTCAGTTTAAAATAGTTTCTACATGTAACCAGTCAGAGAGATTCATGTAATCCCCTCTCTTCAGGCAATCTTGTAATCGGTGAATCGTTTATATTTCGAAATTGATTTGAACACAATTTCCCTTCCATTAACAACAATGGTGTTGCTTTTCTTTAAAACTTGTTTCTTGTATGCATTTGATTTTCAAAATGTCTTCAAAGATTAAAGAATAAAATATTTTGGTGCTTAGGTTTCAAATCATATTATTGAGCTTTTTGGACACTTTGGTTCATACCTTTTCAATTTTTATCTGTTTCCTAAATTGTGGTTTGTGTCCATAGACAAGGAATGATATTATTTATTTGACACTCTTTTACTTCGAAATTAACAAATACTGTAACACTTGGAATGAATTGACAAAATGAATAAATTTACTTGTAAAGATTTCAATTCAAGGTGTAATTTTAAGTCACATGTTTTAGTAACACGTACGTTTGATAAATGATGTAAGATTATTCGATGTGTGGCCTGCGTATGTGTGTGGGAACTGTTGAGTTATTTGTTTTGCAGAAAGCACACATGGATCTTACAGTTTGAAGACATGTCTTCTTGGTGTAGTCGTTAACCAGGAAATACAAACACAAATAGCAAGATTGTATTCACCAGATTTATTTATAAATTTGATTCAGCTTTCACATATCAAAGAATTTTGAAACAGTCACATCAAAACATGCAACGGAATAGCACATAATCATGTTAGTGAAAAACAATGCCATGATATTGTCACATTATTCGTTATATTCATTGCCATGTTGAAGACAATTCTTATGCTCATGTGTCGGTGAAAAGTTGTTTATGTCTCAGGAAACTGTTTCTCTCTGGATCATGACCAATATTTTATGATGGTAATGTTTTCAGCATTAAAGTCATTCGAACGTGGAAAGAAATATCACAACATTCTTTATGAGAGTCACAATGTAAATTCGTAGCCATGTTGGAGACACATCTTTAGTTCGTGTGCGGATGATATGGAGACTTTGTCTGTGGACACTGTCTCCTGTTTGGGTGTCGCTGTTACTGTGGTAGGTTTAACAGCGATGAAGAAGTTGACGTTAACATGCTCCTGAAGCCATCGTGAAACCTTTTTTGTTGCTCGTTTTTCCGATCTAGTGGTATTGAACGTATCCATCTGGAAGTCAGGAGTGTAAACAGACGTTTTCGGAAAGGACTATGGCTAGTGTGGCAACTGGAAGGACTCTGCATTTTGGCCTTTTTATATCCTGTTCTGATTGATGAGAAGAAGGATTTATCTTGAGAACTCTTTTGACAATGCAGATAAAAGAGAACTTGTCATCACCCTACAGTGAGACTGTGTTCCTTGTCGTTAACATTTGTTTATAGTCATAGCACCGTTATTTTATTATATAAACATGCAAGGACTAAACACTTTTTGCTAGAAGTAACTTAGACAACTACATAGCAAACATGAATACAAAAATGGAAGGATTGCAGATAAGATGTACCTGTATGAACATGTTTATGCCCTCATATTTTGGTAATAACCAAGGCATAGGCACCACGTCAGCGACAACACCAAAAGGTGGAATCAGACGTTAAAACCGAATCCAACAACAACAACCAGTTTCTAAAAAACATTTCGGCACAGTCTTCGATAAAGGGATGTGGCCTCTCGTATAAGGACTTTTGTTTGATTTGCAGACTCTTTTACTGTTGATCTTGAAATGACGTTAAGAATAATAAAAAGTAATGTTTGCATATATGTCGTTTATTAACAGAACAAATGGCTAATCAAACATAACAATTGTAAACATGGGTTCATTATCATCTTCAACATAAGGTACAATGAAGTCCGTCCTTAATAAATGTCTTTAAAGGTGAAGCCGACTCCTTGGACAGACTTTGCAGAGAAAGAGTCGATCTTGTCATTTTTTTCACTCGAGATCTGAAGACTTTCCTGGTGATGCTGCTTCTTTCAAAGTTCCTAGCCGGAGAAACGTTCTCTGACAGCGATGTCATGGAGGAGTTAAGGACAAGCTGTGCCTTCAGTTTCAGCTGACGCCCCTTACAGTGAAATTCGGCATCTTTGCGTCTTATGGAGCTGACTCGCTTTTTTATCTGCACCAGTCGAGTTTGTAACAACTTTCTACGAAGAGTGAGGGTTGCTTTTTTCGGTGTCGTGTTACTAGGGTGTTGGAGAAGTTCTCGAGCTTTCATCCTAAGTATTCTGCTTTTTTCTGCAAGTTCTTCGTCTTTCTTATGGAGAGGGCTACGGCGTTTGTTAATCATAAGGAGACGTTTTTGAAGGGCCTTTGTGCAAACTGACGTTGAGGTGTGTGCAAGGTTGCTAGAAATGTTCTTCTGACAGCCTTGACACTCATGGCTAGTCACCGAGTGATCCTCTAACCACCGGACAACCTTTGGTCTTGGTGTAGTCAAGTCATGGCAAATGAAACTGCTAGTATCCATTGTGATCGATCTATATCTTGGAGTAGATGGCCAGAGTTGAGTGAGAGATGTATTGGTGAACACAGCTCACCTCTTATATACTAGCTAGATTGTGTTTCTTGTCGTCGTGGTGCTAATAAGACTTCAAAGAGGCGCTATTTAGACTAGGATGCAGTTTTTCAATTCTAGAAAGTGGTTATCTTATCATTCAATGGTATCAATCAACAGCATACTAATTAATAATCCAGCAGAATGGGGTTTTTTTTCAATCAATCACACTTCAAAGATTTCAGCAATCAAGTGTCACAACTAGTATTTCCTTCAGTTAGGTCAATTACAGCTAAATCGCACTTGCAAGCAAGGCCAATTTGACTTACGCTAATTGTTAGTACTTTGTCTCTTAAGTTGTTACCGTATAGTTTTCAGTTTAAAATAGTTTCTACATGTAACCAGTCAGAGAGATTCATGTAATCCCCTCTCTTCAGGCAATCTTGTAATCGGTGAATCGTTTATATTTCGAAATTGATTTGAACACAATTTCCCTTCCATTAACAACAATGGTGTTGCTTTTCTTTAAAACTTGTTTCTTGTATGCATTTGATTTTCAAAATGTCTTCAAAGATTAAAGAATAAAATATTTTGGTGCTTAGGTTTCAAATCATATTATTGAGCTTTTTGGACACTTTGGTTCATATCTTTTCAATTTTTATCTGTTTCATAAATTGTGGTTTGTGTCCATAGACAAGGAATGATATTATTTATTTGACACTCTTTTACTTCGAAATTAACAAATACTGTAACACTTGGAATGAATTGACAAAATGAATAAATTTACTTGTAAAGATTTCAATTCAAGGTGTAATTTTAAGTCACATGTTTTAGTAACACGTACGTTTGATAAATGATGTAAGATTATTCGATGTGTGGCCTGCGTATGTGTGTGGGAACTGTTGAGTTATTTGTTTTGCAGAAAGCACACATGGATCTTACAGTTTGAAGACATGTCTTCTTGGTGTAGTAGTTAACCAGGAAATACAAACACAAATAGCAAGATTGTATTCACCAGATTTATTTATAAATTTGATTCAGCTTTCACATATCAAAGAATTTTGAAACAGTCACATCAAAACATGCAACGGAATAGCACATAATCATGTTAGTGAAAAACAATGCCATGATATTGTCACATTATTCGTTATATTCATTGCCATGTTGAAGACAATTCTTATGCTCATGTGTCGGTGAAAAGTTGTTTATGTCTCAGGAAACTGTTTCTCTCTGGATCATGACCAATATTTTATGATGGTAATGTTTTCAGCATTAAAGTCATTCGAACGTGGAAAGAAATATCACAACATTCTTTATGAGAGTCACAATGTAAATTCGTAGCCATGTTGGAGACACATCTTTAGTTCGTGTGCGGATGATATGGAGACTTTGTCTGTGGACACTGTCTCCTGTTTGGGTGTCGCTGTTACTGTGGTAGGTTTAACAGCGATGAAGAAGTTGACGTTAACATGCTCCTGAAGCCATCGTGAAACCTTTTTTGTTGCTCGTTTTTCCGATCTAGTGGTATTGAACGTATCCATCTGGAAGTCAGGAGTGTAAACAGACGTTTTCGGAAAGGACTATGGCTAGTGTGGCAACTGGAAGGACTCTGCATTTTGGCCTTTTTATATCCTGTTCTGATTGATGAGAAGAAGGATTTATCTTGAGAACTCTTTTGACAATGCAGATAAAAGAGAACTTGTCATCACCCTACAGTGAGACTGTGTTCCTTGTCGTTAACATTTGTTTATAGTCATAGCACCTTTATTTTATTATATAAACATGCAAGGACTAAACACTTTTTGCTAGAAGTAACTTAGACAACTACATAGCAAACATGAATACAAAAATGGAAGGATTGCAGATAAGATGTACCTGTATGAACATGTTTATGCCCTCATATTTTGGTAATAACCAAGGCATAGGCACCACGTCAGCGACAACACCAAAAGGTGGAATCAGACGTTAAAACCGAATCCAACAACAACAACCAGTTTCTAAAAAACATTTCGGCACAGTCTTCGATAAAGGGATGTGGCCTCTCGTATAAGGACTTTTGTTTGATTTGCAGACTCTTTTACTGTTGATCTTGAAATGACGTTAAGAATAATAAAAAGTAATGTTTGCATATATGTCGTTTATTAACAGAACAAATGGGTAATCAAACATAACAATTGTAAACATGGGTTCATTATCATCTTCAACATAAGGTACAATGAAGTCCGTCCTTAATAAATGTCTTTAAAGGTGAAGCCGACTCCTTGGACAGACTTTGCAGAGAAAGAGTCGATCTTGTCATTTTTTTCACTCGAGATCTGAAGACTTTCCTGGTGATGCTGCTTCTTTCAAAGTTCCTAGCCGGAGAAACGTTCTCTGACAGCGATGTCATGGAGGAGTTAAGGACAAGCTGTGCCTTCAGTTTCAGCTGACGCCCCTTACAGTGAAATTCGGCATCTTTGCGTCTTATGGAGCTGACTCGCTTTTTTATCTGCACCAGTCGAGTTTGTAACAACTTTCTACGAAGAGTGAGGGTTGCTTTTTTCGGTGTAGTGTTACTAGGGTCTTGGAGAAGTTCTCGAGCTTTCATCCTAAGTATTCTGCTTTTTTCTGCAAGTTCTTCGTCTTTCTTATGGAGAGGGCTACGGCGTTTGTTGATCATAAGGAGACGTTTTTGAAGGGCCTTTGTGCAAACTGACGTTGAGGTGTGTGCAAGGTTGCTAGAAATGTTCTTCTGACAGCCTTGACACTCATGGCTAGTCACCGAGTGATCCTCTAACCACCGGACAACCTTTGGTCTTGGTGTAGTCAAGTCATGGCAAATGAAACTGCTAGTATCCATTGTGATCGATCTATATCTTGGAGTAGATGGCCAGAGTTGAGTGAGAGATGTATTGGTGAACACAGCTCACCTCTTATATACTAGCTAGATTGTGTTTCTTGTCGTCGTGGTGCTAATAAGACTTCAAAGAGGCGCTATTTAGACTAGGATGCAGTTTTTCAATTCTAGAAAGTGGTTATCTTATCATTCAATGGTATCAATCAACAGCATACTAATTAATAATCCAGCAGAATGGGTTTTTTTTTTCAATCAATCACACTTCAAAGATTTCAGCAATCAAGTGTCACAACTAGTATTTCCTTCAGTTAGGTCAATTACAGCTAAATCGCACTTGCAAGCAAGGCCAATTTGACTTACGCTAATTGTTAGTACTTTGTCTCTTAAGTTGTTACCGTATAGTTTTCAGTTTAAAATAGTTTCTACATGTAACCAGTCAGAGAGATTCATGTAATCCCCTCTCTTCAGGCAATCTTGTAATCGGTGAATCGTTTATATTTCGAAATTGATTTGAACACAATTTCCCTTCCATTAACAACAATGGTGTTGCTTTTCTTTAAAACTTGTTTCTTGTATGCATTTGATTTTCAAAATGTCTTCAAAGATTAAAGAATAAAATATTTTGGTGCTTAGGTTTCAAATCATATTATTGAGCTTTTTGGACACTTTGGTTCATACCTTTTCAATTTTTATCTGTTTCCTAAATTGTGGTTTGTGTCCATAGACAAGGAATGATATTATTTATTTGACACTCTTTTACTTCGAAATTAACAAATACTGTAACACTTGGAATGAATTGACAAAATGAATAAATTTACTTGTAAAGATTTCAATTCAAGGTGTAATTTTAAGTCACATGTTTTAGTAACACGTACGTTTGATAAATGATGTAAGATTATTCGATGTGTGGCCTGCGTATGTGTGTGGGAACTGTTGAGTTATTTGTTTTGCAGAAAGCACACATGGATCTTACAGTTTGAAGACATGTCTTCTTGGTGTAGTCGTTAACCAGGAAATACAAACACAAATAGCAAGATTGTATTCACCAGATTTATTTATAAATTTGATTCAGCTTTCACATATCAAAGAATTTTGAAACAGTCACATCAAAACATGCAACGGAATAGCACATAATCATGTTAGTGAAAAACAATGCCATGATATTGTCACATTATTCGTTATATTCATTGCCATGTTGAAGACAATTCTTATGCTCATGTGTCGGTGAAAAGTTGTTTATGTCTCAGGAAACTGTTTCTCTCTGGATCATGACCAATATTTTATGATGGTAATGTTTTCAGCATTAAAGTCATTCGAACGTGGAAAGAAATATCACAACATTCTTTATGAGAGTCACAATGTAAATTCGTAGCCATGTTGGAGACACATCTTTAGTTCGTGTGCGGATGATATGGAGACTTTGTCTGTGGACACTGTCTCCTGTTTGGGTGTCGCTGTTACTGTGGTAGGTTTAACAGCGATGAAGAAGTTGACGTTAACATGCTCCTGAAGCCATCGTGAAACCTTTTTTGTTGCTCGTTTTTCCGATCTAGTGGTATTGAACGTATCCATCTGGAAGTCAGGAGTGTAAACAGACGTTTTCGGAAAGGACTATGGCTAGTGTGGCAACTGGAAGGACTCTGCATTTTGGCCTTTTTATATCCTGTTCTGATTGATGAGAAGAAGGATTTATCTTGAGAACTCTTTTGACAATGCAGATAAAAGAGAACTTGTCATCACCCTACAGTGAGACTGTGTTCCTTGTCGTTAACATTTGTTTATAGTCATAGAACAGTTATTTTATTATATAAACATGCAAGGACTAAACACTTTTTGCTAGAAGTAACTTAGACAACTACATAGCAAACATGAATACAAAAATGGAAGGATTGCAGATAAGATGTACCTGTATGAACATGTTTATGCCCTCATATTTTGGTAATAACCAAGGCATAGGCACCACGTCAGCGACAACACCAAAAGGTGGAATCAGACGTTAAAACCGAATCCAACAACAACAACCAGTTTCTAAAAAACATTTCGGCACAGTCTTCGATAAAGGGATGTGGCCTCTCGTATAAGGACTTTTGTTTGATTTGCAGACTCTTTTACTGTTGATCTTGAAATGACGTTAAGAATAATAAAAAGTAATGTTTGCATATATGTCGTTTATTAACAGAACAAATGGCTAATCAAACATAACAATTGTAAACATGGGTTCATTATCATCTTCAACATAAGGTACAATGAAGTCCGTCCTTAATAAATGTCTTTAAAGGTGAAGCCGACTCCTTGGACAGACTTTGCAGAGAAAGAGTCGATCTTGTCATTTTTTTCACTCGAGATCTGAAGACTTTCCTGGTGATGCTGCTTCTTTCAAAGTTCCTAGCCGGAGAAACGTTCTCTGACAGCGATGTCATGGAGGAGTTAAGGACAAGCTGTGCCTTCAGTTTCAGCTGACGCCCCTTACAGTGAAATTCGGCATCTTTGCGTCTTATGGAGCTGACTCGCTTTTTTATCTGCACCAGTCGAGTTTGTAACAACTTTCTACGAAGAGTGAGGGTTGCTTTTTTCGGTGTCGTGTTACTAGGGTGTTGGAGAAGTTCTCGAGCTTTCATCCTAAGTATTCTGCTTTTTTCTGCAAGTTCTTCGTCTTTCTTATGGAGAGGGCTACGGCGTTTGTTAATCATAAGGAGACGTTTTTGAAGGGCCTTTGTGCAAACTGACGTTGAGGTGTGTGCAAGGTTGCTAGAAATGTTCTTCTGACAGCCTTGACACTCATGGCTAGTCACCGAGTGATCCTCTAACCACCGGACAACCTTTGGTCTTGGTGTAGTCAAGTCATGGCAAATGAAACTGCTAGTATCCATTGTGATCGATCTATATCTTGGAGTAGATGGCCAGAGTTGAGTGAGAGATGTATTGGTGAACACAGCTCACCTCTTATATACTAGCTAGATTGTGTTTCTTGTCGTCGTGGTGCTAATAAGACTTCAAAGAGGCGCTATTTAGACTAGGATGCAGTTTTTCAATTCTAGAAAGTGGTTATCTTATCATTCAATGGTATCAATCAACAGCATACTAATTAATAATCCAGCAGAATGGGTTTTTTTTTCAATCAATCACACTTCAAAGATTTCAGCAATCAAGTGTCACAACTAGTATTTCCTTCAGTTAGGTCAATTACAGCTAAATCGCACTTGCAAGCAAGGCCAATTTGACTTACGCTAATTGTTAGTACTTTGTCTCTTAAGTTGTTACCGTATAGTTTTCAGTTTAAAATAGTTTCTACATGTAACCAGTCAGAGAGATTCATGTAATCCCCTCTCTTCAGGCAATCTTGTAATCGGTGAATCGTTTATATTTCGAAATTGATTTGAACACAATTTCCCTTCCATTAACAACAATGGTGTTGCTTTTCTTTAAAACTTGTTTCTTGTATGCATTTGATTTTCAAAATGTCTTCAAAGATTAAAGAATAAAATATTTTGGTGCTTAGGTTTCAAATCATATTATTGAGCTTTTTGGACACTTTGGTTCATATCTTTTCAATTTTTATCTGTTTCATAAATTGTGGTTTGTGTCCATAGACAAGGAATGATATTATTTATTTGACACTCTTTTACTTCGAAATTAACAAATACTGTAACACTTGGAATGAATTGACAAAATGAATAAATTTACTTGTAAAGATTTCAATTCAAGGTGTAATTTTAAGTCACATGTTTTAGTAACACGTACGTTTGATAAATGATGTAAGATTATTCGATGTGTGGCCTGCGTATGTGTGTGGGAACTGTTGAGTTATTTGTTTTGCAGAAAGCACACATGGATCTTACAGTTTGAAGACATGTCTTCTTGGTGTAGTAGTTAACCAGGAAATACAAACACAAATAGCAAGATTGTATTCACCAGATTTATTTATAAATTTGATTCAGCTTTCACATATCAAAGAATTTTGAAACAGTCACATCAAAACATGCAACGGAATAGCACATAATCATGTTAGTGAAAAACAATGCCATGATATTGTCACATTATTCGTTATATTCATTGCCATGTTGAAGACAATTCTTATGCTCATGTGTCGGTGAAAAGTTGTTTATGTCTCAGGAAACTGTTTCTCTCTGGATCATGACCAATATTTTATGATGGTAATGTTTTCAGCATTAAAGTCATTCGAACGTGGAAAGAAATATCACAACATTCTTTATGAGAGTCACAATGTAAATTCGTAGCCATGTTGGAGACACATCTTTAGTTCGTGTGCGGATGATATGGAGACTTTGTCTGTGGACACTGTCTCCTGTTTGGGTGTCGCTGTTACTGTGGTAGGTTTAACAGCGATGAAGAAGTTGACGTTAACATGCTCCTGAAGCCATCTTGAAACCTTTTTTGTTGCTCGTTTTTCCGATCTAGTGGTATTGAACGTATCCATCTGGAAGTCAGGAGTGTAAACAGACGTTTTCGGAAAGGACTATGGCTAGTGTGGCAACTGGAAGGACTCTGCATTTTGGCCTTTTTATATCCTGTTCTGATTGATGAGAAGAAGGATTTATCTTGAGAACTCTTTTGACAATGCAGATAAAAGAGAACTTGTCATCACCCTACAGTGAGACTGTGTTCCTTGTCGTTAACATTTGTTTATAGTCATAGAACAGTTATTTTATTATATAAACATGCAAGGACTAAACACTTTTTGCTAGAAGTAACTTAGACAACTACATAGCAAACATGAATACAAAAATGGAAGGATTGCAGATAAGATGTACCTGTATGAACATGTTTATGCCCTCATATTTTGGTAATAACCAAGGCATAGGCACCACGTCAGCGACAACACCAAAAGGTGGAATCAGACGTTAAAACCGAATCCAACAACAACAACCAGTTTCTAAAAAACATTTCGGCACAGTCTTCGATAAAGGGATGTGGCCTCTCGTATAAGGACTTTTGTTTGATTTGCAGACTCTTTTACTGTTGATCTTGAAATGACGTTAAGAATAATAAAAAGTAATGTTTGCATATATGTCGTTTATTAACAGAACAAATGGCTAATCAAACATAACAATTGTAAACATGGGTTCATTATCATCTTCAACATAAGGTACAATGAAGTCCGTCCTTAATAAATGTCTTTAAAGGTGAAGCCGACTCCTTGGACAGACTTTGCAGAGAAAGAGTCGATCTTGTCATTTTTTTCACTCGAGATCTGAAGACTTTCCTGGTGATGCTGCTTCTTTCAAAGTTCCTAGCCGGAGAAACGTTCTCTGACAGCGATGTCATGGAGGAGTTAAGGACAAGCTGTGCCTTCAGTTTCAGCTGACGCCCCTTACAGTGAAATTCGGCATCTTTGCGTCTTATGGAGCTGACTCGCTTTTTTATCTGCACCAGTCGAGTTTGTAACAACTTTCTACGAAGAGTGAGGGTTGCTTTTTTCGGTGTAGTGTTACTAGGGTCTTGGAGAAGTTCTCGAGCTTTCATCCTAAGTATTCTGCTTTTTTCTGCAAGTTCTTCGTCTTTCTTATGGAGAGGGCTACGGCGTTTGTTGATCATAAGGAGACGTTTTTGAAGGGCCTTTGTGCAAACTGACGTTGAGGTGTGTGCAAGGTTGCTAGAAATGTTCTTCTGACAGCCTTGACACTCATGATCATGGCTAGTCACCGAGTGATCCTCTAACCACCGGACAACCTTTGGTCTTGGTGTAGTCAGGTCATAGCAAATGAAACTGCTAGTATCCATTGTGATCGATCTATATCTTGGAGTAGATGGCCAGAGTTGAGTGAGAGATGTATTGGTGAACACAGCTCACCTCTTATATACTAGCTAGATTGTGTTTCTTGTCGTCGTGGTGCTAATAAGACTTCAAAGAGGCGCTATTTAGACTAAGATGCAGTTTTTCAATTCTAGAAAGTGGTTATATTATCATTCAATGGTATCAATCAACAGCATACTAATTAATAATCCAGCAGAATGGGGTTTTTTTTCAATCAATCACACTTCAAAGATTTCAGCAATCAAGTGTCACAACAAGTATTTCATTCAGTTAGGTCAATTACAGCTAAATCGCACTTGCAAGCAAGGCCAATTTGACTTACGCTAATTGTTAGTACTTTGTCTCTTAAGTTGTTACCGTATAGTTTTCAGTTTAAAATAGTTTCTACATGTAACCAGTCAGAGAGATTCATGTAATCCCCTCTCTTCAGGCAATCTTGATATCGGTGAATCGTTTATATTTCGAAATTGATTTGAACACAATTTCCCTTCCATAAACAACCATGGTGTTGCTTTTCTTTAAAACTTGTTTCTTGTATGCATTTGATTTTCAAAATGTCTTCAAAGATTAAAGAATGAATATTTTTTGGTGCTTAGGTTTCAAATCATATTATTGAGATTTTTGGACACTTTGGTTCATATCTTTTCAATTTTTATCTGTTTCATAAATTGTGGTTTGTGTCCATAGACAAGGAATGATATTATTTATTTGACACTTTTTTACTTCGAAATTAACAAATACTGTAACACTTGGAATGAATTGACAAAATGAATAAATTTACTTGTAAAGATTTCAATTCAAGGTGTAATTTTAAGTCACATGTTTTAGTAACACGTACGTTTGATAAATGATGTAAGATTATTCGATGTGTGGCCTGCGTATGTGTGTGGGAACTGTTGAGTTGGTTTAAACATATTTATTCATGTTAATGGTACATGAATTAGGACAAGCAAACAAGCCGGAGGCTTATTTAAATGCGTGTCCTCATCAGAATACAATAATGAATTAGCTTGCGAATGATAACATCATGTAGATAAGCACATTCCGTACATAAGTTACAATTACAAAAATAGTGTTTAACAAGATCACTCATTTAAGAACGATAATTGATCTAATTTAATGTTTACCAAATCTGCCAGTTTGTTCGATGTAGCAGTGAGTAGATTCTAAAAGTTTAGAATTTTCTCGTATGGTTGCTGTAGGATTTCCAAACATGATAGATTTAATGTCATACCCACGAGTGTAGAAATACATACTATTTCTAAGGTCACTAAAATTTCTGCAAATGAAAAAGAAATGTTCAGGGTCTTCATATAAGTGACCGCATGAACATTCGGGAGTTTCGGAGATATGCCTTAGGAACTTGTGGGAGTTTAGATTTGAGCATTGGAGTCTCTGACGGCTATGGTTTATTTGAGAGGTTCTAGAGCCTTGATTTAAGTCAAAGTAGATATCATTGTGCTGAGAAAAGCCGGCCTTGTAATTAATCATGTTTTTATCATTTCTTTTTTGCGGCGGAATAGAATTCCAATCGACAATGGTTCTTGGTATGAACGTCTTTTTATAATGAGATGTCCGACAACTCAAAGTTTTAAGTTTACTTGCATCTCTGAAATCCCGATGTGTTGCTTCACCTAATGTGGGCGGCACAAGATCATTTAGATAAGTCGGTGTTAGATTATTTACCATTTTGTAGAAAAGCGATAGTCGTTGCTGATAACGTCTCTCTGATAGCGGTATGGATTGCGTTTCAATGTATAATTTACTGTGACTAGTGCCACGGACCGCCCCACATACCGTACGTAACGCGTCCAAATGTAGGTTTTCCAAAATCATTGCCTGGTCTTGAGTACAGTTGTCCCAGATGACTGAACAATAATCAAATTGAGGCAAAATAAAATGTCTATACATTGTTTGTAATGTTTTTCTTGATAGTTTATATTTCAAACTTCTTAGGCAATTTATCATTGGTGACACTTTCATAACAATCTCATGTATATGCTCTTGCCAATTACAGTTAGCTTGTATAGTTAAACCTAAATGTTTGTGACTATCAACTTCTTTAATGACTGTATCGTTCATGAGCAAATCTGGGTGAGAATCCTTATTTATTTTACGGGAGAATATCATTGATTCAGTCTTGGTTGGATTGAAGGAAACTTGCCAGGATTCTGCCCAATCGTTTATTCTCTTAAGATCAGTGTTTAGAACTTGGGCGGCTTTATTTGGATTTTCAACAATGATATAGAGTGATGTGTCGTCTGCGAAAAGACGAATATTGCTCTCAATGTCATTTACGATGTCATTTATATAAATTATAAATAGCAGGGGGCCGAGAACAGATCCCTGGGGTACTCCGGCAGAAACATATCGGCAATCAGATTTACACCCATTTATTACAACTCGTTGCACTCGGTTTTCAAGATAGCTCTGGAACCAATTTAATAATTTACCTCGTATTCCATACGATTCAAGTTTGCAAATGAGGCCTTTGTGCCATACCTTATCGAAAGCTTTGCTAATGTCACAGAAGACAGCACGGACTTCTTTACCATCATCGAGGGCTTTACTTATTGAGTTATATAGATAAACGAGTTGATTGACCGTCGAATCTCCTGGCATGAAACCTGACTGGAGACTTGATAATAAGTTGTTATCTAGTAGGAAGTTAAATACATGTTTAAAGATACATTTTTCAAAAACTTTTGCTATGCAACTTGTCAATGCTACAGGTCGATAATTGGCACACTCATTTTTGTTACCTTTTTTATAAATCGGAACAACATATGATTCTTTCCAAATAGCTGGGAACAGACAATCGTTCAGGGAATCGTTGAAAAGTTTTACAAGGGGAAAAGATACGCTTTCCGCGCAGAGTTTTAAAATACGATTTCCGATACCGTCCGGCCCACATGATTTGGCAATATCAAGTGATAAGAGAATGTCTTTCACCTCATTCTTTCCGAGGATTATTTCAGATAACGAATTATCATATCGATGTATGTGAGGAGTTGAGCGATCGGGATCTGAAACAGTAGCTTGCTCAACAAAGTAATTATTCAGAACATTTGCTATATCTTGATCTACATCATAGACAACGTTGTCTTTCACTATAGGAGGAAATAGTGAACTTCTTTTGTTCTTACTTGTATACATTTTTATTAATTTCCACCAGGTTTTAGTGCCAAATTCCGAATTCATTTTTTCTTCCAATCTAGCTTCATATTTTCTTTTTTCCATTCTAATTGAATTAACAACATCGTTACGTAACTTACGGAATTTTGACCAACATTCGTCTGTATTTCTACTTTTTGCCCTTTTATGCTGACGATTACGTTTAATAATAAGGCGTCGAATGTCATGATTCATCCATGGTGAATCGTTTTCTCTAAAGTTAATTGTCCTGTTGGGAATAAATCTATCACAAACTTCGGAAAAAAGTTTAGTAAACTTATTGACATTTGAATTAACGAATTGATCAGTAAGTGTAGATTTCCAGTCAATGTTTTTTAGATGGTCTATTAAACCGATCGTATCACATAAGTCGTAATAGTATATTTTGCGCTGGAATGAAATTGGGCGTGGTAGATTATGACTTATAGTGATATATATTGGACAGTGGTCACTGCATACCGGGTCAAGAACACCCGACTCTGCTACAAAGTTCAAGCCAGATACAAAAATTAAGTCTATCAATGTAGCCGAGGACTGTGTTATTCTGGTCGGTTCAGATATTATTTGAGTGAGGCCAAATTGCAGTTCTAATGAACTAACTAATCGTTTGTTTTCAGAGTACATGTCTATATTGAAATCGCCAACTATGATTGTTGGCAAGTTGAGGTCCATAGCATTACCAAATGCATCTTCTATCAAATTCCAATATTCATTACTTTTGTTAGCTCGATACAAATTTCCAATTAAATAGTTACGGGATTTAAATCTTAGTTTAATCCATACTGCCTCAAGACCTGGCAAGTCAAGATCCGGTAATTGTTCAACTATGAGGTTGTTACGGATGTAAATAGCGACCCCACCTCCACGACCAGCGCGATCTTTCCTGATTGGTTGATGAAAGCCGCGTAAAATGATGTCATTATTATGAATTCCACTGTGCAACCAAGTTTCGGTAAAACATAGGACGTCGTACTCGCGAAATTCTGCTTCCAAAACATCTAATTTATTAATGATGCTTCTTACGTTTAAATGCAGTATTTTAGGGAATTTAGTATTTTTTGGACCAGGATTAGGATGGACATCACCACAAACTAAGATACATATTAGATATAGA
This sequence comes from Phorcus lineatus, assembly GCA_921293015.1. Classification (NCBI taxonomy): domain Eukaryota; kingdom Metazoa; phylum Mollusca; class Gastropoda; order Trochida; family Trochidae; genus Phorcus; species Phorcus lineatus. Next base: position 44,695,960 of record OV121087.1, read on the forward strand.
AATATAAGTAAAATTTCTATTTTGTACAGGCACTTCCCGCGGGATTTGAAACAAAACAAAGAGAACGCGTTGGCAGATTTGGTGTGCATTCTACTTGCAAACAAACCCACCCTTTGTCTATATTGAGAGATATCAATCATCCGTAATCAGTTGATTCAATGTTTGAAATAAAAGGTGTGGGTTTGCAAGATGCTTTGCATAGAAGTGTTTTGTGGTTCATGTAAAGAATGAGTGACATAGCAATCATGTAAACAATGGCGATTAAACGGTTCGAACAGCTTACATCAAAATCATCAACATTGGGGATGTGCTTATAACGTAAAAGACAACATTCATATTTTTCCATATGGACAAGAAAAAAGGAAAAAATAAAACCAATCTTGAGTGTGAGAAAGAAAAGAAAGGAACCCCTGTTTAGGTGGAATTAATCACATATTAATAGTATGAAAAGTGTATAAGTATACGTCTATTTCCTTTAATGTAAACATAAACAACCTAACGTCAGAGAACTGTTTGCACGTGCTGCACGAGATGTTGCGAGGTGCGTGCATGAAGAGACTAACTTGTGTGAGTGGAGACGGTCATTAAATATGTGGATGTAATCTGGATTTTGTGGATTAGAAGAACAACAATACAATATGTGAGTAATTATATATTGAGGTAATTTTAGTTCGCGGAAAGAAGTGTTAGAATGATGTGAATGGAATGCTGACAATGGCTTCAATGTTATGTATCAAATATTTCGTTCTGTTTATAATCAATTCAAATTCAATTTACAGTAACTGTTGTTTTCATATATGTTTGACTTGAAACAGAATTTCGAAATGATATAAAAATGAGTAAATTAACTCAGGTTTGTTTGAACTGACTCCAACAAACTCTTGATTTACACGCAAAATGAACAAATAATGAATATAAGAAAATGTTTAGCATATGTCAATATAATCATATTGATTAAACAATAATATGAACAATTCATTTCATACACGTATTTATGATAATGAAAATAGAATAATAATAATAATAATAAATAATTAAATAAAAAATACCCAATTTTTGGATTCAACGAAATTGCATTGTATAACAAGGAACTACTTTCGAAAGTTGACAACTCCTATTAGCACGTAAGATGGCTATAAAATAGTGAGTAGAGTATATTCATACTCTATGTTATTATATTGTTTTGTATATCGATAGACTCGAATAGATTAAACCAAAACATAAATAAGCGGAATCTATTTCAAACAACAACAAACAAAAAAACAACAACAAAAAACCCCTGTTGAGTTATTTGTTTTGCAGAAAGCACACATGGATCTTACAGTTTGAAGACATGTCTTCTTGGTGTAGTCGTTAACCAGGAAATACAAACACAAATAGCAAGATTGTATTCACCAGATTTATTTATAAATTTGATTCAGCTTTCACATATCAAAGAATTTTGAAACAGTCACATCAAAACATGCAACGGAATAGCACATAATCATGTTAGTGAAAAACAATGCCATGATATTGTCACATTATTCGTTATATATTCATTGCCATGTTGGAGACAATTCTTATGCTCATGTGTCGGTGAAAAGTAGTTTATGTCTGAGGAAACTGTTTCTCTCTGGATCATGACCAATATTTTATGATGGTAATGTTTTCAGCATTAAAGTCATTCGAACGTGTAAAGAAATATCACAACATTCTTTATGAGAGTCACAATGTAAATTCGTAGCCATGTTGGAGACACATCTTTAGTTCGTGTGCGGATGATATGGAGACTTTGTCTGTGGACACTGTCTTCTGTTTGGGTGTCGCTGTTACTGTGGTAGGTTTAACAGCGATGAAGAAGTTGACGTTAACATGCTCCTGAAGCCATCGTGAAACCTTTTTTGTTGCTCGTTTTTCCGATCTAGTGGTATTGAACGTATCCATCTGGAAGTCAGGAGTGTAAACAGACGTTTTCGGAAAGGACTATGGCTAGTGTGGCAACTGCAAGGACTCTGCATTTTGGCCTTTTTATATCCTGTTCTGATTGATGAGAAGAAGGATTTATCTTGAGAACTCTTTTGACAATGCAGATAAAAGAGAACTTGTCATCACCCTACAGTGAGACTGTGTTCCTTGTCGTTAACATTTGTTTATAGTCATAGGACAGTTCTTTTATTATATAAACATGCAAGGACTAAACACTTTTTGCTTGAAGTAACTTAGACAACTACATAGCAAACATGAATACAAAAATGGAAGGATTGCAGATAAGATGTACCTGTATGAACATGTTTATGCCCTCATATTTTGGTAATAACCAAGGCATAGGCACCACGTCAGCGACAACACCAAAAGGTGGAATCAGACGTTAAAACCGAATCCAACAACAACAACCAGTTCTAAAAAACATTTCGGCACAGTCTTCGATAAAGGGATGTGGCCTCTCGTATAAGGACTATTGTTTGATTTGCAGACTCTTTTACTGTTGATCTTGAAATTACGTTAAGAATAATAAAAAGTAATCTTTGCGTATATGTCGTTTATTAACAGAACAAATGGGTAATCAAACATAACAATTGTAAACATGGGTTCATTATCATCTTCAACATAAGGTACAATGAAGTCCGTCCTTAATAAATGTCTTCAAAGGTGAACCCGACTCCTTGGACAGACTTTGCAGAGAAAGAGTCGATCTTGTCATTTTTTTCACTCGAGATCTGAAGACTTTCCTGGTGATGCTGCTTCTTTCAAAGTTCCTAGCCGGAGAAACGTTCTCTGACAGCGATGTCATGGAGGAGTTAAGGACAAGCTGTGCCTTCAGTTTCAGCTGACGCCCCTTACAGTGAAATTCGGCATCTTTGCGTCTTATGGAGCAGACTCGTTTTTTTATCTGCACCAGTCGAGTTTGTAACAACTTTCTACGAAGAGTGAGGGTTGCTTTTTTCGGTGTAGTGTTACTAGGGACTTGGAGAAGTTCTCGAGCTTTCATCCTAAGTATTCTGCTTTTTTCTGCAAGTTCTTCGTCTTTCTTATGGAGAGGGCTACGGCGTTTGTTGATCATAAGGAGACGTTTTTGAAGGGCCTTTGTGCGAACTGACGTTGAGGTGTGTGCAAGGTTGCTAGAAATGTTCTTCTGACAGCCTTGACACTCATGGCTAGTCACCGAGTGATCCTCTAACCACCGGACAACCTTTGGTCTTGGTGTAGTCAAGTCATGGCAAATAAAACTGCTAGTATCCATTGTGATCGATCTATATCTTGGAGTAGATGGCCAGAGTTGAGTGAGAGATGTATTGGTGAACACAGCTCACCTCTTATATACTAGCTAGATTGTGTTTCTTGTCGTCGTGGTGCTAATAAGACTTCAAAGAGGCACTATTTAGACTAAGATGCAGTTTTTCAATTTTAGAAATTGGTTATCTTATCATTCAATTGTATCAATCAACAGCATACTAATTAATAATCCAGCAGAATGGTTGTTTTTTTCAATCAATCACACTTCAAAGATTTCAGCAATCAAGTGTCACAACAAGTATTTCATTCAGTTAGGTCAATTACGGCTAAATCGCACACTGCAAGCAAGGCCCATTTGACTTACTCTAATTGTTAGTACTTTGTCTCTTAAGTTGTTACCGTATAGTTTTCAGTTTGAAATAGTTTCTACATGTAACCAGAGATTCATTTAAACCCCTCTCTTCAGGTAATCTTGTAATCGGTGTATCGTTTGTATTTCGAAATTGCTTTGAACACAATTTCCCTTCCACTAACAACAATGGTGTTGCCTTTCTTTAAAACTTGTTTCTTGTATGCGTTTGATTTTCAAAATGTCTTCAAACATTAAAGAATGAAGATTTTTTTTGGTGCTTAGGTTTTAAACCATATTATTGAGCTTTGTAGACACTTTTGTTCATATCTTTTCAATTTTTATCTGTTTCATAAATTGTGGTTTGTGTCCATAGACAAGGAATGATATTATTTATTTGACACTCTTTTACTTCGAAATTAACAAATTCTGTAACACTTGGAATGAATAGACAAAATGAATAAATTTACTTGTAAAGATTTCAATTCAAGGTGTAATTTTAAGTCACATGTTTTAGTAACACGTACGTTTGTTAAATGATGTAAGATTATTCGATATGTGACCTGCGTATGTGTGTGGGAACTGTTGAGTTATTTGTTTTGCAGAAAGCCCACATGGATCTTACAGTTTGAAGACATGTCTTCTTGGTGTAGTCGTTAACCAGGAAATACAAACACAAATAGCAAGATTGTATTCACCAGATTTATTTATAAATTTGATTCAGCTTTCACATATCAAAGAATTTTGAAACAGTCACATCAAAACATGCAACGATACAGCACATAATCATGTTAGTGAAAAACAATGCCATGATATTGTCACATTATTTGTTATATTCATTGCCATGTTGGAGACAATTCTTATGCTCATGTGTCGGTGAAAAGTAGTTTATGTCTCAGGAAACTGTTTCTCTCTGGATCATGACCAATATTTTATGATGGTAATGTTTTCAGCATTAAAGTCATTCGAACGTGTAAAGAAATATCACAACATTCTTTATGAGAGTGACAATGTAAATTCGTAGCCATGTTGGAGACACATCTTTAGTTCGTGTGCGGATGATAAGAGACTTTGTCTGAGGACACTGTGGCTGTTACTGTGGTAGGTTTAACAGCGATGAAGAAGTTGACGTTAACATGCTCCTGAAGCCATCGTGAAAGCTTTTCTGTTGCTCGTTTTTCCGATCTAGTGGTATTAAACGTATCCATCTGGAAGTCAGGAGTGTAAATAGACGTTTTCGGAAAGGGCTATGGCTAGTGCGGCAACTGGAAGGACTCTGCATTTTGGCCTTTTTATATCCTGTTCTAATTGATGAGAAGAAGGATTTATCTTGATAACTCTTTTTACAATGCAGATAAAAGAGAACTTGTCATCACCCTACAGTGAGACTGCGTTCCTTGTAGTTAATATTTGTTCTAGTCATAGAACAGTTCCTTTAATTTATAAATATGCAAGGACTAAACACTGTTTACTTGAAGTAACTTAGACAACTACATAACAAACATGAGTACAAAACTGGAAGGATCGCAGATGAGACGAGCCTGTATGAACATGTTTATGCCCTCATATTTTGGTAATAACCAAGGCATGGGCACCACGTCAGCGACAACACCAAAAGGTGGAAGCAGACGTTAAAACCGAATCCAACAACAACAACCAGTTCTAAAAACATTTTGGCACAGTCTTCGATTAGGTAGAGGGATGTGGCCTCTCGTATAAGGACTATTGTTTGATTTGCAGACTCTTTTACTGTTGATCTTGAAATTACGTTAAGAATAATAAAAAGTAATCTTTGCGTATATGTCGTTTATTAACAGAACAAATGGCTAATCAAACATAACAATTGTAAACATGGGTTCATTATCATCTTCAACATAAGGTACAATGAAGTCCGTCCTTAATAAATGTCTTCAAAGGTGAACCCGACTCCTTGGACAGACTTTGCAGAGAAAGAGTCGATCTTGTCATTTTTTTCACTCGAGATCTGAAGACTTTCCTGGTGATGCTGCTTCTTTCAAAGTTCCTAGCCGGAGAAACGTTCTCTGACAGCGATGTCATGGAGGAGTTAAGGACAAGCTGTGCCTTCAGTTTCAGCTGACGCCCCTTACAGTGAAATTCGGCATCTTTGCGTCTTATGGAGCAGACTCGTTTTTTTATCTGCACCAGTCGAGTTTGTAACAACTTTCTACGAAGAGTGAGGGTTGCTTTTTTCGGTGTAGTGTTACTAGGGTCTTGGAGAAGTTCTCGAGCTTTCATCCTAAGTATTCTGCTTTTTTCTGCAAGTTCTTCGTCTTTCTTATGGAGAGGGCTACGGCGTTTGTTGATCATAAGGAGACGTTTTTGAAGGGCCTTTGTGCGAACTGACGTTGAGGTGTGTGCAAGGTTGCTAGAAATGTTCTTCTGACAGCCTTGACACTCATGGCTAGTCACCGAGTGATCCTCTAACCACCGGACAACCTTTGGTCTTGGTGTAGTCAAGTCATGGCAAATAAAACTGCTAGTATCCATTGTGATCGATCTATATCTTGGAGTAGATGGCCAGAGTTGAGTGAGAGATGTATTGGTGAACACAGCTCACCTCTTATATACTAGCTAGATTGTGTTTCTTGTCGTCGTGGTGCTAATAAGACTTCAAAGAGGCACTATTTAGACTAAGATGCAGTTTTTCAATTTTAGAAATTGGTTATCTTATCATTCAATTGTATCAATCAACAGCATACTAATTAATAATCCAGCAGAATGGTTGTTTTTTTCAATCAATCGCACTTCAAAGATTTCAGCAATCAAGTGTCACAACAAGTATTTCATTCAGTTAGGTCAATTACGGCTAAATCGCACACTGCAAGCAAGGCCCATTTGACTTACTCTAATTGTTAGTACTTTGTCTCTTAAGTTGTTACCGTATAGTTTTCAGTTTGAAATAGTTTCTACATGTAACCAGAGATTCATTTAAACCCCTCTCTTCAGGTAATCTTGTAATCGGTGTATCGTTTGTATTTCGAAATTACTTTGAACACAATTTCCCTTCAACTAACAACAATGGTGTTGCTTTTCTTTAAATCTTGTTTCTTGTATGCGTTTGATTTTCAAAATGTCTTCAAACATTAAAGAATTAAGATTTTTTTTTGGTGCTTAGGTTTCAAACCATATTATTGAGCTTTTTAGACACTTTTGTTCATATCTTTTCAATTTTTATCTGTTTCATAAATTGTGGTTTGTGTCCATAGACAAGGAATGATATTATTTATTTGACACTCTTTTACTTCGAAATTAACAAATTCTGTAACACTTGGAATGAATAGACAAAATGAATAAATTTACTTGTAAAGATTTCAATTCAAGGTGTAATTTTAAGTCACATGTTTTAATAACACGTACTTTTGTTAAATGATGTAAGATTATTCTATATGTGACCTGCGTATGTGTGTGGGAACTGTTGAGTTATTTGTTTTGCAGAAAGCACAAATGGATCTTACAGTTTGAAGACATGTCTTCTTGGTGTAGTCGTTAACCAGGAAATACAAACACAAATAGCAAGATTGTATTCACCAGATTTATTCATAAATTTGATTCAGCTTTCACATATCAAAGAATTTTGAAACAGTCACATCAAAACATGAAACGATACAGCACATAATCATGTTAGTGAAAAACAATGCCATGATATTGTGACAATATATATTTATTGCCATGTTGGGTCAGTTCTTAAGCTCATGTGTCGGTGAAAAGTAGTTTATGTCTGAAGAAACAGTTAATATTGGTTTATGTCTGAAGAAACTGTTTCTTTCTGGATCATGACCAATATTATACGATGGTAATGTTTTTAGCATTAAAGTCATTCGAACGTTGAAAAAAGGTATCACAACATTCTTTTTGGGAGTCACAATGTAAATTCGTAGCCGTGTTGGAGACACATCTTTAGTTCGTGTGCCGATGAGATGGAGACTTTGTCTGAGGACACTGTCTCCTGTTTGGGTGTCGCTGTTACTGTGGTAGGTTTAACAGCGATGAAGAAGTTGACGTTAACATGCTCCTGAAGCCATCGTGAAACCTTTTTTGTTGCTCGTTTTTCCGATCTAGTGGTATTGAACGTATCCATCTGGAAGTCAGGAGTGTAAATAGTCGTTTTTTGAATGCGCTATGGCTAGTGCGGCAACTGGAAGGACTCTGCATTTTGGCCTTTTTATATCCTGTTCTAATTGATGAGAAGAAGGATTTATCTTGATAACTCTTTTGACAATGCAGATAAAAGAGAACTTGTCATCACCCTACAGTGAGACTGTGTTCCTTGTCGTTAATATGTGTTTATAGTCATTGAACAGTTCTTTTATTATATTATTATTATTGTGGTGCTAATAAAACTTCAAAGAAGCGCCATTTAGACTGAGATGCAGTGTTTTAATTCTAGAAAGTGTTTATCTTATCATTCAATGGTATCAATCAACAGCATACTACTTAATTATCCAGAAGAATGGTTGTTGTTTTCCAATCAATCACACTTCAAAGATTTCAGCAATTAAGTGTAACAACAAGTATTTCATTCAGTTAGGTCAATTACTGCTAAATAACACCTACAAGCAAGGCCCATTTGACTTTCGCTAATTGTACTTTGTCTCATAAGTTGATAACTTGTTATTATTTATTTGACACTCTTTTACTTTGATATTATTATATATTGTAACACTTGGATTGAATATAAATTATTAACATGGACAAAATGAATAAATTCACTTGTAAAGATTTTTATTCAAGGTGTAATTTTAAGTCACAGGTTTTAGGGACATGTATCTTTGATCAATGACGTAAACTTATTGGATATATATATATATATGTCATTCACAAACATAAGGTAAATTTAACTTGTTTATTGTGGCGTTTTGAAATTATTTTACAAATACATGTACAGTGTTTATTTCAAACAAACTGTTCTAGGTCATGGAATAGGTAAAATATTTTAATGGTCCCAGTTTGCATTGAGCTGTTAAATCTTAAGTAACATGTACAATATTGTGTAATCAGTGTACAGAATACTGCCCCAGTCTTACAATATACAGTCTTGAGTCAGATAGATTTAGCTTTTGCCATGAAATGGCACAACGTGTAATAAAAACGTTTTGGTTATAAGGAGCTGTTTAGCTTCTTCTTAAACAACATGTGAGTCATGCACCACTCATTGCCGCCCTTATATCCAAACACCTCTGAACAGAATATATAGAACAGGCGCCAATTAAACAGCTTCTGCTCTGCCTCGTCGCCATATGATTGACGCAGTATCTGTAAGACACGCCCCTTGTTCCTGTCAGTTTTCTGAAGCCACGCCTCCAAAGTCTTGGAATAGTGACTCCCATTCAAAACCCATTGATCAACGACTGTAATATCGTTCTGAAATATAAAAAAGTCATGGATTTTAAAGATTTTACAAAATCAAGGACAACAAACCTATATCAACATATATTATAATCTCTCTCTATAGTCTGTCACAGATTAAAAATTGATAACATACTTCAATGCTGTTGTTGCTTACCAAGACGACCATATCAGTAAGGAATCGAAAATCGAAACTGATATGAACTCAATATTTGTTTAGGTACTCCTTCCAGGATCCTATACCAAATGAAGGTAATCAGTTGTCGTATACCTAAACACTAGACCACTAAGAATTTTTTCTTTAGAATTTAACAACCTACCTACTTTGTCGTCACCAATATCAAATTGCGACCTTAACGACCAGCACTTACATAATTACCTTCATATCATTCGAGTTTCCCTTTTCGTTTTAATGTTTTAATTATTTCCTAAGCCGCGTTATACAATAACTCGTTTCCTACATGTCCGTACAGAGCAAAGCACAGACTGAGGTTCCACATGTCTCTCACCTGAAAATAGAGGAAGAGGTCCCGGGATGGCATGGTGCCCCCGCTGAAGAAGTTCTTGGCCATCCACTCGGTGTCTGAGCCCTGTCTTGTGTCGAAGGCGTAGGGGTGTTCCTTGTGACAAAACACTTGGAGAAACAGAAGCCCCGAGGGCTTTAGCCAAGAGGACACCCGCTGGAACAGTGTTCCGTAGTTCTTCATGTGCTGTAGAAGTTAAACAAACTCTTTCAGTACATAATTTATAATGTTCTGTGTACGTAGAGCTGCTGATTTCATAGATTTAACAGCAGGTTCCCGCCGGGGGAGGGGGAAGGGGAGCTGACACCATGTTTCGTAGTGCTTTCGTTGTGTTTCGTAGTAATGTGTTGTGGTAAAAGCCATTGGCAGCACAATTAAGAATTTTATGAGTATTGAATGGCCGCCTATCATAACCTTTCATCAGCGGTTCATGCAAACAGTATATCAACTTCAAGTGATTTCAGTGCGTGATAAATGTATTCCATGTAATTTCATTTTGAAAGTACTGAAGTTAAGGTCCTATTTGCGATACAGTTAGATTCACGTCGATAAGTAGAACTTCAAAGAAGTCACTTTGATATAAATGTTCATCTATAGGCTTTTTTTTTGGTTTTCGAAAATAGATCTAGTGCATATTCATTTGAAAAAGGATGTTTTTTATTGGATCACCAGATAGACTCACTTCAAACATTTCAATTGAGACAATTCTGTCATATTTCTTTGCCGTCATGTACTCATTTGCATCCGCAGTGATAACCTCAAGTCGGTTCCCATAACCTCTCTGCTCCGCACGTGTTGTAATCAGCGCCCTCTGTGTGTTCGAGTTCGAAACACAGGTAACTTTACAGCGCGGGAATTTCTCGCAGACATACAGTCCAAATGAACCCCAGCCACAACCAAGGTCCTGGAGTTAGATAAGCAACATGTAACTTTATTTATATTTCAACAGTCAAAAGGATTCTGGAAACGATATAGTAATACATTCAACAAAATACTTGAAAAATAATAATTTCTGAACTTCCAATGACGAATCTTCGTAAAAGATTTAGACAAAATAAATTTTCCATTCTTTACTAAATCCTCAAATTTTATGGAATCGTGATATGAAGATACAAATATATTCCACAGAAGCTTCTTTCAAATAAGCAACTTTACCTAAGGTTAACTTTATCTCCTATACAGTAACATTCGACTAAAGTAACTTCAGGGAGATTCGATCACCTAGGGTAAGTTAAAGTGGCCATGGAATGGACGTAAGGATTTTCCTAATGGTAAGTGCCTTGGACAGGGTGGAGTTTGCTCACCATCACTGTTTGTCCGTCTTCAATTCTGGCTCTTTCGCAATACTGTTGTAAGGATGCATCCTCGGCTGAAAAGGGAAAACGTTGATTTCATCTTATAGAACACAATTTTAAATCTACCACAGTTGCAATTTTGTTAAGTATGAAATAAATGGTTGTCATGGTTATTACACAAAAAAGCAAGCATGAGGTTTGTTCTCGTAAGCATTGGAAAAACTGGAGTTCCTTTAACTGTTCCATGAATATATCTTTCTTACAAGACAGAATTCAGTGGATGAGATGAGAGAGATGTTCTAGTGGAAAGAAAGAAGAACGACAACATCGTTGCTCATTGTCACCGCTAGGGGTTTGAAATTATGCTCACCTCAGAAGAAATTACTTGTGTTCCCTCTGTGGGGAGCAATTGGAAGGAATAACGCCAACGTAAATAATGTATTTAAAGTCAATTATTATGAGTTCACTACATAATTAAGGAAATGATGAAAATAAGGAAGCACCTTGTTCTAGTGTAGTGACGCCATCGGGCCAGTAGCAACAGCTATACTTCAGCCTCTCCCCCAAGGACTGCAATGATGAGCATTCTAGGCATATATATTCAACGATACATATTTGCTTACGGCGTCTTACTTTTTAACGATAAACGTTTATACTTGTCACTCATTCCTTTACATTAACGCCAACGTTGACTTTCTTCTTAACAGTAATGACATTACTTGATGAGAAATTTGTTCACCTCGTAATAAGTAATTCATTTAAGTGTAAATTTACCTTATGGTCTTAAGAACATTTAAACCTGATTTTTATAATACTTTGTATTCTTTGTTATTTCTTGTAGGGAGATTCAAATTACCAAAACATTTTAGTTAGAAAGGGGGAATGTCGTGAAGTAAGATACACTAGGGGAAGTTACAAATTAACAAATCAAGCCGTCTTGTAATTATGCTAATAATGTGATTTCTATCTGTATGGTTTAGATGCAATAAAAATATGTTAACCTAGTGCTAAAAACAGGACCTACGAAAAGGTAGTTTCCTTGCTGGAATATTTATTTTAACAAACAGAATATGTATCCATACCGTAAGAAAAAACTCAGTAGGGACTTCATAATGTTGTTCATTGGCTGTTTCGGTTTCTATGGCAATGGGAGACTTTCTAAGACGCTCGATGAACCTCTTCTTGAAGAACATTTGACGTTCGACATCCCCTCCACATTCCAGCTTCTCTATCCAGGCGGCGAGGCTCTGCCGCACTCCTACAAACCACAGAGGAATGCTTCAAGGCACCATGGCACGCATATCGTACTCAAATTGGCTCTCTTAGGGCATATGTGAATCTATGAACTTACTTTATATTTTTACTGGTGCAATAACATACTCATTATTTTTTTACAATTAATCTGAAATCAATAAAGACAAAGTTCTGGCGGTCGAAATCATGCAACGTTGCACTAAATCCTCATGGTCTTTCAAAAATAACGTTATAGCCCGGATATTCTAAAAATATCTTACACGGTAGATTACCTTAGTACGGATCGTAAGTCATATCGAGAGGTATGCATTATCTGGCATTATTTCCGTATACGAAAGTTGGTGTGCGCTAGGGCCTTTAAATTTTGGTGAAAGCGATTATGTATATAAATGTCTACACGCATATAAAAAAGCATGACTTATAAAACAACGTGACGTTGTACAGTTCCTCTTCCTTTCAGTTTGTCAATACAGACATCAGTAAAATAATCATCCTCGATAATTTCGTTTATTTACGAATCCGATACTTTCTACTCATACCCTGGGAGCATCCATCCTTCGGCTCGTGTATCAAACCATGTGGCTACGCTTGCAAGGTGAGTGTACCAATGAACCGTTATAACTGTGTACCCTTTGCGACTGAAGAAGAGTTTTCGATCACCAGGGAGATCGTGGTGGTAAAGACGTTCTGATTACTGATTGCTTACTTTGCTAAGGCGTTGTCAGATAATCTATTTCACAAAGTTAGCAGCCAAAGCTGAGTCAGAGTTTGAATAGAGGGTAGTTGGATGGTTTACCCTGAAGAATATCGAGGAGAGATTTTGAGGAAATTTTCATGTACAAACCGAGGAAAATCTTTTGATTTCCTTTCAAACGTACTTAAATAAATCGTAGATACATAAAATCGTTCATAAAATATTTTGCCACAAATTAAAGTGATACAGAGTATGCTTCATGACTTTGTATGTGGCTTTAATGAGAGCCCAAATACCTTCTGACCTAAGTTAAGTTGAGTTTAGCAGAATCGCCTCCCTTAACTTGCATCATTATCTGATTCTCTAAAATGCCAAAAACTATGACATTTTATTGTTCTCAATGACAACCGGGAAAATGCCCTAAAAATCTTGATAATTGAAATTCTTTGTCCAATTAACGTGTATATCAGATATATGACCTACTTAACCCTATCAACTTTTGTTTGTCTTATCGTCTGCTTGAGATAAGTTTCCAAAAATATGTTTGTGTTTTTTGAGCCACTGTCCGGTTTTCGATCAAAAAATCACTACTACTATACACATACTCGTTTAACAGTTCTGCCTATCATTGTATCGATTCTGAACAGTGTACAGAACAGAACAGAGTTTATTTCGAATATTTGGCCATGAGATAAATATTACACTTAATGGCATCGTGTCATCTTTGTTAAAGTGACATTTAAATACGAAAGTTTATTTCTGAAACTAAATAAATTATAGTTATCGGCTGTTACAATTTCAATTCTTAAAGTCAAAGAATTTATCTTCAAATTGCATATTAAAGTGGCAAAGAGTATATTTTATAAAATTTCACATGGCTTTGAACGTGCCGAAATAAATATACTACTTTCAATTTTCAATTCAACTTTCATATTCATTCAAAAATTTTAGATTAAAATTCACGACATACAACGTCTTATTATCGAAACTCAGGATCAATTAGCATTAAATTGATAATTTCAAGCAACAGTGGGTACTTCTCGATTCCATAGAAGCAATGACAAAGTTGTGCACGTATGACCCGAATGTTATGTTCTATTTTCACAGATTTTAGAGAGAAAATATTTTGATATAAAATAAAACAAAATGGGTTGATTATTGTAATGATTATCTGGCTATTATATTCATTTATTAACAACAACTGTGGTCAACGATTGATATCGTGTGTGTGAAATCAGGTGTTATCTCCGATGAGATATCGTGTTGACATTAGATTTTGACCAATGCCTTGCAATCGTTATATGACGCCATGATAAGTACTAACATTATAATAGGTCTGCCATACTGTCTTAAACATGATTTCGCCACTATGCTATGATATCAATGAAAGAGTTTTGAATTACGAATGTTATCTCCCAATTTTGTCTCGTGTTATCAAATATACAACACTCGTTCATAGATACATCAAAATATCATCGATAATTGAAGATAGTTGTAACTTTCCACAAGTCATCTTGATATATTATATGTTTTACACATCGATGAATTTCTCTGCTCAATCAATAAGTGTTTATACACTAAGCCTGATATTTCATTTATCATGCAAAACCATTCTAAAAGTTAACAGATACCGTGGTTCCATTATCGTGATTTGTTAATTGTACAAAGCGGTGTCTATAAATGTAGATGTGGTTTGCAGGTCAAAATTTACAGTCTCGGTTTTGGATGAAAACTACAGTCTACAATTACATGACGATATAACATCGCAAAGTTATCCAGGCAAAAGAGCCCCCTTTATATTTATGCATCAGTTGCTTAATCATGTAACTGAATTTTCTGCGTCAACTGCCTGTTATATCAGTCGATCGAAGTTCGTTGCCGAGCACTGGCCCGCTATGTTTACAGTACTTTTAAATGTGAATGTTTCTCTCAATTTTAAGTATAAAATTTTCTAGTAATACAAACCGAAGTCAAGCTTCAACATACCGTTTCTTAAAACCTCGTCACTTGCCATGGTTAATTGATGCTACACCGATCGATATATCCCGAATCAGACCTGCAAAACCTACACCTCACCAACTAGATCGGTCAAAGGTTGAAGTTTAGAGTTACCTCCCCTCTGATAAATTCAGGTCAGCATAACAAAATTGTTACATGGACATTTTATAGCACTAGCTATTTCTCACAATTTGAAAAGATTTGTCTCTAAGTATGAAAGCAAAGGGGTCTATCCCCTAAACATATGCAAATTAAACCTATAACGAATTTTACTGGTCAATGTCTGCTGCCTGTACAATAAGAATGTGAATGGAATCTACTTATAAGATATCACTACTCGTTTATGGTGTAGGCGCTACTAATTTCTTGGTTTTAAGTAGTAAATAATAAACCAAGCGATGAATAAGCAGATATGCATTTATATCAAAATACTTCAAACGGTTCTAGATATTGCGCATTCTTATAATAACCATATTATTTTCGTTTGTTAAAATATTTGTTTTATTTGCAAACAACGAAAAATACTTCTCAAAATTGACCTTTCATTTATTTTGACGTCTCAGTTTGAAAGTTCATTAATATCTTGATTTGTAGTAGATTTAATATTTAGATAAAATATCCAAAAGCATGAATGAGAGACGTATAATTAAGGGAGGTACCTCGTGAAGGCTTCGCAGAGCCGCTCTCTGTACAACACATGTACAATCCTTATAATAGCTGACTTCGATCGATAATTTTCAAAACCTAACGCACTATTTGAAAATGAAATATAAAAACTATAAGCATAGTGTTAATTGGTATCAATATGCAATAACCTTCAAATAACCATCAACTCGCATGTCTTATTATTCGTGATGATAACATGATAATGATGATAATAATAATAATAAGATATTATAAAGTTTTGTACAAACCTTAACGTTTTAATAGAATTATATATAACCTTTATGCTGGGATTATAATTACAACCCGGGTCTCGAATACAACCCGGGCTTCGAATATAACCCGGGGGGTAAGGGGGTGCTAAGTGAAATAGAACCCGGACCTCGAATATAACCCGGGTCTCGAATATAACCCGGGTTTCTCAATGTTAAAATAATCTTCGTATGATTTCCAGATGGAAAGTTTTGAGATATAGAATGCCAGTTTCGTACTCATGCAATAGATTTTGTAATGCCATTTCAGGTCTGAAAAAATAGAACCCGGCCTCGATTAGAACCCGGGCCTCGATTACAACCCGGGGGTAAGGGGGTGCTGAGTGAAATAGAACCCCGGGGTTGTATTCGAGGAAATACGGTAACTTCAAATTACCCATAGTAAGAACGCTGATTTATCAATAGGCCAGTCAACTCATACTACAATATTTGTTATTTCAATCGGTAAATAAGTGCTACATAAAAGGAACTCAAATAAGGAAGTAAAGATTCGAGGTATTTATAAACGTATGGACGCAATTCCTCTATGCCTATTCCCTGATAACAACATTTGCATGTTCTTTAAATCACGACTCGTCATATTCGTCATTGATCTGCCAAGTTGTATCATGAATAATTAGACAATTAGCCTTCATTTGATTCTTTTCAAGTGCATACCAAAGATCAGTTTTCATTTTTGAGCAATTAAAAGAGAAGTGTGATATCAAACATATATCACGGTTTGACATAACTTACAAATATTCGAGACTTGCACGAGTTGATTTATTTGATAAACTATCATAAGACGCGAGGTTAAGATTCTATTTGTCATTCAAAGTCATTATTTATTACGTTTTCATGAAAAATCTACATCTTTGAAGACCGAATACTACAAAACTAACTGAATCACCTGAAGAATAATGTGATATGTCTCTTACGAAATGAGTGTGAATTTAGGTATTGCCCGAGCGAGAGCGAATGACACACTTTTTCCGAATATTCTTTAAATCAATTCTTTGAAAATAGCTAAAAGCGACCTGCTTTCTTCTGGCTATCCGCTATTGTGACGTCATGAAACTTTTTGTATGACTTTGCCTTGGAAGAAATACTGGAACTCACACTTTAAAAAACGTGCAAATGTGATCATATCAAACATGTCAACTCAGCTATTTTAAAAGTTCAGGTTAGGGTGCTTTGGGTGCCCTAATAATGCTTCAATAGATATACTAAATAAAAAAGGTAAGCGGTATTTGCATATTCAACATTTAAAGAGTCACTCCGTGATTTTCATAACATATCATTTACCTTTTATACGAACCTAAATGTCATATGTGGTGATATAAAATCAAACTTTTCATGTCCAAAGACATATATATGACTTATACTGGTTTTCCATTAAAATCTAAAAACAGCCTTATTAATGCACAGAGGTGTAGATATCAAGTCCAATATAAATGGATACTAGTTATATAACAAATGCTATCACCTCCTAACTGCCCTCCTGGCTGTTTTAGATAAGTCTCCAAAATTACGTTTGACAATTTGACGCGCGCCACTGTCCGGTTTTCGATCATAATTGCGACGCTCTACCTTTTTATTGTCGCTGTAAAAACCAATAAACTTTAAAACATGTCATTTTTTACTCTAACAGCTCACGGAGTGGCTCTTCAAAAAAATGGTCAATTGTTCAATGACCACATCGATAAAATGTAAACCAAATCCATTATCCCTAACATATTTCGTCCACTATATCAATTATTTTCTTTTTAATATAAATATCAATACGTTGCAGTTAACTTTTGGGATGCAGCTGCATATGTTGATCTCGGCTTCTGAATGAATCATGCTCTACTTACCTCGATCTAATCAGGTGATACATGTACATTGTATATTGTGTTGCTAGGCAACAAAGTTATCTAATGTTTAGCCGGCTATCTGGAGGTCAGATCTATTTTACCATCAGTGTGACTGATTGTTCATATATGAAACCAATGGCAATGGACAATATTATCATATGATTTTAACCGATCCCTCTTTGAAAGTCGAAGTTATGACGCCAAATAATTTCATAACCACAGCGTTATTGTTTGTGTGATATTCTTTAGCATTTAATCTTAGAGTAACGAATTTGTGTTTACTACGAAGATGATATTGGTGGACCGAGTCTCTGGTCGATACAGTATAGATTCTCTTGCGGGGCGGAAGGGCAGACTCCTTGGGACATCTGAACCAACTTGTTCCTCTCAACTTGTTCCATCTGCTGTAGAACCTTGAAGTGAGCTCCATATGGCCATCCCTCTAGATGATTGTCGGTCCAAGGGTCTCGGGTCTCGTGATGGTTCTAAAGTCCTACTCGGAATTTTGCATGGTCAAAAGATTTACTTAGATCTAATAATTTTTTGGGAAGTAATTTTCTTATTTTGATTTCATGACGTACAAATCCTTTAACAACAATAGAGAAGGTTATATTAGAGTCTAAACAGCGTATTTACTATAATTCATTTACCATTATACAGCATATGTCACTACTTAGTCTATAATCATATAGCATAAATCCTTAAAACAGGGTATCCTTTTACTGTATGTATCATTCAGCATATATCATTCCGCAACATATGTCATTAATATATCTTTATCATTATACAGCTTGGCAAATGGCAAAATCAGATATCTGAATCTTAACCACGTTTTAATTACTTCCTTCCTGGTTTCCGTCTTTGAAATATCAAATCTGACTTATCTATAAATGACAATAGATATTATACTTCTCGGCTTCAATTCTGTTCTCTATCGCTGAGGTCTCGTTTGGTTTCCATGGAAACGGAAATAATCGTTTAAGTATTTTTAGATGCATGACATATTTGGCATTTAATATGTTTACACGGTGTCTATAACAAGTTATTCACCTTTGTTTTTAGATGTTTTTCTGTGAGCTGTAGTTATGGAAATATATAATGATATTTTGTTTTGTTAGAGATGAAACAGGGGTTGTTGTTGTTGTAGTTTTTGTAAATAAGCGCTATGTAATTAGTTTCCGAGTTGTACACGACACAGAGAGCCGGATGCAGGAAGGCAGGGGTGATACAGGGATATTCCGCACAGTAGGTGCGGACACAATTGACAAGCATGAATTGCACGTGTACATGTTTAGTAAGTCCTATGATGCACGAGTGAGAAGGGTGAACTATACATATAAACAGTGTTAAATAAATCTCATGTTTTCCTTTATGCTAAATCAATTAGTATGCAAACATTAATGTTTAAAATAAATGTCTATAGATACAAAAATGCGTTGATTTTAGGGTAGCGAAAACAATGCAAAATTGGAGATTGGAAAAAAATCTATGTACATTATATTTGATATGTTACGATAAAAAAATGGAAGTGCATGGTATATAAAATGCCAATATATATTTACATATGGATCTGCAAAATGTGTGATATAGAATATCATACATACATAATATTTGTTGATAATGTGATATAAAAAATATGATGTGTGGAAATATTGACCTGCATGATATGTGATATGGGATGATATTTTACAATATAGACTGTTGTTGAGGTCAACATTATTATCATATGGCGAATTGAATAGAAAAATGCAATATCGTATTATTATGAAATATGTATTAAGTTTTAACTTGAATCTTTGGTGTCTGAAGGCTGATTCTCATTTCATTTATGAATATGGTCTCTTCATAATGAAAAATTTCTTGCATGAACTACATTGACATGTTATTTCTTCGAATCTTTTCATTAACTGTGTTTTTCTACTTTCTGATGGAATGGTCTATGGTATATTGTCTCAACCACACAATATAATATGTTTATCCAGTAAATTGTTAAACTATTCACAATACCAACCAGGCTTAAATGTAAAATACATGTTTGTGGATTGTACGACGTGTATTCGCATGATACTGTTTTGTTCATGTATAAGCATGACGTGCTCTTATAAACATTTATCGCATGGTCAGAAATGCAAGTATACTCATACCCATACGGCTATATGTGCAACTGTCTTATTGCCCCAACGAATGATTATATTGGCAATATCAACTTCAGGTGTCACGTATCGCATCATATCACCCAAAAAACAACAAAATAGTTACTAGTCAGATGAAATATTGCCTACATAATATTTGTGGTAGCGTGTACAGTGTGTGTAGTTAACTCATATTTCCAAACTTTCTCTTCCCACGTGACAGAAAAACATATCTTCGATTGCAGAAGATTTGACTTTATCAAACAAATGGAAGTTAAATGTTTAACAAAAATTAAGTCTAGATTATGTATTTGAATAATGCAACGCTTTCGTAATGTTAATTACCAGGTCATTCCTCGAGTCTAATGACCTAGACTGTATAATGTTGGCATGCTGTCAGTCGTTGGACAGATACAGTGAAATGTACTTGAAGCTAGTCTATAATTACAGTTGTTACAGAGAAACACGTCCTTCAACTTCTGATTGACTGTGGTAACCGAGATGACTCTTGATATGTGTGCGCATGCACCACGACAGGCTTCTTTTTCAAATCAGACTCTACACAAGCAAACATTTCCTTTAGAATTCTTTTTAGGTCATTGTAGTGGAATTGTCTACTGAGACAAATGATGCAAGAAATCGTACGTGGTTAACAAAATGACTTCTGATCTGTGTATGCATATGCTACACTGCAGGCTTCACTTGTGATGTAAACAGAACTCGCAGCTTGCTATCGAAAATGACATACCCCGTTCTACCTTATTCACTTGTGGTGCAGGGTGTGTATATCATTATGATAATAAAGTGGATGATTTACATTTAATGGAACAAAATTGTTTTCAAATGTCATAAATGGAGGAAAGCTTCCTTAATATAACAATATACGTTGATGGACAAAAACAAGTTTGGACTTTCAGACATATTTGTAACTTTGTACCGATTAATTATTAGCATGTTAAGCAGTTCAAATCATTATCACCTTTATTGTAACTTCAGTACTAGTTTTAAATGTAAATGGTATGCAAGTTTTACTTTCAATTAAAGACGCAATTACACCTTTAGAAAGCATTAATTAAGAAGTACGTATTGCAACAAAGAGGAATCGAATAATGATTTTAAATTCTGATAAGATAACCCTAGTTTCACCATGTAGATAAAAAAATTAAAATCCTTTTAACCATAATGCTCCCTATATAAAGGTGATAAAGGTATCTATATATCAATTATTAATCCAATATATTTTTTATTTGACAGCTACACAACTGTTAGTGTTTGTGAAGTAATAAGTATAGTGAGCCAGGCGAATGATATAGCTTATGGGAGCAAGTATAAGCAAACGATGTTGAGGCGTTCATGAAGAAAAACAAAAGATATATTTGAGAGTTCAACTTTAATATCAAACAAAACATCCACATTTGTAAAATGATTAACCAAATAACACTCTCCAAATTTTCGTTTCGATACTTATGACCTGAAAAAAACTGCAAAATATTAAGTAACTAATTACTAATGTAAATTTTAACCTTTGGGATCTAAACTTTCTTCTACTATTACTTACCAAAACAACATGGATGGCTTAACGATTGGTTCCGTTGAAAATAAAATCTTTATTTGGTTCAACAATAACAATGGTATACACATGTTCAGCCCCTGTCACGTGATATGCATCTACCTGTCCTCAATGTATACGACTACACTGGGACATAATTCAAGCTTGCTCAATCGATGGTTGGTATACAAGTACTTGATGCCACGCCATGGCTTAAAATGGTATTAACAATGAAGCGAGTTGAATTTTGCTGCAAATTTATATATCACAAGATTCCTTTTAATCAGCGGAGGTTTTAAATAAAACGTTTTTTACAAAATGATATTAACATGAAAACTTTGTACAAAATAAGCATTTACAGCCAAACTTTCGTTTGTATCTCTCCCAGTTGTCTCCCTTGCACTTCCGGTTGGACAGAAATAGCTGCCATCTTGAGATGACCAATCATACTAATGCATCTTACCGGTGCCACGCCTGATCACAAGACTAGCATGATGCCGAGTCGCATCACGGACTAGTTAACGACGGTGCCTGAGATTCACACCAATAACAGTTCCTGACACGATGAAGCAATCGACAAGTAATCGTGATGGTTTGACCTTTTTTCAAATTTGTCATGCTTCTGAAAGCAAAGTATGGCCACAAGTGGCCTTAACAATGGATCGGAAAACCTGATTGTTCCGCAACAACTATTTACATATGTTCAAAATTGCAACAAATTGAAGTTCACCTATTGGAAGTGCCCTATCACTTGGAAATTTTGAATGGAGACGTCAGCGGTGTGTAGAGATGATATCTTGATGGTAGCTTATACAGTCATGGTCAGTCAGTCTATCGTAGCAGATTTCAAGAAACAAACTTAGTCACCATGACACGTGAAAGCTCAACAACACCGGCAGGTATGACGTCACGTTGTCCTGTTAAGTTGTCATGAAAATGTAACAAAAATCGCCGAGCAACTGCTATTAACTCTTCACTTCGTTGCTTGTATATTCTTTGTTGTTCGTGGCACATGCATTTTGCTCGTAATCATCAGTTAATTTTGGATCTTGAAGTAGGCTCATGGTGACCTGGATCTTGTCACCAGCCTCCATGGAACTCACATTGTTGGTGTCAATATGATAAATATCATCCAGGATGTCAATTTGAGACAAATCCTCGTTCTCACGTATCTGATGACGCCTCAGCCTAGGTCTTGTTAAAATCTTTATTCTCTGCAAAACGATGATAATGTCTCCGTTAAAATTGACATTTAATCAGTTCTGTATGTTTATCGTTAATGAACACCGTCTTTCTCATATAAATGCACCAAAATCAACATTAACATTCTTACTTTTAAGAAGTAACATCAGGTAAGTTATAGAACAATTCACAACGGTGCCTTTTAAGCATAAGATTTTTCATACACACATATTTAGTCAAAAATGTTCATTCGAATCATCATGTAAAGTGTAGTCTGTATGATAATGGAGAAACATCCCCAATTTTGAAGCTCTGTTAAAGTAAATATCATATTGAATATAGCTTGGAGGGATCATGGGCCTACTTGCAAAGGGCTTAAATAGAAAATGGTGACCAGTAAATCATAACCCAATGTTGCAACTATGCCTCTAGGTCGCCCCTTAAAATTAGGGAGCTATGTGAAATTACGGCCTGGTCGAAACCCCATATTATCGAAATTAAGGAATTGCAGGAAAATTATAGTCGAATCTGTTTAGTGCTCGATTTGGGATCATTTCGAAAAAAAATATTTTGAAAATTGAAGCTTTGATTATTTAAAAAATAAATTCAGGAAAGGCATACCTCCACAAAGGAACCGGGTGTGAGCAGAATCTTCACGATCATGACACCGGGGATGAATATAACGGAAGCGGAAGCCATCATCCATCCGATACTGATGGCCCAGCTCGGGTACACGTACGTCACGGTCTTCCGGTCGTAGGTCAGCTCCGAGTAGGTGATCACACCGAGAATGAATATCACCTGAAAACGAAGAAAATATTTCATGAATCATCGTTTTTTCGATTGCCCTCTTCAATGCTTTAGGGAAAATGAACGAAGCAGATTATACAATTTTTATCATTTGAAAAGTTTGCCAAAAGTACATTATTTTAAAAAAAACACATTAAAAGACCCTTTCTTCAAATGACTTTAATACGGAATATTTTACTACCAATTAGATTTACTGTTCATAAGTTGTACGACTTCGTTCAACATAATTGGTATTCAATTATGTGTAAGATAAATTCTAAGCTTTTAAACAATAATGAGATGTATTTGAGACAACATGTGCTCTGGCAATGTTCTAAACATATGCTGATTTGTAAAGCCGCCACTCGTGATCGAATCAACTTTGTCAGACCGCTGGACAAAATTTATTCAATAAGATGTAGAGATAACTTTAAAACACAGTGTTTACTTACAAAAGTGAAGACTGGTGTGAGAACGGACCAACAGATCTTCATGAAGGGATTCAAAGGAAACCCGAACATCATCTGCATGTTGTCATAGAAACGGTTTACTCCTGAAAATAAAAATAAACAAGAGATGAACACCTCATCCATGGTGCTAGCGCCGCGTTATTTACTATATTTTCTTATTCAGTCTGATCTCGCGATGTTTTAAGCTGCCACTGCACTATAGATACTTATGAATGACAAAATGAAACTCAAATAAACAGTAAAGGCTTTGGAATCAAGATTTACAAGAATTACAAGTGAACGGCTAGTTACAATAAATGAACAGTTAGTTTTAACAAAAATATACTTCATGCAAAATAGTTTGAACTCAAAAACATATCTAAGCTTCAGTAAAACAAAAGCTGACATAGAAAGCTTGTGAATATTCAAGTAAAGGCTATGACATTTTCCTGAAATACAATCTTACTTGAAGTAAGGCCGATGCTCTTAAACATACCTACGTCACGTCAAAGTGACATTATCTTTTATTCATAATTCTGAACAAACTTTAATGATACAAAGAATGCGATATAATGCGAACGCGATGATTTATAGTTTGATAAATGTACAAAAAAATGCGAAAATGCGAGATTCTAAGAATAATATTGTTGATATAATATCCTGTCGCTGAATTCGAAGTGCGGCAAAAGCCTTGTTGAATATGGGACTCCCAAACTTGAAGTTAGACAGGTAAGATGAAGTAAAGATGAACACTTCATGATGGTAAATTTAAGTGATTGTTAATGTTTTAGCAACCAATGAACGTAAATGAAGGCCTTTGGGTTTAGAGGGTTATGGAGGAAACGATTTTAACCGAAATGCGTATGGGGAGGAATGAGAAAATTGACTGACGAGTTTTTTCCAACGGGAGCTTTTCTTATCTAAATGTTATTGTATTACTCGATCTCAAAGTACTTTAAGTCAGGTTCCAAATTGTTTTTGATTTCTCATTCCGGGTTAAAGGTGGATAATGAACGTTTGGTTAAGTGGACTTTTGATATAGTCTTTCAAGTGGTGAGAGCTAACGCTACAATACATGCACAAAACACGCTAGGAGCTGAACGATGGACATGAACGATGTTTAACAAAGGTCAATATGAAGTGATGATGAAATGAACCTGTCTTTTATCTGGTTTTCTTTAACGTGTATTTATGATGAGCATTTCCAGAGCCTACGAAACAAGGGAGTGACCACTTCTGAATTATTCCCTTTT
The DNA here is from genome assembly GCA_921293015.1 of Phorcus lineatus. Lineage (NCBI taxonomy): Eukaryota > Metazoa > Mollusca > Gastropoda > Trochida > Trochidae > Phorcus > Phorcus lineatus. The sequence goes on from OV121087.1 coordinate 44,720,778, forward strand.
GTAACCCAAAAAGATTGTATAAGGCTATACGATTAATTTGGAAAACGAAATAGTAGTTTAATATTTTATGGGAATATACTTTTTAAAACATCAAAATAGTTTCAAATGATCTTCAAAGGGAAATTTCAGAAGTGGATCCAATGCATTCGTGATGTTTGGGAAAGGGGGTGATTTGGAAGGGTGGAAGGGTTTGATAGAAGTTTGAAGATCTTGGTACTAGTTGCAGAGTCCCACATTAACAGGGGAGAGAACTCCTAGTCTGTCAGTGGAATTCGTCTAACACGTTCCTCATTGGAGAACCCTGACACTACAAGGTCTAGGTCGTGGGAGCCTCAATGGCGGATGGTTTCCATGGTGATAAATGAAGCGCTCTTACTCTCAGAACTAGAGGGAATCTTAAGTTGAAAATTCCTACGAAAACTCAGGCACACTCTATCTCTGGAAATGCGCATGCTCAACGGGGGAAGCACCACGCAAAGGACATAAATGTCCGGCCGAGGGGGGCATCCCATATTTCCGACAAGGGAGGTAACCCTTAGTCGGGGTGGGTGATACAACCTGTACTCCAGTGAATAACATACCGTAAATATAAGAAACCACGATGCACTCGAAGAAAGCCACAACGAGCACTATTCGGCTGGCAGAGTAGTAGTCGAATAACTGAAAGACATACATCCCGCCCTGCAAAGGTGCGGGTATAGTTGTAAGTTTTGCATTGGTGGGCTGCACACTGGTCTCGCCAGAGTGAAAAAACACAGAACGATAGTCCAAAACTGCGCAGTTTACACCCAAAACGTGGCCGAAATAATAACTTGGCTATTTCTAAGCCTTACCCGCCCAAATTTAGAAATTTGTTTTAATCTTGATGGAGGAGAATAGTTTTGAAAAGATGTAAGCAGATCAGTTAATTGCCAAAGTTCTTTAAGGTTTAAAATTGCATGACAGTTTTTGGAAATGAGAAGTTGGGAAATTTTATCGTTGATATTTTCCTGAAACAGATTTAGGTTCATTTTGTCCCTGTGAATGAAATTAACAACAGGTAAAGGTAAGTATGATAGGTAAAATGTGTACGTACCTCAGTAACCATGGCAAGTCCAATGAAGAAGGACATCATGCATACAATAGCAATAAATATCTCTCTTCTGTGGCCTTTCCTCAGGAAAGTTGGGAACATGTCAACCACAGCAGTCACAAAGCCTTCCACACCAACAAACTGTAACATAACCATATTGCCATTATAGTTTTATAACCAAAGAAATCAATGACATTGTAATGAACATCATATCAAGAAAACAACGGTGCATGAAGAACATAGCAGGTAAGTGCTCACCATATTAGTATAAACTTCATAAGTAAATATAGACTAAAACCATGTGTCTGCATATGCAAGTACAATAGGTATACATTTTTCATTACAACTACATCTGCATATGTCAAATAGTCTTCAGCAGGATTTTAATTAGCCATCTCTTATCAATAGATCGGACTATGGTTCGGTAACGGCATGTCTATATAAAAAAGGTTCGTATTGTAGAATACCTGACTGTCGAGACCGAGCAGGATAATCATCACGAAGAAGAGACAGGACCACAGAGGAGCAACAGGCATCTGGGAGACGGCTTCCGGGTAGGCGATGAAAGCCAGACCGGGACCTGTGGTAAGCATACACTTGATAATAAACACTCCAAACAATTCAAACACGCCATGAATGCATTGCTGTAATGCATATGGGCAAGCAAAAGATGCATATAAAGTAAAAGTATTATGGAATCTAGTTTGAGACACTTTACAAGTTGACAAGTTGATACTACTGTGCATAATATAACATATATACTTGTTGATAACAGTGGGACATGTTTAGGGATCTCACTTACTTTTGACTCATATGCTTGTAGTACATTCATTAAACGTTCCTTAGAAATAACCCATGGAACTCTAAAGATGTTGAACATACAAAAGCGTGTTTCAGACGGTTTCATTTTTTAATGTTTTTAAACTGTTGAAATTTATGTGAAGAGCAGCAACTATTTGAGAGACTATTTGAGACTAAAATATCTTATGAACACAGAAACTTCCACATTGCCAAACTAGGCAGCATTTCTAAACAAATAGGTCATTTTTTCAATGAACTGTTACCACATGACCAATTTGTTCTCGTTCTTATTGAAGATGGCCGTCTGCCAAGAGTCCAAACTAATTACATTCCTTTCAACTACGTAACATCTGTTCAACACATAGCGTCAGGTTACCAAAAGTAACAGCCAGATAATGACATTCAACCATAAACACTCCACTAAGGATTCATATATGCACGGTATCATAAAATCAATAACATTTTCAATAAAATAACATTGCCGAATAAATTTAATTAACTTTTGCACATTATATATGTTTTACTTGAACATGCTTCAAATGGATTTCGTTCAAAGGCATAGTGACTTACTTAGGAAGTAGCATAACACAGAATAAAAATTATTTTCTATATCTGTCTTTAAGTAGGCGTTATACAGACGTAAGGTAAAGTTATCTTCTTAACGTTGAAATCCAATTATAGCAAAAGTAGGTTCAAAGATATTGATGTAAATTATAGAGCGTTGACGTCAAGGAATAACTGAGAAAGCAGCCTCATTAACTTCATAAGTCAATAATAGATGTTCTTGTTTTACAGCTGGGCTGCAGCTATAAGCAGGTGCGTGGGCATGTTGCGAAATGTAGGAATTCATTGCATTTATCTCATAGATGAAATCTAATACCAGACAGCTTTCTACGTTAATTAACAGTCTTAGAATAGATGAGTTCTTCCATACAAGAAATCAGTCTGAAATATGTACACATGTATATTTTATAATTTTTTATTAAATGAATATGAAAACTAAACGTGAATACGAAAGCTACCTCTATCCCTGCATCTATTCAAAGCATTTGCTTTGCATATACCTCTTCAAATTTGCAATGATGATACTTAATACTTGATACTCGATTCGTAGTTTCACGAATATACCTAATTGTATAGAATGTTTTGAAATTTCATGTTCAAGAAAGACAATAATGACTTCCTTTTACTTTTTGTTTAAGTCAATGTCCTTCAAACCGAAACATTTCTTTTTTTCAAAGCAAGACTATATAGTGAGTGAGTGAGTTATTGTTTAACGCCGCTTGGGCAATATTTCAGCCATTAGCGGCGTGCAAGACTATATAATATCTACCAAGTGATAATCATATGACAGTGAATATAGACCTTTCATATTCATGTAATCAAGCCTGCAACGGACGAAACGTGCTGCAGCTGCTATGCCAATATATCAGGTTCCATTCTTAAGCTAACGAGGCGATCAATGAAACTAATTAACCGGCAAAGAAAAGACTACTCAAAGAAATGCCACAAAAATTATGTAGCATAAGCATCCTGGTGCTGATAACTTGAAACTATTAGTATGAGAATGTCTTAACATATATAACAACGTATAATGCATAATCGAAGACACTGTCTTTGGGACTTGCATCTCGAAGGTCATGACATTTCTTATTCAAAAACTTAGTCTATGGATTTATATAAAGAGAATGCAACGCATTGCTAAATGTCCATGTTGTGGTCGTGTTTGTTAAGGTCGAGACCTGCTGAATGGGAAGCTGGACTGTACTGAATGCTACACATATTGATGTTGCAGGACTCGACCTTGGCGCAGTGATAACCTACCTGACTCTGCGACCTTGTCGATGGAAACACCCTGCTTGAAGGCCATGAAACCGAGTACGGAGAAGATGACAAATCCGGCCAGGAAACTCGTTAAGCTGTTCACCAAGGAGAAGCAGATCGCATCCCTGGATTCAGAATATAGAGAGGAGAATTGATTGGATATATTTCGTCAGTTGGATATATTCCGTCAAAGTGCTCATTGAATAAAGGTTTCTTCCTAAGATTGTAGGAGCATAGTAATACATACATTAAATTGGAACATTTCAGTGTTTTGTTGTAGTTAATCATTTTACAAAGCGCCATGGAGACTGAATATCAAATTTTAAAACATTAGAATAAGTGTTGATGATGTTTTTTTACAGTTTACATACAGGCAGATTTCATGCACTATGCAAACTTTAAATTGCAGGTAATGATTTATTATCATCAGTGTTCATTAATAAACGGTCATTGCTAGTAAACATATTACGATTATTGTACCACTGGAAAATTCTAATTTTTGAATTCAAAGAAAACATTTTGAAAGTCAATCGTTTTTTTCAACCTTCGAGAATTTTTTTACATAGTCAAATCCTAAAGGAACCGAAGAAACGTACAAAGCTTTCCAAAATTATAGTTACTATCAACTGTGAGTTGTATTGTCCAAACTCACCTGAAGACGTTATGGTGGAACTTGTTGTATGACCCCAGGGCTGTGAGAGTACCCAGAGAGATGGAGTAGGAGAAGAAGATCTGAGTCCCAGCATCAACCCACACCTGTAAAGTGAAGGGCAGGACTGAGTCTCATAGTTCATTACGGCATGTCATAGTTCATTACCGCATATTATAGTTCATTATCATATTTCAGAGTTCATCATCGTGTATCATATTTCGTCATGGTGTATCATATTTCAGTATCGTATTTTAGAGTTCATTGTCGTATTTTAGAGTTCATTACCGCATATTATAGTTCAGTATCATCTAAAGTAGGAATCATACTGTCAGTCAAGACAATGGTCAAGGTTGGCGCCTCAACCAACACAAACAAGGATCACCCCAGAAAACATCCCATTCGGGCAAATTCACATGTCCGTGCACATCAGAATCATACAACGGTTTATTATGAAATGAGTCAACTGTTGGTTTTTTTTTATCTACCTATATGAAACAATCCTGACAGGTAAATAATATCAGCTTAGCCTATGTTCCAAAAGAGCTATAAATTGTGAAAGTCCAAACCATTTCCCCCTTATAGATTCCGGTATCATGCATCTAAAATAAACATTTTCATCCCTGATTTATTCTAAAATACTAGAAAATAACTATTATTTGATAAGAAAAATATCTATTCTGTTCTCAAAAAAGATATTCATGTGATATTATATTTGTTATGAATCAGTTGTTTGGTTATGAAAAGATATAAAACAGTCAGGATTTAACCAGCGTAGAGCATATCCCTTACGTGGATTAGCGCAATATAAATATCATTATTATGCATTTCAGATCCAAGAAAAAAACAGCCATAACTACAATATATAACCCATAACCTAACTTCAGGCATCTATATGACACGGATACATCAAATTGCGTTGTCACTGAGATAATGCGGTATTAGTTGCAAGATTATTTCGTTTGTGTTTCCATGGTTTCAATACCGACGGGAGACATTAAAACTTTAACTGATTCGTTGCTTTTATATTCTGTTACATTTGTATATTCATTTCATGTATGTATGTTTATGTATTTATGTATTTATTCCAAAAATTGAATGCATGTAAATGGTGATATTATTTGAAACATATTTGTTGAGTAAGGTAAGACATGCTATAATAGTTGCATATAACGTATCAGCCATGCAAAAAGGTCCATTGTTGAGAGCACGTGTGTAATTTGTTTACACAGCTGCGGTGTCCGTACCACGGGATCAGACACTCTGTTGACAATTGCTGTAGAGAGCAAGTTTCAACCACGGCTCATGTGATGACCGCTGTCATCATCATGTGATGTCATGTGATGTCGCAGTCAGTTATCAAGTACACTGTAGCAAGAATGTCACGGTGCCACGAAATTTTAAACTGATAGAAAAACACAACTTTATTCTGACATGGTTTATTTCCAGTATTTACAGATCTAAATTAAATTCCTATCTATCTATGACATTCATTTCGGAATCAACCAACGCATGACGTCACGGAATGCTTCAGGAATCTAAAGCAAGTAAATATGTAAACAGAGTGTAACGACTGGAAACCTTCATAAAACCTCATTACAGTTTTCCAATCAGACTAGAGGGTGTATTGAAACCGAAGGTCATTATGTTGCTAAGAATAACTTAAGCCGATAACGGAAGTAGCACACGAGTTTTCCACAACAGAAACACTACGGAAGAATTCCAAGCTGACCAAGGGATCGCAGCCAGATAGCACAGTGGAAACATACTAACCCCCTGTACACGGAAAGCCATCGCGTCGATTCCATTACGAGAGCAGCAAATTAATTCTCTACATAAGAGGGATTACCAATCGATCATGTCCGCCAATACAACAACCTTCACGACGCCCTATATTTTTCCAGGAAAACAGGAATTATCCTGCCTGGTCCGAGCATGGTGCCAGGACAGTCATTGTGCCTGCCAGGCCGAGCCGTCTTGCCTCATATCGACCACGTCGTGTCCTTACGATAAGGCACACAAGCATCTGGGCTGCATGGAAGATAGTACCGGTGACCTGCCGAGGCTCGATCGATACCGCCGTTTCACTTTGCCCTACTCTTTCTTTTCTGCAAAATACGCCTTTTGTAAGTGGAAATTTCCACAGTAGATTTCCCGGGAGCGGGTTTCAGTAGCAAGTCGTCTGTCGGTGTTGACGTCTGCAACGGCCGTCTGCTTGACTGATGAAAACATTGCAAGCTTGCATTATTGAAATGCAGTTGTTGTTCGAGTTCAAGGCGACTTTTTCAATAGGGCGATACTCAACACTAACCTGATAAAACCTTGTGTTTACATTGAAAACGCTAAGGCGTCGGTATTCAAATATCAATTTTCCATGACGCCGCCTAAAGTTTTCCGAATGTACTACTCAGTTCGGTCATTACTAGTTGACTAGATGTGATCACTTGGGAGCTGATGTCGATTCCAGCGCGGCTTACTGCATCGGGCAGTACAGTACTGTAACCAGCCCGTAGGTACTTTTCCGTTGTTGTTGACACGCGTTTGCATAATGTAGGTTTAGTCAAGGCTGTTCACCTCAGGGTAATGCACTGGCGACTTTGATGTTCTTTTGTAAAAGTAATTTTAGACTATTTTATATTCATGATTCTGTGATTCATCTCTGTGTCATAGAGGACATGTTTCCAGTGACCTTAAGCTTAATTTATGTAATTCTTACAACAATATGTCTCTCATTACAAGTATACGAATCTTAACGGTATAAACGCAAGCTAATACGTTAGTAATATTCCTGACTGTGTCGTTGTGACATATGATATTTTCAAAAGCAGAAAACTAAAACATTTTATATCATAGCAAAATTTGTCAACTGTAATAAAAGAAAACCTTTCCAGAAAATGAGGAACAAATATTTTCATGGAGTGGACAAAAAAAGATCTTTTTTGTTAATAGTAAGGAATTGTTCACAATCAAACATGTGTGAATTATAACAATGCAACTATCTATCAAGCAAGAGTGTGTTATCCTCTTTTTCGAAAACACTTAAACTAACATTATACGTGAATATTATCATCTTCACAGTACATTTTTTCTGTTAAATGTTGTCAAAACATTTACATCAATTATGTACATTTTTATATTTGTCAGGAAAAAGATACTGTCGTTTAAGAACGAACTGTTAAGTGTTGTCATGGTAACATGTAACAATTAACAATCCAGCGTAAATCCGTGATTTGCATACAATCTGCACTGGGTAAACATACTTCAGACTTTGTACATGCATTTGTCAATAATCTGGACATTTTTATCAGCGGTTTAAGGCTGCCCAAACACAGGTGTTCAAAATTAATTTCAACAAGCCTCGTCTAATAATTACCTGTTCATTCGTTTATTTGTTTTGACAAACGTATCAAAATAATTTCTAAAACGTTATATGGATCTCTCGCGCAGATAATTTTCATACTGTGTAAACATGTTCGGATTTGGTTAATCTTCTCGTATCATTTGGCCTACTATAAAATATATTCTGCAAATTGTTCATGTTGCAAATCATTAAAATATAAAAAAGGAAGGGCGTATGTAATAAAACTACTCTTTCAACCTAAACATATTGAATATATCATATGATTCATGTTCTAACATTGCAGTCATATCACGAAATAGATGTTAAGGTGACGGACAAGTTCTTTGTATAGTCAACTTTGATCATGCAATATATATATATTCCTATATATTATACATATTTCTTCCTCACCATTTCAGGTTACACAATTCCTAAAAAAAGATGATATTTTGCTTTTCCTTATTCCAGTTATGTTGTTTAAAATTCAGGAGTTATAACTGTTTCAAATTCAGGAATTATACTGTTTCAAATTCAAGAGTTATATTCACAGATTCGATAATTATGTCGTTTCCTATTCAACATTTATACTTTTCTAAAGTCAAGAGTAAGCGCATGAAGACTAGCAACAAATCATCTCCGCCTTTAGATTTGTTGTTTCTAAATGGTTTGCCATCATCGAGCCTTCAAAGGTGAACATCGATTAATAACTCTAAGAACCAGTGTAATGAGCATAGACAAGTCTCTAGTAACGACATTCAACAAGTGTTAGTGTTTTGTGTCTGCCCGGGTTACCAGGAGAAATCTGATCTCTGTTGACCCCTTAACCATGGACAATACGAATCGATAATCCCTAATTGACGGCTATCGATTCAGGTAAACATGTGTTATTGATTGGCACATTCTGATACATGGATTAAACAACCTGGTGCCGTGGGCATTACCTCGATACAGTGTGCAATATAATGATATCAGAAAGGTTTTGTATTAAAGGTCAATGGAGGATCTTGTGTACAGATATCCTAATGGATAAGGTGATTAGCAATACCACGGATGGAATAATAGATATATGGCCTGATCTTACCGTATTTACCACACATACTCTACATGTGGCTTAATATTCAGAAGGTTAACACAGGAAAGTAACTTTCAAATGATTCTCATTACCAATTCTGAATTTGTATATAATAATTGCATATCATTTATCAGTAGGTAATAACTACGGACCATTCAGAAATATAAGTCCAATCAACATGCAAACAACAAATATATTAGAGGACGAAGTAAACGCATTAAGTAATAGATGAGATTTATAATCAAAGCAAGTGCTCTCCAGAGTAATGTATTTCGTACAGTATTATATAATTATTATAATATATTAGAGGACGAAGTAAACGCATTAAATAATAGATGAGATTTATAATCAAAGCAAGTGCTCTCCAGAGTAATGTATTTCGTACAGTATTATATAATCACAGCTTAGACAGAAGCTAAAACACTCATGAATAATTAACAAAAGTCAGTTGGTCGCGTATCCAATATTTTTTCTCGTTTTACAGAGACTTTTTAAAGTTGTTTGTTGTGTGATTGATGGCTTCTTATTTCGTCAAATGTAAAACTGGAAATATTTGTAATGTAAAGATTAAACTGTTAGAAGCGTATCTCTCTAACAAAGCAATGTCATTTGCCTTACAGACATAGCATGACGTCAACAAGTTAACGACATTTCATCAGCCTGATAATGTCTTCGTATTAAGAGGCACAAACGTGTTGATTTCAGGACACTGCAGAATATCTACTTTATCGAATGATAACTCCGATATCCTCGGTCACCAAGAGCTTTATGTCCCTCTCTTCTGCTGGCGACAACCCTTTTTATCAAGAGAATCCGCACTCAAATTGGTTTCTTTTGAATCTTGTTAATAGTGTATACTATATTTTCAATCATTTCTAAAATATGTTTACACAAAACCATAAGGTAAAATGGTGATACCTGAGGGTCGAGAAGCCTGTGCCATTCCGGGAAGAGGTAGTACTTAAGACCATCAACAGCGCCCTCTAGCGTTACGCCACGGATCAACAGCACAAACATCAGGATGTACGGGCTCGTGGCAGTGAAATACATAACCTAGCAACAGAAAAAGGAAAAAGAGCAGTTCTCGAGAAATTCTACAAGTGGATGGGCTGCAAAACAAACTACGTTAGCTGTTGGGTGGGGACTCTACATATGAATCTGTTCTTAAATCTTGGACAATGGTGGTGTCGACGGAACAACAAGCCGTGTACAGGATTTTATTTTTTACCTGATTATTGATGATTTCAAATTGATTCTGTCATAGGGACGGGAATGGATTAAGAAGAATTTCAAATTTCACAAACAGTTTTATGAAAGCCAATTAAAGAGTTTAAGAAGTTACGTCGAAGTGACAGGAAGTAACGTGTTTTCTCGTTATGAATGAGAATCTCGTTATCCTACGACACCACAACTCATGTATGTACAGTATATCTTAAACAAAACTAAAGCCCGACTATCGACGAAACAGTGATGGGCAATATGAGCTAGCTTTCACACGCTCACTGCGAGTGAGTGATCACCTTGCCGGAGGATTTTATGCCCTTCCATATGCAGAAATACACGACGATCCATGCGAGTAGCAAACAGAGGGCCAGGTCCCACTTGATGCCTCCGGGAGAGCCCACGTCGTCTGAGAGAAGCAGGACTTTGCGCCTGAAGAAAGTTCTACACTACAGTGGCTGTTGACATAAGTGACTACCTGCCGACGCAGTGCATGCACAGGGCAGGGTTAGTTTGCCATCATTTTTCAAAATGGCGGCTTAGAGTGAGAGATCGTAACAGAGAATTTTGCGGATATTTTTGGATTTTTTGAGTGTCTATCCTATTCTGCATGAATTTTGAATTTGAACCGCGGCCTAATAGACCGGAAGTGTACATTTCTGTCGATTTGTCATACAATGGAGATTTGTGAAGCTTGATGATTGAAGAGCCCTCTATAACATGCCTTTTACAGCCACCCTCCTATTCGAACCGACCAGTCACGATCAGCCGTCAGGGGGCGCCAGGAGGGCAGCTATCCCATCAGGCCCGGACCGAGTGCAGCCATCGTTAACTGGTCGGGAGAAGTACCACGGGACCCATACTCGTAACTACCAAACATGGCTTCCACAATCCGTTTAAGGGGACAGAAGCAGAAGCAATGCCTGTATGGGGAGGTTATGCAGTGTTGGTTTGCGGATATAAGTACATTTCTTGCCAAACCAACTTATTATTTAAACCTGTCAAAAGAATCGATTAATTTTGTATATTGTTCTGTAAATGCAAAACGTCGCATGAAGTATCGTTTACTTCCGGTGAGGGAAGTAAACTAGCCTCTTCAACCCAAATATTGGGTTTACGATGATTGAAATATTCAAATTCCTGAAAGTTATAAAATCACTCTTCAAATCTCCTTAAAGGCTAAAACATCATCCCGATGAACCCAAAATCTTATGTAAGGCTATTGTGCTTTAATGTCAATTACATTTGTAAACAATTTAATATGAATTCTTAACTACACTGGCAGCTGATTTCTGTACAGAGGTAAAATGGATGACTCACTCTATGCAATGTGTGCGAAAGACAAGATATTCTCATTTAAAGTTAGTGAAAAGTATTTTCAAAGATTTTTCGATCTCAAAATAAACATTTCATAAAACGATTTAAATACAGAAATCAAGAAAAACCAAAACAACTATTTCAACACTTAACAAAACAAACGTATTGCAGATAAAATGAAACTCTTAATTAAGTCAAAAAATGTAAAATATTTCAACAAAATTCAAATGTAGAAACTTTCTTGTTTTGTATAATGGTCTTCAGTGCACATTTTTTGTCTTCAAATAGTTTCATTAAAATTAACATCTACGTTAAGTTAACCCCAAAGAATATTAGAAAGAAATGTGCATTGAATTGTTGATGTGAATAATCAATCTGTACCATTAAGGAACTAAAACAATTCAATAAATAAGATTCTGCTTTTCTTCTTCATAGCATGATAAAACATCCAACAAAAAATAGAAATATTAAATTAATTACAATAAGTCAAGAAGTGTCGACACTTCTGTATGGCATCAGCTATGATGTTGAATATTCAAGATTAAAAAGAAACAAAAGACATTTTAAGTAAAGTCCAGAAGTGATTATGACAAAAACATCTCATGTTTGGAAAAACCGTGAACTGCGCGTGATTTTTAACGTAAATTTGATCGATACCAGTCAAACTAAAGTAAACCGGAAGTTACGCAAGATGCCTCGGTTTCATTTATGAATGAAACAGGAAAATTTAAATATTAACATGCATGCCTGCATGCTGCATAACTTATTCAAATTGGCCAGGCATTTGAGGTCCATCATATTACATTGCGAACGAAATGTGGTGATCTTGTTAGGTCTTCTTAGATTTCGAGACAGTTTTACTTAGAAACAGTCATTTGCGAACATGAAAAAGTCTTAAAGGGTTATTTTAAGAGTATTCATTCTAAAACTATTCTTGCATAAAATTTCGTGACCTGGAAATTACGTTTTCTTGCAAAAATGGAGATATTTTTGTCATTTACTCAGATGAGGTAGCAATTTCCCTTGCATAAAACTGAAAAAACATGTCAAGAAAATAAAAAACATATTCTCTTATTTCTTCTTACCTCGGGAATGCCTGAAAGCGGAAAGATGCAATGGAGAAAAGCATATTGGGTGTATAGACGCTATCCCCTACACTTGTGATAGAGCGTAATGCTTTAATCTTACACTTAGATGGAAAGGAAAATATCGGAGGAAGAAAAATATCACACTTACTCCCAAAACTCCGTGACAGGGTCCATCATTGTTGAATGCGACTCGTTTGCGCTCAAACTATAAGTCGCATTACCACCAGTACCATTAAGGGCCAGGCCTGTGGCGTTCAGCATGTCAGAAGCATTAGGCCGAGTACGATACACCGTGCAGTTGGCGGTGTTCCACTCGTTGTCGCAGTGAGACCAGGGCAACACGGAGGTGAAGGACGAGAACAGGTAGTAGAAGGCCCATGTCAGAATAATATTGTAGTCACAGTTCAACAAGAACACGATCACCGTGCTTGCATAGCCAATACCTAGAAATAAATTACATGACGTCACCGGTTTGTGTGCACAACGCCTGCAACACATGTCGTAACAAAGTCGTCATATATTATGCAAGTATGACTCATCCGTCTAGACGCCGACCATCGCGTCACAACATGGCCCACATTCTAAAAATAACTCAATTTGATTTTCGCTGTTTGCGCACTTTTACGAAGTGATTGAAATGGGCGCTTGGTTGCACGATGCGTCGAGAATAACGGTAGAGACTGATTTGCTGGAATATTTTGACCGATTTATTGAAAAAACTATTAAATGGTAGATAGAGCTCAGTCCGATTTTATACCTTTGTATTTTTACGAAGTGTTTCTTGCGAAAAGATCAACAAAGGTTGCAAGATATGCAGAGCATGGTAGAAAAAATAAACCATTGAAATTCGTGACAAAAAAAGGTTTACCTTGAAAGAGGGGGCATATCTTCCACGGCCCAATGCCACCCTCGGACATAAACTGACCCAAAGACACTTCAAGGAAAAATACGGGGATACCCCCTAGCAGAACGGCAATGAAGTACGGGATAAGAAATGCCCCTGAAAGAGAAACATTTACCTCAGTCAATTGTTCGTAAAATTATAACCACAAACTACAAACAAGATTTAACAATTGATAATAGGATCACAACAAATGTATGCAGATCTATTTTTTGTTACGTGACATATGTGTCATATGTGCACTACTCAAAGTCAGTAATGCACAAATATGTCTAGGTCATAGTCATGATGCTGAAGGTCGAAGATATAAAGAGTCAGTAACGATTCGAAATACAGAACGGATCCGAGTTTTATAACAAACAAAACAGTCAGGTTTCTGTTGTGTTAAGTGTATGCAGACATTGATTTTAGTCCAGTTTTCAACCATACCTGAGATGGATTTACTTTGTGCTATGTGCACTCTAGGGATACAATGTAACGCATTGTTTTTGTAGGAAGTGCTTCGTAACGATGATGGGTACAAATGACAAACACGTTCCATATGGGATTCATTTTTGTTGATGCCGAGCATTCCCTCTGAATCTTTGCATTTACGAATCTTGCATTTCTATTGGCTAAGCTAGACGACGCAATAGCATTACAAATCTGTTTGTAAACACGGAGAACGGTATGTCACGTGACTGGAACTGTGTCAGGCGGTCTCTGGGGACACTGTCCAATGTTTTGAAGCATTTGGTATGGAACACAGCCAAGCTGAAGATCGATAAATCAAAACAATCTCTCCAAAGCAATTAATCATCAGGGAGACCAAAGCCATCCCATACATTTCAATTTGGACTGAATAACTGAACATGTTGGAATCGACCTCACCAACTTACTTTAGCCATGCTTTATTCATTAACCGTGCAGTCAAATCAAGAGCGGATCATTGCCGATCGGCGCAACTGGGCAATCAAGCGAAAGTGCTCCATTTGATTGCACATCGGCCCGTTGAAGACGCTCTTGCAAGATAATCCAAGCAGGCTTTGATCATTCCAGTACCAACCATGATTGATCGAATATGTATATATAATTGAATTTCTTGCGTTGTCATGGTAACGGAATTTCCAAACATTTATCCTTTGAGTCACAGGGTATCCTATATATTTCTGCCACGAGCTCAATATTGACACAGCTGTGATGGACACCATTGTAAAACTGATTTGGTGAATACCTTATATGAACATAGAATATATGCAATAATCTCAACGTTCTATAAGATGAATCTTAAGAATTTGCTTACTAAAGACAATGACAAAATCGAAGTACTACATCGCAATTCAATTTTGCTTCGGTGGCACTTGAGCAGTAAGCAATCTTGGCCTGTATTAAACTGCCTGACAACCACGTAGGTCTCGGTCGAACGAGCAATAGTACTTGACAATGAGGTTGTATATTGCACTTCCAGACGTCTGGATTTTTTATATACACAATACAAAGAGACCCAGCAGTGACAATAATTGGCAGTCTTTGTGACCATCCGCCATAAGTAAATCGGTTCGCATATACACAATCACGCGTCCTTCGCCGATACACAAGAATCGTGGAAAATTTTGTGCTTATTACATGAATAAATTCATGACGGAAGGACTGATGCGTGGAATATTCATAACGTATCTACCTTGACTCGTAGCCAGGACAGTGTCGAATTGAACAGCGGCAGTTATGACAGTTAATTCACTTCAGTTTGAAGTTGATGGGTCCTCGATGGATATATATGTTATTGTAATATGGTTTATAGAATTCGGTGAGATTTCGTGTATTCTAATATGGTTTATAGAATTGGGTGAGATTTCACGTATTCTAGGTTTTTATCACGCATGACATGACGAACATGAGAAAGCAACACGTTATTATGCAGCAAGTATCAACTCAAGAGACTGAGCTATCAAAATCAGGCAAGACCGGTTTCATTGCCCGCTAAAGGTCGACACGAATGTCATGACTAGTCATAGCACCTTATGCATGCTCAACATTAACAAACATTGAACTCACCGCCTCCATTTCTGTAACACAGGAAGGGGAAGCGCCACACGTTGCCGAGACCCACCGAGAACCCGATGCAGGCCAACAGGAAGTCGAACTTCCGCGACCAGGTCTCCCGCTTGATGCCCTTTCCTTCCGGTGTGTCCGCCGTCGATGACGTTCCGTCAGATGACGGCGGGTCTGCGTTGACGTTCCAACCGGGACATTCTCCGTTCATGAGAACGTGTGCGGCGTCAACTTTTTCTGTAGTCATCTGAAAGAATACAATTTACAAAATTTACAAAATGAAACAAATTTTTATATGTTGACTAATAATGTTTTATACCTTCTCATACTAGCATTATTACCATATGACAATAAGGACATAACACTGCATAAATGTCGGTTTCAAATGAGTTATTGTTGTAGACAAACGGTAAAAGTAGAATCAAAAGTCGGTGAATTGTTTTAAAATATAACGGAAGACAGAGTTAGGTCAACTATCTAATATATCTTTACAGCTTCAGTTTTGGGTCTGACAACGAACACACATGCTTTATATAAGTTGCGCAAATCTTACAGCGATTGGTTCGTTTTCATTGGCTGTAAAAACATGAACAACTGTCATGCGCAGACATTTGAGAATGCAATTCATGCTGTTTTTCGTGAGATATTCTAGGTTACAGGCTATTGTTTGTAAATAAACAGGAAAACTACTCCAGTTTCGCAACAAATTAACCATGGAAACTATTTTTAGTACGGTATTGCGCAGACATTGCCCTCAATGCGTTTTCAGAAAGCTTGACCACGGATCACAATGCTTATCTAGGCAACAAAAGCCGAATACAAAATTTATTAGTAATATCTCCATTTTGATGGGTCTTAATCTTTTATAATGTCTATGCTTATAGGTATTATTATAACACGGATTTACCAGAAAAAAGACCTATCGAATGGGATTGACACTTGACTCAATTGAGGATAAACCTCTCCAATTTCAGGCGAAAGCTGTCCCTACTTGTAAAAAGATACATTTAAACGTGTATCAAAGTCAATCATTTACCCTACCCGTACAGCAATACATTATGTTTTCGCAATGGGCTCGTTTAACAGGCAAGTGACAGTGTCTGTTAAAGTAAAGAAATACTTTTTGTTTGATGTACCTAGAAACAGACGTTGATTACGTTGACTTAACAGAAATTCACACACTCTCTTAGGAAAGGTAAGTTTGACTAATATGCCATATATAAAGTCCATTTCAGGAGAAAAGGCAAGCTAAAGTTTAAATTTCAATACTTACTTCGAGTTATTTGTTAATCAATCTCAACACTGTCTCCAAGCCTTCTCATTGTACAAGTGTTCTCTCAAAGCTTGGACACAGCGTTATTAGCGTGCGTCATTATTGAGTAATAGGTTAGCTTACACAAGGCTTGGTAGCCAACATGTGGGACTGCCATGTTAAAAGACCGCGTGTAAGTTTCCTTTACTGACATAAAACTTAAAAATGGTGTTAAAGAAAACGATTTTCTGTAAAGATTTGAAAAGGAAGTCAAAATATATAACGATGCTATGAAAGTTTCATGCCATTATCTATCTATAGCTGCAGAGCAGTTCTTCACAGCCATATCGGTTTTAGAGCAAAGCTTTTTGGGAGACTTGAGCTTACACATGACTAAACATAGTCATTGACATTTACATGGCTCAGGTTTACAACTGTTTCAAGTTAAGGGAAGTATTTCTGTGTTCTTTCAACAAGTAACCTTTACTGTGCAAATATTTGAACAAGGATGTTGCTATATTTATTCGTCTAAATACTAGAAGCTAAAAGTCCTCGTCGTTATGTTTAGAATTTAAGCTTTCTCCTGTGTGTTTTTCTTCAAGTCGCTCTTTTGATAGATTGTTCATTTTTTTTTTAATAATCAGTACTTCTAAAAATTTATTTATTTTGGTATCACTAGTGCAATTAGTGTATATTTGGGCGTATATGTGTTAAATGTATTTCAATCTTTAGCTTCGTGCAACATTTTCAAATGCTTTATAAGATACACTTCTTACTAGCAGATTAAATTCATATCAAACAATTTTTATCAAACATTGAAATATCTTCACCTGTGTTTGAATAAGCTTTTCAAATCACGAGTGACTGAAACATGAAAAGCAAATAAACACTCTAGACGTCTTGCTTTTTATTTTTTTTTACCTTTTCAACATTACAGATAAGTTGGCTACCTTTTTTATTTATCTCCTTGTTTATCTCTATGACACGAGGTAGGGGGTATCGTTTCAAAGATAGTAATAGCGGTAATTAATCCACCTTAACCTCACAAAAACACTTACAGCTAGAAGACATACGGTGTTCCTTACTGTTAAAATTGCAAAGTGAGTGCGAAAGTTTTTCTTCGCCAAATTGAAAGCTGCAATCTTGAAGAATCTATTTTTGTCAATTTTCCCCTAAATACGACAGCTCTTAAACTGGCGCGGCTGCTCAACCTGGCACCATCCTGCAATACATCTCCACGACAGGTGCGCGTTTCTCTCATCATGCCGAGATTTATTCTCCAGTCAGAGCTAGCGCGTCAAATATAGACAAGACTACTCAAATTAGAGACCCTTATGCTTGCAACAGTATAAAAACATCATCCTCTTGGCAGAGATATGTTATAACTTACATGCCGCGGAATCTAGTTTTGCAAGATTTGCACATCTTGGAATATGTCAATCTGTTCATGGAATTGTTACCTGTAAAGCGTGTCAAACTGATTGTATCTAAACGCACGTGCATGCTGTTTTGTATGATGCATGCGTTCAGTATGCAATTCTTGGCAAGCGGTTGTGTTTTGTTTCATACAGAAGATTGCAAACAACGAGGACTCGTACATAAAAAGACATTAATAACATCCAGGAAACTGCCAGCTTAAGACGATCAATATGGCGTCTTGGTGCTTCAGATCTAACCAGAACTGGAAATGACAATGTGACTTATTTATCATTTGAAGAATCGATATTGTATGTATTAAGGCCTTCTGATGGTCACTAGATAAAACCGGTTCTGGTTCAAACGCATATTTATATATATATATATATATATATATATATATATATATATTGTTTTTTTCCAATTATGTTAATTCGACGTCCACAAACAGATCTAATGTTGTTCAAGTGTGAGCTAAATCCGGTAAACAGATTAATTCTAGAATATCATGACGTGCTTCGTTATCTGATGATCCTAATTTTAAAGTTGTTTTACAAATGTACACAGATAAGGAATTTTAATAAATTTCCACCACAATGTCGACGTCAAAGTTAAAACGAAGAGATCAGAAAAACTCATTACTATACATAATGAATACTTTATTTGAAGTGAATGTTTTATTGTACTCTTCTACATCTCTACTTCTGCAATAATACGGTTTCTCTGAAACATTTTTCGTAAGTAACTTAGAGATGCCACCCTTCCCTTTCCCATCCTTTAAAACTTAAGAAGTGTGTTATCTCACCACGAGGCATTGCTTCTATTTCGGTAGACTGAAGCCGACATTTGGTGAAAGTAAGACATGGCGTATTTATCTAGCTTCTGGGTTTCTATCACGGGCCAGGAATGTGCGCCCACAAACAATAATGACTTTCTCGCCACTGGGAATGTGAAGATGAGACGCTTAGGTGGAAGATGCAAGAGAAAGGTTCTGCAAGCTCCCAATGTGGTAAAGATGAGTCCTCGTTGCAAGGAGTTTGATCTATTGCCCAGATGACGCCTCCCCTTAGAAGCCAATCAAAATACATATTGCAGTTTGCGTCACCGGTATCATGACGTCATCCAATTCTGATTGGTCCTAAAGTAGAACTAACCCTTGCAGGAGTGTAGACTACGACTGCCATTCACATATGATAGTAGATTGTCAATGTCCTTGACATTTAAGTTAATGTTAAGAAAATATACACTTCTACCTGCATAATCTTACTGACACATAAGCAAGATATAACATATTTCACTGTTTACTTTGGCTTCACATAAACCTGTTTCGATGGCCTTTGCTGTTGCATCACACATATGCAGAATATGTGAGCCGCCACTTTCCTACAAGATATTTCTTGTTTGAACTTGTTCAATTCCCAGGGACATGAGCTTTTCATGTCAAAACGGCTTAGAGTAATCTTTAAAGGCATAATGCATTAGGTAATTAATACCTAAAATTATTAGTACATTCATTATTTAAAGTCACGGGCTCTACAGGTACACCTCTTAGTTTGAGTTGTAAAGAAAAAAGAGCTTTCAATTTGTTGATCTTTTGACATCATGGTTATGGTGGAATTATTCATTAGTATATGCATTGTGCACCGTACAAATATGTTTTGAATAATTGCTCTAAAATGTATAAATATAGTTAAATCGGTTTAAAGTCGAGTTTGATTCTACTGAGGAAAGTAAGCCTTGCTAGATTCGAAAATCCGAGCCACGTGGTTTTGTTGACAGTTTGGTGTTTAGAGTACTCCAGGGTGTTTGTTGCCAGTTTGGTGTTAACATTGGCAAGCACAGTTCCCGTGTGTGTATCCCGACAACAGATGTTGCACTTGGGGGACCTTAAAGTGCGGGGTCGTACCTGGCAAATATTTCCTTATTTACTTCATATTTTTCGTAACTACACAGTATTTGCTCATTTACGTCTTAGAAACTTAAAAGCAGTTTGGTTTTGATAAATATGAACCATTCTGAGGAATTTTAACAACCTGCTTAATACGCACGAAATTTTTTAAGTAGACAAGTAAACTTGGTCATTAATTTGGCTGTTTAATAATATGTTGTCCGGCCAGCATGCCCGGTCGTTTTGCCCTATGTGAATCACTCGACGCGTCGTTCGTGCATTCCTTGCGCATGTCTAGACAAGCGAGCTAACCCAACACAAAGAAATCTGCTCATTTCAAAAATCGATTTTCGAGACACGGGATCATACGTCATCAACGTCTGGTGTTCTAAAATTATGCTTCCATGCAGCACTATTTTCTGAGCAACATGTTATCAATTGAATTGGTACAACTGCGTTCTGCTGACGTTTCAAAAGTTAAATTGCATTTGAAGCTGTTTTATGAAATAAACCCTACGTGCTAGTTTTGTAATCCGTCAATCGCATTTAATTTATATTTTGTTTAAACAAAGAGATCATCACTTATAACCTCCCCCAATACTACTTCAAATGTTATTCTTTTCAAACTGCATTTAATTGAACTTTGAAAAAGCTTCTCAAAACCTATCTTTCAAGTCAAAAACGTCAATCTTTCATACAACTGACATTTTGGCATACTTTTTCCACCTTGCTCGCCCTTCAACGTTGACATAACCTCTAGATTTAACGAGAAACTATCTTTGTCGTCTCCCCACATTTCCATTAGCCCATATCCTTTCACCGGCCTCTTGACATGTGGGCATCATTCAGACTGGCAGACATAGCATATTGCTTCGTCTACTTTACACAAAGCCACGTGTCATCTCACTTCACTCCTTGATATACAGTTTGCCCTTTACCATCAAACATGCAGCAGCAAGTCTTATGCTTCCAATGCAAGTTACAGGTATTAAACTGCACCATGGGACTAGTGCTTGGAGAGATGGCATGCCGTAATAGCAGATAACATTAGATTGTCTTTCTTCCTCGTCCAGTCTTTCGAAGTGTGTATGAAATGCGTTCATATTGTTCCATCCTGGTCATTCAGACCCAGACGCTGATTCGTCAGAATCCATTCCTATCTAATTTCACATGCCTATGGGTCGTAATGTCATATTAGTTTTAAGGCGTAACGCGGTTTCGTATTTCAAATCTAGTTTAACTTTTTATTTCCTGATAACAAGACATTTATTCTGTTATCTTGTTTTAAAACACAAAAATTTCCACGAAGTGACGCCGACACAAACCAATAAATATCCCGGGTAGGCTATCACCAGATCCAGGTTGCACTAAGACCGCCGGTGTTTCACCCCTTTGTTCCTTATACAATTGCCAGTGGAATTTTTTGTCCACCCATGCATAGAAAGGAAGTAATGCCCTATTTACCATAAGGCGTCCCGTGGTAGTGTATGGCATACATGCTGAATTGTACGATGTTAAGAGATTATTTTATTGTGCCCTCATACTAGGGACACGCTTTCGCTATTTAATGCTGCGAAAGTAAAAATTCTCGAATTTAATGTGAGAGTTATTGAATTACAATTGACCTCTTTCTCTGAAACAAAGCAACATTTCTCGACGAAAGAACATACTTTTCCTGCCGCGGGCAATAAATAACACGTAGCGTCCGATCATTAATTTTACACTGACGTCACTACATCAGTTCCCGGTGAGCGGCGCATGGCTTTAACACGTGTCGTTTACCGGTATAGACTTGGATTGTGGCTGCTAACACTATTTCAATAATTTCAGGAATTTAATGTGATATGACGTGTGATTCGTTATTGTGTTTCTGAATGAAAATTATGTATTATTATGTCTACTCCAAACATCAATAAATGCTTATATATGTCATAGAAGTAACGAAAGTAAGAATTACATACCTTGATTGTTTGAAACTAGTCTGAACGCGAACCAGTGACTAGTGTCATTTACAACAGTGCATGTTCTGAGTACAGAGTGTATTTGTGAGTAGCATGTTTATTTACTTCAAAATATATGTCCAGTAGAATTCGGATGAGCTGAATAATGAAACATTCAAGAATTTTTTCTCCGTCATATCTTTGTTTCATGTCTTATGACAAATGTTACAATACTTCATTGGACATGTCTATATTTATAAATTTGGACTAACGCATAGAGTTCCTAGTACCTTGTCTTCCCTAAAATCCTACACAACTCCCTATAATTGTACACACACCCCTTCATCTCTTGTAACCTTATGTTCTAGACAGCTGGCGTTCGAACCGGCGCCTGGTTACCGGTTAACTTCTGAGGAACAGTTACCATGGAAACCGAACTATCAGGATCTCTGGCTGCAAAGCTAGTGCCTTGATGTGGAAATGCATCGGTCAACAGCTGTTTAGCCGCTACTGCTAACACGTTCAGTAACCAGATATAGATAACTAAGAACGGGCCCGGTCTGTGGTGCGACTACAGAAAGTACCATTTTATCCTCATAGCCGGTATTACCTTGTTGTTTGCTAGGAGACTAACGCATCTAGGCTGACGAAAGTAATATCGATTGGCGCTTCACGATGTGTAATGTATCACATGGCGCATATGAGTCAACGTATTTATAGTGGACATCTGTTTGTGTTACAATACGGCAAGGATGAAGTACTTCCTTCGTCCCAGTCTGGATTGTGCCGGCTCTAGCCAGTGTTGGGGATTTTCCCACTGATCCACGCATGGGCAAGAGCCGGCTCCACGCGCGGCTGGCTGCTCGCCGGCCGGCACCTGGTGGTCAGTGCTGAACTGCCGGACACTAGTCGTCATGAGTTTTAATCGGATACAATACATAAACCGCCATACAAAACCAACATATATGACAAGAAACTTCCTTTTCTATACTTATACAGACAAATGAGCCGGTTCTTTGTGTCAGCAAATGGTGTAGGTTAAAGAATTGAAAAAGTGAAATGAATATCAATACATTTTCTTTATAATTTTGATATATATGATACTGTTTTAACATGTATTAACGATTTCATTATCGATCATTGTGAACTCTCATCAAAATAGCCGCGACTGTCCTCGTTTGTTGTTCCATGTTCATCGTCATAATTTATGAAAATTGGAAAATCTGAGTTTTTTCCCGAGGAAAAAATTTTCACCGACTATCTTTTAAAGTACGATTTGACCGAACATAAATCAACTGAAATATGAAATTCTAACCTACCTTTGAAGATTATAATGGACAAAACCCAGGATAGAAAACGCCGATGTTAGTTGAACGGCAGCTCCAGAGTTTGTGATCGCGCGCTACTCCGTCAATGAAACAAAGTATTCGAGGTAACGGAAAATAACCGGCCTCATTTGCAAACCCACGTGACGCACAAGCCCTACCGCCATTTGCGGGAGTATTATTCATTCATTGGTTGCCGCCTTTTGCCTTTTGGAAAACACATTGTAAAGGAACATTGTGTAAAGCTTGTCTCTCATGTTATTGTTTGCACCGGTAGTGTTTATTTTTTAAACCTCTAGTAACGAGTAAACGTAAGTCGTGCGCCGATTCTGTTTTCCTAAATAAGAAAAGGAAAACATCAGCCAGTTTAATTCCACTGTCAATTCCAAATCAGCGGAAATATTCATTACAATGTTCAAATACGATGGAAATAAATGTTGTTTTCATTTTTGTTTACTTGATGAATATGGATAATAAATTAACAATACAGGTTTTAATTAAATTATATTAACAACTTAATGACATGACCCTATGGAAGAGTATCCAAATCTCATTATACTGTAGGATCTAATACTGAATACATTTAAATAGGTCACGGAAAATTATGCGATAAAAGATTATTTGTTTATATATTTAAAATATCAATATATATATTGAACATGCTGTAAATCGATAATAGTCATATGTCTGTAACTTCCATTGTTTCGTCATCTTACCTATATCATCGCTCAACATACTTTTGTTAAATGAGTAAAATTATATATTTCAGTTAGTTGATTTGTTATCATTAATTATATACGCGTTGCCATACTTTCATTGTCTATCTAGTTTACTGCTGTAGAAAAAGACAAAATATTTAATATTGGTATCTGATATTACAGGATTTTCATATCATGAATAATCTCATATTAACTATCAAGTATTTCTATCTAAGTTCTTTCTTTCCCGGTATCTTGTGTCGAGTTTAATTCGTTTAAGGAACCCGTAGAGAGAGAAACCGTTTAAACAGGTTATTTAAGTATGACATTAATTTGAAATACTTATACGATATTAGTAGTCAAGTAATGGCTTTACAAGAAAAACATTAATGGTTTGATTAGAAGGCCCACAAAAACATGAATTAGAGTCATCCTACAGAAAACAAACCTATATACTTGCACAGTTATTACCATTTAACCATAGAGTAATTATGTGAATAGCTATTCGTTATTATATAAGTACAACTCTACGAACGTATAGGGTATTCCTTTTGTGTCGTGTTGTGACATATGTTAGGCATATATGTAAGATAGATATGTTTCTACCCGTTAATTGTTACATAATATTCAAATGCGAGTATCATTGATATAACTGTTAGGGTGTCATTTTTAGTGATACTTTAAGTCATTAAATATTATTTATTTCAAAATTTTAAAACCGTATAAATTCAACATGTAAATCAAAATTTCTGTTGAAGACAGGTCTTAAACAGAGTTATTGTCTTTGCAGACAGTTAAGAGACGTTTGATTATACACGGTAGATTGGTTATAAGTCTTTAATGTATCCTGTTAAAGGACTTGGTTTGCAAAACCAAAGATACATTTCGTGAATATTGCTTGTTGTACATACTACATGCATATACTAGGTATAAATGGTGCATGTGTATCGTTACCTAACACGCTAACCATACCGTAACTGTTCAGGTTGTTCCTCTTCCTATTTTACAATTACAATCATTTGTTATTCAATGTAGAACGCCTGCGGTTTTGTGAGTAACATGACTGTGTACATAAATAAAGCATCGTAATTGATTACATTTAGATTAAATCATCGTTTCTCTTTATTACCAATGATCTTACCAATGATCTGATAATGTAGGGTATTGTATTCGCAATTATATGTGTGTAAACTAGGGAAAGTTTACTTGATAGCATCATAGATATCGGATGACTAGCGTAAGTGTACCTATCTGCGACAATTAGTTTTTCATACAAACATAAATCTGTCCATTTAAAGATACACTTGATTTCTTTTCACTTATTAAATTTCATTGTGGTTGAGTATTAATAAAATTAAAAGAAAGTCATATGAGAAGTTTTTAGGGAAACAAATGTCAACAAACGTCAACAATTCATCCCGATTTAAGGAGTAGGTCACCCGCCATCTTGCTTCTCTTAATATATGCACGTATTTGCCTTATGTAACCCACAAAATTGATCTATCGGTAAAATGGGCTTACTTCGCACGAAAAACAGTACATAGAAGTAAATATCTTAAAAGTCATTTCACTAGTTAATCCACCACAACGTCACGGACGCGATGAAGATCTATGGAGCTATTTTGGTTTACAATAAAAAGTTGATATCCCTCGCCTCAGATCACACGAATCGGCTCTGACCCTCCAGTTATTGATCAGAAGTATATCCTGACACTAGAAGGTGTTTGAAACAACCAGGACAAGATACCTAGCTCCAACTAGCCCCGCCCCCTGGTCTAGATAACCTCCATCTTGGTCCTCCCTTAATGTATGCATATTCTTGTTTGTCAACATACGTCCTAAATACTCGTATAATCTCAAATATAGCTTACATACGCCATCACGTATTCAAAGACGACCCTTTAAAGGGAAGTACTCCACAGGATACACATAACAACAGATGTTAGAGGAAATGAAACAAACACGAGATATACTTTCCATGTGCGACTCATTACTCATGCTAATTTATGATACACATGGATATTGTGATAAACTTATATCTAATAACGAAAGTGGTAAATATCTACGTGAGTCTAGTAATAAAAGTTACCTTCAAAATACAGTTTTAGAAAATTGGGTGCTTTCGCTCATAGAATGAATTCCAGCGATCGGGTTACTCAGCATAATATATGCAAATATCTCTATTCGGTTTCACCCGGCTGTTAAGGTACTCCATCGACACAGACTTCATTCATACTGACAACATACATCGACATGAGCACAAACTAAAATCAAGCTATCAGAAAAGTATCACAACAATCGAATAAGAAATATATCGAACACAGACTCACCCGTAATGCCATTACATCCATCCTACTCAACCAAGTGTGTTCTCTCATGTGATCAACCTATACACCAAGTTTTCAGTTTAAGTCATTTTATAAGGTATCTATGTTTAAAAATCCCTTCTCTTATATAGTTTCCATCGTTTAAATTTTCCACAATGGAGGAAAAGACGCACTGTGCAATGGTGACCTCTGAAATTTTCCTCAGCGTCCAAGAATTTTCCAAAACACTGTTAACTGTATTGAGACTTTCTGTGATATTCTTCAGTATGGAATGGGAGTATTGCATCATATATAAGTTGTTAGCGCATCTTTTCTCTAGTCGGTTGTCCTCCTGTCCAGTGGTGACAGAGGTGACCAGTGGTGTGGATAGCGACCATAACATGAAGGTAAGACCACACCTTTTAAGCATGATTAAGTACATTCCCATAGTTTCAAACTTGTTGATACCAAATGGTTTGTACACATTTCACATGACTGTGCCTATATGAAATTTTGGTGTCACTTTTACCCTGTGACTTCAATACCTGAGAAATTTGAAAATCTACCCGGAAAACCTGAAAATGGGATTTTAGGAATCTATTATACATGGTTAAAGTTTCTATTATTACGTTTAAGATATAAAGAAGATGTCTCTTTCATTGGCATAACGGGTGGTGTCAGTTACAATATGAACAGAGGCTTACATTAGATATTAATAAAGTGTTATTCTTTCAAATTTGAATCTGTAAGGCACGAACGAAAACAGTAAATGTATAAAGTTGTTTCACATTTAATAACATGTGAAGAGTCACCTCATTTCTGTGGGGACTGGCTGTGATGATGCAATGTGTGAAGCTTGAAGGAGTACATTTGCAACGGTATCTCAAAAACATGTTATATATACATATTCATATAGGCGAGTTATTGACGTGTTTGTTATATTCAAACTAGTCATTGAATGAGTATGAAGAGACCATATTCATGTTGTTATGATGTTATGTTTACGGGTCTGGAATTTCATTGTGAAATTTTTTTCTCGTTTACATTTTCAAGTAAATCTATTATTTAATTAACATTGCCTCACAATTGAGAAAATGAAAGGTATCTCGAATACAATTTTAACTAACTGTTTATTTAATTTATGGTTTTATCAATTTCAGCGGTACATTTTTAATAATTATTCCAGTGTTCCATTATGAAATGTCTGATGTCTTATGGACAATGTAGTTATTTTATATGAAATCAGATGTAAACAACAATTTAACTAAAGGGCATACTGAATTATGATCGTATCATATTGTGTTATTTGGTATTGTGTTAAGACGTTTTTGATAGTTTCCACAACATATCATAATAAAGGTTGTGAAAAAATGTCATCATAAAGAAATGCATTTAAGCATTTATTTGTAGTATTACTGACGGTTTTGAAAAGTACTGCTGCTTTTATCTGTGATGATATATGATCAATCCGCATTGGTATGTACCACATGATATATCATGATGTAATTATTTCAACGTTGTACGTATGGAATTGGCATTACATGCATTTTATCACCAATCTAACTGTAACGCATGTATTTTGATAGTCTAGTTAATGTGCATTTACAGTTGCTATTAATATACTGCGATCTAATAGTTTCATGTTGATTAACAGAATCTTATCCAACATATTGTGTAATCATGATATGCATATTTTAGCTTTTAGGAAGTAAAATGTACGACTTTCACATATTGAAATACATTTAAACAGCCTTCTAAAATGAGTTACATTGTCAGTGACGTCATAAATCATGTGTATCTGTTTATTACATTTATTTATGATAATTTCATATGTGTAACATGAAGTAATCAAACATTAAAATGTATTACGTTGTAAGTCATGTATAACATTTTGTAAAAAAAACCTTGTTTATTGCCTAACCTTAAGTAGCTACTACCATAAGAATATGCACAAGCACTGGTGGTATATATTTTCGGAGTAGATCAAACTGTTAGCCTGGTAATCTGACATAGGTGTGATGATGTAATGTTGACGGTTTCAGGAAGTACAGAGTATAAAGCTTCCCTGTGTTGGGCTACATGTAAACAACGTGTAACTTAAGCTTAAGTGCATTGTATGTTGTAACTAATGTATATGATCAATTGTGATCTAACTCCTATGTACCGGTTACCTTATAGAAGTATGTAATAATGAAATGCATACCATGACGTCACGGCACTATCTCGCTGAGGGTAACTGCATTTTTATCATACAATCCTTTTCCAAAATCACGATCTCCTTTGTGGCTTATGTTATATTGCAATTTTGCAATATTTGATATCTTGTAATTGGGTGTTATGTGACATTCAAATTATATGTGTATAAATGAAACATCAACACAGTCCTTGAAGGTTCAATACACAAGTAATGAATACGTGTAAATAGGTTAGTTTCAAAGCATTTGATATTAGCAATCAAGCAATGCTTTGAAAAGCGAATATTTCAAATCTGTGAAAGTCTGCTTAAATGAGGCTAGAGGCTTAAAACATTAAACTGATTACCACTATGAATAAGTGACTTCCAAATTCGACTTAGTCACTTCGTATTATACAATGAGTGTTTATGTGTTCCTGCTAGCTATTGTCGGAATTAGAATCCATAATGTGATAATGAATGTACCATTGATACATGGATTTTCTAATTGAAAGGAAATTATACAAATACTTCACAAATACTGTTTCTGGCATGTCTATATTATTCATACAATCGCTTTTGGGTTTTTTTTACATTTTTTGTTCCCTCCATTTTCCAAATGATTTAAGTGATAGCCAACTTTGCTGATATCAATATCCTTTTAACATGTGATGAGTTTTATTATGTTATTTGAATGAAATTTATTTATTTGATAATACATTAATTCAATCGGAGTTGCCAGCCATAACAAATGTCTTTTATAATTCAGATGAAGTGTTTATCACTTTATACATACGTTCACTTACTTAAATAGCATCCTATCACTTTCCATGTAACGTTATATTATTGTATCTAATTTTATACGGTGATTGATGCGATGCATGTGTGTTACTTAAATAGAACTTTTCTGCTAAGCTATTCATTGTATTGTACCATGTTTCACTTTCATCAACATCAAATACCAAAGTGTTTTTGTAATAATTATAACGCAGTGTGACATCAGTTTATGATATACTTTATAAATGAAATTCCTGCTATTCTAATCTTTATTTTAACCTTTAAACCATTAAACCAGGTTACAAGAGCTTTAACGTGATACATTTTGATACTTTAGTTATAAGTGGTGTCCTTTAAGGGATATATATAGAGTACACAATAGTAATGGGATGTGTTAATATTGAAATTGTAGTTACTGATTTGCGTAATAATTTACAAACAAATCAAACATCACGCATAAAAGTAAGAATATCCCTAACTTTGCTTGTTTGCAATATTTGCTGTTTCCACAGGTGATTTGTGTGGTTTAACTTTGGATTGTATATAGACTTGGGTTTTACGTTTACAAAGCCACCTTTACAAAGTTACAATGGTCTCCAATTTTGTAACGTATTTGCTGCAGTAACCTGTGACTTATGATCCTCACTCTACCGTTTTGTAAAAGGAATCCCCGGCCTGTACACACTGACCTGACGTACACATGCTATATACATACACCTTGAATGATGAGACTTCCCCATTGAAGGTGATCTTACTGACATTTCAACTGTACAGTGACCAGCAGATAGAGAATATGTACATGCTTGTTAGCATGCTTGGTGTGTACTGTACAGAGTAAACTGCTGACTCGGCATTTCGTACTGTCTGATAGGGATTCTTGTATGTGTACACAGAATATCTGTTTCGCTAGTACCAAAGCGACATAGCATTTGCTTTATGGAGAATGACAAGTGAATAGACAGGCTTGATGTGTGTTGTTCAGAGTACCCTGCTGGTTGGGCATTCGTTACTGTCTGATATGTATTCTTAGATTGTGTAAAAATACACATAGTTATGTATATAGAATGACTGACTTGCGCGAATAAATTGCAGAATAATTAATGTGCTATAAAAAAAAATTGGTTGACCTATATGGGGAAAAAAGCTGAAAATGATTATAAGGTTGTTTAAATGGCACACTGTCTTGTATCCAAAATACCCGAAAAAGATTTGCATGAAGGGGTAGTAGGATCTTTTATTTTATTAGATAAAAGAGTGATCTTACAAAAACAAAATCAAATGTTTTTAATATTTTTAATCACAAGAAACAGTAGTAAATCTAATCACGATCAGTTAAACAATGCAAATCCCTTTCCCTACCTCATATGATAAGAAGTTGTTTACACAAAAATCGTAGCAAGTAGATTTTTCTTGATGCTTTATTATTTCCTTTATGTCTTCGGCGGATCGGATTAATTAATGAGAGGTTTTGACCAAAACTGATGTTTATGAGGGGAAATTTAAAGAAATTAATCTTTCAAAAAGTGCTACCATCTTTTAAAAGAAACGAAAAGATATCTTGAAACGTTTTTACGTGGTTGTGAAATCATTTTCCTATGTTCAGAAATATTTTATGTCTTTCAATATAAACATATGTAATTAAACCATTTCGTAAATAAGAAATGACGAAATGTCTGGACAGCAATAATTCTTCATTAAGAAAATACACGTTATGGTAGTCTTGTACATTATTCTTGGTGGAATGTGAAAACTAAAGCATATAACTTAAAAACGTAAAAATCTTCTTATTCCTCTGTATGCCACTTCAAATGACATGTAAAGTCTTCATATTGCTGAAACCCGCTGCTGCTGCTGAAACTGTATACAGAAAGAAATGATGTAATAATGTAAGCATAATTATGTCAAATTAATTGATTATACTTTTTTTTTTCAAAACAATTAAATGACTGTCGGATACTTTAAGTAATTTTCATATTAAACAGGTAATTCATAGAAAACTTTAATAGTGTTTGAAAGACAATTATGACACATCCAATGATGTTAATTATTTGTGCATGATCGATGGGTTAAATAACTTTAGATATTGATCTAAAGATTAACCTTACATATAAACATTTCACATCTATGTCTTTTTGCATAACATTCAGTCATGACATTGCAAATAAAAGCCAGTTCCATATTGTTTCTTGGCTTTTATTGTATATTCTGAGAGCCGTATACGATATAGGATGTGTTCAATTTGGCGTTGTATTTGGAATGAGCTGATACGTATCTGCAATGAGAATATTTACTTATTTCAATAAGATGTTCTTTAATAATAGGTTGTCTCCCGAATCCTGCAAACCTGTCATTTAAGTGCGATGCATTACAATTTGTTTTGATATATCTCTAAACAATATAACACTGACATGCAGGGTTCACTTGTTCCATTACCATTATTCTACATATATATACTGATGTTCTGATGTTACATGTATTAAGTCAGAACACTGTGTAGTTAGAATATAATATCATGATTATAAATAAATATTAACTCACTATCACATATGAATTATTTGTGTTGAATATCATATATGTACTTTCATACTGCAAAGATGGCAATATTCACAGTTGTTCTGTGTGTTCATGTAAAATGTCTGTATTTTTTAAATGACTTATGACTTAAAAAAGGGTTCTTTAATTTGAAGAAAACGTTCACTGCATGAGATATTTTACACACATTTCTAATTTAATCTTGTAAGATATGCTATCTGAAAAGAGTTATGCGAAAAGAACCTACTTTTTTGCGATATTGACAATATTCTTCAACGCTTTTATAACGATAGTTTTATTTATGATGTTTTCCTACAATCTTACACAATTAAAAAATCTCCTTGTTATATCATACAAATCATGTCTATTTCTACTTATGTTTGCCATCATCTTCGTGTATTTAGCAGGCTCTAAATAAATGATCAAGGATATCGTTTGCCAACACTGCTGCTTCGTGTTGGATGAACTCCAAACGAGTATAAACCTGTTAAAAGAAAGGTTAACACAAAAATAACAGCTTACAAAGTCATCATCAGTATCATATAGACAAAGACATATGCAGACAAAGTTTTTAGCAAAATCGTCGGAGAATGTAGATTTTGGCTTTCGTTCAAAATGCCGAAGCTTTTCGATGTATTTGCTTTAGTATTTTCTCATATGATTTACGACAGCAACAACCTCTCGTTTGTATTCATAGAATAAACGATATTCACGAAAATCTGATATTGTTACTCACGAATTCAAACGATCCCTATATAGTGTCTAGATTATACGCATACGTGTAAGCTTTGGGTGATATACTAACTATATGTAAATGTCTATTACAGACAATCCTCTGCTCTCAAAGCGACTGAAGAGGATATGAATCATCTATTACGCAACATGTTTAATTTTACTTTATTTGTTTTCTTTGTTCAGCAAATATGATACTTCAAATAAAAATGTAGGTTTGTGAGTACAGCAGATAGCTAAGGTATCATTGTTGGTGCTGACAAGATGCATGTGAAACACAGCCTGTCTACTTGATATATTTATATGTATCTATTTGCCATTCAACTGGCTCTTAAGAAATGTACATGTATTTATCAATTTCATTTTGCTTCATATATTATACATGTAACGAGTAACCACATAAAGACAAGGTGACGGGACGCCTTTAATACGATACGAAGTGAATAGACATCGAATATCTTCATATCATCATTGCATTGCCACTCTACGTTTGCAACCATTTCATAATGAAAGTAATAATCTACGTATATCTCAGGGATAATTAGTATGTATTTCACTTGAATTATTTAGATGAAAAATATTATTCATGTTTAAACGAACAGTATTGAGCAACAAATCAGTAATACATTTTTCATAAATGCAACGTTTCGAAGCCTTTGTTTGACGAGGAGACGATTCAAACCATCTATGGCAATACTAGCATCGTTAGTACCATTACATAATTAGCATATGGAAAACAACTTCATAGCGGACTATACAAAGTATCGGCAACGGCAAAGTGACCAGAATGGAATTAGAGGTCAAAGACATAAAGAGATGAAGGACCTATGTTGACGACTTTATTGCAGTTTTCCCTTTTAGAAATATCATTTATGTTGTTTATGTTTATTATGTCATTTATGATGGCGTCCTTTGAATCGTATTATTGGATTGGAAGCTTTGTATTTTCATCAAAAATATTTTTTCTTTTCTTGCTCTTCCTTTGAAGACCAGGCACTTTGATTTATTTTTTCTATGAGAATCTTTTGTTAAATGTCAACTTGTGTTATTCTATATCTAGTCTGTCCTTGCATTGACCTATTTTTCGATCCAAAATGGCCTTGAAAACATTTCTGTTCATGGCCGACAATAAACAATATCATTCATCGAAAATAAAAAATCAAACATTTTTAATTCTACAAATCATAACGGCATAATTAATAACTGTAATTCACTTGACTGGATTATTGTAGAAGGATTCCTCATGACAGGTGTTCAATATTTCAACGTTCAACCTACAAAAGGAAAACAGCAAGTCAAGGTTGGCACAAACAAACATCAAGATCAATCCGTGGATAAATATATGCGAGTCTACTTGTCGGAGGAATGACTCAAATCGAGAATCGTAAATTTAGAAGCAAAGACAGGCTTTTGGTTTTTTTCCAAAGCAATGATCATGTTAATTCGTTCATGGTTCACATAATCGTCACTAATTATCTTGAAGTATTCCAACTTTTTCTTTTTGAAAGAAGTGAAATGCCATTTGTAAATATGATATTCTTGTTATTTAACCTTTACGAATTTTTCTTTCATGAAAAATCCATACTTTATATCATTCACATACATACGTCCGTGCTCTTAATGTTTTTTAAAATGATAATGCTTTCAAATATGTAGAGGTATTTTTATCTTTATGCAGCAGTCTTGGAGAAACGTTGTTATATGCTTTTACTTTTCATTTTAGATGATAATGTCTGATATCCTTATATCGTGAAACATGAATATGGAACTTCAATGTCTTTACATTTGAAAAGAAGAAGGAAGAAGATGGATTTTCTTGCGAAAAGACCACATGACCAATCGTGCAAAAGGGTCTAAGGTCATTACCGGTTTCAATACCATTGCCTTAGTGCAATTTTAAAAGACGGAACATATACAAGTTCCGGAAATCTTGCGAAATTATTTATGATATACACAGCGATAGATAGAAAACTGAATCCTCCATTGCCATTTTCGAAATGAAACCAATGTCACTTATATTAAAGCGTTCACAAATCTTCAGCTTGTATTTCAAGTAAATACTTTTTAGTTATAATGTGTTTAAGCTATGCTTTATATCCAATGTCAATTTGCCTAAAAGAAATAGTTATAGAAATGTTCTTCCAGTCTCTATTCAATAAGCCCTCTATCTATAACAATGTGGCCATGTGAGCTCTTTATTGCTGACTATGTAAAGTAAGTCTGATCTCATCTGAACCCTGTAACTTTCCATAGCACAGTCTCAATGGTGCACTGTGTCATTGGTGATGTGTATATAGACATTGTAAAATATTTAAGGATTGCCTTTATATGTTTGTAGTTTAATGATATTTGCTGTTGCAAACAACCATTGGTAGCGCGTGTGGTTCAATAAACATCGAGTACATGACTCCATGTTGTTGCATTAATCACGCAGAAATACTTCATGTAATGAAACTCGCATCAAGAACCAAGGATTTCATCTATTTGGGTAAAAGTATAACCTATTGTGTGTGAATAGCATATACTTTACTCTGAATATATACACATAATTCCATATAGCTTTTAAATCATGGCCTTATTCTTTATATGAATAACTGATTTTGGTCTGTAGTCGGTTTACTTTCCATTAATGATGCAAATCGGCTACATAACGAATTTATAGTTGTAGCACTTACTATATATATACCAATTCGTCATATATTCAAGGTTTGGAAAAGTTTGATAACGTTGTTAAATGAAGTTAATCATAATTGTGGATAAGATACATGTATCATTGTGCAATGTTTTGAAAATCCAAATGTACTAGATAAATAACTGATCATTTAGATTTAAGCCAGTATAACATTTGTCTATATTTGATATTCGCTACATGTTCACCGAGAGACTGGGTTTTGAACAATGACCGGATAATCCGGTATATTTACATAAATCATTACTGTGTGGTTTATATGCTGATAATTTGTCATGTGACAAAACTAAAATGTAATTTACTTTTATTTTGGGTAAAACATCCCTTATTTCTTGTTCTCGACAGCTCACCACCTACTCAATATTGGTTCAAACCTTGAAGAGACTTGTACTCATGGCCGGTAACAGATACTGCAATGTTACTTAACGGAAATTTCAAAGTCACGTGCAAATATATAAAGGACATTTGGAAGTAGCATTTTTATTAAGAAAATCACGATTTTCTAAACGACGAAAAGCAAGAAGTTTTTTTCTTGTTTTTCTTAGTCACGTGATGTTTTTGAAAATCAAGTTTCCAAGGAAGCACTTTTACTGTATGTGATAATATCGATTTAGTTTTCGTTCAGTTAAGACCTTTAGGAACGTTTAATTTCTTTCTTGTCATGTACTATTATCATTATCCTTCGTTTATTCGTACACAGGTTATACATATGTAGAATATCTCTTACACGGAGTTGTTATTTTTAACTTGAGATATTCGATGCATGCTTCGTTTGCCAAGCAAAACTGTTTCACGAGTACTAGACCAGAGAATATGTATACATGTGCTGAAAAAACAACATTAAACGTGTTGTTAGAAGTTTGATATGTTATGTCAGGGTTTAGTACTTTGCCATGTTCAATGAAGATCAGTAAAAGAGCTCTACAGATACATTTGGTTCCCTGAATCTTTTAGATCTGACGAGCAGCGTACGTTTATGAATAAAATCTCATTTACTTAAAAGCGTCTTCATGATCCACAATCAAGTAATATAATGTTGATATTGTGCTAGGTCGTCCAAGATTATATACGCATTCCGAATTATATGAAAAGATACCGACTTTAATCACCAGGACTCTACAAGACAAAAGTACAAGAATTTTTACTATTACACAATGTTACTGTTTGTGTGTTATTGGTTCCTGCATATTGGTAATAATGTGTACCTTTAAGTACCTTCTGTTCCTGAATGTTGGAACTAATGTGTATCTTTGAGTGTCATTTGTTACTGAATATTGGAACTTATTTGTATCTTTTAGTACCTTCTGTTCCTGAATGTTGGAAATAACGTGTACCTTTAAGTACCTTCTGTTTCTGAATGTTGAAACTTACGTGTACATTTAAGTACCTTCTGTTCCTGAATGTTTAAACTTATGTGTATCTTCGATCTCATGAGTGTCAAGTGTTCCTGAATGTTGAACTTATTTGTATCTTTTAGTATCTAGTGTTCCTGAATGGTGATACTAATGTGTACCATAAAACATTCCTTTTACAGAATGAATGAACTAAAATGCATGCACCTTTGGTTACCTACTGCTACTTTATTGGTAAATTGGTACTAAAATGTACCTTTAAGTACCTCCTTTTAGTACATTTCAGAAGTTCTTTATACCCTTGGGAACCTGCTTTTACTCTTTTATGGTACTAAAGTGTACCTTCACTATCATTTCTTACTATCCATATTGCATTAAATTTTTCGTTTTGCTATCTATGGCTACAGTTCATCGTTTATTATGGTGAAATTGTATGCTACTCAGATGCACCATCAAGTGTTACTATTTGTGTTTTAAAAGGTATACAAATGAGCACCCACTGTTACTATCTTAGCATATTGAAAATTAAGAATATAACTGTTAATGCTTATATAATACCATGTTGTACCATTTTAGAGCTATGTTTAATGTTTGATTGTGTGAAATGGTGCACTTCCTACCACCTGTTGTGTATAAATCATAGCGAACGTCATAAGGTTGCTACTGATATTGTTTATGTTGTACTGTGATGTTTAACTGGACTGTATGTGGCCACAAGGTGTATATGGACCTTTGCTGAAACATTGGTGTCGTAATCTAGCACTAAGATCGATAACTAAAATAGATTATTAACCGTTCCAATATTATACCTTATAATGAATGCATAAGTATATACCAAAGGACATTTTTTTAATTTCTAAAGGCTCTGGAATATTATATGACAGACTTATTTCTAAAAGTGATAAACTTGAAATATGTATCGAATGGGGAAAAATATTCGCTGATTGTGAATTCAACTTGCACAATGTTGTAGCCTATGCCATGTATTAGCCATGGTTTGACAGATGTTAAACTTCTCGATTTTCAGTTCAGATTCTTGCACAGTAATTTATACTAAAAAAAGAGTTATTGAAAATGAATTTGATTGAGAAAAATTTGTGCAGCTTCTGTGGTGATCATTCTGAGAGCACTTGTCTTGTATATTGGGAATGTTGTGAAACAACCAAATTTTGGGGTGATTTAGAAATTTGGATCAATAATTTATTTTAACACAAGGTGAAATTTAACGAAAACCTGATTTGGTTTGGTCAACTTCATAGAAATGTCCCATTAAACCAAATCATTATCTCTGCTAAAGAAAACATACATATATGTAACGTTAAAAGTTTAATTCCAAAAATCAGTAACTATACAAAGATACTAAGACAAATATTCTCGGTAAAAGAATTCATTTCAAAGAAAAACTATGATTCTGAAAACTTCATCCAAAAATGGTCTTCACTCATTCCACCTCTAGCAGCCAATTGATGTTTAATACCTGCTTGATATACATGTATACCTTTGACAATTTTTTTATTCTCATGTATACTGTTGACTGTATTTTATGTAACCATGGGAACAAAAAAGGAAACTATGGCAAACTTCATAAATAGTGTTATTTCATCGAGAAAAAAAAGATCGATGATTAGGTACTCATTGTTACTGTTGTATCGTACAATGCTAACTTTAAAATACCAACTGTAAATGTGTAAACGATGTCAATATGTACTATTTAATACCCACTAATACTGCTTAAATAGTAACGTGTTGGAATTACGTAAACACTGTTTGTTATGATTTTACTGTTTAATAGTAGTAATGTTTTTGTCAGTACACACTATTACCCTTAACATGTTGTTGGTGTCCAACTCTGTATTTGCTTTTTAAATTTATACAGTTTAAATATCCTTTACGTGAACACTGTTAATAATACCACCACAGACCATTTCGAAGCCCCTGTATGTGTTTATATCGTAACTGTTTTTATTGATAGAGCTTCGGTCTTTATTTGGCCCCTAGGTGACACAATTACTCTTACATAACTCCCATATAATTGCATCTGATGTTTATTTGGCGCTGGGATGTGTCTCCTCATGTTACAATATCCAAGCGACGCTGTTTATTTGTTTGTATGGAAGTGCGTCTGTGTCATATTGTTCTCTTCGTGACGCCTTGTAATCTGACTTTGTGCCAACTTGAAGCGCGTCACGGTGCAGTGAACAAATCTATTCATGAACTCAACACTCAAGTCACATATACATGGACACTTAAGTGCACTCTGTCAAATCTATTAACAACCTGTCACGTCATTTTTTATGTGTGTAGTGTTACATCACAGTGTTACCAACAGAGCTACTCTTCTATTCGCCATTGATTCAATGAGACACGTAAAATACAGAGAGGATGACTTATCCTTCGAGGTTAGGTATCTGAACCTTTATCATAACAACCTGCAAGTACAATATTAGATATTACTAGCTATGAGTATTCTATTTTCAAGTTTGTGTTAAATCCAAACAGCGGTTGAAGTTGGAATATCCTAATCATGTATCCCATCAAGTATTTATGTCTCATATCAATACACAGGTAGATTACTCACAAACCCCTTTAAGAATCCATGTCTTGGTTTACTATAGTGTATATGTATATATGAGTGAATAATGCCAAGATTTAATCTGATATCAAAAATATATATTACACGATTTTAGTGTATGTACCACTTAGCTGTAAACTTTGTCCATATATATAATTTGCCAAACGTGACACTTGATAACATTGAAGTCAAAGTGTAGAGTTTGTCTTATTAATTCACGTATCTATTTCAACTATAAACTGCATAAATAAACTGGCCTAGAGTAGAGAGGGCAATATACTTCATGCTATATATTCATAAGTCCAATTTACAGAAGGCTATCCTGAATAATAACTTCTATCTGCTATAGATACGTAGCACTTCAAATTCTAAGGTTTGTTTAACGTGTTTCGGGATTCCTTAAATGACAAGTTCACTGATTAGCGTCAAGCATTTAAGCAAGATTTCGTTCATATTCTAACCAGATTCAGCCATCAAAGAACCTGGCCCTCGCTTATCACATTCCAGTTCGGTGTATTCCTAATCAGATTATTCTCACCGGTCTATACACACATCTTACTCTCACTCTATAAATATTCCAATTATACCTAAATTAGCGGACGACGTAAGAAACATGACAGAGTCTGGCACGCTTCCTCCAAAGTGAGAAGGTCACATACCTCACTGGTTAACTTTTAACCAGAGAATGTTATGATACACTTATACACTAGCCTTTCTTCCGAATCAGTAAGGAATACATTCTCTGAACGGTATCTCAACTGTAATCGTTGACACATAGGAACAAGCTATCACTTTGATAATATTTCCGTTAATGAGATATCACTGAAATTCAGGGCTTTTTTAATTTATCATGTTTTTCAAAGTTTTATTTTTAAAATATAAACAAATCTTTGAGATTTTTTGTTATTTTGTTATCTGTTATTACCGTTGAACTTATGTATAATTTGTGTGCCCAGGGTCGTTGAGGGTTAATTTCAACATTAATTGTTTACAGTAGTTTTTCTTATGTATGTGAGACCAAACTCTATATTCTCTTTATCTATATATTCTCTATATCTATATATCTCGCAAAATCGATTAGACTAGCGAAAACATACGAAATGTCATGTTATGATATATATAGTCCAAAGTTTGAAAAATATCGATAAATGTATTATAACCTATATTTAGACACTACCATGTATTAGGCTTTCGTTGTATATTCTATGCAGGAAGGTATTCCAACCCCTTTCAACTGGAATAATATACATTTATTATACTGTTTTCAACTCATCTTTATGATTTAACATACAACACTCAAAATAACGAATTCAAATGTTCACATGAGAATGCTGTTATATTATGAATAGAGAAATCCTTAAATACATACAGGTCAATCAAAACGTTGTATGTTAGTTTAATTTGAATGAAATATTTATTCAACAAACTTTTACCTTCCCTTTCATTCTTATATAATCAGCAAACAATATTATGCAGTAGTATCAAATTCACACCACGTTGCATAAGATTAAAAACAACTGCACAAGCCACAGTTTATTCCTCGAAAAATGTGATGTCTCATTTCATGCTTTTCAAGAAAATGTCTTATGAATTTTCGTTTCAAGGATGTAATTTGATAAATATGTGATAGGATGTCCTAAAATAGACTATCATAACGGCATTTGACTTTTTCATATTAACAGCTATGTAACCGTTGTAATTAAGTTAAATCACGATTTTCAATACTGTCTATAAATTACAGCGGTGTGGTATTAAAAATCAGTCTATATTGAAGTTGAGCCGATGATCCAGTGATGGCGGTAAGATAATCCCATGAGTTTATAGTAATTAACAGGCCGATATTTGCCGAAACGTCAAAGCGGTGTTGATTTCCAGCACTAATCAGAAGCGACCCCGAGCGCCACATGTGCCTTAATGTCTTCATTATTGATGCCCACAGACCGAAGCAATCGGTGCACTGACCTGTTTTCCATTCAGGGCAAAGTCGTGATTTTCAGAGGCCCTAACTACGCATGATGGTTTTTAAATTTCTGAGTTGGTGTGCAGTGTTCAACTGACGTGATCGGACTATAGACATGTCAGCACTGCAGTAAATACACTGATTTATGTATGTGTATAGATCTCAACTCGCCTGGCTCAAAGCTGCTGCTTTACGCCAAAGACTGCCATTAGCAGGCGGTTAGATTTCTATAATTACGTCATTTTAAATACCGGTAGTTCTTGCTATAATAGTCTGTTATTCAAATCCTCACGCAAAACATAAACCGAGCCTTCTCAAGTCTAGAGAATGTTGGCAAGTCTAGTTGCCTCGGTTTAGTATTGTTTGGGATTCCTTTTATATGATTTCATTCCAAATATCAAAAATTAAGGTTATAGTCACAATTCTTTCTTCGGGAACTAAATGTGAGTCTGTTGCTATGTCTATACCTTGCACAGTATATGATCAAATTTCAGTGTTTGTTGTTTATACAACCTTCATAGCATAGCAAAGGAAGGTCGCATATAGCAAGCTTCTACATCTTCAACAATTCTGATTATTTCTGATAACTTGTCCTTACCCTCTATAGTATGTGATAACATTGAAATGTGTTTATCCTTAAAAACATAAATGGTCGACGGAGAAAGACCAAACTACTTGTTTAACTTTTCTGATCATATTGAGTCTAGTCTTAGTTAACTAGCCACTTAGTTACCTGATCAGTTTCAGCATTTGTACAGACTCTGCGTGTTCTTACCTGCAACGGTGGCCATGAGTATACGCTTTCATATTATTTGTTTATCATCTGGGAACATCGTCAGAATCGAAATCAAATAATTTACTGCTATATCAACTTTATAGCTATACGTCTAGTCGCTATGTGACTGATCAACAACAATTTATGGGTAACGTCTTCTTAATTCGATTATTGTCATAAATATGTAATTTCATAGAAAAAATTACAAATCGACAAACAAATAACTACGTTTTTACCCTTTATAGGACATTAAGTCTAGTTGCGTATAGCTAGCCACAAGTAGACTGATAACCAATAACTAATTATAAGGTCTTAATACCTATAGAAAGTTTTGACGGGATTAAGGTTTTCTGTTTGATTGTCAAAACGGATTTGAACTTCCTTTTCAGATGAATAGTGTTTTAGTTCGAGATTAACATGAAACACTAATAATCGCAATTATTTTTACACATATAGTATAAAATCGTATTTTGATAGTACATATTAGTAACATTAAAGCTTCATGTAGGCTTTCTCAAGAAATTTTATGAAAAGGTACCTCTTAAATGTCTTTTTACAAAAGTTACTTTAACACCCTCAAAAATATGTTTTGACAGGTAGTTTTCAGATTGTTATTCTGAACGTATGTTTTAAGATTTATGATATAGCAAGATACCCAATAGTGCGATTTAATTAAAAATGATCTATTCATAATTGAGTACGACGCGTAAATCTTTGTAGTTAGTCATCACCTAGCTGGGTAATGTTGTAGAGCTATGAAACAGTACATTGACATACAGCTGTTGTTTTAACCACATCGACATAATACTCATCGTTATTTTCCCCCTTACTTAACCCTGAGTTTGTAGCTTAGTGTCAGCAGAGTGTTTATAGACAGACAGACAGACAGATATTTTATTATAGTCTCACCTCGTTACAATGATTCATGTATAAACACATAAAACGATAATATATACAGATATAAGTCAAATCACAAAGTTAAAAAAGCATATAAAAAGCAACAAGCCACCCATTATAGGGTTATGAGAGACTCTACATATTTAAAATATATAAAAAGTGCAATAGGAGCTATATATCTTAAAAATTGTAAAATGCGTACACAACAACTTGCCCAATCAAACTACAGAAACTTGCAGCCTTACAAAGTAACAAGGTTTATCTAGCAGCAGAGGAACACTTACTAAACATACTCGTATGTAGTTTTTTTATGACTGTGAAATATTCTTATAGATAACCTTATATGTATGAATCTAGTGCTTACCGGTCATAAAATAGTGTTTATCATATCCATGACTTTCATGTATGACTGCAGTTCTATATAAATGTCAAGTAATGTCAAACTTTGTCCATCTTTTAAAGAACATGGTTATTTTTTCAAATTGTATATTTGAAACACGTGACCG
Source organism: Phorcus lineatus (assembly GCA_921293015.1). NCBI lineage: Eukaryota > Metazoa > Mollusca > Gastropoda > Trochida > Trochidae > Phorcus > Phorcus lineatus. Next base: position 44,763,884 of record OV121087.1, read on the forward strand.
TGATAAATGTTCTATTCTATATGGATTTTGAATCACCATTAATTATATAAAGTACGAAAGAGTCACCAATGTTATGTAACCTATCAACTATACAAGACGTATTTCAAAAGGAATGAAAATCTATTGACGTATTTTCCATTCCGCATGGCTTGGCTCAGTAAACACATATGACATGGTTGAATGGTTATGTACATGTATGAAGTCGTTTTATATAGAACAATCAAATTTGATTTGAAAACAATTTCTAAAGCAAATACTATATTTTAGTTGAAATCTTTAATCCTCAAAACAAGAATTGAGTATGCAGAAAGTCTTGTGGTTCTTATGGAAGTCATAATTATCTTATAAGACACTCACGCATATATAAACTTATAGGTCTTGTTTTTTCCAATTATTTATAATTCAGAGACAAACATGGGTAATTTTTATAATCAAATGACTCGGTCTGCTTTGTTTGATAGATGTCGGACAAGATTATTTTCAGAACACCGTAACTAACGCTCTGGTTCTGGTTCCAAATATATAATCCATGTACATGATACAATCACGTTTAATGTCAACCACATAAAGAAAGTTAAACTCTCTACAACATTATGTGTCTTGATCTATTTAATGATCTCGGTTAACTTTGATACGTCCAGACTATTGAATAGGTTGTCTGTTTTACGATCTGAAGAAAATATCTCAGGTCTGTGATAGAGTAAGCATTGATCGATGATGAAGAAATATCTCTAATAAATCTATTTTGAATTTTCTTCATTTAAAGAAGGTAAAGCATACGAAAACATGTAATCGTGACAGCATGCAATTTATTGAAGAGACACTTTATTAGAAATAATACTGGCTTCAAGTTAACGTTATATGATATAATGACAGCAAAACATGTTTAGGAATATCGTAGTTAGAACCCTCGCCTGTTATATATGTTTAATGGAACAGTTACTTTAGGTCCCCTTACATATTATATAAGAGCTTTCAGGAGGTTTTCGTATCGGTAACAGTCCTAATTAGAGGGAACGCTATAACGAGAATCTATGTACTTTTTAAGGAATGTTGTATGTGTAGACTCATAGGGATGTATTATTTACGGAGAAGGCGGATGTTGATATGTTAAGGAAGACACGTGTTAAACCATGCAGTGCATCGTCGAGTCACGTGGGTCACTAATAACATGCATTTGTCATAAATTATTCAGATTATATGATAAGTTGTAAAATGGTATGATATTTTCATCTCAGTAGCAGTATTGGTCGAACCGATAGGTGAGAAAATATTTCAGTAGAACGAATCATAAGAAGGATGAACTCACAACGTTTTAACCGTTCCCCAAATTGTGTTAGTCTAAATGTTGTTTAGAAAATTCATACGGTAGTTCGTTTTCATGTAAACAAGATGGCGCCTCCTCTTCGACTGAGTAATAACATCAACTGAAATTTATGTACTATTGAATATTTTTAAGTCGTCGATTTATGATAGTTTACCATGAAAACTGATAGAAAAGACAGTTACATGGTTAAACCGAAACCGAAAATATAGAATATTTCACAAAAGCAATATTTATCGATTAAGTCGACATTTTATAAATTGTGCCATCGTATATTGCTTGAAAAAATAGGAATCGCGCATCGGTACGTACCCAGTATCCGTTTGAAATATGTAAATACCGCACCGATTGTGTATTTTCGAAGTTTTAATGCAGTAAACAATCCATGTTAAAAGAAAAAACAGAAAACATTAATTCATCATTTATAATTGCTCTTTTAACGCATGATTGTCATTCTGTATTTAGTTCTGAATATACGCACTCCTTATTTCATACGTGTTTCAAATATATATTATGATGATTTCGCGGACCATCTATCACTGAAGCGTTTTTGCATGTACATACATCAAAAAGGTATGAAAATAGTTTATGTAAATTTACATAAGTTCACATTTGTTCCAGTTACTGAATCCAGGGTAATTACATGAATATGTAATGACATTTAGCAACGCTTTACTTAGTTTACTTTTTCAACGTGCATCACCTGACAAGGTCAGACACATCACGTGCTGCTTGGAGTTCAAATTATAATAACCTCTGTCAAATTAAAACATGATGGATGTCACCAGTGCTATAGGGTACTTCATGATGAAGCTGGTATATCTACTTATGTAAATAAGGACTTTTGCCTATGAATAGTTGTGTAAGGATTTTGATATCATTAAAATTGCATCATGCTGGAAGAAATTGTTAGGATTCTTATGCAATTTGCAATTTGCATATGGAATAACGAATGATGATCACATTATTTCCATATTGAATAACGAATGATGATCACATTATTTCCATATTGAATAACGAATGATGATCACATTATTTCCTACACTTTGATAAAATGTTAGTCATAACAATTGTCATAAAAATACGGGATAATTAATGTCGCGTGTTTTTACCTCGATGCCAGTTTCATGTTATATTGTATATGGTTTTGCCATGAATATAAACTATGTATTGTGATGGATACAAATTTAATGAAAAGAATTTGAGTAAAACCTGTTTAATTCTAATTGATATACTTGTATTGATATAAACTAAACGTTGTGAAGAAGATCAAGAGATGGACCCATTACATTTTAACATCTTATATTTCATATATATATCGGAATGTACATTTTCCGGTATTTGAAGATAGCTTTGAGATATGGAGATATGGAGTGCAGGCTGTGTGATTAAAAATTATTTGAACTTGACCTGTCTCTTCATCACGTGTTGCATGTTACATTTAACTTGATCCGTTGTTTCGCTTCATGTTTCTTTATACCTCTTTTTAAGTGTCATTTTGATATATTGTCATACTAAATTTATCAACCAGTGACGCGATGTTGAAGCAAAAGTTTACTTGCATGGCGGAATTAACGTAACAACCATCACTAAAGCATGTATATTTCTATTTTTTAAAGTATGCTGTTTTTTCATTTTTTATGAAGCTGCTTTTACACATTGTTTAAATGATATTTTATAAGTTTTCTTTAACAACAATAACTGAATAACTTTTCATCGATTTTTAGGATTATATATGATCATAGTAGATATTTATTCAAACCAAAGACACTTACTGTTGTAATATTTAACAGAACTGTAGTAGCAACAATAGCAGTGACCTTTTATATGCAACTTAAGAGTGAAATATTATTCATAGCTCGAGTTTCTCTGAAATCAGCTTATGCTTAACATATAAATCCGAACTTGATAGCAATGACGAAACAGTTATTTGCACATAATGATGGATATTGCTTTTAGATAAACATACGAAACCGTTTACCATTTAAAGCTAAAAATTACAAAATTGTACTTAATCTGAGCATCATTTCAACCCTGACACTAAAGAGGGACTACGTGTCCTATGTTCTTATTTTTGTATCCTTTTTCCACAATTATGTCAAACTGGGTAATTGTAAGTGTAATTGAGAAAACGATTTTTACAGAAATAAGTTCTGAGGACCGTTGATAAGTGTTTCCATAATTGCGTAATAGTTTCAAAATAAAAATAGATATAATGAAACCATGTTTCGCCATAAAAATAGGTCAGTTATTATTTATGAATATAGATGAACATTATTTCAGGACCTTTCCACGTTATATGGAATATAAATATAAATATTCATGTAGTTTAAAACTATGCAACATCTTACATTGGCCGCTGGCCAGGAATATATTGACCCATGTCCTTAGATATTTTTCTTTGAATAACATATAAATAATACCCTCATATACCTGCTTATTGATTTTTCTTTGATTTTAGTATGAATAATTTCGTTAATTCTTTTTTTATTCCAATCTCGTATTATCTAATGTCGCTTAAGATTCACTCAGAATGTAACTTTGCACCTTTTAAAAATTTTCGACATTATTTTGTATTGTTAACACAAATCAGGATGATGAAACATGACATGCATTAGGAAAAGTTGAATCTAAAATAGATTTTAGTTATTGTTTGTTAATTGTGAATCTTATCACAATTTAATCTACATGGTTATATTTCATTTTGGTAAAAATGAAACCTTTTGAATATATTATTCAAATGTTCATGTAGGCTATATAAGCGTGTTAGTATTGTTATCACTCCCGAGTTGTGGCGCTCTGACCTTTTCCTCATTTATATGCTCACATCTGACAAATCCTTCCGTGTTATCAACAAACAACTTGTTTGTTTACCAAGCATTCACAATCACAATGAACATTAATTTATCCATCATACCAACTCTTCTAACAAAAACAGTTTATTGTTTTGTGATATGAATTGTTTCAGCGTTTATTCAATCTGTATTATTTGAATCATTAAGAAACGTGTAGAGGTTGTTTCTTTTTCATTATCACATATGTTTCTGAGCAGTTATTTCGTTAAATATATTACAATTCTTTTTTCCTGTTAGCTCAACCTGTCATCATATGAGTTCTCTTTCTTTTTGATGTATGAATAAACAATGTTGATCGTTTCCTTTATACATCTTTCAATGTCTTCATCAAAAGCACATTATTTATATGATTTCATTTAATTTCTATCATGTGAATTTAACCTACTTGCTTTTCTTCTTCTTTGTTGTTGTTTTTTCTCGTAAAAAAACATAAAATGAGTTGCCTCAAACTTCGTCTTAGTATTTCATTTTTCTATTCTTCTTAATTTGGTGTCATTGACATGTGGTGTAATCTTTTTAAATTTTATGTAAGTTTTTCATTAAGCCGAAGAATATTATTTTGTGTTTTGAAAAGATTTTATATTCATTTCATATTATATGAAATTTTATAACTTTGAAGTACGACTTTCAGGCCATCAAAACTCCTGGATTTGTCCCCATCTTATCATTGTAAAATCCAGGACTTTACAGCAAAGCCAATAAATCTTACATAAAGTCATTTGTTATTGCTTTGTTATTTGTCCCTACTGCGTTATATTAATAATAAATAGGCGAGTGAGGAGGTTGCCATCTCTTATCCCTGTTTAAAGATCTCCTAATGTAAGTTAATAGACATTCCTTCTCTATCGCGGAATTTTCCGCTTGAAGGAAATGTAAACACTTCCTATGTTACGTTATCTCCGATGATGAAATTACTATGACGTCAAAGAGTATTTTGCATGCGATTTTTTTGTCATTTTTTTAGGGTGGTCATTGTTTAGTTATTTGTTTTACAAATAAGAAAGTGTGATTGTTGTTTGTTCAATATGTATGATCCACACGATCTATTGGTAGATCTTTCGCAGCCTAAAAGAGTTGAGTGTCCTTGCTGAAGAGAAAACGGACGAATCAGATAGCTCGCTACATGATCCCGAGTGCACTTGCAAAACTGTGGACATCGCAACCCCTGTTTAAACGTATTAGTTACTGTTGTGCGGTGTAAAAACGGGAACATTTGAGGGCAACAGGTGACCGGAACAACCGCTTTACGCTGAATGTCTGAGGTCATAAAAAAGGATATAACGGGGTGAATCATTTAAATAAGCAAATTTTGTATGAGATTTGGGTGAGGTTTTTTTCCATACATAACTTGGAACTCTATTTCGAACGGGCGACTCTTTAATGGATATGAGTTTGAAGCAACTATTTACCAGCGGGGTTTTCTAGCCTGACTCTTCACCCAAGTGTTCTTACCAGATGATAAACTATTTATCAATCCATTGTATATTAGGTGTTCCTTATAATCTTATAACCCCTCCAGGTCCTTACTTGACAGGATTTGAGTCTCCTTGATTACAGCGATATATCCCATAAATTGTTATAAGACGAAGATCCACTACCAACAAAACGTACACCACAACTTTGACATCAACGTTCAGTACAATTAAGATTTTGAAATAGACTGGATTAAAAACCATTGATTGTGCCTTCCCGTATTTTTACTCGGGTTGGAATCTTATGAATACAAGTATACCCCATTGAATATCCCATTGAAGAAAGGCACAATTTGTCGCACAAGTGTAATCGATAAGGGCATATCTCCTTATCGGCTTCGTGTTATCTAAGATTGACTTGATCATAACAACAGGCTTTCGAAAGCTGACATGCAAGGATTGACTAATTACTTCGTGAAATAGGCTTTTTGTTTGCGAAGTAGGTTAAGGTTATGTGAGGTGTACACTGGGTGTGTTGGTATGGTTAACAAGTGTGATTAATCTTGTAGCTTTGTCGCGGTGTGCTGATGCAATAAATACAACACTCATTTCTTTAGAGTCTTTTTTTCCCAATGAAACCTGACTGTATATATCACAATGTAAATTAAAGTTCTCCTTCTGCTTAATTTGACACACACACATCGAGCACCTGTTTTTATTCTTCAACAAAAAATTAAGACTTAATAGAAAATTTCCCATTACTTTTTTAAAACTAGATTCGCTGTTTATGTCACAAGGTACAGTGTACAGTGTAAATCGTCCTTCACCTCACTAACCATGCATATGATCCCCGTCTGTTATTCTTGAAAACTTGCATAAAGGCTTGAAAACTCGTAAAGACACAATGGAAAGGTTCCATTTAAATTCTTTTTCATTTCAGTACAGATAGGTTTTGTATCCATAGCCATGACCTAACAAGCTTCAGTGAGCTGTTTAGGATGTATCGTCATAAATTTCTCTTCTCTTTCTCTTTCTTTTGAACTGGCATATGTTTGACAAATCAAAATGTTAGATTTGAAGTTTGAAGTTTGAAACCAATAACACAAGTGGTAAAAGATTGTCTGTAGCTACCAGAAGGAGTAGGGTTTTGCTGTATCTTCTCCTTTACGCTATAAAACTTTTACATTTTCGGTTATTGTTAATTTATTTCTAGCGACATCGATGCTATTTTCACAAAAAGCTTGGCAATTTTTGTGTCAAAGGTTGTTTTTTTAATTTGTTGTCGTAATCGAGTTTAATATTTCGTTGTCTCTTCGATGAAGTTACTCAACTCTTCACTTTATATTTCCTCCCATTGATTAGTCAAATTTGATGTATCATATTTTAAGCTCCTTTTATTCGACCATCTGGCCAATATCGTAGCGAGAATTGCAGCTGCAAATTTGGTCTCATCAGACCCTTGTTCATAAAAATAACCCCTTAAAAAGTCTAGGTTTAAGAAGCACAAGTTCTAAAATTCTAACTTCTCCTAGATTCCATTTTGAAAATTAATAAAAGGTTGGGTTTTTTCGATTTCAAGGGACTGAGTATTAAGATTTAAACAGTATTTTATTACCATAAAACATGTAATACACAACATTCAGAATATATATCCGAAAGGAAAAAGGATTAGCAAACAGGCTAAGGAAGCCGATATAATTGCTTCTCCTTAATTGAGTATTATCATATTGACAATGTTGTACAGTGTAATACAATCTTGGATTTCCATCGACGTAGTGTCCTCGTAGTTGGAAACTTCTTCTTGCTTTGTATGTGTAAAGAGCTTTCGTTGTTGTGCTATTTTCAGGGATTCATTTTACGGTGACTTCAAAGTAATGCTTAGAAACTTGACAAATCATCTTGGACGAATTTGAAAAATTAAATAGACTTGCTTTAGTAAGGGATCACAGACTTGAGTGATGGTTTCAGTAAAGTTGTCAGCATTTTCGTCACAAGAGGAAACAATTGAAACAATAGCGAGTTATTGATATATTTACCAAGTTAGAATTAGAATAAGTTAGGGGTAAAAAAATCGTATAAGGAATCTTTTCATATTGATAATTGTTCATATCATGATATATTGCATAATTCCCGCATGGCCTGTATTGCACCAAGTTCTATCACTGGTTAATTCAAACCTTGCTGTGAACCCGCCAAAACCGTTTCATTTGATTTAAATGATCCCATGCACTAAATGATATTGTATTCACTCTGTTTTTCCCAAGGAATCCATTGAAAACTATGATATCGTGTAAGGAAGTAGCACAGTTTCATTCAGAGGATCTGACACTGATGATACTGTCACTCGTGGTTTAAACACGAGCCCTTCCTTCACACAATACCTCACGTCTTCTATTGTACTTTTGTAAAAATTACCAGGTCGCCTGGAGTTACGATATCTATGTACTATGCTCTACAGGAAATACCGTAAAGTAGTATTTTGTCCTGTTTAACTCGGTAGTGAGCAAAATTAAGTTCATGCTTTAATCTAACATGTGATAGCGATGATCTCATATTCCGATTGAACATTTAATGTTATGATACTTGTCCAATTCCAAACTTTGATCCTTCGAAAAGTATTTCAGAACATTACTAATAATCAAATTTGGCCAAAGTTGACAGTGGTTTTCCAGACATTTTATTGAATCTAAAAAGTCGAAAATAAACCACATGTGCTGATGTAAGTTCAAATTTAAACGTTTTACTATATAACTTCAGGAAAGTCGAAGTCACGCATTTTTAACTGACGCAAATTGCCAACAAAAAATGCAAAACGCCTTGCAACAAATGAACTAAAATATCACAGGATTCACACAAAATCTTGTTATACGCCCAGTTTGGTTTCATCATTCCAGGGTTCACAATCTCTGTTAAGTCTTCTCATTCATGTTTTCTCTATAACTTTATGTCTACATTCTTAAACATAGGCCTGTCCCTTTGTAGACCATACGGTAGAGAGGTTACGAGACTAGGCTTCCATGATGCCGGGTATCACACCACCCACCCACTCCTCATCGCTCCCCTCTTTACCTGTAATTCTACACCTGAGGTATTCACCTCTTACAAATCTACAACGCTAGGTCTTAAACGAGGGGAGCACGCTAAGAATGTTAAAGATGATATTTCGTTCCATCTTCCAGAGACACATAACTGAACTCGGCTGCTGCCAGTACATCATCTCTCTTATCTTTGTGCTAGGTCGACCTGTCTCAGCTAGACTTGACTTAATTCTTGTATACTTTAGTATTTTAGAGTTGGACTTGACTTTTCTCACCACTTTGTGTCAGGACTTGACTTTTTTTACCAATTTGTGTCAGGTCAGTTTGTAAGACCTCTACCGTTGATTGTGTGAAATGGTGGTGACCATTTGTATCACTCTGTTTCATTTTAATGCAAGGTGTTTTGTGTTAAGACTTTTCTTTAAACAATAACTACTGAATAGACAATGTGATTGAGAAACTTGGCCAATACTTGACCCAAAGCTGGCCAATGAGATCGTGTAGTCGAACAATAATAGCCAGAGACCGATAATCTCGTCTCTACATGTTGAATATACATATTGATTACTCTTTTGTCTACCCTTTGAGCCCTTACAAGTATGTTGTATTTGCCTAGCCCCATGGTACCTTGTCTCTACTTTGCCTCGTGCTAAAAGAAGGTTGCCCTTTGAGTTAACTTAGACTATTTAGTTACAGTATATCCTTACTTGATTACATTAGAGTTTTGTAGCTTCTGTCATACTTTTAAGAGACAGTCTTTACATTATGGAGTCTGAAAGAATGCGTCTCCATTTTCACGTTTGAATTATATGTATGTCTTTATCGCTTCAAAAACAATTAATTCATCTTGCAACAATCTTTAGAGAAAACTTATGCTTTGATACGAATGATTTACAAATAATTCATATCATATAATCATTTTGCTTTTATCTATCTGAATTGTAGTTACACCGTTAGTAACTGAACTTTATCTGAAACGTGAACATCTCGACCAACATAAGGATATCCCGATGTCTATCTATTATTTACAGCCCGTATTATTTCCTTTTGAAATGGAATGTCTCTAAAATTTCGGTGAATAGTGCGAAAGAAATAGTCAGCTACGTCTTTCTTACATTATTGATTGATTTCCTTTCATTTCGGCAAACTTAGTCGTTATTTATACAGATCATATTGTTAAAGGAACTTCTCTTAGAAAGGCGGTGTATATATTAAGCGTTTGATTTCAGAAACGAAATACCTTTTTTAAAAACACAATAAATTAACAAAAAGTTACACATTCTGTTAAAAATATGGATATTTATTGATCATTGATAATATTTTAATTTATGGTGTCAAATCATTAACAGGGTTATTTTCATTGACTGGTATTCAGGTCCTTTAACAATTTATGAATTATAAATTTTTTAGAGTTGTTATTAAATGGATTCGAAAGGTTTTACAAAAACCTCAGGAAATCGGACTGCCCGAATTCTGTAAACTTAAAGCGGTTTCCTCGTGTTTGTTTTGCGATAAGGTTTGAATTAGAGACCAAGGGTTGCGCACCAAAGACGACAAAGTATGAACGGATATCTCGCTTGTTAATAACAAATGAAAGGTTTGACTTGTGTTTTATGATTAATCAGGGAAGTATCTTTTTTCAAAAATAACCTAAGACCTTTCATTCAAAATAAATATTACAGTGAACTTTTAAGATACTCAGTTTTGCGAATTTTAGTTGGGGCTTAAGTATATTATGTTAGATATATTTTCTATGTTTCGCAATACACGCTGTCATTGACTGAAATACTGCATAAGTGTCGCTAAAAAGTTACTCTCAGTAAGATTATGTACGTCCTCCTGAATTTAATCTACTCATATACATTGCCACTATTTCCTTATTTACACTATTTATCATCATCACAAGGGAAATATGCTCATAATAATCTACCATAGCGATAACGAAGTAGATGTTATCTATATCATTCCTATTTTAATGGTTACGTAATTTGACAATGCATACGATATCTATTAAAGATTGACCCTTGATTGAGTGTACATCTTTAGTACATTTCAGTTTTTCAGTTTTTAGGGTTTGTTCACCGTTTATTTGGTAAAGAGACCTTCAAAAGACAGATATAAAAGATCCCATAAGACAGACTCAGTGAGTATTAGTTGAGCAATGCTGTCCATCCCTAATCAAGGGAGTTCTATTTTTTTAGAAAATAATATTTCGTAAATTGTATCCCGTTATTTATGACACACACATACACGATACATCTCATTTGAGATTAACATTCATTATAAAGGTGTAAAACGAATGTAACATCATTCTGAAAATTTCATCTATGGGTATGACTTTTAAGAAAATATTTGGATTTCTATGCATGAAAGTTTAAATGTGATTGCTAAAAGCGAATTTCATATCATATTTATGGTGGTTGGTCCCTTAATCTGATATATCAATGGAGCTTTACATCTGAAGTTGGAACGGTGGGCTTATATATTACTCCATAGATAATTTCTTACCATTGAACACCACTTTCCATTAAAAACTAGACAAGATTTCTATCAGCTTTAAGTCCCCTGCAAAAACCCAAAATCTTTCAAAACATGAAAAACGTTTAACCAGTCCGTAAATAGTCACGATTATAAGCAAGGCGAATATATCTGCAGATTTGAAATAAAGCGTAAAGCTAGTAAAACGCTTGTACAGTGAACTATGAATCTATGAACTACATCTGGAAAAGTAGGACACCGATTTCATGAGCGATCACTTCAAGTCAAGGTAGAATGTAACAGGTGACCTATTCACCTCTGATCTGAGTTAACCCTCTGTTCACCCAAGCGTAGCGACAGTAGACATGGCAATGTGATACACATTAAATCTAGCACAGCAGAGTTCTTTGACCTCAATCCAGTGAGATACCCTAGCTAGCTCTTGGTTGTAGAAGCTATAAGACTACTGCATTGCAGTGGCTATCATGTGAGATGAGCGTGTTTCAAACAGTTTTACATGGTCATAAATATTCACATGTAGCCAGCTATAGTTACTTTGAGCTTTTGAGCTCATATTTGTGCAGATATAAATCTGTATCTTGTAGCTCTACATTGATGTATTGATTACTTTCAAATATTTTAACAATGCTTTATAATCTGGAATCTCGATTATGTCTCTTGATTATGACAAATTATCATATCTAGATGGTATGCAGGTTTATATCATATTTACAAGGTGTTGTAATGAGGCTTTGAAATGTTAACATAATGCAATCTGATATTTTATAATATTTGCACATGCGTCTTTTGTAATGACTGAATAAAATATTAATCATTCAAAAGCGAATTTCAAAGTCTCTATCTTAAATGCAGCCAAATAATTTTTGTTTTCCTGCAGTGTATTTCATAAATATTTTTGATCGTAAACACCGTAGAGTGAATCATATAAGCTAGAAAACGTTGTGCTAACAACAATAAAATGTAGACGCTAATAACTAAGAATTATTTATGGGTTTCTTACTATTGAAAATATATACAGTGTTTACGTTTATCATAAAGGTTGTAGATATAAAACATAAAACTTGTGTACATGACGTATTTATCAGTTCGCGATATTCAAACACAATGTAATTATAACTGCTCAAGTTCACTGAGAATGTCCTATCACTGTAATAACATCTTATATTTAAGGTTAATTATTATACTTATCTATTTTTCGATATAAATATAATATTTAAATGTTAGCTACGAAAATCAAGTTTTTGAACAAGTATTTTATAGTAATGAAAAGACTCAAAATTAGACATCAAATTGTTTGAAAGCTGTAGGGCGAAACTCTGTGCGGAATTTGTGCTCTATCTAATACTATGAATTACAACAAATACTTCGTCTGAAACCCACTGGGCACTACTCCTGATCCGACACCCCTCTAATCCAACATGTCATATAAACTGACATATTTATTCGTTTTTATCTATTTTTCACTCTTAATCGAATTCAAATATTCTATTCGCAATTTCAAGACGTGCTTGGTGTAAAAGTGTTCAGATGATACACAATCAATGTAAAGACTGTACCAGTGATAGAGATAAGTATCAGCTTGTTATCCCGTGCGCGTTTGTGGTAGCAAGAGTACAAAGACTGGTATATCAGCGCCATCTGGTATGTTGTTAAGGTTACAAGGTTCTTACCTTGTTAAGTCTATTTTGATGTAGATATAATTACTTGTACCAAAGGTCTCTGAAGTCATTAGAGATACAATCTGAGATGTTTGTAAGGTAGTTGTCGGTGCTAACGATAGGTGTCTGGGGTTATGAGTTGGAATTTAGAAACAGAGTATTAGATCGTTCGACTTGTGCAGACAGTAAGATTCAATGTTCGTATATAATTATGTCGTACGAATACATTATATGTTTTAGTTTTCAGTTTATATCAATGTCTTAAAAGAGTTGTACAACTGTCTGAATGTGTTACTGTGGTGATAATTTGAAAATAAATAAATATCAATTATTAAATCAAACTCTTTGTTGCATGTTTATACCTTTACGTGTGTGAAATGGTATATTCTATATAATGAGAAGATAAAGATTTAACTGGAGATCAATTTCAATCATTTCACAATGATCATTAACATTTTTCTTTCCTGTGTCACCAACTTGTAGTAATTCTATTAATCAACAATCATCCATAACACTTTTACTTTCAGTAATACCATCTTGTAGTGTTTCTATAATTTTAAACATAAAAAACCTTTCTTTTCTGTACTCTTTTTACCTCTACAATTTCGCATTCATTCACAAAGCTTTCTTTGTTTTGTCTTTTTCTACCAACTTATAGAAGGCCTCGAAAGCGGTCCAGGCTGTGTAATGTAACTTATGTATGTGACCGAAGGAATATTCGATTTGCACATAATGGCTAAAAACTTACTCACTAACCAAAATAGTGTAACACTGAAACCTATACATTTATTCTATGCCGATGTTATACAGTAGAACACGACATGCTTCAAATTTTTGTGAGCACGTTATAGTAATTCTTTCAAAATATCAACAGGCAATGTACAGTTTGTACATGTCCTTGGAATAAAAGGATACATTCTCATTTAAATAGGATTATGTTTTAATTACTTTTAATCATTAGAATGTGACACATTTCCATTTCGTGCACGTAAATACAAATATATTTCATTTATGTATATTTTGTTATTTGTTTTTTTAACGAAGTATTCGGAAATCAAATTGTTTGTGCTAACCCAGTTGCCTTTTTGGGTCTTTTTTTGTTAAAAAGCACACCTAGTGATATGAGTTTTTGCTATTCATTAAAAATGAATGGTAAATATTGGTTTTTTTTATATTTACAAAATTTACTAATTAAACGCAAATTCAAATAGATTAATGTGTTAAACGAGTTATGAGTCATCTTATATTATTATCTTTAGGAGCAAGAAAACAGGATAGATAATTGTAAAGCTTTCACGCCCAGAAAGCCTCCTCTTATATATTGACACATGAAATAGGGCTACCGATAACCTCAAGCATTTAGTTTTCTCATTTCTTACCACGTTGTTGGAGAACAATACGCCGGTCCTGATTGAAAACAAATTCACGAGCCTGAATCGGGAAGAGAGTTATCATTTCCTCGCTGTTGAAGCTGTGGTTGTCGAAATGTAGAAGTGTCGTATCAGTTAACAGATACAACCCACAAACGCTATTTAAACGCCCTTATTCTTTCAGTGTAGATCACCCTGACCTCTATGAAATCACGCCCATATTTTCAGATGTCAGTCTTGAATTGATCTAAGGTTTATTTTATCAGGAAATAAGTTTGAAAATGTTAAAGCAACGCATTTATTAACTTTTTCTTGGACTAAACTTGGAAAAGAACGCAATGTAAAGACAGTCCCATCTGGTTATTTCATGTGGAAGCGAAATTCGAAGGGGCATTACATTTTATACATGTATGTTATTAGTATTTGATTATAACATAATCAACGTAAAACATCATCCTGAGGGTAAGGTTTTGGATGATTAAAATTGGACAACTATATAAATGATAACACTTGGTAAATCTAACGGAGAATGAGAAGTGAAGCTATTCATGGGCGCTACAACTGTGACAAGCTTTGCTACTGCATTACACGGCATTGTTGATAAGTAAATAAATCATAAATCAATTTTAAATTTGAGAATATTCTATCAATACATAAACATTATTTTATGTTTTAAAATTAGTACAGTGTCTTTTTCATATCCCTTTCATGAAAACAAGATGGCGGAGCGGATGCCGATAGGTTAGGCTGTTTAAGGGAGCCTACAATATAAAAACCGCGACTTAGATTTGCCTGATATCAGATCGTAATTTGTTTTCGTGGTTTGATTTCTATGTGAAGACATCGAGTGCATGTATAATCTTTTTTAAAACTGATAAGACTATAGCAAAAAGCTTCAAAGCATTTAACCGAACGTGATATCCAAGTTTAGCAATCGAAAATATTTTTTTGCTTTCATATTAAGACATTGTCGGTCAATGAGATCTGTTTTGTGAAACATTAATATTACTTTTTCTGTTATTGATCTCAAATTGTAACACATTTATTTTGTATTACCATTATTGTACCGTTTGTCATGCAAGCTACAGGTTTAAAAATTGATTTAATATGCACAGCACAAATGAAGATAAAAGAAAGAAAACGTGACAAGAACGTTTATATAGTGAACACCGAGAGCGTCAGGTAGATGAAAGGTCATTACGCAGAATATCATGCTTTTCATGTTTGTCACTTCAGAATGCCCTTTACATGCACTCCAGCACGTTATTTCTCTTCTAATAGGTCGATTTGACCAAATTAGATATCATTTTATGCAAAATCGATTTTCTTGAAAGGGTAAAACATCGCATACCCAACCCTGTTGTCCGTAGTCGAAGGGAAAATGTGCATGAAAATTGTAGTTATTTCAGGGTGAAAGCCTTTGAATTATTTGAGTTTTTAGAATTATTAATGTAGATCAACCGAACATTGTACCTTTCGTTTAAGAAATCATTGTATCAATTAGATTATTAATAGACAATGTTGCAATTGATAATATTTGTTTTACTTTCAAAATGTTACCAAAATGTGCTCCAGTGACTTTTAAGGCTATTCGCATGAAGGGAAATGTATCTATGAATACATTTATTTCTCTTTTAAACACCTTTCAACGTGTTATGTTTATTCATCCGTATCGCCATTTATGAAATGCAAATATTAACAGGGGCATGTTGCGTTTATTGATATCGTCATGTCCTAGTGGTTCCTACAAGAGTTCAACTGGCCTGCGTATATGTACATTTTGAAATCCCTTTCAGGCTTTAGAATATCATTATGAAATGGAAAGTAAAATACAAACTTGGCCCATCCAGGATCTCCAAAATTATTTTCTTTGTGATTCATGTTTTTCGTGTCAATAATAGTGTTACATTGAAAAATGCAGATATGCAAAATACACTGTAAATCAAAGAAAACATCAGAACTTGATATTGCACGTAAGACAAGAAGCCAATAGAATTCCGTGATTATGTATTACATGATTAAATGATGACATATTTATTACATGAAGAATATCTTTTCACCAGAGTTGACGGACTGAACTTATTTCAGCTTTTTTCCGCCTTTTTCCATATCTCCATTTTCCATAAAATACTTTCGGTTTGTTTACATCATAAATGTTGAACGCAGAAATGGCAAGATGAGGATGCGCTCATATTAAGCAAACGGAGTTAAAATATGTCTAATAAGTAAAACTTTTGTTTGTTATTGGAACCCTAAAATACTCTGAAATATGTTTAATTCACCTGATGGTTGAAGAGTTTTTGTCGAATACTTATCATCATATCATATTTCACGATCGAATTGCGTTCAGCTGCAACGTGCGATTCACGTGAACCCCCTTTTAGAACCTACGGTTAAATTAGGTAGACATTTCAAAATAGACAATTCTGCTGTAAGAACAAGAATGTTGTACAAGCGAGCACATTATTACTTAGGTAACTGACTTTACCTTTTTTACCTTTACCCATTTGACGTTAATCTGTGAAGCTTCTATACCAGAACACCTACATTTTTCTGTTAATGCCTTTTAAAAATTCTACTAACAAATACCTAGAAAGTTTACCATAACACCTTTAGAGTTACCTATTTGCCGTAAAGAGACATAGTAATGCTTCGATACAAGAACATGTAATATACACGTGAAGTCATAGTTTGAATTCTGAAATTTTCTGGATATGTTTTTTAAAATTCTACTTACAACTACATGTATAGCTAATGTATTCAAACGTGTATACAACACCATGTACATGTATATCAGTGCGTTGTACAATAGTCTTGCAAGGGTTGATGCTGTTGAATTATGATCAGGTTTCTATCAAAATATTTTCTCAGCTGTTTTATTTAGAAATACAAACTTTATGCTCAGATTACGTTAATTTCGTGTAGAGAAGTATATGTTTTAGCTATCGTTGATTGATAATTACGACCAAAGTATCACATGTGTTGAATGAAAAAGTGGCCTACATTCAGCAAAATTTATATTCAAGTCAACTGTCATTCCCTTTGAGCGGCCGTACGTTTTATATAAGAAGAATTCAAATGATTCAACTTTTTCAAGAATAGCTTCTTATTAATCATTTTTTCGCCTTTCACATTGTTGACTGATATATATCTTCATCTTCAGTAAGCAATTACTTTTCACCAAGAAGGTAGACTTTAAATTTACTGTCAATTGTTCTGTAGTGCTTTGTCAAACGCTAAGAACTTTTTAGCATTTCGTGCTCTAAAGAATATTTGTATACGATATATGTATACGTTTCAAAAGAGAATATTTTAAAATTATATATCCTCTATATAAACCTTTTATACATTGCGAATGATTTGAAAATAGGTTTGCTAACGATTTTCTAGACGCTTTTATGGCTCAACCACGAGTGTCATTCAAACATCGTCTCTTCTTTTGTTAAATGCGCCTTTCAAAAGAATAAGAATTTTCGAAAATTAACAAACATTTTGTCAACTTGTTCCGTACAACCAATTGCAATTATTTTGCGCTCGTTCTTTCAATAATGTAAACCAGCAGATTTCTTAATTTTGAAACAATTACTAGATGTTTTTGTATCTATAAATACTTTTCATAGTTTCGGAAGACGTTCTATGGACATAGAACCCAAGCATTGTATTCCTTGTCGAACATGCCAAATTAATACAAAGATTTTGAGGCCAATGAAAGCAAGGCAACTAATGGAAAATTCATGTCTTTTTTCCATCATTAGTGTCCAACTTTTCTCGATGAAAAATGTAAACCAACATCGTCAATAGAATATATATTTACCTAATGATTGGATTAAAACCTGATCTCCTGAAAACGTTTCCAGTTAGATTTAGTGTACCCAGTCAGTTCAAGGTTTTGATGACTCCAATGTTGTGTGGCAGCTGTGAAAGTGAGTCACTCAGCAAAACTGTACAATGTATGAGCTCACTCGATAGCTTCACCCAACTCGTTACTCATACTAGTTACAAGACAACCTTCAGAATCCATGTCATCTAGACCGGGAATAAAGACATCCTAAGGATAAACGTAAATACTTAAATACAGTCAGACTCTAAATTTCAGGTGATTTCCGGCATTTAATCAATCAATTTAATCAATTTCTTCTCAATGGTCAAAGTCACACGAATCTATCTTTATGGTATAAAGATGAATTCAAGGTTTTATATGTATATTTAATCAACTTGTCTTTATTCATTTGATATCATAAGATTTAATAAATGTTATACCTATTTGCTTAAGCACCCTGTGGGGACATGTTAGACGTTCGATTGTCAACTATATCCATTCTGTATGAGTAAACGTTCAAAATTATTTCTTTGACATGTTTATTTCTTTTATTTTGTAAGTTACATATAAAAAGTTCAAATTGTAGTAACAAATGTATAAAGCACTGTCGTGGGTATAAGAAAATATGAATTTCCATCTAAAATGGTTCTACAATCCTTATTGCTCATAGTTAACAAGTTGTAACATGTTGTATATATAAAATCGAAACCCCTAACTTATGTCAGTTTATCTCAGTCAGTATTTTTTACCGAATTTCCAGACACGGAATCCGTTAGCTTTTCATCTTGCCTTGTGTTTTTTTTATAATTAAAGCTTATTTTAGGCAAGTAATTTTATGAATATTCAATGCACTATGATACTGGAAATTATCATTTGCACTGAATATAAGTTTGAAAAGCGCATTCACTCATGTGATGACACCCAGTGGCGCGGTGCGATGAATATATAATATTTTTAACATTTTCATTTCCAATATACGTTTTTTATGAATAAGTTATAGCGTTATATCACATGATGGTTATTTCCTGATGGCTCACAAGATAGTACTTGAAAATGTGAAGGTCAAGTCTGGGAGTTTTAATTTACCAAATGAAATTGAATTTGCTGTAAATGAAACACAATAACTATACAACTGAATATATATTGAATGTCCATCAGTTCAAGTGTATTAGGTTCTTGTTTTATTCAGTATTTAATTCAATGTGCTTACATTTGATACTCTGGATGAATTTAGTCAGGTAGCATCGATACTGTCAGTTTCGGTCAAAAAGTGTTATTCAATTCCATTCTATTTTTAAAATTCAATATTCAATTTGTTTATCATAAATAAATTTTATTTTGTATTTTTGGAATGAAAGTTTTGTAATCATAGCATATGGTGTTAACCAAATACGGTAAAACATGATAACATGATAACATGTTTTACCCTGAGCTTGATACCACTAGTATCTTTTACTTTTATATCTGTTTATCTTTTATATCTCTATGTTATTATTTTTAATTGTTTTTATTTTGTCATTATTCTTTTTGACTGCTGATTCAACAAAGTATAGAGTGTGAAGTAAAATTTTATTTTTTATTTTATTTTTGATGTCGTGTAAGGTTTGAAAGATACATGTAAGAGAGCGAGTTATTGTGCAAAAAGTAGCAAAAAGTTAGAAATCTCGAATTCTTTTTATTTCCTAAGCGGCCTACTAATACCCTGATTTCAAGATTTCTGAAATAAAAACGTGCTTTGAAAAATTAAGTTAGGTTAAGCTAAATGTACTTCCTTATAATTTATTATATGATGTCACATTGTTTCATAAACAACACTAGGCATTAGTCTTGGTGTCTTTAATGACCTGAACCGAGAGTTGTATTAAGGGTGTTATGGATTATGCTGAGCGAAGGTGAAACCATGCCATTCCAATAGTAAAGATAGTGGAAATGTTAAGCACGGCATGGGAAAGTACTGGACATTCATCACACAACAATATATCAAGAATAAGCTTAATTTGCCATTCAGGTCACGGGCTTCACAAAGAATATACGTGTATATATGAGGTACAGGACATTCTCACTGAATGCTTGTCTCCGGTTATAGTACTTATTGTTATTCAAAGTCACAAGTAGTGTTGAGAAACCGATCCCAGTGGTCAGTCATTTATGGGCACCCTACAGGGAGAGAGAGAGGTTTATTTCAGTAAAGGGCCCACTATACAAGGCATACAATGTGCACATTTATAGCGCCAATAAAATCATTCACACAATTGATAATGTTTACATGAAAGTGGTAGGGGTATTCACAGACCTAAAAACACTTTGCGTTTTTTAGAAGCTTGATACAAATACTTTCCAAGATTGTTGATTATAACATCATTCTGTGACATGAACAACTGGAATAACTTTTCATGACTTGGAAAATTATACAAATATTCGGGAATTGTATTTCTTCTTAAGTCACTATAAAATGGACACTGAAGACAAAAGTGGAATTCATCTTCAACAGTAGGAAGTCTGCAGAGAGGACACAGGCGATCACTGCGCTTGAGACCATGTCGTCTACCGTATTCAATCATTAACATATGACTCGAGCTTCGAAATTTACTTACAATGACACGGAATTCTTTACAATGAATGTGATTGATGTAAAATTCATAACAAACGTTTGCTTTAACATGGTTAAGAAAGTTAAGTTTAGAGATGCATGGAATATTCTCCTTCCATGACTGGTTATCATTGTCAATACATCTCTGTTTAAATACCGACATAAAAACTTTGACTGGTAAACCCAAACATATCCAAAGCCAAAGCGGCTTAGAAGACTTTTTACTTTCAATGCCCAACATTGGCGACCTTTCCCTGAAAATCTATATTGATACTCATATGTTTTTTTCAAAATATTATTATCAACTTGGGAAATCATTCTTGTCCAATATTTGATATTTTTACAATACATATTTACTTAAAGAGAGTATCTACCAAGTTCAGTACGGGCACATGTATTTGGAGTATTCCTCGGAATCCTTAGAACAAGTTTACAAAAATTATTATGAAAATTTATAACACTGGGTGCTGCGTGGAACCCCCAAACTTCACTGTCATATAGCAAAATTGGTACAGCTCCGCTCAAAGGTATTGGCATACAAACGAGCGTTAATATCGTAACGAGAGAGAGAGAGAGAGAGAGAGAGAGAGAGAGAGAGAGAGAGAGAGAGAGAGAGAGAGAGGAGAGAGAGAGAGAGAGACAGACAGACAGAGAGAGAGATACAGACAGAGAGAGAGAGAGAGAAGAATCTCATTTTGTAACAATTTCACTTATTTTCGTGATTTAATGAACCTCTTGGAAATGTCGACGGTAGTGAGATGTATGTTTGTATGCCTTTGTTATTCCTGCCGAACAGTCGATGTACTGTTTGCAGTATGCAGATGTTACGTTTAAAGGTTGAAAGAATTGAGTGATCAAAATAGGTCGATATCGTTTTCTGTTACAAGAACAATTATGGTTGACTATAAAGAGGAATGCTATAGATTGAAACATGCGAACGACTTAAAGTCTAACCTTTTTTAAGATCTGTTGCTTCGATTTATCACAATGTTGTATACCTGTTCTTTTCACTACTTCAGCCTATCAATGGCCATAGTTACAGCATTGCTGCATTTAACTAAGCATCAACACACATGTACTCAAGCACCATGATACCTCTGATAAAAAAAGTTTGATAGATCATCCTCCAGAGGTTTATATATCATTATGAACAATCTTTAGAATACAATTCAAATACCTAGAGGCATTTTGTTTGAAGGTTTATATATTCTAGACTAAAGGAGCTCTTGGTTTATCATAGAACGCAAATTTACAGTATGTTCGTGGTTGTGTAAGAGTGTGAAAAGAAAAGATTTTTCCTCTATCATTTTGCATTCAAACATGAGGATAAGGTTTCTACACACAAAATTTCGCCAATAAGTCAATACAGTTAAAGACGATATTTGGTCGTTAACAATTTGAAGTTCACAAAGCTCATGAAACCACGGACCCTGAAAACCACGTCTTAAAATCCACGGAGTACTTTCTTAAGAGATGTCATATCAGTTTGTTAGGATACGTGTATATGTATATGATACCAAGGCACGGGACAAAAGAGAATTTGTTTCGCTCGGAGACATGATATCAAAGGAGAAGTACGTAAATTATTCTATGAATATATCCTTTTTTGGGAAAGATATAAATCAATAGTTTCTTTAAAGTATTTGTCATTTTAAATTTCAAACAAATCTTAAATTGTATTCAACACGAATACACAGTGTATTACAACACTTCAAATATTTTAGTTTGGTATACTAGGATATCACTTTGTTTAAGATCTTAGCTCTAGAGAGATTCTTGATTGTAAAGATCTGAAGAAACGATGGTCATGGTCGACTTAACACTGTAAATGTCCTTAGTATTTATTCACCTAAGGGTGAAACGCTCTATTTGGCACATATCGTTCTGATACCAATCATCTATGAATTCAATTGAATTCCTTTGGGGTATTATTGAACAATGTAAATACTGAACACTCCCATCATGGTCATTGACTATAGTGGGTGATAAATCGACCAAGTAAGTCATATATTCATAAAGGCAGTGACATTTTTGTATTATGCTTAGCTTGCAAATTGTGGACGCTGTTTTGTCATAACTTCTATGCATTCTTGTGTCGTGTGACGTCTTTTTGTCTGTTTGGAATAACTATAACCAATCATGTTGGTACCATATTTTTATATTTGTATCAAAGATGTTGCATTACATTTTTATTCAAAGATTGCACATCCAATTGTTGATATGGTTAAATACTAATATTTAATTTTCTGTAAATCTAGCTAAATCTAGTACAATGATTTGACGTCACGGTTACAATCAATGCGTGACCGTGCATCATAATACTTGTGAAAGGTTTAGAGATTTAAAAGGTAATATCTCTTACCTCTTCTCTTCTATCTTCATTCCCTATTTTAGTATTTCGCTATTTATCAGGTATCTGATAAAAGGGAGACACGTGCGTTTGTGAGAACGCAATATTTTGTGGATAGAAATGTCTTTATTTAACACACACGTCCACGACGTTTCTTAATAACTACTTTCGTAATGAATGATACTTTTTTTAAAATAGCGAAAAAACCCTGTATGTTAATAATTTTATAAAGAAATCGACATCCAATAAAGGTTTCTTTTCGTATGCTGTTTGATATGAAATTCAAAGGCTTGAACTTACAGTTGTATCAAGATATTCAATTTACATTATTGAACCATATCAAAAATTCCTTTATTAATTCCAGTCTCGATAATAGTAGTGTGGTTATAATGGTTATAATGGTTATATATTAATTCCAGTCTCGATAATAGTAGTGTTGTTATAACACTAGTACATGTATAATTGCTAGTTGAGTCGACATTGTTTCCAAATATATACACAAACGGAAAATCTTATTAATGTTTCACAATTTCAAAAAGAGATATTTATTTTTGTTAATATGCAATCAAAATGGTAATATCACTTCAAATGAAGTCACTGTCCACCGAGCTGTGAATATTGTGTCACTAGGTAACGTTTATCACATAATCTGTCACCATACCTGTTTTCCATAACAATATAAAGCTCGGTTGTTGTATAAACTGCGGTTCAATAGATGTGTCTCCTTGTATGTTCTATTTGATTTGGGTTGGGTAATATTCCACTGGTGTAAACGATATCTCATTGACTTTATTCGTCAACACGAACGGCGGAAGCGAAAGCGAAATCATCAAGATATAAACACTTATTATCAGATCTTAATTTGGGTCATATCATTTATCCTGCCGGTGACATAACGACATCGGTTGCAATTTTTAGTTAAATTTTGTCAGTAAATGTGATATCTGTAATGTTGAATAAAATTTTACTTATACTCAATTGACCTCGATATTTTAGATACATGGGACAATTCAAAATGTTATCAAATGTTGCTAAAGTAGCACAATGGTACAAACTGTTTCTGTCAAGTTGGTTTAACCAATGGTTTAATGAAATAGTATATTTTAGAGCGTTGAATTAAACGTTATTTTGATTACGTTTCGTTAGCATGATAAAGTCTGTATACGAAAGTGCTAGTGGTGTTTTGTAAAGCTATAGACTTGGAACAAGTTACTATGGTAACCTCGTTAACATAGAAGAGAAGAGCATGGCCATATAAATATGGACATTGTACCATACACATGATTCTCTTAATTCATTGTTAAACAAAAGCATTGACACCGCCATGTTTTCTGATAGAAACAGGTTGAACTAAGCATTTAAACCTTCACAGCTATACCTACGAGTTTTGTTAATGATTAAATGGAAACATAAAGTCATTATGATAAATTATCATTATCATATGTCAAGGTTTGGTATATGTCCTTTCCCGGTAATAAATCAGCTGACTACCTTAATTGTGACAAGGGAGATCACTCCAATATACTGTTAAAACGGTAGCGCTCACGTCCCTTAAAGCTACAGTGTTTAATGGAGGTCAAATAAATCAATTTGGACGCTGATGTAAAGGTTTGTTCAGAGGAAACAGTTCTATGCAAACAAAATATTCGAATAATATTTAAAAATCAACGTTGGTTATGAAACTTTCAAAATGACTCAGAGACAGAATTCTAAATACCCATTCCGAGGTGGATGTTTTATTTCCACTTCGACGATGAAGAAAACATGGCTTGTTGTTGATATTCGTTGTAATTGAATTTTCTTCCATAGCCAGGATATCGCCAACAAGGTGCTTAATTCCTTTATCTCAAATGTAGACAAAGTGATGATCAAAAATAGCTCACTACTGTTAAATAATCCATGAGTAAGTAAGTAAGAACCTGAGTAATGAAAATTGCTCTACTAATTAGTAACACCTTTTTCAGGAATAAACGTAAATTGTACAAGTCGACAGGATAATAAACCTACGTAATTCCTATTGGTCATTTACTTTCCAGGCCCTATTATGATAATACGTTTCCTCTGATACACATAAGTCAAGCAGAGACGTTTAGTCATTGAATAAAAAAAATCAAACCGATAAAACTTCCTTGACTTATCCAAAGAATATTTTCATTGATTGACTTAGAAAGAAACCTAATTCATTACACTTCTTTTTTCGACAATGCTGCATGAGTGATTTAACAACAGACCCCGATGTGTGTGTGTACGGTAATCAGCTCATGTCATGTGGGCATATTCGAATAAGCAGTATAAAGGCTCTTTATCTAAAGGGTTGTTGCGAAACAACAATTCGGCAACCCGTATTACATGTGTTATTGCTTGGAAAAATATTCGGTCAAGAAGATTGTGAAGCGTATTAATGTGTTTTGGGTGCGCCAAATGCTTCACCACCTACAAAAACACCAACCTGCCTTGCATTTGACTGTTCAAGTAACTTTCCGCAGGATGTTACTGGGTCGTGACGTCACAGGGTTGATATTAATGTCAAGTTCATTGTGATCTCATATCGTGTGTTGTGCGTTGTTTATTTTCTTATCAGATTGTTGTCATTGAAACTCTAGCTGTTTGATGGTTGTCATTGAAATTGTACTTGCTTGGCGGTGTTTAATGACATTTACTTTTTTTTCCTTTTACTTTTTAGACTTGCTATCCATCTATTATAAAAGTGGGTTATCTAAACATGAAGCTGTCACGTCAAATTTTCTCTTTATCAACATAGAAGTTACATGAGGAAAAATATTAAAAGGGGAAATAAATTTATATTACGTTCAGGAATATTTCAATTTTTCATAACAATCGATGCATTCATCAAAATGTGAAACATAAAGCTAACAGGTTGGCAATGTATAAAAAAAAACCCATCGTGTGAAACTTGGTACTTTGTGCAGCGGAGTACGTAGTGATTTGAATAGACTATTAGTCACTTAAACGGACACGAATACAAACTAATAGCTTATCTTATGACCTTTCCAGAAGATCAAAAGATTTCAAGTCATGGTGATTTCCTAAACATGATGACATATTTAAAAAAATAGAAATAAAATGATAAAATGAAATAATGATACGTTTCCTGATTAATAATACTTCTTGGTCAGAGTAACATGTGACCTAATGTTTTTTAAACGTATGCAACTAGAAAGTTCGTGCAGTGGATCACTGAACATATTCAGTGTAATAGATTAGTAAGCAAACTATTAGTTTATCTGAATGCCGCTCCAGAATTTTAAAGAGTCATTGTGAACTTACTGTACGTAATAGATTTGTAAAACGATGATACAAATTCTGATGAATTAACCCTTAATATTTCAAAATGTCAGCGAGTGCTTCAATAATTTCAATCATAACAAATGTTACTTGGAGTAAAATGAGCTGCTGATCAAATGTTTTCTATTCAAGGTCGAATGCTTAACCTGGTTGTCCTTGCACTGCTGTAAATAGGACATGAATGGTATGGGACAACCGGGTCTTCGTAATTACAGGTAAAGCCACAAGCACTGTGGGATGTTTTAGATACGAATCTTCACACTTCGCTAATTTTCTATTTATATCTTCAATGAACGTTAACCTTTGATAGCAAAGTGTGCCCAATGATTTAAACTTGTCGTTTGAATGTAACTGACATTTGCATCTATATAAGATTGACAAAGGTACTTATTCAAACTGAAGGTTACAAACATATGTACTCCAATCGTACTTCAAGGTATTTAGTTATACTAATTAGTCACTAATACAAGCGTTATGTTTACTTATTTAAAGGCGTTGAAGATATTATTTGAAAATGAAATACATTTAAATGGCTGTTGAAAATATCTAATCTAATGACGTTGCTGTTACTGTGAGATAGGGAAGAATGTGGGTTCTGAAGAATAATATAAGTAAAACAACTTCTTTATTCATGATATGCGAGGCACAAATTCTTTTGTCATTCTCAAGCGGATGTAAAACACAAATCTGTGTTAAAACGTCGTGTATCATGTATCAAATGCAAGAACACATTTCCATACATTTCTTTTTATCATTGTCATTGCATTCCAGCTTTTAAAATCCCCCTCAAACAATAAAGGGTAGGTTTTTGCAAAATGTTCAGAAGTGGCATAGATTATAGCTGCTGAACCAAAAGTTTGTTTCATTCATTATATTATTTCAAATATCATGTAAAATGGAGGTCACTTATGATCGATTTATTCAAGTGTCTTTTATCCAAAAGGTATGAATTTTTAAGAAGATGAAGAAAAAGATGACATGAGACTCGTAGTACTTCGGGAACACAAATGGCAGGAATATAGGCACATCCGGGTCAAAAATGAAAAAAGAATTCTAACAAAAGTATCACATGTTTTGTAAAAACGCACGACATATCATAGTGTTATGCAAATCCGTTTTAATATCATGTGACGTATTCTTTGGTCAGATGAAGATTGGGTCTGTGTGAGATGTTTAATATTTCCAGATGAAAGTGGATTCAAATCTTTCAAACCTTAATTTTCACACCAAATTCTTAAATTTTTTTGTAAGTCTATAGAAACAACAGCATGTAGAAGAGCATGGTTTCACACGATACAACAAATGATTTCTCGATGAAGAATAAACTTAATAGTTCGAATAATTTGACAGATCTTTGGAAATCTCCTTAAACAAAACTATCTAGCAGAGCGTGGTTTCGATCCACGGACCTCTGGGTTATGGGCCCAGCACGCTTCCACTGCGCCACTCTGCTTATAATCTGAAAGGACTTATTTAGATTATTTAAGCTATGTAAGGTATTGCATCAGCCAGACTTGATTATGATAATATTGGAATCAAAACAAAACATTGCTAGTGACATACGTTTATTTTGCATGACATTTATAGCATCTTATTTTCTCTATAAAGCAATTTAGAATTATAGATAAAAATGTAAGACAAAATTTTAGTTCTATATATTTTTAACAAATGTGATGGACGCTAAAAACTGCTGTCTTCAAGACAGCGACCAAAGGGAGGTAACTCCAAGAAGACAAATGAAAATTGACTGAAGCGTTCATAAACCAGATAGTTACTGTTTCGTTTATAAATTTCGTTCGTAAATGCCTACATACGTTGGACGCCAATACCTTTCAAATTGGTTGATTTATCACACGAGTTTATAAGATATATGGTCTTACAAACATAGAGGCAGTCCTTGTTCCTCGGCCCCGTTAAGGTGATCTTAGTGTAATGACAAGGGATGGCACTTGGGTTTAGGGTTTTTAGGGTTATTTTAGGCGTTGTGTGTTTTATGTTTGTAAGAGGTTGTGGCTACTTTGATTTGTAATGTAGAAGTTTATTTGATGAAAAATCAAAGCCAGATGTTATGGATAGCAATAAGTGATTTAGTAATTGATTGTCATGTCGTGTTCACTGCAAACATATATATTAAGATCTACATTATGTTAATACTGTTTACATGAATATATTTAGAATTTTGTCACTTTGTTCATCAATCGACTGTATTGATGTCACTGAACTTTCTTGTAACTAACTCCGATTTGTTCACGCCAAGTGGCAATTTCAACATATCCTTCGAATGAACTTCTATTATCATAAGAACTATATGAGGAAATGTAATCCATGTGTTCACGATATTTGTGTCTGGGCACTTGTGTTCACATCTGTTTTATTCAAACTGAAAAGAAACTAGGAACACATACATGTATGGCTCTCAGAATTTAAAACCTGACACCCCTCACTACCAGAACATTCAATGAGCAGTGGAATCTTGACATTAATCTATGTTACCCAATAGAGGAACTTCATCGCCATTATTTATACATTGTGTAGCTCCAGAGATTAAACTACCGTTGGGTAACGTAGGAAGATAAGTGTTTTGTTTGAGGGGAGAGAATGAAAATAAAAGTATACGTGTACACAATTGTGCACCTTCAAACGGTGCACAATTGATTTATCAATGAAGAATAAACTTAATGCTTTGAACAATTTGACAGATCTTTGGAGATCTCTTGGAACAAAACTATCTAGCAGAGCGTGGTTTCGATCCACGGACCTCTGGGTTATGGGCCCAGCACGCTTCCACTGCGCCACTCTGCTTGAGTCAATGAAGGAGAGATTAAGATTATTAAAGCTGGATGAGGTATTGCATCAGCCACAAATGGTTATATTAAAATATGACATATGAAGTTCAAGTCCAGTAGGTGTATTTCGATAACCGATTATGTAATTTATTTCTAGGTTCTGCGTCTCTTTAGAAATATTACTTATTATCAACTTACTTATACCTGTTACACACCAATAATGATATATTGAGTATGACTGACTGGTTATCGCCTTCACGAGGTCAACCAAAGGGAGGTAACCCGTATAAACAAACCTGAGTGAAGCGTAAATAAACTAATTTGAATCCGAAGACACTTACAATCGCATGTACATTTGGTATTTATGTTGATGTGCAATCGATAATTTAACTTGTTTACAGATATCATTCATTAGTAAAAGTGTTTTCCAACTAAATTAGTAAAGGAATAAGTGTGACTTTAATCTTTATCTATTTAAAAGAGAGCGAATTTCATAAACGGTAGATTGAATACATTTGTATATGCTCTCATAGTTCCTTCTTCATAAAATATTTACTAATTTGAATTAATTTTCGCAGCAGAGATATGGTGAGAAAGTGCAAAAATAATACAGTAAAATCACGTTCAATTCACATATGACATCACAGGCGAAAACTGGACCGGACATTGATTTTGATATTCCCCGGTTGAAACTGGTTCTGTCTATATAAGAGTACAATAGATCATTTAACGTTACATCTCAGATAATAAAGACAATAGTTTTAGAAAATGATTCACTAAAACTGCACACGAACCCATATTTACAGTCCTTTTACAGACTTTTTGTTTCGTATTTTCGATTATGAAGTTATACTTTACTATTTTCTTCACTGGTTGTAATTTACCTAAACCACGGAAACAAGTTTAACAAGTATATTTTAATGATTAAAAAACATCTTATTAACTGCGTTTGAATAAGTAAGCTATGGGTTGGCCGTTAATATTCAATTTACATTTTTCGAATGATCATCATAATTATAGTGGTTATAGATTCATACCTTTTTTGTGATTCTCCTTTTATCTGTACGTTTGCATTTTCACGTTAAGATTGAGCATAACCTCTCGACATTGACAATTAGACAATTACAAGCCAGTTACAAACTGTTTTAAGTCGTTTCTACTTCAATATGTACACTCTACACTTCGCACAATTTTAGGAGACCGTCACAGATATTGTATTTAAGTTTGAAGTTCACTCATGAAATATATCTAACTAGTACTGTTTTTTTTTTAAACCTGGCTGCACGGACGTTGTTCATTTCAGATTGTGCACGGTACGCACGGACTTCACGTATGTTATGTTCACGTGCAGCGAGCAATCGAGAGCATATGCTTTTTTACTTCATATTATATATATAATATTTCCGTGTTTAAAGATTTTTCAAAAACAACCTTAAAGTGAGTTGCATCGTAGAGTATTTTCGATTGCTCGCTGTTTTATCTTATTCATATATGTAAACATTTCGCCAAAATACTGATATAACATAGTTCAAATAACGATCTTTTATATCAAACACCAGCAAGTCAACACAGCTCAAAGTTAAGAAACCAGGGCCAGGATTTTCGAAGCTGTATTAACGCTGACATAGTCGTAAGTACCATACATTTTCAACAACCTACGACTATCATAGCGCTGAGAGATCTTACAATATGTAAGCCGAGACTAAATTTTTATCTCTTTTAATCCAGAGTTTCAACGTTAGCCTGTTTGCCAGGGTGTATCAATGTCCCACTTTTTTCCTGTTTTAGGAACCACTGAAAATAAGTGGTAATGACTTCTAAAAGTAACAGTCCACATTACTGAGGTGTTGTGAAGGATTGGTAAAATCCCCTCTAGAGAAGACTAACGTTGCCACTGTGGGTTAAACTACGCAGATGAATTAACAAAATACTTAATATGTTTTTTATGCATGTTTGTCAACGATGGCAAGAACAACCCGAAGTGTTATCATGTTAATCAACCTATCGGTTGCGTTGAAGTTAATTATCTACCTCTGCTATTGGCCAGATAACCACACCTTGTTGTGTTTATTTCCATATCCAAAAGGCTTTCTTTTTCAGAATTTCATCTTTAATTTCAGGATAGTTTAAAGATGCTTTCGCTGACATTGCGTAATTCTGCTTCATCTTGAAATAATTAATTAAATCGCGAAAGTAAATGCGCAGCAATGTTTAGGTATGTTGTCAATATTTTATTATTGATGATAGCCAGACCTCCTTTGTTTTCATAAAACAATTGAATGTGCAACAACGCACATCAATCTTGTCTTTTCAGTTTTCTGACTTTCATTGTAAAATCGGCATGTCAAATAAGCATAACTCTATCAGTGCCTGAGTTCTTCAATACAGTGTTCATAATCTATCACGAACAAACATATCATAGGAAAATTAAACAAGTTGACTTAGAGCTGTAAATCATATCAAGCAAAACACAGTTCACTGGCTGAACACCTAAGTGAATGCATCATGAATCATGGTTTGTTTTACTTTCCTAGGAAAACCGGTTTTTGCATATGTTTTCCTAGAGATCTCATACTTATAAAACTTTGTTTTGGTTGTTACGAATGTTCTATTCTTCTGTTCTAAACTTTGATTTTGATTGGGTTACTTGTTGATGTGTTTAACTTTCTTATATTTTTTTTATCTTTTTAAAAAATAATTATTTTGCTTGTGAATTAGAGCGACTACAGTATGGACTATACTGTATACCAAAACTTGATAATGATTATTATATTTTCACTTAAAGGTGCATTGCCTTACCCAGACGTATTTCTGTGGATCATCGCTGAAGAGGCGTCGGTTGTTTCAAAAAGTGTATTTGTTTCTCATTTTGTTGGCTTGTTGTTTCTGCATTTTGTCTGAAACAGCATTTAAATGTCTTACCTTTTTCCTGTCTTAGGAACCACTGAAAATAAGTGGTAATGAATTCAAAAAGTGTATTTGTTTCCCATTTTCTTGGCTTGTTGTTTCTGTATTTTGTTATAATGTGTTGTTTAGATTAAACATATTGATGTTTATTTTATGAAATGATGCAATTGTATAAAAAATTATGTATATATGATGTTTGCACTGTATTTACAAAAACACATATTACACTCAAATACATATTTTATTAAGGTCGTCCTGGTATGTTTGTTGTGTATTTAAACAGAATTATTGTTTAACGTGGAGATGAACTTGTATTCTCATTAACTCAGCATTTAGAAAATTTGGAATGCAGCTTTTAAGGTTTATTTTTTTGCCAGTGTCCAAATTGGTTAAGCAAACTAGGTAAGATGAATTATGGGGCCATTATATTCGAATTATTCCTTTTAACGTTATGTTTAGTTTTATCTTTCTATTTGGCTTTGTTAATGTGTGTTAAGACTCACAGGCGAAACTAAGGCTGTTTAAGATCATTTTTCTTCAATATGCTTATTCATTTGTTATGATAGTATTTTGCTGAGAACCGTATGCTAGTGTATTCCTTATTGTCATTCATATAAAAGAAAACTCAATATAGTACACATTCTTGCAATGTATGTGTTGTAGCCTATGCGCGTCTGCGAAGTTAAAAATATTTCATTCCAGAAAAAGGCTTTATCAATGCCTCTCTTCAAACATATGGTTACAAAAATGTTTACAACAATCAAATTTAATGTGGAATTAAATAAACGTTCATTTTCGTGTGAGTTGACTTCACGAAAACAACACAAAATATGAATAACAGAGAATGACTTATATCCATGAACCCCAGAGTTGTGGGCCGAGACAGTTACCGTTCTTGGTTTCGCATCCGACAAAACATTAATAACAAATGTAAATGATATTTATTGTATAATGTATTGCCCGAATGCTTTATCACTTTGACGACATTGAATCTTGAAATAGTAGGTGCTTTATCTGTAAATAAATATATTGCGGTTGGTACTTTGAAATTAGAAATAAAAGGTACTTTATACTTTGATGAAGATGTATATTTCATTCGTTACTTCCTCAATTAGTTCGACATGTGCAAGGGACATAACTCTGGTATACATGTATAGGCGCTCTTCAATGACGCGCTTGTGAAGGACAACCACATAGATTTGGAAATATGTGCAAAATGTTTCATCTTTACAGGAACAAGATCTTCATCGAGCACATTTACTGGTAAATATCACCAAGAGGGGACATGTTTTCTTGTTACATAACATCAACGCACTTAACAATGGAGATACGCAAGTGTCTCTTTAAATACGCGATGTATCTCCAAGGGTATACATGTAAACTGCTTAGTTCTTATATAGATCATATTTAGTTGGATTTTTAGTTCTATATTACCATTTTTTTTACTTTGAACAATATGTTTTTTCAAGAAAATTTTATGATATAATCTTCCATTTGCAGGTTTTAAAGCTTCAGGTGATCTCTGGTCGATTACCTTTATTTAATCAAATATCGATATCGATTTAAACATGATCAATAAATAAATCAAAATAATGTTTATAAAGGGAAATTGATAACTTCCCTCTTAGGTTAAACAAAAAGAAAGACGGATTTTAAACCATAGGAACCTTGTGTAGTTAATGGTTCATTTATTGACATTACACTATTAGTTGCATGGGGTTACGGGTTCAATCCCCGGACCACTGGACCCACAGGCTGCAACTGTGTCAATATGTTTGTGCTTAATATATTCAAATCTTATTATATGCCTACAGTCGATTGAATTCCTTTGCCCTTTCATAACGAATTGTTTGGTTTCTACATGTTGGTTGTTATCCAGAAATGAATATAAGTAGAAGGGTTGAATTGCCAATTCTTTCACATCAATATAATCACTTTCAATTGTTGATGAAAGGAACATGTTTTTTGTTGATGCACTACAATCTTGCAAGTCTTAAATGACTGAATCGTTTAGATTCTGAGGGGTAATACAACAGTGGTTATTTGTCTCAAACCCAAATACAATCTTTCACATATCTGATTTTCAAAGACTCTTGGATCGAAGACATATAGTGCATGATGTCTTTTAGGACCACTGGTCTGATGAAAGAGCATGAAGTTTTTATTTTGAATAACCTCCCAAAGAATATCGTATAAGTTCATTTTGATTTTATAGTGTATTTATTTTCAGGTCATTGATTTTTAAGTTACATGATATGCGTACATGTATCTAGTCTCATCATACAGGTTTCTTCTCTTTTTAAGACAGTAAAGCTAACCATGTTTCAAGAACACAGCTACAGTTATTTCTGTTTTAAGACAGTAGAGCAGGACATGCTTAACAGAACACAGCTACAGTTTTTTCTCTTTTTAAGACAGTAACGCTAACCATGTTTCAAGAACCATGTTTCAAGAACACAGCTACAGTTATTTCTGTTTTAAGATAGTAAAGCAGGACATGCTTTACAGAACACAGCTCCAGTTTTTTCTGATTTTTATAAGACAGTCAAGCAAGACATGCTTTACAGAACACAGCTCCAATTATTTCTGTTTTAAAGACAGTAAAGCAAAACATGCTTTAGAGAACATAGCTCAAGTTGTTTCTGTTCTAAGACAGTAAAGCATGCCATGATTTAGAGAACACAGTTACAGTTGTTTGTGTTTTAAAACAGTAAGCTACAGTCATTTCTGTTTATAAGACAGTAAAGCAAGACATGCTTTATAGAACACAGCTCCAATTATTTCTGTTTTTAAAACAGTAAAGCAAGACATGCTTTACAGAACACAGCTCCAATTATTTCTGTTTTAAAGACAGTAAAGCAAAACATGCTTTAGAGAACATAGCTCAAGTTGTTTCTGTTCTAAGACAGTAAAGCATGCCATGATTTAGAGAACACAGTTACAGTTGTTTGTGTTTTAAAACAGTAAGCTACAGTCATTTCTGTTTATAAGACAGTAAAGCAAGACATGCTTTATAGAACACAGCTCCAATTATTTCTGTTTTTAAAACAGTAAAGCAAGACATGCTTTACAGAACACAGCTCCAGTTATTTCTGTTGTTAAGACAGAAAAGCAGGTCATGCTTTACAGAACACAGCTAAAGTTCAGTCACCTTTTCTCTGATCCGTTGGCCGGTGTTTATTTCCAAGTTATAAACCGTGCAAAGCACCTTGGTATTTCAGCCACGGAGAACTGATTAGATTTGTGATGCATATAAAGAAGAAGAATATCGTTCAGACAATAATATTTCAACCCGACGCCAGCAGTTCATCAATGATATTGAATAGTCGGGGTTGAAGTAAAATGATTGCTATTAAACAATTTTTAAAAAAGTGTGATAAAAATCCGAAATAGATTAAACAAAACCATTTCATGTGTCAGAGGAAAGGCTTAAGGAAGAAATCCTCGATGATAAATATACATTTAGATATATTTTACTCAGTTTCTTAGAAATAGTACTTAAATGCATACACTTATATTTTAATTAATACAACTATACTACTATAATGCTTCACGCACATATGACAAATTGCCAAACATTGATTAGAAATATGCATCTCAGTTGCTCTAATATTGAATGTGTTTGGATCATCTCCCTTATATCGTGATCTGAGATACTATTTCAGAGCTGAGGCCTTGAATATAGCTTCAGCTAATGATGACTAATTTCGTTAGTCACAAGGTTAAATCAACGACAATTAGTTTATCAATATAAGCAATGAATATGGATGGGTTAATTCCATTTCATTAACTAAGAGGTGTAACTTCACCGCTTAGTACTAATATTATGATTCATTTCGCTGGTGATTACTGTTTCTCACTTTACTGTTGTGCATCAACAAGCAATGAAAGTTCATGTGGAATATGTTTTGTTGTTTCCCTTTTATAGAATGTTAAGATCAGTTATGTTAAATTCAATGAACAATTTATCATGCATTATAACGTTAACAAATTAAATATATCATAGATTAAATTTATGGTCATTATCGCCCTTAATTGCAGGCTCTTTGTGTTTTATATTTTGCTATTTGATGTACAAATCCAGCAATCAACTATCTCGAGAACGTGGTATTGAATCAAGAACCGTTTGACTCAGCTGCGTCTATCATTGCGAAACACTGACATTGATCCTTTCCACATAACATCATGTGCATTTTCATTTGTTGTTTTGTCATTGCTCTAATTCACTTCATAAGAACATAACAAGGTTTATGTTGTGTTGAATGTTTCATGTACATTCTGATTATGAATATATCTCATCGAGGTCATTTTGAGTGGTGTTTTTGTTACTTATACACTACGAATGGTGGTTACTTAAAAGTTGGTTGGTATAAACTTTAAACTAGTATATCAATTACACGTTCAGGTAATATATATATTATAATAATATAATAATTTTACACACCAAACGATGATCTCATGATTAGATATGATTCATCATTGTTTACAATTATTCATTATTTTAATAATGTCTATTAGAAAGGATTTGGTATCAAGTTATGTGTATAATTGTTTGACAGTGTAATTTTGTAAATTAAAGTGTAAATTGCGCTGTTTCGATTGAGCACTGGTTGATGGGTCCAGAACGGTTCAGTTGTGCCACTCTGGATATCATCTTACATGTAAATACTCTACACGGTTTTACATCAGACAAAATGTACTGAGCTTTACTTTAAGGGATGTTGAATTTTTAAAACATAGTTAATTCATTATATATTAAAAGCTGTACGCACACGTCACAGCATGCAATGTGATAATCTGTGACTGAAAGTGACTTTTAACAATTTACCTTTTGATGATCGTAAACTGTATATCACCAATCATATTCCAAACACTGGTACATGCTGATTATTTACTAATTACTTAGCAAAAAGTGTCTTCAAGTGTTTGATTGATAACGATTTCTTTTATCTCGATGCTATCGATGATAAACACGCTTAAAAAGGGTGTTTTAAATTTATTAATGAATGTATTGTCTTTTAAGTATTACTTTTCTTGAGAATTCGGGATTGCAAGGGACATAACTCTAATAATATTGCTGCTCTTCAGTGAAGCATTTGTGAAATATATATATGTAGTCAGAACCATCCGATGTTTACTCTTTCTTATATATATATATATATATATATATATATATATATATATATATATATATATATATATATATATAATATCTTTATACCATATTATATCTACGGTAAAAGGTTTTTCACCAGGTTCATGAAGCTGTGATGCTGGCCAGGATGGAAAAGAACACATCTAACAGGTTGAAATGGTAACATGTTTACAGCCAACATTGTACATACCTATAAAGTCACTTTGAATGTACGATGTATCTTCAGGTATTACAATTTATTTAACAAACCGTCATTGGAGTGTTACCAAGTATGTAAAACGTGTATTTTGCTTCAAAGGAGGATAAAGGCTACAGCTCATGTGTTTTCTCATGACAAATCTTTAAGAAACAATAAGCATGCATGAATGTCTCTTCAGATAAACGATGAATTGCAAGGTGTTTTACATTCATTAATTTATCATTGATTATAATAAGTATTTTTAAGCCAGTCGAGTATTATATAGATATTTTAAAAACAAATAATTTGAGCTTTGATTTAGTGTTTATCCCCAGGTCAATCTAGTATCTAAAAAAATTCCACATTATTGTTTGATATCGTTAATGTACTTGTATTTTATTCGGACAACATTTTCCCAGGGTTTCACTTTACCAAGAGGATACCAAATACAATGTATACTACGAGGTTATACGATTGACATATTTTAGATAACGAAACAAGCACATGAATCTCACTTTAAATATACAATATTTTTATGAGGCTTTTTAGCATACACTTTGTTAAGCAATTCTTCTTTAAGTAATTCAAAATTTGTTTAGTAAGTTCTATTTAGTTAATACAGATTACTTAATAATGGTGTATTGCTATTCTTTTAGATACATGAAGCAAATGGTTTGTTGAAAAGGTTTTCAATAGATAATTAAGTGATTTTATGTGATTTAATAGCTGGTTATCCTTTAACTATGATGTGTTTGAGTGACGTTGTAAAAGTTGTAGAGGTTGTAAAGTATACGTTGCACAATTCTATAGATATCCAACGTCTTATTTGCAGAGTTGGTCCATTCGCCAGTAAATACTTATTTTAGGATATCCATAAACTCTTGTACGTTATTATTAACTTTATTCTTTAAAGATATCAAATTATTATCTTTCTCAAGTGAAACATGTCAAAACTCCATTTCAGGGATAGTTTGTCTTTCAGCAAAGACGTCTCTGCTCTTAATTTCAGCACTTTTGAAGCACTTTGATATAAAAGAATTTTATAGCCTTTGCATACAAACAGGCCTCTCCTGCATTTGCCTCAAAATCTCTCAGTTTTCCACTTTGCACCATTTTCTTTTCAGACGAAAACCAGGATTACTTATGTTCGTTGTTATATTCAAATATTGTCTAGTATTCGCATCTTCATTGAATCAAATGAATTCATCAAAGAAGATATCGTTCATACAACTACATGAAAATACCGAATAACTAAATGCACATATACAAAGTGTTATTAAAAGGAAACAGTATGATAGTGTCGTAGATGTTCTTGATAATCACTTTTTCTCAATGATTCCATGTCAAAATGTATGCGTTTTTCAACATTATTTTCAACATAAGGATAAAAGCAAAAAGTATCTAGCAGAGCGTGGTTTCGATCCACGGACCTCTGGGTTATGGGCCCAGCACGCTTCCACTGCGCCACTCTGCTTATAAGTTTCGTTGAAGTCGTGATCATGATTTGTAATTAATTCCTACTGTCTAAGTTATTGCATCAGACATCATATATAACAGATGTTAATGATATAATATGGTGTTACTATCAATGATTTTGATTTCCTAAAATTCTGAAAGAATATTTTTCTAATTATGCCAAGAAATATTCTAAATTTAATGAAATACACCTAAAGAAGTATTATTTTCCAAAAGTGACTTATGTGTTTGAGTTAAAAAGCCCTGATAAAGGGACATAACTCTTCTGTTACAGAGTCCTGAAGAAGATGTTCAGTCCTGTATAAAACAAACAGCTGTTCGTTATCTTTGAATCTTTGTACTATGTTTGCAGAAATTCTGTTTACGTAAGATTACTCCTGATAAGCTTTGGGCTTATTATCCACAGGTGTCGCTTTTAAGTGCTTACTATTAACTGATTTTAGCGTGTCAGAAATTTTCAATGCTTTCAACTTCTTCAACATTATGACTATAGTAGCATTTGTGTACACAGCATTGCTGTTTGAAGGGTGAAAGTGTACAATAAGAGACTATAAAAAATATTCAAATGAAAGTTCAACCCTAAAATTAATCTAAATAAATTTAGATCGACATGTCTATATTATGTTAAAAATAGAATGTTAGAAATATTGTTTAGAAACCTTACTATGCATAAAAATGAAATGCATGTAAATTTCATGAACAAATATGTATGATCTTGTCTGTATGTTTGTATACTCGATTGCCTTTGCGTGTTTAGAAAACTTTCATATATATTTTAAATATTTTGTTCATTGTGTTTATTATACCTATCATACTTTGAATTTCTCAAAAGATAACTCAATCATCTGTTGCGATTTTACCAAAAGAGAAATCCAATGTGTACTAAGTTTGAATTCCAAACACAATTGGAAACACAATTAGGTTTGAACGGCACTGGCCAATATGATCATTAGATATCATTAATCCATGTTTACAATTACTTAAGAATGACATGATGTTGATATAACTACAACTAACGCTTATAAAATATCTTTGTGTAATACTTTGAATATGATTTAAAGCTCATTCAGAAATTCTAATGTGAATTTCACCAAAGGATATTGAAATGTGATTGTGTCAGTATAAAAAAAAATAATAAAGTGCTTGTTCATTAAACACTTAATTTTGACACCGCAATTGAACATGATCATTAATGTCTGTCCTATATAAGCTTCGCATAGTTTTATGAGTTCTCTGCTGAAGACAATTGTTGTTCTTTTATCTTATTTTTGTATTTGATGAGATTAAATATTATGTTTGTAATGTCTCGTTAAAGCACAGTGATTGCAACCTATTTCTTACATGAAATGACACACTTAAACTTTTGCCATGCAGGCGATTTAACAATAAAGGAAATCCGATGGGTTTAAGATTGATATCACTTTCACCTGTAAGTTATGTAAAGGCAATATACACTTGGTTTTATTGCACCAAATATTGTTCATCTGTAAATTTTAGATATGATTAATCCAACATTTATTCAATATCTTGATATTTTCTTTTCCGAAATGATTTGAAATCAGTTTATATGTATATTTATTTTACAGTATACGTTGCTTGAAAACAAAGCAAACGCAAAGTGCATGGTTTTATGCACTATGAGAGCAGGGCAGAGAGTTATGGTTTTGAACCTCTACAGTTATGTAACAACAAAAGGTTGTTTTGCATTTGACAGAATACCAGGAACGTTATTCTCATTTATGTTGTACGAATCTTAAAGTGAACGAAATTATAGTTTATATTGGATTTTTAGCACTATATGCATGTGATATTGAGTTAAATGAAACGTAATGAAATGTTCACGGAATATCCAATCTCCTTAGGTACACTGTTTGTGTTTTTTCACATTTAAGGGGTTATTTTGTAAACTGAATATTTCATTTCATCAAGAGAAATGCATAAACCGGTAAATTTTCTAATGAGTTGTTAGTGATAAACTGAGAATATTTAAGTTCGAACAGATGATTTAATTAGGAGATATTTTATTTTGCAATTGATTTCTTTGCAGAAGTCACTTTTCTTGATTATGTCAACATCTGCAAGGGACATAACTCTAAAACTATAAGCACTATTCCTAAAAAAAACATGTATTAGGCTTACCATATAAACTTTATCTTTGTTATAAGGAAAGTCACAGAATGTTCTTGTTATTTATAAACGGAAACAATGAGACAATCAACGTTCATGATCAATGTAGTTTGTAGATAGATGACCTCATTTGTATATAGTTACACTTACATTGTATGCCTGTAATGTTTCAATGCTTTTAATGTACATGATATTTACTTAAACTCAATTATTCAGGGACGAGTGTATTAAAAATAAGGTAAATATACAGCGCAGAGGTTATATCTCTTATTGAAATAAACAACGGATCAAGTGAACACTAAATTCATAGACATATAATTAATGTTCGTTACATTTTATGTATGTTTAGATGTGTACATTATTAAAAGGGTCAAACTATTATAAACCTATAGTTATTTTTTGTATGTGTTTTGCATGAATATTCCCAGAATATTCCCAGAACTTACGGGTTACTATTGTTAATATCAGCCCGGAAGTGTTAATATAGAAGTTATCAATCACAACAAGCAACCT
This sequence comes from Phorcus lineatus, assembly GCA_921293015.1. Taxonomy (NCBI): domain Eukaryota; kingdom Metazoa; phylum Mollusca; class Gastropoda; order Trochida; family Trochidae; genus Phorcus; species Phorcus lineatus. The sequence goes on from OV121087.1 coordinate 44,805,248, forward strand.
TTTGTTATTGTGGTAGATATTTATCATGTGAGAAAGATCTGTCTTTCGATTCATTGGCCAGACATTTCTTCTACACGCAAATATTGGTCAATTGATAAATCTCATTTAATCTTTATTCATTTTTGTTATAATTTGACAATCGAAGTATCAACATGAAGGATTTATGAAAGTCATGTCTTCATTGCATGATTTTTGTTTACTACCTTTTTATGACGGATGCCTTTTGGTTTATACACAATATAACACCCTTTAAAGCTGAAATACACGATATCATAGACATAAACTTCGATATATAAGAATTGATACGATTCACCAGTGGAAATCTGTATACAATATTCAAGGAGATCCGTAACAATCTTGTTTCAGTACCTTGTTGATTGATGAAACTGAGAAGTCAAAAAATTGGTCAAACTGTTTTTTTGAAGTGATGGGCAATCTGTGTTTTTTACCTTTAATGTGTTTTTTTCTCAAAAGTAAACATATTTTCAGGTAAGAATGACAACTATTTAGATCAAGGGCCTCATGTTTGTTGGCCAATTTGGCCGTTGCTATATCATTTATTTCAGAACCTGTGAAACACTTTAAATCTATATATGAAAAAATGTTTACTCAGTCATTGTCTTGAATAACCTTAAGACAATTATTTCTGTCAGTTTGTTTCAATTTTCTTCTCCGTTCAACACCAGCTATAGCTACATGTATGATGATTTGCTCTGGTATTTCATCCCGTCCATGTGGTATTCATGTATTTTATTACATTTAGTTTCAAAGAAACACATGAGATCGTTGAATAAATGATTGATTTGTATAAAGGGGAAACATTACGATGATCTGATAACTTCTGCAAACGTTTGAATACCATCAAATGTAATATTAAAAATGGGAACCAACAAAAATTTGTCTAGCAGAGCGTGGTTTCGATCCACGGACCTCTGGGTTATGGGCCCAGCACGCTTCCACTGCGCCACTCTGCTATAGGTTTGCTTGAGTAGTGATTTGTATTTCATTCCTACTGTCAAAGGTATTGCATCAGACAGCATATAAAACAGATGTAAATGAATTATGCTGTTACAATCAATGATTTTGATTTCCTAAAATCAGGAAGGAATATTTTTCTAATTATGCCAAGAAATATTTTAAATCCAAAGGAAAAGCACCTAAAGAACTTTTATTTTCCAAAAGTGACTTACGTGTTTGAGTTAAAAAGCCCTGTCAAAGGGACATAACTCTTTTGCTACAGAGTCCTGAAGAAGATATTTAGTCCTGTATAAAACAAACAGCTTTAGTTATTTGTACTGAACTTCTGCGCATAGCATTGCATCAGCCACAAAATGTGAATATGATTTATGGTATTTACAATCAAGTATTTCTTTATTATTTAAGTTTCGACTTATTGTTCGAAAAATAGCAAGCATTATGTTAGATTTGATTATGAAAATTATTAATTTTTTATTGAAGTTATTAAATGATTGATCACTTGGTTTCTTTTAGTCTGATCAAAGGTTTCAAGGGAAGCAACTCCAAGTGGCAGCAGTTCAAACGGCAACAGTAAAGGGAGTGAACATAACGTTTGAATGTGTTGTTTACTTTACAAGACATATATGTATTTTGAGTTTGCATTTTATTTTGTCATAATGTTAAAAGTTGTAAAATGTATTCCAAAAGTTGATGAAAAATAGATGATTTCTCCGTTTGTCAACATTCTTTATGTTAACCTAGCAAATAGCTACAATCGAATGAAGTTATTGAAGTTACTTACATATAAATTTTGTTTTGTAGTAGTAGTAGTAGTAGTAGTAGTAGTAGTAGTAGTAGTAGTAGTAGTAGTAGTAGTAGTAGTAGTAGTAGTAGTAGTAGTAGCGGGTATACCGTGTGTATTCCAATCGTTGTTTTCCACTTTTGATGGTATAGATACTACCGAAGAGGAAAGCGCAAGTTGCTTGAAAATGATTTTGTTGGAAAAATGTGTCTGTATATCGTTTGATTGTTTTTGCCTTTTTGGTATTTATACATATATTCAACAACCAAGCAAAAACAACAGCTCATTGACAATAACCTGTCATTTGTTTTAAGTTATTTATATTGATAATAAAACTAAATGTTTTATCTCGTTAAAATCTAGTTGTTTCAACCATATTATAAATAAACACGGTTTATATTTACATGCTCTATTGTGTCGTTTATGGTGAGCCATCTGCTGTTGAAAACAATGTGCCTGCTTCTAAAAGCTCCAGTACATCAAAACGTCCTGAATTCTGATATCAGTTGAGGAAGATAGAAAGTAGCTGAGAGTCTTATAAACACGAATATTTGACTATGTCCTACATTTATCAATTATTTTTGTTCTGTCAAATTTATTTGAAAGTCTGAATCGCAGACTGACTATAAGAGAGTTACATCTAATTTAATGTGTGAAGTCGTCTTACTTTATTCTGTACAGTAGGTCGGTTTCTTCAGTGGACCATTCAACAAAAGCCTTCTAGCAGGGTATGGTCTCGATCCACATACCTTTGCGTCATTGACCAAGAACGCTTCTACTGTGCTGCTCAGCTTGAGCAATAGTCAGACTTCGGTTCACATGGAATAGTTTGATTTTAGATGTTTATTGTTTTTCAAAAGACGAACAACTGTAAATGTTTGTCATTGTGCTCTTTTGTGTTTTATCTGTTATGCTTGAGTTAGATTCAGAATGTTAGATCATGTCATAAATCGATTTTGTACATATTTTTTGTGAAACATTATGATCACATTACTAAACATTGTCATAATGTCTTGATCTTGAAATGAGAATTATTTTTGCCTTTTTAAGTTGCAGATAGCTTTCACAATCTGTCAGTTGAAAAAAGTTGTTTGCTTTCTTCCAGGTGAACATAGTGACAGATGGTGTCAGCCAATAAAGTTAACAAATGTTAATTGACAATCAGGTGTTTTGTTGAGACCAAATATTCTGTTAGTATCATTTGGTATAAATCATGTGAGTGTTAATACTTACGTAAATTGCAACATGGAATTACATTGTTAACGTTGGTTAGAATTGCAGAATGACCATTGGTGCAACTGCCAAAGCGGTATTTAAATGAATGTTGATTTTGAAGTGCAGATTTCGATGTCTGAGGAGATTAAATGAGAGGGTTATAAGTTAATTTAGTAATCATGATGTCTTTAACTTTAACATTGTCAATGTTAAGTGTTGTACAGAATTGTCTCGTTGTGTGATCGCAAATGTTGATGTTTACTGAGAGAATAAATCTCAAGAAGGATAAAAACATAAAATTTATTTAATTCCATCAATATTAGTTACTAAGTCCTTCGCTATCTCAAGCATAACACGATGCTTTGTGAATATGTAAAAGGGGTTTTTATGTTTTAATGTTTTTTAATAGAAAGATTATCAAATTTAAAAGACTACGTAATTCCTATGACTAAAAATTTCCTCCTCCCATATATTGTGTCGTGTAATTGTAAACAAACATTATGTTACCTTTTTGAGTGATATAGGAATGAAGTTGTTGTTTGATTGTCTTTAAATCTAAATATTTCTTTAATTATTACCTAATCTATACTACATGAAAGAGTTAGTTCTTTATTTTAGGCAATAACGCTATGTATCTTATTTGCTAATGTCTAAATAAAAGGACAGTTTCAAGTGTGTGATATAATGTCGTTGAAATGTCTTATTCCTGACAATGAAACATTTTAAAATCTTGTCACAAGGTATTATGAGATATTCATCATGGAACAGTTGGATTATTATCAAAGGCTACCATCAGACTAATTTGTCTGTAAGTTTGAGAAGTGTTTCAGATATGACATAGTAACAAGATGACTCAGTTGATGTTCGTATTTTATCGTTATTGCGTTTCTGATATTTTTAACACATTAACATTAGATATAGAATATGGACTTTTATTTTTCAGGCGTTTGATGGAAAAGAAATTTGACAATGTTTGTTTACATTTATCATTAAGAAAACACCTACTGGCAGTCTTTCCCATCTGTACAAAATAATTTAAAAGCAAATATCGTAAACCTTTTGTTATCATCGTTTACCGACTAATAGAAAACAAGTTCTATAGATGTATAACTTCTTTATGGCAAGATAAAAAGTCTGTCAAAAAAGTTTACTGTTGATTTGGGATTTTTTTCAAACTGAATTAAGGTTTTATAATCTCGCAGCTGAAGACCATTGTTTTCGTTCTTTCAGGTGGTGCAAGGAATGGCGGATGTCAAGCAATCAAGTCCACAGGTCTAAATTTGTGATCTCTTTTAATTTGAGGCCAACTTTTTTCTTGTTATTTTCCGGTAATTGTATCAAAAGGATATATACTAGAAATAACAATTGCAAATCATGGATCTCATTTCTTTCTGGGACCAATATTTAATCTATATTACTTCAACAAATATATAGAGATATCCTTTGAACACTGTGTTGAGTACTGCAAAGTAGTTGAATTGACAAGATATGACAAACATAGTCAATCAAAAGATAGATTAGTTAATAAATCATCAGTAAAGATAAAAAAAGAGTCTTACAATGGAATGTAAATTGCATCGCAAATCATTTCCATGTCTGGTTTTAATTCATATGGTTTTCTGTTTTAACTCCAATAGTTTATGAATGCATGAGTGTTTAATCGTCATCTGTCTAAAAAGGACATACCCCTCTTGATACATACTTATTTGTTGTGATTTATTTTCAATTTTTTGCCTTGACTAAAAAGCTATCTAGCAGAGCGTGGTTTCGATCCACGGACCTCTGGGTTATGGGCCCAGCACGCTTCCACTGCGCCACTCTGCTTATGATCAACAAGTTAAACTGATTTGTATTTTATTACTATCTAAGGTATTGCATCAGCCAGAATATGTGAACATATGTTAATGAATTACGACATTACAACCAATGACAGTTTAATTTATCATAATTATAGTAAATATGAAATAATTTCTTTCAGAAAGCTCATTAGCGGTACTGAAGATTGTAGTGTTATTATCATACATACTATAATTGTCATTATTTACGCAAGAAGGCAATAAAAATGATCCAAGGGTGACAACTCTTCTGGAGCATGTTGACATGAGTGATCTGACAGATATGAGGGGTTTGATACTGCATATATAGTACCTGTAGAACAGAAATGTGTACATGTCAGTACTGATATGAACACGAGGAGAGGGTAAATTTTACCTTTCAATGTCATGATATGTTATAATTATTATTGATGTTGATGTTGTTACGATTTTATGCGTATATCGTGACAAATTATCACTGCAAAATGCAAAATTAATATTTATGTACGATAAGTACGATGGATTGATATATGTGAACGCTTAACATTGAAAATTAAGATTGGAAAATGTGTTTTCACCGTTTTCACTGTCAAATACCCATATTACGTGATGAATTTAGATTATGTTTATCCTGGTTACGACATTTCTGTCATAAATTCTTTATTTGCAAACGGTTAAACATACATACAAACTCAAAATAAATACTTGGTGTGTTATTTGATTTGATTTGAACTCCATGGGTTTTGCATTCAAAATTTACATCAGATTTTAATTGTGATTGTTTACTGAAACGTGTGCTACGTTGACCGTTCACTACCATACCCGTATTACTTAATCTTCAAATATATCATGTAGTTGTCATGGTAAAGTGTTTTTTAACTTTATGTGACTGTCAATTGATTTTAGTGTTTGGATTTTTTAGTAACTTATTACCAATGTCTATGTACATCATAATTTTATGAAAATGTTTCAGGTGCTCACCAGGTTTCTTGAAGAAATAGACCATCAGGCAGATTTATGGATTATACAAGTGTAGTATTTATATATGTATCACTCATTAAATATAAATGGTTTACACTGAAATTTCACTTAATATGTACCAATTGCTTTAAGTTTATTAGTATTAATTTCTATTTATCATGTTTTCATGACTGCATTTTGATTAAGACTGTTGATGTCATTGTTCTTAAGAATAAAGACGTCAAAATTAATGTTTAGTGTTGAATTATATAAAAATCATATCAAATGATATAAATATGATGAAATTTTTGCCTAAGAAAGTCATCTTCTAGCTAGAAACATTTCACCTTTACTACCATTCACACTTCTTATATATCAATATAATAGTTTATTAAGCTTATATGTATTATATTTTATTCATGGTGTTGTTTTCATGTTGTCATTTATTTGGCATACATGAATGAGACAATGACGTTCTGTCTATTTTTTCTAAGAACCTATTGCTCACCGAATGTAGTCTTGTGTTGATTTGAACCGATGTCCACATATTGTGAAAGTATGTGAGGTATGAAATTTAGAAGGAGATAAAAGTGGTAGATGGTGAATGGTTTCCGACAGTCCCGCTGGATACTACTTCTCGTGCCATCCTAGATACTAATGGTATTAAAAACGATATTGTCACTTTGGACACGTGTCAAGTATTGGTAATGCTTTGCAGGTTGATGACCGTATGTTTATTTAGCAATATTTGAACTTAGTTTGTATTCACTAATAGTTATAAGGAATTTTCATCAAGTTTTCAGGGATACCAATGTTCATTTTTCTCAATTGACGTATATCATACATATATTATTATGTATTTATTGATTATCAATTGCCGTATCAGCAAAAATACATTGATGGTAAGATACCTTCTCGAGTTGGTATTGTGATTTGATTATTCCTATTTCGCCGTTACTCATTTGATTCCCCGTGTCACTGGTTTAGTACTTGTATAACGATTACTTATCAACTATTGTCATTGGTTGAATTATAACGACAAAGGTTACGATGCATTAACTTTATGATTATCTTCCAACATATGAATATCATTGAATGAAATTATCATTATTAAGCGAAAATCTCTCATGTATTTTGAAACCATAAAAAACATATCCCCATGTTTAGTCTTCATATATTTTCTGTGTTATAAATCCAATATATCATGTAAAGGCACGTTGCTAAGTTGTTTTAAACACTTTTCCAGTCCTCTGTAAGTCATTAATTTCAATATTCTTTCAAATGATCTATTTAAAACATGTATTTAATGTTGTTAAATCTTTTTTATTTAAGCTGGAAAAAGTAAAAGGCTACCTAGCAGAGCGTGGTTTCGATCCACGGACCTCTGGGTTATGGGCCCAGCACGCTTCCACTGCGCCACTCTGCTGTTAAGGATGTTTGTAAACTGATTTGTATCTCAGTACTTTGCAAAGTATTGCATCAGCCAAACGTTTGCGAGCATATCTAAAAATTTATTATATTCACAGTCAGTGATGTGGTCATTATCAATTGACTTCATTTATTTTATTTTTTTGCATGGAATAATGATTTTACTTAAAACCGAAACATTCAGTGTCTTCTCAAAGTGTTGAATTCTTATAATTCTTGTACATGCAATACAGCCAATCAAACTTATGAAAGGGAGACAACTCTCCTGAAACAAGTTGACACTGGTAAGAGAGACACTACAGTCAATTTAATGGTGTCTCAAGTTACAACAGTGTACTCTTATGAAGGATTAACTGGCTACATTATTTCTGACACATGTGTAGTTCGATATTATTGAAGAATGTTTACTCTGTCACAGACATTCACACTTAATTTTCTTATACATATTTTAAGAAAATCAACAATCAAAATATCAAGATGATGAAGTATCTTCTCTTGATGGTGTAGTGATTCGACAACGCATGTTTCACTGGTTTTTCTGCCTTTCAACTGTTGTCATCAGTAATGAATTATTAAGGCACAAGTAAACGCTGTATAAACTTATATATGTATATGGAAATTACTGAATGAATCATCAGTGAAAATATCAATGAGTTTCACACGATTATTTTTAACATATTCAAAAACATATCTCAATTTTTGTATGTAAATCAATCTGTGTTTTTAACCATGTTACTAATGATGCTACATTTCAAGTCTTGACTGTTGCATTTCAAGATAAACTCAAAAGGTCTACTTGTAATATGTGCATGGGCTTAACTGTGTCCATCTATTTTTGACTTGAACATCTAGATTACTAAAAAAACTTTCTAGCAGAGCGTGGTTTCGCTTCCACTGCACCACTCTGCTGTCGATTTGAAATGAAATTGATTTGTATTAAGCTACTTATAAACTATTGCATCAGCCAAAACGCTGGGTGCATGTGTTGATGAATAATGCTATTGATAATAAAGTATTTAGCCATTAAGAATTTATCTATATTATACATTTGTTATCAAATACACAAATAATTTCATTGGTTAATAATCGATCAATCTGATGTCTTTTCTAATTGTTGAATTATTATGATCCTTTAAGGCAATGTCGGTAATAAATCTTATGAAAGGGAGACAACTTTGCTTGAACAGGTTGACAAGAGCTGTTTTAGAGACACCATATATAGGCACTGAAATAGTAACTGAGATTACAACAATTTACTCGTAGTTATGGATCATACGGCAGCAGTATTTACTGTAATTTAATTCTATGTTTTTTGTATTACTAGGTATCTTCTTCATGATCAACTTTTTATATAGATATTTTATGTTTTGATTTAGACGCTTTATCTTATTTGAATATCAAAGTCAAAGAAGGTCAGTTTGCATTTAAGCTGGCATCATGTAAATGCAATCTATAAATACCTATGCATGTTATTTATTTTCATGAAATGTTTGAATAATATGGAAATACATCGATAAGGGTTAGAGATGTCCAATTTTGAAATGAAAAATGTCCTGTAAATGGGCTTATTTTAAGTGACAGTAATCAGATATATCACTTTCATTCTATGTTATCGTAAAATCTTTTAGATCATCGTGGTTTTGATCCGCGTACCTCTGGCTTGTGGGCCCAGCAAGCTTGCACCTCACCACTCCGCTTGCATTCTGCAAGATTTTGCAGTTGATATACATCTACAGATTATTGTATAGATGTATGCAATGATATACATCGTGATATTAGGGTTGGCATTGTGAAATTTTCTTCAAACCTTATATTGTCGTATATAGACAATTACAAATATGTATTTTATGAATTGAAGAAAATTGCACAGCATCAACGAAGACGATAGTATGGTAAGGATATCCTTTTCGCATTGGTGTTGTGAGTAGAAAGGTCGTATGTAAACTGATTGTAGGAGTTATAACTGATTCATTGTGCCACTGGTTTGATACCATGATTGTCTATCAAACGTTGTCATTATTTTGACAGAATTATTGAGGCATGAGGTTACGATGTATTGACTTAATGACTGTCATTGAACCAGTGGTTATTATTTAATGAACCAGTGAAAATATCAATGAGCTTCACATATGTATGTATAACCCATGAAAAGCATTTATACATGTTTAGTCTTAATATATTTGAATCTGTGTTTTTAATTATAATGTTTTTTATGGAGGCATGTGGTTTAGCTTAACTGCTGTTTAATTCAAGACTTTAATGTTAAATTTCAAGATAAATTCAATGTTCCGTAAACTTCTATAAAAGAGTTCTGATTGTGATTAGTGTCTGGTTGAACTAAAAAGTACCTAGCAGAGCGTGGTTTCGATCCACGGACCTCTGGGTTATGGGCCCAGCACGCTTCCACTGCGCCACTCTGCTGTTGGTAAATATGCCTTACTGATTTGTTTATAGCTACTTTACAAAGTATTACATCAGCCAAACTATTGTGAGCATATTTAATGAATGGTGACATTAAACAACAAGTATTTAGTCATTGTCAATTCACTTTAAGAATTTATTTAGTGTACAAAGAATATTAACTGACTTATTTAATATTTTTATCAATGTGTTGGATTGAATATGATTGTATTAAACTATATAGGCAACAGCACTATCAAAGGGAGACAACTCTTCTAGAATTGGTATGTATGATTTGAAAGTGACATACAGAAACTGAAAAAAGTATCTAAATTCAAAATGTGTTCGTAGTTATGGATCATTTGGTAGATCTAGTTTGATAAAATAAGAATGGCTGCACTGAAACTGCCATTCACATTTCATATATTTTCACTGTGTATCAAATGTGAATAAAGTCTTATTTATGGTACATCATTTCTTTATGATCACCTTATAGATACAGAAATTTGGTTTAGTTTCTTTAAGAGATAAATGTTAGATAAACGAAATCAAAGAAGGTCAACTATTATAATAGCATTATGGAACTGAAATTTATTCAAATACTAACGCATGTTCTTTATTTTTCAAAATTACTTGAATGATTAATTCTTAAATCAAATGTTTACGATGTCCCTTTTATTCTAAATTTCAAATTTCAGCAAATGGGCTGTATATAGGTCACAATACCAAAACATGTCACTTTCATTGTTTGATATCGCAAAACCACTTAGCAGAGCGTGGTTTCAATTTAGTTTCATAGGACATATATATGTCTACAGAATATTGCATTGCATCATCCAGTCGAGTTTTATCCAATAGAGCCAAGTGACAAGTGACAAGTGTCATTGATAATTTTGCTATTTTGAAACGTCTGACTTTGAACATTTATGTGTGATTATGTTTAAATTTGATTTAATTTACTTTCACTTAACTTCACTTAAGCCAGTCAGGGGAGACAACTCTTCTCTTTGATTGTGAAGAAGTTTGAATTCACTGAAAAAGCCAGCAAATATTTCATTTGATCAGAGCAAAAACCTTAATGTTTTGTTTTTGTCAATTGTTTTCATTAACGTGAACGATGATGTATAAGTATGATTAAAAACTCAGTGATTAAGATATATGGGAAGCAATTCATACTTCCAAAATTAAAACCATCCACATTAAAACTTAATTTTTTGAAAACCTAATATTGTGTTTTATTTCGTTTTGCTCAAAGGAATTGACTGACAGAAAACGTTTTAAGAATATAGCTATTTTTTTAAATGGGTGTATTCAAAATATCTTTGCTTCTTTATCAGTCAAGCATTGAGACCAATGTGTTTTAAATGTAAGAATTCTTAGTTTCATAAAGACTATTAAGATATCTTTTAGTTTGCAGATGTATAAAAGATATGTATTGTAACGTGATGTCGAAGAATTGTTATTAAGAACCATAATAAAGGAAGATTTGTTGAATCAATATTGCCTAACTCTGTGCTGATTTAAAAGGAAGAATAAAGAACTAAAGAACAATGAATATATGATTCGTAATATTTCATAGAATCTAAAGATATCTAAAGGGAAACATCTGAAATGAAAAATAGTACCATGTTGATAAACACATTGGTTTAAGTTGTTTAAATTTTATTCTACAACACAATTTCAGTCATAGTTAGATGATTGCATGAATTAAAGATTTAGAAATTTAATGATCTTTGATTCTTAATAAGTTATCATTTCATCAAGCTTAGAATACTTTGCATAATTGAACATATTGGCATTTTATTTACCTTTGCTAACATTTTAAAACCACAATTTGCATCAGTGAGTACATTGGTGGATAGAAACTCGTTTAAGTTCAAGAAGAGCATGCCTCATGGTTTTAAGCCATTAAATGCCATCATTGAAATAAATAAACATACAAGGAGAATGACTTGTCCTTCTTGTTATTTCATGAGAAAAGAACAATTCTTGATAAATTGAGTATTTTGAACTTCTATTTCTTGTTTTTCAAACACAAGCTGGATGTTCAACATATACAAGAACATAACTAAATCAAATATGCTATTTATTGTGAAAACAAATGTTATATTATAGGCCTATATATATATATATGTCGGCACCAAAAGTGAGGGATTCATTGAACAATAAAAGCACGTGTGTTCACATGTTGTCGTTCTCTTTTTCTAACTTTAACATTTCTTTTAATAATGTCATATTTTTAAATGTGTTAATGTAGTTAATCCGTATGTTAAAGTGTTTTATGTACTCTGTCTGAAATCTATTGTTATTTCATGTTTTTTATGAAACAAATGTTTTACTTTTATTGGTTGAATGTAGATTTGTATATATCACACTCAAGCAAAGACCCTTTAACTGTCCAGTATTGATAACATCTTAAGACATCTAGTAAACACATTCTAAACTCTAAAGTAGATGTTTTCATTTCAGTCTCGTTATTTGTACAAAAGTCTTATGCTTTTATGTTGAAAGGCAATGGCCTTTAAAAAGAGAGTTATATAATATATATATATATATAATATATAACTAGTTAATCGAATCGGAATTTTCAATTGAACAATACTGATTTTTATGCACGGTAATAACAAGTTATGTTACATTTACATTTGTTTATTGATATTGATGACATAAAAACAATCAAATTTTAGTTGCCCTTCAAAGTGTTGAGCCACTTATTTGAGATATAGGTTTACATTTTGCCTGCCTTGGTCTGTCTTCGTGGAGCGTACTTGGTCGTTGTAGGGATTATGTATAGAGTCACTTCGACATAATCCATGTGTCGTAGTTAAACTAATGGTGCACATCGCATGTCTTTGAAGCAATGGCAACACACTCAGAATGTGATATCCAAAATATATGTGTAATGGATTTTTTCACTTTGAATTTATGTACAGTTATCAATAATCATTTCTTAGGTATACAGGTTAATATACAAAACTGTACACACTAGTGTATTCTAAATTATATGGCTTGCTATCTGAGTAAGAAAATAAAGTTTCAAACACTTGTAAAAATGTATTTACAATGTACAGTTTTATATATGTAAGAGTTGATTGTTTATATATACTTATTTACTGGTGTTTATGTATGAACATGAACTTTACACTTCCCATACAAGTTTGAGTTTAGACATCATGTAATTATAAGTTATGCTTAAATGGTATCTGACAACTCTGATGTTGACACATTTACAGAGTATGTTAAGCTGTTGCCTTCTTAACATAACATTGTTAATGAATATCTTTGTTTTAGACCAACATTTTAAAAATGTAACACAGTTGAGATGATTATGTTCAGTCTTTACTTGTTTTTAGATATTAGAAAACACATTAAAAACTCCAAAATAGATTTGTAGATGGTACACGTAAGATTGTGGGTTTCATTTGAATCTCATTAAATTGAACAGTATGCTAAGTATGCTATGTTCTTTGATAGCTAATCGTACTAGCTATGTTCTTTGATTGTTTAATGTACAGTATGCCATGTTTTTTCATTGATAGACAATAGTTTTGAATAATAGCGCTTAACTCTCCATACCCATATATAACTTGTTTAGATTGATCCGGAGGGAAAATAAAGATCTTTTAATCGAATAGTTAATTAAGATGAACAGGTTGCTTACACTCTAATAAGTAGTAGTGCAATAAGTTATGCTGCTACATTTACATTTGACTAGTAGCAATTGATAGTAATTACATGAAAAGAATCACATCAAACATTTTCCCTCATTGGTTGTGTACCAATTAAAAGTAAGTAAAATAACTGTTCATCCTCTGTTGTAAATGGGACAACACTCATGTTACTATCGCTTTTAAAATTAACAATGTTTTACTAAATACTAACTATATATTTGAATTCTACAATGTATTTTTGCATTGAAATATTGTATTTTTATAAGATTTTGCTGCGGGTATACGTGTAAATTATACGGTTCTTTTGCAATTGAAGTTCGTGGTTTGATAATCAACATTTACACAAGAAACTTTATTTACATGCGTGTCAAGATGACAAACTGGTTTCGTCACCATCAACATCTCATACATACATGATTTTGTTGAAGAAAGTCGTTATATGTTGTACTGTTCATGTGTAAGGCATGTAATCTATTTCATTTCTGGTGTTTCAATTTAACTGTTTCTTTATACATACCTATAAGAATTAATCGATGTAAGTACATAAACGATGGTCTATATTCATATCATTGATCAACTGAAACGACCGTGTGAATATGTTAATGACATTATCAAACAATATTGTAAACATTTGATTCAATATTTTTTATTAGTGGACAAGTAAATTATAATATACAACAAAATATATTTTAAACTATAGACAAATGAAAAATCTGTTTCAATATTTTTGTCCCTTAATTTATGTGTACGTAAAGAACAAGGGAGGTAACTCTCCAAAGAGGATGGAAGTGATTTTCGTACTATAGTAAATGCAAACGAAATATTAAAGAAGATGTGTCAGTCAAAATGACTCATGACTTAAACATTGTGAGAACATTGCTTGAAGTTCAAGAGGAATAAGGTGGTGTGTACTATATTTTAAACGTCCTCATTCATGACGCAAACACTTTGAATATGAAATGAGAGCTGTATAGCTTGTAAAGCTATTCAGTATAGTTTCTTTTAAATACCAACCCGCATCTACATGTACTGTGTTTGGCGGAGGGCATTTAACGGGGTGAAAGCTTACATACTGTTGCTACGTGGAGAGAAATGTACACTGGCAAATGCAGTGTTCCGGTTGGTTGACCTTAAGTGCCCTTCAATATGTTGAGCCACTTATGTTTGAAAGAAGATATAATATTGCCTACCTTGGTCTAACTCCGTGCAGGGTAGTTGGTCGTTTAAGAGAATAAGTTTACAGCAAAGCGACATAATTCATGTATAGAATTCATATGTCGTAGTTTAACTAATGGTGTTCATTACATATGTCTAGTTTTAGAGTATACTCATTGACATGGAATAGCTGTTTTGTTCTTAAAATTGTTTGAATGTGCCCTAAATTCCTTTTAGAAAATGTTTTCTTTGCAGCATGTAATGTGAATAAAATGGCATATAAGATGCGAGATATATACATGCCTATATCTCAGTGACATCAGTGAACATAGAAAATTTGCCAAAATTTAACAAAATTTTGCTGAACAATTTTACTTCGCCTATTGTAAAGATCAATTTTTTTAGTAAAATGGTTCCAGATGTAATGTAGATGATGTCAAGATTACAAATTCACTCTCTTCAACATATGTGAATATATTTTGTTTCACCATAACACCATTAATTTTCTTTAAGGACAGAGGACTTATCAGTTAATCTGATATGTGGGTCATAGTTCAGACGTTACGGGGACACCAACCACATGTTTAAGATCAAGAGCTAACCTGCGAAAAGAAAGGTTTTTTTTACACAATTTGAACTGTGAAACACATATTTAGTTAAATCAAGAAACCTAAGATTCATTTCTAAATAATACCTCATGATCAAAGCATTTTGACCTCCGTAGTAAATAAGATAAGTTATCTTTCAAAGTCCCAAAAAAGTACATAAGAAATTTCGTTGATGTCAGCTATTCCCTCACTGACGGTGTTATTTAGTTGGTTTTGCTACTTTTATGCATAGCTGACATTCTTGAGATTAGATAAATTCTGAGGAATATATAAAGGGAATTTTTCCTGGATCTGCCTGCATCTTATCCTTCATCATTATATCAACTTGGTTCAAATATCTTGTTCATGTATCTTTGTCTCAGGGTTAGAGAAATCTACTTAAAACATATAACAAAAATTTCTTTATCAACCACACCTCCTCTATTACTCCCGTTTGAATCAACATCACCTTTGGAAAACATTTAGCTATATAGACATTAATCAAAGTTCCTAAAAGAAGAGACAGAAAAAGGATTGCCCTCTAGGTCAAGGGGCACCCAATCTTTTTTATTTTCTCTTAATATGTGAATATCTGAAACCTCGATATTCTGATGTCATCGACAACATACATTTACAACAAATGTGACTTCCTCTTCATCATTATATTTTAAAAGAGCGTTTAAATAAGCATGACAGGCCAAGGAACTTCATCTCTCTTCATCTTCATACGTTTAAAATAGTGTGTAAATAAGCATGACAAGTTAAGGAACTTCATCTCTCTTCACCATCATATGCTTAAAAGAGCGTTTAAATAAGCATGACATGTTAAGGAACTTCGTCTCTCTTCATCAGCAAAACATCACCCTTGATTTCTCCTGGGATAGAGCCACGGTAAACCTTTATAACCGTTTGCCGCAACTTTAGCCCTGGAGTTATCGAGGGTGTCAGACCACCACCGGTAGCACCAGAAAAGCAGTTGGACCAACAAGAGGTTGAGAGGATATTCAACTACATCATATGAAGATGAACAGATGCATCTAGATCAAGAGACAATGTGTCTCACGCTGTGTTGAGAGTATGTGTCAAAAGAAGGCAAGCAATGACAGGAGAATGTCAACTTTATAAAAGATTGTCAGTTTTTCAGGAAAAGGACAGCTGCATCAAGAGTCAGACAGATTTAACATTAGGAAACCTGATATCGCAGAAGAAGCTATTTGAACCAAGTCCAAGGCAGGTTAATCAGCGAAAAGTAGCATTAAGAATATGACATTTGTATCAGAAGGAATTAAGACATTTGGGGGTTTTTAAGTGAGGAAAATGAAAACACAGAAAGTTATATCTGCACATGGACAGATACCGTTATATCAACTGGGAGACAATTAATCTGAAAAGCAACCGTTTAAGAAGTAAAAATTGCATTAGTGAAAAGAATTGAGAAATGATAGGCACAATTTTACAATGTAAAAGAATTTGCATCAAGGGAAAGTCAACGATATCAAAAAGTAGTCACGAGAAAGAGAGACATTGTTGTCAAATAATAAGCAATTCTACTTTAAAATATACACCTGATGTAGATAACGTTTTGGGTTAAACACTATTACATAACAAGAAGAGATGAAAATGAAAATGTCTCTATTTCAATGATGGACAGACAAGTAATTTAGATAAATGCCAAGTTTTTAAAGATCGAAAGATATTCATCATAGATGATTTGAATTCTATATAGGGATTATTCTTTCCCTTAAAAGGGAAAAACTTCTTTATTAAGGAAAGCATTTATGCAAGTAGATTAACAATAACATCACGAAAAGACAGGAATATAAAGAAAAATCGGATTATCTAGAAAATAGGCGAGTATTTGTACATTTGTATATTTGTACATTTTCGATCAGTTAGACAAGCATGAGACAATTTTCTTTAACATGTAATGTACCATGATCCGTTTTTGCTTTCAGAAACCCTATTTGTGGTACTCAGCACAGTCATATGTTTCCTTCTTTAGAAACCGTTTTCAGAGATGTTTGCTTTGTTTAATCTTATGAGATTGTTCTTAGCGATTGTTGAATTTTAGTTTTTGGATTAATGTAAGGGATAAAGACATTTAATATTTATAGTGTTGTTTCATACTTTTTGTCAAAGCTATGATTTGATATACTTATTAATGTATTAATGATAGTGATAGAATATGTATTTCCTGTTTGTATTATGTTGATGTTGTGAGGATTCCTTCCTTATAAGAGGTAAACTAATTAAGGGGTGAACTTTAATTAAAGGGGTGAACATATGTACAAATTGAGAGGTGAACTTTATTATAGGAAAGATTTATAAACATTGAGAGGTTAACTTTATTATAGTAAAGATTTATAAACAATGATATGCTCCATTGTATTTATTATATATGATATTATACAATTAATACTGTGATGTGTCGAACATTATTTTAAGAAATGTGTTGAGATTTAAGAAAGCGATGGTTTAAAAAGTAACCGTTTGCAACATTGGTTGCAACAAAATCTGTTGCCATTAAAGGTTTACATTAACCCCTACCCATGTCTTATATTGTGACACATGAATATATTAAACAAAGGTTATACTTGTGCAAGATTGTGTTGACATGTGTACACTGAATTCATTTTACTAGCTCTCGACAATTATAACATAACCATGCCATATTGTACTAGTGTCATAATGACACATTTGATTGACAGTCTTATAGACATCGTGTTTAAAAATAATGACGAATCTTCATGGATGATCAACTTCTTAATCTAGATGAGAGCTCTCTAACATAATCTATACCTGAAGCGTTGCATTGATTGATAACGATTCGCTATATTCATATTTAAAACGTTGATCATCCAAAAGATTTATCCTTTTCTCTTTCACATATGTGTGTACATGTCATTCTTTAAGTTTATATAGATACTACGAAGGGTATTATGCCCATCCTATATATAAATTGATGAATGACTTTGATTACGCCTCTTGTAAGCTATGTAGTGTTTAAGATATATATGGTTTCTATATTTTTAATTCATATGACAAAATCGTCACTTCGAAATGAGGTCAAATGTATGTTATCTCAAAACACTGTTTAGCTACACACAAGTTAGTAAAAGCCCAGGTATATGTCTAACAGTTTAAATATATTATGAATCCACTGATGTATCCGTTATTGAAGTAGGTGTTAACGGTAACAGCGTCTTTCATCTTTGGTTGTCCTTATAATTTAAAAATACAGCGTGTGTTCTTCGCTCGGCAATCTCATCAAGTCGTCGAATTTTTAATTCATTTGTACTGGTATAATGTATTCAATGTATAAAAAGTTATCGCGATTATTTAAATATTTACACTGAGCTTGTGGCTGGGCAATGTGCCTTTATTGTTACATGTCAAGGGTCAAACGAAATTGTTCATATTCTCGAAATCGACACCCAGGCTGCAAAAGTACTGTTACACGACGTCCTAAGATTTACAAAACAAAAGCTCACGAAAAATCGATTTTATTATCCAAAACTTAAGGGAACTTTATAACACGGTCTCTCACTTAATATCTTACTATCAAGTTTTAATTGTTACTTAGTTTTAACGGAGCAGAAAAATCGCATTTAAAACGCTTCCCCTCGAATACATTTTCAGGAGGCACAGTTTAATTCAGACTATAAAGCATGATTTCAAAATGACCAACCCTTGAAGTTGAAAATGTGAAATGAGTATACATGACTTGAGCAAGTTTCAGAACAATATTTAATGTTTTAATTCAGTAGAATAAAAACTTCGTATGTATTGAAAATATATGTCTTGGTTTCTGTAACTGATTGAATATGATCTGTTTCAATATTCATACTTTGTAACTTGGAATACAAAAAGGGTCTTTAACGACACTGATTCCATCATATGCGTCTGTACATAACGTTTCTGACTTTAGAAAATACAGTTGTTTATGTAAAATTGTACTTATGTTTATTTTGAATAATTTGATCGTGTTACACCTTGTTATATGATCGTACAGGATGGAGGTATAACTACAAATTATAGTCTCGCAGTAGCAGTGTTCTGGGTAATTCATGGTATACTATTGTGGTTTATACACATCTGGTAAAACATTGATGGCGTTTCTTTGATACCTTAATAAAATTAATAAGAAATTGAATTTGCACCGACAGACGGGTGACATCAACTTCGGAAGGTGATTTGGTTTGACGTTGTCCCTTATCCACCAAACAGTTATGTAAATGACGTCAACTTCCTTTTTTTAATGTCATAGATAGATCATTCAACGAATTATTTACCTAAATTTAATTCACTAGAAAACATTGTAAAATAGTCAAGCTCTTAACGTCTTATGAAGTTATACTATAATGAATTGTGCAAAGTAATCACGTTAGTTAGCTCTTCAATGTCGATCTGCTATAAACTGTTAAAAGAATAAAATGTCAAGATATTACCATCTACACTGTGTCATCATTAGTGTTATTGTACATGAGCCGATGACCCACAAACTTAGAATAAACTTCTTCTTGAAACAGTAATTTTGGTTATTTATGAGACCAAATAGTGCTCTTGATGGGTCACTTTATCTCAAGAATTGTTTACAATTAATGTAAGTTCCAATTTTTCAGGATGCGTGGATAAAACAATATAGATCAACAA
This sequence comes from Phorcus lineatus, assembly GCA_921293015.1. Classification (NCBI taxonomy): domain Eukaryota; kingdom Metazoa; phylum Mollusca; class Gastropoda; order Trochida; family Trochidae; genus Phorcus; species Phorcus lineatus. The sequence goes on from OV121087.1 coordinate 44,824,890, forward strand.
ATGTGTAAATTCACATCTTTGTAAACTTTTCTTTATTTTTTTCGGTACTGTTTAATGAAATATATTTAATTAATAAATCAATTTACAAATATGTTATTGCTTAATATGAATGTCATGATGTTCTTTTCTGAATATATTTAAAGAACCACCCGAATGAATAAGTGGGTCATGTTTACCTGCCCGTGTGTGACTGACTTTGTTGGTATGAAATAATACAGAACAAACAAACCAAAGCTTTAGGTGTATCCGCGATGAAGAAAGGACGTCAAAAGGTCACACCTTTTAAAGGTAACCTTTGCGTGTTGGTTTGGTTTGGTATTACACCATCACATGACCTTTGCTCGCCTTGTCTTCAACCACAGACAACCCAGGCAAGAAATGTTCAAGTTATAATCCTCTTCATAAAGTGATTCAACACTTAGACAGAGGTCAAATGAAGGGAATGACAGAGGTCATATGCAGGTGGTTTCATACGAATGTTGGATACAATCGGCTAAAACTTCTGAGTTGACTTATGATTGAGTATTCTTTCGACACACCTACTATCTTCAAGGGTCGAAACATCTCATTACTAAACCCGATCATCCGTAGTCGCAATTGAAAAATTAAGTATCAATCAAAAAACACTGCCGGCCATTTTTGTGTAAACATCTTTTTATCATTGAGGTAGGCAAATGGATTGAATCGCATAGTTTAACCGATCATGGTACGTTCGTTTGATAACATAGTCTTGAAATTGGAAACATTAATTTTCGTTTCTGTGAAATCATTTTATCGATTTTTTTTACTTTTTACTAATTTATTTTCAAAAGCCGTGCTATTGCACCAGCATATATTTCAAGGTTTCATTTCGTAAGGGGTTTTGACTGTCTTATCATGAAATTCCACAAAATGTCTAGTTGATTAGTGATTAAAAATATTACTTACACTATTTACGGGTTTGATTTGTGTTAAAGTTTCGTAAATTTCACGGGACTTTTGTCTAATACGTTTAGATTCATTCGATCTGTGTTTGTATTTTACAATGATTTTAATTTTCAATAACAAACATAAATGTACGAAGAGAAAAAGAAACTTTAAAATGAAAATCAAATTGTTCTTACATGTGTAATAGGAAAATAAACGAATAAAAGATAGTTACACCTATCACCTGACTATTACAATAAATATTAATATTTCATCTCATTTCAGCATGGCAGGTGACCGGAGACTTCTATACGAATTTGATTATAAGAATAATTAATTACATGTAAACAACAATCAAGTGGTTGATCCAGATAAAAGTGACACACGAGTTTACAATAAATAAAAATATAAATCGACAATAAGGAGATTGTGTAAGATCCTTAACAAAAACAAATACATAAAACATATAGCCCCAGGCAACAGTGAAGGATGAACGATTGCGACAGTGCCAGTGGGAACAAGGAACATATAATTAACTCTTCACACAAATCGCACCAATTTTTTCGCAGTTTTTGATAGTTATAATCATGCTTGTCATGTTGAAATACTTTTTTAAATTCCAAATATGTTTTTTGAACGATGACATAGTGGAATTCCGAAATAATTTGACGCCAGTTGTGAAATCTGAAATGAAATGAATTGATGTGTAATGGTATCGTTTGTGTTATGTGGCACAGCATGATTAAGTTAGTTTAAGTTAGTTCCTGTTTGCAATTTGGTCATATAACAAGAAAACGTATACTCGAATAAGATGGTAAGTTATATCATTTACATAACATATATATTTTTCAAATTTATAAATCATTTTCAAATATCATTAGCCTGATAAGTATAAATATGGCTTTTTAAACAGTGTATGACACTGATTATACTTTTTTTATACTAGTTTTTTTTTAAATTACCTATTTACTTAATATTTTTTATAATTGTTTTCTCGTTTAAATGCAATATCAATGACACAATTCAAAACCTGTGAATTATTATGAATAGTGAATGATGTATCAAGATAAGTGTTTATTAAGATGATAGCCCGAGTAATTGTATGAAATGACGTGTACGAAGTATGCTTTATCACTACCCGAGCGACAGAAAGGGATAAACGAACATTTGCACAAGTTTAACACTTTAAGTTCTTTCTTACCCTCTTAATTCTATCTTATCCACGCACAAAATGACCCGAAAACGGATTACTCCTCACCTCAAAAGCCTTGTTTCAGTTCAGTCCCATTGAAATCAGATCGAAATTTGTCCGTCGTACCTCGCTGCGTTTCTTGATCTGAGGACTGCTTCATAAGAGCTTCACACGTTGTTTCAGATATGATGCATTTTACAATTACTCGTGCTGAAACAAATGGTTGGTAGAAAAAAGTGGAACATGTGCTCATGGAAAATATGACACTAATTATGCTACACTATATGATAATTCAATTGCTGTGAATGATTTATGTCTGATTGGTACAGAGGACAACATCTGAATATGTTAATGATTATCTTTAGGTCCATCAAGGGCATCTAGAATTGATATACATAAGGAAGAAAACTTTTTGTCTATTACAACCTCTTTATTGTGAAATTCTCGACGTTTATATATCAAGTAGCACTAATAATAAATAAAGAAGTTGTTATCAAAACATCTTGTCTTCTTCATAGTTTTCTTTTTGCACTTATTTTCAGTAAGTTTCAAAATTATTTCCTGATGATTAAAACGCCTTGCAAAACATTAACATTAATTTGAAACGTGTCATTTGAAATGAAGAGGTTCTTCAAAATATATTTCAACGCGGTTTACCTAATCTTATACACTTAAATCGTCAAAGATGTCAGTATAAGATCTTAACATACACCTACAAGTGTCTCCATGGCATGGCACCAAGCTACTTACAAGAACTTGTGGCCCCATACTATCCTGCTAGGACATTACGATCTGAATCTGAGTCCCTCCTCTGTAAACCCAAGACACGCACAGTGATGTATGGTGACAGATGCTTTGACAGCATATCAGCCAAGCTGTGGAACACACTTCCATTGTATCTGAAAGGCTCATCCTCACTAAACATTTTTAAGAAAGATCTTAAAACTCATCTTTTTAAAATAGCCTATTCTGCATAATGCATTTTATTACTCATTTAATCACTTATCTTTTACATGTTTTACCCTTCACTTAACACTTCATCTTTTACTCCTAAGTTTTACATTATCATTTTTTTTAAACGTGCATACCTTATTTTATTTTGTATAATGTAAAGCGCCTTAGAGTGTTTTAATAAGCAGATAAGGCGCTATATAAATGTTGTGTATTATTATTATTATTATTATTATTATTATTATTATTATTATTATTATTATTATTAAATATAAAAAAAAATTAGTGTAGAAGTCATTGATTCTTAATTAACAATCTTGCCATGTTTTAGAGATATAATTTTGATACAACTTCAAAATAACCTGTTGATAAAATAGAGATAACTTGTTTCATTCGTCTTTTATATGAAATCTATGTAAACAATGGTTACAAATCACATGAAATGTCAAGGACCTAATTCTTATTTGCCAATATTTGATATAGGTATATCGTATCAGTGCACGCTATATACACGAACTTAAATACAATTTACATCAGATCATCAAAATATGTCAACTTCAGAATATATATCAAAAGTTCAAAATCTCGATCAAGAAACCGCACACCAATGAATCACGTTGGAAAATTGGCAGGACTTGCAGTATTTCTGCCATGATGAGAAAGTCGGTGTATGCGGTACGAGAAAATATCAACACAGCAAAAATATATTGTCATGAATCTATATAGATAATAACCCCATAGCAAGATTGTCAACAATACCAGGGAGATTTCATTGCATTATCAGAGCGAGAATGAGGGTTAAACACAAACTTGCACGAAAATGGTAAGAAGGCAAACTGATACTTCTTAGAAAATGAGTTATACTCCATTTAATCTATTGAAGAGAATAGTCCCTTTCTCGGCCATCGACAGTGACGTCACATTAGACGGTAGTTTGACGTCCCACGACGTCACTTTGGTCATTATAATTTAGCGTTTAAATAAGCCCGAAAAAAGGGTTTGATAAACCTGTTTTTCAATATGAAAACGATATAAGGATGCTAATCATACCATCGAAATTGGGAAACTAAGAAGACAATTATCCTTAAAGCTACGACCTTTTAGCCCCATGATGAAAACAGACAACGATTGAGTGCTAGATAATCGTCATTTTCAAAACAAAAAATAGAGGATACTAAACGACCTTCCATTTAATACTATTTTTATTAAACGAGTTAATGATTAAGTATAAAACGAGCGAAAGCGAGTTTGATACCAAATCATTAACGAGTTTAATACAAATAGTATTAAATGGAAGGAAGTTTAGTATTCTGTTTATCACTTGACCTCAGTATTCAAGCATTATTACTGAAAGTGTATTGAACGAAGCATTTCCGCGACTAAGCCGCCATTGAGACGTCGGTGCCAAGATTGTGACCACACCCACAACCACACAATATTATGACGTCATACGGGGAGCGGTATTACACTAGTTTAATATCGCCGTATAAATATTACACTGCGGTATCTTACACGGGCGAGTAATAACATAGGATCTGACAAACTGGGAATTTGTGATGTGATGAGACTACAATAGTTACACTTTACATAGGCAGGGTATGCGTGGTTACATCAGAAGGATTCATTTATAATCTGATCAGCAACGGCTCATGAAGCACAAAACCATTCAATCTATTCAAACATATCGATTGAAAACCCCATTCATCCTATTTTCAATTTTACTGAACCAGTTGAATACTGTTCACTGAAATTTAGGATATAGTGGTTAGTAAAATCTGGTATACAAAGGGTGCTCAATCTGTAAGGAATGATTCAAAGAGGTGTAGGCATAATGATGGTCAAAATTGGTTTAACATGGATGATATCGAAGGGATTATTAAATATGTTATTAAACATACCATAAATTATTATTTGAAGCTGCTTGTATAAGAGCAGAAAGAGATAAAAATATATTAATTCATTAAGTTGTTATATATGTAGCGAATAATTAAAATTGTTATGTTTTGTATTACGTTGATGATTTTAAAAGAATTATTAAATGTGTTAGGAAATATTTTACATATAATGATTGGAGTGTGCTGTTTATTAGCAGAAAGAGGTGAGATGTTTATTATATATGTATGGAATATTTCACATTGTTTTGCGGTCAAATCTAAGTCGTTGTTAAATGTGTAAGTTGTAAAACATCTGATTTAAAAATGTTAGGAGATGTACATATTTAAAGGTCTTCATTTGAGTTATAGAGGATAAGATAGTTGATACATAAGTTGATATTCCCGATAGGACGAAAACCGTCGACGATGGTGGGTTCAACTTTAAAGTCGATCTTGACATATCGACATATGCCTTTCAACATCATCTATCTCGAGCATGGAAATAGGAAGGGTCAAGAACACGCCCCTTGTCTACACCTCTCACTTTATTCAACTCAACATGGGTGGTTGTATTTTGTTCCATAGACTGCTTAGAGAAAGCATGACACAAGGTATATGTGTCCCACAGCTTTGTAAGTTCCCTGCGCATGGAATTGCTATAAGTATGTAACGCTACCTACAATCAGGTTTCTCTTTCCAAAAATAACATATGCATATTGTTGTTATTGTTGTCAAGCGTGCAAACCAAGGTGTGTCAAAGACCTTGACTCAAAAATAAAATCATTCACCCATGAACTTCACCCCAAGAGGTTCCTAAACTTAATGTTACTTCCCAATGGTATACGTTACAATATGCGTTCAAATACGCGTTTTGTATTTGCAAGATTTATTGTGATAAGGAAAACGTTGTATGGTATGAAGAAGTGTCGATTTAAAGCACTGAGAGTAGAAGGTAGAAGAAGTAGACGAGTACATTGTACAGACGAGGGGTGTTCGTAAAACAACCAGGACAGGAAACAAGCGTGACAAGATCCGTGACAGGTCATAGTTTTGCAAAATTACTCACTACACCACAAGCCTACACCTGCATGTCATACGCAAGCCAGGGGTCAAGCAGTCAAGACACACGCAATCCCCATTCTCTCTGTTCCCATTTCAACGGAACAGTCCATGTACGATTGGCTGGGAACAGGTTCACTGAAGAGTAGCTCTGGGTAGGAGTCACTCTACACTGGACACTTTTTTTGTAGTTTAACCCTTAAAGATGGGGAAGGCAGAGGAGGCGACGGTGCAGGCTAACCCCGACCCCCCTGTGGTGGACTTGGAGGAGGAGGAAGAGGTGCAGGAGAGGGAAACCTGGGGGAGAGCCTTCGACTTTCTGCTGGCTTGTATCGGATTCTCTGTGGGACTTGGAAACGTGTGGAGATTCCCTTATCTATGTTACAAAAATGGAGGGGGTGAGTCAAGAGTTTTCTCTTTTATATTGTTTGATATTTTAATGATCCTGATGTATGATTTTTTGCATTGCTCACTGTTTTATGTCGGTAAGTGACATCTATGAGAAACCTGTTGGCCCTTGCTTGATATTAACTAACAACACACACAACATGTCAGGTCTAACGAGAAATGTCCTTGAAAGCTTTACCTGCTAGAATGCTCAGGGTTCATCAGACGTTCACCTTTCCAAAATTGAGATGGTCATTGTCAGCCTTCATTTAACTTTGCGTTTTCTTTATGCATTGTTTAGACTTACGTAAACCTCAGTTCAGCTTACCATGGAATATTATTATAGGACTAAGATGGCAACAAAGACAATTTATTATCAACGTTATTAATAAGATATTTTTATTTTATCAAATTGGCTAAACTACTTTTAAAAGTTCACGGTGAAAGCGCCATCTAGTGCAGGTGACACACCCTTACTACCGGTTTGACAGTCAATACACCTGACCGATCCGCCTCACTGAACACACAGGCTCTGTTGCCGTTGACGTCTGGTGTATAACGCATCAATCAACAGAGTCAAACTATATACTTATACACCCATATTTCGTTATGAATTACATGTCAACGGTATTATGCCTATGGTTTCATAATAAATCCATAATATTACCTTTTACTATGAAGTTACAACTTTTAAAAGTTATTTCTAAATTCAGACCTAATAGGTGAGGTGAGGTGAGTTTGTGTTTAACGCCGCTTTAAAGATTATTTCACTTATATCGCGGCTGCTAGTATTTCAGACCTTGTAATGTCGCCATTAGAAGTACTAACGTAATGGTACTTTTGCAAACTTGCGCATTTCATCTTAGCTTTATTAGACAAACTCTCGAACACTTGAGATCTTAGGTCGCCTTTGTGAGTAGAAATGAAAACGAGTTGACCTTGATAGAAAATTATCGATTCCGCTTAAATGTGATATAATGTCATTCTCAGCAAAGAAAATTTGTTATTTCCTCTTAAAAGTGACCTAAAATTTATAATGAATGACCTTCAATAGCTAATTCTTGTATGTAGAAAGACGTCAACATTGCAAGCGTAAGTTCAATCCTATAATATTCTAAATGGGTATGAGCTATTGTTTCGGATTAGGTGAAGTCACGAACTGCAGGCAATGGGGAGCATATAAGTGTGAAGTTCCACAATGAACCTATGATTTCAAGGTATATTTTGTTTCAGATGTGACACATATGAAAACAAAACTTTGCATAATACAATGTTAAAGGAAGCAAATACAGGTAAATACACCTGTCGACCCCTTTCATCTCCTGTGCTACGTACTAGATAAGTAAAACATTAGCAATAAATGTCCAAGTAATACCTGACAACATGCTTCGCTTTTTGACCTACTTGTGTCTGAGAAATGATATGACGTTTATGAAATAAGATTTTCAATATTTCCTCCCTTATGTCACAAGGGATCTGAACCCAAGATATATAACAAGTAATTATGTAATAACACATATATCACATAATTATAACACAATAGTTTACTTTTGAATATTCAATATTTGGATTCAACAACTTACATATTATAGGTGTGAAAGGGGAACGTTATGTAGAGGTTTCCATGTACTGATGGTCTGTGTTTCTGTATTGTGGGTGATCCCATGTAACTTCACAACAACATGCCTTGAAATGCATCGATAGACTAATACATATGTTAGCGTGAACTGATTTGTTAAAGTGTCGATTCCTAAAATGTCTCTTGTTCGGTGATAAATATTATCGGAAATATCCTTTTTCTTAATGTTTCCAAGACAAGACGTCAAAACGAATGAAATTTATCTGAAATAAGGAATTTCAGGCGGAATACGTTTTGTGGTTTATTAATACGATAATATTTAATTTAAAAAATTCTTTTCTGCTTTGTTAAAAAATTACTTTTTCAAAATAACATATGATGATAAAGACCAAAATAGTTGAGAAAAGGTTACAGATGAAAGTAACGTTACACAACAACAGGGCCTTTCAACAAAGGCTTTCGTTTCAAAGCTGATTCAATGTACATGACCTAGCTTAACGTATATATTTTAGCTGACGGCTCAGCAATGTTTGCATGAATAAGGTAGCCTCCGAGAAGAGATGAGTAAATAAATGGACACCAAAGGATGAATACGTTTCATGCATGCATATTCACAAGCTACACCTGACCTTTTCAACCTTTTCTCAGTGAAAACTCTTGTCGTGTCATGGGTAAACAACATTTGTTATACTTTTAAATCTTCTGAAACCCCGAATGATAGAAAAGTCAGGTCCACACGTAGGGATGTTACGACTGTAGTAGGTGATGTTGCATTTGAAAAATTGTTGAAAGTGATAAGAATGTAAAGGCAATAGATCATATAGTCATTATGTTTAAGGTCGCCAAAACAACTATAACAATTTCAGTTACCTTTTATATCAAGCCTTCCTAAATCTCTTTGTCCAATCTACTCTATGCCAGAAGACAAATGCCAGTAAATATAACGTATATATGGTACGAACAATGTATATAATTAGTGGATCAAGGCAGACGTAGGGACTCACTATTATTTCTAAACGTAATAAAACAGCTGTGAAGATTGTATATCACGAGACAAAGCAAATAGCTTGTGTGGAAAATCCCCACAAACTTCATGACGTAGGTTGGATAAGTGAAAAGTTTAAACGGCTAGTCACGAAAGAGTCATGACTAGACTGTTCATATTCTCAACGTGTTTTTATCATCAGGCAGCTTTTAATTGTTTGAATAAATCTTAACAAGTTGTATAACCTCAGCGATATGTATGTATGCGTGTAGGTGTGTTTATGTTATCTACACACATACGCCCAGACGAGTTCATAATCAAGTGCAATAAAAGGTTGCAATGATTCGTTCTTTCGAATGAGCTACCACGTTGTCATGTAGAGGCCAGATATGCATGTCATTTAGCGAGGCCTGGCATAGTTTCCTCAAGTTAGGAACTTATTTATGTTTAATCCTTTCTATTTTACATGTTTTAAGATTAAAGATACATGCCATTTAGAAGCGAAGAAATGTAATACCGTTATATTTGGGATCACACTCTACAAGAACGTGCACTATTGCATATATTGTGATCCCAAATAAACAATGTTACGAATATGTCTAATTTTATTTGAGTAGCATCTTTGAAGATAAATATTTAAATAATGATAACGGTTTAGGATTCTTTTCAGTTACTAGGAAAAATTCAGCGTGAAAACGAACGTCGTTATGAATCAAAACATACTAAAAACCAGACAATAAATCTTTTAATCACCCTCTTTGACATACTGCTAAACTAAGGTCATTTAACATGATCAGTGTAAATAGTAAAATCGTTTTTAAGGAAGCCTAACTGAAACTCAGAGTTTTAACATTGATATTAACATGTTTATCAAGCAAGCAATCATTAGGATATTACAAAAATAAACGCTATATACTCTAGTATACATGTAGTTTTATTGTTTGTATGTCGCTCCCATATTATATTCCAGGTACACTTATACTAGGATAATTAAGGAGCACAAAGATACATTCCAAAACTTAGATTATTAGAAGGTTATAATTTGGAAAGCAAAATATGTATAAGTGATCACTCATACCGATAACACATCATGTGACCGGAGATCAATTAAAAAGAAAGCGAAGTAACTTTAAGACCATAAAGCTACATGTATGCTTTTGTAGTGCCCTACCCTACACCTTTAATTTACTAGCATTCCAGTAGAAAAATGCAGAAATTAAAGATTTAGTTTGCATTTTGTTAAAATATTACATACGATAAAGTAATACGTAAGGACGGAGTACTTCTCTCTGCTGTGTATAACTTCTATACAATCGCAACTTCTATACAATCGCAAACTACTTTGAATTCATTAAAGTTTACGCACATCGATGCAATCAAATTTGTTATCGATTCTGACAGGAGTTTTCAACGTTTAATGCTGACAGATTGTATCTTTATTAGATACTTCAAATTTCATTTAGAAAAATAAATATATGTTTTACGATCTTACTTATATTATATCTATATCACGTAACGAACATGGCATGTTAAGAATAACAATTAGCTCTTGTATTGATGATGAAGATCTAGATTTAAAGGGACAGTTTTTTTGTGAGGAAACGAAAAAGGAGGGTCGTTCCCTTACAAATTATTTCGCCCTTAAGACTGTTAGACATTTTATGACCTTACTCGGGGTTTATGTCGCAGCAAGTTCGGGCCTGTATGTACACTTGGTATTATGAGGAAATGAATGACCTTTCACATTCGAGTTCCTTTGTTATACCAGTCATATGAAACGGTCTGAGTAGGGTCACCCGTATTGATATAAGCCTAGCCTGTTCTTATAAATGGCCCTGAGGGAAGGATGACAGCATATGAAAACTATTTCACTTGAGTGTCATTATGATCCTAGACATCTTTGCACTTTTGTTTCCCAACTTAAAAACTGTTTCTAGTGTTGATAATATTTTGTTTCGTAAAATACAAAGAAGGGAAGGTCGAATGTTAGATGAATGAACCCAAGAGGTTATGTTGAAAGTAAGGCTCGGGGAGTATCATCAATCATGTTTATTGGATGGACAAGGACGTACTGATAGCAGATTTTGTGTATGGCTATGGCACTGTCTCTGCGGTAAATCCAGAACCAGAAACAAAAACAAAGCAACATTTCTCACGCTAGATTTCCCACACGGATATAAAATCCACGTCAACACTAACCTAGCATTGCATCTGCTTCAGTATCTATGTCAACCTCGACTTCTTACAGAACAATTTAAGTAGTGAGGATTTATTCTTACTTGACACTTTACATATGAACTCTTTCGCAAGAACGGGGTTCACTGAGCACGAACCGTTTAACTAACCTGGATTTGGGCGGGGATTCCCCTTGAAACACACATTAGAATCTGGCTATTTCAAAAGAGTAGCCAAAAGCAATAGCTGAACATATGTCAACATACCAACTGACATTTCTAAACTTTTCCACCAAGGCCGTCATTTTAGTCAACTTCATTATTGTAGAAATGCTTATGATTACCATATATTTATAACTTTAACTTTTTTAACAATTAAAGGTAATTTTTCATCCGGTTTCTATTGTTCAAATAACATACCGAAGTAGACGCTTGATTTTAAAAAAAAAATGTTGTAGATTAACGCAGTAAGTTTTATGTTCTTGACCATACTGCTGAAATTCCTTTAAAACCAAATTGTCTTATTATGATAACGATTTAAGACAGACAAATTTTCTATGGCAATTGGTAAAAGAAAAGGTACCAGAAAGTTCCGAAAAGTATGTGAGTTTTACAATGAATCGGTATTTTGTCATGCCTTGATGAACTGTGTTGAGTAAGTGATCTAATCAAACCTGAAAATCATCCTAAAAGTTACCAGGAAAGAAAGGAAAAAGCGTGTAGTGTACCAATGTACCCAATGATAATCTACTACTTTGGTTTGGTAATCCTATAACAGATATTCTTTCAGAAGCAAATGAAAATGCAAGAGCAAGCTTTCGGGTTTTCTAATTAGTTTTTTCATTATCCATAATAAAGTTACTTGGTTTGCAGTCCAAGATATATGATTAAAAAATAAGTACAGATCTCTAATGCAAAGCATTGCTATACACCTTTTGGTATAAAGAAAACAAGCATGATCACCCTTATCAATGAGTGTCAATTGAATTAAATGTATGACTGTAAACTTGAAAGGCCAAATTTGAATGCCCTGAATAAGTCCCCTTAAAATCATTTGAGAGGGATGGAGAAATGTATCATATTTTCATATATCTATAAAAAGATATGGCCCGATTATTGCTAAAATGCCACTAAGCTAGGGTGTACAATATACAACACTTCATAGTTAGGTTAAATACGAATAGGAATAAAGACCGAATGGACGACATTCTCTGGCCCCTGGGAATACATCAAGTGTAACGAGTTTGAAAAGAACTGGAGTTGGACGTATAAATCCTTGCCAGGTTCTTTGAATACAGCTTAAGCCATAATATTTTGGCAAGGTATTTCATCACGGTAAACGCTTTCAACTGTGTAAAATGGCTTGAAGACTTTCAAAGAATTAACAACGCGTATTCAATCATTCGACCAAGGTACAGAACCAGGATAGTTCGCCTCTTTTTCCTCCCTCAATTATTCAAAATGTGTTTTCCATCTGTCTTTTAATAACAGAAAATTTAACCTAATTTCTTAACAGTTTTAAGTTTGTTTTGATTGTTGTTTATAGATGTGTGAATATTATTAGGCATTATTACACACGTGTTCTGAATATCTTTATGAGATAATTTTGGTTATTTGAAACAAGTGTTGTGTAACCAGTTGAAAGTTATTCAACGAATGTTGTGTAACCAAAACAAGTTATTCAACGATAGTGACGTCATAATGCCTATAACTACTTTAACAATCGAGCGAGTACAAGTGATCTTTCCGTTGCCACCTCAATATTTCAGATTAACATCACACCTATATTCAAGCAGTTATCAGCACACAAAAAAACAACCAAACATCCCATTAAATTTGTGAATAATAAAATATTCACGTAGATATTTTTTGAAAAAGTATTATTTGTGTTTAAAGTAATTATTAAGTGTTAATTTCGTCGACGAAGCAGTCGCGGCAGAGTTATCTTCCTTTAGCGCTTTGTTTTCATCCTGAACGTAGAGTGCACAAGCAACTACAGTACGCTGTCGATGAACCGCCACAATGACTTGAGTCATATTTTAAGTCACCAATCTACTTTCCCTTCTCTCGCACTCGTCGAATCATGTCAAAATGAGAGAAGTCTCCCTTCCAACTCTGTTGTCAACCTCGTTGTCCAGAGCAATCAGACAACCAGTTACGTACAGGAGTACCGAGCTCTTGCAGTCCATCTTCTCAGCCCCAATATATGGTGGTACCCCAAGAAATGATAACTTCTTTGGACCATAAAACAAGAAAAGGAGACTTGATGACCAGTAATTTTTTTTTTCTAGTTTGACAGATTTGGTGTTACTTTGTTCAAAGCGAGCTGCCGTTGTTCATCTATCGTTAGCAGTGACACGTCACATTTAGCGATGACGCGTCAAGTGTTCAGTGACGGAGAAAGGTTGCGTTTTGATCTGTCAAGTTGTTTGGCTGTCACTGTTTATCAAATCTTCGTACATTAAACCGTATGAAAAAATATAAACTCATATTTCTGTTACGTATGGCCCTTTGATTCATTTATAACTATAACGTGGCCTATGTTTCAGACAAAAGAGGCAGTGTATTATTGAGCACAATGTATTCATGCGCACTAACGTCTTTCAGTGAACATTTTGAGGTCTTCGAAGAACAAGTTTTCTATTTTCCTGTGTGTAATAAATAGATCACAAAACTCGTGGGTGTTGAATATGGAAAATATTCCAACTCAATATTTTTAAACATTTCGATTTATTCACTCGAATAAATCAAAACGTTTAAAAATATCTCGTTGGAATATTTTCCATATTCAACACCCACTCGTTTTGTAATCTCTATTTATTAAATGAAGATTTGATACTTTATTGACAATTTATAAGAAAAATAGATCTCGAGGTATGCCCATGTCAAGCAAGAGAAAGAAGAAGGTATATAATATTATCTTACAAGTCATTTTGGGGTGGAATTTATGGTTCTGAAATGTTTTAAGTGTGTCTTAATTGTACTTGAGGTCAATTCAGTGACAGGTTTGAAATTACCCCTCCCATTTCTTCTGATTGACGACATATTAATCAAGTTCTCTCAACTGATTCGTCTTTCAAGTAAAGCCATGTATCCAATCATTAGAATATTTATTCGACCATGTACATTTTTCAACATCGAAAATACTCGTTTGGCTGACCTACTTGTTTAGGCGAAAACCACTGTGGTACGAACCATTTCATCGCTGATCTTACCGACTGAGAGAAAGCTATTTACGATCACCATTGTCATGATTCCTTTTGAAAATACATCATGCATATTGCGGGAGATTTATTGAATAAAGTCCATGAACCTTGAAGATATCTGAGCTTGTGGCTCTACAGGTGTCAGATGGGGGTTGTTTACATATTGTTTTATAACAAGGTCATATTTTCTTAAATTATGGTTTACATGGGTACTTTACTGATATTTGGCTACGGAATTACAACATCGAGGCTTGTAGAACAACTTCATGCTTTGGATCAAATGACTGCATAACTAAAGGTCATATAGGCAGTCATCAGCGTTAAAGAGGTTGTGTTTCTTATAATCAACACCGTGCATAAATTTTTAAAGGCACATTATAGTTGCAGCATTCTCGCAGAAAAAAAATCAAGGATGTTTCCATTGCTTCATGTTACTTACATGAATAAAAATAACTTAATAATATGTTAATAGTTTTATGTCATTCCTCCCAAACACTATCCCGGTTTGTTATAGTCCATTGAAATAACGCTTTCTTTGATAAGAAATATTATACATAGCACGTATAGAAACGATGTCAATATATCGAAAAGCCAAAGTAAAGAAACCGAAGGTAACTTGCACATAATTCATTATCATTTATCAGGACGAAGACATTAAGACGAAGTCAAAGTGGGTTGTTTACAAGCATGTTGACCTTTTGACACCTCTCCACAGAAAATTGCTTTCTTTTTCAAGTGCCTTTGAAATTACAGTCTAGAATTGTGACTTCACCTTTACATACCTGTACAAACCTGACTTGCAATGACATTTATATATTAACATCCTTAATCATCCTTGACATATGCGTCCGTGCTCAGGTTAAGGTTACTAGGTGAGGTAATATTTCGTTTAACGCCGCTTTCAAGAGTATTTCACTTTTATCGCGGCCGCTAGTATTAATGCAGGAAGAAAGCCCGCAACACCATTGTGGCTAAGCATTGCGATGAAACCAGCGAGCATCGGCTGGAACTAGCGAACCATGGGTGACACTGTACTGAAATTCAGTGTAACATTGCACCAAAACCTGACTGCGTGTAGACTCAGGTTATTTAGCTGAAAACTTCTGTGAGCACACATTTAGATTACAAAAATAACACGCTCTCTTTATAAGTTTTCCTCTGGTATTCATGACGGAAACAGTTAGTACAGTGACTGATCAAAAGTTTTGACGGTAGAAATACCTTCATTTGAATTTCTGTATCCCATGATCACAGAAAACTAACAATCTTCACTTTGATTTATGATCACCGATAGGAATGTTACAACCTTACATAAATATGCGTAACCATTGATCGCCGAGACCTAAGAGGTTGATTGTACATCTTTATGGTGTAAGTAGTATGTGTGTATAGTGTAACAGTATGTTGAATTATCAGATAAAATTATAATTCAGCATCAATACGGTACGTAGGTTAACGATCAACTTTAAATCATCAATGAACTTGAGCTATATGCATATAATCGAAAAAATATGGCCACTGTATGGGGCAAATATCATTTAAGATTTTGTGCAAGTTTATATATGTCATTGTCAGTAGTGAAACCAGTGTGTCCTGTCAGATATGTATTTGCGGCTGTATACCATCCAAGGACTCATGAAATAGAAATATTGAGCAGTGGAAGGAGAGATGGGCTTTAAGTATAGTTCAGACTTTGTAAACACCGTGGTTATACAGGTGTGTCCACAACAGTTAGAGGGGCTGAGTCATGGATTATAACTTGGACGGACAATAGTTTTAAGACGGCTACGTTTCATTGAACCTATGTTAGAAGTGCCTCTGAAAGCCGGTTTACAGTTGTCGATTTCCTTGTGTTGAACTGTTCTATGATGCTTTTAGATGGGACACGGAGTATGTTGTTGGAGTCAAATATGTCAACGTTTATCAATGGTGTTATTTTATCAAGGACTTGTGGTTGTCTCTGAAAATCATTACTATAAAGCCTATAAGTTCTGTATGTGGATAATAAACATGTTTAAGTCGTCTTTTGTGATCGAACATCTGACACTGGCAAGCCAATTACTCAACCAATTTTGAAAACTTACTTACAGCAGACTCTAAATCAAACATGGATTGGTAGGGTTAAATCGACCATTCTAGTAAATGGGACGCAGAAATTCGACATCATTGAAAACAAGAGAGTTTCATAATTCGGTAATTTTAGAGATCAAGATGTAAGTTAAAGGAGGTGTGACATAGTCTGTGTCATTTCAAATGATTATTAGATTAAGTAGATACCGATTATAACTGGATTGGTTTCTGTTGAGTTTACATGAACCCAACCTTTCTAAAAACAGAACCTTCGTGGATTGAATAGCTAATAGTGCAATCCATCCCCAAACCACCCGACCTTCCTCCTTGAAGCTCAATTGTAACCGGGTGGATAAGACTGTGTGATAAAGATAGAGCATGCCTTGACTTCATGTAGGTGTCCGGTGTACTTCATGGTTGAATGTCACAGTCCCTAACAAAGGTTTTATGTCACATAACTTTATAAAGGAAAATAAATCTCGAGGAATGCCCATGTCGAGCAAGAGGAAGAAGAAGGTCTATAACATTACCTTACAAGTATTTTCGGGGTGGAGTTAATGGTTCTGAAAGGTGTTGATTGTATCTCAGTTGTACTTGTTGTCAAACAGGCTTATTTGAACTTGTAATTTAGATTTTCTAGCATGTCGATTTTAACCCTTCAGCATTTACATCTGTTTAAACATTAATTTAGTTAATCAAATTCGGAGTGAGGTCATAACACTATTGTTCTTGACTTCATTTTCATTTTTCTGTGACGTCTACTCTTTATAGCTGATCTTTTCTGAAACAAAATGCGAATAGTATCACCAAAATGTCATGAAATCGGTCATTGCTACCGCAAATTGTGGAATTTTTGTTCTTTTGAATTTCTTGACTGGCTACATTTTGAAAGTTAAAAGCCCTGATGTCTTCTGAAATCTATCTTCAGTGCCCATGTATTGTTGAGGTTTGGTGAAAGGAGGAAATTATGTAGAAGTTTCATTTACAAAAGTTTATATAAAATGGCCAACTCGTCTCTTGTATAACGCAATTTATTGTTGATGTATGAGAATGAGGAACATATTTACAGTTTCATAAACAACATTTATATAGAGTAGCACCATAGTATATTGGAACTCTTCTTGTGTAATACGCAATTTATTGTTGAGATATTGTGAAATGGGGAACATTGATTGAAGTTTTATACAAAACATGTTTATAAAATAGCACTATACCGCATTAAAACAATTGAGAACTGATCTCATGAAACACACATGTACTGTTGAGGTCAGGTGAATAGACATTAACAAAATTTTATATTAATAAATGTATGAGTCAATTTATGAATGTCTCTCAAGCAAAACTGTAAGGAAATATCCACGGAGTAATACTAAACCCACTTAACGAATACTACTCGTTCAGAATACCGAAGTGTCGCCTCACTTTAAAGTTTTACAGAAGTTTCGTCAAGCGCAACTGACCTAGCTCCCTTCACGGGTGAATGGCTTACCCTCGAACATTCCAGATAATACCTTGAGCATGGGCTGCGTGGTGTCCTTGTCCCCAGTCAGAGATAAAATGCACTTTAGGTTTTACATAGTTTTCCTTATATAACAATGATAAAGCGAGTGACACCGTCAAAACAAACTGTAAAACTCTATGCATGTATGATGTTTTTAAGCTTATTTCCTTGTTTGAGGATACGGCTATTGAAGGGAGTTTAAGTTTCAGGGATCACCTCTATGCCTCCACAAACACGATATCATTTGTACAGATCAGATTTATACCCTTTGTCCAAAATTTATAGTATATACCAAGAATAATAGGATACCATACAAGAATGTTGGGAAGGTAACTTGAGATTTTACAACTTCAATACCATGAATCAGCGTAATCTGTAACGCAATGCATTATGGAGAGAACAAGGCCTACCTAGACTAAAATTTAGCCTATGAAATATACTAATAATTTACTGTTCCTTTATTAAATATATTTGTTCCGGGACTCCTTATTTCTGTGTATATGCAGTCAAATCTAGACTTGCAGAATGAGGACCTAAACTGTTTTAAAGGACCCTAATTATATACAGTCATGAAGCGCATGACTAAAGGCCTAACTTGACCATGGAAATATAACTTAATGTAGTGGTAACCTTAAAGACTGTAGATGGCACGGAGTTCTTGACGTTGATAGACGCGCTTACATGTAGGATACGTTTCACACACAGAATGTTATGTTATGTTATATGTGTGATACGGACCATACTTATCTTGTAGTAGTATGAATATATATATGTTTGCAAGTATCACTCAAAGAGAGGTCATGATATAGATTTTTGATCTAGCGCTTAAGAAGTTTTAGAATAATGATAAAGTATTATGAATATCATGGCGATGTTCTAAAATTTTGTTTTTGTTTTTTTTGGGGTTTTTTTTGGGTTTTTTTTTTATATATTTTTTGAAGGGTGAAGGGGGGTTTTAGAGGGGGTGTTGCTTTGAGTTATTATTGAAGTGGTCTTCCTCGGTTATCTGTTGTGATAAATAATATCAATAATCAGCTAATCCCTATTGATCAATTTGGTTTAAAACCCAAATGGCATAGAATATTTGTTTTGAATTGCACGAATCTCTGAGAAAATGTTGCTCAACAGTTATACTCATTATTTCACTTTATAACAATATGCCAATGTCATTAAACCACTTTGAACTACTTGGGGAATTTAACAAATATCTCGCTACATACTCATTTATCACTAAACCATTAGACAACTATACCACCAAAACACTATATCGCTATTAAAGTATTTAATAATACAACAACTAAAGTATCAAACTATTCAGCGATTCAACTTATCAACTAACTTTTTAAACTATTCAGCTATTCCATTATTCCACTATTCCACTTTCAACTATTCAACTTTTCAACTTTCAACTATTCCACTATTCAACTTTTAAGTATTCAACTTTCAACTGTTCCACTATTCCATTATTCAGCTTTCCAACTATTCAACTATTCCACTATTCCACTATTCAGCTATTGTTCTATTCAATAACAACTACTCCAGAGAGTCACTATACCACTTTCCGGCAGAGTGTCTGTGTCCATTGTCCTATGTAAGACAGACCATGCGTTCCTTGAAACCTGACTCTCTACTGACCGAGAGATAGGTAATGCCCAATTTTGTTCCCGTCAACAGATCCGTTTTACCCTCAATAATAGTCCGTTCTTTAAAGCCTGGTGGTATCTCAGGTAGATTCATACGATACTTAAATCCTGTATCACTTTCATGACCATATGAAGAGGGTAAAGTTACCACGGGGGTTGTTTACAGTACCTTATGAGCAATTTTTGTTTGTGTTGAATGTAATCAAAACTAGACCAAAAGAAAAACGTATTGTAAAACGGAAAGATGAATTTGATCCTTATTCCTCCTTCCATTAAAGTTGAATGATGTAGTAGTTGCACTATGCAGCATTTTTATGCGGTAAGTATGTTGGTTACATCGATGATTAGTAAAGCCGATGTAATGAAGAGTAGACAATCTTAATCTATATCATCGCTTGATTACCCATACCGAAGCGTCACCCCTATATAAATAAATAAGTTGACCATCGTTGAAGTCTTGTTGCTCATTTTTACAAAATACTTTACGAGAAGATAGAAAATTCAAAGTATTTGACGTGATTATCATTCTGACTTATTCCTGAATATTACACAATATCATACTTTCCAAGATGATTTCAATAAATAGACACATCTACATCATATCGTCTTAAAGCCAGACTTCCCTTAATATGCATGTCTTGTGTTGTCGTTCTTATGCGACTTATGACATCAATTTGACACGTTATATTTTTCGTCATGTTATGTTTTCCCTTATTTGATGTAGTTAGCCAACGTTTTCACACAGATCAATACTACAATACAAGAGTATGTCTCGAGACAGTCTTGTGTTTACTATGTTATATTCCACTGAATAAAATTTATTTGTGTCTTATTCATATTGCTCGTTATCCACTAGAAGAAGAACATATTTCAAGTTTTAGGTCACAATCCCATAGAACATACATATGTCACAGCACAGTGCATCTTAAACATCACAAAGTCCTTTTCCTCTATTAAATGAAATAACCTCATGTTTTATTGTAGGAGCTTTCGTTATCCCTTTCATCATCTGTGTTATATTCTATTACTCATGTTTTATTGCAGGAGCTTTCCTTATCCCCTACTTCATCTGTGTTGTATTCCATAACTCATGTTTTATTGCAGGAGCTTTCCTTATCCCCTACTTCATCTGTGTTGTATTCTATAACTCATGTTTTATTGCAGGAGCTTTCCTTATCCCCTACTTCATCTGTGTTATATTCTATAACTCATGTTTTATTGCAGGAGCTTTTCTTATCCCCTACTTCATCTGTGTTATATTCTATAACTCATATTTTATTGCAGGAGCTTTCCTTATCCCCTACTTCATCTGTGTTATATTCTATAACTCATGTTTTATTGCAGGAGCTTTCCTTATCCCCTACTTCATCTGCGTTATATTCGGCGGTATCCCCCTCTTCTACCTCGAGGTGGCACTTGGACAGTTTATGGGGGTGGGGGGTCTCAAGGCCTGGAATGTCGTCCCTATTCTACAGGGTGAGTTCATCTGTCCTTATCTCTTAGATAGCCATGGTATAGGAAAAAAAAATATTTTCCCCTATCTAACTTGTGGTAAATAAATGAAAACATTGACATAGAAAGTATCAGTTGATCTCAGTTAAATTGATCGGTTTCAGCTTTATATTCTTTTTTAAAGATATATGCAAAGATCATTACATAGAATAAAAAATTTTTAGTGCTTTAAAAGTTAGGATAAAGGAAAATATGATGCATGAGAAGTTCTCAAGATGAATGAAAAACGGGTTTATGGACAAGTTATCAAGCTCATTGAAATCAGCTCCACAATTGTCCCTCGTACCTCGCATTGTTTCTCGATCTGGCCACGGCTCCATAAGCATCGTGATCTTGACCGTGATCTTTCATCTTCAATTAATTTAACCAATCACAAGTCCGCGTACATATCGCGTTAGAACTTGTTTCCCATTGAATGTAGAAGTTTCATCCACGTCCAAGAACATTAGATTCACAGATTAGCAACTGCTCGGCGGCTTCAAGAAAAAGGGTTAAGATGCGCCTGTTCCAAGTATCAAAACGACTCTAGTCGTTGAGCTTACATAAATCAGACACGTACGTGACAGTGCATTCATTACAGCTCCTGTAGGCCTCCTACATATGTAGTTCAGTGGTGCGTGGTTGTTGGCCTGTATAACCTTGGTGCTTACAGTAGCCTTGAAGTCAAGGACATACATGTACCTCCCATAACATTATGTTCCTCTGTTTCCTATCTATAAGGTTAGGGAGGGGCATTAGCAATGATAGATATAAGTTAATTGCAGGCTTTGGTTTTCCGTTCAGTAACTGCGAGATGAGAAATACTGTATCATTATTATTTATTTGAAATAAGAAGACACCTGCTAGTTTTGAATGCAGTCGATGAATTAATTTTGTTATTTTTTTCATGAAACTTATTTCGTTTTTCCTGGTCTTTCACATTATACATCGTTTGTACACAATGATTCCATCCTCGATACGCCGGGGCTTATTGATCCGTTACTCAAAACAATATCAACCTGTGGACTCTCATCAGTGAACCGTTGAGCTGCTCAGTCGGAAAAACTAATGACATGAGCAATGTTCCATCTTATTACACTCTTCACAGGTATCGGTATGGCCACCGTGGTGATCGTGTTCTTCCTGAACTGCTACTACAACGTGATCCTGGCCTGGGCCTTCTATTACATGTTCTCTTCCTTCACCACGGAGCTGCCCTGGTCCACGTGTAACCACGAATGGAACACGGAGAACTGCTCCGAGTCCTTCGACTTCTCCGCCAACACCTCGGACTCCCCCACAGGCATCATCGGCCGTCTCACCGACGCCAACATCTCCAAGTCCTTCATCGACCCGGTCACCGAGTACTGGGAGTGAGTGATTTGGAAATTATTATAAATGACAACAGTGCAACAGGGGTTGTCAGAAGAAATTCTTATTAGTTTTTAAAACGATACGAGAAAAGTATTTTTCAACAGATATCATAAGTATCATATGTAACATATCATATGTGTGGACCATTCGTTGGTCTTTTCATGTCCAGTGAATTGATATATATTAGTCTTTAATGGCTCCAGGAATAAATTGCCTGTTCAGAGTTTAATTCAAGATATAAGAAATGTGGAAAGGTACAGAGACAAGAGGGGTTATCAGTATTCCATGCCTTTTAAGACTATCTACCTTTTTAGTATTATGATATTTGTATAAACTTGCAAGTTAATTACACCTATGACGTCATCATATTGTTCTCGTTTTCCATTGTTGAAAATAATGGAGATCTACATTACACATCACCTTTTATAACACTAAAAATTTTATTAGGTGATTTCATTGAAACAGAATTAATTTGAGTGTAATTTCAGGAAGTTGATGACCTCGTAACTCTCCATTAAGTTAAAATAATGAAGACAAGGCCAAATAAAGAATGAAGTCTTGAGTTACCCTGACATTAACCTTTACTTCCTCCTGTATTCAGACAGAAGGTGCTGGGTATCTCCAGTGGTATCCACGACATGGGCGGCATTAAGTGGGACCTGTGTCTCTGCCTCATCTTCGCCTGGATCGTCGTGTACGCCTGTATCTGCAAGGGCATCAAGTCTTCTGGCAAGGTGAGGCTTTCTGACAACTCTTTTTTTCACGATTCAAACCATTTCGCTTCATCAGGGTATTTGTATGCGGGAGGTTCAAACAATACCTTAATTTCTTGGCTTTTACACCTCATGCCGTTTAAATATTTTTCCAATGATATGACTAAAACATCCTGCATAATCGGCTTTACCGAAAGAAAAGACCCTTGATTTCGATAAGTTGTGCATCAATTTCTTTACATTAGGACGTTTCATTGGCTAGAAACACCACATGCTAATATAAGATTCATAAACAAGCCGTCACAATACGAGGGAAATGCCGTGAAGAGTATCAGGGGATTGAAGGAGTTTAAGGGATGATATCAACAGATGGATCAAGGGGGATTCAAGCTGGAAGGGCAGTTAATTTGAGATTATAGTGGATAGGAGTTAAATATGAGTCAGCCACATAACACCCCTTCCTTCCTTCTTACTTCCTACATCTCTGTGACGCGTCTGTGATCAGAAACTCGACGTCATTAGTTTCCTCTCCTATATCTATGATGTATTGACCTAAATATATGCTTTATTGCAGGTGCTTGTCTTACCCCCTACATAATCTTTGTTACATGCATTTATGTCATATCAAATGTGAGGTCAATTGACAATTCGTTTGAACAGCATTCTCTCGGATGGTTAGAAGCAGTCTACTCAATGATAATATCACTAAGATCCTCCCTGTGTCCCCTCCAGGTGATGTACGTGACGGCCACCTCCCCCTACATCTTCATGACGTGTCTGCTGATCAGGAACTCTCTGCTGGATGGTGCTGGAGATGGTGTCCTCTTCTACCTCAAACCTGACATCGACAAGCTCAGCGACATCCAGGTAAAGCTCTTTGAATTTGTGTGGAGTGGAATATCTTGTAATCATGTACAATTTGGTTTTTGCTTCTCCTTGTGCAAAATTTGATTTTATGCCGTTTTCTGGCAAGACGGCGAGTAACATTTGGGTGGAAACATGCGAGCAATGGCAGCATGTAATAGCAAACCATTGGTTCTACTGCATTAGAATTTTTCATTAACATTCACACTTAAGACAGAAAACGTCTCTACAGCAGACAGAGTTGATATGGATGTATTCGAAGCGCGAACATCTTGATAGAAGGTACAACGCGCTAACCACAATGCGGTTAATTTTAGAATGATATATAATGTGCTGTGATATACTCGCCATAAACTGTTAAGTGTTGATAGTACAAACTTGTCAATACTATGAGATGTAATAAGGAAGTTATATATCCTGGAGACTTGTCATATTTATACGTGTCCTTCACAATACAAGCGAGGGTGGACGCGACAACATTCACAAGTTGATGATGTGTATACCATTGACAGTTTTTATGTGACGTTTCCTACTTCGAATGAAAATGAACTGCGATACACGAAAATTACCTCTCATATACCATGATTAACTTTGATGAATGATATTAATTGTGAAAAACAATGATGAACGATAATGAATTATCATATAGAGAAATGAGAGCTATGATTATCATAATGATCACTGATTCACGGAAACTATGATATTCGATAATGAACTATGATGTACGAACATGAACTATGGTATATAATAAGAAACTATTATATGCTACCCCTGTCCTCAACTTTACAGGTGTGGGTTGATGCTGGAACCCAGATCTTCTTCTCCTACTCCATCTCTCTGGGCGCTCTCACAGCCCTGGGGTCATACAACAAGTTCCACCATAACTCATACAGGTAGGTGATGATACTGTCCACTCCCTCCTAATCGGCACCCCTTTAATTCGAAATGATGTCTAAAACAACATTCCTTCATATGCGAGATTCCCTTTAAACTGGCTTCTTTGATCAGACATCATTTTATAAATACTGAATTTTGATACTGGTATCCGGATCCAAAGTATGTTTATAGCACAAATCTATTGATGATAATAATAATTGATATGTTAGGTTCAGTGTCCGTGTGTGTAGAGTACTGCAAGTGGCGTGTAAAGGTAATCAAGTGTTTAAGTAGAAGTGCTGGAGGTTTGGAAGCAGATGAAACCAAGGGACGAGAAAGCAATGTCGTAAATGATAAAGCCCTAGAACTATTTGTATATGGTACGTTAAATAAAGGAGAGTAAGGAACTGATACCAGTAATTTGTAGTACCAGTATTCTTTCTTTACTTTTGAAAGACAACATTGAAACTTGAAACAATAAATTACACCCATTACACACATGCTATCAATAATATCAAGAATAAAAAGTGAAGTTGAAACCGCAATCCTACTGTCAATATCTTTTCAAAGTGTTCTTGTAAAACAAAAGGAAACAGGGCTCGTCCGGGATTCGAACCCGGGACCTCTCGCACCCAAAGCGAGAATCATACCCCTAGACCAACGAGCCTTATATACCTTCTACAAGTGTCTTTAAGAACCGGTGTTATAACATAAACCCAATTTAATCGAGCGACGAAAAAACGTGTTTTACCTCTATCTAAAAATATACCACCATACCTGTACACTCGAAGTTTCCGTGATACAAATAGAACTGTTTGGCTGCTTGAAACAGTCGGGTTGCTTTACATGCAAACGAACCATTGTAGTCTATTTACACGTGGACAGCTGTTTATTGGCTCTTGGTTTTTGATCAAGTCATGACTGTTGGAGTTACCTCCCCTGAAATACAAATGAACGTAAACAGGATTTAACGTATTTAAAAAGGAATGATTCTTCCTAGACACATGTGATCCTTTGATTCCTATGATCAGGCGATTAAAAGCAAAGGAATTTTTTGGATTTATTTTTATTTCTTCGAACAGTTTTATCCTTCATACTATAAGTCTTCGTCATTGGGCCACTGGCAACAAGGTCAAACTCATGTTCAAACAATAATGAAAAGGGCCGATTGCTGTGGCTTAAAGAGGTTAATACTTGCGAAAAATGGTTCACGTTTGAAACTTAATTTAATGCAAATCGAAACATCGTTCATAATGCAGTGATCTTTTTTTTATTCTTCTGTTTTCGATAACTGAATATTGTTTGACTCTGTGAGTACTGTACCCGGGACTAACCAATGTAGCTCTTACTTTCACTGATAAATAAGCTTCTAACCATTTTCCTTGCAGAGACTCCGTGCTGTTCGCCCTGGCTAACAGTGG
Source organism: Phorcus lineatus (assembly GCA_921293015.1). Classification (NCBI taxonomy): domain Eukaryota; kingdom Metazoa; phylum Mollusca; class Gastropoda; order Trochida; family Trochidae; genus Phorcus; species Phorcus lineatus. Next base: position 44,851,156 of record OV121087.1, read on the forward strand.
GACGAGCATCTTCGCTGGGTTCATCGTGTTCACCATCCTCGGGTCCATGGCTAAGACACAGGGCAGAGCTATCCAAGATGTTGCTGAATCTGGTAGGTGATTTTCGTAAAAAAATAAATAGGAAAATAAAAATGTTTATTATATCAATCTATCATTGGCCTAGTTGATAACAAATATATTATTCATATATGCAGTTTTTTCATTGGCTTCAATAGTAGGTCTACAAGGTAGTTTGTGTTGCGGTATTTTGTCGGAAGCCCAAGAAGAGCTCGTAATAGAACAGAGGTTGTATAGGAATTAATGGCAGAGCAACCTCTGTGGGAAGAGAATGAGAGCAATGGTCGATAGACATTTTTCATTCCAAATAAATCAAATAGTTTTATCATGTTTACTGATTAGCTGCAAAGAGAGATTAGGTTTTGTGTTACATAGTATTTGTTGAAACATACTTCTTCAGGTGAACTAGTTATCAGTTTTAATAGCTTTATTCTTAGATCGACAGGCCTATATTTGTCATAGTATGATCTTATATCAAATCTGTTTATCTAAACTTAGATTGCATTAGTTAGTGTTATATTCTTGTATTTACTCTGGTAAGGAATACAAACGCCCACATTATAAATTCTTTATTTGAATTGAATACCCTTATTTTGAAAGTCTGGTTGGTATAAACAATTATGAATGCCCATTTCAAATTTGAAATACTCACTCAGTTCTCAAAACATGGTTATCATATCCGCAAGAGATAAATCTTATATTTATCCGGAGGTCTGAATGGCTAGTTGCCTTAGCTCTAGCCTGACATTGGGGAATGATCATGACTCGTTTTATTTCATATCAGAATTTGTAAAATAAATTCCATCTTTTCCAGGGACTATGTTAATTTAACCCTTCACCTGATAAAAGAGAAAGCTACTCAGAAGTCCAAAAAACATTTTAACTCATGAAGATTTATTCCGGACGTTTAATTTTTTTATAAAATAACGAAGGTTTTATCATTTCCCAAGTAAATGCCCTGAAGAAATGTTTTATGAATGTTTTTTTCAAAATCCAAATACAATCGCAGACAAAGGTAAAAGGATTCATATGTGTTCTATTTGAAAATATCAAATTTTATGTTATAAGTTTTGGTAATAACAATAAGTATTGATTTTACGTGTTTCATTTGTTCCCAGTCGAAATACAAGCAATTACAAAGAAGGTTTGAAATTGATTTTGTCATTACTAAAAAAATAAAGATGTTCTTGACATTTGAGGCTTACTAATGTTTTTTATCTAACAAGCATACCAAATATAATTTATAGAAACAACTTGTTAAAAATATTTCAAACCATAAGCTACGATATCAGTAATGTCAGATATTACATGTTGCAAAGCATTGTCATTTCTGCTGATAGAAGATATAACAATCACACCAGTATTGCCAATGAACGTTGCTTTAAATTCCTCATCTTGGAGTGAAGTAATTGAAAGTTGTGTGCTGTTCATGCTTTGATTACTCAAATACTCAAACTCTTATGACATCAAGGCCCCGTAACACAGTAACAGAGTGTTTTATGTGTATTTTATGTGAAATTTTATGCTTTTCGTGGCCGTTTTACCTTACATGTTAAAACGTTAGCGTGAGGAGTAACAAAAAACAGTGTTTTTATTATGTAAATTTTCTACATATTAAAGAGAAGGAAAATGGAATAGCTTCTAAACTATATTGAATCAAATTTCCCCCAGGTCCCGGCCTAGCGTTCATCGCCTACCCCAAGGCTGTGTCCCTAATGCCTGCCGCCCCCGTGTGGTCAATCCTCTTCTTCCTCATGGTCATCCTCCTCGGACTCGACAGTCAGGTATGTAACGCTTCACGTCATTGGTCCGCTACTTGTTAACGCTGATCGTATTGGTTGATCATTTGGTTGAGCGTGTTAGCACGACGTAGTGGGTCAGTGCATCAACGTATTTGATACAATCCCAAAGAACAGCCAATGTACTTCACAGTGTGTCGGTGTAATGATGATAGCGTTTCATGCAATATCCAATGTACTCACTGTCTCTTGACCCAGGTAAATGATGTAAAAGAGCTTTTAGAGAGTATGCCGCTTTCTTTACTACTGATGATATATAAAATGTACATCACAATGTGCTTCCCTCTCTCTCTCTCTCTCTCTCGTCCCCGGATGATCAGTACCCCATTGAATGGGGAAGAGTTCTATTGATTTCCAAGTTCTACATTGCAAGAGTACGACGTTTCGGTGTATAGATGCTAACAATATTATCAGATGATGATGGACATAACAACAACCACCACCACCCCCTCTCAACTGTCCACTTATAACACTTCATACAATTCCCTCGTTTTATGTACATGTACATTTCTTTTGTCACCAGTTTGTGGGTGTGGAGGGAGTTATCACGGCTGTGGTGGACCAGTACCCCCAGTACCTGAGGAAGGGATACCGTCGGGAAGTCTTCATCGGCTTCGTGTGCTTCCTGTCCTTCCTTATCGGTCTCTCCATGGTTACCAATGTGAGTGTCTTCTACCCTAGTGCATCTCGTAAGCGCCGGGAATAGGTTTTGGCGCTTGTATCGAAGTCATATCAGAGATTTTCAAGATGTTCTTGAAGGTCCCTGCCAAAATACTCAAGACATAACTAATGTGTCAATGAATTACAATCGCCGGAAGTACATGAAGTCTCTAAAGGAATATCGAAATTATTCGATGGACTAAAAATCACTATATGCTTAATCTTTTGTCGCGTCCCAATCTTGCGATAAACGCCATAGTCAAAATTACCTAGATTAACAATAACTTCTTGGAAGTTCCTGCCCAATTGTTGGAGTAATACGCTCCATGGCCTGGCTTTCTTAAGATCTCTCACTGCTAAGATAGATGGAAACAAACGTTAATTTATGGAGCTTACGACTACTTTAACACTGAGAAAGTTAACTGATTGAACTTTTTTAACACTGAGAAAGCTTCGAAAATACGGGTCTATGTCTCTAAAAAGCACAATATATTTAATAACCAATCTCAGTGAATAAAATCTTGATCTACGTTACCCATACTACAATCAGTGTACGGTAGTGCAGCAAAATCTTATTTTGTGCGATTATTGAAGAACTTGCCCATGGAATATCTAGATTATCAAATTGATATTTAAGTCATTTGATCTTCATCTTTTCCTCATCCTCTGCAGGGCGGGATGTACGTGTTCCAGCTGTTTGACTACTACTCTGGCAGTAGGATCATTCTCCTTGTCGCTTTCTTCGAGCTGACCGGCATCTCCTACATATACGGTCAGTTTACATCTCCCCGTTTCCTCAATTATACGAGAGTTCTCTGTCCATCAGGACCTCATTACCCCCGGGATCAGTCTAGTTTCTGTGTCTGAGTATAGTTGAACGCTTTTTTTAGCAAAGGCATTTTCACCGATTTTACAATTGGTAATTCTCAAACCTAATTTCATTGGAGGTTTTACAACCATTTCAGATTTCTTGGTGAATACTTTGAACTCTCGTGTCATTGATGGTTGTATTTTTTGCCAGTTTAATAAAGAAGACTTTCAAAGCCAATTTTGGACATATCTATCACTCAACAGCTTGTATTCTTGTGAAACGGATGAAACCATATGAATCTCGGGAATATTGCCCTGCATGGTGAATTTACTATGGATATCGGTTGAAAAGAAAGTTTTCTAATAATTCTTAACACTCCTCCTGCTGCAGGCGTGCGGCGCTTCCTGGACAACTGCGAGATGATGCTTGGGTGGAGGATCTTCCCCTACATGATGGTTTGCTGGATGTTCTTCTCGCCCATCTTCTGTATCGTGAGTACTCTCTACCATTTAATCAATATTCTTATGCTAAAATGCACACCAATGAATTCCCAAAATAATATATCGTTTCCCTGTAGCCTATATATACGCCTTTTTCATTTACCAAATAAGAATGTACTGAAATTTAGCAAAATTCCCTTCTTTCTGCTTCAGTCCGTGTTTGTAATGAGCGCCATAAACTACTCGGAGCTGACCTACGACCGGCCTACCGGGACCTACGTGTACCCACAGTGGGCTGTCGGCATCGGCTGGGCATTGGCCTGTCTCTCCATCGTCACCATCCCCATCATCGCCATCTACAAACTCATCAAATGCGGAGGGGTACGTACATTCCATTAACTAGCACGACGTCTTCTTTGTCTGAGTGAGATTATTACCTCAGCGTTCATTCCAAACCCCTACATACAAATAGGATTTCTGAGCCGAAGATATGGTTTATTACGTCATGTAATCTTATCATATTGATGTCATACACAGATGAATTAGACTAGACAATGGTATATTCTTTAATAGGTATTCCATATTTCTAAGTATTTATAGGTAATAGATAATTAGCTTCTTCATTCAGGGAGCACCGCGTTTCAATACAGATTTTTTAAATTGTTTGTACATGTAGGTATAAATGCTTGAACAGACATAGTGATATTATTTTGACAGATCAAATAGAATATTCGATAAAATTTCATTAGCGCAAAATATATATTGCATCATCCTACTTTGCTTAAATATACTAACTGTCTAAACTGATAAGGATAATGTCGCCCAATGTTCTGGTAACGCATATAAATATAAAACCTTTGATATAAAAATATCTTACGCCCGTCGAGGGATGCCTTGGTGCTAGCTCAACCATTAATTAAAGTCAAATATGCTTTGTGGTATAGATTTTGAATAATTTAAGAAGGTTCGGTTCGAAACGGTAGATGCCGAATGATTCTGAACTGAACTGAACTGAACTTTATTTACACTCAGGCCGCAAGCAGCGGCATATAAGAAAATACATTACACTAATATGCAAAATATGCAATTTGGTTTAGAATACGATGTACAATAATGTATTGGAAAGACATATATACATATGAAGGCATGATACAAATGATATGCAAATATATAAAACAAAGATATACATGATGAATATGATGGTATTTAAGGTAATAATTGTAAGCGGCATTTTTTAAAAACATTTAAGATAACGTTACAGAACAGGGCTAGTTTTCTTAAAGTAACTATCCTTTTACTATTGAATAATGTTAATTCTGTTAATTCTATTAATTCTGAAACTTAAACCAAATGACTTCCCATGTCTTCAAATAGGGCTCAACTTGGTCAGATTTCACATTTTTCCTTACGTCTTAAATATTTTGTGCCGAATTTGTTTTTGTTTTCTTTTAAATTCCTATGTCTTGAGGCCTAGTTTTGAAATTTCCTTTTTTATTTCTTACGTTTTGGGTCCAGATTAGTTGCATTCCTTTTACTTTCTTACATTTTGTGTGCATAGGACTACACTTTATTAGGGATCCTATTACTTCCTAACGTCGTGAAGACGCAACTTTGTAACATGTCCTTTCTTTCATTCCTTTTACTTACTTACATTGTATTTACTTTCCTACTTTCATTTCACTTTCTCACCTTCCATTTGCTTCTCTACATCTTGACCTTCATTTGCACCCCAGGACATCAGATGCCTGTTACGTCCCACGGGTCTGAAGCATCACCAGATGCGGCCTCAGGACTACGGAGAGTTGACTTACGATGACATCTGCCGACAACGTCGCGGTCTGCCAGTCACCCCGCTCTCCTTCCCGCCACCGCAGACGGAGATGAAGCCGCCATCTTATGCAAACGCTGCGTACGAGCCGGAAAAACAGTCGTACTTTACTCAGCTATGATTTGATCCAACGCGTCTCATGCCAATATAGTTCAAAGGATTTTCTCGTCTCTGGTTTATATCTGGTTATCAAATAAAATGAATTAAAAAGTCAGTTTTTGGATTAATTGCCCTTTGGTGCTTTGTTATAATTGGTTTGGATTCGAATGTTACTCTTTTGAAAACAAAGCGATCAATTTAATAATTTTGGTACGTAATTTACAAAAAAGAGTTAGCGAAAAGACTAGTCCATTTAAACAAAATATGAAATCGCAAACAAATGTTTCAAGTTTCTAAGATTAAAAGAGCATTGTATTTCATGTAAGCCCAATGTAAACCACGACTTCGAGATTTTACTCACTTAGTAGGAATTGTTTTTGTCGGATGTATCTAATTTGCTCAATTGTGACGTCATTGTTACTTGATCGTTCCATATTTAACGACAACTTCCTGTCTGTAAATAGAAAATGTTATCACAGAGTCGGCATTTGTGTCAATAAGCGTTATTCTGCAAAGCAAAACTGCCATCAATGTAACGTTTTGTTTTCGACTGATCAGTGCGCTAAAGTAGATATATTTTATGTGTGCTTCAATAAGTGTCTTGAATTCTTACGGCTTATTATCACTACTTAAATAATATCGCTGTTTTAAAATACTCATCTTTTCGTATTGCATGTAGGATATTGACAGTGAATATTCTATTTGTTGCAAATGAATTGTGTCCAATACAGTTTTAGCATTGGCTATTTCAACTCACGTATGTTTGTTTAAAGGGTAATGAGATACGGCAAATAATTTACCTTCTACTTGTTAAAATGATGATTTTATTAGTGTTTCAATTTTTCATTCATCCATATAGATCATATGTGTGATGGAATTTAAGTGTTTGTTCATGAACAACAATTCTAAATGAATGTTCTTGTTATATTTTGAAAAGTTTTCCTCTTTAGAGTTTACTTATATCTCCTCTTTGTTCGAACAAAACATATTTCGCGTAGTTCACTCAAAATTATATATACAACTGTGATTGGTCCTCGGATCTAGATGACGCACCTATAATCAGTGTACTTATTGTTTGATCATATGTAGGTTGTATAATCACACGCTTTTATACATTTTTGTATCGTTAAATCACGATTTAGATGCCTTTTACTTACAGAAAACATGTTATTCTGAAAATAAAATATATATTTTCTATATGTTTCTTTTGTAGTGATGAGTTATCAGTTGCTAGCGGTGATAGTCTTTTTCCAGTTTGTGCCTGTCTGAAGACATAGCATAACGGTTGCATCAACGGTAGTTCATTAGGTTTGTCGGAGTTTGGCCAAGTAGACTTTTAAAAGGAGTCTCAACCACACACAAACTCCTCTCAATAAACCCACAGAAATCTTGTATCCACCCTTGTACACGTATTTGAAAAGCACTGAATCTTTATATATATTTATCAGAGAATGATAAATGACAAATGTTCCTCAAATACACATACGAACATAGGTTAAAGCCAAAATGATGAGTCTTTACGTCATCAACATAGTTTTGACTTACTGTTTTGATACTGCTTCATAAGAACAACAAGTCAAGTTCGATGTTTGGAACTTGAATCCGCATGTATATATTGGTGGCCTATGTTGGTGCGGACCAAAGCCGGATGAATTTACCAAAATATTGCATGCATGGCTTCGGTGAAACTAAGATTAATCTCCGCTGAAGGGTACAATACCCTTCTACTACACCCACTTGAGTTGCAACCACACATTAGATATATATGTAGTCACCGTTCCTATAGATTAGAAAGACGAGAAAGGGAGGTAACTCCTTCAGTCTTGGCTTGACAATATAGCAAGCCGTGGTCTTTTTCTTTTATCTATTTTAACTTTTATGTTTTATCGTTGAAGATTTCATTATTCTTTCATATTTCCCTGAATATAAGCTGAAGGGTTGACTTTAGTCACAGTTTCAAAATCAAATTTAGTTATCAAAAAAACGTTACAGGATATAACCTACGAGTGAATTTTTGTCTGCGCTTCGTTAAGTTGGATGTACTGATCACATCCCCATACCCCCACTGTCACAATTATGATATCATATGTCTTTCTATTGTTCAGGCAGGTCGTCATTAATAAAGTGAGGAGACCATATTTACAACTGATGTGTATGCATGTACAAAGTATGATTCCAAATATTTTGAGACTTATTCCAGCCGACATCCCGGTTTTCTCCACAACGCTTAGCCTTACTAACTATACTATAGGATCTTTTATTTCAGTTAAATACTCATTCACAATGTCTTGAATATATCAATGCATTATAAAAATGAATGAAACAAACAAAATCGCACTGATGAAGGTACAGTAGCGTTTTTTTTCAAATCCTGAGCTATTTCTTTTCTGTACACAATTGTTTTGTGACATTTTACCTGCGACGATTAAACACATACAAATTGAGAGTATCCCAACTTGATTGATTTATCAATGAAATAAACAACTATGTAACTGCACATACGGTTAGTAAAATATTGATTTGATACTACTCTCGATGAAATGAATTTGATATTTAACAGAAGTAACCTCTTTTTTTCTGTACTTGTATATATCTCCTAAGATTTGTTGCCTCTCACCAGTTATGTAATATCGGTTTTAACGTCCCACAATGTTAATGCACTTATTAACGATAAAAATGTTGAGTACAAGTGGTACTTACACATTTAGATTAGGGCGAACATAGTTTTTAAACACAGTGACTTCATCGTAATGAGGAAACGTGGAAAAATAATCTTCCGACTGGATATTTTATTCCCATGAGAAAAATGAGTTACATAAAGGGCATTAATTTTTAAACATAACATAACAAATAATATAAAGATATAAAATAATATTTGTTTTTCATCTATGACTTCGTCTTTTATCATTTCATGGTGTCACTAAAACGGTAAACCATGTTCCAGATTTTTTTTTAAATGTGAAGTATAAAATACTCATATATATGCCAAATGTATTTGATAGATTATGGCTAACTGACATCACCTGACAGTGGTGTATGATCAGCCAACGAATAATATAATTTAGTTCTTACTTATTCGGAGGACAGTCATACCAGTATTCAAACTTTTAACTCTTTATATATATCAACTACCTGTCATAAAAATCATTTCTTGTTCAGAATTGTTTTTCATCATATTTTGCTTGTGTTCTGACAGAGAACACTTCTGTTCAATATTTTGCTACTTTTTTTGTTTTAAATCAATCTCTGTCACAAATTTGTGATTTCCACTTAATTTGTTGTATTAATTTCATGTCACCAAGTTGTATCTCCACTAATTCTTTGCCCTGATTTTGTTCCTTTATCGACTGTGTCTCTAATATAAGTCAGTAATGTTTTAGTTATATATAAATGTGTTGCCATCCAACATCTAATATATTTCTTGCTTTCCACTGTCACCTAACTTTGTCCTTATCGAAAAAAAGTATGTGTAATTGTTTATTTCAACAAATGATAGTAATCTCTGCTACAGATTTTTAATATTTCGTTATTTATATGTATTAAATTCCGTGTCCAAATCCGGCTATTTCTTTTTTCACCTAATTCTCTTGTCATTCTATTGCCATCAAATCCTTTTTTATTCATTTTCTGTCAGCGAACCCTGTTCACTAATTAATCACACATGGCACAATGTATATTAATCACGATGTGTCCTAGATACTCAGTTTATGTTATAGACATCAAGTGGTCTCGCGTGTTGATTTCTGGAAACAGCTGTTCAACACGCATGGAATGTTGCTCAACAAACAAAGACACGACAATGATTGGTGCTCACGAAGAGACCGCGAGTCTTGTTATCATCAATAAACTCCGCTGACCATTTGACCAGTGGACATTATTAGTATAATCCTCGCCTGACTGCCAATTTGACCGGTTGTTAATAATAATAAAGCTTGATAAATCTGGATGGCATGCACAAGGAGATATCTGATGCTAGCAGGTGTGCTACAGCGTTCTCTTTCATGTCCGTATCTTTTCATTATAATGGCTGGGAAATTAGAAACTTTACATGAGAACATATGCTCGTTTCATCTAAACTGGACATGGTCTTTGACAAGCAGAATGATGTTAATTAGTTGGATATTTAAAAACGTTTTTCTGACCAAATGAATTAGAAATCGTGACGTGCACTTGATGATTCCGAGTGAATTGTAATTGAATCTGATACTAAATATGGTACCTGACAAAGAAAAGTATGCCACAGCTGTGAAATGACCTTTTCTAATGCGCAAATGAAATTGGAATATTGGAAGACACTGTTCTGGTTGGCAAATTAAAAATATTTACACGTGAGCATATGGTTGACGCATCATAGTTGTCATTGTGATTACTCACTGGCAATGGGGATTTATCTCAATTATTGTAAAGTGGCCTTTGATAATCTAAGTGATGAAATTTTATACTCTGTTGTATTTGTCACTGACAAGGAAATAAGAAACTATTACGTGCGATTTGATATATAGAGAATGCCATTTAGGTGTATTAAATATATCGACTTAATAAATCTTTTTTTGTCAACGAGTATTGAAGTTTTAAGATCATAAGACTAGAGGGTGAGATGTTGTTTAAAATTCAAAACTTACTCTCAAATCGTCATAATCACCAGGCTTCGACACTCGAGCTCAGCTGACATTAATACTACGAATTTGCATTGGTGTCAGAATGACGACGATGTCAAAACGGTATGACACTAGAGATCACTGTTCAACTAAACCTAATGACGTTTTGAGTGCAGAGATATGTCCATTTAAAAACTGTTACCAACTTTGATGATATTTAGATGATATGTTAAATCTCCCACTCGTGTTTTCTGATATCAAATATAACAAAGATTAAAGTATAAAACTTGTAATTTTAATCAATTTGTGTTGGTGAATTCGATATCAGAAGACCTATTGGTGAGATTCTCTATTTATCAAAAATTCAAAATCTTAAATCACTTTTCAACATTATTCTGCCCTAAAAACGAGTCTCTAACCAAAAGACTACCACTAGACCCCTTGAGAAGTGAGGAAATAGTTTTGTGACGTCATCAACTTCTGACATCATATCACTGTCATCGGTGTGGCCAAAAGATATAGAGGATATTATATGACTGTCCATGACATACTCTCGCTCGGGAAATACTAATAATAAGCACTCGTGTCGTAACATAGTATATCATGGACACGAATATGATATTCTGTTTATTACCTAAGTCGAGAAATAATTCAAAGAAACTAATCAAAATCAACATCAAGGCGTTGGCGCATTTGGAAAACAACGTCATAGGCGAACCGTGACGTCAAAGCATTGTTTTTGACGTGACGTCACAATTAAAAAATGATATTGTGGCCAAGGGCATCGTATGAAAAATATGAACCCCCAATATGATTGGCCTCGTAGGTCATAAAAAGCTATAAGACTAAATGATACAACTAGTATTTTGATACAATCATTGACGTAACTGAAATCATATTCATAAATGTAAAATGACCTTTCCTAATTCAAAAGACATATTTCAACTATTGAAACATATGGTATAACGTATTGTTTAACTTCTTTTAAAATATTCAATATATCATTATGCGATATCTAAATCCTTGTTTTTGTACTCTGGCAAGCATACTGACAAAGAGAGTCATAATTTTGCAAAATGTGCTTCGTTAATCACTTCAACATGTGAAATTAAAATTTTAGATCATTATTTTATCATTTTAAAAGCCACCTGTTGTCTACATGTTTATCCCTATTCGCACATAAAGGGAACTATATTAGGTGACGGTATATGGCTTTGACAGTAATATCAGCGATTAAATCGCACGAGCGCATTTGAAGATCAATAGGAACTCAACCCAATAATGAAACTTGTCCGATGAACAGAACAAAATACTTATAAAGCAAGGTCAGAATTCTGACTGAATAAATAAGGAAAGGTATGTGTACCCTCCAGTGTATATAAAATATGATATCGACATCGAACACACAGCTCTTCATTATCTTTCATATAACAGGAAGTCAGGACAAAGCTGGACGAAACTGACCCCTGACACCGAGGTCAAGTTTTCACATCAGAGGACTTTCTAAAAAGGGTGACGAGGTGGAAGGGGGTCCCGGCGTCCTTTTTCATCCGGTTACATGTCAGCTCCCACGGACACCCGGCTACGCCCCTTTTCTTACTATTGTACCCTCCTGGGAAGGGGACGTTATGAGTTAATTAAGGTAATCTGGAATGATAGGTTGACGCTTTGAATGCCTTATATCTGTAGTGGAAGAGTGGTATATTGATGGTATTGGTTTGTAAAGAGATGATAAACATTTGAGTCTTTTGGAGTATGATGTCAAATATAATTGAGTTAATCTGGAATTATACGGTCGACTGTCAAAATGCTTTATATATGTGGTTGTCAGGGAAATATCGGTGATAGTGACTTTTAAAGATATCATAAACAGTGGAATGCGATGTCTATAGCCGAATGGATTAATCCTATCGAATAATGGAGTTTGTTGTTTATATCATTTATGATTATGTTTATATTAATTAATTAATTAATTATGTTAATCAAGAATCATAAGTGTCTCATGTGATTTTTCTGGTATGTTTGTAACATACTTGAAGGTTAATGTATCTCATGATTCTTGCATACGAGGGCAAACATACTCAGGTTCATATTTATCACACCACGCACTAAGGGACTGATTTTGTTTCCATCGCTATGACGTCAAATCTCCAACTGAGGCAGCAGTGATAATATGTTTTCGTTGCGAAGTATGAATTCCAACAAAAGTATTTTTCCTCGTTTTTCAAAATCCATCGTACACCAATCCACTAATGTCGTAAATAGTGGAGATGTATAGACATTCAAATTTTACTACACATAATAAGATATATCATATATAAATAAATAAATACGGTTACGTTTGTTAGTTATAAAAGGTTGTAGTCAGTAATTTCAAATACTGTTTTTCGTCCGTTTGTTTCATATGTAAAAACTTTGATTTATCATGTGGTTAATTGGTTGCTGACTTGATCAATTATAAGCCAATCGTATTTGAGGTTTGTGGGGAAACGAAATGCAACCTTTGTATTAATCTGAAAGCTTAGGATTGCTTGCATAGATCAGGTTTCCATTAATTATACGCGTATTGTATTGATATAAAATGATCCACTAGTGATTTGATAGATCGATATATTTTTCGAGGTCCTGTCACTGCTTTAATGCATCATCAATTTGAGGAGGTCAGAAAGGTGAAACATTTTCAGCTCTTCACATGTCGATATATGTTAAAAGTTTCAAGATCTATAAAAAGTGGCTGCATTAACTGATTAAAAAACGGTGATTTATTTTTAATATTTTATATTTTTCGTTGTAAGTTTGGACAATTCATTTGGTGAATGGATTTTTTTTAATTGTTGCGATTTTCAAAATGAATATTTGAAAGTAAACCCCTTAACCTTACACTAAATGATTTATGACATTAAAAGCAATGAAAAGTTTTGTAAAATGAAAATGCAAACTATTCGTTAAGATATTTAACATAATGTTACAAGGCATGATATAGAGAGCAAATACTCCATAAACGTTTAATTTGAAATTTAAAACAATAAATCTTTAAAAATAACAATGAATTTTAAACTTAAAAGAATGAAATTCCTTCAACTTCATTCAGCACCAGGACTGTCAGTGGATCGTGATTCCGTTAGGGTGTCGACGTGTCATTTATAGCTATGCTAAATGTTCCACTCATAGCGTTGTATTTTACAGTTTGAAGGACGGAATAAAATACGATCTTTCATGTGTATTTTATGGTATTGTGTTTGAAAACGAAATAAAAGATGAACATTGATGCATTTAACAGTTTGAGAAAGGATAAAAAGACGACGCATTATCAAATAATTTGCAACTTCTTAATCTCCGCCAAGTTAAACAGTATGTTTAAAGGCATGTAAAAGATAAAACTCTAGACCACCAACACACACAAATTAATCTTCAATCAGAAAACAATAACATAATGTTTATCAGATTAACTTGATATATATGTTTATTTTGTAAAATTAGACAAATATGATTTTCTTTTTGGATACCAACAAAATACATTTTAAGGCACGATGTGAAATCAATCTGCGAGTCATGATTTCACAGAACCGCCAATAAACAAAAAACCAAGGCATACAACTTTCAAAACTTGATTTCTACATTACATTACATTACGAAGTATATCGACGTATAAGAGTTCTTGTCTAACAAAAAGAATTCATAATTTGAATATTTGAAACTTTTCTCGCAAAAAATGGAGACCTGAAGAACACATCATCATATTGTCATTTTAAGTGCATTTTTAAATATCAAATCCGACGTTCATGCTGCAACAAGACTTGAACGATTGCAAATGAACACGAATGACAAGAATAGAGTATGTTACATTTTGATTCAAGTATAACAAGGACAGCCATCAAACAAAACGAATTCATAACTTGAATATTAATAACCTCGCTTGCTTAACACTGGAAAACACACGATAATAACATCATCAAACTGTCGCATACATATGCATTTGAAAGTGAAAGAATTCTTTCGTAACTTCGTTAGGCATTGAGAACAAAATTTGTATTGTTTATTGTTGTTGTTGCAATTCAGATTAAAAAATTCAGAAAAAAATTATTCAGAAAGCCCTCTTTCATATCTTTATTCCAAAGAAAGAGTTTGACAACGTTATGCGTACGTCATAAAAAAAATTCTAAGTATCCATTTATAAAACATAAACAGTTTTCAGTATTAAAAATTATTATGGCTACTTTATGCATGTATCCAGTTTTGCCTCGTCATGATATATACAATAAGCGTTATTTGATTCACACAATCCCTTTAACGAACAGTACTCAAATAGGTATGGATTTTTATCCATTAGTCATCCAACCTTATGGCTTATAGGCGAGAAGATCAAAGAAGCGAGGCGTGGACAAGTGTATATAATGTAGACACTTTAGCTGAAAACATTCACCGATTTCTAGATATAGGCGTTTTATAGACTATTTAGCCTCCTGTAGATTTCCGTACCTGGCATTCGTGGAATTTTATTGAAATGATACCTGTGTAACATAGATAACACGCTTGTTTATTTGAAAAAGTCTGATAGGGGGTCAGGCAGGGTGATGTATTGGGTCCTTTATTTTTATATGTATGTGTTTAAAAATATCCATTATTGACAAGGAATACGGTTTATTATGTTGGTTGAATTGACTTAACCTCTACACTCATCAATAGAATAACTTATATGGCAACAAAAAGCTTTGAAATATCTATCTTAACGGCATGATCTGGATTTCCGTCGTTAATGTTTGTTTCACAAAATATATACTGTTGAAAACACATAACAGGCAGTTTACTTGCTTTAAAGTTTTCAAGACATCAAATTTTAAAGCATTCGATATATGAATACGTATGGATTTTGTCTGCGGTAAAGTGAGGTCCAAACATTTATTGCTTTGTTTACAAACATGCAATGTACAAAAATGATTGATGATAGTCTTTTCAAACTTATCTATCAGGTGACTTTGTTTAAGCATTTATTAATTAGACATACCCATTAACAAACACGATATTGAAAATCACATACTAAGTGCATCAATTAAATATGAATCAATTTATTCCTAATGAAGAAACACTAAAGTATTAGTGAGAGATAAAAGGTGGAATTAGTTCTATTACTTCAAAATTTAACTTTTGGGTTGACTTTAGATGTACAAAATTCAACATAAATCATTAAAACTGACATACGACATACAAAAGTACATGTATACAAAGTATTGGTCATGGTACATGGAAGTCACCAACTTAGGTTCATTCTTACATCTTTTTAAAATCATTATTAAGGAAATTGAAAGACACGTATAATGAGTTTCATGAAAATCTTATAGTCTACGACCCTGTTTTATTCTATTGTCTAGTGTGAATATGCCTTTGTTTTGTTCTCCAATGTCTTTGAAAGACAGTTAAAAGTCAAATACCTAAGACATGCAAGTATTTCGGGATAACAGCTTCTATACCTAAGGCTTCGAAAGGCAGCTAAAAGTGACTTACATGAGAGAAGCATTATAGTTATTGTGAAAAAGGCGACATTTCCGATGGAAATGCTTAGATGTACTCATATATTACCAAGAAAGGAATAAGCACAATACTTCGAAATGTCGTGATTTTCACAATGAAGTTGCATTGATAACTCTATACTATGATGCAATTTCGGAAGTGACATAAAAGCCTATTTCACACTATTATCGTTTTTCTATTCTAAAACTTTATGTGGCCAAAACTATTTCTTGTCACTTTCAATGTTGCATCAAAAGTATATGAAATATAACTATGGTAAATGTGGCGGGAACACACCAAAATACATCTGTAACAATAGAAAGCACATAGTCCAACATGTATCGAAAGTGTAAATCTTGCATATATCAAGTTGGCTGTTAATGATGAAATTAGTTTTTTTAAAAACACAAGGTTGGGTGAAGTACATAACGGGATCTCAGTCATTGTTCGTGACATTAAGAATCCCCAAACATTTGACAGCTGTTTTAACTGTTTACATTGAATTGGGACTGTGCACTCAATGACCCCGACCCTCCCTTTTACCTGTGCTTTTCGCACCTGTGACCTGTTACAAGCGTGCGTCCCTCCCTCTCGCGGATTATCACACTTAATGTGGTGTTATCGACACATCGTGAGAATATCCCATAGTCATGTCAACATTTACGGGTAGGTCCTGCAGTTGTATGGGTACAAAATGGTATTCGTACTAAACAACAAGCAGTTTATAAAGCCCCTTATCGCTATAATTTAATCTGTTTAGGCGCCGAAATATGCCCCCAAAAAATAAATTAAATTAGTTTTTATGAATCATGTTTTAATGTAGATATACCTATATGTTTTTGTGTTTGTGTATGAGTGTCTCCACATGTATGTGCTTGTGTGTATGGTTGTGTGCGCCTGTGTGTTTTATGCTTATCAATGGGTTCTACAAAAATCGTCAGTTCGTCTCCTAGGCCATATGGTGTTTTAACGAACTGTGATAATCTGTTTATACCTTAATTGGTATCTTAATGTCGTCTTCTTCTTCTTCTTCTTCTTTAAAAGCTTAAAGCATTTTGATCACGTTATAACTTTATGAACTTCGAACTTTTATACCATATGTGTTTTATAGGTCTGTTACCTTTTAGTTTTGAATAAAGACAAATTCTACTTTTTGAACAGGTTTCAGAATTTTATACATAAATCCAGAAATATACAACAAACCAGATATAGTCATCCTCATCATATTTTCAATTCCTAATGTTTTACATGTGTGATCTTCGCATGACTCTTCATAATAATTACAGGATTTCCTTCTCATAGAGTGTTTTGGTATCTGAAATAGTTTTATTTTTATGATTCGGTTACGAAATATGTATAAGAGAACGTTGAACCAAGATTCTTCAGACAAAAAAGGTTGATTTTCGTAATTCTCATATATTTTATCATTTGGGCATGAATATGCGAGATGTTTTGAATCTATATTCCAATCTATGGTATGAAGCTACGCATTAAAGGCAATGGACAACACTGAGTGTATATTTAATTCGACTTAAACCAATGTGTCACTCCAGCTCAAATTGTCAAACCAAAATATTAACCTTAGTAACATGTTTCAAATGTAGTGTACTAAAACCACAATACAAAAACATATCTTTAAAAGTTGAGTGTCACACGAATTACATTTCAATAAGAGATAGTACCGTCTCTTTAACGTTTAGAATAGTAAAGGAAGTAGATTAGATTCTCGTATTTGTTCTCAAATGCAAACGATTCCTGCACCTTTGAAGCTTAACAAGCGTGCGTCTCTCCCTAAGGCGGATCGTCATACCTAATGTTGTGCTCACTGCACATCGTGAGAAACTACTTGGAGGGTGTTAACAGAAAGCGAATCTGTTGTTTGGGGTATATGTTACCAGAGAGTGAATCTGTTGTTTGGGGTATATGTTTGTGGAGTAGATGGCTCTCTTATTGATGTTCATGATTGATGGAAATGAGTGCTTTCTGTTTATATCGTGGGAGTCCACCTTCTCAGTTATTAACTTTAATAGCTTAATTCGTTCTACTAAGTTGTCATATGTTTGTAGTTTAAAGGCACTAGTGCACGCTTTTACGGTTTAAATAGGCTATTTTAAGGTTTAAGAGGACTTATGCATTCACTTAAGCTTTCTATCGATGCAATGAAATACTTAATATTCTTTACAATTGACCTGCAATCAACAATGAAAAACTTTAGACAGCCGCTGTCGGCTTGGACATATAACAAATCTAAGGTCAGCTGTGCACAAAACGGATAGATTATAGACAGTTGAAAGCGGCTGAACTATTATTATGTGCAGCTGTTGAATTTACCTAAACTCTGAACTGAGAACAAATAATGAATTATGTTTTATGAACGCAATGTTGTAAATAAACCGATTTAATAACACAGCATTAGCATTGCTATTAGATTGACCAAAGCGGCTGCCGTTTCCGCTTTTTTTTTTATAAGCAAAATCTTCATATTTCCGATATCATAGTTCATGCGGATTTATTGTAACGTAACATTAAATACTTCCGGTCTTTAAAAATCAACTTTACTACCTGAATACGTAAATATTTGTTAAATAACTTACGAGGTAGATTACTTGAGTGAGGATCTTGAATAATATCGAGAGATATCCAGTATCTGTGCATTCGTTGTGTTAAAGAAATATTGGTGTGCACTAGTGCGTTTAATTTTACAAAGAGGGCGACGAATGATTGGAATTCTTCTAGTGCTTTTCCTTAAATGTTTTAATATTTATTACCGAAGATGGTCGATTAAAGGGACAGTAGCACATTTTTGGATATAAAAAGTTATCTCACGAAAATGAAAATACTTTTTCAATTGCAAGAAAATCATTTTAATGAAAAGACGCTGTTTTGAAATTACCGTAGCATAAGATTAGCAATTAAGCTATACGAACCCATTAACTGTGACTCAAATGATTAATGTCCGCAGCAAGTCTAGGTTTGACTGCATACACATAGAAATAATATGGATGAAGGTACACTTACGGTTTTGAATATTTCGTAGACAAAATTTTAGTCTACCTTGATAGTTGAAGAATAGTAAGAGAATCCATTTTCCCAAATATGAGATGATACTATTCAAATGATTATATCAAACCAGGCAGACAGAACTATTATTGTAAAAGTTGTCGTGAGGCTACTAGTATGAGTATATAGTATCCTATAAACCTTGTGTTCCTTGCTAAATAAATCGTTTCGACGTTTCCAAAGTAACATAATCAACCACAATCTAACCAAATACCATGGTAACCATTTCTAGGATATAGAAACACATTTAATCTCTGCATATTCCTATTTATTTATTGAACATGCATCTACATGTGGAAGTTATTGAGCTTCAAACGCACATTTCCGAAATGACTATGTACAAATTGGCCTATTAGTGTTCAATATGACGCACTTCAATTTTATGGAGTGCCAAAATATGTTAGGTTATCCTACCACAAAAATGTGGCATGTTGTACACGAGGAGGCGGGAGAAGGTGGTATTTTAACCATGCACACTTAATGGTGAACTCTAGTATGTCAGCTGTAACCTTATATCACTGATCAGTATTGCATACTAGATAGACCTTCTGACGTAACATTGTCTTAAACATATCAATACAATGAAACGGGATTCTTACATAAATATGATTTAGCAGTTTAGACAAAAAGTTAGACCTGTTTTTTTAGAAAGGGGGAAAGGTGAAGTGTTTAATATTTCAAAATACATACTATGAATTCAGTATATATAACTGGATAACTGTCGTAAATTTGGTTCTTTTATTCATCTATACTTCATTTTACTATAAAATTAAACAATTAAATTATTCGTAAAGGAATTCTTTATCAAGTAAATTAAAAATCTGTTCGTTTGACAAATAATTAATCTCCACTGTAATGAGGTTGACTACAACGGTATATCATAGCTTATTACGATATTTAAGTCTTCACACTATCCTTCAATCTTTATTAGAACCCTTTTATTTTCTTTTAAAATAGGGTTAGAGAACGAAAAGATAGTTGAATCCTTATGTTTCTTATGCGATTAATTGCTCGTTGCAAAATAGATTTAAAGTGATAAACAAGTTAAATGATATGTAAAATTTCGGCGAAAAGATATTATATGTCGTAATACGAAGAAGCGGTTAAGATTTTAATGGCTGACGATAAAGGCAATACTGTTGATGAGATGAATGCATTTCACAAACAACGCTTGAATATAGTGTAAAATAAGAACGGGCAATTCATCAAACTGGCTTTTGTCGTTCTCTTTTAAATCCTGGTGTTGTTGTTTCAAGCTTATGTTACCCCGACCTATAACTAAACAGTAAAAAGTACCCTCACATTACTTTATATATACACCCGGAAAAAAGTATTGCAACACCTACTGTGTCACTATCTCTACTCATGTTCTCAACCCATAGAAACATATAGGGGACTCCACGATTTTAAAGACCCCCAACGTATAGGAATGCATTACTTGAACGTTAAGTTACTAACGACATCGCAGACAGCTTATTCAGTGCTAGAGGAAACGTATAGTGGCAATCCTTCTTTCTTGTTGTTTTCTTCGGCTAATGAGTCTAAGGCTATCTACATACACCACTAATTTTTTATATTTCTAACATAACACTGAGTATGTATATAGCGCTGTATGTTCACAAAGTAAATGCTGAAAGCGCACGGCCATGTTTGAATAAAAGGTGTCGAAATAAAACACAAAAGAAGAGAAAGAATTATAGAACATGAATGATTACAGCATATGAAGGCAGTTGATTTTGTCTGTGAGAAGATATCACATAGTTGAGTCGGTGAGTTTAGAATTTAAAATTGAGATATAAATTTGAGATTTAAGACTTAGAATGACTCTTGATGACTGGAGGAAGTTTCTTCCAAAACCAAAAAGCAGCTTTATGTCAACGATTGGTATTACTGTTATTATATTTCGGTATTTTGAGAAGATTTTAATTCAGAAATCGGGGAGTTCTTAAAGGTAAATATTTTTCTTTCATCTATCCATCATACAGAGGATTCTAAACTTCACCTTTCCTTCAATTGCAAGCTAATGCAGGAGTTATGGACAGAGTTTGGGAGTTGTAGTCAATTTTTCGATTCCTTTCAACAAATACGTACGATAATCAAATCTAAAATGGCCAAGTATTTGCACTAGTATTTTAGCAGCACCTCTTGTTGATTTTTGATACTAGCAGAATGAATTTGAAAGATGTTAAACTTCCGGATATTAAATTTAAATTTTTGCACAGAATTGTTTATAGAAAAAGAGAACTTTTAAAAATGAAAATTGTTGACAATGAAGTATTTTGTAAGGTGGATAATGAAACCTTATGTCATGTCTATTGGGCATGTGGGGTGACCCAGACATTCTGGAGTGATCTTGAAAGTTGGATAACCAAAAATATACAGACATTGAAAATAACAAAAACATTTATTTGGTTTGGGATATTAGGTAATTACCCATTGTTACTTCATATATTACTCTCTACAAAAAATATATTTACACTTGCACTTTAAACAATTTTATTCCAAAATTAAATAATTTAAAAAAAATTTCATTGTGAAAAAATTCCTAGCCAGAAGAAACAAAAATTTTGAGAGGTTTTCGAACTAATGGTTACCCCTTTTCCTTATCTTTAATGAAGTGTACTTATTAATGACGAATGTATTGGCCAAAGTTGTACTTAACCCAAAGCTTGATATCGATTTATTATTGGACCCTGTGTGTTCATGTATATGTGCATTTAGTTATGTATGTAAATAATTATTGGAACATATAAAACATTAAAAAAATAATAAATAAAACGGAAATCTGGCATTACAATAGCAACAATAACATCCTGTTTAACCCATAGCATTTTACTAAGAACACAATTGAAGGACCGTTATGGTACCACCAGTGATCATCTTTTGTCTATGTTAGGAAAAAATGGCAATAAGAGTCAGCGACGTGCCATTACAGGCAATGACATCATACTAAGAAAGATAACAATAACCTTTTCTCGAAACTCGATAGCATTAAGATATGAACCTTTTTATATAAATAAAGAGATAATTACAGAACTAACAATTGTATTGTAACAAATGAAATACATATTATATGTTGGAGCAGGATTAACGCCTTATCATATCTCATTGTAACGAAACAGATACACTGCTATTTACTGTTCAACCGTCTCTTGAACAGAACCGGTGATCTTCCATAAAACATATTATACAGAGCCAATAAGTTACTGACGACAAACAACCAATGACCTTCCAGTGAATCCCGGTGTCATTCAATAAAAAAACATTGAGTGTTAAGAACTTTTTAATATTTCGAAGTTCATTTCAGTTTCTACTTCATATAACTCGTCTCTCTTTGAATACACGTTGAAGACCTGTCTGAGGGACTCGTGGTGACTCATATACAGACACGCCACACCAATCCTCAGATCCATAAAAAGATCAACTTGCATTCAGTTTTCAAAAACACTTTATGCACAATATGCTTTAACTTCATTAAACACACACAGGTGCATGACACGCGTTCAGGTGCATACTCACACGATACACACGTGTATCCACGTACCATGTGTATCTGCACGTTTTGAACCTCTTACTCCATTTGTCCAACTTCACAAACGTTAACATACGCAAATACCGTCTTACAAGTTAAATGAATACTTAACGTCTAAATTGATACTTACATCAGAGACGTTACGACCTGCAGTTTATCAAATATCTTTTCAGACCGATTACATCTTAAGTATGTATGTTCATTCATACGGGATTAACCGCATTTGGGAGTTGATGTCAGTCATACCATCTACAGCTCCACAGACTAACGTCACTGATTTTATATACGCGCACAATACATTGTGGAAAGTCACATCCCGGAAAGTAAATATTCACAATTCTTTAACAAATACTGACATAACCTATAATCAAACATTTTGCATTTCTTAAAAAAGAAAGGAAAATACGAATGGCTTGTAACCGACATCGAGTACCATAGAATTGTATTATCATGATTATTTCCATATGAATGATCATAATTACGGTTTGTGGAATGATTGAAAGTGGACGGGACCACGACATTGTATAGACAACATATGGCAGGCGTTATGGATTGTCTGTAGACGATGTTGCTGTGTGTTGGTGCAGTCATGCAGTGCTTGATACAGACGGAATAACTGGTGGGGGTTCGAATCCCTCCTTGTAATTACACATGGGTAACGAGCCTTTGCGACAAACAGTCTCTTACAGGCTTGCTCTCTGTGCAATGTCAGTTTTGAAAATAATCTGCCGCGCTCGTGCGTTAAGATTTAATTTTGTAATTACACCAAGTTCATGTCGGACAAGGTCTCTGAATATCAGTTTGAAGTTTTATTGACTGATATTATGTCGTTTGAACTTCAAAATGCATGCATACCGTACCATAACGTTTTAGTGAATGGATCACCTGCCCATTGAAGTTATCTGACTATGAACTACGAGTTTATGACTAATATCCGTTGAAATCTTTACATTAGGTTGAACTTCAGAAATCGTCATTATAATTGTCTACTTTGTTATTGTATATGAATATCAAGTACAGGAAGGTCGGAAGGCATTATATTTGACAATTGTGTCATAATTGGAAGATAATGACTTATGACTTTTCGATTGATTTTTCCTTAATCTCTGTTCACTTTACTTTAGATCAGTAAACAAAAGCTGCATTTATGACTATTCATATTAATCCATTAAAACTCCTTTTACAATTTCTTTGATAGACATCTGGAGACAAGGCAATCAAGACCATTTTTAGCATATGATCATTTGTATCAAACCGGTGTTGGCGTCAATATCGAAACGTCCCACTCTTCAAAAGGTTTGAAAATCGAAAGAAGTCTCTGTCAAAAGAATTCTTGATTGATGATTTAGGTGTTTAAATGCAGTATCAATCGAGCCATTTGCAGAAAGCTTTTTACTCAGTTTCACTGAGGAATATCCACCAAGGTAGCTGACTGACCCTGACAGACTATTCTTCTAAGGCAGAGGCCTTATAATGACCCTCGGCTTCGCCTCTTTTTATTAGACCAAACTCAGTGTTGTTATTTGACCAATTCGAAAATATTTACTTTATAGTATGAATTTCTCGTTAACGATCGACGCATTAATTTGAAAAGATTAAAATTAATGACACTATTGCATAAAATCTAAATCATCCAATTTAATACATATCAAATCGTTTATAATAGTCGAGTATACAACATGAACTGCACGAACTAAACGCACTGTGCGAGGAGCACGTGCTATGACCCGTGGCGCGTGACACGTGTAAAAGATCGTCATCCTCACTTCAACTCAAGCGTGGAATCTTCACGCTATTGTCGGCTTTACATGACTCTCATTCGATTGGAATTCGTAATGGCCGGCCTCTTGTGTTGTAAACTTTACCCCTTTTGATTCGACACGCTCGCGTTGTAACGTTGCATTCATTTTCAATCACAAAGGACTTGATCGGAGACGCTTGCAAGTTTTTAACATGATGTTCTCCTTGAGAAATTCTTTACGCCTGGAGACCAGACATTTTTTTGGTTGAAAGGATTGCACGGGCTTAGACGCGAGATTATCAAATAAGAAAAAGCATTAAGTCATCGAGATGTGATTATAGGTGTTTAATGATTCAGATTTATATTCAAATATTAAAATTTAGGGCGAGACCATTGGCAATACAATCAAAAAGTTTTGAATTTAGAATTCTGGTTTCTTGTTTTTGATATTTGAGTAAGAATACAATAGATATTTGAGAGTGACTAATGTCAATTTCAGATAAGGAGGCTATCCACTGAGAAGTTGTTTGAGGGAGAAAGGTTGAAAGTATGTAGATTTTGTTTATAGTTGATGATGATGATTGTAAATAATGAATATATATAAAGTTTATTTTACGTGGTTGTATGGGTACAAAGCTCACTTTCAAATTCTAAATCTAAACCATAAAATTAACGCCAGAGATAATCAATTTGAAAAGAGTGACTGTGAAAGTACAAATGCCCCGTCGTTTGTCAGTGCCGTTGACTTTGAGAGATAGGAAATGTCCTGGAACTAGTTTCTTGAAGTCGGAATTCCAACCTTTGTACTATGAAAGGTATGCTAGTAAAACTTCCACGCACCTGTTTCACTTCTCACTTTCAAGCGAGTTGTAGAAGATAACAACTAAAAATGCTATCTCTTAATGACACAATTTATCTGTAAAAGTATATGTCTTTTGTTACAGAACCTGCTTTGTCTTCCTGTCTAGGCCGGGTGGGGAGTTAGTAAACTGATGCACTATCAGTTCTGCTGGTGTTTCCTGACTCCCAGAGTCTCGGTTCGAATCCCGGAGAGGACCAAATTCCGAAAAAAGTACAATACTATTCATTATTGCAGATAGTGTGATGCCAGGGAAGGAATAGTAGACTAGTTTAGTCGTACTATAGAATAGAGTAATCAATTTGAAAACAAAATCCATTTTTCTCAAGTGTGCTGTCCGACTGACACATGTCTGAGGAACTACATTACATACACAACTTGTATACAGTAACCTCCTCGTATTAACCGACACTTCGTGTTCACGTTACATAGTATTTGGCATTTATACATTTATATATATATATATATATATATTGAAATTTGAATACAATCCACCAGACTTTATCATTCTCTAAAAACTTTTTCCTTTTGTCCACATGTATTCAGTTCGCTTTATCAATTCCCTTGCATTCGTTAAACCATGTTATTAATTCGATTTTTAACCAAAGTCCATTTTACCATTTCTTTACTTTCTTCAAATCAAAATTCAATTTATCAATTCATTAGTCTTTTCAAACCAAAGTCCTCTTAATCAATTCCTTTGTCATCTTCAAACCAAAATCCACTTTACCAATTCCTTTGCCTTCTTCAAACCACAATCCACATTAACAATCTTTTTGCCTTCTTCAAACCAAAGTCCTAATTGTTAATTACTTTGTCTTCTTCAAACCAACTCTAGCAATTCCTTTTTCTCCTCAATTCTTCAAGCCAAAATCCTATTTATCGATTCCCTTGCCTTCTTGTAATTTTGGACCACTTTTTTAGAATTCATTGAACACATGACAACCGAAACGTTTAACCCAAAGGATATATTTATGCATGGAAAGTATGACTCACTGAAACTGAAGTTAACTTTATCAATCAAACTATATTTCTCTTACACTTTCTTCCCTGATTATGTGAAACAATGTTCATATCTCCGCGGTATTAACCGAATAACGTTGTGTTTTTGCGTCGTATTTGTTGAAATCCTTTGCGTATTTGAGAAACGGAATCATTCTGATTCGACTAAACGATTGTGCGATAGTGACGTATTTCTGAGGCAATAAACATACAATGCATATATCTCCTTGCGTTTCTCAAACACGATGATTGTGTCACTTTGCAAGTTTTATCAATTTGGATTTCACAATAATTCTGCAAATTCTTACCAATGTAAACCTACATGACACAACTGGCGTAGAACAAGGAACTTTATCCTTACACACTCGGCAAGTGCATGTGTAGCGAATACTGCACATAACAACCGGATACCTGACTCGAGGTTCGGATCCATTTGGCAGCTTTCACGTACCACTCCACTTCATCATAGGAACAGCCACTTGCCACAGGGTCCGAGTATGTGTTACATTGTTGCATAGTCAACATACTTGAGGACGTATATATCCCTCAGTTTAAATCGTTATTGTCTGATTTTGTGATTTTTAAACAATGAACTGAGATGGTGTTGGCAGTTTTTTTTCACCCGGTTCAGCTCTTAGATAAAACATAAAGTTTATGAATACAAGCGGAGAGAAACTTACAGGAATTGTGCCATCGCAGTTTCGGCAATTCAAACGATTACACCGTCATAACACAACGAAACCTGTTAAAAATATCGGTATTTTACTTAAATATACATTGTAATAACAATTTGTGAGGTAAAATCATCCATTTTCTTTCTTTAAATAAAACTTATAGTCGTCCGTTAAAAATAGTACTGTTTAGTAAATCTGACTCTACAGTGTTATCACACACTGTATGATAATCCTCGAATGTTTCCTCCTGAAGCTACGACGTGAAGCGACACCGTCATAATGATATGTGGCATATTCAGAGTATCAGCAATATCCCTTTCATTGGCTTGTTAATGTTAATGTTAATGTTGGCAAATGAGAGACATAATACACTAATGCTCAAAAGAAAGTATACAGTGTGTTTACCAAGCTTGTATAGGCGATTACTTGAGATATTGTTAATATTTGAGGATCAATAAAGTATCCATTCCTAAACAAATGTACATTATTCCATTCCATACCAAGTCGAAAGTACCGTTTGGCTGACGCTAAAAGACATATGCTATCATAATGTAGAGTTTCACAAAAAAATCAACAAGTTGGCATTTTCAAGTTGGCAAAGTTAAATAAATAGTGAGTGTCATCACCAAACGGTTAACGTTTAACGTGAATATTGTAGCAGACATTGTTCCGGTTGTTGAATGGAGACAATGGCCACTGGTAGTCTTCAGATTTGTCCTATTGGTGCTCTATGGGATTAATGTCCGGAATACATTCTGACTACTTCAAAACAACGACGTTAACTTTGTGCAAAGTGGCGTTCATTAGTTAAGCTGTGTGATGGCCCTGCGTTATGGTGTCGGAAGACAGTGTAAGT
Source organism: Phorcus lineatus (assembly GCA_921293015.1). Lineage (NCBI taxonomy): Eukaryota > Metazoa > Mollusca > Gastropoda > Trochida > Trochidae > Phorcus > Phorcus lineatus. The sequence continues at coordinate 44,878,680 of OV121087.1, forward strand.
GTTAGTTGCTGTATAAATGTGAAGACATGGGGTCGTAAAACAGTCCTGTATTTATGCAAATTCTGGTCACCACAAGACTCGTTATCAGATCGCCACAAATCTCTCCCCGCCAATGAACGCTATCATATGTATATGTAGAGATTTGACATATCTTAGTGTTTATCGTTCACCATGTCGGTAAACATGTGTTCGGTCATCATTTCCCTGTAGACAAAACGTAACCTCATCCGTGAATATAAAAGGTTGCTAATATTCTCTATGGGGACGTCAACCTTAACTCGCCCAAGTCAATCGACATTTTTTGTGGAGAAAGATACAATTCGCGGCAGGGTCAATGTGCTTTAATCCCACATTGTTTTAGTTGCCGACACACTGTGTGTCAACTTATAAAGTATTCAAGTACCGTCTTTGTCGTTGACGTTACCGGCACAAAACGTTTCCCCAAATTAATTGGCCGGACATGGCAATCATCAGCGGACGTTATCATACATGATTGCTCACTCCTTCGCATGTTTGCTGTATGGCCTGTATTTCTAAGGCATTGCAACAGTCTGAGGAGAGTTGGTAGTTTCTATCTGACGTCCATATGACGGTGTTGTTAGCTCCTTCTTGAGTCATTTGGGTAGCTCTCTGACTCTCAATTTGAGTCATATATGGTATATTTTCCTATTTCCTTTTACAACTTTGCTGCCCAGGTGTCGTATGAGCTGTTTTGTACCGCACTCTTTGTGTTACATAAGAAAGGGGAATATCGGATGTTACGTTAACGTTAAGTCGTACGTCAACTTGTTTCAACCTTTGTTTGAATAAAGGATGGGCCTTTACTTAACATGGCTCAGTATGGAACGTCACTTCATCTTAGATTTGGGGATTTTAAGTAATATTTAGAGATGTTGTCGTTTGAGTACAATTTTACAAACCTCGGTCCCGTTTAATACCATTTACGCATTACTGATGTTGACGAATATACGGCTTATACATATTCCGTGAAACAGGAAGATACACTTGCCACGATGTCCGAGTACGTGTTGCTTATACATACTCAACATAACCGGAGACATAACTAACACCATTCTGGAAATAGCGGGCCAAGTACCGTCAAGTATGAGCGCAATCCGTCAGCGCGTGAAGGGACAAGCATGGGATTTAGGGGAATAAAGAATTACGAAATTTCGCAAATTCCTGAAATTATAGAGTATATTGTAATTAAGGAGAAACACATACCAGAGGTGATAGCTGCTGGGGATTGAGTTTCAGACACTGGAGGTAAAACAGTTCGGTGAACTTGAAAGAGTTGGTCTATACGAGATTAGGTTTCAAAACAAAAGGTTACAATAAAATTTGGTTTGTTTTGGTTTTTTTCAAAAGCATCAGCCACTTACTTCACATTATGTTAAGTTTTTATTACACACTCAATATGCATCGGTAAAGCAATTGAAATTTTAATCTTTAAATGACACATAAAAGGCTTGATGCCCTTCTCTGAAATGAGACATTTTAGGAATTCATCATGCATAAAACCTATTGGTATTTTAGAAATAAACGTAAAGTTCGCCGTCGGTTTTAAATTAAATTTGAGGGTATTGAACAACAATTAATCACGTAAACTTTACAAAGACAAATATTTATCTTCTTATTGAACCCATTTGAACAAAAGAAACACTGCGAAAAACTATCTGAAACTGTCAATGAAAAGAATATTTGGGATCAAAGGCTTTCTGATCCCCTTCTCTAAAGTGAGACATCAGGCCTCGAAAACCTGAAATGAATTAGCCATGTATGGAAGCCCCTATTTGCCACAATGACTGAGAGAACTAACGACAATGGTCAGTAAGCGCATTAGGCGGGCATCATACCATGCGAGGGCTTATCACAAGTGCCATCAACATCCCACGTGTTGTGATTGTCCGCACGCGCCCCCTGCGTCTCTCACCTGTCCGTGACCCCGCCCAATGGATTAGTTTTACCTGGATTCTACTCTGCAACCGCATATCTCTTGTCAGTGTTCCCGCCATGACTAGGTAGCAAATAGATGTGTTTATTCCCTGCTGTCGATAAGTGACAGAAACGTGTGCATGACATTTGTCAATTTCATCACGTGTTCAATGAAGTCGTGTGGCCATTGGTTAATGGGTTCCAAGAATAATGGACGAATGTTCCTGTACCGATATCTGTGGCGGTACCCGGATGTTAGGTCAAAGGTCAGATGAAAATGGTTGAGGTCAATTAGATGACTGAGATATCGGTTTAATGCAGTGACAGGGGTAAATCATACGTGAATGAAATATCTTTATGAAAACATTAGTTTCCATTAGTTTCACACCTCGTTAATGCAGACATTTCTTTTTGTCTTCATTTTTTGTTTGAATCATGATTATATTACGACTGTAACGGATTTGACAGACATGTCAAATATCGTACACATGCTTTAAAAGTTCAAGTACAAGAGTTAATAAATATTTCATCGTAATTGTTACCATTACCATTTTAGTTTAAAACGAATGAAAATGGTCTTTCTATGAAGTGAAATTTTCCATATGAAATTTATCAAACTGTTTCAAATCAATCTAACATGCGCAGCACTTTTCGCACTAAAGAATGAAGGAAAATCAATTGCTTGACAACAACATTATTTTTAAAATGGAAACGTCGCCTTTACAGAATGAAGAATTTTTTATATCTATATAAAAAAAATTCTCGTCCTTCATCACGTCAACATCTTACATAAATGTTGTCCAAAACAATCGATTTTCCTGAAATTACGCCAGCAAATTCAGAAGGAGAAATCCATCATAAAAATAATTCATGAAACAAACTACTAAAGTCAATCAAAATCTACCGCAAAACAACATATTTAGCCTTGACGGAAATGACAGCTCACCTGATTCCAACCAATCAAAGTGCGCAGCTCCACCTGGTCACTATAGAAACGATTCGATGCCTTCCGACTATCCACTTGGTAACACGATCACCTCAATCACTTGGTATTATCGACAAGTGTTGTTTGTATTTGTACTGCGTGATGGTGTGTGATTGTGCGATCAATTCTCGGATACAGGTGTGTAAATATCAGCGTTCTTCGCTCCCTCTCACCTGAGCTGATTGTATACTGTAAAAGCGACGTTGAATATAAGATTGCTTGGATAGTAGGGTCTTTTTAAATCAATTATGTGTATCATCAATATCAAAAAATTTAATCAAAACACAGTGTACTTTTTTCGAAGTTTTTGTTTCTAAATTTTAGAGAATCGATTTTATATAAATATTTAAGCAATTGATTTTAATTAATATTTCAAGGTATCTGAGAATTTGAGGAAGAGAACCTGTCTAATGTGTAGACTTACTTTGTAACCTTTCAGTGAATAATTCATTGTTTCTACTGAAACAGACCTAAAAACAGATTTATTAGTTGTAAAAATAAAAGATTTTGTCGCTTGACGGTACTTTTTATAACTTTTTCGCTGTAATTATAATATTAACATGATAACTGTCAGGTAATGTTTAAAGCTTCATATTTCACACCTTTTACAACAGAATATACAAGGCTGGTATCACAGACACATTTGTTTTTCTTTACAGTAATATCTTTGAGACTGTTTATTAGGAGGGAAACTTTTACGTTTTGATGTAAGACGAGTAAATTGCTCAAAATTACGCTACAAAACTAGTAAGACATATCCTTGGAACAAATATGGATGTTATAAATTAGAATACAATGGTCCCCGGTTGATGAACCTTTGTTAAGATATCTTTATGTGTGTCTTTTAACTATGTCAGTAAAATGTCGAGAAATTGAAATGGTGACGGTGTGTGGAAAATATGATTTACTTAAAGGAACATTGTTGGAGTACGTTATTGGGGTCAGATAATCCAAACTCCGTTAATGGTGTTATTTGATCGACATGAAGTTGACGTATTAAAGAATTGAATTAACATCTAAATGATTATCACTTTAGTATGGCGACAATGGACAGGTTAGAGTCGATAATTATGCTCGAAAACCGGACAATGTCGCCAATGATTCAAACGTAATTTTCGAAACTTATTAACAACAGTCAACACGAAAAATATAGTTTGGTAGTGCTTAGTGGGTCATTAAACCAATAGACATGTACAGTGGACGCAGAATTTCGACTTCTTAACCTTAATATGGTTTTTGTTCAATAACAAAGATGAAACTGTAGAAAGGCGAATTGAACTCAACACGACATTTGATATTTTGGCTCTCATTTAGGCCACATACAAAATTTATGAAACATACTCTGTGTCACTTTGAACTGCAACCTAATCCCCAAAATCACAGCACTTTGATAATTAGACAATAACCAGCTGCTGGCCAAAAATGATTATAATAGTATTATCAATTGTTTTGTCATATATATTTTACTCTACCTTTGTCTATTTCTATTTGGTAACTGCTCAACATGTCTCAATATATCCCGATGTTCATATAAATGATATTACATTGTTTATAAAGAATATTTGTTTCTAAAGAATAATTTGGGTCTTTATGGCTTGCAGAGATAAAAAAAAATACTGTTAACTAACCCTTTTTTTGTATTCAATAAGACTCTCGCATATAAAAATCACATTTCAAAGAAAGTTAACTCAATCAATTAATATTCAATCAAATACGTGAATAAAGTCATACAGAAGTACGCTATATATAGTTAGTATTTTCATAACACGTTGAGGAAATGATAAGAATCTCTAGAACCAAATTACAACGTCATGTGATTGAAACATGCCTGACTGCTCCATGTAGCACATGTAAGTAAGCAAGTAAGTAAGTAAGTTAGTATACATGGCTGTAGGTATGCGAGTTATGTACAGAACACTGGATGTGCCATCTCGACTGGTTGAGGAGATAGCTAGATGAAAGGCCCGGATGTAGGCATGGCATCCTGGTATACTTCCGTATTGTATACACCTCGTCTCCTACTTCTGTAGCTATGTTTCTGTGTAGGTCTTCATCGCCTCCGAACATCTAACCTGATGTTACTAAACTCTGGATGTCGGTCTGAGTGAAGCAAACATACAAACCTGCTTCAAACGATTGGGAATAACCTTTGGCAGTAATAAATGCATTGAAGTGTTGTTTGTAAGCAGTCGTGTTTATTTTTCGTGTGAAAATTATACTGTGATTATTTTATTTGCATTGTCGGTGTTTACCAGTGTATATTTAAGAGACATTTATCAGACTGCAGATTAAACTTCTTATTCTTGTTTGTCTGTTTAATGAAACATCGAATTCGGTAAATATTTTCTGTGTACGTTCAAGGCTGAATATTTTACGAAACAAACATTGATATTAAAACGTATAAATTAACCATCTGTTCATGGTGATAATAACAACGTATCGTGTTACACATTCCTGATGAATATAGGAACTGGTAAAACCTATGTCATATATTCTATATAGCTCACTGAAAGCTATTGGTAACAATAAGATACATACCCTTGCAAAATCCACCGGAACTACCGTCTTTTTCCTTATTCGCTAAAGAGTGACGTATGACAAAATACCTTGACTTCATCAAACATTGATGGTAATGACAAGAATATATGTCGTTAATTCATTCCATACACTGTAAGAGTAACCAAAACCATCAAGTCTTGATTCCAGAAGCTTTAGTGAAACCACTCTTGCAGCAAGAATCAAAGACGTGAAACGTTGTAGATCTTGCTCGTTTCTATCTGAAGGATTTATCTCGTCTTGCATTTTCACATCTTTGTTTTTCTTTGTTTTAATTACTATTTAGTGAATCGATTCAATAAAAAAAAATTCCATGCACAAAGTTGACTAACACTTGATGGGTGAATGTCTACACGTAGCGTGTGTTCGATGTGAATTTTGTATGTATAGGCCTACTCGCTTTTATTCAACAACTGCTTTGAGGATTCAATTGATAATACATATAGTTTATCTTTTTCATTTCAAAAGTGATGATCAGGTAAATATTACTTTTGCATGACACAAGGTTAGTAAGATTTACATTGAATTAATTCAAAGTGGAAACAAACAAAAATAACTACAAAAATCAAGATTGTGGCAGAACATAAAGAAGCTGACCCATGCGTACTCATTTGACTATTTCATAAACACTAAGTGCTAACTTCTAAGAGCTGTAAATATAGTAAACTTTTTTTCAGAACGAGAATAAAGACTGTGTGCAAGGCTAGACATGTGTCATGGTGTTGAGACGTCTTGTAAACAGGGAGTAAATTGAACACATACTTGGCCGATTATTCACTGCAAATAACTACCCGAGAGTTTATTGATGACAGAACTTAACTACATATCAACCTGGTTATGGTGTGCTATTTACAGGGTGATGGTGAGAGAGAATGGATGACGAATTATCAATTTATTTATACATCGCTTCTTTCAGGTCATTTATCATAAGGTGTTTCATAATCAAATTAACAAAATCTAGTATTGTGCACTATTTTACAACAGACGAATGAAAATCGATGAATTCTTTGTATGTAATAAAAATCACTCGGTGCCAATTGTTTATCCATACGATGACGATATAGTCGAGATCGAAGCTGGTCCACTATAGGTATTCAGCGTCATATAACTTAATAATGTGAAATGTTTTCAATCATGAAGATTTGACATGTCTATATCTCAATTATCCTGTCTTTAGCATTTAAGATCTTCTCGTTTAAGTCAAATGTGTATTTTAGAATGGTTGCACTTAAAGTCGTTATTTTTCTTACGTTTTAGAGGATTAAACGTTGTTTGTGTTAAATTTTATATTGCGTCTCCAGTGGGCATTTTAAAATGTGGTGAGTTGATATATTGCCGCAGTCACAATTTCTTTTTACTATATATAATTCTATTCTTAATTGTGTATGTTTTATACCATATAAATAAATGTAAATGTAACTGTATGTACTCTTACGAACGCTTTTGTATGACAGACACAAAGAGGTGTATATAAAAACTGCATTCTGAATATGAAAAAGTCGTCATCCATAAAATTCGTCTCATCTCATTTCCATTGGTTTGCGTTATTTTAGATTTGATATTCTAAACGTCTTGTTAGAAGACACTTAATGCACAGGCATAGTGTTGGACGAGCTATCCTCGTCAGTCCGTTCTTTCAATAGGTCTCTATTGTAGTCAACAACTGCGTCAATGCATATTCCTAAATAGCTTATTGTCGTAGACAATGATCATAAAGACGGGTTCTTCATTTAGAATGAATGGGTATATCGAGTTGGAGTCACGCACCGAATGAAGTTACATACTACACGTAATGTTGGGGCACGGTTGAACCAAGTTCAATATCACCAGCTATACAATTACGTTACATATATAAACAAAGCGTTATACATATCGTCTTTACTAATTCAGCTATCTCAAACACGACCGGAATGCTGTGGTCTGTAATGTTACTTACATATATCATAAGTATGCTTAATATGAATTATGCGCGTATGTAATATTACAAATATATCCATTCGGAAGTTTCAGACAAAAAACGAAATTCGGATGACAAGGTCGCAATGCACACATGTAACAAGAATACAGATATAAAATGGTGTCAAAATATACAAATTAAGATAGACTAATAAAATATTTGAATATGTAAGAGAATATATATCTTTATGATATATTGTACAAATACAGACTATCAGAAAACTGTATCGATGGCAACGACGAGCTTTTAAAATATCATTTCAGGTTTTCATCAAGAAATGAAATGAGAGGAGTATATCTAAAGTATTCATGAGGTCTAACGTCTTGACGCCAACCTCTTTGAGGTTCCACACAAATTAAAGCACAGTTTATATCCTCCTATAGAAGTTTATTCAGTATGAAGGCCATGTACAAGATTTACAAGACACATTTGTTTGTCAACGTACAGGTTTGGTGCTAATAAATGAAACATAACATGATTACAAGCTTTAGAAATATAAGCATGGAATTAAAGTAGAGAAGATCGTAACAAAAAATCTCTCTGACATACTTTGCACACAAATATAGGCTATTTTCATTTCCATTTTGCAAAAGAGCAGTTAGAGATGCATTATTTTCACATTCCAAATTAAGCATATATTTTATTCTTAATGAATGATATATTGGACATAAAAACATAAAATGTAATTCATCTTCAAAAACATTTTTTCGGAAAGGACAAAATATGAATTCTTTAGGGACACATTTCTTCTTCCAGCATTTTTTCATTATTTTCAATTCACCTTTTCGTAGAAGTGTCCCATAGATATTCCCTATGGAGCCGGTGTTTGGAAGATGAATACCACATACGACATGTACACAAGTCATGTAATCGTTGGAGTTAAGGAGTGAAACAGCTAGTACATTTTGAATGTGGTTTCTGACCTTTTCGGAAACAGGGCCTATATTTCCAAAGCTGTCTTAGCACTAAGATAGTCGTAAGTACCATACATCAACATTTCGAAAATCTTGCTTATCGTTTTCAAGCAAACTGGATATTCATTAAGCTTTAAACGACACAGTGAACTTAAAAACGTCGTTACCTCGGAATAAAGAGGTTGTTTTGCATAAAATATGTCCGTATTCGATTTCTAACTTAGAGAGTAAGCGTAAATGAAATATGGCTAATCCTAGAACTATGTAAACTATTCAACTACATCTGTAATCTTCAATTATCATATACTACAAGTATGCAATGGTTTCAAAGTTGTTGTTTCATAGCATCAACTCATATCGTATGAAATTGATCAAATATTGTTGTAATAATATATCCATAGCAATGTACAACGTGTTTCATTACGTACAAACTAAAATTAGTATACTACACACGTGCAATCTGACTGTATATTCATAGCTATGTAGGATATGTTATATTACGTACAAACTATAAATACGGTAAAATCTCGTTATATACACGTGCAATCTGACCGGTCGCCCCGCTCTGACCCGAGCGGCTCTGAACGGTAAAACTGCTGCACACAATCAGGGTACCGTAAGCGACATTCCAGCGTGTTTCAATACGGCAGGGCTTGGCTGTTTTACAATCATAGGTGAAGGAGTGTATATGAGACGCGCTGCCGGGAGCTCCGACTGACCACAGACTGAAAATATTTCATCTATATGTGTCGCCTTTCTCCTTTAAAATATTCCAATTGATAATGTTTTTAAAAAATTTAACGATCAAGTTTCGAAACTTAGCTGAAGGACGTATACATACGTTCTTTGTATTCGATATTAAGATGATTAACACCAAAATGAAGGTTTTCGTGTTCATCCTTAATAGTGATTTCACTAAATTATAGATTCAGTTATTTTTTTTCGAAGAAAGATTCAACATTGTACTGATTCTGAAAATACAAAAATTTCGTGAAGCACCTAAGTATAAGCAAACGCGATTCGTAAAGAAAAGACATATGTCCAAAGATTGATAGAACACAATACAATCGCCTTAAAAATACGAATGTTAGGGTGAGACAGGTTTATATTTGATAAATCACCTTGAACCGAGTGGACACTGTGTCGAATGTTCCTTGTCAAGAGCCGGAGGTGTAAGCAAGTCTTTATAACTTTTGAGCTATATCTCAATAAAATCTCAACAAAACTATAGCACATACATTTACCATGTATAACAATTATATAATTAGAAATATGATATAACGAAATGGTCTCTAATAATTTTATATATTTTACATGTTTCATGTCTATGTATATGGGCATGTGGCCTTCATGCATAATAAGGATTGATTAATTGAATAACATTAAAAAATAATCTATACTATATCTGAAGCTATCCATTAGTTTTTTTCTCACATTAGTTGCATACTATAAAACTACATCCCTACACAGATATTGTCTCTTTATCAATATTCCCATTAGAAAACTAAGACACCAAATATTTGCAATTACACTCATGATTTATCTATAAACACTTTTAACCAAATTGAAATTAACACATGCGAGGTAATAACACTAAATACCACATACGTAACAGATCCTATTATGTCAATAAAGCGCGCATGAAGTAAACCAACTATTATCTATATTCCCGAAATCAGAGTATAGCAAACTCTTTCCGACACTTACCCATATACTTACTTATGTAGGGGGGCTTTAGTGTCTTCAACACAATGTCTAGGGCAGTATTGTTTGCTAAATAATTCCCCCTTCCAGTGATATTTTACCTACCTACATCTATCTACTTACATGCTTCTTATTTCTGGTCATCGTGAATAGCGGAATACCGTTCGTATTACACCAAAGCCCCGATGTACTTAAATAAGCGTATCAGACTTCGCAGGGGGCTTCCACATACAACGGACTTTACTTATATCCGATACGATTATGCTTGCTTGCGTCTCAGGAATGTTGAGATGTATTGCTTATTGACAAAAACTATCTTCGATCGAATTCCCTCTGTTGCATCTTTTTATATTGCACATTGTTTATTAGTTTGCCAGTGATGAAATAGTTCCCCTCCGTTAACCCAGAGAGAAATGTTTTGCTATTTAGATATGCATTCCGATCTCTCGGATAGATCTATTGTCTCCTCTCATTGGCTGCCGCGCTCACGTGACCAGCTATGTTAATAGCCCAGTCAAAATGGTGGACAAAAATGTAAGAAGTGTAAGGCGACGGTAGCGAATTTTACTGATGAACTATGCCAAGAGGGAGCAGCGGAGAGCTTCTTCTTCCAGACGGCTGGGAAGAGGCGATTGATATTGACGGGAAAGTGTTTTATATTGACCACAATACCAGCAAAACCACTTGGATTGACCCCCGAGATAGGTGAGTTGCGACGCGATATTGCGGGGTTTCTGTCAGTCAAGTCGTGCGAGGGACGATTCAACTTGGACGACCGACTTTTGTTTCAGCTTTCTCGGAGTACCTGGTGTGTTTCTTATACATGGAAATATTGGTATTGGAGTGTGCAAACATTGGACTACCCATTTCTGGCTCTATTCTGTGTGATAATGGTGTGATGTCACTGTACGAGTCCACATTCCATTCCGTTTGTGAATATCTCTCGGGACCTCAGTCAGTGGGGGGAAATACAAACGCCGTCCCATACCGGCCTCGGGTTCGTATAGTCACTGGGTCACTATGCAATATAACACGCGCAAATTTCGTTCTCATGATTCTTTCATGAAATGCACGTGCTTTACGACCCTGTTGATTCGTGTAATACCCGTGCACACATGTTGCATATATCACTTGACACAGATCGCGGCCGAGATCCAGCCCTCTGTGTCAGACAGTGTTACAAGCCGGGCAACTCAGCCGTGGCAGGTGGGGACAGTAATTGTTGTTGGAAATTTGAATTAGATAATTATTCAAAAGTTTCTTGTTTTTATTGTTCTTTGCTTCACTAGTGTGTGTCTCCAGGTAAATTGTTGTCGGTGTTGTTATACAATGTACGTCAAAGTAAAGGATCTGGTAATCAATCATTCTAGAAGGCAAATATGGGTTAATATTACATGACAGGATAGTGATATGTTACATTTGTGACACTTTGTAGATTTATTGTCTGTTTACTACAACATTAGAAGCATAACACAATATCACTGAGACACAAAGTTGAAATATGATTAATATATAGATGTTCATAATCAAGACCCTTCCCAATTATTCAACTCTCTTGCTATAACCAGAGGTTTAACAACTTGTTAAATTTGTTGAATGAGTGGTGTTAGGACAGGAAGTATGTTTTTCCGGACAACCGAGAGAGTGAAGTAGAATTGTGCAGAACAAAAGTAACCTCCTCCCCTTTCAGACCAATTTCCTCCTCAAAGTTTCCTTTCTGGTGGTGGGTCAAGTGGCAAGTTAATCAAACCTGGAGTGTCGGCTTGTGTATCACTGATGGATTAAAATCTATTTTTGATTGAAATACAATAGAGAGGCAGAAACCTTTACAGGCAGAAGACAAATAGTTGATTCTATGCGGAAACAGGAAGGCTTACCCTATGTATTGAACACAAGATTTCAATTCATATGAAAATATCAATGTGACGAAAACACAGTTTTGTATGGAAGACATATTAATATTTCATTTTAACACATTTTAGGAAAAATACAGATGATAACATTCAAATGTAGTAATAGGAATTAATTGATGCATTTAATGTTTAAAAGTTTTTCTTTTTAGAAAAATAGTTTAATTTGAATAACAAACAAGCTGATACGGTTGAAAAATTATTGTCAAAGTGTTGATATTTATTAAATCAGGAAGTCATATTGTATGAAATTAAAATAACAGACTAAATGCATAGGTTGAATAGTAATTAAAATGAAAAGAAAAAAGTCTGTATGAATTTCTTTCTGCAGGATTAACACAGATACATTGTGTATAAGGAATGTTCTGTTATTCAAAAGAAATAGTTACTGCATTTGAATAAAAATCCTCAGTCTATCACTGTATAAAGTTGCATATGGATACATTTATGTGATAATGTGTGACCTAAAATCCAAACTGGTGTTTATGAAAGTTAAATTTCTTTGACATTTGCTTTTATGAAAACATTATCAACTTCATTAATTGATATCTGTCCAGTTTATATTTTGTGAAAAAGAATTTGTCATTTCAGGTAATACATTTTGTTCAAATTATATCTGTCAGACTGTGGCATGTATGTTTATCCAAAATAAATTCAACTGTGATCAGTTCACATATTTAAATAAGAAATATTTCAAATAATTTGATATTTATAATTTAAATATTGACATGTCAGGCAAAACTGAATGTAAGTTATTAAGTTCACGTATTTTAATCAAAGCTATTTCAAGGAATTCAACATATTTTTTTCAAAATTAGACATAGCAGACAATGGCATTTATTTCATCAAAGATGAATATTAACGTAATCAGTGAAGAAAAGAATGTGGGTTGGACCGTGAAACCGGCCGGTGATTTTGAAGCCCACTTTGCAAGCAGAGAACAATGAGGGTGCGAGAGAAAGGCCTGTAGTTATTTTACACATGCTATTCACCAGAGCTATGTGTCCCCCTGATGTTTTTCCGTGCTTGATCACCAAAGGACCAGATTGAGGTCAGGGATTTCAACAGCAGCAGTACAAATGTATTTTTAGTTGACCCTTGGTGGTGACTTTAGTGGACTTTCTTACAATCTACACTTCGAAATGCAAATTATTCTTTCAACTTGACGTTCTTAGGGTGATGAAAATATTTACTTTGACATGAATTCTTTGGTTTTGGTGACCTCATTGATTATTTAAAAATTAAAATGTTGACAATATTTTTAATCATTTTGATCATGTTCCTATGTGTAGGAAAGTGATAGGTTCATTCAAAACGCTTATGTTGATGACCAAGTTATTACCGAATGTCAGAGCAAGTCTTGATTCAGGTTGCTTATACACCATTTTGTCGTTACTGTCACATAGGATTCTTTTATTCATTCATTCATATGAAACTGGGAAATATTGATCTATTTCATTTTTGTTGTTCAAGATGTAGTTTTATGTTGTTTCTGATAAAGACAAATCAACATATCTACAAAACATTTCCCAATGCTAGGTTGTGTCATGTTCTTACCCCAGCAACAATATAAGTTAAACATTCAGTGAATGAGTGGTGGTGGTGTTTATTTTCCCTGGCCTAGTTTTGATGCAATCATATTTTGAACTTTACATTTCTGGTCTGTTGTATGTAATTATAAGTAGTAAATGATACGTAGATGGTCGCATATGTAATTATTTCAGATTCCATCCCCCTAACTAAACAGGCTTCAGACTGTCCGCAATTACTTCATTAACATTTTTCGAGTTCCAATAGGCTGTCTGAATTTTTATCACTCTGTTTGTTCATTTATAATAATAAGTATAAGATGACAAGAATCAGAAGGAAGATATTTGCACAGTTTAAACAATCCTATGAATTATTGAAATCCTATGAAAAAACAAGATATTTTGAGTTGATCTAAAAAAACCAAGTATGTATAACATAAGTTTTAAACAAATACCTCAATTTCTTTTTGCAACCCGACTGAATCTAAATGCATCCCTTTAAGGACGAAGTGTAAGTTACTGGACAAATTACCTTGTCCCTGGAGACTCGTTAGCACTGAGAGTGTTAATGAAGATTGATGAGATACAAGCACCTTCACTGTTGAAGTAATTAGCATTGATTAATTGGTCTTTAATTGCTGAATGGAAAGAAATTATGTGGGGAGGGAGGTGTTAGTGTTTGAACCATCTCGTGGGAATGTTGGCTTTTAAAATGGTTGGGTGTGTAAATATTAAATTGTTTTGAGAATAGTAATTGTTGTCATGGTTACACATTGCTGAGATACTGAATGTGTTCATTGATAAGACTATAAGGAGTAGTGAAAATGTCAAAGTAGTTGATTTACTTCAGGGTCTCTGGCCGCTATAAATGAATACAAGTTTACAGGGTGCATTTTACAGAAAAGTTTATGACACAATTTACAATTGAGATAATAAACTGTTTCTGGAGTACAAAATTTAAACACAGGCAGTGAAGAATACTTTAAAAGGATGATTTGAAATATATCTTATTTTTAATCAGCATGATGGTAGTAGCATGGAAATGCAAAATTCATTAAATCCTTTACAGCGCAGAAAAATAATGGAGTGTGATTTTATTATAGATTCAAAGAAATGTGTAATAATGATTAATTGTGTAGCGTCCAATATCCATCTCAAATGTGCTCATTGACGCTTCACAGTTATTGGGAGGGCGGGGGGGTTGTGCTTTGTAATGTTTTGTAAAAAGACCCTGAAAATTAAGCACTGAGTATTTTTATGTAAACTTTTGAATGTTGCATTCAATAAGGAATATGATGCCAACAAGCTGTCATGTTGTCATAAAGTGTTATATGCACAAAATCATGCACTATGACATATTTTCTATTGAGTGGTTTCAAGCACTTGTATGGGTTACTGCACAATACATTAATCATCCCATCTATTTATCAATGTGAGAACATTCTCACCACGACATTTTTTTCGTAAACTGAGAAAAGCTGCATGGTTTGATAAAGCTGTGTAAACTATCGCTGTCAGCATACGCTGAGACTGTGCAACAAAGCAGTGCAGTAAAGCATGTAGGAAGTGATGTAATTGTGTAATAGGGGGCACCTGCCGAATGAGATACAGCAGTGGATGTGTGTCTAGGGAAGCATGTAGTTTATTGGGGCTGGTAGAGTTACACACATATAAGACATGAAGTAACTGTGTAATAGGGGGCACCTGCCGAATCAGATACAGCACTGGATGTGTGTCTAGTAAAACATGTAGTTTATCGGGGCTAGTAGAGTTACACACATGTAAGACATGAAGTAACTGTGTAATAGGGGGCACCTGCTGAATCAGATAGAGCACTGTCTAGTAAAGCATGTAGTTTGTAGGGGCTGGTAGAGTTACACACATGTAGGAAATTAAGTAACAGGTACACATATACATATGTTTAATGAAAAATGTAATTGTGTAAAAGGGGGCACATGCTGAATCAGATACAACACTGAATTTGTGTCTAGTAAAGCATGTAGTTGGTGGGGGCTGTTAAAGTGTACACATATATAGGAAGTGATGTAATTGTGTAAAAGGGGGCACTTGCTGAATCCAATACAATACTTGAAGTGTGTCTAGTAAAGCATGTATTTACCAGAGCCTGTGTTAATCCAAATAAAAATCAGTTGCAGATAATCCATGTGCAAAAAAACTATAGTATGAAATTTGCAGTTTATTCTGTTTCATTGTTGATACATGAAGGACAGAAATCAGTCTCTACCTGCTATGCATTTCCACAGCAGAATGGTATGAATGGATTTTCAAATAAGCTGCAAACAGAATTGTAAGATTGGTTGTGATTAAATTGATTTGCAGCATGAAATAGTTTGTCAGGGTTGTAGATTATTTCTTTGTCTAACTATTTAATAGAAATTAAGTCTTGATTTAACAAGCATTAATGGTTAAAGTGGAAAAGAATTTATGATTCAGTGAAGGTCACATAAAATTGAATATGGATATTGCCATTTATAGTTGCTATTAGCTGATAATATACAGGCATACTTGTCATTTTGTAAACCATATCTCTCCTTTATCAAGAAGAAAGTGTTAACTATATTATAACTGCACTCTATACTAAATTAATGGCATAGTAAGTTTTGGGATTTATGGTTCTCCCAAGGCCAGATTAAGCTCGGATACGAGAAGCAATAGGCCCTGGTCATGTTGACTCTGAAATGTCACAGGTCACTGAATAATGTGATTATCTTAATGTGAAACCACTCAACCGCGATGAATGTATAAGAAAAATTACTTATGAGACACGTTTCTCACTTTTCAAGGGACTATTGTTAATGACAATGGTGCAGTTCTTTTAAGAACTTCAAATGTAATTCTATTAAGGAGGTGAAAAATCCACATGCTTAGCACAAATTCAACAGTTGCACAGCTAATGGGTAGTTTTTAAGAATGTGAGCATTTTTTCAGATTTATTTATCCTGGTTTGAATCCATCATATGAGTGTTAATTATGGCATGTTTCATGAAGTTCTGTATTTGTTGTTTGCGCATATTAATCTGTATCAGGTTATCTCAAATGTTTTGACGTTTTCTTGTCTTAAGATAATTCCCAAGTAAACATCAAGGGTCTGTATTTTCGAAACTCTCTTAGAGGTAAGATGGTTGTGTGTACCATACATTTTCATCAACATACAGCTATCCAAGTGCTTCAGAAATCTTGGCCCTGTCACCAATTGCTCCCTTTTTCAAATGAATGTTTGAATTTTCAAGATTCTGGTATGTACTTTAAACAGGAAAGATGCATTGTAGGACAGAGTTGATTGAAAAATACAGTAAACAGATTTTCAGAATTCAGTTTCACAACTTGCGCGCGCACACACACACACACAGAGATAGATATATATATCCAAGTTTACTGTATTTTTCAATCACACACACACACGCAGACAGAGACAATATACACAGACATAGAGAGGCAATTGTTTAGTCGTGTTAAATTTATTTTTATGTGGGCATGTTAATAAGAACCTTTGATTTGATTTGAAAATTTTCATCTGTTACTTTCCCTGTTAATTTTTGCATGAAATCTTCTTTAAAAATTTCAAAATCTATTATCTAAAAACTAATTTACATTGAATCATGTTTGAGAAATGATATGCAGATATGTTTTATATCAGTTCTGAAAAGTATGTATGTTGTAACTATAGGCAATATTCCATTGTTATTCTCATTCAGTCTTTGTCTTTATCCCCCATGCGGCATTCAAGAGAGCACACAGAGATGCACGGCAAGTGTCTGCCAGCTACATTCCTATTGTAGCCATGTAAGAGTCCCATTCTTAGCTTCCCCAGTGTTATATAGCTATGTCAGTCTGTGAACGATGCAGCCAGTTGCTTCTTTCATATGTATCACCATTTTGCTGTTCTTTGCTGGCTGGTACCAGGTCGGCATGACCTGCAGTAGAATGTTCGAGGACAAGGGGACAATTTGGTTGCACTTGTTGAATTTGAGGATACTAGAGCGTTTGGTAGTTGGTTAGTTAATTATTTTGGCATCTTGATTGCATCACTGCTCTTTGAAATGGTGGACTTTGTAAAGTTTTTATATAGTAGACTTTGTAAAGTTTTTATATGATAGAGTTTGTAAAGTATTTATGTCATTGATAATAAGGAATTTGATTAAAATTAAATCTATATTTTAAGAGTAAGTTTGATGTAGTTTCAACGTGTTGCAAGTTATAAAAATGTTTGGTTTTGGCTTCTGGTCAGTTCAGTATGAAAGTTGTTTTGTTGCGACTCAGGTGTCATCATTGATACTGTTAAGGATGATAAACTTCTCTCAATAGCTGTTTGAGTCTGAAATTAAAGAATATTATTTAAACCTCTGTGAGTGAGGTAACACTTGCTTTCTGTATTCTTGCATTTAAGTCCATTCCTTTTCTTTGAAAGATGAAGAAAATCATAGCTCGTCATTGAAGCTTTGAGGACCTCGATTGATATTCTGAATCTGTACTATACTATTGTGAGAAGGTGCTTGAAAAAACATTTGCTTGAAAAAAAATTTGCTTGAAAGAAAATTTGCTTGAAATTTCAACCATAGGTATTTCTAGACTTTGTTAAGAGATTGATAGGTTCATACAAGTGTCTGAATGTTTTTGAACTCTTTTTCTCTCTCTATTGTGACATAATAATATATCATAGTCTGTGCCCATTCATTTGTTATATTCAGATCATTGTGTACATTTCTTATCTCTTCATTGAGTCCCACTTATTACTTAAAATGGGTTGTCGGTTAAGCTGCATAAGTTAACACACAAATACCTTTCAGGATTAACCCTCTGTAAGCTGGAGTTGCCCAAATTGTCACTTTATATAGACAAATTCTTTATTAATAGGAATCTTAACTGCTTAGCAAAGGGAATAATCAATGACTTGCTATTGTCATATGGATAGGTTATTCCAAAATATTAGCATGTTTTGCTATCAATCAAATCACCCCTTTCTTTTTGGTAAGTCTTTTCCAAGCTCATGGTATCATATCCCGAGTCAGTTCATCTTCGGAAGAGAAAGAGTTAAATCATAATGTATTAGCTAGTTGATTCCTCATAATTTCCATGTCCAATATGCATGTGCATGTTGTGTTGCCTTCGGCCTACAGAGGGTTAAGCTGTGAGTGATATGAGGCCATTCTTGTTTGGCTTAGCAGTTGTGTAATTCATATCTATATTTATCTGTGGTCACCTTGGGTAGAGGAATGCCTGGCATGTTGACAGTGGATCAAGCACTCTGTCCTATCTGCGTATTATCATTGTCTGTCGACAACGCTCTTATTATGATAACAACCCATTGCTTCTCATGTGTCATGGTCAGGGGAGATAATCCATGCTGAAAATTTTAAATTGGCTTTGATTCATGTGATTGATTTTGATACATTAAGATGTCATCTTGGAATGATTATATTTTATCTTCATATGGCTAGACAAAAATAATAGTTGTTATACAGATATTTAGAGGCAAAAGGTCTGAACACAGGATATAGTGTAAAGGTTTTAGCGCAGTGGTTAGCATTATCAGCTTGGAATCGAGAGGTCTGTGGTTCAAATCCTGCTAGTGGCTCGGCAATTTTGTCTGCAGTAGAGAAGTGTTCTACATTCAGTAAGTTTTGGGTGCAATGCTATTCTGAATTTCAGTGCAGTACTACCCATAGTTCTCTAATTCTAGCCGATGCTCGCAGGTTTCACCGCATGCACAGCTACATTTGTTTGGCGGGTTTCTTCTTGCAATAATACCAGCAGCCGTGATATATGTGAAATACTGTTGCAAGTTATACTGTTACAGTGAAAACCCCAACTCACCTCACCTCTAGTGTAAATGAAATGTATGCAAAATTATATGAACACATTGTCAAAATATATATAGTTGAGCAGTGTTTTCAGCAGATAATTTGTGTACTATTGAGCAGTATCTGAGAGGAGCTTGATGGTCGGTGGGCTGTATGAGGATTACAGGTTGTTTTGTGAGGAGATTATGGAGAAAGAGCTGGCTGGAATGTAAAGGAGCAGGGGGAACTCCCTCTCCCAGTGTAGTGGAGAAACATTAGCCAGCTGGTAATGAGTCTGCTTACATCACTCTGGAGCCATTATGCCAACTTCCTTCTCCCTGCTATTTATGTGAGCTCTTTGAGGCAATGTGATCAATTATTCTGGTGTAAGTTATTTAAATTGAAAACCAAAATAGAAGTTTTATTCTTATCTTTATTGTAATTAAAAGAATTGTGCTTCTCCCATGCATTCATTTTTCAATGCAAGTTAAAATATGCATAAAACATGTTTCATACAAGGTATTTGAATTGTGAGAACTTGGAAAAGAAAGTTATGGTAATGTTTTATTGTGTTCAAACAAATACCAGTAAAATAAATCTTTACCCTTAAGATGTTGAATCTCAGTACCAAATTTATTGTGATCACAAATCAAAATTGAAAGTAATAATTCGGAATAGTCCATTGTTTTAAAACAGGCGATTAAAGAACATTCCAGGATCCACAAGTATAAAGTTAGTGATTTGTCAGAGAGACTGTGTCAAGGCTGGACTGCCAGGTGCTATTAGTGAAGCTAATGTTTAGCACTCCTATCCACTTGCCATATTGTGATGGTGACGTTCTGCATGTATAAAATACTTTCAATCCATTCAAAACCGCACCGGAATTCACTGCGACCTACAAACCAAGCAGGAGTTGAGCAATGGCATTCTTGATAAACACACTGTTGTAAAGATATTCAAGCACGGTTTGATGAATGGCAGTATGATTTATACCACTGAATAACTTTGTACATGCAGGACTGTAAACAAGACAATTATACTTAAACCTGATCTGCACTGGAGGCTAAGGTTTAGGGATGTGACCTACTTCGAGACAATATACAACATGTTGCAAGGGGACAGTCGGATAGATGGAGGGGGGGGGGGGATGTTAAATGGTGAATGGGTGGTGGGAGGTATACTGCTTATGTTATTTTTCATTTTCGACCTTGGATTGCACTCAGTGTTATTTCAATATGGCCTTGCGATTTCGATTGTCTCCTGTGCTGCAGTGCAAGTCTGATAAACTTTACAAAGCACATTTTTCTCACGATATATTTGTTTGAAATATGTTTACTTTTAATCTTTTCAAGGATACTGTTTTACTAAATGCTGGCATATGTACATAAGTTTGATCAGAATTCATTTTTTATCTGACCCTATGCTTTTTTGGAAAGT
This sequence comes from Phorcus lineatus, assembly GCA_921293015.1. Lineage (NCBI taxonomy): Eukaryota > Metazoa > Mollusca > Gastropoda > Trochida > Trochidae > Phorcus > Phorcus lineatus. Next base: position 44,899,408 of record OV121087.1, read on the forward strand.
TTTTTTGTTTTGGGGAATATCTGATTGCAAAAAATTAAGGATATTTGATATTCTAAATAGATGTGATGAATACTTTGACTTTTATTCTGATTTGTCAACTTGAATCATCAATTATGTTAAGTCAAACGATCTGGACAAACTGAGGCCAAGTGAGATTGGAGTCATTTGATATTGAAGAGGTTTTTTAAAGAAAAAAGGTTTATCAGGAGATACTTGTAATAATAGTTGTGAAAATTATTTTCAGATACACCAAGCCTCAGACGTTCGCAGACTGTGTCGGGGATGAGCTGCCGTTTGGTTGGGAAGAATCGTACGACCCAAATGTTGGAATTTACTACATTAATCATATAAATCGTAAGTATTTTGTTTATGACATCAAGACTTGAAGCCATGTACCAAGTACCTATATATCTATATATATATATCAAAGGAGTTTAATTGAAATATCATGTATGTTTACCATACAATACAACGCACAGTGTAGCATGATATAGAAGACTTGCTTCTCAGAGCGTGACACAGAATATATTTTCATCCAATAAAACAAGAAATAAAAAGTATATCATTGATACAGAAAATTTTCAGCGAAAATGATATGATACAAGAATGTTTTCCTTAAATAAAACAAGATCATAGATTGAATATCTGATACTGTTAGAGAAATCGTGTACCTCAGATGAATTCAGTGTTGTCAGCTCCAATCAAACACGATACAGAAATGTTCTTTAAGTGAGGCAGTTGGCCTGGAAGAATATATATCTGCGAGATGAAGTGGCAGCGTGTGGCTGACTGATAATACCCATGTATCTACAAACATCTGCTAGGAGCGCAAGTTTACAAACACCTGATAAACGCTGTCTACATACTTATTCCATAACACTGATGCTTCTATACCAGTCTGGAAATATTTATGGGGTATATTTGAACCAAAGCGTGATGTTTGGCGATATTATCTGCTGTTCATTAATAAATCTTCAGTGAGGTTTATGAAGGAAACGCCTAAATTTCTTCTGACGTGCATGTAGAGATAGTCCCATTCACAAGAAGACAGTGTAAGCCGATTTACGTTTATTTCCTGGAACTGATATTTCAAATGATAATTCACAGTTGCGTTTTGCAGGAGTCAAGATAAAGTTGTAGGCTTTGACTTAGTTTGAAGTTTAATTACTTTTCAAATATACATTTTAGATTTGGGTTTTTTTGGTTGATAATATTTCCTTTAAATCATTGTCCAAGGCTTGGTGTAGGCGTTACTCCCTTAGCATTATGAATGAAGATAATTGATAATTGCTGTGTAATGCAATTTTAAGAATGAAATGAAATTGTCAAAACTGTACTAGTGGCGGATCAAGTTTGGGGGTATAGGGGGTCAAACAACCTTTCCCTCACCCCCCCCCCCCCCCCCCCCCCATAAAAATGGATGACCCAAAGGGTGAACCCCTTATATCACTTTTAAAAAATGGTACATTTTCCCTGCAATTTTAGTCTTGCACAGTGTAAAGAGATCACAATAAAGATTTAAGAACCTTTCAAGCAGTCTTTGCAATTTGATAGATGGAATCAACTATTTATCTTATTATTTTCACAACTTAACTTCACTCTTAAAGTTTTGGTTTAAAAAAATATTGAATAAGTTTCTATTTTGTGAAATCATCCATACTATTGCCACAGTAGAGAAAGTCGAGAGATTGTTGATAGAATTACAGCGGTGCAATGATAAAGTCAACAGTGTTTAAACACAAAGGTAACTCTAGACATGAATACTTTGAAAGGAATGTCCAAATTTTGAAAAATTTAAATACAAAAGCCCCTGAAAACTCTTAATTTTCGAAATTATTAACTAACCTTACAAAACTATGATAAATGTTTTTTTGGGAATTTATTTGTATTTTGTGTAATGAGGACAGACCACGTTGTCTGAAGCAGACCGTTTTGAATAAGTTCATGATTTGACCAACTGCAAGTGTAGAGAGACACAGACCAACTAAGAGTTCTTTACGACTTACCCAGTGGCATAGGCGCTGGAGCGTGTCGCCAAATTGCCTACCTGACTGTATATAGGTCACTGGTCCATTTCAATCCAGCCTAGGTGTCAGAGATAAAGCAGAGAAAAAAGAAACATTTACCTGCCTACACAAAAAGTTGGGAGAATATATTAACCCTTTTCCTGCCAACGCACTTATTAAATTTCTTTTTTTGTGCTCTGACATCTTGCTAATCAAGCAATCAAGTTATTTGATCTGATAGTCCGTGTCATATGTTTGACTGATTATATCAATAGAGAAAGTCAGTGTCAAATGTTTGACTGATTATCTCAATAGGGAAAGTCAGTGTCATATGTTTGACTGATTATATCAATAAGGATTTAAAAAACTTTAGCTTATGTGTTTGAGAATGACAATAGGTGCTTGTAGAATGATAATATGTTTGTTTTTATATGGATACGAGGTACATGTTCCATTACTAATATACTTTATTTGGGATCAATCCTTGGTTTTGGTAAGTCTTGGCTTGGTGGCATTATTGTTTTTGGCTTAACCTTTTGCATCTTTTAATGTTTCGGTGACGAGGGAATATTAGTATGTTGTAGTTTTCACTTTACATGTGTACTTTTCCACATTTTCCTGCGCAGTACGAAAGTTTTGTCTGGTAGGCCTGAATATGTAGCCTGGAATATCAAAGCTGTTGCATTCCATGAACAAGTTTTCTTTTTCGAGAGTCACATGTACGTATGTATGTAGGAAAAGCTGCCATGACACAAGTGATTTCGGAAGTCCAACTGATGAGTGAAATGATAGAAATTGGTTGGTGATTTAAGATTTTGTTTAAAATTCTAAGTTTTAAAACTTCAAAACCATTGCTGAATTGAAATGTAAGCAGGAAGGTCTTGTTGTGTGGTTGAGTTTTAAGTTGCTTTTTAAGTAGTTTATCTTTTGTAGTGTATCCAATCCCGAAATCATAAAATGTTGAAATTGTAGGAAGACAGATGATAGTCTATTGTTGGCAAGTTTTTCTTCTGTATTTAAGTTTATTTACCAGCTAGAATTGCTATGAAAATGGGGTCAACAACTGTAAATGTTGTCATTAAGTCTATTCTTTGGCAACCTTTATTTAAATTTGAAATGTATCCCGAAAATTACCAATGGCGAGACACAAAACTATGAATGGATGTGAGGCACATTATGCAGTTTCGGTATTAGATACTTGAAAAGCGCAGACCGACATTAACAATATATCAGCCTCGGCACTTCACATTAAGCCCACAAGATTTGATATCAATCTTACTATTTATGCAAAGGGTTTGAAAATTCAAAGTCTTCAATAATTAAACTTGTTCTTCAGTTATGTAGGTCAAGAGAAAATTCTTGGTATTCATATTCCAAGTCTGTTTGTCTGTTTTATTATCATTAATATAGTAAAAATAAGTGTTTGTGGTTATGTTTCAAGAAATCAAAATTTAAGAAAAACAATGAAGATCTAAAGTATATAACTCATTTCATAAGATTTAGCTTTGGTTCTTTCATTTCAACTTAATGGGATGGGTGGGGTATTTAAGTTGAACTTTATCATGCTGGAAGTGGAGACTTTTATCAGCAAAAAAATGGCAGAGTCTGCTGCTTTTTCATAATTTCAAATGTTTTGTTTTAAAAATTGTGATTTTTATTCATGATTTATCGTCAATTGTCAGTGTTTTCTAAATCATTGGTTATAGCGAAAAAACAGCTTCTATACAATTTGCTTATTTCAAAAATTCTTTTTTCCCCAGAAACAAATCAATTAGAAGATCCACGATTACAATGGCGGAAAGAACAAGAACGGATGCTGAAGGACTATCTTGTGACGGCGCAGGAAGACCTGGAGGTGAGTGATAAGGCAGACTGTTCACACGTGGACACCGACCGTATTCCTGGGAGTGTGGTCTCCCCAAACACTTCCTTGTTTACCTTGTCTCCTTGCCGCGTTGTCCGAGACCAAGTTTTGTTTGTGCGGCCGCTCCGCCTCCACAAGTTTGTTTAGATCCAATATTAATTATTTACAAATATTTTACGTGTTAAAAACTCATGTTCCGAAAATAAAAATGGGGACGATGATTTTGTGGGGTTTCAAGAGATTGAGTGAATATTATATAGTTTATTGGTGTTCAATAGTAGATGTGGAGAAATATTTTAAACGACTCATGTTCTGAAAGTGAGATAATTCATTTAGTGCCTTAATTATTCATTAACATTTTGGATTTGGGATTTGAATTCATAGTTTACTTGTGTCCAAAAATCAATTAGTTAAAACATTTGTATGTGTTAAAAAATTTCAGTTCATCAAATCCAGATGTGACTTGGTCTGGTGTGTTTAAGTCTGGAATATGAAATAATAATGAAAAAAAACCTGCCTTGAAAAGTTGACAAGTGATTGATGTAAACTTTGACAACAAAAATTTTGATGTAGAGAGTTCTTCAAATTGGAAAATTAATATTTTTACATCTAAATCATGCCATGTTCAAAAGTGTCTAACAATAGGCAAAATTAGGTTAGGAATATTGGAATTTCATGGTCGTTATATAATCCTTTTATCAATGAATAAATTTGAACATTATTCATGATATAAAAGTTTTCAAATAATTTAAATCATTTTCATCTGGTCTAGTTTAAAAAGAAAATGTGGTGAAATTAAAAAAAAAATTCATCCAGACCAATCAAGCTAGACAAGTGTCACAGTCCGTGCTGCTCAACTCAATAGGAAATGTGCAGCAGTGGATTGTTCACATCGTTCTTGGTAACCTTTCAATATCCGCTAAGCGAAGTGTATGGATGTGTTAGTATGCTTGATGACGGACAATTGCTGTAATATAGCCTGTAATGTGCTGTGCCTCTGATGTCGGGGACTATCACCAACCTCCATCAGTCGACAAGGACCACTGGCATTTCAGCATCTCGCGTGACATTCCACGCACATTCAGATGGCCATGTTACTTGGAAACTGGCCAACAGAAACTGTATATTGCGGCTAGACTTGGCTACAGTCTTCGAAATGTTTTTTAGATTTATGTTTCTAAAACTGAAGTTACGTAGAGAAGATTTTATAGTCTTATATTTGTTTTGTTTTGATATCTAAATCTATATTTGAAAACTCCACCTGTGTAGAAAAGCGATACTGCTTATAATTCTTGGATATTTTACATGGATTTTGATTTAAAAGGTAAAAGTTGAGTAGAGAGACTGGCTTTCAGTCTTCATAATGGAGTGGATTAAGAGTATGTAAACTGAACAGTAGAGTTGCTACGCTATCGTTTAATCTTGGAAATATCATATGGATATAGATGTGACAGGCTTAAACTATGTAGAGGAACTAAAATGGCACTATTACATAAGAAGTTAAACCATGAATTAGGAGACTATCTGGATATTAATTTTTTAAAATTTGATTGACAGTTAATAAAACGGACATATTGCAACTATTTTCTTACATTCTACTTATACTTAGTTAACTCATCATGCATTAATGTTGAAAAAAATTAAATTTAAAAAAAATATTTATATAATGCTTTCATTTTAATTAGGGTGATCTAGAGTACATTTTATTATCAAAAAGTTGAGTTGAAGTGACATCAAAGTGCCATCTGTCTAAATTTAAAAAAACCCCAATAAAACAGATGAAAAATTCTTGAAAATCTTAAGGCTTCTTTCTATATGTATATTTACTACAAGAACAAAGAAATCTCTGGACAAAATCAGAATAAATGTCTTTAAACAGGACATCTCAGTAGCACTTAAGTACAGTTTGATTTTGAAAAAGATTTTGAACCTTTCACATTCGGCAAAACAGGAACATGTATTATGCCTCTGAAGTTAAGTTACGATAGTTAAAAACAAAATGGGAAAATAAACAACAAATATATAATGACCCGACAGAAGGAATGCAGTTTTTCCTGTATTAGAAATTTGAAGTTATTTTGAAGAGAAAGCCTCGCAATATTTACTATGTAGAATTTCTTTTATGCCCAGTTTAGTCAGTGATCTAGACAATATGGCCATTGTTTTTCTCTTATGTCATTTCAAATGTGTGTATGAGGTGAGCGAATGTCTTTAACCAGCAAAGGAATGTGTATGTTTATGACAACATGTCTGAAAGAGCTAGGTTTTTTATAGGTGCCTTTCACATGAACAAGTTCAAAGATGTTGGAAATTTTGGGTCCATAAACTTTCAAAATTTTCAACTACTCTTCCAGAACTGTTGCGGCCTGTGAATGTTTTTTAAAAAAAATCTCCTTAATGTTACATTGAAAAATGACTTCCGAACTAAAGGTACATTCTTGTTCAAAGAATTTAATCATAGCAAGTATTTTGGTGTGTGCATAGTGTTCATTTAATACAGATTAATATGCATTACGTTAATTTCAAGGTACAAAAAGTTTCTTCCAGACTCACAGGAAATTTGCAATAATTGTTTGCCACACCTAAGATAATTCAAACTGCACCCTTGTTGTGGAATTTACATGGTAACCAGGCAGGTGAAAATTTAAGAAAGAATTCTGAAGGTATGCACGCAATATTTTCAGAAGGTTGATTGACACATCATTGCCACAGTTTTTCAGTTTTTGCTGGAAAATGATTGTCAACGATGGACAATATTTTTGCCGTAATGTTGAAATATTATTCCTCCCTGCTGTGTATGAACCTTACACTAGTTGTTCATGATAATGAAAATGTGACAACAATTAAGTCTGGATGATTAATCTATGACATACACCTTAGACCAGAGGACTACAGCGGAAATGCATGAATACATTCATTGCTGACAAAACCACTGTTACAGAGTGTTATGATGGCAGGTTTATGTGCTAATTGATGCGAGAAGAATGTTTTAGAATAGCGTAGACATTGTGGCGATGTTGCTTCCAACACCCATTCCTCAACTGAATGTTGTATAAATTAATAATTTGAATATGGAAATGCTTTTAAAGCAATTTGAAAAGTTTTTTTTGTCTATTTGTTATGTCATGTGTATTTGAATTGCTAAAATTGGTGAACGGAAGTTTGATATTATATAAATTTCAGGGTACTTAATGTAACTTAAGTTTTGATTATAAAGGAAAGAATCCCTCTTCATTCAGGGATTTGTTTGGTTATGAAAAAATGTGATTGAAGACAAGTTTATTTAAAAAATATAGGAACAACATTGCAATTCTACAAACTGTCAGTTTTGTCAACATAAACATTTATGCTAAATTTCCGTACATATTTATATCATTTAAATTGCTGAATTCAATAAGCATATAACAGTGAAATGGCTTTTATGTTTTATTCATTACAAAAGTCATTCCAAAGAAAGCTAATTTTATATAAAATATTATTTCCTAAAAAGGAAACTTACCTGCAACATTGCTGTTGTAAAGAGGTTTATTCATAGAAATATAACCCACTTTATTGTTCAAAATTTTTCATCAGCATTTGAATGTGATCAGGACAAACTGAGATTTTGCTGATGTGCTTCATAAGAAAAATTGTATGGCTTGAACTTTGCATGCATGCATGAACTCATATTTGATATTTTTAAAACATACTTTGTTATGTTATTAAAGTCAGTGGAGAAATAAAGTTGTTTTTTTAGTCTGTATTATTAAAGTGATCATTCAAGTCTATGCTCGCAGGTTTCACCGCAATGCTAAGGCACACTATAGTAGTAATACTAGCAGCCGTGATGTAAGTGAAATAATCTTGAAAGTGGCATAAAACACTACATTACCTCAATTGATCATTTAATGAATGATTCAATTTGTTTTAATCTCTAGGCAAAGAAGGAGATCTATGCAGTAAAGGAACAGCGTTTGATGCTGGCGCAAGACGAGTTCCTTCATCTCAACGAAACACTGTCCGGCTGGAAGTCCTCCAGAACTAGCTGTGAGTACCACTTTTATTTACTTTTACCGACTGAAAATTCCTTGTCGAAAAAAACAATGTCCTAAGGCTGGGTTATTTGTAGCGCTCAATTATCATACATTAACATGCTTGTATCTCGAACGAAGTCTTCTTTGTTGGGAAAAAGGAAAGAGTGATCCCTCTTCTTTGCACATTTGGGAGTGAAAGTCTTATTTTTTTTAATCAAGGAACCAGGGGCCGGTTCAATAAAACATTTACAATTGATTGTAAGGCTACAATCAATTGTAACCAATGTTAAAAGAATGGGTTACTATTGATTGTAACTCTACAACGGCTTTGTGGAACAGCCCCCTGCTCTTCATGCTCAATGAACTCCTAGAATCAAAAAGTACAACACTCTGATCAATCTATCTTTGTGCTGAAAGAGACTTGAATGGTGTGGGACATGGCCTCAGTGTCAGCTTCTTGATACTTTCGTTTGAGTTAGGCAGATAAGGCATCAACTGAAATTTTAATCGAACTCTAAGGAATTGTTTGAATCAGACATGAGAATTTTCCGCAGATTTGCAGATTTCCGGGATTTTTGTTTCATTTTGAACATTTTTTAGATCAATGGTAGAGCGCCCACTAGACCCCGGCTAGATTTTTCAGTTTTTTCGGGTTTTGTCCATTCTCATGGCTGCTGAATGGATAGTTACAGTAACTTACTATTTAGAGGATAGACTTGTCTAGGTTTCCAAGATAAATCATTATTGTTATGACCATGATAAGTTGAATGTGAGAGCAAAAAATAACCATTTTATGAAATATAGGTTAGAAGTTTTAAAATAAACCACAAGAAAATTCCATGTCAACCACACTATTTTAGATATGACAAAGTCTTGGCCGAGATCTGGTCCAGAATTGCGGTCACATCAAGATTTATGATGTCTTTGTAAAATGCTGGAAAGTGAAACACAAAGTAATATCTGTCAAGAACTGATTAATTTCTTCCTGTGTCTGTGGTCTCCATACATTTCTTTAAGAATGTATATAAATTTGATAGAAATGTTCAGTAAATCATAAGCAGTCCAAAGCTTGTGTTTAAGTTATTTCAAGATAATCCACAAAGTTATTGTCCTCAATTTATTCATAGGTTATCCATTACTTGTCATAGGAAAGTCCATGAATTGTTTAAAGGTTATTAATGAATTTCTTTTAAAGACACCCTTAAGGTATAACAAGGTCCATTAGATAGACAAATTTGTGTCTCAGCCATTATGTCTACATATCATTTTGGAAAAGAGATTTTGAGATGCAACTCAATTTGTTATAGTCGATCGTTAAACTTTCTGAAGGTATTCAGGTTAGAGTGGTAAAATTGTAAACTGTATGTTCCAAATGTAATCTGTGCTAGCAAAGCCTGCTTAACTTTGCCCCTAATTTCTCTAGAAAGATCATTTGATGGTGCACCTTTATTTTCTTCATGTCTGAAGATTGTGTGAACTATTCGATTAGATCAGTGAAATGGTCAAGCGTATGTCCCAGTTATGATATGAAAATGCATCATAGATTTAGACGTTATCCTTATATTAACAACTATATACATTGAAATCTTGGACCTTAATGTTCCTGATATCACTAAAATACCTGAAGCTGTGTAGGTTAAGGTTAGTGAAATGACCAGAGGTAAGCACACTGTTTGGAGATTATCCCTAAATTCTTTGATATAATCATTTCGACAAATGAGCTTTATCTTCTAATTTTCCCGAAATCATCTGAAGCATTTCTTGATGGATTAGTGCAATGGTCAGATAAATGTCCTTGTCATTGTCTGTGCATAGCTCATTGATTTAGGTTCCTTGAATTTTTGAACCTAATCATTTGGAGATCAGACACAAATAGTCTGAAAGTAATCCATAAAATGTCTAAAGATAATCCATGAAATGTCTAAAGATAATCCATAAAATAGGGCCAGTCAGTGAGAGGGTCAGCTGAATGTCCCAGATCTAGCCAGCACATACCACACTGTTTGACCTCAGAGAGATGGATGGACCTTCTCTGAAGTGACCAGATGCATCCACTGACCAGAGCATTCTTCAGCTATGCTGGGAATGTATGCTGCTCTAGCCTTGAGTCCTGTCTGCTTTTTATCAATAACTGATTACCATTAATTAAGAAAATTATTATCTGTCTGTTTTCACACTTAAAAGCACAAAACTAATTGCTGAAATATTATCAGTGCAGGACATGTTGGAGTAAAAACTCACTCAGTCACTCATTTACCGGTATATTTCAAAATGTTTTACTCGTTAGCACTGGCAATATACTGTTTGGTGCACTTAATTGCAAACTCGGCTTACCAATTTTACCAAATATATAAGCATGTGTAAACTTCCCGAAGAAAATAAGTAAGGCTTTCAAAGAGCAACTCCATATTTTCCTGCACTTGAGACTTAAGTTTAGCGATGATGAATGAATAAAAGCCAATGAATTAAGGCTGATCAAGCATTCATAACTATTCTACCTGTTGCTCAATGTTTGCAACATTTTAGGTTTTTCTTTAAGTTTGCCATTAGAATCGACAGAGGAACTCTTTCAGTATCATTACAATGCAGGCTTATTTCAAACACCTTTGGCTACGTTTGATATACCGATCAATGTACCTCCCAATTGAAGGTGTAACCTGTAGATGGTCTGCATGTACTGCCCCCTGATAGATTATTCCCAGGCATTCCCCCCTGTCCAGACCCATTCCACTGACCAAACCATTTCCTCACAGCTATGCAGGGAATCCACATCGTAGTAGACTTGACTCTTGTTGCCGTGTGATATAATTGAAAGGCTTTAATAAATGAAATACTTGGGTCAGCAAGACATCAGGATAACAACTTTGTTTACAATGTAAACAATATCAATGTGAAGGATTTTGCAGTATTCTATGAAACAACGTGTGTGTCGCAATACAGATGTTGTCAACCAGAAATCTTTCTATTCTGATTGCCACACCTCTTGCATATTAAGTTTCCATATTGAATAGGGAAAAGTAGAAAAAACAAAAATATGAAATGGAATACCCCTTAAAAATTATAAATGTCATTTAAAACAAAACCCTCCCCAACTCTTGGTTGCAAAGGATGATTGTCAACTCGTAACAGGTACCCTAAGAAGTTATTTTGTTACTGGGGTAGAGAATTAGGGATTGGTATGTCAGTGATTAAGTTATAAAAATTTGCTCAAGTCTAGCCCATATTTCACATGCTGGTTTTATCTGTGTAGCAAGTGTCAGAGTGTTCAGTAAGGAAAGATAGAGCCAATCAAGTTAACCCTCTCGCTCCCAATAGACTGTCTTGGTGCCATTTCTCAATCTTCTTGCTACCATCATTTGTAGGGGGACCAAAACATTCCAATAGGGCTTATTTTTACTACATACTGTTGCTTAGGAGAATGGCACTCTCAACTTTGATTGATTTCAACAACAAAAAATCCGTAGAGATAGTCAAAGCTATCCATACATTTGGAATGGTTTATGACAACTCTAGTGCTAAGAGTAAAAAAGTCTAAGATGTGAGTCCTATCTATTAAAGCACTTTGTAAAAGTGTTGAAGTAAATACCGTATCCTAATGTCTGTACCACAGAACAATGCAAGCTATCAGTCAATTGAAGTTCTGCGATTGACAGGTTTTCAAACTTCATTATCATTTTGGAATTAAGTTGGGACCGATGTTCCATAATTCAGTAGATATAAAAGCCCTAACATATCTCAAACTTGGGCATTAAGTGTCAACCAAAATTAGTTCTTTGTCCTAAGATTAATACTGATTTGTTGAATGGTAGCCAGGTGAATTATAGTAGTTAGCCCTCAAGCAATACAGTATGTTCTACCCTTGGTCTATTATGGCATTTATCTGGCCAGTCAGGGGCGTAGTAGTGGAATTAACAGGTCTTTAGCAGATAATACACCCTCTATAATCACTGGCTTATCACAGTGGAGATTGCCTCGAGTACATTCCGGGCCATGTTTCTTCACACGGAGGTGAAGGGGTTAAGGTGAAGATTGGAAGGTTATGCCTGCTATTGCTGGAATGCACTAATAGAGAGTAAAAACATATCCCAGTGTTTGTTCTGTCTCTGTTTGACTCACTTGTATGTACCATTTTAATCCAAACACACTCTCTTGTTCCTAATCTTTTGGTCCATCTGTTGATAGGGGCTGGTGTTGCTTGCAAGGTGGATCTTAGCTTGGGGGTTAGTCTTGGTTTAGTGTAGATGTTGTGAGTCCAGGTTTCATGTCAATGGATTGAATTGTTAATTCTATTGTACTCAAGATGAAATTGAAGTAAATATATTATTTCATGACTGTATGAAATAAGCCTGGAAAGTTACATGTCCAACAATATAATTTTGTTAATTTTTGGGCGTAATTAAAGGGAAACCACAAAAAGTTAACCAGCATGACCTCAAAGAATCCAGGTTATGTATACATGTAAATAGATTTTATTTAAATTCTTTATGGTTGTAATAATGTTTTTCATAAATTATTACCCAAGTAATACACATCTCAACCAGTGAAGGGGAAAAACATCATATATTGTCTTGGGGAAATTCAAATATAGCAGTTATGATAATCGATTAATTCTTTACATTTCAAACAGCATCTTTCATGAATTAATATCAAGTTATTAACATCTCCGGCAACCTTCATGGCATATAATAACTTGTGAATATGTTTAGGGAAAATTCACACATACCATTCATTGAAATGGAAGAGTTGTTTACAATTGGAACACTGGTTTCCATTAATTATTTCAGTCCTATTGTCTCGAGAGCCACTTTCACCTGTATAAGTAATTAATGATCTTTATCAGCTTGAGTGAATTCCTTGTATTGTTCGGCATGTGGGAATCATCTGATGTGGCTGAGAGTTGATCAACTTTTGTTAGTCCAAGCGGGATTTGACTCAAAATAGAAGAGTTAATATTGATAAGAGAAGAAAATTATGGAAATATTTCGTGGGTAATATCAGTTAAATAATCACTTGCTCTTTAGGAAACAGTGATATTACAAAAGCCGTAGAATTTAATGGAAAGGTTAGGAATGTCAAATCCCATTGTAGAAATACAATGCAGTGCATGGAATCCAGGTGAATCCGTTTTGGGCTTCAAAACAAAATTTTATTTTTCAAACAACTTCTTCATCTGCATATTCACATATGAAGAGCTGTCAAATCAGCAAATAAGGAAACAAGTTTCTTGTCGAAATGGCTTTCACAAATAAATGTATAATCTTCTCACAAGGACAAGCCGTCATATTTGCAATATTTCCCTCCCTATAATGGCTTGTAAGAAAGAAGTGAAAGCTTTCAGCCCAGGACCACCTGAACATCAACTTTGTGTCTGATGGATATGAGGTTAGCAGCCCTTCATTTCTGAAACATTGGAGGCATGTAAAAGCAGTTCCTAATAACCAGGTTTCTGAAATAGTCTGCAAGACAGGAATGATTTCTGTTAAGAGTTAAACAAGTACATTTATCTCACACAGAGCCCCTCCTTATTAGAGGGTTGTTCAACTCTTAGAATTACAACTCTTTCTGAAGAGCAGTGAAAGCAGACTCTTGAAGACAATATATAGTCTCTGTAGCCTGAGCTAGACACTTCAGTCGAACAGGAGGTCTTCAGTCAAGACTACAGCATATTCTGGACAAAATAGATTTTTTTAAATATTTGAAATTTTTTGATAATGGGAGATTTATTCATTGACACAATGATAATATATGGATCATAGGAAGTCCAATATCCTCAACTTATTTTGTCCAGTTTAGTTTATAGACTAGTTTGTGGTCTCAGAATATAAATGTTGAATTTTTGGAATTTTGTGATTTCATATCTCTGAAGTCATGGGCTTGTTACTTAACTCTTAAGAATTGTGACTCCTTTTCGAGCATTTAAATTTTATAGTTTCTAGATTTTTGGATGTGGAAGTAAGAATAAATTTCAGAAATTAGTAATCAAATCACCCTTAGATCTAATTCATCAATGAACTTAGAGGATTTTCAGATGGTACACAGGCTACCAGGGTCATTCACATCATTCAAAAAAACACTCAAGGTTAAGCTAAAAATGTTTTTGACATTTCTTTGCAAATAATGTCATTTGAAATGTTTCATTTTGAATCTAAACCCTTGGTTCCTGTACACAAGCCCTGTGACCCAACTGTGACCATAGGAGGGGGTTCATAACACTTCACATTTCAAAGCTTTCAAAGCTTTCCAAGCCATCGAGAAATCGGAAACATATTGTCGGGGATATAAGGAATGTGTTTAATTAAGCAACCATTGTAGTGGCTGTATCCTGATTGGCCGGCTCTTTGATGTATCACACCCTTGAAACCAATTATGATGTCACGTCCCCTAACCTTTTAATTTTTTTTTCAAATTTTCTTTTTTGAATATTCTCCTGAGATTCTCACATGAATTGAAATTTAATTGAGCTTAATTTGAATAATTGAATTAATTCAATTTCATGACTTATTTCTAAATCTGTATGAAATTTTCAAAAATGTTTAAAATTATCTTTAAATGTCGCAAATTGGGTTAAAAAAAACCCCAAATTTTTTTACTACATCTTCAAAGACTACTTTTACCTGTGAAAATATGACAGCTTCTTTATCATAAAGAGTCACAATGTTTTAGTGTGTATTCTATCACCTTATCTTCCATTGGCAATTAAGATTCTGTTGACATTTTCCAGGCGACATGCTTCTCTTATATATCCAACTTTTTACTTCCCTTCAAACATATACTGCCACATATCTGATGTAAACATGTATAATGACAGACTAGTGTATGAAATCAGGCCAGTCCAACAATCCTCAACCTGTCTATATTTGACCTGAGCTGTCAAATTTTTGTTTTAAATCTGCCTTGAAACTTAATTTCATAAATAAATCATAATTTCGGGCTAAAGCCTTTTCAGGTTAATTTTCTACTCTTACATTGGCATTTAAAGTAATTTTTGGTTTATTGAAGTTTTGAACAAGTTGGACTCAGTGTCCCATTACAACAATTATACAGGTATGAAATGCACAGATTCCGTACATACAGCAGCATGATGGATGAATATGAATTATCAAGTTTAAAGAAGCCTCAAGAAGTAGAGAGTTTGGAGTCTAGTGTAACAGTATTCCCTGACATACCAGATGGAAGTGTAGGAATGTCACTCTGTATACTCCATTAGACCCGTGGTATAAACAAATATAGCTGGGAGTTAGTGCAAGGTGAAGGTCGCGGGTGGTGTGATGTTACATGGGCTTGATAAAGTTCAATTTTATGATGGGAATGACCTCTCTGCATCTCTTATTTCAAGAAACTTACTTTCTGTTTTCCACGAGAAAAATTCCAGAAGTTTTTAATCATATTTTATGATAGGATTTATTCATCACAAAGGGAACTAAAACAACTTTTATGTTCTTTGAATGCTTTTTAAGTCCTAATGGAAAGTCATAAAGTGCTCTCATTTTTCCTCATTGATTTAAGAAATATTTGGTGTTAATGTTCTACAGTGCTTTTAGGGGTAATAGGTTTATGAAACTGTTCAGTTGCTGCGATAGTGTGAATTTAACCAGAACTGTGATTATCTTTAGAAGAGGCTGAAACAGTCTGAAGAGGTGATTCAATAGAATCCTTTATAAGTTGTCATGAAGAATATGATATTACTTATTGGAAACTCTCCTTTGTCATGTATTACCAGACCTCTACATAAGTAGAGTAATTGCTTCCATGTTCACTATTTTCTTTGTGTAAACAATCAAAACAAACATACATGACATCATATGGTTTGATTTGCTGGCTATACCAGACATGTCTATGGCTCTTGGAAAACCCTGCACAATCGTTCAACTATTTTCTTGTCAATATGATTTCAGCAGTCAACACAAGACATGATTTGATTTGATTTGCTTGTTAATTTTCAAATCAAAATCTTATCCTAGTTTCTAGATCATCAAGAAAATTATGTAAGATATTTAGAGATTCAATATTTGTTTCAGTCATGTTGTCTTTGGGCCTCGACATCACCTGTAATAATATTGGATTCGTCTGCCCCATGTGTTTGTCTTAAATAGATCTATCAGATTGTCATCTTATTATATCATAACTGTCTGTGATGAAAGTGATACAAATGTTTCGCATTTTTGTTGTCGACAAAATATGTTCCTAGACAAATTGGTTAACAATCAATGCATGGATGAAACATAAACTCTGGCTGCTTTTGATACTCAATGATATTCTGATGGACAAACACTGAATTTTACCTTTGTGATCAAGTTTAAACTTTGGGTTTATTTGACACTCAAGTTGCTTGCCATAATAATAATTAGTGGCTACGTAAATTCTGACGAATCGACAACAATTATAACGCTTTAACAAATGGAATAATCTTTATTGATCTCAAGCTTTTGAGAAAGGCTTTCCCTCAAAATTACAGAATCCACAGGTTAATTGTTAAATAATCTTCAGATACCACAATTCAAGAAATTTATTGTCTAGGGTTTGAGAAGATACATTTATAATAATAAAGCCGGTTTATCTGGAAAGTAAGTTTGTTTTTTTTTAAAATGCAGAGGGCTGAAGAATATATGCTCACTTCATTCATTTTCATTTGTTTGTTTTGATTATATGGTGTTGCTTCATTTTCAGTAAACTCAAATTCAAGCGTCGGGAGTACCAAATATGACCCTGACCTTCTCAAGTCGGACATCTGTCTGGCGCGGACGAGAGTCGCAAGAATTAGGAATGAGCTGGAACAAATCAGAGCAGAAATGCAGTACAAGGAACGGGGAGTGGAAACACTCACAAGGTGAGATAACTCCTCTTGGTTGTAGATGAGAGTGATCTCCCCTGTCTATAGAATTTTATTCTGAAGTCTAACTTTCATGCCCGTATCTTTCACACTGAAATTTGTTATCAATTGATCCAAACAGTATAGGAAAAGTTGTGTGGAAAAGGTATCCTAAAATGATTTATATTTTCTGGTTCAAAACTTTAAAAGCAAAATGGATAGTCTCCAAGTCCCAATGTAAACCTATGGTAACTAACACCAGCTAGGTAATGTGATTCTGAAAAATACACAATGTGTCTAGGAGTAAACAAAAGTGTAGGTATACAAGTTTTTGCGGCAAGAGTTACATAGTGCTATTGTATCCACCTGTTTATCCCCCATCTCTCACCTTGTCTGGCCTTTGTATTGAGACAGAAGAATGAACCCATTGTTATCCTGGGGGTGAAATTCCTCTGTGTTACCTGTAGTTTTACCTGTTGATTCTGGCCTGCCGTATGACGAGACTCGTTAAGGTGGATAGAGGGAAGGTGTTGGTTGTCAGAACCAAACAAGCACCTGTCTCTACCTGGTCAGCCACATTCACGCACCAAAATCTCTCTTTCCTGAGGCTTTGTTTCCAAAGTCTATAGAATTTCAGAAAGGTTCCTGTTATAAAATTAGAGCTAAGTGACTCTTAAAAAGAATTTTTTAATTTTTTAATTCTTATA
The DNA here is from genome assembly GCA_921293015.1 of Phorcus lineatus. Classification (NCBI taxonomy): domain Eukaryota; kingdom Metazoa; phylum Mollusca; class Gastropoda; order Trochida; family Trochidae; genus Phorcus; species Phorcus lineatus. The sequence goes on from OV121087.1 coordinate 44,916,807, forward strand.
GCTTTACAGGCACTTTCCTTTTTAAAAATATGAGGATTAAATGGCTTTTAGATTGAATTTCTGAGATTTTTTGTTTTCATATTTTTTATGGGGCCTTTCATATATCTGTAATTTTGTTGGGTTTGTAGATTTATGATATTTTCAAGCATGTTAGTGTTTAATATATTCTTACTTAAATTCAAATTAAAAACTTAAATATTTCACCAAAATAGCAATTCATGAATGCTTTGTGTAAGAATTGGCTAATAAAGAAAAACAAAAATACCTTTCATTCTGCCTCAGAAAATATTTCAGGGAGGTAATATTTTATGATTAAGTAAGAAGGATGGCCTCCCACATCAGAGAAGCGAGAGATGTCCATGTTAAGTGAACGAGACAGAGGAATTATATCTCGACAGGAAACTGGGCCCATTAAAGCAATGAGGACTACATTACAACAAGCTAACGGCTTCTTGTCACTCTTACATCATGCCCTGTGTCATAATAAAGTGGGGAGAGGGGCTCACTACTTGAGTTGGAGGATTACCTCTGTCCATCTACATGTGATACCTTGAGGGTATTGGGACTCTACAGGAGGGGGTCTTGGTATTTTTATGTGGTGAGGGGAACACAACTTTGAGTTACAGGACTACCTCTACATATGAATACCTTGAGATATTTAGGCTCTACAAGAGGGGGTGGGGGGTCTTGGTATTACAATGGATTGAGGGGAGCACAAATGTTGAGTTACAGGATTACCTCTGTTTGAGGGAAAGCCTGGAGGATACTTGGGCTGTACAGGCGGGGTCTTGTCATAATACAGAAGAGAACCCAGTTTGAGAATCACAGAATGGCCACCCTCAAACTGAATGTGGGGCATATGACTCTCCTTTTAGGGTCTGGGTATAAACCCGGGGAGAAGCCAGCACAAAATTTGAGTTAAAATTTGCATCTGTCCATCTGGCTATTGGAGGGGGTCTAGGTGTAATAAATTGGAGGAAGGGAGCAAAACTTCAATTTTGATATTTCGTGCAAAGTTTTGAAGCAAGATATCACAATTCTGTTCCATGTTGATGAAGTTAACAGCACCCGATATTACAAATTCAAGAATGTAGAGGTGATCCCTTTAAACTAAACTGAAGCTGTAAGGCAAGCCATGTTAATTGACATGACGTCATCGGTCCACACACTGAAGAATGTGTGTACATTATGACTTATATGCCATCTTATGTATGTATTCTCAAACAGTATGTGTGGTGCGCTTCCCTCACTAGGGATATTAAAATCATCTTAAGATAGTTTTTACAAAGCTATATGTGAGCTTATAAAGTCAAATAGTGTAATGATATCACAGTATTATGCCTGAAATAATGTGACATGATTTTACTAACATCTCATGAAGACAGTTGACACTCCCATAATATATGGTTGTCCTATAATCCTCTTCCGTTTGTTATTTTTAATGAATTTGAATATTTGAAAATAGCGGACAGGAGCATTCCAGGTTGAAGTATTTAGATATTTTATATCTTATGGCTTTAACTAGAACCTTTCTTTCTTTCTCTCCACCCCCCTCCTCCCCAAAAAAAAACCTTTCCCCACTGGACACACTCATAACATCATATTGTTGCCATGGCCAAAACCTTTTTCTGGATTCACTTGAACTTGATGCTTTCAGAAATATAAACATTTCTTTTCTTTAATCAATTTACAAATTAATACATTATTATTTCAGTTTGAACCCAAAACTAGTAGCACTTGGCAGATAAAGCTTCAAAGATCTTAACCTATTGAAATAACATTTTATTTGCCATTTGACTCCAGAGTGGACCAGAAGCTGGCTGGACTGGGGGGAGGATATAGCGTGTCTCAGGCCCAGGCCATCATCACAGAGATCCGACAGCTTCAGCAGCACGTTAACACCGGCGAGAAGGAGAAGATGGACCTCATGCAGGTGGGTTTGCTTGTCTCGCACATGCATGCACCTGCACACATTCGGGTGCATTGACGATTCATTCTTAAACCAACATGTCCCTCGATCAAATCCTGTCAGCGGCTTGCAATGCTCATCATCGAAATTATGTACATTTCAACACTGTCGGGTTTCACTTCTATTCATAACCCCTATAGTACTACAGGCTTTCTGCCTGCAATAATGTGATTTAGTTGTAGCACTCGGATAAAAATCAACTGTGTTTTTTTGAGATTTGAACACATTGTATGGGGGGCTTCTCATAACAAAGGTCTGAAACAGCCTCACTGCTTGTAAGTTCTGTCACTAGTTTAACATAGACATATTTAGGGTAATTTTTGAAAATGTTTAATTATTTGAACATGGTGGATTTTAATTAAAGTGAAGTTGTAGAACTCAAATCCTTACTCAGACTTTGAAACAAATGAACACTTAAAAAAACAGGATTCATGTCACAATATATTTTTATTCCTTGAGCGGTACCAATTTCTCCATTATCAAACTCGAACTCCCCTTTCAGTACTCTTCAGAGCCAATCACAGGGCAACGAGCTAGAACCAATCAAATACGCAACGAGTCCTCTCACATAACTGCACTACCCATCTACACATACACTTATATCCCCACAGCTAGTTGATGAGGAAAGCAGAGACTGTTTGCGTCGGCTCGTCGCATGTTTTTGCACCTCTTACAATCCATCTGAGATCTCTCAAAATCTTCTTGCTTGTGTAAAGAGCAAATGAAAGAATGTGCGGAATTTCGTGGCAATTGGAAAAAAGGAAAGTGAAGAAATTAGAAGCCAAGCGATTAGTTGAAAGATATTGAGTTACTTAAGTCTGGGAGGAGAATAAGAGCTGATACGTAGTCAGGATTAAATGCCCTTACCTTGTGTGTGGTATTGGGTGACAAGGCGTTGGAGAGAGATGGAGAAAATATGTTGATCGTTATGACATCATTTTTCAATATTATGATAAAAGGTGCCAATAGTGTATGTGGTAGTCTAACAATTAGACTCTGAAATGAAAATGTATCAGTTAATGAAAATTTAAAAAAAATATTAAATGAAATGAAAAGGAGACTGAAATTTCTTCATTTTCCTGAAATTAAGCTCTCAAGTCTTTTTATAGACTTGCTTAGGCTTTTTACTTATTTTGGCCTTCATGCTAGCCTTCTGTCAATGACTAGTGTCTATAGGGAAAGAACATTAAGCACCTTTAATGAATCGAAAATACTAAACGACGTCCTGTTTCCTAACTTATTTATGAAAGCTACTGTGTCACAAACATTGTGTTATCACAGTAAGCATTATGACATCACAGTAAGCATTATGACATCACGGCAATCGGTCCACATGGGATATTATTACACAATGTGTTGAAACGTTGTAGATTAATCAGAAATATCTTAAACGGGTGAGTAAAATTAGTAGTTGACTACAAACCATCAAAATAAAGTATATTTCCATCAGGATTAAGCTTTAAGAAGCATGTATTAAAACCACATTAGAGCTCTATAGCAATTTTAATGGGGGAGTCATGACCACTTAGTGTTTTTTTATGACTAAATACTATTCCATACTTTTGTTTAAGTGTGCTAACATGGGCACTGCCTCTAACTTGACGAGCTGAGTGTTCTATGACATGACATGTGGACTAGGAAATTAATGTTCACCTCTAAAGAGGTGTATAATCTCTGGTGTTCTCTTTAATTGTTCGTACCTCAGCTGGCATATGCAGAATGGAATTTCACTTCCATAGAGAGATTTTTTTAAATCTGTACATTTACTTGAATTGTTCAGGTTGAAATTTGTTAAGAAAACATTTAGTTATATATTTTTAAAAATTTTGGTAATTGGTATGGCAAGATGGATTGGAAAGGAAGGAAAGTGGTAGGGGTGGATTTTGGGAATTTTGTGGGGTGGCGGGGGTGGGGGCAGATTTATGGCAATAGGGCATATTAGTAGGCAAAGTTTCGGGATGTGCCATTTAGAGGGAGTAGAAGGGGTTTTGGGAAGTATTTATCATTTGCAGCAAACACATCTTTTGCTTGTTAAAGAAGAAAACTTAATTGTGTTTTGAATGGTCTCCTGCTAGACACTGCGAGTGAGTCATACTCAGGGAATGCCGTGAGAATAGCTAGCGCACATGATGAAATGCTGCTAGCTGAGTGTGTGTGTATGTGTGTGTGTGTGTGTGCAGGTAGAGTGAGGTAACAAGAAGATGCCCCCCCTGCTATAACAACAGGCAGTGCCCCCTCGCTATAACACACCTGCAGGGACCCATGCTTGTGTACATAGATATTTGATCTGCAGAATCTGCTTCTTATCAGTTTTAGTACCGCAGAGGTTTGAATGAATGAAAAGATGCTGGGGGTTGTAAAAGTTGCATATGTTATTCTGATGTTTATGTTTTGTAGCTGTGTATTTTGAACTAGGAAAGTATGTTAATGTGTAACCTTTCACAACCTGAGAATATGGCGCATATCTTCATAATCAGATATCTGAAGCAGACAAAATAGTCTTCATGTAGACACAACTCTTCAATAGTTTTCAGTATATAATGAAACTAATGAGTTTTATTTCTATTAACAGGCTTACTATTTTTAGATTGACAAAAAGGTTTTAAGAATTAAATTTGTCAACAATCTGTCCAAATTAAGTAAAGAAAGAAGAATATTGCTGAACAGAGGCTCATATGCTGTCTAGACGTGTTACATTTTCATAGGAATTTATAATGTAAGAGTTATGGTGACATGCATTCAGACTCCTCGTCACTGTCAATCTCCTATCAGTCCCTTTCTCTAGGGGAGGAATAGCACAGTTGTTGGCGGGTTAACACCAATGATTTGCTAGTCCCAGCCGATGCTCGCAGGTTTCACCGCAATGAATAGCCACAATGGTGTTGCTAGCTTTCTCCCTGCAAAAATAGTAGCAGCCGCGATATAAGTGACATACTCTTGGAAGTGGCATTAAACCCCATTTCACCTCACCTCACCTCACCCTTTCTCTAATACTGACCAATTTCCTACTTAAATTCCTCATCAAGGCTAATCCTGCTTCAGGTAAACCTGTCACTATGACAATTCACTATCAAACGGCATCAATATTGTAAGTTCATTATACTATTTATCAATTATCTGTTTAGATAGCATTGTCTACCTCCATCAAACATTTCATCAAAATGTCCAGTCAGTGTCCAACAATGTCAATATTAAGTCCTGTAATCTATAAATCTATTATCTCTTTCAATTCAAAATCTAAAAGCATTTTCTACTTTGCCTCCATGTCATTAATTTGTCCATGCATTCTTAAAAGATATAGATGGTATAAGCCCTGTAGAATTGAAATTTATCATCCTTGGATCCTCCATCAACACCATATCCTATTTTAAGCTTCTGTCTCATCAAAATGCATGTGAATCCATTCAGAAATATGTTAACTAGCTCTGTGAAACCCGATCCTATGATTCGTGGTATTTTCTCCTCAGAGGCCAAACTATATCCTTCCTCAACTAATGATATTGATAGCAGGCCAGTCACAACACAATCCTCCCACTCATCAAAATGTCATCAAAGCTGTCACAAAATTATCCCTTAATCTCTTTAACCGCAAACTCAAGAGTTCTTTTCATTAATAATTGATTTCACATACCCTGGAGCAAATTGAATTTTTTTTTAAATTTGGAACTCAGTCAACTCATTTGAAGATATCTCAGAGGAAACTGTCAGTTTTATTTTCTGAGCTTCCTTTTTTTATCAACAGTCTTTATTTGACACAATTTAGACTGAAATGGCTTCAAATTCTTCAGCAAAACGGATTTGATTTTTAAAAAAATGAAACATGAGATAATCATTTATCTTGGCTCAGAATTACTTACAAGAATTTGATTGATTCCATTACTATGTACTTATTACAACAAGGAGACATCCCTTCCTAATAAATGAAGAACATGAAAATATAATTAGTTTCCTCATAACCCTTGAAATACCAATTAAAAAATATATAATGCAATGCCATGTACTTTTGCCTTGATCTGGTTTAAACCGAGGTTTCGCTTTACTGCGTGGGAGGACTGACTGATAGTGAATTCTACTTATATTCAAGTTTTAGGATAGTTTAATGGGGATTGAGGGAGATTGGGGAAAGGTTTTGGGGGAGAAGATTATCAGAAATGATACTGGGTCAGGATTTCAGTGATGAGAAGAGGAGAGGGGGGTGTTTTGGGCGAAGGGGGAGGGGGGTGAGTTCACCTGTCTGGGGAAGGAGTGTGCGTGGGAGGATTATTTGAAGTAGCCTAAGCTCAGCGATAAACCCAGAGTCCTCTAGTGATAAACTTGTTGAGTTAAGTAACATTCAGAGCATTGTATGAGAGTTTGATTTTTTTTCAAGTGATTTCCTGGAATGAAAGCTAACTATAAACAATGAAAAAAATTTGTTTATTGTCTTTATCAATAGAAAAGTATTTGGAGTTTTCCAGCTGTTTCTGTGAATTAGGGGAAGTTTTAGACAGTGGATAAAAGTTTTATCATTCGCGTTAATTATTTGAAGGAAAGACGCTTTTCTAGAACTTAAAAAAATCAACCAAGTTCTTGAGGAAACATGATTATTAGAGCAGTTTTATTCAAGTTTAACCAAGGGATGAAAATAGCAGACTTGGTTAGGTCAATATGAGTAAAATCTTGATTTTAAGATTTAAGTGAAATTAGAAATTTCAAAATAATATCACCAAACATTTAACTAGATGTACTAGTTCCAGTTAGTGCTTGTAGGTTTCATCTTTGTTTTCATGGTCACAAGGGGTTGCAGGATTTCTCCAACAACAGTAACAGCTAGATACTGCATGTGTGAAATGGTGTTGACTCTCTATTTGGAGATGGTCTATTACCCAACTGAATGCTCATCTAAGTTAAAGTCTGTCCCATGCTTACCCAATGTACTATTACTGGAACTCAGATTAGGCCCCTTCACTAATTATAACAACTGACTACTCTTTATCAGAGATTGAACTGAACCACTCACTAATTATCCCCCGCCCCAACGTAGTTGGCGGGGGATATTGAAATGGTCTCCGTCCGTCCGTTCGTCCATCCGTTCGTCCGTCCGTTCGTCCCGATAATGTTTCCGGAGCACAACTCCAAAACGGTGAGACCTAGCTCGACGAAACTTGGTATGTGCAACGGGCATCATGCGGAGATGTGCCTTTTGGGGTTTTCAACTTCTTTGCATTTTTATTTTTACCCGTTTCCATGGAAACGTAACATAGGATTTCTTAAAGGTTGTTTGTAGAAAAACAACATGATCACTGTTCAGTATTCCACAACTAGTATCCTTAACTACCCTTTCCCTTTGGCGGGGGATATAGCTGACTCTGTCTGCTTGTTAGGATTCAATTCAACCGTTCATTAATTGTAATTTGAATTTTTCTCAGAATTTATCTTTCTTAAACCAATTAGAGAGATTCTGTGCAAGTTTATTTTCTTGATGAATGTGAAGAAAGCTCAGCAGAGAAGTTTGAGGGCTTACTAACTTGAATGTGCGGAGAGATAACGCAGATTTTTGGCAAAATGAAAGATAGAAAAATGAGTAAAGAAATTCAGACTGAGCAGTTAAGAAAGAAATAAATGCTTGATGCTATTTTCAGAGTTGGAAACTTTGATAAACACTTTGAAATGTTTTGGAACTTGTTGCAATTAAAGTTGTTGGTTGAAGCAGGGTAGAGAATTGCTGTTGATAAATGGGGTCTGGGATTCACATGGAGCATCTACTTTGATTTATGGGGATGAAGAAGTCAGAGAAAAATGAGAAGTTCCAAAGATTGTACTTCAGATTGAAATAGAATTTTTTTGTTTTAGTCGATTGCTTTTATTTTCTCTTCAAGCATATGTTGCATAGATTTTCCTTAAACAAGTTATCACAAAATGTTATCAACAGGTGTTTCAGTGATTGAAATATTAAAACGTTGTTTTTCAAATATTAATAATAATTGAGGAAAACTCCATGCATACTTGATTGATTAAGTGATAGAATAAATATGAGCCTACAATGGACTTAGCAACAAATATTTTCACAGCATAATGACTTCAGATTTCTCTGATATTAGCAACTGCCTAGATATGACTGATGTATTCTTCAAAGTAACATTAAGCCCAAACCATAATCAGCTGACTCAATGCCACCATGAATCATCATCTAAAAAGCTTGGTGGCCAAGTGGGAAAGCCACAATCAGTGCTTGCCATGTTGCCAGACCCTCTCAGCGTATGTGGTTTGAATCTTCAAAAAAGTTCAATGCAGTTAGTGTAATACCAAATAAACCAATTTTGATAGGCACTGTGTGATACCATATATAACAATATAACTTATTTCCTATGTGATACCAAATATAACAATGTTGCTAAGTTCCTGTTAGATACCAAATATAACAGTGTTGCTAAGTTCGTGTGTGATACCAAATAAAACAATGTTGCTAAGTTCCTGTGTGATACCAAATATAACAATGTTGCTAAGTTTGTGTGTTATACCAAATATAACAGTGTTGCGAGGTTCCTGTGTATTACCAAATATAACAATGTTGCTAAGTTTGTGTGTTATACCAAATAAAACAATGTTGCTAAGTTCCTTTGTATTACCTAATATAACAATGTTGCTTAGTTTGTGTGTTATACCAAATATAACAGTGTTGCGAGGTTCCTGTGTATTACCAAATATAACAATGTTGCTAAGTTTGTGTGTTATACCAAATATAACAGTGTTGCGAGGTTCCTGTGTATTACCAAATATAACAGTGTTGCTAAGTTTGTGTGTTATACCAAATATAACAGTGTTGCGAGGTTCCTGTGTATTACCAAATATAACAGTGTTGCTAAGTTTGTGTGTTATACCAAATATAACAGTGTTGCGAGGTTCCTGTGTATTACCAAATATAACAGTGTTGCTAAGTTTGTGTGTTATACCAAATATAACAGTGTTGCGAGGTTCCTGTGTATTACCAAATATAACAGTGTTGCTAAGTTTGTGTGTTATACCAAATATAACAGTGTTGCGAGGTTCCTGTGTATTACCAAATATAACAGTGTTGCTAAGTTTGTGTGTTATACCAAATATAACAGTGTTGCGAGGTTCCTGTGTATTACCAAATATAACAGTGTTGCTAAGTTTGTGTGTTATACCAAATATAACAGTGTTGCGAGGTTCCTGTGTATTACCAAATATAACAGTGTTGCTAAGTTTCTGTATTTCTGTTGCAGTCACTGGCAAGACTAAAAGAGGAGTTTATGCTGAGTAAAAATGGTGGTTCATCCCCTGACGTATCCACGCTCTCCTTGGCAGCCGGGGAGAGGTCAAGTACAGCCTCCCAGACAGACCTTCGAGGAGAGGTGAGTTGAATGCGACAATAATGACATATCTGTACATGCTGTGGTTAAACTTCCTCTTGCAAGTCAAACCACTGAATATTTCGTAATTAATATTTTGTCAGTTTCTGCGCCAGCATTTCAGCATAATGCACCTGACATTGATCGTGAATATGGATGTTTGATACATTCATTTATGAAGCCACTGCACCTAAACCATGATTTGGGCACAATAATTTTTTAAGGAACTCCTTTAAACCATGATTTGGTGCATTGTATGAAGGCTTTAATAAGCTATTGTTAGATACCAGGCCTGTATGAGTTTCAGCGCTGGGCCTTTCGGACACCCAGTACCTATAACACGTGGCTGACACTGAGCAAGTGCTTCAGAAATGACCTCACACTGAAAATGTACAAACAAATTTCAAAATATGACAATATGATCCCAAAGATTGTTTCAACTTCTGTTCGTGTGTTTCAGTTCGGGTTGAACCAGAGCCGTATCTTCGCAGAGAGTACGAGATTGAGACTTCAGTACGACGAGGCAAAGCGGAAAATGAACCAGCTTAAGAATCAACTTGCCAAGGTCGAGGACCGTATGATCCCCGGTCAGACTGAGTCTGACAAAGACAGGTGAGTTAATGCAATTAGACCATTATCTCGGAGGAAGTGAAAGGATAGCTCTAATGTGTATTTGGAGGAATGAGACTTTTCAAAATCTTGTCCTAGATTTACATAGGCAGATGCATGGAAAGAACATCACAATCTCATTATCATAATCTACCTGATGGAGGGACAAGAAACTTCCAGAATGCTTAAAAAAGGTTACCGTATATTACCGTGTATAAGTCGACCCTGTGTATAAGTCGACCCCCTTTCTCAGGCCCCCAAATTGCTGTCAAAATCATATACCTCATCTATAAGTCGACCCCCTAAGCTTAAATCATGACGGCTGAGTGCTTAAAAAAATAATGAAGTTAATGATTTTTTGAAGGAGGGGCACCTGCATGAGTTGCGATGTACTTTAGATTCACCCAATGTTTCCGTGTTGCAGGTTGTTACTGCTGCAAGAGAAGGAGCAGCTCCTACGAGAGCTGCGGAGTATCGACCCCAAGGGACGCAGCGAGGCGGAGCTGGGCACCATTAAACAGAGGATCGCCCAGCTGGAGTACGACATCAACCACGCGCTGGCAATCTCCAACAAACAGATTGCAGAGAGGTGGGTGCCCATTATGGTTTGCGTAAACATTATGAAGTTTAGTTTTAATATACCCATGATCAGATTCTTTCTGTATAACAACGCATTCGATAGAACCTGATTTTGGGTAATGTTCAAATGGAAATAGAAATATACTGTTTTCATTTGCTAATTTTAATCTCTGTATTGATTTTCCTTTTTTTAGATTAAAACTGAACACGGAGAAGGACCAGGTAGTCCACCAGCTGACGGAGACGACAAAACTCACGTCCTACCTTGAGTCTCAGCTCAAGAGGTAACTCACTGTCGTTCATAGGGACACATTGATCCTGTATCCTCATTGGGCTAAACTTGTTTTATTGAATCTCCTTCACATTTCATATTGTATTTGATTTTTGTTATATTGAATTCATATAAGTTTATTGTATTCAAAGCCTCCGACAAAAATTATGCTTGACATCTAATAGTTAAATAAATGATAATTGATAGAAATGTATGTAAGATTTATCAATTACTGAAGGCTCTCCCTTTTATTCCAGCCTCTCTCTAAGCACATTGTCAGTGTCGTCAGGCTCCAGCCTAGGGTCGTTAGGATCTTTATCAGCAAGCAGCCTGGGGTCACTTAACTCCCTTAGTGCCATGGACATTTACAATGCCAACCACAGCGGCAGTGATATCAATATACAGGACCTGCACCAGCGTGTTGTGAAGCTGCTGCAGGGACACGTCATGTCACCCATACAGGAGGCGGTTCAGCTGTCTCACGCCGACGTCACAGCCGCTGCCACGGAGAATTACTTACATAGTGTCATGGCAAGTGGGGACAATGCGTCTTCCACGAAGTCAGTGTCCCCAAAATCTTCCTACTCCTCCCCCTCTCCCCCTGTGTCGCCCTACACTCCTATGGAAATGTTACCGCCGCCAAGTTACGAACAACATATGAGTGCGGTTGAGCGGCAACGGCAGGTGTCGATGGGAAATACATGGCTCATTGGAGGCCAAGCTGTTCCAAATACAAACTGCGATCAATCAAAATTAGTTGAAAATTCTCCACAGTACCCTAGGGGAGATAACTCTCGGACTAGAGTGCCTGCCATGGGTCACATGGTCCCGCAGTCATTAGTGGCTGTGGGTGGAGAGATATCTGTGTTGAACAATAGTGCAAAACGTTCGCAAGGGTTGGAGAATTTGGACTCCACATCTAACCCACCCCTGAGTCCAATAAGTGAAAGTAGTTCCGGTGTGTGCAACAATTTGTCTGGTGGAAATACGCGGAGTGTTTCGGCTGCTGTGAGTGATGAATCTGTAGCCGGAGATAGTGGTGTTTTCGAGGCCTCTGTCAAAAGGTTTGTTAAAAGAATTTTGTTTCATTAATGAGACTTCCATCTTGTCTTACAGTTAAATCATAAAATAGCATTTTTCTAACTTCAAGAGAACAACAATTTCAAGTAGTGAGAGAGGTTATTGTTTGCTTGCAGTGTTATATAGTTTATTTCATAAAGTGACATGGAAAAGCAACTGTTTTCACAAGTGGTATAGAATTGTGGCAAACATATTGTTTTTTTCTCGTCACTTGATTTGAGAAAGGTGATGTTACCCTGAAAAAAAATTCCAATTATTACGATGACGTTGAGTTGATCGTAAGAGTGACTTCATTTCATTGTACAAGTGCCATAATCCCCTCTTGGATATTTTCACTGAGGAGAAAAGCGAAACCACATTCACATTCAAAAAGATCTTCTTAACAATTATAGAAATATGATATTTCCAGAGCTGAATGGCAGATATCTCAATAATTCAGCAAGTTGAATAGTTATCATTCAACAATCAGTCTTTTTGTCAAATTTAAAATTAGACCGACTTTGAAACTAATAAAAAGATTAGAATTACTGTATCAATAGAGTTTCTTAAAGGTAATGTCAAATCAACTTGACTAGTCTTCTGAGAAAAAACTTAAACAAGCAATATTTCGTAATAAAAGTTTTCCCGATAACATCTCTAATTATTACACAATGCTCAAAGCCTAAAAGGAGTACATTTCACTCAGCTGATAGTCATCTGGACATTGAAATGCGCCGACACAGGCAAAACACAAATCTGGGATTGGTGCTGGTGCGCCTAGATGACCTTTGACCTCGGTCAGTACACAACTTATTGTCAACACCATTGTGGAATTAAATACAGTGCTGACGAATCAGAAAAGTGCTACATTAGGTTTCACCTTTGTTGCCTTGACTCTTTCCACTTCATAAGCTGTAAATGATAGCTTTGTGTCGTTAGGTGCAGCCTTTCAGGCAGGAACTTACCAGTTCACCCATGTCCTTTGTATTTTGGACTTGAGGATTATCGCAGATACTTATAAGTTCTCTATTAGGAATAATATGTTGTCTTTGATTTCCATTTTAGAAGTAGGTGTTAAAAAGTGTAAAGATATATCTTTAGATAAATTATGGATATATAAAGTTCTATTTTTTTCATTATGAAATTGTATATCTTTGAAATAGTCATCCTTAATTATATTTGGAATTGAAGTGTTTGAAAAATTCGGAGTAGATTTGTCAAGAGGAAGTATCTATTATACTTCATTTCTCATTTCTCATGAAGGATGTTTGCCAGAATAAGACCGACAAAAGAAAATCTACAAAATAAAACTTTGTACTCATTTCATTATAATTTCTATCTAGTCAGTAAGAAAGTCAGATCATTCCATTTAACATTTATGTATTCTTTTACACGTTTTCCAAATTTTCCATTTCAAAATGGGTTTCATATAATACTGTTTTACTATATGTCAATAAGGTTCAATTCAGGTTATCACAATGTCACGGTCAGTGCAAAAACTGACCTTTGGACTTCAAGTGTAGAAGGAAGATGGTGAAAGGAAGTTGTGTTTTGAGGGCTGATTGTGTTTAAAGTCAAAATACCAATTCAATATCAGAATATACCACTGAATTTTATGCATATCTGGATAAGATTTTTTCAGTTCACCGCTAAGATGGCATTTTAGTTACTAAGTACAGTATATATACTCAGCAAAACATTAGGACAACACAATTTTTCAATATCTACGTTGTTGAAATTTAATATTAGTTATTATTATGATAATATTGAATATTTGGTAGGTCCTTAACTTATTTTTTTGAGTGTATTTGAAATCACCTGAAATGTTTTGCGTGAATGAAACAAATGTAAGACAGCAATACATTTGATACTACAATATATGGCTTGAGTGAAGACGCAATAAGTTGATAGTTTATTAGCTTCTTGGCTTGTCATTTTCGCTGGAAGTTGTAAACTGAATGTTTAATGCCAACTTTATGCTTGACACACAATCAAGCAAAACCTATAATAATTTTGTTGATTACATTTAAATATGTGAATTACTCTCAATTGCTTTCATTATAGTGGAATGTAATTCCAACCTTTGGCCATTGACAATGCATGATATCGTCACTGAAGCTTGACAGACACTTTTTATCACTGGTGAATGTCATTGAGTTGCCAGTGATTTTGTTAGCTATTTTGCTTTGTTCAAAGTTCTAATCTGTTCATGTGCCAAGACTTTGTAGTAAAATTCAACTTTTCATTTCAGGACTGGTATGATTGATGAAGTTTTGGAAACAAATCTAGAGAGTGCTCAGATCCAAATCAAACTAAAGTAAGTAGTTCTTCACTTTTCTCCATCAAGTCATTGCAATGGCTGTACATTTGTGGACGTGTGTCTTCATTTTGCAGAGCAGGGTGGATCTCATTTATGTCATGTCAGGGAATATTTGCATCATATTTCTACAACGGTTTTCAGATATATCAAGGAACTTGTTTTGGATATTTTGGGCTGACCTCTTTCCCTCTAAAACTCTCTTACAATGTTGAGACCCCTTGCATTTTTTCAATTGCTTTCAGTTGCTTTAATGTGAAACTAGTCATGGTGTAGTTGGCCTGACATTCTGGGCCGCATTGGCAATAGAAAAATCTTAGATTTTCTTCTAGCTTTGCACGAGACATATCCTTTTACCTGCTTGGTGTATTTCAGGGTGTGCCAATCATTAACTGGCCTATCCCTTCTCACTGACTATCGGATTGTCAAATTATTATGATTCCAAAAAGTTTAGCACATTTGATACTAATTGCTTAGGGTAAAAGGTTAGAAAATGTTCAGTCTTCTCATTTGATACAAATTGGTTAGGTTAAACAAATATTCAAACTTCTTTTTTGTTTGTAGAATTTTTTTATTTTTAACTGTGATGTACAAAGCAAACTTGTTTGGAATTTATGTAAATGTGCAGTTAAATTAGTAATATTTAAAAAAATGGTTGATTTGAAAATAAAAATTAAAAAATAAATACAATTTGAAAATGTCTGAAAATGATTAAACAACATAAGTGTAAGAAATACTCTCAAGAGACGAGATACAGTTTGAAAGTACTCCAACACGGAAAATGTCAAAGATACAATTCCGATATTGTCAGGAAATTCCTGCAGCACAGCCAGGAGCATATTCTACAGCACTTACTGAACTAGCAGGTTAAGTGTTAAAAATACACCCATGGGACAAGATACAATTAGAAAGAACTCCAAGACAGAAATGTCAAAGAGATATTTTCATTTTTATGCCCCTAGACACGGACTAAGAACCCTGCATGGAGATTGCAGGCTGTATAAGATAGGCAGTGCAGAGCAGTGCAGTGCCAACACTGTGCAGAGTTTGGCTAGGGTCGGGGTATGTCGAATGACTCATCTGTTGGGGAAAATATGTATATATATATATATTCTGGCAAACTAGCAGACATCTTCTTGAAGTTTAAAAACGTGATCTTTACCATTAGGAAAGTGTTTGGGATTGTTCTGCCGAGTTCATAGTAACCCAGCCAGTTTGAAGTGGTGGACCGAGCTGCTTGGCACAATGCATGGGAACAGTGTTGTAGACGTACCATATTTCTTCTAATGGACACCCAGGAATTAATTCTGTTCAACCACTCCTTTGCTTGATGTTTTGTAGAGACTGTCGTTCACAGCAGAACTAATTTCAGGCTGTTGTCTTTAGGGCACTCTGTTAGCATGATGGGACTGCAACTTGTAAGAATTATTAAATAAAGGCACTGTTGACGCTATGACAGCCTTGTGATATTAGGCCTACATGCAAGTTTCCCTGTAGATCAGTTCAAAACCTGATACATGAGAACAAGCCCCCACTCCATGGTGCTACAGAACTGGCCCTAATTTCACAAAGGCCCCTTCGTACTAAGGGCACCCTTAACCCATAGTTACAACATTGAGTTAAGGTCACCTTAGTCTAAGAGAGCTCTGAGCAAGTTAACCCTGAATAAGTATGTTATTGTTGCAGTCTTACAACTACTTATCCCTGTGATGTATGTTGATTATTCTTCAAAAATCGTTTAACCTCTAATCTTCCACCCCATTACTGGATGATATGACTTGCCATTTTCAACATGCACAGAGATAGTTCTTATGGCTAAGGTGATCGTAACTCAGGTACATAACTGTGGGTGAAGGACATCCTTAGCACTACCCTTGCACAAACCCCTCTTAGCCTAAGGTGATTATAACTAAATTTGATGTATATCTGTTAAGGGCACCCCTAGCACTAACCTTGAACAAACCCTTCTTAGCCTAAGGTGATTATAAGTTAATGGGCTAAGGATGCACTTAGCACTGCAGGAGCCCTGTGCATTGTCCTAGTGTTGATTAGAGAAAGTATGGTAAGTCTGTAGCTATAGACTATATTCTTGGTGCCGGGCCAAGTCTAAACAAGCTGTCATTATGCTGCAGTAGTAGACCTATCTGCAGCGCTTATCTTGAAATATTCCGCCCTTATCGTCAGCTGTTGCAGCCACTGCCAGGAGAAGAGCACAATTAGCTTCTTGATGAATGAATTGCTGATAATTAATCTATGTGAATGTAATGTTTTGATTAACCCCTTATCAGTGTGTATTATCAAACAGTTAACTGATTTGTCAGACTGAGTACCAATTCATGCAGTTGTTTTTTTTAAACGTCATATTGGCATAGTCTGGTTATCAATGCTTAACCCTCCTAAAAGTGATTTTGTTACATCAAA
The DNA here is from genome assembly GCA_921293015.1 of Phorcus lineatus. Classification (NCBI taxonomy): domain Eukaryota; kingdom Metazoa; phylum Mollusca; class Gastropoda; order Trochida; family Trochidae; genus Phorcus; species Phorcus lineatus. The sequence goes on from OV121087.1 coordinate 44,933,384, forward strand.
GAATTTTCAATAATGCTTTTATTTTTATCAAATTCTTAACCAATCTCTATCAGGCGGAATAAATAGATTGAGTTACTGTAGTTTTAGTATCTTTTTTTGTATATCACCTCAAGATGCTTGAATATTTACGGTACCTCAAATTTCTAAGGATAGGCTATTCAAAGCAGTTGCTAAAAAAACCATTTTGTACACATTATATGAACAAACAAACATTAGAATTTAGGAAGAAAGAAAAATTATAATTTTATGGTCAGCTACATTTGATCTAAAACATCTTCACTCACATTAAGTGATTGCAGAAAAATTAAAAATTTGATATGGTTGTTTAAAAAAAAGATTGAATTCAGAATTAAATTTGTTTTCATTATTTGAATTCTCGTTGCGTTTAATGAAAGCTGACTTCTTGCCCGGCAGTGTCAAGTTGGTCTGACATCTGCCTGTTGATGTAAACAACTCTGTTTATATTGAATACCTCTTGTCTTGTTCTTCAACTGAAGTAGAGGAAAGGAATGTCTTGTATTCGAAGTCAAAACAACTTCTTTGTGGTACTGCAATAAATTTGCTATATGTAAGCGAACTTTAGTTATGTTTTGGAAATAGCCTTCTGAAATGATTATTTTTCCTGGGAATTTTAAACTATTGGTCTTTTTAGCAGTTTGCTTGTCTTCATAACTTACAAGACATTTGGAAGGTAGATCCAAATGTCCTTGGAAATCTTTTTGAAGTTAAAACTCTTTGTCAGATACTGAAAATGGAAACATGTGCTTAACAAAAATCAGCTTTGCTAATACATGCTTTTGACTATTGGTTCTCAATCTGACAGCTAGATTAAAGCGCCCTCTAGATGCTTATTCTGACATTTAGTACATGATAATGTATGGGAAGCATCTCTGAAGCCTCTATTCACTTCTAGATCAGAGAGCAGGGAAATTAGTAGCAATGACAAACTTTGTTAACTAACAGATCTAGACAGTTTTCAAACACCTGATGTTGCTTTTGACAAGAGAATTACTCTCAAGTCATGGTCAACAAATGACAGTCAAAGACTACAGTCAGTGGCAGAGGCAAGAATTTTGAAGGGGGGGGGGGAATGTTTCACCTTTTTCATAAGTTTTTTTTTTTAAAACTTCAAAAAGGGGGAGGGGAAGTAGGTGCTCCCTGGACCCGCCACTGACTATATACTGCAATAGCATGACCCGTAGAGCCTCCTCCACAAAATAATGTTTAGGCCCAACTTGTCAAGTGGTTTGAGTATTTCTAGAACACCTGCAGTTGCTCTTGACAGCAAGAGGAATGGGTTGGAACGGAGACAAACTGCAGGGTGGAGAGAATACCTGGAAGCGTGGGATTGTGAACACGCAGTGTGTGGGCTGGGGAACTATGTGTCTTGGGGTTCTGGGAGACTGCCCTACTCCCCCCTGCGGTTTTGGATGAGAAGTGCCAGTTGTTTCTTACTAACCCATTTGGAACCAGACCAGTTAATGCCCCAACTTGATTTGTGATATGGTCGGAGAAAAAAAAGTTGATAGATAGTTCAGTCTGTGAATCTACCTGTTTGATTGAAACATTATCTTAGCTTTTTTCTTTCAGGTATTTAATGATTCAGCTAATAAATTAAATGGTATCAAACCTTTCCAGGATGGATATATCTCAAGGGTGATCTGTACTATAAGTAGATATATCTTCAATATTATTTAAGATCCCGTGCTCAACACAGATTGAGTGGCTTAGGATTTACAGAAGATCCCATGCTTATTTGAAACCCAAGACTTATAGCTTCAACTCAAATGGGGAAAAAGAAAAATTAAAATGTTTAAACATTGTTGATTGATGCTTTAACCATTGCTTGCATCCCCAAAAGGGGCTGGGACTATGCGAGGCCGATACTTATGAGAAACTTGCAATTAGCAGGGAACATATCTCTTCATGTTGTTTATTAATACTTTGTTGCACTTATTTATCGACCGCAAATTACTTTTGTTTGACATTGCAACTTTTTAATTTTGCAGTTAATTTTCAAAACTCCGGAACTTTTGGTTACGTTACAACTAATTTATGTAATCTGTTGCAGATATGAGGGATTGGAGAAGATGCTGCACATCGGTATCGAGCAGGCGCGTAACCTGATGGCCCTCGCCTTCCAGGAGGGCAGCTCTGTGTAAGTGAAATATTGCCCTAAACAATAACTCTGCCACTCACTGTTTAAGTATAGTAAGAGTTATCTACCTTTTCTTTGTTGTCCCTACTTAGCGTTTACTTCTGTAAGTTACAAACTTCTTTTTTTTAAGTTGGGGGGAGTACCGTCGAAACACAGTAATGACTCTCGAAAAGTTTCCAAAATTTTAATGTGATTTTTCAGGGGTCGTTTAACCCAATTCATCAGACAGTTATTTATTTTTTTTGGTTACTTCTTACACTTGAAAAATGAAGTGTTTTTATGTGTACTTTTTTATTCAATACTTTGCATAGATACAATTGGAAAACATGTTGAACCTATTAGGTCCAATATTCCAAGAAGGAAATGAATGGATCCTTAATGCATAATATAACATTTTTAAACTATTATCAATGTGTTGACACATATATGATGTTAATGAAGACGTTAAGATTCAAACTTATGGATATGACAAAATAAAGAAACAGTTTTTAGTGATAAGATTAAGAGTCCAATATTCAAGAACCACTTTAAAAAGCATTTCTCCAGTTGTGCCTAGTTTTAGACCAGTAAACATGAAAGCAGTTTAGAAGAATTAAACTCTGTTCTTATTATCCTGTTTATTCCTCTTATTAACCCAGTTCATCTTCAAAGTGCGATCATCAAACTGATAATTTTTTTTTTACAAATGAGAAAACCAACCAAATGGGAGTGAAGTCTTGAATGAGTCTCTTTGACTGTCTCTGAATATTAACAGGTCTTTCAGGGTTTATATTTCAAATATTCATGATGTCATCAACCTATTTAACATAATATTTGAACTTTTGAATTTGCAAGAAAATGATACCCTTTCCAAAATGTATAGATAAAGAATTTTTTTAAAAAAATGATGAATGTATTTTTTAAATGTTGTAGGGGAGGTATATATCAAACGACAGAAAGAAAACCTAGCTTCTCTATCAAAAAAGTTTAAAATATGGGATGTAATTGTTTTTTTAGCTGAAAGTTATTAATGAGTCCCTTTTGTAGGAATTACCTTAATTGGAAGATTTTAAACTTTCCTTGTGAAACACTTAAAACTTAACTAGAATAGTTGAATTATTTTCATGAACATTGGGTATATCCATGTTAGGTGATCAAATGCTAGTTTACTTGTTACCAAGTTGTTAAAGCTCTTATTTGGATGTACAACAACAGACAAGAATGGATACTTCTTGGAAATCTGAAATAATTTTGTCATGAAAATGAAAATTGTTCTATTGAAAAAAAAACCCAATTTGCTGTTTATCATTCTATTCAGTTGAATAAAGTTCCAGGCAAGCACTTTATGAATACGGTTAATGATGTTATTGCATATCTCACTGAGTCTTATCCTATCTTGCAGCTGTATCACAGCTGTACTGCTCCCCCACAAGACCGAGACGTCGTGGAAAACAAAGACGTTGTCGGACTTGAAGAACAGCAAGTTCAACGAGACGTTCAAGGTGACGTTACCGGAGCAGAAGCTGTCGTCCAAGACGCTGCAGGTGAACGTGTGGAGTGTGATGCATCTCCGTGAGGAGGAGTGTCTGGTGAGTGATGTCTCTGTTGATGGCTCTACAGTGGCACATCATCATTAGGGCTTCCTTTTACTTAGCATTTGTTGTAAGGCACTTTGGTAACCATCGAGTATTGGGAGCTAAGGTTAACTTTGGTTAAGATGGCGTTGTTAAACACTGCCTTACATATATGTTCTTATAATTTTAACCTCCTTCCCCCCAAAACAAAAGCAAGATAATATTTTATGTTATCCAGAATATCTTCCTTTTGTTATGTATCTAAATCTTGAAAGACTTGTTTATAAGCCAACTTTCAGTTAAATTTTCATCATTATTCCTCCACAGGGCTGTGCCCAGGTGAGCCTAGCAGACTTCGACCCAAAGGAGGTGTCAACACGCTGGTACAACATCCTCAGCTTCAAGTTCATGCAGTCAGACCTGCGCACCGTCTCCAAGAAGGCCAGCGAGGCCAGTCAGCCTTCCTCCAGTAGCACCCTCAGCTCCGATGATACGCGACACTCTTCCAGCCAAACATTGCCACAGGTCAGTTGAGGCTCATACTTGTTGATGTGTTATAGTTTGTAACACTATTTACAACATTAGAGTTTAGATTTTATGGTGTAAGTGTAACAATGTTGTGTTGAGCTGAGGCAGTAAGGACCAGATCATTCCTCCAGTAGTGTCAGGGCGGTGAAAGCTTCAGCTGAAATACATCCTGTGTTGCTTTGTTGACTGTAGAGAAGAACACATTTTTTTACATTTTTCACACCTTGTGTTTATAAGAGGCCGTAGCTTTTTCTTGAACAGCTGTTTTACACCTTGGCTTAATTAGAGGCTGGCACTTAATTGAAGAAATGCACCATCATAGACTATTTTAGAACTTGATCACCTATATTGAACCACAGAATGTCACAAATTCAAAAGGACTGACATTTGAATATTTAGCAGTATGTTCTCCAAACAGAATTAATCCATTTGAAGCTCATGTACAGCCTCATGAACATTTGAGTTACACTTGAATTTGAAAAAAATCAAATTTGGCAATACTCCTTAATGATATGCTTACATTTAATTTGTTCCCAGAGAGATTCTTCAGACAAAGTACAGAAGCTCCTGGAAGCCTCCTCTGCCAAACTCCGCAAGTCCTCCTTCCCCAGTGATGAGAAGTCAATGGTTGAGATATCTAGGGAAGGAAGGTGAGTGGTTGTGCTGGATCTCTGCCCATGGGAGTAAAATAATACCTTTTGTTGTGCACACTCATCTCTGTCTTGCCAGCAACATTAGTTTTATCTGTATATATTGAGTATGCACTTCAATTCAACTTCAGAAATTCATAATTCTTAAATTATCTATGATTGTGACTTTATTGAAGTGCAGGTCCATTAGTGATGGTTGTTTTGCTCTGCCGCCATGTTATTATAAGTAAATTATTAACATTCATTAACGAAGTGTTGTGACTAAACCATTGTTGCTGTTGTAACCACTCTAATGATACCGAGTTGTTGCTGCAGCCACTTCAAGGCCCATCCTGCGGTATCCTCAGTGAAAGAAGAGAGCAGTGACGAGTCCACCATCATCTCCTCTCAGACCTCCACCCTCACTCGCAACCAGGGTATGTACTTCTTATCTTCACTGGTTGTCTTACTGATAGGGAAAAACACAGTGTTGTTTCTCAAATCTCAAATACTGCACCTAAACTCTCATCTAAGTTTCTTTCTTCATTGAATTTTATACAATGTTGGACTAAGTATCTCTGCTTTCAACCAGGCCCTGAAGACATGGCAAGTCACCGAGACCGAGAGACGAGTCCGCACCTTCCCGACTTCGGGGAGAACGATGACGAGGACGATGAGGACATCGAGGAGGAGGACGAGAAGGATTACAACGAGATGATGCAGGAGGTCCTCGACGAGCTCGAGAAGATCGAAAATCTCGACGATCACTTTTCCGAGTCAGATGAATCTCTTCAAATCAAAACAGTTGATGCAGAGACAAACACAGAAGGAGATTACATTCTGAAGGAGACCAAGCGGCGGTCACATAACCACCATGTACGGAGCAGTCCTATCCGCCGGTCTCAAACCTTCTCCCCCGCCTGCAGGAATCAGGCTCCAGGATACATCTGCAAGGTGGGACAGATTTGTATTCTTAAAGTAATTGTTGTTTTTTAAATGATATGAACAACCCAGCCTTCTGCTTCTTGTTTTAAGAATAAGTTTTCTGGCCAAAACTAGACTGTGTTGGAAAACACATGATGGTTAACGTTGAGGCTTTTATATTTCTTTAATTTTGCAAAGAATTTTAAATTCTTGAACTATCAGGCAGGGAAATAACACTATTGTTCCAAGGTCATTGACCATTACTTCATGACTTCATTTAAGACTGCACTATATTCAAGAATAAATGAGGAATGTTTGATATATGATAAAATTATATCTATGAGTACATCAGTTTAAGTAAAATTTTGGAACTTTTGTCTACAACAGAATTGAAAAATGTTGAATACTTAATTTCGCAGCTCAACCGGAGTGACAGTGACAGTTCTATGCCTCTGTACAAGCGAGGGCCATTCCAAAGAAACGCTATGGAAAGAAGGAGTCTACGCTACAAAGATAAGGTCAGTTCATTACATGGGTTTGGAATGAGTGAGTGAGGGAGTTATTGCTTAATGCCTAGGCAAAACTTCACCCATCAGCGGTGTAAAAGTGATTCGATGACTTTTTCTTTTGTTGTGTTAATGCTTCATAAGAGCACTTACAGTTTGAAGAACCAAACAAATTATTTTGTATATAAGATTTACTGCACACTCTCAGCTTTATAAGTTGAGCCCTATCATTTATATTAGTGAAATAATACTGCATGGTTACATCAAGATTTCTTATGCCTTTCCAGTCCTCGTCAGCAGCGGCGCACCTGAACCCTCGGACCTCCCTAGACCTGGAGCTGGATCTACAGGCATCGCACGTCAAACTGTCACACCTCAACGACGAGATCACACGCTTGAAAGAACTGAAACGTCTGATGGAGGAAACCAGAGCAAAAGGTGTGGAGAGAAATCATGATAACATGCTAACCCTTGAATTATAAGGGGCTCATCTGAGGAATCAAGATTAGTTAAATTTTATAAAGACATGGTAACTAAATAGTTAAGAAGAAACAAAAACAATCATTCTATTTATGGGGTTCAAACATTACTTTGTCAGACATCTTTAGTACAAGCTATGGAAAGTGAGAAAATTATTTTTAACCATTTTCAGGAGAAACGGAGCTGCCCAACTGGATGTCTGACGATGATCAGCTTCAGAAACTGTTAGCTGATGCTGAGAAATTGGTGAGAACTATATTCATACATGTAATGGTGTATGTCTAATCCATTTGTGTAAGAAATTATCTTGTCACAGTTCATTTCCATGTTCCTTTATTTGTTAAACTGCCTTTGTTGCAGAAACTTGGCATTCTACGACACCATGTAAGGAAACCGTTTAGCATTATTATCAGTAATGAGTCTGCCCCCTCAAGCATGATAGCATGTATTTATATTACTTAGTCTAATACTAAGTGCAACAGTGTATCTCATTTACTGAACATCTGAAAACATGTTTAACAATGTATATGAATTAACAACATTTTAGAATAATCGTCCATGAAAACTGTTAAAAAAAATAACTAACTAAAATTTTCAAAACAATGTGAGCATGTAACAGTGTATTCAGAAAGATTATTATAAAATCGGTTCAATGTAGTATTCCTTTGAATATTATCGCCAAGGGTTTTTAGCCAGCAAAGATTTTTAAATTAACTTACTTTTATTCAGTATAGAACGTAAACCCAGATCTCTTTGTCAATTCACTTCAAAATTATTGGTCGTAAAGTTTACTTTCTCTTTCCTCTCTTTTCATAGTCCTTCTGTAAATAATTGATACCAAATTTGAGAAGTGATATAGACTGCAGAAGCCTGTTACTAATTGGATGTCTATGTAAGACAAGCTCTGACAACTAAAGCATGTTAGCATGAGTTCACATGGTCAATAATAATGACTATATCGTTGTATATTGTCGAGTCTAACATCAACTACAAGTTTAACATGTGACAATAATCTGACAACATAATTATGATGTCTGACAACTAAAGCATGTCAGCATGTTCATAAGATAACACTGATAGTATCCATTAACAATGACTACAATTTGTAACAGTTTATCTACAATGTATTGATTTAATAATGTTATGACTGCTATAGGTTTATATACATGTATGACAGTATAGTAGTGATGTTAATGGTTTGTAACTTGCCTTACTGATTACCATATCCTGTGTCAATATATGACTGTTATCAATCGTATTTCATAATGGTAATCAGTTCACAGTGTATGATGGTTTAAGCAAAGGTCCCAGCAGGACAAATAATGTCAAAAGGTGTATTAATGATGTATTAAATTCAAATTTTGTAATAGCATTTCATGACATGACTATCTAAATTGTGATATATAGACCCATTTCATTCATTGCTAAGCAGCTGGAAACAATAAGTCAAATTAAAATAAATTCTCTTCTTAAATTAATGAAATAGCTGAAAGAAAGAATTGAGGTGAAAAATATATAAAATCTAATATAATAATGTACAAAATAAAAAGATCACAAAGCAAAACAAAATTACTAAAACAAATCCCAAAATAATTTTTGAAGAAACTGCAGTATTGATCACGCATTTAATAAAAAAAACCTAAGTTTTTCTATTTCTAATACAATAAATAAAGAAGAGAATCTCCTTTTATCTAAAATATCAAGTCGATCCTATCAAATCGGTCAATCTAGGTCACTAGAACACAGGCCCAGGTGACATGACAGCTGATGGATATTTGCTTTATGATGAACCAGATTGATTCACTCAGAACTGTCTTTGATCTCAAATACCACTTGTCATGCTGCCCCAGGCTATATACACCATCAGGGCCTGTTGGCTTTTATATCAGCCCTGGAACATGCATATTCAACAACCTTTCAAATTATTATCTATAAACTGGAACACATTTTTGTCACTTGGAGGTCTCAGTCATGGAAAGATATCAATCAATTTTATTGATCGTGGGAGTAAATATTTATGTTTAAACATATCGTTTTCTTTCAAGTCATTGTGATCATTATTCATTTATATTTGCTGATTTTATAATGCTCATTGTAAAACAAAACATTTTGTATTATATCAATAATGTTACTTATATGTACCATATTTGTGTTGACAAGTATTCAATAAGATATTTTGGAGGGCCATCTAGAAATTCTTTATATGAATTAGGTAAATCCGTCAATCCAACCACCTTGTATCATTTGCTTGATAACGGTGTTAGCAACTACATCGAAACATCTTGTGAAAAAAATTTTTTAATCTGCAGATCTTTTTCTCATTAAAAAATGCAATAAGTAAAATTAATCAACTTTGATGCAATTATCGGTCTGAAAATATTGAAAAATAAACTTCAGTTACTAATATCAATTTAAGTGATTTTTTTGTTTGATTTTGTGCTAAGGATTTTATTGTTTAGGTAGTCTTGACTTCTATTTTCATTTATATAAAGCATGTTTGTTCATTTGTGAGTTTTATTATTCCATCAAACCATTAGCATGACAGTGAACTTAAAGACTGAATTGTGTAGTGAGCAATGTCAATTTCTTCTAGTGTGTCAATGAGTGAAGATGCATGATTTTATGCATGTGGGGAAATTAGATGGTCAGTTTGAATTCTGAATGCTATCACCATGAATTGATAACTTACAACACCATTATCAAGTAAGAGAAGTATCTTCACCATGGAAACAGCTAGTACAAAATATTGCATTAACATCAATTTCTACTGGATTGGAATTTTTTTTCCATGTCATGTGCACATTTTAGAACAAGAGATACTGCAAAAAATGACCCTAGCAAGAAAGATAAGAACAATTACTTCGTGATAAATGTGCAAATTGGTAAAAACTGTTTCTATGTATGACTGAAGAGGAGATATTAATATACCCACTATGAATTATGTCTATGTACATTGCAGAACCAGAAGAAGTTGCTGAAGAATGTCTCAAAACAAGACCGACGAGCCCACCAGCTGCTGAAGAAAGTGACGAGGGAGGCTCAGCGGATACACCAGGGGAGCGAGCAGTACAACGCCATTTCCTTCAGGTGGGTCCAACTGTAAGGTAATATTAACTCTGGAGAAAACAATCAACAGAGTTTGGCCAGGGGCTAATGATATGCCTGTCCTGAATATTGAACCGCCAGGTACCATTCCTGAGTCTTAAAACTCTGGTACAGATAAGCAGAGTTAGACCAAGGGCTTGTGATGCGCCTCTCTTGAACATTCAGGTCCCATAACTCTTGTAAAGATGATAAGCGGATTTTGTGGCCAGTGATAGGCCTTTGCTGAATATTGAACCATCACGTACCGTTCCTATTAATTTCCATTAATACTGTCCAATTAACTTAAAATATAGCTGGATCATACGTTTGGAGGTCGGTTTCTGTTCTGACCTTGGAGGAAGCAATATTTTTGTCTTAATCTGAATCTTCCTATGGGTTTCAGGAAGAAGATGGCGTTCTTCACCACAGTTGACATGAAGGTTCCAGTCATCCCGAGAGAATCCAACAACGTCAGCACCACCACCACCGAGGACAGGCTGGAGGAATTTCTCAATGATGACCGGGTCGGGGAAGAAGTCTGATTGGCCAGATTACAGCATCCTGGCTTTCGATTGGTTGAATTGAATGATGAAATGAGAAATGAGGAGCTTCAGATCAGATGGTTTTCAGCAGAATGATGTTCATTGGTTGAGTTGAATGCTTTGAATGTTTGGTTGACTGCGCTGAGGTTACAAACTTTCGATTGGCTCCTAAATGAAGGCGTTTGATTGGCAGGATTCGAAAAGCAAGTCTTTTGATTGGCTGGACAAAAAGGGCCAAGGGTCTTCTTTGATTACAGAAATGGAAACTTTTGATTGGCTTCCAAAAGACGATGGTAGCTTGTGATTGGTGTGTATGGAAGTTTTTCATTGGATGGTAGGAAATGAGCATGTTTTCAAGAGAAATATTCAAGATGTGGATGAAAATGAAGATTTGGAAGACTTGTTTGAATGTTTCATGTTTTTTAGAAAAACATGTTAATTTGACTCATTAATTTCTTATCAAAATGGAATTTAGTTGTCAATCAATGAAACTGTCTTTAATTACATGTCTAATAATACTTAATCCTAACTGGTGGAGTTGAAGAAGTCGTAAATGACTTGAAATATGTATCATATAATTGGTCAACAGTACGAAGTCTGAACCAAGTAAGAGACTTTTTTAGAAATAAAAGACAGTGATCAATTAGGTTTATCATACCATGGATTATTAAGCTGGCATAAATGCATCCTTTTCTTGAGTGGTTTGGTCAAATTTCTGAATTGAAGTCAACAAAAATTCTCTTCCATTTCCTGTTAGAGATCTTCTTAAGTCAGTGTTTATCTTTTGCATAACTTGACTAGAAAAGTTTACCTCTTGATAATTTTCTTCCAAAATTGCATTTTTTGGAATGGAAGATGAAAACTTCTTCCAACCATGTTACAAATGGCATATAACTTAGTCCAAACAGCATTGGATTACAACTGATATTATTGTTGATTGTGTATCTGCTTTAATATCTCTCCAAATTGTAAAAATTCATTAGTTTAATTATCATTATATTGTTAATTATTGATACTGTATCAATTTTGTAATGGATAATGATCTCCCCTAACCATGAGATAATTTTTTATTATAAATATTTTTCAAAAGTAAGAATATTTTATTAATTTGTTAGAGGAAGATTTTACTTTTTATATAACCATTTGTATCTATGACAACTAATAATATCTTCTGTAATAAGTGTGATTGTACATACAAACTATAGCTAAAATTCAAAGCAATAACTACCGGTTATGTTGGTGTAAGATTAAGATTTTGTTTGGATGTCTCAGTTTTGTGCAATTTTTTTATGATTATATTCACAATAGTATAGAACAAAACTATATCGATTATGTTCCCTTGTCTCACAGGCAAATGGTTAAACGGAGAATGTTATAATAATTTTTTTAAATTGTGGGAAAATTAAATGTTGTATTGAAAGTAATAGTGATAGGAGTTTAAGTTTTAATTATTTTTTAAATCTAATATTTTGATTGTTGAAACAAATCTATTTTGACATAACTGACAGTTGAAAATATTAACAAAATCAAATTTTAAAATAGTTATGGAAGTGTTTCTTAAAATATAACATCATAACATTAACTGACAGAAATCGGACTTAGTAATTTGATATATATAACCAAACTACTCCACAATGTGTGTTGTTTTTTTTAGAAATTCTTTCCAATTTGGATCTGGAATGTGATTTGTTTCCTATACAATTGATTTTTCTTAAGTTATCGTGAAAATATGAACTTAATTATTTCCATGTCATTGTTCTATATTGAACTGAATTACCATTTTCTAAACTAGACCACATCGAATGTATGTGTAACATCTTGTCCATACAATTACAAGCCATAACAAAACACTTGTCTATTTTTGTGAAATGGAAGACATTTCACAAACCTTTTGTCCAATTTTATACAAAATGTAAATAAAGTATTTTATATACATGGAAATAATCAAGGCATTATTTATGGAGTTGCCATGGAAATTCATCATTTAAAATATGTGATAAGGCTTTTATACAAACATGAGGACATGAGATTACCGTTTTTACACGTCAATAATTCATGTTGAATTGTGAGACAACAAACATGCAAGGTACTTTATAAGTATGAAACTGCTGAATGAGTGGAACGCCAGATCGAGTGTTAAGATTTTATCACATTGTACAAAACTTGCAATACAAATTATGTGTTTGTTATTCCAGATATTTGTTAGTACGAGCCCCGCGTGCGTGTGTGCGCATGTAGATGGGCGTGTAATATATGTACATAGTGATCATTGGAAGACATAGCTTCTGCATGCCAAAGGCTTTTGTACAAAATCTATTTTAGTGTGAAAATCGGATTTGGGATTGGAGGTCCCGATCTTGTGATCATATTTATTTCCCATGAAGCATATCCATACTGTATTTGTGTCATCCTCATCTACATCTTTGTATAGTCATTGTATAAAGAATGTTCACCGTCATGATATTGGGCGTACTCATCCACATATTCATTACAGTACATAACCAACCCCAGTACTCACCAACATGATATTGAATAGTCTAGTGATATCACCACTCATACAGCCTCGTTACCATGGAAACTGGTAAATATCTCCACCTACGTATATACAACATGTATATGTCTTCACAACAGCTGAAAGTTATGAGAACAGATGTCTATGCAGATTTTTCATGTCGATTTCATGCAGATTTATCATCTTTCATAAATTGTATTAATCAAATTAAACAATAACAGAGTAAAGTAAACATGACTATTGTCAAAAGATATGACTCCAATTTTCTTGATTTATTTCTGTAAGAGGATGACTTGAAGTTGTACAACTGTGAGGTTTCATTATATGTTTGTAGGGATCTTTTCAATTTCAATACTTCGAGATAATTTTAAGAATCTTACATTGACGATTAAGATACATTAATCATCTTTTTCCCAAGGCCAGTACTTGAGTATATATATATATATTGTTATATACGTTGCTTTGAAGTCACAGCAGAACTTTGAGAGTAGGTGGGTTAGTTTTGGGCTGTTGTACTGGCACTGCTTGGCCCTTTGTCTTCGTTCATTCAAATATAGGGTTAATAAAGTAACATTATCAAAATTACAATAATTTACTGCAGAATTGCATTAATTGATTAAGAGTGACAATATAAGGAGAGTAGAGGATATAATGATTTCTGAAATAAACGGGCTTTATTAGGCTTTTGTTTTAACAAAACTACAATTGATTACGTCAGAATTGCATTAAGTGTATAGTCTACCCAGTAACAGAAGTTTCAAGAATTTTATAACTTTTACCAAGACAAAACATTTAACTGTTGAAGTGTGAAAATGTTTGAGTAAAAGTGAAACTACGTTACTGAAAAGATATAAACTTAGATTACTCCAGACATTTCAGAATTGCTAGATAAATGAAAAAGGGTTTTATGGCATGAGCATCAAGAAATATTTATCGTTTCATCTCTTGAGCTTATCATCAAAATTAGAACCTTAGGCCTTGATGTGTACTTAATCTTGTGAAGCTTTCCCAAACTTGTGCCCTATTTTGTATGAACACCTAAACCTGACTTTGAATCTATACAGTTAACTTTTCTACTGACTGGTGATGACAATCCAACGGGGACTGTGTATTTTTGTATTTTCACTGTGCTTGTGAAATATATATCATGTTTAAGATACTAAATTAATCTAGATGCTGTGTCGCTACGACCTGTGTGGGAGTGGGGAGCTGTTAAGCCAATGTGTATTCTTGTGTTATGTAATAGCCAACTCCAGATTTGAACTTTTCTTTCCTATGGCATTTAAGAAGCTGATGACCTGGCGCTGTCTATCTGGGAATCAGCTCGAACTGTACATACCTACCTACCTACTATATATCTACATAATCTCTTGTCAAAATGCAAATATTTTGTCTATGTTGGATACACAAGAACATATACATCTATGTCTCCGGACAGTTACAGTGAAAATTGTTGTAGAATGTAGAATAGAGGAGTAACAGCTACCCACATAAGAGGTGCTTATGATATTAATTCAAAAGAAAGGCTTAATTTCTTAGATTTCATTATGGTTGTGAAATAAAGATAAACTCCAGATTATTGCTACTTTATATTGAAGATTCCCTGGTAGATATGGATGTACATGTGCCTGTGTGTCCGGTGTATAACAAAGTACTGGTGTATATAGCTATATCTTTCGTCCACAGCTCTTTATACTCTTCTAGGGGCAACCAATCACACGCCACGCACCTTGCAACTTGTTTAGCACATCCTTGGGCTTATATTATAAGAATTATATTATAAATAATGTATCATTGAGATGTCATAAATGCTATTAAAGACAATTGTTATAAATTGATGCTGATGCTGATTTTTTTTAATATTTCAAATTATTAATGAGAAATTTTCATTATCAAATTTCATAATATTAAGACTTTATTAACAATAATTCATATCTTTTCTTAGATAGAATTCACGGGAATGAGGATGAAATGAAATTTTGTTAAGCTTCATATGAAGCTGATAAAGAATCAAATATTTCCAACTGTTGCAAGGCGCTTGGTATTTGATTGGGCCAGTTCTATATTATATATACCTATATACATATATCTCTAGAAACCAGTACACAGCCACCACTTAATACTTTGATACTCAGGTCAGATTATGAGCACATTGTCTGTTTCAATTAAATGTGACATTTATATATTTTGCATAAAATGACATATTAAAGATATCCTGTGTTTTGTTGTCTTGTCTGAAAGCTGAACTTTACGTAGCCGTCTGTGGGAAGAATTTAGATGATTTCATAGCACTAAGGTAGACTTAAGTGCCATACATTAACATTGACGTGCAACTTTCTTGATGCTAAGAACTTTATCTGAATCAGTGCATGGCACTTATGACTATCTTACTTCTAAAAGATCTTTGAAATGAGGTATTCTTTCATCACTGTTTTCCAACGCCACTAATGGCTGAAATACTGCCCAAGCGGTGTTAAACAATAACTCACTCAAAAATCATAAGTGTTTCCACAAGAAATTGCTGTTAACATTTACCTGTATCCTTATGCTCAAAGAAGAACTACACGCTGGCCAGCCAAGAGAGACCTGTGCATAGTACCACTCACACTAAAGTTATCAGCAGGTATCTCTTGCATTGTATAAGTGAAGTACTTTCTATAGTATTGGCTACTGCGTCTTAAGTAAACTTTATAGTTCCCTATTGATCAAGGAACATGTACATAAACTTTAGCTCTGTAGAGCAAATGGTTACTGAAAAGCAAAGAAATGCGACATGTTTACATAAAGGAAGATACAATTGTCTTGCTTTGTCATAAGCTCATTTAATCAGTTAAAAATAAGCTGTTCTACACATGAATAAAAGCAAGAAATTCTTCATGAAAAAATCCAAAAACGTCATAAAGAAATAATGACTGGTCCCTGAGAGCATATACTTTCGATTATCTCCTTTGAATTCCTTAGGCAAATGAGTTTGTGACTATTGGACAATTTTAGTTATATACAAGTGAGTATTTTGTTACTTTGGTTTACATACATGATCTATAACATGTAATGTATCATTTTTATAACAATTTCATACCTTTTTTCCATGAGCCCATTCTTCTGTTGTGTCGTCTGCTAGCGGCCATTTTGAAGGGAGCAGTCATTGTTTTTTAATAATTAATTTAACACAAATTTCAATCTTTTAATTTTTTTTACTGTACAAGCTTTTAAGTAGAAATATAATAAAGTAAGAGCTTGAAAAAAATTATTAAAATGATATTTACCGATTTTAATGTTTATAAAGGGATGCTATTTTCATTTGATGCGCATGCGTAAAAATGAAAACTTATTAGATGCCTCCTTATCTTAAAATACTTTCCACCCATCAGTGGTAAAGTTAGCCAATTTTGGTGCTTTTATCACAAAATGCACAATTCATCTGAAATGTCTAACTAAGCAGCCTCACTATAGTGTGAGTAAGTATAAATATTTATATATTCTCATATCCCAACATGTTGAACAAGACAGCATTTATGCAAAACTAAACTTGAAGCTCCCCAAATTAACGGAAGAAAGAAAAATAGAGCCATGGGCTCTGTAGCTCATCAGACTTTTGATAGAAATAGGTGTTGTGGTTTAGACCATGGGGTCATGGGCAGTGTAGGAAAGATAGCCTGTCCCAACGTCCGAGTTATTCACAATCAAATAAAAAAGGCCCATTGCCCATTTGGGGTCAAGGGGTCACCGAACCTACAATTCAGAATCCCCATTGTCCAAGGAGTCTACACACAACTATTAAGCTATCAAGACCTTTTGGAACTGGAGAAGAAGATGAAAGTAGGATTTTAAGGTTTTGACCCCTGTGACCCCATTTGGGGTCAAGTGGTCACCAAACCTACAATTTAGAATTCCCAGTGTCCAAGGAGTCTTCACACAATTTTTCAGCTCTCTAGACCTTTTGGAACTAGGGAAAAAGATTAAATTAGGTTTTTTAGGTTTTGACCCCTGTGACCACATTTGGGGTCATGGGGTCACCAAACCTACAATTTAGAATCCCCGTTGGCCAAGGAGTCTACACACACCTTTTCAGCTCTCTAGACCTTTTGGAACTGGAGAAGAAGATGAAATTAGGTTTTTCAGGTTTTGACCCCTGTGACCCCATTTGGGGTCATGGGGTCACCAAACCTACAATTTAGAATCTCCAGTGCCCAAGGAGTCTACACACAACTATTCAGCTCTCTGGACCTTTTGGAACTAGGGAAAAAGATTAAATTAGGTTTTTTAGGTTTTGACCCCTGTGACCCCATTTGGGGTCATGGGGTCACCAAACCTACAATTTAGAATCTCCAGTGCCCAAGGAGTCTACACACAACTATTCAGCTCTCTAGACCTTTTGGAACTAGGGAAAAAGATTAAATTAGGTTTTTTAGGTTTTGACCCCTATGGCCCCATTTGGGGTCATGGGGTCACCAAACCTACAATTTAGAATCCCCGTTGGCCAAGGAGTCTACACACACCTTTTCAGCTCTCTAGACCTTTTGGAACTGGAGAAGAAGATGAAATTAGGTTTTTCAGGTTTTGACCCCTGTGACCCCATTTGGGGTCATGGGGTCACCAAACCTACAATTTAGAATCTCCAGTGCCCAAGGAGTCTACACACAACTTTTCAGCTCTCTGGACCTTTTGGAACTGGAGAAGAAGATGAAAATAGGTTTTTCATGTTTTGACCCCTGTGACCTCATTTGGGGTCATGGGGTCACAAAATCTACAATTTAGAATCTCCAGTTCCCAAGGAGTCTACACACAACTATTCAGCTCTCTGGACCTTTTGGAACTAGGGAAAAAGATTAAATTAGGTTTTTTAGGTTTTGACCCCTGTGACCCCATTTGGGGTCATGGGGTCACCAAACCTACAATTTAGAATCCCCGTTGGCCAAGGAGTCTACACACACCTTTTCAGCTCTCTAGACCTTTTGGAACTGGAGAAGAAGATGAAATTAGGTTTTTCAGGTTTTGACCCCTGTGACCCCATTTGGGGTCATGGGGTCACCAAACCTACAATTTAGAATCTCCAGTGCCCAAGGAGTCTACACACAACTATTCAGCTCTCTGGACCTTTTGGAACTAGGGAAAAAGATTAAATTAGGTTTTTTAGGTTTTGACCCCTGTGACCCCATTTGGGGTCATGGGGTCACCAAACCTACAATTTAGAATCTCCAGTGCCCAAGGAGTCTACACACAACTATTCAGCTCTCTAGACCTTTTGGAACTAGGGAAAAAGATTAAATTAGGTTTTTTAGGTTTTGACCCCTATGACCCCATTTGGGGTCATGGGGTCACCAAACCTACAATTTAGAATCTCCAGTGCCCAAGGAGTCTACACACAACTATTCAGCTCTCTAGACCTTTTGGAACTAGGGAAAAAGATTAAATTAGGTTTTTTAGGTTTTGACCCCTGTGACCCCATTTGGGGTCATGGGGTCACCAAACCTACAATTTAGAATCCCCGTTGGCCAAGGAGTCTACACACAACTATTCAGCTCTCTGGACCTTTTGGAACTAGGGAAAAAGATTAAATTAGGTTTTTTAGGTTTTGACCCCTGTGACCCCATTTGGGGTCATGGGGTCACCAAACCTACAATTTAGAATCCCCGTTGGCCAAGGAGTCTACACACACCTTTTCAGCTCTCTAGACCTTTTGGAACTGGAGAAGAAGATGAAATTAGGTTTTTCAGGTTTTGACCCCTGTGACCCCATTTGGGGTCATGGGGTCACCAAACCTACAATTTAGAATCTCCAGTGCCCAAGGAGTCTACACACAACTTTTCAGCTCTCTGGACCTTTTGGAACTGGAGAAGAAGATGAAAATAGGTTTTTCATGTTTTGACCCCTGTGACCTCATTTGGGGTCATGGGGTCACAAAATCTACAATTTAGAATCTCCAGTTCCCAAAGAGTCTACACACAACTTTTCAGCTCTCTGGACCTTTTGGAACTGGAGAAGAAGATTAAAATAGATTTTTAAGGTTTTGACCCTTGTGACCCCATTTGGGGTCATGGGGTCACAAAATCTACAATTTAGAATCCCCATTTGCCAAGGAGTATGCACATGAAATTTCAGCTCTCTAGAGTCATTGGTTCTGGAGAAGAAGTCGAAAAAGTGAAAAGTTTACGGATGGACGGATGGACGGACGGACGGACGGACGGACGGACGGATGGACGGACGCCGGACGCCTTGCCATGCCATAAGCCCATCAGGTCTTTCAGACCTGATGAGCTAACAAAAATTATGAAAAATGCAACCTCCTGGCTATATCACACAGAGAAATTTATGAGAAGATAGGTTAGAACGGGATTAGGGGGCGCTTATTATTTAGTAGGTTAGAATGGGATTAGGGGGCGCTTATTATTTAGTAGGTTAGAATGGGATTAGGGAGCCCTTATTATTTAGTAGGTTAGAATGGGATTAGGGGACCCTTATTATTTAGTAGGTTAGAATGGGATTAGGGGGCGCTTAGGTTAGAATGGGATTAGGGGGCGCTTATTATTTAGTAGGTTAGAATGGGATTAGGGGGCGCTTATTATTTAGTAGGTTAGAACGGGATTAGGGGGCGCTTATTATTTAGTAGGTTAGAACGGGATTAGGGGGCGCTTATTATTTAGTAGGTTAGAACGGGATTAGGGGGCGCTTATTGCATCAAATAGTTCATATACCGGTAGAGACAATATCTTAAATTTGTAGTATTCACAACATGGTCGATATTAATCAGATTGGAAGAAAGAACAAGTCATGTTTTGAATTTATTTTCACAGTACAGGTACATTTGGATTACAATAAGTTAGTATGACTTTCAGCTAATTCTAGGTTCAGATATCACAGAAAGGTAACTCTGTTAAGTGCATGCACGTACGCAATAGCCATCTGATGAGAAGTGGAGAGCATGATTTTAACCGTGTAAATCAAAGATTAATTTGTGATATATCTGTTACTATTCATTATAGCAAAGGTACATAATACAAAACAAAGAGAGAAGGAAAATACTGTTTATTGTCATTCCAAAGAGATACACTTCAACCCACAAAGATTTAGTAAATTTCATGTATTAAACAAAACAATATATATTTTAGCCCAGAAAATAGAGTGTATGTCATTTTTAAGTTCGATAAAAATATATAACAAAATTATTACATATTTTCAAAAAGGCAGAAGTGAACATTGATTTAATTGATAAAATAAAATGAAAGCACAAGAGAAGGAAACAGCAATCAAGAGTGGGCCAGCCACCAGTGGAGCAAATCAAAATAAGATAATGTCATAGTCAGAAATAAGCTTTGCTACATTTGATCATATATGTTACAAAGATGTTACACATGATACATCAGGGTATTCATATCTGTGAGAGGCTCCTACATCAACAATTGTTTTAATTTCTCATTATTGGGTTTGTATCTTTACCTGGTAATTCATGGCTATTTATGATAAGACGCTCATCGGTCCTTTCATCCAGGCACTGCTCATAACATTATTACCTGATTGTCTTTCCATCTTTGGGCTCATGTTGCTATTAGCTGGTTACTCATAGCTATGTATAACATGAAGACACTCATCAGTCCTTTCATCCGGGAACTGCCAATATCAGAATTACCTGATTGTTTTCTCACTGTTTGCCTCTTATTGCTATTAGCTGGTTACTCATAGCTATGTATAACATGAAGACACTCATCAGTCCTTTCATCCGGGAACTGTTAATTTTACACTTGATTGTCTTAACTTCCTACTTCCTAAGAAAATGAGTGAAAGGTAATATTAAGGACAGCTCAAAGGAGTCTTTCTAATCGTTTCTGTATATCACTTTACATTTTTTCATTCTGAAGTCATTCGAGGGGAAAAAATTTAAAGTTAAAATACAACCCACTTACTTTGACAAAACTTACATGGGGTCTTGTTTGAACATATATAATTTTAACACATGATAAGAAGCGACAATTTAAATTATTCGTTAGAATGACTTATTGATGAGCATTTGGTAGGGGGAAGGCATTTGACTTTACATCAAATATTTCAAACACCTCCTTACTTGTTCATTGATAGCGAACATTACTAAACTTTCTTATTTTTCATCTGTTAAATTGATTTTCACATTTCACATGAAACAAATAAAAAAGATGAAGAAATGTCATTAAGTTTGAAATCCAAGTAGTGCATAGTGTTTTGAAGCATGATTACTTTGAAACATGAAAATAAAATGGTCCAAAAAGTAAAAGTATAAGTGAGGTATAACAAAGACCTAATAGAGACAAAGCATCAAGTTTGGATATACAATTATAATAGAGTTAAGTACTGCAAATGACATTGAGTATGTACTTAAAATCAAATATGATTAACTTTTTTGATGGTCTTATTTCATCAAAGAAGTTCAACCTCTTATCGAAAATACTTTTTAGTTCAATAACTTGACAATACAATTGTTCAAGTAGAGATTTTTTAGCATCAAGCAGATAATGTATCACTGATGATGTTACAAGGATACCTCCTACAAGGACTCTCTAAGCCATTGGGCAGCTGAATCACACAGTTTAGATAACAGTAACGTTTATATACAAATTAAACAATCAGGTAGTCTATCCGCACTACAAACATGCAAACACATGAAAATTACTTAATTTGAAATAAGTAATATACCATTAATCCACAAAGCAAATGGTATTATTTGTGTTAGGAGAGTTAGGAATCATTGTGCACTTGTAAGTATTGCCTAAATGAGACCAACTTTAACAAATTCTGCTTTATTGTATACATATCCTATGTATTTACTGTGCAGGTGTAACATTGATAATGATATTGACTGTAACAGCATCAACAAGGGAGGTAATGTCGTAATAAAAGCAGCATGGTAGTGTTAGCAGTAGTAGGGTAGTGGCAGTGGTAGTATTAAAAATAGTTATAGTAGTAATGGTAGTAATATCTTTTGTAGTGGTAATAGTTGTAGTAGTGGTATTGGTATTAGTAGTTGTGGTCGGGGTAGTAAAAGTAGTTGTACAGAAGTAGTACATAGGGTAATGGTGTTAGTAGTAGGAGTTATGTTTATGACGTTATAAGCATAAACCTTATATCAGAGGTTATGTTCCCTATATATCACGAGTGACAAAAATGCAGGTTATTGAATATAATCTCAATGAATTAATGACAAGATTTTTCATTTTTGATTTAGGCATTGATAAAGAAAGTACTCATGAAATATTCCAGATTCAATAACTTAAAACAATTCTACATCAGTTAGAACTAACATTACAATAAAGGTCTTAACAATTACATTGGTTCAGGCACATAGGTAAAGGGAGGTAACTCTTAAACAAGACTAATCAAATTAACTGTGACCTCATAATCCAGGAATTATTCCCTCCTTTGGGATATTAAGTCTTTTCTTATCTCATGTTCTTGGTTCAATTCAATTTCAAAACTTTTGTGTTGACCACTGCACTACACAGTTAGTCTGTCCAAGTGACATGTTCTACGAATGAGTGACAAATCATAAACTGATGTATGTTAACAATTCTTAGGCCTATCAAACTCGTCCGTTGCTTAAGTTTACAGAAACTATTTTTTGAACCTTTACACCAATAACGAAACAAAGCTTTATCACTAAAAGTGTTCAGATTTAACATGATATTGTAAAACACAACATTTCAAAATCATTATCAATTGCACTTAGAATCACATACACAAGATGACAACAGTCAAAGATCTTATAGGCTACATAAACCAAAGCATCATAAAACAGATGGTGGATGAAGAATCATTGCTTATAAATACAAATGGGTAAATATTTTGCATTGTGAAACGTGAACAGCTGACTAGAATCATAGGCTTGAAGCCCGACATATTTACTGTGGTTTCGTGTTGGTTTGCAGAATCATTAAACACTAAGTGATCAGGTTTTCATTAGAGATATTTAATTTTTATATTGATAATCCTTGTTGACACGATATGCTTTTACTTAAATAAAGCAAGAAATAGAAAATTTGAATTTGAAGATGAGCTACTAGTATTTCAAGCTAAATGTGTTCAAAACAATTATTTCATATTCCATTCCATTCAGTTAAACAGATTTTTGTGTAAAGACATTAATAACAAACATTATGGTTATTAATTTCAAATGATATTGTTAATTTTTTTTAGTAAAGATTCATCAAATTGATAGGTATTTGTAAAAGACGAACATGTACAGATTATCAACTTATTGATACAAATATCAGCAGTTATGGCAATATCAAAACTTCGTTGACTGAAACCATGAACATCTCTCAAATTGATCATTATTCAGATCAGATACAATAAAACTTTTCAACAGTAAGGCAATGGTGTAGCAAAAGAATGTTTTAAATAAGTACTCAATTAATTTTTTCTACGAAGGCAGCCGGAAAGATCCCAGATCTTCCCTTGATAGTCCCACTCATCCAGTCCGGGGATCCAGTTTGCTGGTGTGCGAGTTCAATTATCTCCCCTTCCTGAAAAGAAGAATAGATAAAGATTTCGAACAGGGCACCAAGTTTGTGCTATCGATGAGATATCAAAATGTTAAAATTCCCTTCTTATTCATAGCTATTGGACAGTAGATGGGGAAGGTAGCAAGTGCGGTGAGGTTATTTGGTACCACGGCTGCTAGTATTTTTGCAGGGAGAAAGCCAGTAACACTTTTGTGGCTTTGCACTGCAATGAAACTTGCAAGCATCAGTTTAAACTAACAAAATATTGGTGTACTGTCCTGAAATTTGGTGTCGCATTGCACCCAAACCTAACTGCATGTAGAACAGTTCTCTACTGCAGGCAATGTTGCCAACCCTTTGGCTGGACTTTTTGATGTGGTAAGCCGAACATGCTAAACACAGTAGCTGAGATAATTGGGATAGGCGGATACTGAGTACCAATGCTGAAAGATTCAAGATTCAAGATTCACTGTGATCATGAAATAATGTCAAGACCACAAATATAAACTGGGCCTCAAACAAGGTTTGTAAAAGATATGAAGTAATTCCAGTGCAAGTATTTGAAGTTGAAATGACACAGAACACAACCAGGACATATATATGGAAGAATGCTGTCAAATACTATCTACTATACATAAGAAGGTAAAAACAATACACATAAACCTCTCTCACTCTAAATGATCATTTTTCAAAAAACTAAATAAGCGTAACAGGAAAATTTGGCTTCAATTAAGTTTGTCCATTTTAACAAAATTACATGTATTTTGAATATTCATGAATGATAAACTTATATGCACTTTGTTGTTTACAAATTTTTCACAAAGTTCCAAACCTCAGAGAAGTATATAGCAATAGACACTGATATTTTTAAATCTCTGTCTCCCTCTCTCTGTCAAGTTTATACCCAGAAACTTAAGCCTTCACTTTTTCCTGTTGTGGGACTATGTTTAGAAATGTGTATTTGAGAAATATTTTGACTTACCTTGACGAAACTTCCCAAAGCAGTTTTCAGAACTCACGATTTGTGTCTTGATATTGTATTTGTTAAGGAATAAAAACTTTGAGGTAGTGAATGAAAGAAATTAATGATTACCTTAAAAGACAGCTCATTATCATTCTCCCCCTCAAAATCATAGAGAGCTCTCACTTCTCCTCTCGGTGCTGGAGCTGTATCCATGTAATGAGAAAATAGTCATCATCGAGTCACAGCAATAAAGAAACAAAGAACGGGACGTCAATCATTAAATACCTAGCTTAATATGCTTAATACTATTTCATCCACTATGAACTTCGCAGCGGCGGGGGACAATTAGTGAATTCGCTCTTCAGCTTTCAATAGTATGTTTTATAAGTTTGATATTTTAGCATTTGCTGTATGAGTTGTCAGTGGGTCAACAAATTATATTCATAATTCACATTGGCCAAGGCATCTCAGCTTTCAATGCTTTTCAGTTGCTTTGTAGTCAAAAGAGCATTTTGTGTTAAAAGCCAAACAAGTCTTTAAGCCTCCATTAACTTAAATGTGATTGACACAATTCTTTGTTCAATTTTATAAAAAGAGCTAAGTTCTGTGTACGAGTAAATGTAAAGACGATTACAGAGAACGTGTAACAGTTAATTTCTTTAACTATAACATATTACTGAAATGACAAAAAGCAAAGAAGTTCTAACCTGTGACATCTTCAAAATCCTGTTCTATTTTCACAAATCCTGCAGGAAACATTCCCTGGCGGCCATTACAGCTCCCTCTCAGCCAATCACTGCCCACCTTCTCCAACAGCTGAATTATCTCCCCTTCTTTAAAGTTCAAATCATCTGCTTGTTGACTATCAAAATCATACATGGCAACACAATAAGGTTTTGATTTGTCAACAGAACCGACAGATCCTTTCGGTGATGCTGATTGGTCTTGTGATGGAGTACCTGATTGCTGATTGGCTGGTTCAAAAAGAGGCAAACCGATAGGGATGTGATCGACAAAGGCTGCTGGGAATTTACCTAATTGCCCGTTATCAGTCTCTCCAAACAACCACTCAGTGTTTATCTGACTTGTCACGGTCACCTTCTGGCCAGCCTATGAACAAGGACATAGCTTGTTTAAGAAAATAACAATTATCATCATTGCATTAATTAATAAGAAGTCAAAGTTTAATTCAGATAAATTAATGTCTTCATAAATCATTGAAAAGCGACAGGGGAAAATTTTCGCATTGTCATAAACAATTGTCAAATTGCTTTTACAATCTAACTGACTGACTCAATTACATATAATAAAAGTTTGATGACCTGTATTGTAAATTATGTATCCTCAAACTTATTGCCAGTTATGTGACATTTTCTTCCACTTACTTGCAGGGACAATTCATCGTCATGGCCGACAAAATCAAACATGGCCGTCACACATTTCTCTGCAGATTTCTCTGCTGGTTCCGGTGGAAGGTCTTCAACAACCTCCACAAATGAGATGGGGAATATTCCGACTTTCCCTTCAAATTCTCCTCTCAACCACTCAGTGCCGACTCGGCCGATGAGTTTTATATGATCGTCCTCTTCAAATGTCAGATCATCCTGACCTTCACCTTCATAGTCAAATCTGGCGACACATCGTGGACCTGACGTCAGCTCTGGTTTCGGCTTCTTACTCGGGGTTGGGCTGTCCCAGCTTGGCATTTCTGGCTGCTTTATCACCAGGTCTGGTATCTGCAAGTAAGATACAGTTGACAACAATAAAAAATGCTATTGTATGGATAAATTCTTTTCGTCAAAAAAGGTTTGTTTCATTAAAAATTCACTCTAATTTGACATCCTCAGAATGTCAGTATGAAAATAATTTCAAACAATGACCAGGTTGAAAATAGAATATTGTTAGTTGACAAACCAAAATTATTCAGAAAGATAAAATATTAACAGTGATAAGCGAAATTTACAAACATGTGAATAGTTTTCATTAATACAATTTAAAAGAACAGAATATAAAATCTTGATGCTAAAACTTAAACTATAACAAACTGTTTTTGACACAACAAATCTCTAAAATACCTAAGGACTCCAGGTGAAAGCAGAATAAAGGTTTGTTTGAAAAAATGACGTAAAATAATCTTAGAATAAAAGCACAATACAGATAAATAATAAACTAATAAAAACTAACAAATGCATGGCGGTCAAGGAGACTCACCTCGTCATGAAGTGGATGAATGATATCCACAAAGCCGGCAGGAAACATGCCCTCTTTGGTTCCCACCTTCCCAATCAGCCAATCAGCATCCAGACGGCGGACCAACACCACTATGTCCTCAGCCTGTAGACAAATGGTATCAACATTCATGTATGACTTGCAACAGAGCTTCTAAAATCACCTCAATTTATGTGATGATTTGTGACAGAGGAGATAGCGAAATCACCTCCATCAATATTCAAACCAAAGACCTCCGATTAGCCATAGGGATAACCAATCAGCCGAAGACAGAAGGAAGGCTTTATTATCAACCATTCCATACCCATCAAGAGGTGATAGTTTTACACAGTTACTTCAGCTTTTGCTTGAATCATCACAAATGAAATTTATTGTAATCAGAAAAGTGGCTACTTGCAATCAGATAATATTAGAGGAGCAAACCATATTTCAATTGGGTTATGTTATAATCATGTACAGATTTCACACTTGTATAAACGGGAATGTCCCCTTGAATTTCATTTCCAAAAAATACTCCAAGATCACTGTCCTTTTAAAAATTATCTGTCTATCATTATTGAAAAATATATAAAAGAGAAAGAACAAGGGGCTGTAGACGCACCTTGAAGGAGAGCTCATCAGGCTGGCCGGCTGTGTAGTCGTGTTTAGCGATGGCGTGAGGGACAGTCAGAACATAGTGGTAGAGGTCGTGGTCCGGACCAGGTCTCGGTGGCAACTCTGTAGTTTGAGATGATTAGCTCTTTATATTGCCAGATTTTATTGGACTTAGTCACAAATAATTTATGGAGTCAGTGACTGACAAGAAAATGGTTTATCATGACATTTCATTTGGCTTCAGTGAATAAAAATATGCGAGATGATTTGAATTGAAAACATACACAATTGATAACTTTGGCATATGTGTTTCGACAATAAAATTTAGAGCACTTTAAGGAATAATATCTTGGAATTTTAATGAAATGGGTTAATCAAAGCATTGATGGGTAGAGATTAACTTTATTCAAACACAAAATAATGCGGGTACCAGGTTCCCCCCTCTAGAGTTGTAACAATACAGACATTTCATAATACAGCACATATCACAACATTTTTATATGATTCCATCGATAAAGGATACACTATCCTGTTTTCATGGAGTTTTAATAATACGAAAGATTAGCACAATGATTTTTATGCAAAATAAACAATCTAAATTCTACCACACATATCACGATACAGGAATGTATCACAATATGTATATTGTCAGATTAAGTATCATGATTCTTGTCAGAATCGTCATAACTCTTCTTCCACCAGATTCAACATCAGAATCCTACCTGGAGTTTTAGTTCCTGTTCTTGGTGATGTCTTGGTTGGGCGACCTCTTGAAGGAGCACTGGAAATATATGAAGGTCATTTGATCTTGGAGGATTGTGCTATTCTGATAATTTTTATCCTATTTAAATGACTTACGTGTCTAATTTGTTTAATATTCTAAGTCTATTGTGTGAATGTTTGAAAATCCTTTTATCTCGAGGCGTTTTGTTAAAATCATCTTATAACTTACACAATGTTTATCTTAACGCCAATAAACATGCACAATTTAAATGTGTGAATGTTATACATATTGTTTTATTTCTGTATGCCATGTGTGTTTACTGTATGCTCTGTCTGTTACATGTTAAACAAATTCTCTTGAAGGTAATAAAGTATTATTATTATTATTATTTTCATACAAGAAACCCCTCTAATGAAGCATAACTGAAATCCTTGTAAACAAATAAAGATCCTGTAATGGATCTGGATAAGTTATAAGTATGAAAGATGAATGTAAAGACATGACATACTTTAAACAAAGTAGAAAAGGTTGGGGGGACGGCTACCGAACACATAGGAAACCAAGCAGGTGACAACTTCATAATAATTTCTAATGTATGTACAGTGTATGTGCATTGAGCATACCCCTTTGAGGTATGGAGGATTGCGCGTTACAAGTAACCTCATTATTATTATTATGATTATTAATTGTAACATTTCACCGCCCGTTATCACAGCTTCTTAAGACTTTCATCAGTTATGGAAGGTAAGATAATGAGAGACGTACCCTGCAGGTGAGGGTGGTTTAGCCGGCATGGACATGGGTCTGGGAGGTCCTCCCTGTGGTCTGGGGGGTCTCTTCTCCACCTTGCCCTCTGTAAGAAAAATTTACCTTGAATCTTTATAGTGACTAGTAAAGTTAACAGGGCTCATATACCCATGCAATCTGCTATCTGCCAATAGCCTTAGGCCGATGGATTTAAATCATTATTATCATGAGGAAAATCATAACACACGCTTTTATGTCCAAAAGGGGAGGTGTAAGTCACATATCATAACTCTAAGTAATTGGAAATTCAAAGCTGTTCAGACAGTCGTTTGTTTTAACAGTGAACAATTTAAACAGCTAGATGGGCCTGGATGGATGAAGTGCCTTGCACTATGTGAAAAGGTTTTGGTATTTTCACCCAAACCAGTTATCCAAATCTTAACTCAAAACCTATTCAGGACAGTCACTATTCAGTGCAAACTATTATACTTATATAATGTTAAAATCAGATATGAAAAGCTGAACCAATTGAACAGAAAGCTGCAAAAATATAAAAATACTTGAGGTTTTCAATAATATTTTACAATATCTGCTAAAAAATATTTCATATTTGAGTCAATTACACAGTTGGTATAAAAAGGAATTATCCTGTCACATTCTGATTGAACCTCAGCTCCATATGTCAGAGGAATGATTAAACAGGATGGTTACCATAACAACAAGAAATGAAATGATAGATGTGCTGACCTTGCTGTGTTGGTGAGTGTTCGGAAGGTGGGCCGGTTGGTCTCTGTGGTTTTGTCTTCACGTCTTCTTCCGATTCTTCTTCTGATTTCCTTGTGGGAGCCACCACTGACAATGGTTTGTCAGTAGGTCGAGGAGGTGTGATGCTTGTGGACTTGTCCTCATCTGTGTCCTCTGATGTCCTCCTCATTGAAGGTCCTCCTGTAGGCCTGGCTGGCTTAGTTTTGAACTCTGCTTCTTCTGGGGACTTTGCCGGCATCATGGAGACAGGATGTCCTGATGGTCTCGGTGGGGGGTTCTTGTTTTGTCCATCAATATCAGGCTCTGCCTCATCCATTTTCTTTGGAAGCATCATGGACACAGGGCGTCCAGCAGGTCTTGGCGGTGGAACCTTGTCTGTCCCTTCTTTTTCAGACTCTGGAGATGTTTTGAGAACCATTGATCGAGGTCTGCCAGCAGGTCTTGGAGGTCCTTGTCTTAGGACTGGTTTGTCCTCTGGACTATCCTTTGTCTGGGGAGGAACATCAGTTCCTGAGAGTAGTTCAGGAGGGGATTCCACAGGAGTAGCTCTAGTTCTGGCTTTAGGTTTTGGGGGGAAAACTTTAGAAGGTTCTTGAGGACTTTCATCGGGAAGTCTTGAGACTGGGGATTTCTTGGGAGGTGGAGGTGGTCTTGATAGTCCAGACTGAGTATCTTGGACATGTTCAATTCTGGCAGCAACAGACACTGGTCTTCTAGCAGGAACAGGTTTTGGTGATGTAGAGCCAATATCTTTTGTGACTTTCTGGGTTGGGTCTAGTCTGGTGTTTATAGACTCTGGTCTCTTGGCTGGAACTGGGGGCACCGGTTTTACATCAGGTTTGTCATTATCTTTATTTGCATCTGGGTCTTCCTCAGATTCATGGAGTCGTTTTGGTTTTGGAGGAGGTCTTATAATCGTTGGTCGTTTTATTACTGGTTTTGTGTCTGAAAGGTCAGGTTGATCATTGCTCTCAGATTCTTCTTTGTCAGGAGAAGGTTTAGGTCTCATTAAAATAGTTGGTTTTGTTCTGGTTGATGGCTCCGGCTCTTGCTCCTCAAATTGTTTCAAAGGCACAGGAGGTGGAGAAGTGTCATCATTTTGTTCCTCTCGAGGACTCACTGTTGGTTTCAGTTTAACTTTAAAAGGTAAAGCATGATCATTGCTTTCACTAGCACCAGTATCACCCTGTTTGTTTATTTTCATATACACCGGCTCTGCAGAAGTGTTATTACTCGTGTCATGTATCACAGATGGTTTCTTCCTGTCTTCAACAGGGCTTCTGTTAGGAATTTCCGGTTTCTCACTACCTGATGCAAGTCTCTCACTGGTAGCTGGTGGTCTCCCCGGTCTAATCACTGTTGGGCGAGTAGGAGGGATCATCTTCTCCTCACTCTGTTGACTCTTAGCTACAGGCCGTGATGAAGGGATTGGGGGGGCCCCTCTGAGAGCCACAGGGGATGGGGAGGGGGAAGATTTAGTTTCATCATCACTCCGCTCTATAGAAGAACCTCGTACTGGCGGGGTAGGGGGGCAATCCTCGTCATGGGTCAGAGGGGGTCGGGATGGGAGAGGAGGGACCACTGAGTGAGTGGGTCTGGGAGGGACAGGCCTGGAGGTCTGAATGGTCTCAGGTCTGGATACTTGATGGGCAACTGGCCTGGAAGCAGGGATGGGAGGTGGGGGGCGTGCTGTTTGGAAGACAGAGGGTTTTGTCTGTGGGGTAGGCTCTAGGTCTAAGTCCAAAAGGCTGCTGGAAGGTGGGGGTTGTGTGAGTGGTATTGGTGGAGGGAGGGATGACTGACCCACATCGTCATCCATAAGATTGATGAGGTCAGGTTGACCATTGCTTGAACGGTTTGGTGGAGGGGGGCGTGGCTGCATTGAAGGTGGGCGTGGCCGAGATGGTGCTGAGCCTTCTGATGCAGCTATAACAATAACAAAGCAATTACACTAGAAAAAACACAAATGGCTCATGTAATTACAACAAGTATTACATGAAGTATGTTAAAGACCATTACTAAGTTACAATGGCTTGAAGAAGTAAACTGTAAGAACAAAGATTTGGATTTATGATAATGCAATACAAAACAAAAGTAAAAGTATGCATATAAGCCACTGCTGCCTTCTTCAATACCGGTACTTATGAAAACATCGAAGTGAATAATACAATACAATTAGCAATCATATTACAACTCAAGCATTGTATTTCTTTCACAGAGAGTTATTTAGTTACACACCTGGTTTGGTTGGCGCTGAGGGGGGAAGTGAGGGGGGATCTGCTTTCTTCTCTGGGGGATCCTTGCCTGGAAACTGGTTGGCCCCCCTAAATCCCACCTCATTCATCGGCTTGGCACAGACAATAGTGATCTCTGGGCGTCTGGAAATTATTCAAATTTATACAAAATATACTATCCCTCCAAAAATGAATGGTTTAATTGAAATACATTTTTATACATTCATTATGTCCTAATTAAAAAAGCTCAAGCTCAGAATCAAAGAATGAATTTATTTAGTAGAAACTAACATAACATCTAAGGGCACATGGTATAAAAACCTGCATTATGCTAAACATGACAAATTGACAAATCAATGAAGCTCCTCTTCCCAGGTCAACCTCTTAAGTGTTTCCAGAATCATAAATACATGTATTCAATGCATGTGCTCATTACTGTCACAAATGTAAGTAAATAAAACTATTGTATCATATAAGGAGACAACAATGACAGAAATAAACTGCATAATTACTTCTTGACAGATGTCTTAGAATTCTTTGCAGTGTCAACTTTCGGCCGAGGTGGAATTCTGGAGGCACTTGGTGGAGGACGTCTTGCTTCATCTACAACATTCGCATGACATATATTTGCACAAAGGAAATACAAACAAGAAATTGGTACAGTGCGTGACCATAACACAGTACGCAAAGTTCTAAAATGTCATACTTTAGGTTAAACCATTATTATGTTATTCTGGGCCGCGATTGACTAACATTCAGTGTAGAGCGATGAAACTAGGTCATCTCATGATCTCAACAATTACATGATGAGCTAACCGCAGGCCCAATAAACAAAGCCCTTCCTCAATTTGAAGCCAAACAAACTCTGTCAATCAAAAAGGCTAAGAGGATGTGATGTATCAGACAACATAAAGTAGACGATAATTACAATGAATGAAGGTGTTTATAGTGAACGGAAAATATCTGAAATCATTGAAATCAGTGCTAACACTATTCAGAAAATTTTAAAACGTTATTTACTTTGCGGTTCTGTTGAAAGTAAGGAAATATTGGAAAGGAAGAAAATCAGCGGGAAGGGCGAATTTTGGCACGGCTTGTCAACAAAACAGACATCGATTTGACAGATTTGAAAGTAAAATTCAATATTTCTGTTACTGTCAGGCACAGATTACGATCAATGGGTTTTCAAATATGCTAACTTGCCAAACAAAAATTGCAATTTCTAAGATAAACAAATCATGGCGTGTTCAATGGTGCAGAGAAAGAAAAAATTGGAATATCGATGAAAATGTACTAGAAATATGTGATGCACAGTGATGTCCCACTTCCAACCTTTTAATCCAACCTAATCATATTATCGCCACTTATCGCCACTTAGCCAATAGCATCTACAGCCCCCAATATGCTCTAAGTTCAAATTGTTTCTATGGAAAGTAAGTAAAATGAAAAATTAAGAATAACCAAAGTAGCAAAAGGCACCACCTATTTACTTTCCGACGATGATTGGTTGAGCCATCACCATTAATCGAGGGAGGTCCCAAGTTTAGCTAGCAACACACCGTTACATCACGACCCACTTTTGTGTACTATATTGTGGCCATGCACTGAACTTATTAAGAAAACACGATAAATTTTTGGAATAATCTTCGGTATACATATGAAATTTCAACTGCATCTGTAACTGATACTGGAACTTTGATAAATGGTTATAAATCTGATAATGACAAAAATAATTATGATAGTTTTGAAATGAAACTTACCATGTACATTTTTTGCTGGTCTCTCAGGTATTCCCGGGGGTTGGCGACCCCCACCAGGAGGCGGCGGGGCAGGTCGGGAGGGTGCAGGACGTGGTGGTACTGGCCTCGCTGGTGGGCTGTCATCAGTATCAACTGACAAGCAAATTTACACATGTATACATGCATACAGATATGCAGGTAATTTCATTATTTTCCACAATTCATTGCCCTGCATTCATTCTCAAATATGAGTGAATACATTATGATATACAAAAGACAGTTTGAAATATTCAACCTGACAAAATAATGAAAATATCTTTATGTTTGACTGTGATGTATAAAAACATTTCTGTTTAAATTAAAAAAAGAAATTTATACAAACCTTAATATTTCAATGACTAACAAAATTATTTTCTCACATGTCAATTGTACTGGAATAAATTCATGCTACCAAATTGAACCAATTAATTTGATTTGACACTTATTTAACAATACCATACAAAAATGTTCAAGAATTGTTAAGATCTTAAGCAAAATAGACAACAACAAAAAAGAAGTCTAGTTTACTAAGTTCAAATAAAGGGTTTTCCTTAATGATATATATATGTTTGAGTTTACAATAGTAAAAATTAAACAGTTTATCATGGCATCATCAGTTTAAAGATATAACTTACGTGGTGTTAGAGAAGGCCTTATGATTGTTGGTCTCTTGGGAGGGAGGGGGGCTCCTTCAGACATTGTCTCAGCCATCATTCCGTGAAGGAACTAACAGCTAATGAGCTTAGGCACTTGAATGATAACAAAACATCTTAAAATAAACACACTGTACAAAACAAAATAAACGTGATCATTAATGTTTTAGGAAAATGCTGAAAGTTTACATTTCTAGTCACTTCCTACTTAACGGGCACTTGTTAGGTTTACATTCAGGAGTTATCTCCCTTACGGGAAGTAAGCACCGGAAGTGCAATCGATGCCTCAATCAACAAAAATGACAAGAAAATGCGAAAGGTTAGCAATAATTCAAACATTTCTGTCACGCGTAATTCAATGACTGCAGATCACATTGATTATTATTACTTTTTGCAGGGGAATCGTCTCGAAAAAGTTTATTCATAAACTGCCTACATACTGATTTATTATGATAATATTAATCTTAAACGTGAACGTGTTGACAAATCACTGACTTGGTGTCTGACGAAGTACCGGTAAGATACGATAAATTAAAAATGTAAAACCCGAAGATTTGCGTAGGGAGAAAAAATAGATTTAGATAGTGTAAACGTTTTTGAAATAATTGCTGATGTTTATATTATTTTAATTTTGGTGGTATTAAGGTTCACATGCTAAAAAGATATTTTTATGAACTGAAGCATTTGTTTTTAAAATGTTGAAACTGGCCTTTGCTTCCTCTCTCTAAAAACCTTTGTGTTAAATGAAAGTGTCTCTATTAAGAAGTATGAGTAATGAACATGTGTTTTATATTCGAGGAGCCAACATTGCTACTGTTATAAATATTCTAGAGGTTATGATGAAATATCTTCCTGGTTAGTTTTTTATGTTTAATACATTATTTTTCACATGTGCGCGTTCTTGTGATAAAATATGAAACTTCTTAAGTGTTTCAAAAACCAAACCACCCGTTTGGTGAAATATTTAATAATGTCAGTCATTAATAAGACAAGTAAGTAATCTTACAAAGTGCACAACAATGTTACTATAAAAGATGTTTTTTGAAAAAATATCTTATTGAATTGAACAATTTTCTTTCAGATTGATAACCACTGCACACGCAGGAATGTTCACATCAATAGCACCAATGAATTGCTTTATAGATTCAGTAATGCATTAGTTTTCTAAGATACCTGAATCTAGGAGTTATTGAACATTATAATGTTGATAAGGTCCTAGAATATCTCTATTTTGAAGATATATGATTGTGATGTAAGCTCTGCCTAATTTCCTCTGTAGTAAGACACTTATGTCTTACATGTTTAGGTATAAACAGGAATTTTCTTTCCACTAACATCACCTATTTTGAAACTGAACTGTTTATTCCTCCTTAACAACTATGTATCCCAGAAAGGTTTCACTCTTAATTATTGTAAAATTTGTTCTTCAAGTCCCGTTTTGGAAAAGCCTGGCATATATCTCTGTATGCCTATGTGAAAGTCATTGTCCCTTATGATTCAAGGAAATTTTATTGAACTTGAGTTTAATTGTTACAGGGGCCATTACCAAGTATAACCAAAGTAAAACAAGATGAGTGGTAGTTGGGTTGCAGATGCCAGAATCTGGCCACAAGTTCGACTTGACGCAAAATGGATTAAAACAGATATACAGGTAGGATCCTTTTTATTTTTATTTTATTAACATAGACACAACTACTTACGTGTGGGAATCAAGGTTTCATGTAGTTCCTGGTTTCCTGTGGTATCATGCACTAATTGTATAATAACTTTACATGGAATAAATGGATTACAACTTGAGTTGTGATGATATATATAGAAATTATTACACAAGGAAGTGTGTCAAATGACTTTTATGAAACGTGTGTGAAGTTTTGTATTATCCGAGTGAGAGTGAGAGGTGTACACAAATTCTAATGACTTGCGTAAAATGTGACAACTTTCAGAGCCAAATAAATTCTTTATTACCAATTTCCCTTGCAACAACCTGCTACAGTGATATCACAAACAATGGTTTTAATGATGTCATAGATAGTGAAATATGGTAACTCACACTGAAACAATAGTTACTTGTGCAGAATATTGTTATATGTCACCACTATAATATTTAACAATATTGGTAATAAACAGTAGTAGTGAGGATCGTGATACAAAATCTGACAATATTTGTATTATGATATATTTTCTGTATCGTTATACCTATCAGTGACTTTAAAATTGTTTCTATTGTTGACTATCAAATTTTTTCATCTTTTTATTTAAAAAACCCTGAAAATAGGGTGAGTAGTTTATCGTCTTGAATCATAATGTTCATATGATAATATATCAGTTACCATGTGTCCTCAAGTTTGATATGAAGATTTATCATGTGTTTGAGTTAAGTTAGTAGTTTTAGAGGGAAATTGCGGATTATAAAAATCAGATGAAAATATTGAGTATTGCAGGGCCTTCTTAGTTTTGA
The DNA here is from genome assembly GCA_921293015.1 of Phorcus lineatus. Taxonomy (NCBI): domain Eukaryota; kingdom Metazoa; phylum Mollusca; class Gastropoda; order Trochida; family Trochidae; genus Phorcus; species Phorcus lineatus. The sequence goes on from OV121087.1 coordinate 44,969,915, forward strand.
TTGTTTGGTCACATGATCTTGTGTATTTGCTCCACCTTTGAAACATTCAATTTGAAGCGGTGCTAATATCTTTGTTGATTTCTAACTGTCATGACAGACCATTGTGTAGGAAAGAGTGAGTTTGCAAGTGTTGGTCGCATATAAATAAGGGTGCATTAAAGCAGAATGTACAAGTTGATTTGAAAGTTTGATGGCCTAGATTAATATGTGTATAGAATGGCTTTCTGGTTCACTGATGGACAACCTCGCTGCGATGGATCCCATAGGTTGTTGGCAAGTCTTTTGACTTGTCAAGGTTTTTTGCAGCATCAACATTTCATTTTGATAAGAGCTTATAACATTTCATATTGATAAGAGCTTATTTGTTCCTGCAGCATGATTTCAGAAACATGACTTTCATTAACTTGAAAAACCAGGGTAGCAACTGCTAGTGTTTCCCCTAGGTTGGAAAAAGGGCAGAGCAAATTGATTTGCTCGCATAGATTCTAACCAATTCTAAATGAGTTACGGATATTACACATGTGCATTTTACTCATTACATCAAGTGAGATCATTTCGGCTGTGTGCGCCTGACATCTCCCTTTTGTTCCCGTATCTATTTAAACATGTGGTCAGCAGCTGTGTCCCAGTAAACAAAGGATGGGTCATTAGTTTAATCATTCTTTTCTTTTGTTTCTTTTGCTTGAAGTTCCTGTTATCATAGCAAAAATGAGCCCTTTATACATTGTACTCATGTAAAATTCAGTTGCGACATTGTAAATGATTTCATTGTACATGATATATTCTGCAATAGGGCAACAGGAAGATTTGGGTTAGCAACTAGGAAAAGGGCAGGGCGGGACAGAAAAAGGGCAGGGCGCATATTCATAAGGGCAGGGCGTTGCGCCCTGCTAAAACTGACTAGGGGAAATGCTAGTAGCGTAGCCTCTGATTACCTAAAAGTGTGACATGGGAGATAATTCTTGACAGTACGTTGTTTCTCATTACTAGTTGTGCACTTGTGCTGTAACAAAGAAATATATACCTTTGGCTTGTGACAGCTTTTGGCAAATGAGTAGAGCACACAAGTCAAGATAATAGGAAATGTAATGTATCACAAAATGTTGGTTACAGTCACAAAAATTTACATTATGTTGCATGTTAAATATTTTGATGATAAAGATTCATGAATTTTTAGCTCATCAGGTCTGAAAGACCCGATGGGCTTATGGCATGGCATGGCGTCCGGCGTCCGTCCGTCCGTCCATCCGTCCATCCGTAAACTTTTCACTTTTTCGACTTCTTCTCCAGAACCAATGACTCTAGAGAGCTGAAATTTTATGTGCATACTCCTTGGCAAATGGGGATTCTAAATTGTAGATTTCGTGACCCCATGACCCCAAATGGGGTCACAAGGGTCAAAACCTTAAAAATCTATTTTAATCTTCTTCTTCAGTGATATTTGATAAGATTCCTAAACAATTTTGTTCTTGTAAATTTAACCTGATTGTCAAATGTTAGACAGTGGGGGAAAAGTCAATAACAAAAACACATCATCAGTCCCCTCTCTCAGCATGGATGGACACGTCCATTTTCATGTAGGGATCATAGAGTGACAAAATTTACAAACTGAATCATAAAGTTTTAGGGATTTGTTTTAAGATAGATGCATTTATGGAAATCAATCGACTTTTTGTTAGCCCTTCAAACACTGTCTAAAGTCTTGTCACCCCGCACAATAATAGACCATCCCTCAAGCTTGGTGTGAGTGAGTTTGGGTTTAAAGTGTCGGCAATCTTTCAGCTATTTCACTAGGTCGACCAAGACTTTGATTGACGTTTCAGTTGCCTGACTCAAGTAAACACGTTTGTCACTTGATTTGATTTACTTATATCTGAATTTTCTTATCCAAGAGAGCATAATTTGAAAAAAAATATTATAGTTTTGCTGTAATTGAATTATTAATGAACAAAACCTGCTAAGTGCCCTTTAGTCCGTAATTTATGTGGCTATTTACTTTTGTTTATTTTTTCTCTCGGGGTTAATAGATATAAATGCATTTATGGTTAGACAAAATTGGCCCGACGCAAGGACGGACTAAATAATTTTACAGCCCGTCCTCAACCAAAGTTACCCGTCTCGGACGTTGGGACAGGTTATCTTTCCTACACTGCCCATGACCCCATGGTCTAAACCCAAACACCTATTTCTATCAAAAGTCTGATGAGCTACAGAGCCCATGGCTCTATTTTTTAAAAAGTGTTTTGGATTTCTTTTAAACAACACTGATTTACTCTATGGTAATTCTGATGTGCAATGAATATAGTTCAATATCATTGTGCTATTCACATGTATGAAAGTTAAAAATATCAAGTACTCTGGTCAAAGTTAAGTATTGAATTTGAACTTCTGTTAAACTTTTTTGATCTACCAGTTTGTACTCTTAAGCTAAAAAGATATTTATCACAATTGAAGGTGTGTTATGCCATTATATTACCTTTGACATTTTTCTTATGTATTTATCTTCCTTCTCAATGTCCTTTAAAGATTTGATAAAACAAATATCTATCAATATCTAACCAAAAGGCGTGTTATGCCACTATGTTACCTTAAACTGGTTTTTCTTATGCATTAATCTTTATATGTCCTTTAATGATTTAATATAAAAAATATCTTTCAATTATTTTGACTGCATTTGTTCTTATGCATTCATCTTCTCATGTCCTATAAAGATTTAACAAGGGATTCATTAGGTGAGCAGATGATGTTTGTTTGAATGAGTTTCCATTCCAGCATCCATAGAATAGGGGAGATAACTCTACAATCTTTGTGTGCTCTACCATGTATGTAAGAAGTGTACAATGTATATTGATCTGGGAGTGCATCGGTGCATTTGTATTGAATTTGTTGCCGCATTCTTGTTGACTGTTCTCTGAACGCTTCAATTTATGCAAATCAGTGCAGTGACTGTTGAACCAGTGTGGGGGATACAGTCACGCTATTGCTCGCTTGAGGGATAAAGTGTATTGATGTTCAGACATTACAGTGGATTTTACGATTGCCATCTTTATGGTTCTTCTGATGTCGGATAATGACAGGTATGAAGTATTTTTGTTAGAGAATTTTATGTGAGTGTGGACGATTCGGAAGTGCTTTGACACATTAACCAGTGATTGATTAAGCAGAGGATACAGAAGTTACTGTAGGCTTAGTATTTTTCTTAATATATGTGCAGAAGCCAAAATTACACTTCTCATTTGCATGTATATTATTTTTATGACCATAACACTGTCAATCAAAATCTATCCTTTTGTCTGCTATTTAGTTTCCAAAACTATGTTTGACAGTTGGAGATACATTATGTCAATTTAATGTCAAAAATAAATATTCATGGTGGAAGAAGATGTTTGATCATCTTTTTTACTTTGATGTAAATGATATGATTACCATGCTTCTGATAGAGTCTGTCCTATCAGCAATCATGCAGTCCGCTATGTTTTTTGGGGGGAATGACATGACAGAAAGCGCTGTGCTTTTACTAATTTAAAACATCATAGTAAAATTAGGAATGTCCCTTAGACTTTCATTTACATAAAAAATAACCCGATAAGTAATTTGAAAAAAAAAAAAATTCTGTAAGTATGGAAACTGCATAGCTTGAGGAATGGATTTGTATTTGAGGAACTGTTTGACATTTTATCTATTGATTTCTGGTTAGGATACTCTGTATTTTGCCGTTAACACACATACTGTTAAAAGTTTCCATGTAATGTCATTGTGAATAATACCTTTTATTATTAATAATGTCTTTATTAACATTAATTATATATAGAATCTTTGGTAAGAATCAATCTGTTGATTTTTGAGAATGATATATATTTCTTATGATTTTATTAACATTCACAGAGTAGCTGCTCTACTAGCTTGAAGTTTGTTACTAGAGTTTAGCCTTTAAGATGATAAAAATGGTGCTACCTTAAAAACTAGGAAGCGTTAAAAGTTAGCTGTAATGAGATAATATCAACCAATCTAATTACAAGACTGCCTGACAGACCTTTTTGTGATTTTGATTCATTGATTTTATGCAGTGATTAAACCTATTTTTCCAGTTAGCAGATTTATGTTGGTAGACAACGTCAGGAACTATCAAACGCTATTTACAAACACTTCAAGGATAGTTCATAGACTACCAATCTCTGATAGTTCAAAGAAATGTATGCATCATATCAAATGTTGAGAATCAGATTTAATGGATATAATTAGAATTAGAGTAGAATATGCCAGAAATTCAGATTTGACAAGAAACAAATATATGGATGACAACTTCTTTATTCTTAGAATGCGAAGAAGTTGACATCCATGTATAATTTTATCTTATCTTATTTCCAGCTTCTAAATGCCACTCAAACAAATTCAGATTTGGTTTGAAGCATATGCTACTCCATCCTCTCCAAAAAGAGGTAGTTGTGAAATTTAGCGTTTAGTTTATGTTACTAGGGGAAATGCCCCTGAAATCCGGGAACTGCACATACTTGAACAGAGGTAGTGAAGGAATTTATGGCTTGAACTCATGTGGGAAGATAATCATGCTACTCGTATCATGAAGGTGATGGAATTTATATTTTGAAGTACTTGCTTTCTCAAACTGTTCTTCAAACCATTCCATTCCAAAAGATCTTACCAGCAGGTAAGGGGTTAATACCTAGACGCCCCTTACCATAAGAAGATTTAACAAACTTGTGAAAGATTATCTTGAATTTTGTCTTTGTGATAATTCTTTTTCTTAGAAATAGAATTTTAGCCTCTTAATTTAATTTCATAATCATTATATTAATGATATTCTATGCTCCATATAGGCATTCCAAACCTTTAGTGTTCTGTATGGAAAGAGCAGATACCTAGATCTCTTACCAAGAGCAGACTCAATAATTAAGGACACATTTGCCTTGAACTGTATCTCAGACTACTCTGCTCTGCCAAGTAGACTGTTCATATTCTAGGCTGATTAAAAAAAGTAAATCATTAAATAAGGAAGAAAACAAAAGATCATTGTGAAAGCAGCTGTATCTCCTAAAGTCAGGCGTGTTAACCTCGTGTGTTATAATCAGCTATACTCCATATGGGCGTTACAAGCTTTTAGTGTTCTGCAGGATAAACCAACTCTGCTGGAACTTTTTAATCTTTGACTCACAATGACTTTTCCATATTAGTTATACCTGCAGTCTCTCTTTACACCACTGTACCTAAAACTTTAAGAATTCCTTCATTTTTTAACACATGCTCAAATTATGATGCACAGGCAAAAACTTGTCTGCCATTATGTTCCGAGAGAATGGAATGATTGTGGATAGCCAATCAAAGGTGACATATTTATTGCAATGAATGATTCCATGAATTCAACCCACACTCCTGGGAATATTGATACATCCAGCCATGCGAGGGTAAGTTATAACACTGTCATGAGTCCTGCAGTTTTTTGTCCAAAACTATTTCAGAAAGTTAGGTCTGTATAGATTGTTTTTGAAGAAAATTTGCAACATATGTATACGTCATTGTTGATTTTTTGGGGGGTGAATAAATTTTCAGATTTGCATAATTTATTCTGTCATTGTCAATGTTTTTGAAGAAACGTCACATCATTTACGTCATTGTTGATTTTTTGGGGGGTGAATAAATTTTCAGATTTGCATAATTTATTCTGTCATTGTCAATGTTTTTGAAGAAACGTCACATCATTTACGTCATTGTTGATTTTTTGGGGGGTGAATAAATTTTCAGATTTGCATAATTTATTCTGTCATTGTCAATGTTTTTGAAGAAACGTCACATCATTTATGTCATTGTTGATTTTTTGGGGGGTGAATAAATTTACAGATTTGCAGAATTTATTCCGTTATTGCACAGGTCACAGGTTTACAACATATTAATCACATATTTTCAATATTGTCAATGTTGCTGTCTTAACCATGCTGTTGGTGTTGACATATCCAGTAATGATCGGTATTGATGAGAGACACAACATTTATTATTGGCAAGATATCCACGAACGGTACTATCATGTAAATAAACATGTGCTGAAGATGGTGATTAACATTGTTATGTGAATCAAAGAACACAGCTACTCTACTTCAAGCCTAATCAAAGCAGGAGTTATGTTTCATATAAGCTTGCAGTGATGTGTATCTCATACTTTAATACATTGTATACCATATGATGGCTTGGAACATTGACAATAGGAACATTAAACAATAGGTATTGAGGTAAAAGTCACTTTGTATTTTGTACTATATTGGATAATGATTGGAGAATGTCCAAATGAAAAATGCAATTCATATTTCTGTTATTTTATGGTAGAGTTTGCAGATTTAGAAATAAATTCTTCCAAAATCTACATTTTTAAGATATGGCATTGCCATAGGTCATGAATCTGTTGGCCAAAGTCAATCATTGATTTTGCCTTCTCAGTGAAAGAAGGCTCTAAATCTGATCAATGTGAAATGACAATATGTGTTGCTCCTCTGATTCTTGTCACTTTTAATCACGCTAAAAACAACGCAGTTATCTATTCTTTGCGGGGCCTCCCCTGTCATTTTGACTGTGTTGATTAAGGTTGAATTTGAATTTAGAGGATAGTTAATGGTTAAGTGTAAAACGAGCAAAAGCAAGTTTAATACCAAATCATTAACAAGTTTAATAAAAATAGTATTAAATTGAAAGAAGTTTAGTATTCTGCTTATTACATGTCCTCATAAATGCCGAAAGTGAACTGAACAAAACATTTCCGCGACTTGGCCGCGATTGTGACGGCAATGCTAACGCTATGACGTCATAACTACACAATATTATGACGTCATACGTGAAGCGGTATTACAGTAGTTTAATATCGCCGTATAAATATTACACTGCAGTATCTTACACGGGCAAGTAATAAAATAATATAAGTATTGAAAATATCCATTAGTCTCTATTAGAAATTTTATTCAAATGTATCTGAAACAACTTTACCTTCAATACTAAAAGAACTGTCCTACACACCACCAGTAATCTGTAGTATGTTGTAAAGCAGTGGTAAAATTTGACTCATGTACCATATAGATTTAGATCGCCTTATATGCAATCTCTACAATCGGTCTTCACCATATATGTTGCACTGTATGTACCTGTGGAAAGGTTTCAACTGTTCTTGCGGCATGGTCCATTTGTGTACTATGGTTTCAGTGAAAACAGTGCCTGATGATATCATGTAGAGCTTGAAGGCTGATCTACGTAATCATTCATCTCCACAGTGTCCTTTTACTGAATGAATCTGTATATTTGTGAAGGTTAGGAGAGATGTACAGTTTGATTTTGATTATACGCAATCTATGCCGACCTGAGGTGATTTTTTACCTATGTCTCAGGAAATCTTCGCAAAAAATTTGTTATATCATCACTATGAATGTGCTGTAGAGTTCTATATATGCACTCCCCGTGGGTAAAAGGGGAAGTAGCATGTTTTTTTAAAAGATGTTTTCTTCACATTTCTCCCAATAGATGTTAGTAAATGATCAATGTATAATCTCCAGAAGATCAAGCCTCTCATTCTTCATTCTGTTCATCCGTGGTCTTAGAGGAAATAATCAAGTTAAAGGGAAAAACCTCTGGTGGCCATTTTTACGGGAACAACTTTTAATAATTTGAGGTAGGGAAAGGTCCCATAGCTTAACTGATCAAGGCACGTTCATTTTAAAACTGCTTCTTTTGATTAAAAAACATTCTCTCACAATTTGAAACATTAATTTTCAATCTCATGAGATCACTTTATTTATCTAAGAAAAATTTGATTTAAACCTGATTAGTTTTCATCTGCCTTCATCATCAGTTCTATGTTCTGTGTGAGGACAGGCTAGCCCAGTAATTAGCTAGCTCGTGTGACCAATAAGTTCAGGGTTTGAATCCAGCCAGGATTGCCTAGCTTATCTACGATTCGTTAGTTCAAGCCTTGCAGTATTTCCCAAACTTTTCTGTGCTTTATGGGCTCCTGCCATGGAGCTTGACCACCCAATGAGAAATCTGCTGAAAAAATGAACTTTTCACCGAAGAGGGCACTGCACTAAACCCTCAATATAGGAACTTAGCAGCAAGGGTTATTTTAGCCAGTGATGGAAACTGGCTAGACTTATGCTTGCAGGGGAGGTTTGTAAAGGGGAACCAAGACAGGTGTTCTGCTTGTAGAAGTTCAACATTGCACATGGTGTTTGAGACAGAATATCAGTACAGGCAGGTCTCAGCTTCAGTGAGTGCAGTCAGTATGTTTTGTAAATCCATGCAGTTGTTGAACAGTTACTGACTTGTGTGTTATATAACTTGTATAGCATTGCTTTCTGTAGGTGTGTGAGGTTAAAGAAGGGATTAACCTGAACACATGGGTCCCAGAAAAATCGTTTTTAATTCTGTTACCTGGCTGTCTGTTAAATGTCTTGTAAACAGTTTGAGGATAAATCCAATATACAAGCCACACTTATGGTGATCTAGGTTAACCCCTCACATGTGGGTCTCTCAATATGAGTTCTGATTCTGACTGGTGGTTCCCAAATGGTGGCTTTCATTACAAAGGTATAACAAATTATAATTTAGTCACTAAATCATGTGTAAAATGATTAAGATATTGTTGTGTTGTGTCTTCGGGCTGCTGAAAAGGAGGATTTAAAAATGAAGAATAAAATGAAAGGAAACTCCTAATCATCTGAAATGGAAAAAATCATTGTTGGATGAATGACGCAGCGAGCAGTGCTTTATCCCATCCTTTTTAATCTTTTAGTTTAACCCTTCACCTGCTGATGCAGTTTTGTTTCTTTCAGTCGGCACAGTTAAAATTTGAATAACTCCATTAGTCAACCGAAGGTTTCCCAAAAATGAGATCAGCAGGGTGAGAGTTAACTTTGAGCAATAAGAATCTTTCTTACAATGTACCTGAGAACCATACACCTCCCCAAAAAGTCTACCACAATCTCAATATCCTGCATAAGTTCTCTAAATAGCTATTATTGTAATGAATTTGCTTGTCATTACCTTTTTATTTTAACTGAAAGTATAAACAAAATAACCATTTGTGGATAAACAATATGTAATGTTTTTAAGTCTGTTACACTAAAAGTCTTATAACTTGAAAACATTCAAGATATGTTGTTGTCCTTTTCCACAGACCTTTTGAAATAATTGAAAAAGTTATTCCATCACTTCCGTATGAGACCATTAAAGTGTTTATGCATCTCCAGGAACTAACAATGGAGTGTGATAAATCTCCCACCCTCTGACGTTGATTGTTTAATCTGTCAGTGTCAGTATAGAATCACATTCCTCCCAGTAGATATGGAACGAGGACCTGCTTCAGACACTGTTACAAATGATATCAGATAAGATTCATTTAATTATGAGATGTGTTTGTGTACATGAATGAAAACAATTTCTGCTGAGCTTGAAATAACCTCCAGACTTCCCCGCAGAGAATCTAGTCTCCAAACTCCTCGCATCACTCTCCCATGAAGTAGCAGACTGGTTGGAAAACTCCCTACACTGCAGTTGGCCTGTCTTGTAGTGACTGTAAAGGGGATGCAGCAGACTTCATATCCATACTCCTTGCAATGCCCGCTTCCTGAGTCACAAATTCTACCAAACTAGCAGACGCTTTAGTCGTCAGGTTAGGGCGGTGGAGTGCTGTAGAGGAAGTGGTGTAGAGGAGGCTGCTGGGTAACATCTCCGTTGTGAGGGAAGTTTGGAGTTCCGATAGAGAGGAAGTAATAAGCACAGGTAAGGTCGTCAGACGAGATGAGGTGTTCTTAAACTTTAATCTCCTCTCATAACTGGGTGCATCTCATGTCAAAACTGGGTGCATCAGTTTCACTGATGGAGTTTGCCTCTTGCTGATAGTGTGAAGCTCCATGCCATACCCAGTGTTATTTTAGGCTCTGTGTTACTCAATAAACTGGGAGAGCCAAGTGGTATATCAGTCGCGTGGAGCTTCGCCAGTGTAGTTTTTACACCCCTTGGATATACATGTGTGTGTATGTGAAAGTTCTTCACTTTTCTTGCATGTGGAGTAAAATATTGGAACTTGTTCATGCAATCTTATCCTTTGTGTACTGGTTCTGTGTCAGAACTATGAAGTAAGTATTGTTTGTTATATTCTTCATGGGATATATATATTGCATACACATTCATATTTGAATATATATATCTTGAATTCCACATGATGAGAGGCATTTTGATCAAAGTTCTATATATAAATATTTGTTTTTTTATTCATATAATTTTATGAAGGCAATCTTTGAAAGCTCTTCGTGTATGATGACAAGTAAATTGATTATACCAACATCCAAGACATGGTATGTTATTTAATTATTCCCATAGCAACCAAATCATAATATACTTGCATGCCTGCAAGGACAAAAATATAATTATTTTTGCCAAAAAATTTACGTCAACAACAAAATAATTAAAAAGAAGTGAAATAGATTGAAAAAAAACCCTGTTTGAATAATAAAAAAAAAATAATAATAAGGATGTTGATAATTAAAGGTATGCTTAAGGAGAAATAAAATTATTTTTACATGTAAATGTAACGTTTAAATCCAACATTCCCCCCCCCCCCATTGAATCATATTTACCAGCAGGTGTACATAAAGACCAAAATACACACACTTCATTAACATTTTATCCCCTGAAGTGCAGTTTCAATGATAAGGAGGCCAGATATGCAGCTCATATGAAAGACATACTCATTTGTAAAAGCACAAATCTTATCTTTATCAGGGAAGCATGGAGCATGTGGATAGTGGTGCTGATAAAGAACAACTTCTGTATCTCATAGCCAGTGGTCAGTGTTGTGATGACCTTTCTGAAGTGCCACTGGCCATTGAATGACCAGACATGAATATGTTTTGTTTAAAGTTCAGGGTTAGAGACACCTCAGTTGATAGGAAGCATATGGAATAAAAGATTTGTATGGGATTTTCAAGTTCATTATTTTCCACATGTGACACCATGTAGTACATGGGGAACCTGTAATATTTCACTTATTATGCCATAATATTTTCCATGCTTTTTAAATCAAGGAAATTCAGAGTAATCACCGACTCAAAAGATTTTAAATCTTGTCAAGAAATAGAGGAAGGGCAAGTATGGTGGAACTAACTAGTGGAGTCACATTGTTACGATTTGTTATTTGACCGACAGCATTATCAACCATAACCCTTTCCCTTCGGGATTGTGACAGAGCAGCTGTGTGGGGATAGAGCAGTTGTGAGTGTGTTCGGCTTCGAATCAATTAGAGGTTCTTGGTTTGAATCCTAGGAGAGGCACAGCAACTTTGTCTGCAGGAGAGAAATGTTGTACACGCAGTAACGTTTGGGTCAATGCAATACTGAATTTCAGCCCATTACTATTCATGGTTTGCTATTGCAGCCGATGCTTGCAGGTTTCAATGCAATGTAAAGCCATAATAATGTTGCTTTCTCTCTGCAATGATACTAGCCAACTTTGATTAAAGTGAAATACTCTTGAAGGCAGCATTAATCTCAAAATCACCTCATCTCACCTTCCGTCAACCACTCGTCCGTACTAGTATTGGAACTCATTGCAAAGGAGTATTTTATCCATTTTATCTGCTGAAATTCGACCCTCTATATCCATATAATAATAATCATATCAGGGTAAGAATATCTGTAAATCTAGAGGGAGCATCATCCAAAACATCTCCAACAAGTCAGTGTGTTTGCCTCATTGTATCATTCAGTCATTGACCTATTTGCACTGAAAAGTGAAAAGATCCTTTTGACCCCTGCAAATAGTGTGCAATTTCTGTCTCACAACAGGTTGCTGATAAACAGTTGTTTTCATATATCTATTTCATTCTTCAAGCCTATTGGATATCTTCTATTTGTCTTTATCGTGCAGTTAGGAAGTTAAATCATTTCTTAATGTCTTGATATCTTCCCTTCTGGTTCTCCTAATTTGCTTACATGTTTTAAGTACAATAAAAAATCTGATTGATTCATTAAGCATAGTATTCCTTTTAACTTATTCTATATTTAAGAATGAGAGAACGATGACATTATCCGTACTATAATCTGACTAGTATCTGTAAAAATAATTTTTCATTTAATAACATTTGGAACTTATGTAACTGCAGTGATTTTGACAAGTTGCATTCAACAAATTTCTCGTAAAATATCCCGAAAAATAATAAATTTTGATATTCCTCTTATTTTTTAAAAGAAAGAACACGTTTTATTGAAATGACAGGTGCTTTTTCTTTCTTTGAAAAGAGCCAAGAACCCTGGTTACAATTCTGTATTCAACCACCATGACATGACATAACATTTAACCTTTTGATGATAAATTGATATAGATCGTCAGTAGTTTTAAGGTCTTCGATTTGTTAAGAAATCATCATTATCAGCATACATTTACATCTGTTAAGTAGTTACTATAGAAACACATCAGGTTCTATCCTGTGTGGTATTATTTCCAATGTTCAATGTACATTAGGAGGCCTGTTTGTCAACTGAGTGCCACATGTTGACAGAGACTTGCGTCTACCTTGGCACTAAAATACCTGTGAAAGTCAAGGTCCTCGTTATTTTTATTACCATATCTTTGCACTCTCTTAAAGCTAACAGAAGATATGCTCATTCTGTTTAAAGTACCAGCAAGCTTATACACAGCCACAAAATATAGCTTCCTTTATGTCTATTGTTTTAGTTTCAGAAAATGGATAAAGTTTTAAAACTTTAACTTTATTGTAAGTGCTCAGCTAATCAAAGTGGCAGATTAAGAGAAACATGAAAATAATGATTAAGGAATGGCCACTAAGTATACTTTAGTGTCCTAGTAACTTTCTCTTCCACAAGAACAATGAAGCAAAGGCCCCAGAGAGGCTGAGTCCTATAATTTTAATAGATGGAGAGTTATACAATTATTAATATAAATAGTTTTAAGAAATAGAATATTGATTAATAACATTAAAATTATGAAAATACAAGTGAAACTTTAACCCTTGAGTAGTGATAAAATATTATGATAATTCTACTCACTTAGAATATAAAAAAAAATATTGTAGTTCACTGCCAAATGTATAATAATTCTTAGTAACTGCAAAGCTATGAAAATTCAAATGAAAACCTTGATTACATCTGCATCACTCCTTTGCTGAAAGAAACTGGAGTTAGAGAACACAAGGGCTATACTGGTAGGTGTAATTCAACTGAAGATGTGCAATCACAGAACATTTCATGACTTGCAAGTAAAGGGTTCAATGAGTATGTCTGTATGGGTGAGTGATTTATACAAGTCTACAAATGCAGTAGTTTCCAAACTCTGGTAGGAATGACATCTCTCTGCTTGTGAATGTAGCAGAAAGCTTTTGGTAAACAAACTGACCAGTCAAGTAGGGTCAGAGCAGGTCAACAGACAATATAGTGGGATTCCAGCGCAACCATCTTGTACTAATTATAGTCAGATTCTGTAGCCACCATCTTGTACTTTGTCATGGTGGATTAACTTACCCACCATCTTTTACTTTATCATGGTGGGATTCCCGCGCAACCATCTTGTACTTTATTATAGTCAGATTCTGTACCCGCCATATTGTACTTAATTAAAGTGAGAATCTGTACCCACCATCTAATACTTTATCATAATGGGATTCTTCAACCACCATCATGTCTTAATGGTGGGAATCCATTTCCACCATCTTGTACTTAATCCTGGTGGGATTCCTTAACCATCATCCTATACTATGGTGAGATTCCTTACCCATTCCATAGCCTATATCTTGTTTTTTATTATGACAAGATTCATATCAGCTTGTACATTATTTTGGTAAGATTCCTTAAACAAAATCTTCTACTTTACCGTTGTGGGATTCCTTACCGACCATCTTGTAATATTTTATTGAAGAGATTCCTTACCGACCATCTTGTAATATTTTATTGAAGAGATTCCTTACCCACTATCTTGTACTTTATAATAGTGGGATTCCTTATCCACCATCTTGTTATTTATTATTGAAGAGATTCCTTACCGAGCATCTTTTACTTTGTCCTGGTGGGAATCCATAGCCACCACTTGTACTTTATCATGGTGGGATTCTTTACCCACCATCTGGTACTAATTATGGTGAGATTCCTTAACTACCATCTTGTACTTTATCCTGGTGGGATTTAATAGCCCAAAATCTTGTTCTTTATTATGGCAAGATTCACATCAGCTTGTACATTATTTTGGTAAGATTCCTTGCCCAAAATCATATATTTTATGATTGCCAGATTCCATATCCTCAACCTTTTAGATTTTTTTAGCTAGACATTGCAGTTACAGTCAGTAGCAACAATCTTGCACTTTATTTTGTTGTTGATTCCATGGCCTAAATCTTTTATTTTTTCTGGCCATCCATAGCAACAATTTGCAAGTTTTGCTCGACACCTCGCCTTTTTCGCAATGATAAGTTGTGTTGAGATGGAAGTGTGATAAAGCTGTCTCAGAGATAACCGGCCATTACTGATGTATGATGTGAGACTGTCTACTTCCTTGTTTCAGCCGCTCAGAGGCAGAGAAGCCTTTGTTCCTGGAGACAAACTAATTTTCATTTGTAGTGGAAACTGTTACATCTTTACCCAGGACTCTCTATTTCTGGGAAAGTGTTTTGAAGTCAAAATTCCTGGGAGAGCCTTTTTTATCCATTAGGGAATCACAGATAGTTGGTTTGTAAACAAGTTGTGAAAAGAGCGCACTTGTTATGATTTGAGATTATTTCATTTAAAAGCTAATATATCAGAGATTTCTAACAAAATCAATCAATTTTATTGTTTATACAGTCATCTAAAATGTAATTGGTTGGATTCTGTACATTCTACATAGTATTTAGAAAAATTGCCATGAGTAATGACATAATTATATTTATGTGCTTTAGAAGCAACTGTCTGTATAGAATTTTTACTTCAGTTGCTCCTCTCTATAAAAAGACGTATGTTGTAAGAATGCATTGTAGTAATCTTTGATTTGTCAGAACACCTGTGTCTATTTAGCTAGTTATCTAATTGTTTTAAAAGGTGGGTATATATGATTTGTATCACGCTGGTATGTTATGAATACCAGACAGGTGCTTGTGTTAACACATGCCTTCAGCTTATGATGTTATTAGTTCATCTCAGGCGGTCTCCTGCCATAAGCTGACCCTCTCTGTCTCTGTGTGTAGCAAACACTCAACAGGTGCTGGTGCTATGTCGTTGTATCAATTTTATCATCAAATATCATGACATATTTCCCTGATGATCTTCACACATGTAGCAGGCTTTATGTTAGAGAGCTCAGGTTATGGAGTTGGTATCATTTAATGTGTAGACCTTACATTGTAGTGTTAAGAGGTCATTTTTAATATGATTTTGCCTTTTTACCTATAGATAAGTTATTGCCAAAGCATTCCTATGTGGCTGATATGCCGAAATTAACAATTCAACAAAGAGACTATTCTAGTTGCCACTTGCTTATGAGGTGAACAAATGAGTACCTGAACACAGGGAGTAAGGACCTATAGGTTGTTCAAAGCACTTAGTAACTGTCTCAAAAGTACAACTCTTTTCTGTGAATTGGCCGTCCCGACACTGGATATCAGGTTATAATTGTCATCATCATCATATCCATGAGCATATGTGTAATATCAATGCATCAATCTGAATAAAATCAACCGTGCTCCGAGGAATTAGGGTTTCTGTAACGTGTTCTATACACTATATCACCCCCTTATCGATACAGTGATTAATGCTAATCAATATGGATCTCGCAACTCTGAAACTAACCCGTGTATGAGAACATTTTCTGGCAGGTGCCATAGTCATGTCATTATGATATTTCCCCCCTATTTTTATGGTGGTCAGTTCTGTAAAAATGATACCCCCAGTGCCATTAACATATCATTGTTATTGTTTTCCTCCCATATTTATGGTGGTCTTCATTTCGTGTATAAAAAGATCCACTCAGTGGTTGTTATCAGACAATCCGCCTGTAGGTGGTGCCGTGAAGTGAGGTCTAAGACAGGTGGCACTGTGCCCTGAGGTCAGCACTCCATGTTTGTTTGATCGGCTACTTCTATAGGTCATTACACCCTGGCCCTGCCTGCCAACTGATACCTCTGTTAACAGTTAGCTAGGGGCGGGATAAGGTCTTCCTATCATAATATTGCAAGGCTTATGTTTTATTAGTTTCATTGATTCTAGACTTGAGAAAATATTATTGTGAATAAAAGCAAATGATTGTGGATTTCAGAATGAAGATTAACATCTTGAATATGAATAAGAACTTTACCAAAACTTGTTGACTGATGTTTGATTATGCATTGCTAGCCATAGATGTCAGGCTTTGAGTGTGTAGGTTTGAATCCTATAATGTCCTTGTTGGGACTAGAATTAATGGAATAGTAGATAGTATGTCTCCAAATAGAACAAAATGTTAATGGTTAAGATTCACTTTAATGTTATGTATGAAATGGATATTCAATCAAATCTAAAAAAATTTTGTTGTCAAGTTTGTAATTTGCTAACCAAAGAGCAATTTGTTAATGTATAGTAGTTGAGTTGTGTGCAGTATAAAAAGACTCATTTATTGTATGATGGTTGGCAGGGTAACAACTAACAGAAAATGTTTTCCATGTTGCAACATGACACGAGAATGCTGTTTTCTTGACAACTATTTATTTTTACATGGTCTAGCGAAAAAGAGCTCAGACTGCAGACAGGCAAACCTATCAAGATGATGTAGATGAAAACAGAAATTAGAAAAATTCCATTACCCTTTATACCTTTCAGTGACACCTAATATGTAAGAGCAACTTTTATCTTGATGCATTACTGTCAACTTGATTTCAGATCCACTTGTCATAATATAAAGATTGGAATAGTTACAGTGCAAGGAGAGAAGTGGTATTTTTCTTAACTAATAACCTAAGTCGAATGCTTATGGCTGGTTTGTTGATGAGTATATATGCATTGTAAAACCATAGATTTGGAGAAATAGCCAGGTATTTCTTCATTTTTTGGATAAAAAAATAAAAGGTACTCAACTAAGGTAAAAATATGTAAAAAGATTGAGTGAAAAAGAATAAGAATGAAGGTTAATTATTCTTGATGTTGCAGTCACCTCTGTGTCCATGTCAATGATGTTTGGAAATGGAGATATTGAAGTAGTAACCCTCTGTATTTATCTATGATAACCTGTAAAAAGTTTCCAAGATAAATAGTGAGGATTAAGACATAAGTTTTTGTTACTGAAGGCACGTGTGTGTTCCTGTCTGTGAGCAATATAACACATTACCTGAGAATACAAACAGGTTCGTTGTACTCTCAAGTAACAAGGTAGGTGGAAGTAGTTTCTTTCTACAGGGTGTTTTTTGTATCATCACTATAGTGATCAATAGTGATGTTATATAGGTAATATCAAACCATAATGGTTCTGATATATAAGAATTAATTAATGTTTATCCCCCACCACGAAGTGAAAGGGGTATATATTTGAGCTCTCTCTGTGTCTATTTGTGTCCATCTGTCCGAGTTGAAAGGGACAGCTTTTTCAGAAGGGGGTAAACCAAATTTATTTTGTGGATTCAGGAATATGGAATTCACTATGATGTTTTAAATTTGAAAATATCTTACGTTTTAGAATTAAAAGTTAACATTGATCCCAAATCATAAGAGAAATTGGCTGAAATTTGTAGGTTTATCAGTGTTTTTCAAATACATTAAAACCATAACAGAAAGAAGATTATTTTTTAATTAGCTCCCTACTTACTGAAGGGGTTCCTTTTTGAATATTCAGAATGATGCTAAGAATTGTACTCCTACAATGATAGTTAAATTTCTGAATCATAACTCAAAAACTGCTCCTCATATCTTTTTGAATCTCTCAATGGTTTTATTAGAAATTTTTATTTCATCACTACAAAGATATATGTTATGAATTATTAGGGTCTTGTTGGATATGAAATATGTCATCTTCCGATGACTTTTGTTTAAATGCACTAAAACCACAACACAAACAAGATAAATGTTCATTGAGTTCTTCAGACAAAATTGTACCAAAAGTCTTAAGCAACTCCAGTTTTCTCCATGTTCCAGTGATGACTGAGAGACGTTACCCGACTACGTACATGTGGTTGTCTCGAGCCTATCCCCTGAGATAAAACCTTTACTATCACTGGTGTACCTTGTGTGTTTGATGCACTAAAGGTTACTGTTTTGTGTGTCTGCCATTCAGTGTACAGGTCTCTACTCTAACAAGTGATTGTTCAAACTTAGCAGGGAATTCATGTTAAGTTAGGTCAAACAGAATAATAAAGAAATCAACATTCAAGTTCAAACCTCATTTCTTGTTCATTTTGTTTTGATATTTTGTTTTTGTCAACGTATATTGATTAACAGTCTGGTATCACCGTTATTTGATTCGTTGGTCGCAGGTTTGACTGTAATATGAATCCTTAATATCAATGTAACATGATTTTGCTTTTTCCATGCAGTCAAACCCCTCAGTGAAGTCCCCTTACTTCATCTACAACTTGTCGGAATGTACTTTGTGTTTTTAAGGTTGTGTTATCAAGGTCAGATGTATATAAAAAGTATACAATCTAGAGCTAGAGAACAAGGAAGTGCTTTGGGATGTTAGAGAATCCTGATCTTTGTAGTTAATTATGGTGTGCAAAAACTGATAGTTATCCATGGGAAGTTTGTGGTTAATTATGTTAGTACATACAGAAACTGATCTCATAACATTGATGCAAATGGTTTTAGTGTGAACAAGTACATGTTGATGTGTACATGTAATCATGTACTGGAGCTTTAATGAGCTTGTATTATGCCTTTGTTGAATGTTTGTCTGTTTCATAACTGTTCAGATTTTTCCTGTTTATATTTCATAATAATGTCACTAAAATATTGCATCAATTGAAACTTGCTATGATATAGAGATCTATCAGTGTTGAAATAGTTGAAATGAATGTAATCTATTTATAAGTCTATCATGTAAAAGACATTAAATGAAAGAAGTATAAATTTTCTACCATTGCAACTAGGAAGTCAACAAGTGGCAAATATGTAGCTAGGTTTGAGGGCAGGTAAGTCCCCATCTATTCAGTAAACTGTCGGATCTCCGAGGTATAGCTGAGTAAACGTGGTTGAGGCGAGCGATAGGTAAGAAGGTTTACTACTTTATGTGTAAACAACTTGTGTTTGTCAAAAAGTAACTTTCTGTGTTTGATGATTTAATATCTAGCGCTTTGAGCAACAGTTTAGCAGTTGGATATGTACATGTTAAAAACAGACCTATTAATAGTATTATTATTATTATGATGTTATAACTCAGTAGGTTAAGTAACTTCGACTGGAGCTAGGTATTAATTTGTCTAATACAGCTCATGAAACCTACGGGACCAATTGGACAAAGGCTGTTGTAAGCTACTTCAGCTTCATCACTTTATGAAATAAAGTCTTTCAGACAGTTTGTGTCCTCTTTCATCTAATCTAGATTTACCAATACATGAACAGCAATGTCAAGAACCTCGTCTGCTGTTTGTCATCCGTCGGCCATAAACTTTTCACATTTCAGATTTCTCCTTTTACTGTAGACCAAAATTTAGTCTATGAAATATTCTAATAATTGACTGTTCCTTCATCCATAATATTTTTTTTCTTAGGGTCCCTAATTTTATATGTATATTTAGTCAATCTAGACTTGCTGAATTTGAACCTAGACTGTATAAAAGGCTCCTTTATATACACAGTCCTGAAGCAGGACCACTTTTACTACAATTGCATCCGTTTTGGGACTCTGATAAAGTCTTATCTTGAGCATAGAAACATTAAAAACTGAAATAGACTTGAAAGGGTAAGCAGCCTTGAATCACATTTTGAATTTTCATATCTGTTCTTAAAAGCTATTGAATACTTCTTTTAATGAACGGAAATCACTTAAATGCTCCTTTTATAAATTAGGTTGATTTGCAATTCGAAAAATTCTTTTCCGTTTCTTAAGATCGCTTTATCCCTTTATTGCCATCAAGGTGCCATGTTCTGTTAGCTGAGAAACATAACCTGTTGCTGAATTCCTGTAGTGCATCCTTACTCAACCATAGATAAGTTTCAGATTGCTTGTCAAGTAAACTACAACTAGGCTAGTTAAATTCTATTGAAGTTAATTGTTGAAGTCAAGATTCCTCAAGAACAGTATTCCTTCACCCTTGATATGCAAGTTCTGAGTATTCTGGGAAAGTCTTTCTTCAACATGCCTATGCAAAATTCTGTTTAATACCAATTAAAAAATAAGTGGTGATTTTTGCCATTTGAGTACACAGAAAGGTTTGAAGCAGTCAGAAAACTAATTTATTATTGAAGTCAACATTATATTTATGGAAAACTTCTCATATGATCAAATGAAACTGTAAAAAGTTATTTTCATGGGTTTAAAATTGTTTTAAATTTACTGAAGAGGTGGTTGTAGACATCAACTTGTTTTTGCATTTCAAAGCCAAGTCTTCACAGATATGTATGTAGATGCTAGAGAAGGGAATGATTGGTAAAGATTGTTACCAAGACTTCTTCTAGAGAATATTGAGTACTTTGTAAAGCACTGAACTCTGTTCGTACATTCTTGACAAGCATTCCTAACATCAGCAATGAAACAACTTGTCGTGGTACCCCTTGTTCCCTTTGACAAAACGCTGAGTCTGCAGCTATGTGTTGTTGTTTACAGTTGTCTTGAAGCCAAACACTGACTGTTGTGTTTTTGCAAGGTCAGTGCAGACTGTTAAGAAATGTTTTGGATTTGTTTGGTTTCTTTTGCCCTGTAGTATGTTCTAGGTTTGTTTTAAGTTAATATGATGTCCTTGTGATAACATGTGTGGTTCTTGTGATATCATGTGAGGTTCTTGTGATATCATTTGAGGTTCTTGTGATAACATGTGAGGTTCTTGTGATATCATTTGAGGTTTTTGTGATATCATTTGAGGTTCTTGTTATAACATGTGAGGTTCTTGTTATATCATGTGAGGTTCTTGTGATATCATGTGAGGTTCTTGTGATATCATGTGAGGTTCTTGTGATATCATGTGAGTGAGGTTCTTGTGATATCATGTGAGGTTCTTGTGATATCATGTGAGGTTCTTACTATATCATGTTTGGTTGTGTTATTATGTTATGTTCTTGTGATATCATGTGAAGTTCTTGTGATATCATGTAAGGTTTTTGTGATATCATGTGAAGTTCTTGTTATATCATGTTTGGTTGTAGTGATATCATGTGATGTTCTGGTGATAGATGTGGTTCTTGTGATATGTGTGATCATAGTTTTATCATGTGAAGTTCTTGTGTTATCATCTGTGGTTCGAGTGATATTGTGTTGTTCTTGTGATATCATGATAAGTTCATGTGATAACATTTGTGGTCCATGTGATATTCTTTGTGGTCTACGTGATATCATGCAAGTCTCACTTCTTTATATGGTAAAAGAGGTTCATGTGGTACCATGTAGCATGCAAGGTTCAGAAATGAAAATGACTTAAAATGATATGAGACTTGCCCACTGGCAAAATAAATATTCAAATAGATTAATTCCTGAATTTCTATCTGCAATAATTTATGGTACATAATCAAGGACTTTAAAGATTGACCAAGTAAAATGATTTAATGTTCCTGTCATATAACAGCTCCACAGGCATCACAAGGGTTAACATCTTAGTTTATTGCTGAAGTGAACACTCAACCATCACATGGATTCATTTTGTATCAAAATCATCTAAAATCTTTGTAGCAATTACTCTCATGTAGACTGGTTTGAACATGGGGTGTGTATGTATGCTGAGCCAAGATAAATATTTATACCAGAATAAAGAGAGACTTTGTGTGTATTTCTGGAATCTTGATGTTCCACAGACGATGAGATGAGATACGAACAAAATGAGATATTAATTGGTTGCAATGTTGATGAATAAGAGCCTGTGTATTGTTTATTTTATATGAACAGTATATTTTGAAGGTTTGTATCAGTGTCTGCAACAGATCTGGTCAAACGGTCTTGACAGAGAACACTCTTACAAATACGATTGTTTTAAGAAGAACAAGTTTTTAACGATAGTCAACTTACGAAATGTGACGTATCGCTGTAGATACCAATACCGTTCTCATCGCTTGCTAAATAACAGTGTTAGAATCTACGCTGAAACACCAAATTTTGTATGATAAAGAAGTTGACTTTCCATTGGAACTTGTTCTTGCCCCTTAAAGAGGAAAAAGATTTCTTTACCTTTTTACCATTCAAGTACTGAATGTTTAGTATAAAACCTTTCTTGAGTGACTGACTTACAGAAATCTCACTGAATGATAGGAATTATTCCTGTTTAGACCAGGTTTTTCTGATTGGCATTTCTGAAAAAAGGAAGGGGGAATTTGGAACTAAAAATGATTTTGTTTTTTGTAGAATAGGAAATCTAATCATAAGTACATTCATCACCATATGTTCATTATATCAACAGCAAAATATTAGATTTGTCCCTCCTTCCATCTGTGGGGGCGGAATAGCATGTTCGACTTCTGATTAAGAGGTCCATGGTTTGAATCCCGCCAGGGGCTCGGCAGATTTGTCTCAGTAGATACCTCTTCTACATGCAGTAAGGTTTGGGTGCAATGCTTCACTGAATCTCAGCGCAGTACCACCCGTGGTTTGCTAGTTCCAGCCAATGCTTGCAGGTTTCACCGCAATACATAACCACAATGGTGTTGCAGGCTTTCTCTCTGCAATAATGCTGGCAGCTGTGATATAAGTGAAATATCCCAAGTAACCTCACCTCACCTCACTTTAGGTTGGCAAACCAAAACTTAAAATGCAAACGATTTTAAACATATTTTAGTGGTAGAATTTGTTCTTTTTATTGTCTTTTGATTTTATGGAAAGCCTTTTTATAAGTCCCTTTGAAATTTTCTTGATGCACAGGGTGCTTAATACATCAAAAGAGGTATTACTATTTGAGGAGGTAAGAGGAAAGGGGGCATTTTGAACAGAAGAATTTTTGTTCTGTAAAATGAATGATTTGTTCTTCAGTACAAATATCACGATATGTTCCCTATCCACAGCCCAGTTGGGAGGCTCGAGGGGGTATTGCCATTGGCTCTATCCCTCCTTCAATTTTTCTTCATCTGTCCAGTATTTTCAAGTCCAGACCAGAGATCTAAAAATGTTCAATTAAGAATCTTGAAATTCTGTAAAATATCAAACAACTATTGAGAATAAAACTTTTGTTTCTGATTGATTCCTAAAAGATTTCTTATTCAGGTTGCCTTTGACATTAGGAACAACTTATTTTAGTGGAAATCTCTTTAACTTTCATGATCTGCTTTCTTTTCACGGGGTGGTTCTTTAAAAGATTATTTGAACTATGAAGTAGGACTATTTGCTGGATGTGATCTGGCCAGGAACTAAGACAAACCGAGGCCTAGATGTGTCTCTTCATCTCTTACAGAAACTCATTTCATGACTAAACTAAGCAAAGTTAAGATAATGGAAGTTTGAAGTAAGAGGTAACCTCATAATGTAATCTGAACAGAAAGTAGAACAATAGAACTAAGGCCCAGAACTTCTCAAAAACATTTTTGATGTGTCAGGTGAGAATAATCAATTACTATCTGACTGATTGATAGAACTTTTGTCTAACATCATTCATGTATTTACTTTATCATTTCATTGTTATTTTGATCTCTCTTTCATACAAGCTATGTATATATAAAGTAGTCCTGTGTCTTTCATTACATAATAGATGTATGTATTCAGTTCAGTATTGCCGCTATTGGCTGAAATATTACCCAAATGGCCCTAAAGAATAACTCACCCACTCATTAAGTTAAGATTTCAGTAAGATATCAGTAAGAAACTTAATCTCTATTTGTCTTTATGTATGTCATTATGTTTCAGAGTGCCTTCAGCCGGGAGGGTTTGAGTCGTCTATGGAACGAGCTGGTACGAGATGGAGAGGTGGCAGCACGCGGCACTGACAGTCTCTACAACTCAGCAGGTGCCCTAGCCAAGAAAGGTGAAATAACACTTCATAACACACACCGAGTCAGTCATTATCAGTTAATTGTGTCCTCCACATATTATGTCATTTTCTGGAATAAGGATACGAGAGTTCTGTGGCATTGAATGCGTATAGAGGTTCACACTGTAAGGTTGATCATCAAGTGATGGCCTTCAATAAAGAATTATATCATTTCCAAAGATATCACAGAAAATATTTGAGGAAAAAATGACAATCACAGAAAAGCAACCTTGTAAGACAAGGACGATTCTTTGTGAGGAATGTATATCCTATTATCCATAGAATTGTCTCTCATACAATTACCTATAGTTGAGAGTTTTTATTATTTGAGAGGGGATATCACAAAAAGTATTAAAGGAATAAAATGACAATCACATAGAAGGATGCGACTGTCTTGAAGGAAGCTTGTCCGGAAGCTAAAACATTGTAAGGAATGTATATGCTATAATCAACAGAATATTCTCTCAGGTAATTACCCACACATTCTCACAAACAGGTTTGGTGCCAGAGCCTGTAGTTGATAGTCCTCACTGTTGACTTATATAGGAAACATTGCAAAGTAATATGACAAGATAAGGGTAGGTTTTTTGTTAGCTTGGGCCACTGAAATTTCTCATTAAAGCTAACTGCAGTCGATAGTCCTCACTGGTGACTTATATAGGAAACATTGCAAAGGAATATGACAAGATAAGGGTAGGTTTTTTGTTTGCCACTGTAATTTCTCTATAGCTCAATATTTAGACTGTCCTCTGAAAATGTTACCAAAGCTAACTTGGTGCTTTAATCCTTCCAATGGAAAAAAACAAATGAGATTGTTGGCTGAATTATCCATTCTGGTCCCTTACCATAATGTTAAAGGATTTGTAAAGTGGGACACAGGAGACTGATAGATATGCTATGTTGGCATAAAGAGCTGTTTGTGGTATTCTGGGCAATCAGACTGCGGTTATTCTTCTCGCAACATGTTAGATGTTGATTGTGGTTGGTATAAGTGGAATGTAATTCACAAACAGACCTTGAAAAAAGCATCTTGTTCTTAACAAATCAAGGATATATATTTTTACAACAGGAGTATAAAGAGGTTATTGAGTAGATATTATTAGACCCTCTTTTATTAGTGAAACATCATATGTTGGCAATACCTTAAAGAGCCACTCCGTGAGTTGTTGGAGTCATATATGCCAAACTTAATCAATGGTGTCATTTGATCGCGAAGTATTGACTGTTACCAAAAGGACACATTTTAAAGCTTATTAGTTTTTTTACAGTGACAATATGGAGCTAGAACGTCGCAATTATGATTGAAAAACGGACAATGGCGCGCGTCAAACAGTCAAACGTAATTTTGGAGACTTATCTAAAACAGCCAGGAGGGCTGTTTGGAGTTGATAGTGTTTGTTAGGTTACATAACTAGTATCCATGTATAGTGGACGTGATATCTACACCTGTGTGCATTTATAAGGCTGTTATTAGATTTTCATGGAAAACCAGTATTTGTCATATATATGTCTTTTGGACATGAAACGTTAAGATGTTTCGATTTTATATCAGCAGATATGACATATAAGTTTGTATCAAAGGTAAATAATATGTTATGAAAATCACGGAGGGGCTCTTTAAACCTTTACCTGCCATAGTAACAGAAGTTTGACAAAGGCAGATGACGTCATTAACATATTGGCCATTCTCATCCTTTGAAAGGTACATATATTCATTGTTCAGAAATGTTTATGCCACTTAATACAATTTAAAAGTTTATCTTACATGCATTGTGACTATCTCTTTTGATGATATTTCCTTTATTTTAAAGAGGAGACGTAACGCATAATTGTGATTATTACAAATTATTATCTGTAGTCGCTTTACTTATAAGAATCAATAGAGCCAAAGAATGGGAAAATATATCCTTTCATTCGACTACTAGGAGACCTTTTATACCCCTGTTTTGGATAACCGCCTAATGAGCCTGGCGAACGCTTAGACAAAATCACCGAAGCATGACTCAAAGCCACGCCCAGTGTGTGACGTGCTAGTCGTCAGCCGAAAGTCCAGCCCTTTTGCTTTTCCCTGTATTTTTAAGCTAATTCAACAGCAAAATAGAGGCAATAGCATGACCGAAAAAATTCCAAAATACGATATGTAACTGCTTCATGATATCAACTTTCCCTCTTAGTCGTCAAATCCATTTTGATTGGACTGTGACAATACTTGGACGCGGTTTTCTTGGGTGGGTTTATATCAAAAAGGTTAAGAACTTGGTCGGTGAGAGATCCATTATTATGGGATATCACGTAGTGTTACAACATTTATTATCGATATGAAGTTCTAAATTGTCTCGAAAAAAATGAAGGTTTTTGTAATAAACGGGAGAGAATGTAAAAACTTTTTTAATGTTTACTGTAGAAAAAATAATTTTGTTTCCCTTCACTTTATGACAATTAGTACTTAGTGGATTATTCGTTTGTATTAAACTAACGTATATTATATTGTTAGCTAGTATAACATCTCACACCGTGTTGCAATATCTCTGTCTTCGAATTTAACAATCAATGACATGAAAACATACCTGGCGCAAGCGTTAGAAACATCCTATGTAATCCTAAAGAATGTTGGTACCCGTTATTCACGATGTACTTTTTTAAATGTGTGTCATTGTCCGTAGAAGTGCATGAGCCAAATCTCCTCTTAATTTATTGGTTGAATATATATTCTACAAGTTCATTGGTTAAAAATGACTGGACGCCGTGACAATAAACTAAGTAGCAGTCGAATGTCAAGATTACGCCATTATGACAGGACATATATTCCGCTTGGTGGGTTCAAGGCATTAAAATTCAAAAGAGACCATTAAATCAAGAATTGAAATTGAATGCGATAGGATTACATAACGGCCACCTGTGTGTCATAAAAAATAAGACTATTTAAATCAGTCTGATTGTTGTGACATCATTTGGCAGACGTCGTAATTGATGTACACATGCTATGGGATAGTGCGCATAGCATCACATTTAAACACTGTCTTTCGCTTGGAACAATACAAATCATTAAAGATATATTTAACATCAATTCATCGGAGGTTTGAGTTGCTTGGATGACTTTAGGTATGTTTAAACAGTTGTTTAGAATGTGAGGTTTCCTGTTGTTTTTTCATTAAGGAGGTTATACTTCTGCCAACTAGCACGTCACGCGGCAGGACACGCTGCTGGACAAGCCTCAGTGACCACGGGCCAGTTCAGTTGTGTTCACTGGTGCTAATTAGCTGGTGATTGGAAAAAGCCGTATTAAAGTTGTTTATAGGCCGATTTCGAAAATTTAAACTCAAGTTACTGGCAAATTAGATTTATGAATCACGAAAGTTGCCACGGGTCATTTCAGTCGATCTTTAACAATTAAACGCTATCAAGCATTTGATCACAATTAAAACTGACAAACTCCATACCTTCTTACAATTGCAGTATCAAGCTAGGAATGTTTTTGATTGCAAATAGAATTGGCAAGTTTTCAAGGGCATCTTACAATTACAAAATGACGTTAATCCTCCCAGCGATGGTGCTATGATATCGTCATGAACATATGTCATTGCCCTGAAAAACACATGACGTCTTCTTTCTGTATTCATTTAATCTAATGTGATCATAGCGAAGCTTTGAATCACTGCCAGTTTATTTAACTGTCAGTTTTTAAGATCACAGTTTCCAGATTTCTGAAGAAAGCTATCAAAAAGCTGTAGAGATTGAGCAATGTGTTTACACTATAATGTTGGGCTACTCCATGCTTTTGATTACGAGGAGAAGTTGATGGGATAGTTAGGAGTCTGTAGACAGTTTATAGCTCACACTTTGAGAGCATCTGCTTAACATTGCTTGGGTTTTTTTGGTGCTTTTTTCAAGTTGGATTACCTGCATTATGTTAACACTTACTCTGTTGAATGAGGAGTTGGATTAGGGTGGTTTCGTCAGCTTTTAACCAGGTTCACAGTTTAGGGACAGCCAAAATATTTGACATCAAGGAGGTTAGGTGTCCATCTTCTCCCTGTTGAGCATTTTCCTGCAAAAGTTCATGACTGTGAGTGTCATTATTGACATTTTTTTTAAGGTTCCACATCAAATACTTTCAAATCATTCATATTTTCAGTTGTAATTGAACTAATTCATAGCAAGATGTCTGAATTTAACTATAGCGTATCCAGTGTTTTGTTCTTGACTGTTCAGAATTGTTGAAAGTTTTTATAACATACATTTTATATATATTTTACAAGAAATATTCCAGATGTTTAACCACCAGAAAATATTTATCTTATCCTCAAACTAAAAATATTTAGCCAAAGGCAAATCTTGCTTTCAATTACTATTCATTTCCTGTATATTGGTTATTTAATGAAACCATTCCAAAGTGATGAGATGACGAAAGAAACTTGACCATAAGGAACTCCTTTTAATGATTTATTACAAAAACAATGTAAAAAGAACTTCTCTGCTCTAGCTCTATTGGTGTTTAAAACACCAAATATACAGGCCATTCCCCTCTGTATGATGATGTTTGTTAACCCATGTGCTATCATATCATCTGAACAACCACACAATGCTGTCTCCCATCCAAGAGTTCAAATTGAAGGGCATGTTCCCCATCGCCCACCCTTGATCCGTCTGCCCTTCCTACCTGTGTTGCATGCCACCTACAGTGCCACATAAAGAGATCTCACAAACCACTTTGAAAATCAGAAGAGTGTCTTGTAGTCTTTTGATGCTCCTACTGAGACAGCATCTGCAATAATAATTCAATTTTGCCAACTTGAGCTTGTTCTTCATTATAAAGGAGAAGATCTTTGCATGTGAATTGAAACAGGTGAATAGAATCACCTGTACACAGACAGGTGAATTAGACAGGGTAAAGCAGAAGTGCTTGACTACAAGCACTAGCAGCTACACTAGAGAGGTATATTTAGATAGGTACTGTTAAGGTAGTGTGTCAATTTAACACAAGAAGCGCCACTATTTAACTAAAAGCTGTACAGTAAATGAGATACTCAGACTTAGTTATCCAACATAACGTGCCAGTTTTGTACAAGACAAATTGAAGACAAGGTACACAACTAAAAGCTGTACAATGTAAGCGACTATTTTTTGTGAACTTCCCCATGTTGATAATTATAAAGGTGAATATCCTGTCTTGTTAAGGGGAGTAATGATCACCTATAGGGACAGGTGAAGTAGATATGATAGAGTGTAAGTCCTTGACATTAGAGTCTTTTCTGAGAGACATATAGAGGATTTTATTTGGTTGTCTGTGACATACTTTGTTTAAAAGTGCCTAAATATAAGTATTTACTCAGCGAGAATGAGGGAAACAGATATTTAGGCACGAGTGATGTAAACATAGCATGTCATGAGCTCGAATTTAAAAATATTCTTTTTATTAGTCACAAAATCTTACCAGAGGATTACCAGATTTCCCGCATTTTGAATGCAAACTGGAAAACTGTGAAATCAAAGTAATGTTTTTGATGTGACTTTACAATAAAAAAGACCTTTGGCATCATATGTAAAATATGAACCCCAATATGATTGCCCTTGTAGGTAATTAATGTTGGTAAGTATTGTGCAATTCGTACAAAAAAACAAATGAAGGCATATGTTTTCAAGTAGAAGCTGAACTCAGAAAATAGCCTAAGAGTATCTCTATGTATTGATTCACAGTTGAACAAAAACCTCAATGATGATTATTCATTGATTTATTTACAAAGTGTTGCTTGCAGGAGACACCATCATATATCATGTAGATCACTTTCTGGGTTTTTCTCTGAGATGTTTCCGACATCAAATACAAGATATAAATCAAGTTGAGGGATGAGATTCTCTGCATCAGTTGCTTAAAAGATAATCAGCTCATGTTACTTTGATAAAATACAGTTGTAATTTGTATTGTCACATCAATTATGTTACTCATTTGACAAGAAAAAAAGAATTTAAAAAAAATTCCAATTATTTACTAAGATTTGATGTTGTTTAATTTTCATATGTAAATTTTCATCAATTCTGTTTCAAATTGACTTTTAATCTATTTTGATTTCTGTTAAAGTACCATTGCTTTGATGTTCTTTAATTTCTATTAGTAAATTATCACCAATTTTGCTTCAAATTGACTTTTAATCTATTTAGATTTCTGTTTAATCACCTTTGCTTTGATGTTCTTATTGATTTATGCTGTGTAAGTGGGTTCATTATACTTGTTCTGATGAGAAGGAGGAGATGTGTATCACTGAGATTAGATGTACCTTCAACAGGTGTATCAGCCGTCCATCATCACAGGTGTACTTGAGAGTCTTTGTCCGGGGTTCTTGCTCTGTATTCCAGCCACTCAAAGTTCCTTCTTTGACCATTTCTTAAATTTGTTCTGCGTAACTCTCAGAAAACTGTCGTCCTTGTTAACACTGAAACTGTTTATTTAACCATTTTTGACAAATCTGCTATTAAAAATTTGTCAGGTACATTACCTGATCCAATGTGGAATCGCTCTTGAGATACAGTGAAAATTTTAGAAAATAAGTTGAAAGGTAATCTAGGTTTAAAAAGATAAGGGAATTTTGTATCTAGACCCTTTAGAGTTAAAATAAGTTTAGCATGGTTCGTAACAAATTTTCACTTACAATGGGTTACATAAAGATGATTCAAAATTGGTATTCTCCAAAATTCAATATGTCAGTATTGCTATCAAAGTTCTTAAAAGGGTACAGAGTATGACTATGTTGTTGGAGTCAAATATGCCAGACTTCATAAGTGGTGTTAATTCATCGACAACTAGTCGTTGTTTTTGAAAATTATCATCTCAATGCTTATCAGTTAGCATAGCGACTATTAGCAGGGGAAGTCAAGATTTATGACTCAAATGTAATTTTGTAAACTAATTTATACCAGACACAACGAGAAAGATAAAGGTTGATATTGCTTAGTAGGTCATTTCACTAATATGCATGCACATTGGACACCGAATTTTAACTTCTTTACATTGATTGATATAGCCATTTTGAATTTACAATCAAAAACAAGATAATGTCATAATTTTGGCATTTAAGAGATAAAGATGCAACTTTAGATAGGCGATCTCAGGTTGTGATATTTTTGCTCTATTTAAGCCACATACAAAACTCATGAAACATACTCTGTGTCACTTTAACAGTTATCTAATATCTCCTGTTTTATTTTCAAAGTGTTTCCAAACCTTAAACCTTTAACCAAAGCTTCAGATTAATTTATTTTGTCAATGTAAGACGACCTTTAAATCTTTGTGCAGACACATATATATCAGCACCTTGTAAACATATATATATTTTTCACATTATAAACATTCAGAATCCCATCATAAAGATATATAGATGCATAAGTGTATATATATATAGGCAGGTGCTTGCCCTGTCTGGAACCCTGACACTTGTAAAGACGATATGTTGACATTATTACACAATATAGGAAGCAGACAGATAGTTGTAATGGCGTCAGTGTCTCGCGGTATAGACATCCAGATGTGTTTGATATTTTCTGAGGTGCATGAGTGTTGGTGCCATATTTCATTTTCTCTCTGTACATACTTGTTGTGATCTAAGGATGCTTCGGTCTTTCCCTCCCTAGGGTTTTTATTTCTCTCTTGTATCAGAGTTCGACATTAGCAAATTTACTACCTAAAAACATATTACAAACCATACTAGCATTAACTGGCTACCTAGTAGTTTTCAGTCACCCTGCCTATGTTTGTTAATTAGCTGTCATTTTCAAACAAATAGTGCACTTTATAGTGTACTTTCACTCATAAACCTACCAATATTATTATATCAATTTTCTGATGTTGATCATTTATTGGTCATTACTAATGGGACTCATATAAGAGGTATGGTAGGCTAAATGGCTTGAAAAGGTTTGAAATTTTTGCTTTCAGGTGAAGGATATTTGTTATATCTGATTTAATTAAGTACCAAGCACTTACTAGTTGCGCAAAAAGTTGTTGTTATTCACTGTGAATTCAGTCATTCACCACTACAGGCTCTATAGAGGCATCTCAGTTGGTAGAGCAACCAGTCATTAGCCAGGCCAGGTTTTCTTTACCAAGTCCTAATAGAAGATTTTTTAAATGGTAATTGTTTCTTACTTGCTTGGTGCATATCCGGGCACTGTGGCTGCCTTGAGCCAAGTGCAAAAACATTTGAATTAACTTTGAATTGAGAACATCAAAGGTTATTGTTACAATCCTCTAGACCCAAAAAAAAAAGTTAAACAACTTGTGTCTTTGAAAAAAGCATATTTCAAAAGAAAAAGTATCAACTAAAGTTATAACATTCCTGTTGTAACTGTTAATTAATATTGCAACTATATGACTCTCATCTTTATGAATATTTCTTCATAGAAAGTGTAGTGTAATAATTGAAACCATTAAATCTTTAAACTAAAGTGCTCTCAATTCTTAAACCAATTTTCAAAGATTGAGTGCAGATGTAGCCAGACAGACTCACCTATTAACGAGGTTTTCAACAGGTGGGAGAGGTGAAATTTTTGAAAGCATGAGCCAGGGTAAACATAGACTGATAGGGTTGGTAAACTCTGACATTGTATAAACAGAAGAAGCCCATACTCCTCTTAGTCCATTAATAATTAGTAACTCAAGATTTTGAAGTCAAGCATATGGTTATCTACCAACAGGTTTGGTAGGAAAAGAGAAGATGACTCCTTTCCTTAATCAAAGCTTGTATGAATGCTCGATTTTCATTTTCATTGTTTGAATATCTTTGAACTAAATCTTATTAATTCAAATTTGACCAGTAGATTTGAATGTCTAGTTATGGGTTAATTGACCAATATGATGAGTTTATGTTTGCCACTTTCTAAGATAATTTGATTCAAGAGTGTTTTCAAGGATGTAAAGTAATGAGTGATTTCACAGTTTTTCTACTTTGACATAACGATAAGCTTAATGCTTTCTCTATGTAACCTAAATGTTTGCGCTTATGTAAAGTGCAAGGTTGTTATGAATATTTGTCTCAAGTATTATGAACCTGATAATGACAGGTTTGGATGCATTGAATGAAATGGCATTGTAGTTCAGAGTTTGACTGTTTTGACTAATGGAATCACATAACAGTAACATATTGTCTTCTTTTTCTTGACTTTCCCTTGAACTTCCAAAATTTAAATCCGGACTTAAAACACACTATTTTAATATTGCATTTGATTGACTACCTGACTCTTTCATGTGTTCATTATAGTGCTTCAGGGCAGTTTTATTGTTTTAGCGCTATAAAAGTGTTTGTACGTATGTATGTATGTATGTATGTATGTATGTATGTATGTATGTATGTATGTATGTATGTATGTATGTATGTATGTATGTATGTATGTATGTATTTTGACTTGAATGCAATCATCTTAGTTGAGCAGATTTGAATGTTATATACTTCTTTCAGTTTTCATCTTAGCCTATTCAGATTTCATGTTAGATGGAAAAGATGAATAATGGAAATATATAATTTCTTGCATATAGCTAATACATATAAGTAATTTGAAAATTGTTGCAATTCACTGAGTTAAGCAGTAAGTTGAGCAGATTTAGATGTTGTTTTTTTTGTTTTCTTGGCTGATTCAGATATTGCTAATAAATGAATTGAAAATGGTGCAGTCTTAATTCACCAAGGTTACAAACAAGTCTGTTTTCTTTCAACAAAGTGACAGTGATTTTTTATAGGAGAAAATAAAAGAGTCTACCAAGCTTGATTTCATCAGCATGACAAAATAATTAAGCCAAGAATACGACATTGTTGTTGTAATGTAATTGAGATCAGTAACCTGGCAACAGTTTTTTTATTTACAGTTATCTATGAATATATATAAAACCCTCTGATGATGTGAAGGAAAGATACTAATTGAAACCAGTTGTCAGAGAGATAGCATCTTATTCTAGAATGATCACAATAATCACTTGCTGATTTATGGTGACAGCTTGACATGTTTAGTATGTAGGGATCAAACATGAGACAGAGATAGGTGCAAAGGTATATTTGAACTGATGTTGTTAGTACAACTCCTTATCCAAGTCAAATATAGACAATATGTTATCAGTGTAATTATCTCATATAATGTTATTAATTAACTTTTTCCATGGTGGCCTAGTTCTAAGCCTTTTGTATTGGCACTGGAAGAAGTCTTACTTGCCCCATCATATATAATGAGGTCATAATAAAGCTGTTTCCGAAATTTTATTTTTTACAGAGTTATGGCCCTTGATTGCTCAATTGGACTTGGAGCGATTAACAGATCTGTTGCTCATATGGGGACAGATTTTCTCAGAAACTATTACACATAGAGGTGTGACATTTTGGTTTTGGATACACCTGATGATACTCTCGATCGAGTTTGAAAGCCATTTCCGAAATTTTATTTTCGACAGAGTTATGGCCCTTGCTTCTGAAATTGGATTTGGAGCGATTAACAGGTCTGATGCTTCAATGGGGACAAGTTTTCTCAGACAGTATCACACTTACCGTATATTACAGTGTATAAGTCGAGTTCTTTATACCAGAAATTGAGGGGTCAAGGAGGGGGGTCGACTTATATACGAGGTCTATGTTTGAGACCTAAAAATTCTAAGGTCAGGTGACGATCTGCCGGTAGGAGACGAACAGACGAGATTCAAACCGGGAGCCATGATGTCAACTCATTGTCAAAATATTGAAATAAAATTACTTTTATAAATATTACATATTTTACTGTTTTTTATTATATTTAATTCCTAAAAATAAAATTACTACGATTGTGAATCCAGTTTGATCGAATTGAAATTGATCCTTTTGTAAATAATCTTATCGATCGACGCCATTTTGAATTTTTAATGTTCGGCGATGAAAATTACTGTCGAAGTTGAACATTATAGCTAAGACTTATTTCCCTAATCTAACGTTATTTCTATCATGACTTTTAGTTATGAAAATGAATTAAATAAAAGACGTACTGTAAAATCATTTTATTTTGCCGATATGCACGTTCAATGGGCTTTGTAGAAAATTTGCACAGACCTTTCTTAGACTGTCAACAAAACGTAACATGGACGTAACAATTCTACACGAGAACCGATAGGTAATTACTATTAGTATCACTGTAATTTTTCTGCACGGTACATGCAGTTTTTCTCACCAATCGCTTTGTCGATATGCGCGATAATTAAACCCCGCGATTTGTCACATGTTATAGATCTACTGAAGTATAGTCACATCGGAAATGTTATCGGCACGAATTTCATCTTGTACCCCTACCTCATCAGTAGACGTATATTGACTCGCTCCCGTGAAAAAATCAATTACTCTTCTAGCTTTCTTTGAATTTGATGAAGACATTTGGTTTGTTTTTCACCGCGTAAAATACTCGGTATATCACCACCCGGACTATCAATTTCCAAGAAAAACAGAGCGAGAGGTTATGACAGAATTATCCTATGAAATGTATCCTTACATTCAAATCACATACGGGCATTCTGAAATAACCAATTAAATTTATCCTTTTGTCTGAGGTCACTTACGGGTATGAGTTCTTGGTAATGTGCTATAAATAGTTACGGGAATTTCCAAATTTCGTTATGAAAACCCTAACATTTAAATTGAGTTAGAAACCGAATGCTACGCACGATATGCATATAAATGCGTACTTAATGTTTATTGCGTATGGTGTGGCCCAGTAGTTATTATTTTTTGCACCACAGTTCATTATAGATGTGTTATTTATTAATTACACAAATACGCACTCTAGGTGCAACACTGCACATGTACCGAGAAGTAAATGACATAAAATTCTTTTTAAAAAAAGAACAAACACCAGCACACACATAATTATGTATTTTTTATTATTGATATTTTTATATAATACATTTATTACAACAATCTTTTATTAAACAAATGCTTAATGTATTACAAAACACTGATGTATTACAACTCACTTTGAAAATTACCGATACATCAACTTACCGTAACTAAATCTCTCAACGTGCCACGTGTTTCATGTCGACACGCGCTATTAGGGGGGTCGACCTATATACAAGGTATATGATTTTGACAGCAATTTGGAGGCCTGAGAAAGGGGGTCAACTTATACACAGGGTCGACTTATACACTGTAATATACGGTAGGTGAATGAAAGTTTGTTTTTGGACACACCTGTTGATGCTCTTGATCGAGTTCCAAAGCCATTTCGGAAATATTATTTTTCACAGAGTTATGGCTCTTGAATGCGCAATTGGACTTGTAGTGATTAACAGATCTGATGCTCCAATGGGGACACAATCATGATCTTAGCTGTATGGCACAAAACATAGGACTTTATGTGATAAACTGTGTTTAAACTGTGTGATCCATGCTCACTTTTTTCTTGTTTGCAATGAAGAAATATCCTTAATTTTCAATCTAGCCTGAAGTCCAATCTTCACATCTGAGGCACTTTAAGTTACCACAGATTTCAAAACGTTTCATTCCTTTAAACATTTTATTAGGCAGGTAAAAAAATGTTCTTGAAATTGTGAAATCTTTTTTCAAACACTTCTGACACATATTTTACAAAAGCTTTTTTTGCTAAGTTATCCAAATTTTTTGGTCTCCAGGCATCTACAGTATTCTTGCAAGCTCTTACAGAACATTATAATCTCCTTAGTCCTCTGACAGTAAAAATTGTGTCAGTTGGAAGATTCGTTTTAGACACTAACGTTATCCTACCACACATTTATGGATTACATTTCAACTTTAAAAAAGAGTTCCCAGCCAGAGACTATTGATTCAGTCAAAGTAACTGTGATTCTCAACTTTTTTTTAATTTATCATAATCTCATTACTTCTGTTAGTTTGCTTCTCATTTGAAATATTCCTTTTCATTCACTTGCAATTTTCTACCTCGTATTTATGTAATGAATTTCCACTTGTAAAAAAAAGAGTTTCCCCAGTCAAAAGCTCGAGCGAGTGAAAAAAAACCTTTTTTTCAAAATCTGTGAATGGATTATGACCTCGTTAATCCTCTTACAGTAAAATTAATTTCAATTTAAAGATTCCTTTTAAGTCTTTAACAATTTCCAATGGCACATTTTTTTTACATTTCTTTTACTAAAAAAATGAGTTTCCCAGTCAAAGACTTAGGTGAAGCTAAGTTAGCGTGGTTCTCAACACCTGTGAATGAAGACTGCAGGCATAAAAACACCAGCGTGAGCCACTTGCGTCATTCTGGTGAACTTCACATACAACCTGTTGAATAGAGAGTATGGAAAAAGGTTTCCTCTCAAAATACGTCTTTTTTGATAGGTAAAACAAATGGGTGCTGTGAAGGTTACACCAGTATGAATACCAAACCTATTTGTGGTTGGTGAGAACAGCTAACCTGTAACCTGTAACCTGTAACCCATTAGTGTAGGAATACTTTACAAAGGTTGATTCATAATACTCCTGCCATTTCCTAACTCCTGATTCTCAACTGTCAGGTCCTCTAAATCTGCTGTACCCAGTGGTTAATGCCTCGTTAAAAACCTGATTCCTGTGAATCAAAATATTTTATAAAATTCATAAATACTTTACAAAGGTTGATTCATAATACCCCTGCCATTTCCTTACTCTGGATTCTCAACTGTCAGGTCCTCTAAATCTGCTGTACCCATACCAGTGGTCAATGAATCGTTAAAAACCTCACATTCCTGTGAATTGGCAAATGAGAATGGTTTGGCATCGATTATTTCAACAATCGTGATATATCATAACTACTTCAGTCGTGAAGAAAACTTTGTCTATTGCAGTTTAAAAAAGATTTAATTTAAATTTCTTAGGATCACAATCACGATTTTCTTTCTATTTTTTCATATAGTTTGTCTTGCTAAAATTTTGTGCTATTCTGACACTGAATCATACAATACATTTAAAATACAGGACAACTATTGAGTTTATTACCTGTTCAGCTAGAAAAGGGGTACATTGATTTTAACTCCCACATTTTTTATAAATATTTCTGATACTTTACACATGCTTTGGCTATATATACATAGTGAATATGCATATTCTATATTGTTTCAGTAATTTCCAGAATTGCAGCAAGTTTCATTTAGCAGTTGAAATGGGTAGATATAATAATTTTAACCGTAATGAGAGATTATGTTTATTTTGTAAATCGAATGTCATACACGTTGTTGAAGATGAGTTTCATGTTCTTTTGAAGTGCAGACGAAGTGCAATAAAGGTTAAGATATTTACATAAACACTTAAAGGATCAGTATCCCATTGTAAATTTCAACATTTGAAAAAGTGATAATGACCTTATTATAAAAGACATTTGTAATTTTCTATACCATGTACTTAAACATATAAGAAATACTTCAGCTCAGCATGTGCACCATGTTATGAATCAAGGAAATGAATGTATCATGGGCCTATGGCCTTTTATTGAATAAACTTGTCTGTCTGTCTGTCTGAATGAATGTGCATATTGAAAGTCTTTAGTGATGTGATGGATGTTCATTCAGAATTCTAGCCCTTGACTTAGATAACTCTAGATACATATTCTAGCACTAGTTTGGTGTAGGACTAATCAACATTCCTGTGCAAGTGGTAGTATTGTAGGTTGTAAATAAACATAGCATGTATACTATGTGCAGTATGTAGTGTAATCTCATATAATCCACATGTTCCACAAGAATGTACTTATAAGCTAGCGGAGTAATGAGGCAAGAAGACTGCTTTACTTGTATCTACATTCTATCTGGAAATCTTACTTTGTGTATGTCATGTCAGTTACAAAACAAACTAAGCATCTATGACTTTTAATGCTTAGTTTGACCGTCAACCAGACCCTAAAATAAGATCAAATCCCAGACAAATCTATGAGGAGACTCAAGATCTTGATTTTAGTCTGAAAATTATGAAATCTCAATCTGCTTTTCATGATGTTTTTCTAAATTTCAAAGTTTAGATAAATTGAACAAATTTTCATTTTAGGGTTTTA
This sequence comes from Phorcus lineatus, assembly GCA_921293015.1. Lineage (NCBI taxonomy): Eukaryota > Metazoa > Mollusca > Gastropoda > Trochida > Trochidae > Phorcus > Phorcus lineatus. Next base: position 45,008,997 of record OV121087.1, read on the forward strand.
TTGTTGAACTAAGTTTACATTTTGAGTTGAGATAAGCTACAATATACCTTGTGTTTATCTTTACCTGCAAAAATATATATGTGACATCTCTATCTTCTATATGATACTTACGATACTTTGAACTTGGTGACTTGATAATCCTTCTTTACATTGAGATAGGAAACAGTTCATTGGACATTGCTAAATTTAAGTAAGCAACAATTAATCATGACTATTGAAATCACTTAATAATTTTTTTATTAAAATCTTTTATGATGGTTTTATGAGGTGTCCCAAGGAGACCTAACCCGGGAAACATGCAACTATAAAATTCTACTCCGCCAGCCTCTATCTTCATGTGTTGATTACTGTTGATTTACTCCCGTCTTCTGAATTCAAAGCTGTTGGACGAAATATTTCTGAAATCATAGCCTGATTCTTGTTCAACAAACCAATTGCTTACTGTGGTGGATGTACAAGAGAAGATAGTCCTACCTCTAGTGTTTCACACTGTCTGTAGATGTTTACTGTTATTGTAGAATGGAGTTACACTCGACTTGTTTTCTCTCTGATAGTTGCCTGTCATGTGAAGCCTTCTATTCCTAGACTTGGCTGTGATACTCAACACTTTACTTGACATAAGCAGGATATATTTCACCTTTTACCTGACCCTTTGAGTCATAGTAACTATGGATTTATAGAGCAGTTAAGGTAAAATTTACTTTTTTCAAAATATGATTTTGTTTTTTGTAAAAGGCACATGTGGCTTAATAATAAAAAACAATATTTTGAAAACATTAAGTGAGTTGAATGATTCCGTAAACAGAGGATGAGTTACTGCTTGTTATCAGAATATATCTAATCATTAACCAACCATGTAAAATGGACCATCAAATTTCTTATTCTCTCTAAATCTCTTCTTGTGAGGACTAATTTTCTGTAGGGAAGAAAGTACTGAATATCTGCTTCAGGTATAGCCAACCCATGTCAACCAGATGGAGAAAGTTTGGACTTGTTTCAAGAATCCGTTTAATGAACCAAACAGAGGTAGCAACGATGCCAAATCAAGCGTGAGAATATGATAATTTATGACTGACAAGTTGCATGATTGGGGCGCACATGGGGTTGTTTGTATGAAAATCTGTTGTATCAATATTACCCAACAAGCTATTAGTGTAAGCCTGGGCTCCATCAGAGTTCCAAATACAAGCTTTGATGATATCTCTTTCCAGAGAAGTTATTTTGGCATCCTCATTCATGTGTAAACACCACCAAAGAAACCAACATTTCAAGTTTACGCCTGTTTATGTACCTCAAAGCCACTGAAAATGTTCAGAAAATGTTTCCCTTGGCTGTCATTGGATAAAAAGGCCTTTTTTACAAGTACAGCTAAAAAGAAAAGGACTATCTATACCACCTTGTAGAACACAGTATCTATCTCGGTAAAAGAGTTTGGAAAGTTATTATTTTCTAAATGGAATTGCAATAAGTGAATTCTGTTCCATTTCCTGATAAGATAAACATGTATATGTTGAACACATGCAGATGTCCTTGTTGTTGAAAGTTTTGAGTTGAAATAAACGTTTTTCTTATCTCAGGTCTGCTTTACATTGAGCTATTTTCAACTTTGAAGATAAGTTCCTTTGCCAAATTCTTTTAAAAATGTTTGAATCTAACATTTGTGCATGCAACTGTAAAAATTTAAAGGATTTTGCTTTGTGTGATATTTCTAGTTTTGGGTGTGAAGTCGTACATACAACTCAAAGGGTGTTAATAATTTTGGCTCTTTTGACTTAAAAGCTATTCATCATCGTGTCTACTGATAAGGTCTGACTTAAAGGTTAATCTATTAATTATGATTAATAAAGGAGTAATAGTGACATCAAGTTCATAAGAAAACATATTCAACTTTAATTTCAAATAATGCAGAGAAAATTTTTTAAATGATCATACCATTGTGTTTTAGATTGATGAAGTTAAGGTTTCCTTCAAACCCTTGGTCAACTAACCACTGAAATATTGCTTAAGCGGTGCTAAACAATAACTCACTCACTCACTCCCTCAAACCGAGGGACATATAGTTTTGTGGACTGTAAGGTGAAAGACATCACCTAAAATACAACACACCTTGCATGCTTTTTCGTCATATGTATAAAAATGAGAACTGTGTCTTTCAAGAAATGCAATGTTGCTGCAATTTCCCCAAAACAATATTTCAGTTTTGGATGACACTGGATTTAGCTACTCTTCATTACCAAAGGAAAAAGTCAATATATGTATGTTCCTGTTAGGTTCTAAGTGTGAAAATGTGTCAGATGCTAGAGCTCTTCCAAAACCTTGTACTAAGCACTTTTGGGGGGCGGAATAGCACATTGGTTCAGATCAAGGGGTCATGAAAGCGGCTTTAATAATGTAATGATAATAATAAAAATATAGTCGCAAAGCGACGACAAACGGATTCAGCGCATTAAAAGAACATTCATTACGCACATATAGGGATGTTAGCAGTCTTCCCTGAAAGTTTCATGCGTTTTGAAGACAATTTTAGTGCAATGCAGTTGATTTAGCCGTATTCTGAAGCAAAGTGACATTTTGTATACGTTTTCAGTACGTAGCGAGACATAGGGGCGGAAGTGAGGTTTGCTCGATGTACACGGCCTGCTGCCAGTTGAGGCAAGAAAGCAACAACATCAAAATGTAAGGGGTATCTGCAGGGGAGGCAGTGGAGGTTTGAAAGTTGAAAAAGGGCTAGTGTTTTCCTTCAGCGTGATCAGGTGCTTTGCCGACACTGGAATATAGTTCCCGAATGCTGGTACATAGGTTGAGGATCTTTATAAATATAAATAATCAAGACTATGTCAGTCAGTCAGCTCAGGTCAGTCAGGCAGGCTTTTTTGCTCGCTTCTCTGCCTGTCTGATCAGATTGTGACAGTGCTTGACGCACTTGTGTGCATTTGGTCATCTCGCACATGTTGACCATACGTGCAGTCGTACGGACTTTTGCTCCAAAGAGCGATGTCGTCCCTCTGTAGACTGTCAATTACGTGCTTGTTCATAAGACATCAAAGAGTATTTCCCTCAAACCATGTCCGTATACCTTGACAGGAAGGGTCTTTTCCTTCAACTTTTCAAATTACCCCTTGCTAACGCATTTACAGAATCTTGATACAAGAGCAATGTAGAGTATTTCTGTCAACTTTTGCCCTTTCACACATACAAGAGCGCATGTACCTGCATTTGGACATGTCACACGTCTTGACCGTTCTTCAATATTGATGTTTTCCTTCAATTTTATGCAATCTAACCCTTGCTAACGCACTTGACAAATCTTGCTACAGGAGCAATGTAAGACTTCTGCACACGTTCCCATTTTCTTTTAAACAGGTGAGGGGGCATTTGGGGGGTGGGGAGGGGGGGGGGGGGGGTCATTTCTGCATTTTATCACGCTAGAGTGTGTTTTCCTTCAATTGTTTGCAATTTAACCCTTGCTAACGCACTTAATTGACATATAGTATGATGAAAACTTTGACTCCCTCATGTGAACTGAAATGACTGTTCGCGATCGATTTTGTTCTTGATTCTTAAAGAACTCGATCATGTCTACCTCTCATGCAAAAATCACGACATTCGACTGCTAGGTATTTGAGTTTCCTGCCCTTGAATATGCTAAAACGAGCAAAGTCGCCTGACTTTGAAGGGTTGCTGAGTAAAAAGTATTAAAGTTTAAGCAAAAATTTCACTAACTTTTTCTCCTCAGTACTTCAGCTACAACATATGTAACTTTCAGCTCTGAGATGCTAGTATCTTCGGAGGAGAAGATTCTCAAAGGTGCGTGGGGTCCGAAAACTTCAAAAAGTAAAAAAAAGTAATATGGCGGCGTAAGTATGCATGCTACAAAGTCGCCATGATTTACTTTTTTGCTCCAAATGTAATTTCCTATCATTTAAAAAAAGTTTCAGGTCTCTAAGTGCATTTTGAAAAAAAATCCCATGTTAATTTTGGAAAATGTGAGTGGTACTGTGCCTTTAACGCTTAATCCGATTAAGCCCAAAAGCTTATTAGAACCCCTTCTCATGAAATTGTACCAGACTGCCAAGTTTGGCTGTTGTAGCTTTAGCGATTTGGGCTAAATCGGGTCCACAAAATCGGTGGAAAAAAAAATAAAAAAATAAAACACGCCAATAACAATAAGGATTCAGCAAAATTGCTGAATCCTTAATAATAGTCTAATACCCAGACTGTTAATACTATTTCAACCTCAACTTATTCTTTTGAAAGGCAAGTCTAGATTTGAAGTCTGAAATGACAATTTTTCTAAGGCCTGGGGGTTCAGGATTCCCAAGGATTGACTTTCCTGTGCCAGTGGTCAATCCGGTTTGATAATTTGCACCAAGTATCCAGCAGCCTAAGTGTTCCTATCCATGGTCAGTGGTCTGGACAACCAAGAATGAAGTTCTGTTGAGTAATCCTTCATCAAGGAGTTAAAGTAGCATGTTGAAAGTGATGATTTGAATTCCAAACATCCTTGACATGTTTGTATCTTGGGACTAAGACTTTGGTTGCGAACACTGACATTTGTAAACAGCTCCACCTGGTGGAGATCAAGGTCCAAGGGAGGTAATAATGACCATCTGGATCACATCACACAAATGGTACAGATGGAATCGGGCCACGGCCAATTGAACACGCTCTCACTTTAGATTAATTAATGTTTGATGTTTGAAACATCAGTGTTTTGTAAGGATATTTGTTAAACTGAACTCATCAAGTTGATTTTAATTCTTATCTGGCAGAAATATTTTGCCAATAATATTCTAGACACATGAAATGAATGAATGAATGAATGAAATTGTTATATTCCTAACTTTAGGACTTTTCATTTCTTTAAATTATCAAAATAAATGGATTTGCAATGAAATATTGGTGAAAAATTATTAAACCTAATTATTGTTACATGGTGGCAATATTTAATGCTTATGATATCTGTGAAGGATCTATAAAATGATGTCAGATACCCATGTATTAATCTAATGATATTAGATACTGAGGTATCAATCTTATGATATTAGATACCCATGTATCAATATAATGATATTAGATACCAAGGTATCAATCTTATGATGTCAGATACTCAGGTATCAATCTAATGATGTCAGATACCCAGGTATCAATCTATTGATGTTGGATACCATGGTATCAATCTAATTATGTCAGATACCCAGGTATCAATCTAATGATCTTAGATACCAAGGTATCAATCTGATGATGTTGGATACCATGGTATCAATCTAATGATGTTGGATACCATGGTATCAATCTAATGATGTTGGATACCATGGTACCAATCTAATTATCTTGGATACCATGGTATCAATCTAATGATGTTGGATACCATGGTATCAGTCTAATGATGTTGGATACCATGGTATCAGTCTAATGATGTTGGATACCATGGTATCAATCTAATGATGTTGGATACCATGGTATCAATCTTATGATATCAGATAACCAGGTATCAATCTGTAATGATGTTTTACTTTTCAAGGAAAAGATATTTGATTTGGAATCTTTATAAGTAAAAGATCCTTTCTTAAATTCTGTCTAGCATATGAACTCTATACTGTAGTTTAATAGTTATGTTTTAAAGTGTGATGTTTAGACAGTTAATGGCATACCAATTGGAAAGATCCTCTTCTGATGACTCTTGTTACATTATTATGTTATATTCTATTAATGATGACTAATTCAAACATTCTAAGTTCTTTTAATCTCATATTTTATCAGTGTCTTCTTTTGACAAGGTAATGTTTTATTAATGATGTCTTTCTATTAGTGTAATGTTTTATTAATGATGTCTTTCTCAGTGGGTAATTAATATTCATAATGTCTTCTTATTTCAAATAATCAGCATACTTGTCCACCGGATAAGTGGTATACACACCTCCTCTTTGCCACAGTGTGTTTTTATTAACACCTCATTGTGATACAACTAAACTGAAGAGTGCTGGAGTTAAAGTAGGGTATAGAGATAACACAGGGACCCCAGCACAGTTTAGGAGATATCTGATGTGTTGGTATTTAGGCTAATGTTTGTTTCTCTACATTGAGAACTTGGAAGTAATGCCTGCTGTCAGCACTATTCATTTATCAACTTGGTTAACCCGCATTAACCCTTTATCTTCTCAATAAATACCATTCTTGGGTGTCTGAGTTACAGGAATCTTTACTCAGTTTTGATGCTGAATGTTAGTCTGAAAGAGAGATTTCTGTTATTTTTCTGCTTGAAATTTTTTTTTGCTATTTTCATACTAAATATTTATTCCTATTTATGATTTATGAATTAGTAAATAATTATTTTATAATTCCTAACATAATAATTCAAATCATGTTACTTAGGGTAATAAACTGATTGGTTTCTTTTATTAGATTTGATGGAAAATAGCTCATGACAGGGCATTACGACAAGTTTAATGCTTGATTAATATGTTTATGGTCTATCAATACATGAATATATTTCAGCATTGTTAAGTTTGTCATCCCCTTTTCGGATGATTTGTCAAAATGCAGTGTTTGTTTTTTCCCCCATCATTTCACATAATGCAATAAAATAATGACTGATCCAAGAAAGAATTGTCCCTTTAACTAAAGAACCATAAACTTGTTCCATCCATTTCGTATTCAGTTCAAGCTCACAATAACTTGTTTATGAGGAGATTTGTTTTCTAAGATGTTTTAGCCCCATGATGCCTCATTTATATTCTATTTACTGAATAGTAGGACTGTCACTTTAAATAGCACCGATTAATGTGGCATACCTAGTGAATGGTTGGTACCCTGCCAGGCTGGGTAAAAGCTCTGGCTTGTGCCATCCTTTCTAATGTTACACACCTGAGGAAAACATCAGGACAAAAATACTCTTTAGTGAAAGGTTTATTTAAAGCTTTGATGGACTGGAAAACAACAGTTCACTCTCAGCTCTGCACTTTTAAGGAATTTTCTAAAATTACTGAAAATTTGCTGATGTCAGTTTTGAAATTTTAAAAATCTTTTATGGAAAATTTTTGTTTTATGTCTTAGCTAATGGTAATATTTTTAAACAGGATAATTGAATTGGTAACTTAAGATGTTTTTCACTTCTCACTCTGTATAATCATTTAGGATCAGTCTTTGTTTTGTTGCTATAATTATCACAAACAGATGGCTGTTACGGTTGCCTTCCGGTTTTTTTTCAATGACGAAAGACCTGAATTCACAGGCAAGGATGACTTTGTTACCAGGAATTGATTCATAATATTGTTATTTTGAGTTTTTTTATAACTTAAGCCTATTTTTCTTTTCTTCACATTTTCTCCTTTCTTTAAAAGATCATTCATTTTGCTTTATGAAGTATGCAAATTTTATTTTATCGTTTTGAAGAATGTTAATTTAATGGTTGTTGAACGATTTTTGGACTTCTGCTTAGGATCCCTTAAACTGACACAGAGTATGTTTCATAAGTTTTGATGTTGATATAATAAGAGCAAACATACCTTAGGTCTTGAGTTGCATTCAAATCGCCTCCCTTAACATGCAACTTTATGATATTTTTTCTTTCTTTCAATGATGATTGAAAAACAGACAGATAAATGTTAATAAGTTGAAATCCTGTGACCCATTTACATAAGCATCAAGTAAAAGGACCTACTGAACACTACCAGACAATATTTTATTTGTGTTCGCTATAAATAAGTTTACAAAAATACGTTCCAGTCATTAGCGCTCGCCGCTGTCCGGGTTTTCTATCACAAATCATGACAAAACACTTGTTTATTGATAAGCATTGAGATATTAAATTTCAGAAACAACCAGTACTTCACTATCAAATGATACCATATGAACTTTGATATATTTGACCCCAACAACATACTCTTTGCCCCTTTTGGGCTAGGAGACCTGTGTGTAAAAGGCCTCTGAGGGCATTCGAGTTTAAATTTCAGCATGTGAAATATCAATTCTTACAAAATCATCATTGAGATGGCAAAGCCGTCTCAGATAAGGGATAAGTCCAGATCTCGACTAGCTGTCAAAAATATTTATTTTTTGGCAAGGGTGAATCTAACTTTAAAATATTAAAATTAGTCGGTTGTGTGTTGGATTTAGTATGTTCCTTCAAACCTAGCTGCTCTACTCTACACCTGGCCCTCCCTCTACACTTGTTTACTATGGAGAAAAAGCATCAAGATAAAACCCAGATCTGTGTGTTATTTCTGTGCTGTATTACATTACTGATAGGATGTGTTACCTACATCAGCTTTGTAAGGGACACTGTCAGTGCTTTGTGTGGAGGCTTGTTTACAGTTTCCTGTGTTTTGTCCTTTGATTAACCCCTCATCTGCATGTTCATTTTCACGAACTAGCTAAACCTGTAGCTGGTTTATCTATGCTTAAGTTTATATACCATATTTGACATGTTAAGCTCCTGTTGCATTTTGTAAATTAAAATGGGGGGGGGGGGGGGGGGGGGGGACTTATCAAGATGGCTCACCATAGCATTTTATTGAATAAGCACATTGTCTCTATATTCTACATTCTAGATTAAATAAGTACAAATTCTGATTTTTGTATATAATTATTAAAAATTAATTAGCAATTGATGTTTTTGCTATCCACCATATGCATTAGACAGTCTCCTAAATGCATAAAGATACTCTTTAGTGAGACTCTTTAAAAATAATTAAGTTATAATGGCAACTCCTGAGGTCTTTCACACAGAGTAAGTATGAGAAAGGAACTTATTGTTGTGAATACGGTACTTGGTTCATATCTATTAGTTATGGTTCTCATTTAAAAAGTTTTTAAGACTAGTTGCTAGGGAGCTGTGGTTGCTACAAATAATTGTAATTTGAAAACCATGCCAGACTTTTCTTTACTTTTTGTTACAAGTTTGTCACAACTTTCTGATCACAAATTCTTATCTTAAATTTATTGTGTTTTTCAATGAAGATGTTTTCATACATATGACAGAGTTGTGCTTGATGATATATCTATGGTTTTCTTTATTGTAATATCTGTATGACCAAGGTATCTGACTTTCTAAATTAAACCTTTGACTCAAATAAAAAAATGAAATGTCAATTACTTGGCTCATTTTGACACGATTAATGTCTACAATAGCATGGTATTCTGACAAACTTCTGTGACTTAATGCAAAATTACTAAGTCCATGAATTATTGATTCCAAAATGTTTTATAGCAGATAATTGCTTTTAAAAATACATTGGTAGTTTTAGATCATTAAAATCAATATATCATTCTTTTCCATGGAATTATTACGAAATATGTATTGTTAATGTTGAGAATGTTCATTTATAAAAAAAATTTGTTTTTTACAATTAGTGACTAATGAGCCCTTTCTGCAGTTTGGATGGAGATGTATGTCACGGGTTTTTTTTTTGTCACCTGTGTGAAAGCAGAGATAATTGGTATACCATCCATCCTAGAGTCAACAATTGCTACCTGTGGTTTTGTTTGTGAAAGGGCAAATGATGGGGACATATAGTCTTTTCTGTAAAGATGAAATCATAAGTGTAACAGGTCGGAACTTTGCTTGGAGAAAGATCCATAGTTTAGTTTCTTGTACTGAGAAGGTAATAGTTTTCCAAAATACAGTGGTAGGATCGGTGTATAAAATAAATAAGTCATACTTTTCTATCGAATTATTAGGAAATATGATTCTTCAGACAGTTCTTGGTAAAAAAAAAGTTCGTTTTCTACAATTTGTGGTCAGTGACCCGTTATGGGTGTTTGCAAGGACTGAAAATTTGACGCCCTTGTTTAAGCTGTGATACTTACACCATGATCATTTGAGTCCATTTCTACCTGGGGTTTTGTGTGTGCAAGTCGAATGATGGGAGTACGCCTAGACCGTCACCTCTATATCAATTCTAATTGTCATGATGGACTGTAACAGCACAATCATAGAAGTGAATTTGAATGCTTGTATATATCTGGGACAGATATGAGATTTCTGCCATCTTTTATTGCAAAGTATCATATTATAAAAACAATTATCTTGTACGTGCTATCTAATACTGCTTCGACTTAAAAGGTCTTCTTGCTTCACCTCCAGGCAAATCACCTAACTAACATAGTCCTTGAACAAAATATCTTATACTGAAATTTAGCCAACTCAATCAAAATGAAATGAAAAAGGCAGATAATCTTCATTGCATATCTAGTTGAGAGATTTGAACTTAAGATATTTTCTGGATTTGCCAGGGCTTCTGAAATTGTTTTGAATTCAAGAACCTAGACAGAGACAAGAACCACTGTCGCATTTAGGTTCGAACTCAGGTGTATCTGGTTCAGGAGACGTAGGCAAAAACCACAGCTGGAATAAGAGTCTAGTCCACTGTTTTTGTCGCAGGAGACACAAGCAACAACTTTTGTTGGAGTAAAATTCTAAGTCAATAATCTATTGTTTCAGGAGAAAAAGATTCTAGGTCCACTGTTTTTGTTGCAGGAGACACAGGCAAAAACCGCTGTTGGAATAAGATTCTAGGTCCACTGTTTTTGTTGCAGGAGACACAGGCAAAAACCGCTGTTGGAATAAGATTCTAGGTCCACTGTTTTTGTTGCAGGAGACACAGGCAAAAACCACTGTTGGAATAAGATTCTAGGTCCACTGTTTTTTGTTGCAGGAGACACAGGCAAGTACTACTGTGGCATGAAGGTGTTGTCCTGCCCCTGCTGCGATGGCCACTGTGGACCGAACAACGGGTGCAACTGTCCGCCATGTCAGAGACTCGACCAGGAGGAGGCTGCACTGCTGGCCTTGGAGAACTCACAACCCTGCCCCTCCCAGCCCCTCATCGACTCCTGGACATGGGGTCAGCAACCAGGTGGGTACACTGTACACTGATAGTTATGCCAAAGAGAACTGACAACCCTGACCCTCCCAGCCCCTCATCGACTCCTGGACATTGGGCCAGCAACCAGGTGGGTACACTTAGATAGTTATGCCCTAGAGAACTCACAACCCCGACCCTCCCAGCCCCTCATCATTTCCTGGACATGGGGTCAGCAACCAGGTGGGTACACTTAGATAGTTATGCCCTAGAGAACTCACAACCCCGACCCTCCCAGCCCCTCATCGACTCCTGGACATGGGGCCAGCAACCAGGTGGGTACACTTAGATAGTTATGCCCAAGAGAACTCACAACCCCGACCCTCCCAGCCCCTCATCATTTCCTGGACATGGGGTCAGAGAACTCACAAACCTGACCCTCGATAGCAAAATAATGTTTTAGTGTCATGAAAAATCATCTGTGCTTGCATTTTATTTGCAGACATCAGCAAGCTCAAAGAATGCCTACATTCCCTGCTGTACGAGCACCAGCAACTGTGCATGCACTCGTCATCTACCACCCTCTCAGCGACACGCCTCCATCAGCGCCTCGCCGTCCTCGAGCGATACTTCACCGCCATCTGTCGACAAAGTCCTTATGACAAGAGGGCCCCAACCAAGAAACGACAAGCCAATCAAAGTAACCTCAACAAACAGAAAAGGTAACGGCATTTACTTAGTTGATTTTGTATAAAAATTGTATGATTTCTGAAATCAAATTTCTGATAATTCAAAAGAGTTGACTTTAGAACTTTTTTCACATTGTGGTCAAATATGATTTAGGTTCTCCATTAGTTTTGATGGCTTTGTTTCAAAAGTAATACTCATTTATTATACAAGTTAAGTTCACTGATAGATTACAAAGGTCTCTTTATTGCTCCATTACAATAGGTATGCCAAATCAATGGGATGACAGTGAATATCATCAAACTGAAAAGTGTTACCAGCCTATACAATGAAATAAATCTTCTCTGCCTTTTTAGCACTTCCACAAAGCCGGCCGAGAAGGCGACGATGGGTCTAGCTAGAGTAGGATCTAGAGCAGCTTTAAGTTTTGCATTTGCATTCCTGCGTCGAGCCTGGAGGTCTGGTGAGGACGCTGACTTGTGCAGTGAGCTTCTTCAGGAGTCTCTAGACGCCCTCAGGTCCCTTCCCGAGGCCACCCTGTTCGAGGAGGGGTCTGTGTCCACAGTCTGGCTGGAGGTTGTAGAGCGCGCCACTAAGTTCCTTCACTCTGTGGTGGCTGGGTAAGTTGATAATCCTCCAGGATCTTAATAATGATTTGTTTGGGCTAATCCTGGATTATTTTTTAAAAAAATGATGATCATGAATATTTAGTTTTGTTTTTTCTGATAATTGGCACAAGGTCATGTGAGGTTGTTCTGTTTTTGGGGTCCGGCAATAATGCCATACATAAATCATTGTTAGTTATTATACCCCCGCCTTACAGCGTCTGTCCGTCCGTCACAAATCTTTGTCCGGAGCATATCTCCTAAACTATACATGCTAGCTTCACCAAACTTCATACACTTATCAACCATGATCCCTAGATGTGCCTTTTGAGGGTTAGACCAACAAATGATTTTTATTTTTTGCGGTTTCCATGGAAACATGACTAAAACAGTGACTCTATGACCAAGTTCTTTGTCCGGAGCATATCTCCTAAACTATACATGCTAGCTTCACCAAACTTCATAAACTTATCAACCATGATCCCTAGATGTGCCCTTTGAGGGTTAGACCAACAAATGATTTTTATTTTTTGCGGTTTCCATGGAAACATGACTAAAACAGTGACTTTATGACCAAGTCCTTTGTCCGGAGCATATCTCCTAAACTATACATGCTAGCTTCACCAAACTTCATACACTTATCAACCATGATCCCTAGATGTGCCCTTTGAGGGTTAGACCAACAAATGATTTTTATTTTTTGCGGTTTCCATGGAAACATGACTAAAACAGTGACTTTATGACCAAGTCCTTTGTCCGGAGCATATCTCCTAAACTATACATGCTAGCTTCATCAATATTTATACACTTATCAACCATGATCCCTAGATGTGCCTTTTGAGGGTTAGACTAACAAATGATTTTTATTTTTTGCGGTTTCCATGGAAACATGACTTAAACAGTGACAAAGTCCTTTGTACAGAGTATATCTTCATAACTATACATGCTATCTTTACCAAACTTCATACACTTATCAACCATGATCCATTGATGTGCCTTTTGAGGGTTAGACCAACAAATGATTTTTATTTTTTTTGCGGTTTCCATGGAAACATGACTAAAACAGTGAATTTATGACTAAGTCCTTTGTCCGGAGTATATCTTCTAAACCGTACATGCTATCATCACCAAACTTCATACACTTATCCATATTGGTGCGTCTCTTGAGGGTAAGACCAAAAAATTATTTTTATTTTTTGCGTTTTACATGGAAACGTTACTAAAACAATGACTATCTGACAAAGTGCTTTTTCCTGAGCATATCTCCTAAACTATACATGCTAGCTTCAACAAACTTAATACACTAATCAACCATGATCCCTAAGTGAGCTTTTTGAGGGTAAGACCAACAAAGAAAGCCAGACTATAGTTTGAAGCGGGGGTATGTGAGCTGTGCTCACTTCTTTACTTGTTTTACTTGTTGCTCCTTGTGGACGCATGGTCAATAACCAAAATAAAATAGATTATTTCTGTCCGTGCAACACTATCTGTCCTTTCACAGGCACTCCAGGACCAGAGCCATATCCTCTCCTTTTTGTGTGGCCACTTCTTTGTTGTTTACCCAGTCAACTCGCCCTCTACTATTCTATAACTCTTTGTCCCTGTAGAGACTTAAGTGGCAGCAGCAGTGCCCGAGGCTCCAGTAAGATCCCGGTACAGGACCAACAGATAGCTCTGTCTCTACTCCTGGAACTTGCAGTCCAGCGAGGGTCCCTCAGCCACATCCTCTCCTCCGTGCTGCTGCTCCTCAACCTCTGGAACAACAGCCACCACGAATACGACAACCGCGTCAGCAGCAGCCTCATTTCAGCACCATTGCTTCCACTCCTCAAACGTTTCGAGGGCATCCACAACACAAGGTCAAGGGTGTTTGAGATGTCAAGATGGGATGAGGTAAGTGCTCTTGAAAAAAAATTGCTCTTTGTTTGGTGAAAATCCTCGGATTAAGGCAGCAATTGCATCATCAACTTCCAAACAGCTTATCAACTTGGCCATTTTGACCTTGAGCTCTCATGATAATGTTAGATTCTTTTAAACCAGTCTAATAGCCTGCCAAGTCCGTAAGAAAATTACAATTGAAAGAGACATTGATTCTCCCCTCCAGAACGGCCTCTTCCATGTGAGCCCAACAGAGTGCTTCCTGCGCTACCTGACCTACCCAGAAGATGATGAAATGCCGGTGGACCTGCGACAGAGCGCCGTCGTCATCATGTCTCACCTTGACCGTCTCACGGCGTCATACCTCCCACCCAGCTCCAGCCATAAGGTTAGAAAAGTGGAAACTCTACCAGGGTATTCCCCACATAAAGCACAATGTGCTCTTATAGATTTGCTAAAATGGGCCCTTAGCAAGATGACCGTATCTGATACAGTGTTTCAGATTTACAGCATAACCGCGACATTCTCGCATGATTTCTAAAAAAGGTCACATGTGTTTTCAGCTTTATGTGCCTAATTGTCGCGTGTAATTGTTTAATTGTACAAATAAATTTTGAAAGAGCTGTCAACTTATCTTCATAGAGGATACAATAATAAACTGTCGGGAAATCGCAAGTCGTTATTGTTTACATGCTGTTACTATACCCTCCCTCCAATAACTTCAAGTTCTGGTTACAAAGCTCCATGCATCGACTGAGCACGATATACAACAAGCCCACAGTGTTTGGAGCTTGCGTGAAAAGGGGTGCACAAAGGAACAGTGACCTATATCATATCTGAAGTGGTTATCACTGTCGGCTTTCTAGACAGGGTCAAAAACATTACGTGGTGTGTGTCAAGTAATTTGTATACATCATAACTCTACTTAATAATGTTTAAAAGAACTTGAGTGCTTTTAGTTTACTTAATGTAATGTATTTCAGGATTTTACCACAGCACGGTTACACGTCTATAAATTGATCTGTACATCATCTGCTTTGCTGTTATAATTACCCAGCAGTGGTTAACTGAATGAATGACTATTAAAACTTGTTTACTTTACATGGAAATGTTAAGCATATAGTTGAAAAAACATTAAGAAAATTACTGAATCAGAATTATTTGAGTAACTGAATTAAAATTAAATTTTAAACACCTCCTGCATGGTTCCCATATTTTATTTTCAATATAGGCCTTTATCTTATTTTATGAAATTATGGAAATGAAAATGTTTATCTCACAAATATCAATACAAAGTATTTGCCTTTTTTTTTGTTTTAATGCTCATTGTTTTTGAAAATGTCTCATGAGACATTTTTCTCACTCTGACTGAAAAAAATCTGAAACACTGCTGATATGCAATGGAATGAGTAAAATGTCTTTATATTCAAGATTTGAAAAACAAATTCTCATTATAAAATAATCAAACTTAATTATCGTTAAAAAGTTTTTTCTTGCAACCAAATTGAAAATTAAGGATAATCACATACATGCAAGAGGTATACTTGTTATGCAGCTCCATTGAAATAAAAGCGAGAATATTATTTTCAAGGAAACTGTAGATTTTATGAAAGTTGTTTGTGAAGGGGGACTTTGTTTGAGTTACTAATTTGGGTAGGGTGCGCTTATAGGAACAGGGTATTAATTGCATCAGCTATGGTATATGTAGTCACTATAACATGGCTTTTACAATATATTACAGAACCACAGGACTGCAGTAACCCAGGAGGTAACGGGGTGGGGGTGGTTAGGGTGGAGTGGAGGTGGGTGTAACCACGGACCACACCTACTTGACTTCTTCAATGACATGGGCGGCATCCAGCAGATCGTGTGTGCAGAACGCTGTCTCCTGGCGCTCACTCGCTCGGGCAGAGTCTATACCATGTTCTACAGCTCAGAGACTCAGGTACTTGGGAAACTATTCATGCCTTTTTATCTTAGTGACTTGGGCAATAGTGAAACCGGTATGTTGTTGAAATTTCAGTTTCTCGAAAAATATTTTTCTTTGATGTTGATGCATAAATTCCTACTGACACCTATTGGCTTGAGAATTTCTGTTAGTCTTTGTTAGGTAACTGTATTCATAAATGTTCTTAGTTAATTTTTAAAAGCTTTAACCTTGTATCTCATGAATAAATTAATTCTTTCCTTCACATTCCAACAACTATTTGGAGACATCTCTAAACTTCTCTGTCGTGGGCTGTGTATCTTTTTGTTAAGATTGTTAAAAGCTTTTGGTTTGTATCTCCTGAACAAAGTTCCTCTTCCTCTGCAGTCCCCGCAGCTAGTGGGTGGGTTTGGAGACAAGGAGGTGATAAAGTTGGCCGCCCACGCGGACGGTAAACACTTCCTGGCACTCACAGCAGAGGGGGACGTGTACACCTGGGGTAACGGAGACGGGGCTCGGCTTGGACATGGGGACTGCATGTGAGTTTACCTATAATTACTGTTTTAAGTTCATCGACATAACCCAAATATAGAGAGTAGATCAAGGTCACTATCTTGAATGTACTGAAATGTCAGAACTCTTGCCTTATAGGTCTAGATTACTGCACTGCATTCTGTACCAGAAAAGCCTCATGATTTTTGCATATGTTCACAAAAACATTAGCAGGATAGCATTGAGAAATGAGGATATCCACAATTTCATGAAGTGATAGGTTTGATAGATTTATTTTGAAGTTTTTAAAAGAAGAAAAACAACATTCTCTGTCTACATAATTTAACCATATTTGAAATTTAGGATAATGTCCAACTGTGGATGATAGATAAAGAAAATAACATTTTCACCACCCTCTTCATTCCCATCTGGCAGATCACGAGACGAGCCAACCCTGATTACGAGGCTATCAGGTAAACACATTGTGAACATTGCAAGTGGCAGTACCTACAGTGCCGCCATCACAGCCAACGGAGAGCTATACACGTGGGGGCGGGGCAACTACGGACGTCTTGGCCTGGGTAGCAGCGAGGACAGCTCAGTTCCGAGTCTGGTTACAGCACTGAAGGGACATCGGGTCATCGATATCGCTTGTGGCAGCGGAGACGCACAGACAGTGGCTGTCACTGATACAGGTAGGATTTCCTTAATAGTAATTTACGGAATATTTTCACCAAGGGGGGAAGAAGGGCAATTCAATAGATAGATGAAAAATTTTCAACAATGTAATACCTAGGAGGGCAAATATGTTGGTTGGAAATAATTTGATATAATTCTTTATTGAAATATCAGACTTAATGGCGAAGTGTTGTCATGATTAATGCTATGATATCATTATCCTTTCATGAAATATCCTTTATGAATTGTCAGTAAGTAATCTTGCCTTGTTCCTGTTGTTCAAATATAAGAATCTTTATTCTTTACTTCTACCTCATTATAATACAGGTCTTTCATGCTGGATAGACCCTTCATTGAACATTCTGTATTAAAATAACTTATCAGTTAAGTTTCAGTAGCAAAAATCCAATATCAATCCTTAATGTGAACAATGGGCACAAGGTCACTATTTTATTATATGATATTCTGAAACATCTCAAAATTAAGCTTTTTGGCTGATGCAGGTTGTGATATCAAATGATTTGTGTAATGCTAGTTTGGAGCTCTTTAACAAAATGCGCCATCTTTCCTGTAGGTGCAGTATACTCATGGGGTGATGGGGACTACGGGAAGCTGGGGCGAGGAGGAAGTGACGGATGTAAGACCCCTAAGCTGGTGGAGAGGCTGATGGGACAAGATGTGGTTCGCGTGTTTTGTGGGGCCCAGTTCAGCCTCGCCCTCACCAAGTCAGGAACTCTCTTCTCATGGTTAGTCGTTGATCAGGTTTAGAATTTTTCTTGTGTTGTAGCTTTGAAGAAACAACATCAAAATAAGATGTAACAAATAAAAAAAGAACAATCATTGCTGTGTCCAAACAGATAGGGAATTCATTACTTTGTTCCTTTGATTCCAGGGGCAAGGGAGACAACTATAGATTAGGGCATGGATCAGAGGACCACGTACGACACCCGAAGCAGATCGAGTCACTGATGGGCAAGAAGGTGGTCGATGTTGCGGTGGGTTCGATGCACTGTACAGTTATCACAGAGGATGGAGAGGTCTACTGCTGGGGCAAGAATGAACATGGACAACTGGGAGATAACTCTGTTGGGAACATCACCGAACCAACGCTCATGATGGGCTGTGAGACCAAGAATATTGTTGGGACGTCATGTGGGCCATCACAGGTGGGTTCTTATTGAGTTGTAGATTGCTACACTAGTAAGTGTGAGGATGGCTGATGCGGTTCATTTATAAGTTACTTGTTGATTGAATGCAATGGTAAACTTTGGAAATTACCCTTGGTTGTAAAGTTGTTATTTTTTTCTTGAGAGTTCTGTCTCTTCAAATATCACAGGCAATCCTCAATTAAATCTAACCATATTCTTGTGCCCCCAAAGGCATAATGACAAAATTCATGGCTTTTGATAACTTGTGAAAATTCTTTATTGCTGATTATATTCAATTTGCATTGCACAATAATATTCAGAAAATAACTCTTCCTCTGATGGTGATGGCAAAAACATTTCTTTTTTTTCTGTATCACCATAATGCCATTATAAAGTAAACATTTTTCGGCAGACTTTCATCTGGTCTTCAAGTGGCCACTGGTCAGTAGGATTACGTGTTCCATTCACGGTTGACATCTGCAAGTCAACGTTTGAGCAGCTGAACGAGTTGCTGACCGAGGTGTGTGAGGGGATGGATGGACGGAGTGACTGGCCCCCGCCCCAGGAGAAGGAATGTATGGCCGTCGCCGGACTCAATCTACTTAATCTACAGGTAAGGTCTCCAATTCTAAGTAAGTCTTAAACAAATATGAAATGTTTGAATGTATGGTCCACAGCAACTGAGAATAATGTTCCTTCTATAATAAAGTCCTTAGTCAATTTAAGGAGAGACTAAGTTAATTTTATTCTAACAGTAAACCAGCGAAATTGAATACATAGATAGTTAGTCTTTATTTCTGCAAGTGAATGAAAATACAATTTGACGATATATTAACATGTTGTTTCTGTCCTCAAAAAAAGAATAATAAGTTTTGAGAAATGATTTTGTTCATGGTTTTGTAAAGGTTGTTTGTAAGAGTAGTGTAGAGGATCATGGAACACTATATTTGCTCAAAAATGAGAATAAGTAGTCCCTGGACTGATAAATTCTGGTCAGGACATTCTCTTATAGATGATCTAATGTGAACATTGTAGTGACCCTTCTCTTCACCTTCCAGCTCCACGCCGCCATCTCACAAGCAGAGGATCCAGAGACTCTCGGCCTAGGACAGGGAAGCACGTTGGTCGCAAGTCTTAAACAGAGAGTTGTGGCCCTTGCCAGCAACAACGGCGTGTTGAACACAGTCCAGATGGCAGCACAAGCAACACTGCAGAGCGGATGGTCCCTACTCCTGCCAACTGCAGAGGAAAGAGCAAGAGCTTTGTCATCGCTGCTTGCAACTGGAAGTGAGTTCTTTTACCTTTATCAAAAGGGCAATTTTAAATTTTCTCTTGACTAAGATCTGATCTGGACCAGCTTTCATGCTAATTATTATGGATTAAGGAGTACATTTTCTCTGGCCAGGTCGAGACCTGACAGTGATGAGTCCCGGTCAGAGGTTCATGACAGACCTGTTGGTGAGCAGCCTGATGGCAGAGGGAGGTCTGGAGTCCGCGCTACAAGCCGCCATCAAGAAGGAGATCCAGGAGATAGAGGATAAAACAGTAAGCTGACTCAAGATTAATTTGAAATGTTTAAAACAGTCTCACTAGTCATGTTTATGTGATCATGAATATGTTCAAGCTGATCACATTTCTTTTAATTTCAACAAGGTAGATTTTTTCCTTGTGTCCATCTGTAAAATTTTCATTTAATAACTCCTCCCCTAGGAAAAGGAGAGTGAGGGTGGAGATGACAGCTCAGAAGAGGGGAAGCTTAGCGAGGCAACTAATGCGGAGAAGTCCGAGCAGTCGGTGATAGAGAAGGCGAGCCCCTCCGCCCTCAGGGGAGACCCAGATTCCAAAGCTACCATTCCACTGCTGCAGCTCATACAGCAACTTCTCAGGTTTGTTCATTTTCAAAACTGGTCAGTACTCATCTATACAAAAATTAATCAATAATAAGTGATAATTTCAACTCAATAGTTAAAACATTGGGTGATGATCATCTTTGTCAAAGGGAGCGTTGTGCCAGTGGACTGTAATCCCCAAATCACCAATTTATGTGGAACTTCATCACTTCCCCATTTGTAAGACAATCATGAAACCTTAAAGTAATTAAGAACAAAAAATTTTTGTTTAACATTTTCCATTATGTGACAAACACCCTTACTCAGATAAGAAAGCTGTTAAAAAGGACTACTAAGTGTTTTTTCATGGGCAGTTGTGAGGCCTTGTGAGACCTGTTGAGTCATATGTCCATAAAATGCCTAAGTTGAGACCATCTATTTTCTGTTTCCCCTTCAGAAACTCGTCCACACACACACTATCGAAGCTACAGGACTTATCTCGGGACACGTCCCTCAAGTCCCCCGACGCTGACCCAGTGGAGACAACCCCGTCTCTCGATCTCCTGCTTCAGTTCCAGAGACTCCTCGTCTCTAAGATCTTCGTCAAGGAGACGAGTGGAGTCTCCAGGATACTGGAGGCCAAGGAGGATGAGGATCTTACTAAACCCTCCTCAGAGATTGGTAGGTGGACAGGACATTTGAAACAAGATACTATGATATAAACTTCTGCTATTATTGAATCCAACAACCTCTAGTTGTAACAAACCTACTGGAATGAGGACCTTGCTAAACTTTCCTCAGTTGTTGAATGTAGGAAAGAAAGTGTGAAGCAAGGTTTTATTTTGTCAACTCCTGCTATCATTGAATAAGCACTCTGTGGGATGTTAAAATGCTTCTTAAATGAGGAACTTTCTAATCTTTCCTATCAACTAGGTTGAAGATTTTATTCAGATAAAAGTTTACTCCCAATGTTGTTAATTATCACACCTTGTGTAATTTAAATTCTACTAGAATGAGGATTTGGTAGGGACTTCCTCAGAGGACTGGTAGTTGGTTGGAAAATTTGAAACAAGGTTTTGCTTTCTCAACTCCTACTTCAATTGAATCAGGTTCAGGTCTTACAAAAAGTTAAAGGTTACTGACTAGAGACAGAGCCTCAATTTATACCCTGCTTACCATGTTCCTCTTCCTCCAGGTCTAGAGATGCGTGGAGCGGCGTCCCTCCTGAAGAAGTACTGCATGCTGCTGTGTACCCACGTGGGAGACATCCTCCCTGCCGCTGCCAGCATCGCCAGTAACAGCAGCAGGCACTTCTCACTCGTCTCACGCATCATCGTCAAGGATGTGACAGGTGCCAGGCTTTAACATAATCTTGCGACTCGATTTATTTAAAAACCTTCAATTTATGTTAATCATAACCCCTAAATTAGCTGTTGCCCCGACTTGCATTAAGAATTTCACCCCAAATAGTCACCATCAATACTTTTATTTAGTATCAACCTGAAGGTACCACTTGGGTGTAATTTATTAGCTTAAATTATATCCCTAATGATAAGGTGGTGTATTGTCTTTTTTCTTTTTACAGGGGAAGATGTCGTAGTTAAAGACCATTTCTGTTGCTGTTGTGTATATCTTTGCATTTTGCTCATGTAATATTAGTCCTGAAGCTGCTAATTCTTTCTGGTCTATCAAAAACCTCTTCAAATTTATGGATCATTCCCTTAGGTAACAAGCTATGCATCATAGATAGCCACATTTCAGTTACTATTTAATAACTTGGAATGTTGATCTCCAGGGGTGCTACTGCCAGAGATGGTAACCTGTATGATCCTCCTTGAGTTGAGAAGTCCAGACATTGTGACACTATCTAAAGCTGTGCCAGTCCTGGAGGAGATTCTCGACATTCTGGACAAGTTCAACCGTCTGGCGCCGGGCCTCGACCGGGATGATAAGGAAGACCTGGCCTGGCCGGGAGTCTGGAGTGAGTTTAGATTTGATTGTATTGATGAGAATGCTTCATGGAAATAATGTGAGAGGTAAAACATCCACTCAGTACTGAGAAAGCCGTGGTTTGAATCCTAGTCTTGTTTGTAGCTGAGTATACATCATAAGAATTGGTCATGTTTGTCAAGTATGAACTAGGACAGCAGTGTAGCAAAGGCTTCCACAAAGTTCGAATCATATTGGATGATGTGTAGAAAAGAGATGATTTGACTTGATAGTCCTTTTAGCGTGGTAAATCGATTTACTGAATGTAGATCTTGACACTGCTACTGTGTTTGCAGGTCACACGCTAGAGAGGTACACGCAGAAATCCTTCGACGACGTACAGATGATCCGTAAAGCAGACGTTGAGAACCATA
Source organism: Phorcus lineatus (assembly GCA_921293015.1). NCBI lineage: Eukaryota > Metazoa > Mollusca > Gastropoda > Trochida > Trochidae > Phorcus > Phorcus lineatus. The sequence continues at coordinate 45,031,409 of OV121087.1, forward strand.
ACAAAGATGGCGGCCTGTGGGTGGTGATTCATGGGAAGGTGTATGATGTTCACGACTTTAAATCTGAGGCCCCATGTGGTAGAGATCTACTCAAGAAATATGCTGGTAAGTGAAAGAATAAAGTAAATGGTATATCTTGTGCTATGTTATTTCCGAAAAGATATATTTCTTTCATTCACTACCTCTAAACTTATATGCATTTCCTTGTTTGTTTACAAACATCTAACAACAATCAATACCTTGATCAAGTCTAGAAATAGACATGTCAAACTTTTGAGTCGCAGCCGTCGCACGAACTAGCACGTGCAAATGACAAAGCCACGCCCCCAACACCTCAGCCTAAGAAATCACTTTCCTTGTTGTTCGCAACCTGTCAAGACGTTGCTGATTCTTAGCAATCTTACCTTCTACGAAACCTCCCAGATAGTTTCCGTATCCTGACATTGTGAGATTAATCCATATATGCTTTCTTCATGTTTAAAATCGTATTTAATCATGCATTTCGCCTTTTTTTCTTGAACGATTTTCTTCCTAACTCGTTTCAATATGGCGACCTTTTTTCCACGTGTTTTGCACACGTTACAATTATGTTTTTTGTCGTATTAAATATCCGTGGGTATTTATTACTTTATGCTATTGTAATACCTTTATTTAGCTTTATCATGTTTAGCTAAATATTTTTCATGTATCATAATTCCCTCTAATAATTTTCGTGGGTATTCGGGTTTCGGTAATGCCCGTTTGCCTGTCTTCCCATTTATTGATTTTTTTCTCCTGGGCGACTGACAGCTGTCGTAGTTCTCTCGCCTACAGAGGCTTATAATTAGTCTTCGCTATGGCGTCTTGACGCTCATTTTATGTCGCTTCAATACTATATACTTTGTGTATGGGAAAATATCCATACCGTAAGTAATCATAATAATTCTTATTACTTCCTATATTTCTGTGTTGATTCTTTTGTGTGGAATTTTTCACAGTATGTTATTTCATATATATATATTGTATATATATAACTAATTCCTTTCTTTCTTATTTTCTGTGTAATTCTATGTACGGGAATTTCACAGAACTTCATATTCATATATATTTATCTATATATATCTATTATCACTTTCGTTATATATATCCATGCATGTTATATATATTGGATTGTGTTGTTTGTTCTGTCTGTGTGTTAATGATTTTCCTTAACTGTTCACAGAACCATGAACAATTCCAAGAAGTGCGAGGGTTGTCACAAGTTCATGTCTGCGGTCGACCCTCACCCTTGCTGTCCTCGCTGCTACGGCTCCAACTGCTCGTTTGACCGGCCTTGCGAGTTCTGCGGTAATCTGGAAGAGCCATCCTTCCAGGCCTACATTGCTGCTCGTCAGAGAAGTTTGACTAAGAGTTCGTCGAAGTCTTCTACCATATCTACGCCTCCTCCATCGAACCTGGCTGCAGACCTAGCTCAGTTCCGTGTCATGGCCCAGAAAATGATGCCTCTGATGAATCGTCTGTTGAGTGTACCTGATCTGGAGGGCGAGGGTGTCCAGGGGGATCAAAGGCTTCCCCCGTCGCCAGGGCGAGACGTAGTCTCCCACATAACTGGTCGGCGGGGGGGTGAAGAGAAGCAAGAAGATGATGTTCTGTCCATCGTCGCCCCCTCTGCCATCGACTCGGCCCTCCCTACTCCATCATCTAGGGACCCTAGACTTTTGAAGAAAACCAAGGGCAAGCTCCCCAGGTCAGCTACGACACCGAGGCGGGACCAGACAGTCAACGACTCGGCTCGTAGGACCAAAAAGGCGAACCGTACGGCACCACCCAGCGGCTCCGCTCCACCCACGTCGGCCACCAACAGCAGTATTGTGCAATACTCTGGTTCCTCCTCTTCATCGTCCCGTTCGGACCGTCGGCCCGCGCGGAAGGACCAGCAGCCAGTGGACCCACAAGGCTCCGTGGGCCCACGGGATGCCACGGATCCGCAAGGAACAAGTGGCCCACAGCGTTCCAGGGATCCCCAGCGCACCGCGGATCCCCATCGGCTGGATAACGTCCAGCACACGCAGGGCAGCCACACTCCATCGGACAGCCAGCGTACGGCTCCCAATCAACGGTCCAATGGCTCACTTCCCAAAAGGAAGTCGTCGGACCCTCCGGAGATCTCCTTCTACGGCTCTCAGCCAGCGCCGCCTACGAAGAAGTCAAAGAAAGCAGGGACAGAAGAATCTGTCTTCCCGGTGTTGGGCTGGTACGATAAGATCGACGAGGTATACCGCCACTTCCCGGATCTCGCACGGCCCCCGACGCCGTCCCTGCCTATACACAACGACATTAGCAGGGGTGTACCCAAGGCACCGTCGACTCCAGCCAACTCACTTCCTCCTCCAGACTCTTCGGCTCAGCTGGCAGCTCAACTCTCGGACAGGGTGGGGACTCTGGCCTTTGACAAACAGCCAGCACGTAGCTCATTCTACAGGTGCTTTCCGTACAAGACCCATAATGCAAGGTTTGCCAACACGGAGGAGACCCTGTTGGACGATAATTTCAGATACCTCATGGGTAAGGGCACACCGTCGGACCAGATAAAAGTGCACGACTCACGCCTGAGGGAAGTGGAGACATTGGTCAATAAAGCGATGCAGACCTCTTCTTACATCCATTGGTTCGCCGCCACCGCAGCCAGGCAGCTCCCTATCATCCCGGATTCTGCGGAGCCCACTGGTTCTACCTCAGTGCCGTATTCATCTTTGGCCACTGCGTTCGCTTTCTTCGACTCCCTGGGCGATGCAGTTCTGGACCTGGACAGACATCTGCTTTGGATACAGTCACAGCTCACTCTTCTAAGGCGGTCCGCTTACGTGAAGCAGCTACCCCAGAACACCGACCCGAAGATTAAGGAGATGCTTTATCAGGCCCCTCTGTTCGGAGGCACTCTCTTCGGCGATTCGGTGTCCAAGGCCTTGGAACGGAGGGACAAGGAGATGGAAAGGAAAAAGAACGAAGACATCCATAATCTTGTATTGTCCGCTTCACCCAGAAGGAGACAGTCTCCCAGGAACAAGCCGTCCACTCCGTCCAGGAAACAGAATTTTCAAAAGAGCCAGACTACTTCTACGCCCAAGAAGAATTTTGACAAGTTCCCTCGGTACGAGAAGTTCCCGACTCCCGGCAAGAGTGGTGGACGAGGCCGTGGCAGAGGCCAGCAGCGGGTTTGACCACCCTACCCCCATTCCCAACCAGTCATCGACCCTTGCCCGTCTCCCGACCTTCCCTTTGAATGTGGTTCCTGGTCAGGTCGGGGGTCGTCTTCAACAATTTGCCATCAGTTGGCCAATTGTTTCAGACGACCCCTGGATCCTATCTGTAGTCTCGCAGGGTTACCGTCTGATATTCGATTCGTTACCTCCGACTACCTTCATCCCGGAGGGACCCCGCTTTCATCTATCTGGTCTTCCCTTGATGGCAGCAGAAGACGCAATCCAGAAGCTCTTGCTGAAGAAGGCAGTTATAGAACTGGACCCGGCCACAGTTTCACGCGGGTTCTATTCGCCGGTTTTCCTGGTTCCAAAGAAAGATACAGACGAGCTGCGTATGATCATAGATCTGAAGATCCTGAACCGGAACTTCCTGCAGAGACCACCGCACTTCAGGATGGAGTCGATTCCGGCGCTGAAACTGGCCCTACGACCAGGGGACTCGATGGTCTCGTTAGACCTCAGGGATGCTTATCTCCACGTCCCGATTCATCCAGCATCCCAGAAGTACCTTCGGTTTGCTCTCAACGGCAGGTTGTTCCAGTTCAGGGTTCTTCCGTTCGGGATCTCGATAGCACCTTGGCTATTCACCCGCATCACAGCTCCGGTCCTGAGTTTTCTACACTCCAGGTCCATCAGGATTCACGGGTACCTGGACGACTTCCTCTTACCAGACCAGTCTCATCGCTGTCTGGAGACGAACAGAGAGCTTGCCGTTTTTACTTTGGAACATCTGGGTTTCATTGTGCATCCGGAGAAGTCGGACTTCACGCCGTCCCAGAGAGTAAAGTACATAGGAGCCATCTTCGACACGGGAATTTCGAAGGTTCTTCCGCCAGAGGACAGGGTCACGGTAGCGCGGAACTTGATCCTATCCATGTCCCAGTCTCCACAAACCTTAAGGCAATGGATGTCCCTGTTGGGCAGGCTCACGAGCATGCAGGATTTGACCAACAGGGGGAGGCTGAGACTCCGTCACTTTCAGTTCTGGATCAACTCCGTGAGATCGCTCGAGCTTTCAACTCGTTGTTGTCCTCCACCAGAGATTCTCCGATCGCTTCGTTGGTGGCTTCAAGACCAGAACGTCCTGCAGGGCGTTCAATTGGTCCCCTTCGTGCAGGATGTTCTGCTAGTGACAGACGCGTCCACAGTCGGCTGGGGGGCTCACCTCAGGGACCAGATGTTTCAGGGAACTTGGTCTCCGGAAGAGGCTCCTCTTCACATCAACCAACTGGAATTGTTAGCCGTCCTGAAGTCTCTTCAGTTTTGGCAGACCCAGCTGAGGGGAAAGAAAATAATGTTGGCCTCAGACAACACCACGGTAGTGGCTTACGTCAATCGCCAAGGAGGCACTCGATCGAAGGGATTGCTAGATCTCTGTCTTCAGCTGTTCGACTGGATCGACAGGAACGACTGTCAACTCAGAGCCAGAAACATTCCAGGCCATCTGAACGTTCTGGCAGACAACCTGTCCCGTCCGAACCAGATCCAGTCAACGGAATGGACTCTGCATCCCACCTCCTTCAAGATGGTATCAGGCCTATGGGAATCCCCGATGATAGACCTGTTCGCGACCAGGCTCAACACGCAGCTTCCAGTCTACGTCAGTCCGGTTCCGGATCCTCAGGCCTTCGACGTAGACGCAATGTCGATCAGCTGGGACGGTCTCCTTGCTTACGCCTTTCCTCCACCAGCGCTGATTCCAGCAGTATTGGAGAAAGCGAGACGTCACAGCTGCATCATCGTTCTGATTGCTCCAGCGTGGCCCAATCGTCCTTGGTTTCCGGATCTGTTGACTGCGTCAACTCGTCCGCCGGTACAGCTGCCAGTTTTTCCAACATTACTAAGACAACCAAGGTCCGACAGGTTTCATCGAAACCCCGAGTCCCTCTGTCTTCACGCCTGGAGGTTATCCAACGTAATCTCAGGAAAAGTGGTTTCTCCCAAGAAGTTGCAGAGGCAGTCCGTGGAGGTCTCAGAGCTTCCACTTCAGCCCTCTACGATTGCAGGTATAGAAAATTCACCGAGTGGAAGCAGCAATTCCAGCCTGATGCTGCTATCTCCATTCCACTCGTCGCTGAGTTCTTGCTCTTTCTAAGGAAGGATAAGAAGTTGAAGGCTGGAACAATCGATGGTTACAAGTCGGCTTTGACATCTGCCTTAGCCTTACAAGGAGTTGACTTGTCCAGAGACCAGACCATTCATCGCTTGGCTAGATCGTTCCAGTTAGAGGATTTGAAATCCCCAAAGTTTCAGCTCAAGTGGAATTTGTCGGTGGTTCTTTCAGCTTTACTCGCAGATCCGTTCGAGCCTATTGAAGACGTTCCCCTGCAGTTTTTATCTTGGAAGACAGCTTTCCTTTTGGCGCTGGCTTCGGCAAGCAGGGTTTCAGAGTTACATGCTTTGGACCATTCCACCATGACACACTCTAAGAACTGGCAGTCCGTATCCCTAACGACCCTCCCCGGTTTCGTGGCCAAAAACCAGAAGTCCATCGCTGGTCCCTTGGGAAGAAGATGCTTCGCTGTTCCGGCTCTGTCCGCTGCTATTTCAGACGGCATGGAAAAGGATCTTCTTCTCTGTCCAGTTCGAGCCTTGAGGGAGTACCTGACCAGAACCAAGTCCTTTAGAAGGGGTAGGCATAGATTGTTCCTTCCTTGCCTCCCTTCTTCCGACAAGGACATAACCAAGAATACCGTTTCAGCTTGGCTGAAAAAGACGATTAAGGCAGCTTACCATAAATCTGCGTCCACTCCGCCGATTTATGGTAAGGTGTCTTCTCATGAGATTAGAGCCTGGGCTACGTCAGCCCCCCTCTGGCACTCTGCCTCGGTCGAGGACGTCATCTCCGCTGGATATTGGGCCTCCTCCACAACTTTTTCCACCTTCTACCTTAGAGATGTCCAGTCGGACCTCCAGGGCCTCCACCAACTGGGACCGTTCGTTGCAGCCGGGGCAGTCCAGTCATCCAAACAGTAACATAGGTAATTACAACTCTTGTTGGAAGAGGTTGTAAGGACGGAGTTCCTCCTTCTCGCTGAGAAATCCTATGTTGGCCTCGGCAGTTAACGGTTGTAAATCCACGACTGTCCAGGCCAGCCTACCATTACTTGGTTTAGCAGGAACTTCGTTCTTGTGACCTCGGTTTTTGGTTAAAGGCATGATTCCTTTTGAGTCCCAGCATCGCTTACTGATCTCCTACCCTCCGCCGATCTGTGGGAATCTGCATATAAGTTTAGAGGTAGTGAATGAAAGAAATTTAACAAAATTACAAGTATTTTGTATATTTTTGAATGATACCTACCTCTAAACTTATAGTTGGTAACCCGCCCGGACCTCCCCACAAAACGGAGACCAGCTTATCGGGTTGCTTATTTCTGCAAGGAAAGTGATTTCTTAGGCTGAGGTGTTGGGGGCGTGGCTTTGTCATTTGCACGTGCTAGTTCGTGCGACGGCTGCGACTCAAAAGTTTGACATGTCTATTTCTAGACTTGATCAAGGTATTGATTGTTGTTAGATGTTTGTAAACAAACAAGGAAATGCATATAAGTTTAGAGGTAGGTATCATTCAAAAATATACAAAATACTTGTAATTTTGTTAAGTTTATTTAACTTAAGTCATTGGTTCTTATGTGCTTTGGTCTATCCAATTCTTTTCATGAGCTTGAAGTGACTGACATCCAGTCCGCCATTTTAATATGAGGAAAAGGTCATGAAAAAAGGCAATGTTCTTTCACTAACTTGACAACATCATCACAATGAACTATATGTATGGTAAGAATTTGCCACAAATTTATGGCATCAATGTTGATTATAGAGAGTACAGAATATCATTATGGATGCACAACTCCTATATTCTGTACAGGCAACAGTTTAGCAATGGGGAGGGTTTCATTACTTAATAAATGGCGTTAGAATCTTTATACAAACATCACATATCCAAAGAGAGAGGTTGTGTACCCGTAAGACTAATCTCCATTCATCACCAATCAAGCTTCTGAGATGCAAATAAAAGATGTTCGTACATGCAAGTTAATCTTGAAAACGTGTATAACTCATTGTGAGTATGACTTCAGGTCGAGATGCTTCATCAGCATTTGAAGCTGCCCACCACTCTGAAGAAGCTCGGGAGATGATGCAGGCCTTCTACGTTGGACAGTACGTTGATGTGAGTCAAACCAGGAAACCCCTATCATGATGGCGTTCATATAACTTACCTGATAGAGAGGCAGTCAAGGCATTTTCAAATTTTCTTTGTCACCGAATGTCTATCTGAAAATCTTTTACAAATATAGGACCACAGCTATGTTTTTTAAGCTTCAGACATGTAGTGTCAGCCCAACTGATTTAATTACTACAAACAAAGCCTTTTTAGTATCATAAGCTTAAGACTATCCAAATGTTTACAAATAGGTTAATCTAACTAAGCAATGTGAATCTTTGACTCCTAACTAATCATTATTTTTTATTTCTCACTACAGCCAGAGAAGGAAGTAGTTCAGACAACCGACTCCAACACGATGTCGTCTCCCCTGATGGACACAGAGAGGACGCTGGGTATTCTGCTCGGCCTCCATGCAGCAGAGCAGGCCCGCAGCACGCCCCTGTCTTCAGATGAGCTGGAGAGCCGACACTGGCTGCAGGCTGAGTTCTTCAGTGGAGGTCTACAAGTCCTGCAGCCACACAACAGCTATGATGAGGAGAAGGGCGAGAGCAGAACCCCCAGCTCTTGTACCACAACTCCTGGTGGGTCCTTAGCAAAATTACTTATACATAGAAACCAATGCTATTTAAGAGTTTCATGAAATGACATTAGTATGAACATATACTGTTTCAAACAAATCTTCTACTTGTCTCCATCTCATTCAAAAGAGGTGTAACTATCAATGATAGATTTGAACCAGCATGTCTTCCTCCCTGCAGGTGCCACGCCCACCTCTGAGCACTGCCACCTACCTGCAGCCATGGACAAGGAGCGTCTGTACCAGCAGGAGAACCCCAGCATGGACGTGTCACGCCCCTTCCTGCAGGCCCTCGCTGAGGGGCGTGTCCAGGACCCGACAGTGAAAGCATTCCTAGGCATGATGGAGAGTCACCTCAAACAGTCCCACCACCACTTCAGCTTCACCTTCTCCCAGGACCACCCCGTGGAGGACGTCGGCAGGTATGGTGTTTGTGGAGCTATTGTAGTGAAAGATTGTATCCCTACGACAATGGAATATCACTTGAACTCTGCAACTCTTTGTCCTTTAGTATTGATTGGCTATCTTACACAATGCTGGTTTTCCATTCAGTAAATCATTGTCAAATATCTGGAAAATATTTTCCTGCCTGTTCTTTGAGATTGTTGATGGCTTTGACCGGAGCTTTGCAAACTGGAACATTTAGTTCTTGCAACTGAAAAGTGTGGTAACAGGCAGGTTTTCCATAAACATTTCAGACAGTGGCTGTCCTAGGTGAACAGAAAAGGCAATCATTTTGGCCAATTTTTAGCTATTGATACCCTATTAGGCATATAAATTCAACAAAAGTCATCATGATCCCATTAGAAACAACATTGGTCTTGTGCTAATAGAAAATGATTTTTGGCACAAATATTTGCATGTTTATTCCTCATCCCCAGGTTGCTGATGGCGGTGCTACTGAAGCACCATGATCTCGGGCACGTGGTGCTCGGGATGATCGATCATGGTCAGGGCGAGGTCGGCGGGAAACACGTGGTGCCCAAATCTCTCTCGGAACTCTACAAGATCATCTCTCAGACCAAGAAGGCTTTGATTAAGGTGATATATGATTAGAGTATGAGGAAATGTTTTCAAACATGTGTAAATCTTAAAAACAATTCTTTCAATAAAGAAGTTGAACATCCACAATATCTCCTGAGAAGAGAGAGTGTTCTATGTTGGACAACTTGTTCCCAAACTTATCCTTTGTGAAAAAAATATATCTAAACAAACATTCAGACAGTTATGTGAACCAGTAAGAGGATTTCATCATGATACTTAATTGTGTTTGGTAATATGTAGAACCTAGGAAACCTATGATCATAAACGAAATAAATAATTGGTTGTTAGTTTTAATTTGTGCCAATGCAATAATACAACTGAAAATTGTAGTCTTTTTGATTTAATCACAAATAGGATAGAAAATCATTTTTACCTGTAAATCAGTTAACGTCTCTCTATACATATGCCCCAAGATGAAAGTGAGTAAAATGATATCCTGTTTCCAGACTCACCAGGACCAGGGCCGCTCCTACAAGGAGGTTTGTGCTCCTGTTATTGAGCGCTGTCACTTCCTGTTCAATGAACTTCGACCTGCCATCGGCGACGAGGTCAATGCTTTCACAAGGTCCAAAATGCTGAAATCTCTGCCTCGCTGGAGAGAAGTCATCACAAAGATGGTCCTTGACAAGAAGAAATCTAAAAGTATGTACCTATCATATAAGTAAAAATGTACTTGTCTATTTAGAAATGTTTGGTGGAAAGACAAGAAAAAGATATTTTTTGTATGTAAGCCATATGCATTATATTTTATTCCTGCTATTGATTGATTTAGTCATTATGTTAAGTTATAGCAAATAAGGTATGGTAAGGCTTTTGGTATGATCAGTGCTAATAGTTCATGCCTGCCAACGACTTTGGTTTGACTCCTGACCCAAAAAAGTACCAGAAGTTGTTCAGTTTCACATAATAAGATCTCAAACATAACAATGTTGATGAAATTCTCTCTACAGGAATGATAGAGTCTGAGGAAGACAAGGAACGAGACCAGGACGAGACCGACACGCTGCAGGCTGTAGGGGGCGCTGCTGCTGACAAGGAGGAAGTCAACGCCGAGCTCAAGAAATCTGCAGCAGCAGCCGCAAGTGTTGACCAATCAGAGACAATCGAGGATTTGGTAGAAGGGGAGAAAACTCTGGAGAGAAAACAGAGCGCCGAAGAGAGTTTAGATCTGGATTCAGATGAGCTACTGGGGTCAGATACAGAGGTGGAGAAAGCTACAACACCAATCAAAGAGGTGAGGAGGACTTTTTGGACTTTAACTATCTTTTTGCATTTTATCCTTGTTATCATTCTCAAGAAAGATGTATATGTTTGTGTTATAATTGTGGAATGATTTTACATTCATTCAAATAGGTTTTGCTGATGACAGATCACTTGCTTTGGTTTTAACAAAACAGTAATAAAGTTGATGTTTATGTTCTGATCTTAATATAAATAAGGACTAGGTATAAATATTATCGTGATAACTATATAGTATTTGAAGGGCATTTAGAAGTGGAATACATATGAAGAGCAATATTTTCTAGTTAAAAACCTTCTTTTTTTAGATTTTCACAATAACGGGGTTGCTATCAAGAAAATCTTGCTGCTGTTATGATACCTTTTTAACAAACTTGATTCAAATTCTTTACCTCCTAGCCTTCGACTGTCACTGGTTAGCTGGTCTTAAAGTGCAGATGAACATCCCTTTGTAAATGAGTTGTGATTAATCCCTATCTAGGAGGACCCCTGGGACCACATTGTGAGTGCAGTGACCAGCTCCCAGAAACTGAAGTTCCTCCGTCAACGTCTCACCGGCTCTCACACCGAAATGCCGCTAGTCAACAAGATCATTGAGTTTGTCATGTATGAACATCCCATTGATATTGACAAGCTACGCAGGTCTCTTCACTATCAGGTATGTGTGTCTTAGTTCATCATCAGAATGTATAGAAAGAGAGTATCTTAGTGATATGGACATTTGTATTTTAGAATTAACTAATTATACATAGAGTCTTATGAACTGTTTGATTTTCTTCTAGAAGTCTGTGGTGCAGATAAGACAAGTCTTTGGATAAACAACTTCTTTGTCACAGGGCATACCGAGTCTTTTCCAAAGGACCACCTCATCCCCTTGGTCAAGCTGAAGTTTACACATTTGATAAGATATATGATATTTGTCACATGATTTATAAAATTTGCTTCCCCACCTCCAAGTATCAAGAGCTGAGCTGAGACTGAAGGGAATACAAAACATGCTGAGCCTCGTCCACAAGGACCACCTCATCCCCTCAGCCAAGTTAAAGTTAAATAACAAATAAGATTTGTCATATAATGGTTCATAAGATTATCTCCCCTTCCTCCAGGTATCAAGAGCTGAGCTGAGACTGAAGGGAATACAGAACATGCTGAGCCTCGTCCACAAGGACCACCTCATCCCCTCCGTCAAGTACTCCGTGCTCTGTGGCTGGCAGGGACTGCTGACTGTCGGCCGCAAGTTCAACACACCCCTCCCTCACTGTCTCTCCAATGTGAAACTCATTCCACCGTGTGATCGGATACTGCTCGAGATGACGTTCGCAGAGCTGTATCGCTGGGCTATCAGAGAACTCAGGTCGTGTGTCATCTCCGCTGATCTCACATTCAAGTCCAAAGGGATCAACCCTGCTCAGTCGGGTCAGGATAATTCAAAGGTTTGTTTGATTGAAATTGATTTTGACACTTGTTCTTGATTATTAACTTATCACAGCCATGAGTAAACACCAAGATAACAGGTTTGTTTATGTGGCAGTTGTTGTATGTAACATACTTTTGCTAAATCAGTGACATGGAACACTTGTTAATACATGTATTCATATCAAATGAAATTCAGTAAGTTGTCTACCAGTACTATGAAGCTCATGGCAACTATCCAAACTAAGCAACCCATAAAAAACTAAAACCAATATTTTAGCTTCGGCTAAGAGGGTCATTAGGCTGAATACTGTTGTGCATAAAAACCTGTAAAACTTTGTACACATTTATCAATTTTCTTTCTTTCCTCTATCCAGGAGCGACTAAGTCTGGGAGCACTACCAGTGGCTCGATTCATCCTGGCTACTCTTGGAGTGCTGGTGGCGGAGCATCAGTTCAGTAGTCTCTCCCTCCTCCTCAACAGTGGGGTGCTGGCTCTCACTCAGAGCATCCTCAGGCTGGCAGGTCAGTAATCTCTCCCTCCTTCTCAACAGTGGGGTGCTGGCTCTCACTCAGAGCATCCTCAGGCTGGCAGGTCAGTAGTCTCTCCCTCCTCCTCAACAGTGGGGTGCTGGCTCTCACTCAGAGCATCCTCAGGCTGGCAGGTCAGTAGTCTCTCCCTCCTTCTCAACAGTGGGGTGCTGGCTCTCACTCAGAGCATCCTCAGGCTGGCAGGTCAGTAGTCTCTCCCTCCTTCTCAACAGTGGGGTGCTGGCTCTCACTCAGATCATCCTCAGGCTGGCAGGTCAGTAGTCTCTCCCTCCTTCTCAACAGCGGGGTGCTGGCTCTCACTCAGAGCATCCTCAGGCTGGCAGGTCAGTAGTCTCTCCCTCCTTCTCAACAGTGGGGTGCTGGCTCTCACTCAGAGCATCCTCAGGCTGGCAGGTCAGTAGTCTCTCCCTCCTTCTCAACAGTGGGGTGCTGGCTCTCACTCAGATCATCCTCAGGCTGGCAGGTCAGTAGTCTCTCCCTCCTTCTCAACAGCGGGGTGCTGGCTCTCACTCAGAGCATCCTCAGGCTGGCAGGTCAGTAGTCTCTCCCTCCTTCTCAACAGTGGGGTGCTGGCTCTCACTCAGATCATCCTCAGGCTGGCAGGTCAGTAGTCTCTCCCTCCTTCTCAACAGTGGGGTGCTGGCTCTCACTCAGATCATCCTCAGGCTGGCAGGCCAGTAGTCTCTCCCTCCTCCTAAACAGTGGGGTGCTGGCTCTCACTCAGATCATCCTCAGGCTGGCAGGTCAGTAGTCTCTCCCTCCTCAACAGTGGGGTGCTGGCTCTCACTGACAGCATCCCCAGGCTAGCAGGTCAGTAGTCTCTCCCTCCTAAACAGTGGGGTGCTGGCTCTCACTCAGAGCATCCTCAGGCTAGCAGGTCAGTAGTCTCTCCCTCCTAAACAGTGGGGTGCTGGCTCTCACTCAGAGCATCCTCAGGCTAGCAGGTCAGTAGTCTCTCCCTCCTCCTCAACAGTGGGGTGCTGGCTCTCACTCAGATCATCCTCAGGCTGGCAGGTCAGTAGTCTCTCCCCCTCCTCAACAGAGGGGTGCTGGCTCTCACTCAGAGCATCAATGCTTGTGTTTTAGGTTGATTACAAAGACCCCAATCTATGTATGATTCTATTTAATTCTAATGTTGTTAGATGGGTGAAAACAATGTTCCTGACGTTCTTGAAAAATGCTCTGATGTCATGACAAGCTCATGGGGTCCAGTTTCTATTTAAGCAACAGACTTAAATTAAATGTGATTACCATAAGGATAATACGACAGATTTTATGATTTCTTGAAAATTTCTATGTTTACGTCATGTTTATATTTGATTCTGTAAACTCTTTAACTCATTTGATTAGATGATGGTATTTGTCAAGCAAAGTTTCAAGTGGTATTGTTTCCCGGTGTAGGTCCGGACTGCGATCTGTTGGTGCAAGACAACAACCAAACGATGTGCACCGTCCCGGAGGAGCAGAAGGTGAAAAAACAGACCCAACAGATGCCACTCTCTGGGGCCGAGCTTGCCGCCATGATGAAGATCGGGACTCGTGTCATGCGCGGGGTGGACTGGAAGTGGGGTGATCAGGTAATGGAGTGTGCTGTTATATACGGTATTGCCTTGGATTTGAAATGAGATCTCTTGTGTAATTCAAGATGATTCTTCTTAAAGTTTGACAGTGATACTGATGTATAAAGTATAAATGATCTAGGATATCATGTCCTTGTATAACTACTTGTCGTCAAGTTAACCTAAATTATCATTTTCTCTAAGGTTACCGGTATTCTAGCAGGTTACTATATAGTGACTGATAACCTGGGGAAAATTCACATCTTTATCTATATGTAGAAGATTGTCACTTAGGATTTGGTATAAGTATCATGCAACCTTTTCTTCATTGTGTCTCTGGATAGATGGTTGTGCTGAGGTGAATGGAAGAGATAATCATTTTAATGGGAAATGATAACATGTAATCTATATCATTTGAGATTTTGTTATCTCCACAGGATGGTCCTCCACCTGGTCTTGGTCGAGTGATCGGAGAGCTGGGAGAAGATGGATGGATCCGGGTCCAGTGGGATACAGGCAGCACCAACAGCTACCGGATGGGCAAGGAGGGCAAGTACGATCTCAAACTTGCCGAACCTCCCGAGCTGCCGGACAATGATGAGGAGGATGAAGACGAGATTGAATCAGGTAGGTGTGCCTTTGATTTCATGAATGTGGAGTTTCAGGCTTTCAGTACCTATAGCCCTGCCTACATTAAGAGTCAATTGTTTTATGAGATTTAAAAGGTGTTTTCGTTTCGTTAAAACTCTCTATGTGAAGCCGTCGAAAGAATTGATATTTGAGTTATATATCAGAGTGTAAATCTATTGTTTTGTTTTTCTAAATATCAACCGTACCTGATTTGATTAAACTATAGAAATATCTCGGATATTTGAACTTTTACCTTCACTATTTTCTACTCAAGTAAAGTTAGTACAAGTAATTGTACCAATCACATTCATTTCTCTACAGAGAAAGGCAAGCCAGAGAGCAAGCACCCCACCTCCCTTGTGCGGAAGTCAACAATCTGTCTCCTGCGTGCAGTGTCAGTGTGTGCTGGTATCCACTCTGAGTTCGCTCAGAAGGAGGCTGTAGGGGCACTGTGTGGGCTCATGCGCAATGTGGTCGACTGCGGATGTAATTATGGCCTGAGTGAGTTGGAAAGTTATTGTATTGAAGCAAAGTATGATCAAGTTATTAATGTAATGTTTTTTTATTACCAAAGTCACCATATCCAGGACAGTATGCATATATAAATCTTTAAATTTGTTTCCTGCTGTTGCTGCACTTATAACTTGACATCATTTCAAATCAGTTTGAGAAAGGATATTAGGCATAGAGTGAGCAAATAAGAGAAGAAAAATATTATCTTTGATATGAATTCCCTTTTAGGATAACCTACACCTGATCACTCTATTTTAAAGACATGAACTCACCTATCAATCCAGAAATCAGTAATCAATTATTGACTTCCTCTTTCCCTCCAGATGTGAACTCTACAGCAATCCAGATCGCGAGTGAGCAACACCTGAGCTGGTGCACCCTGGGCTTTGTGCGGAGTATCGCCACAGGTCCAGTGATCTGTCAGGCGCTGAGCTCCCCACGCTGGATCACTCTCCTCATGAAGATCCTGGAGGAGGAGCAGGGCGCCAAACACATCAGGAATGTCTACAGACAGGTGCTTGTTGGCTCTTCTGTTCTTCATTATTACATTATGTTATATGTTCTCAACAGACACATCAGCAACAAAACCAAACATTTTCTTCTTGGATCTCTGTGTCAATTATTTTGAATATTCCTAAACTTTTCTGGACAGTTCTGATATTTGCCTGCTGAAAAGTAGGAAAAGGGACCCAACACTTCGGAAACATGTTCATAGATAGTCTGATATATATGATCCTCACTCATTTACAGTAAGATATTAATTTTTACTTTTGCCTTTCGGGAAAGCTTAACTGAAGTTATGTAAGACCTATTGACACTATGATGACACTATGGCGTACCAACTGTTTCATGTAATAAACATTTTAGGAGGTGTTTTTGTAAGTTCAAAATCTTCTCTGTGAATAAGACATTTTTGGACCATTGTTTTACGGGTAGACGACAATGCGGTTCAAATTGAGAGAAGATGATGCCATGATAATCTCCTCTCTCATAAAAGAATTTATTATGCTAGATTCTGACGCTGAAGTTGTTGCGGACAGTGTTGCCCTCCTGGGACTGCAGTATGGAGGTGTCCCGTATCAACGACATCATCCTGAGACTTTTCAAACTGCTCGGCTCAGTCCTCACTTCCTGTGCCACAGACCCCACACTCGTCTCCTCCTGTGAGTAGATTCAGCATTGTCAGATAGGCTGTAGTATATATGTAAAAGAAGTGATTGTGAGACCACTTCCCTTGATTTATTCTAGCTCTGCAACATATGCCCTCTTTGTAAAGTAACTCATCCTGAAGTCACGTCTGGATTTGTCATCCATCGAGTTTTATGTACTCGTGAATAATATGAGTTATAGATAAGACAGATTATAGTACTATTTCTGTTAATTCCATTATTTTAGAAAAAGCTGAGGTTCATTGCTTTGAGATCATTAATCAGCAGTAGCTTTTATTCATAAACCTATGAACACATTCACATGACGTGTTTTGTTCCTCAATAGCAGACAAGGCATGGCAGTACATGATATTAACATTGAACCCGCATTGTAAAGTTCAGAAAATACTCCTGGGTAGTCAAGTCATGGGCATTGATAGCTAAAGAAGTAGATATGTACTACTTTCTTTCATATACGTTAATGATAATAATATGTAATCATCCTTGTAATAGATAACTCTTATTATATTCTCTCCAGACGACAGCCCCAGACCGTGCCGGAAGTCCCCCAGAGCACCGGTGTCTATAACTGCGTCCTATACAAGCACAATAGCAGAGGAGATTGTGGCCCTGATCCGCCGCCTCCATGCCCTGGACACGTGGAACCCTCACATCAACAGGTTTATAGAGAGGCAGCTCCCACGCATCGTCGATCTCGTGCAGGATAGGCCCGCAGCACAGGTGGGCGTCAATCTTTGTTTGATTTAATTACACCCCCGCCTTACAGCGTAAGCGGGGGTATATAGCGTTCATTCTGTCCATCCGTCTGTCTGTCTGTCTGTCTGTCCGTCGTCTGTCCGTCCGTCCGTCTGTCTGTCTGTCTGTCCGTCTGTCCGTCCGTCACAAATCTTTGTCCAGAGCATATCTCCTAAACTATACATGCTAGCTTCACCAAACTTCATAGACTTATCAACCATGATCCCTAGATGTGCCTTTTGAGGGTTAGACCAACAAATGATTTTTATTTTTTGCGGTTTCCATGGAAACATGACTAAAACAGTGACTCTACGACCAAGTCCTTTGTCCGGAGCATATCTCCTAAACTATACATGCTAGCTTCACCAAACTTCATAGACTTATCAACCATGATCCCTAGATGTGCCTTTTGAGGGTTAGACCAACAAATGATTTTTATTTTTTGCGGTTTCAATGGAAACATGACTAAAACAGTGAATTTATGACCAAGTCCTTTGTCCGGAGTATATCTTCTAAACTGTACATGCTATCTTCACCAGATTTCATACACTTATAAACCATGATCCATTGGTGCACCTTTTGAGGGTAAGACCAAAAAATTATTTTTATTTTTTGCGGTTTACATGGAAACGTTACTAAAACAATGACTTGAGCTTTTTCCTGAGCTTATCTCCTAAACTATGCATGCTAGCTTCAACAAACTTAATACATTTATCAACCATGATCCCTAAGTGATCTCTTTGAGGGTTAGACCAACAAAGAAAGCCAGACTATAGTTTGAAGCGGGGGTATGTGAGCTGTGCTTACTTCTTTACTTGTTGCCTTAAGAAATCCCCTCTGTGAAATGTTGGATTAAAATATGGTTTGCATCTCCATTATGATTGCATGACTTCGCTACTACAAAAACTGCAAATTGTCTGTTTAAGGGTTACAGTTTAAGGTCTTAAATCTTGTAAGTGGAACAAAATGGATACAGTGTTGATGCTAAGTGCTGAAAGCAATGCAGTGCATTTCTATTAACACCTTTGCAGACTGTTATCAGAATAAAGTAAACAATTATGCACAATTCTACATTTCCAAGCGAAACAAAAAAATAAGAAGGCCTGCAAAGTGAGTTTACATCATTTGACAGCTGCTCTAGGGTCTTGGAACAGTGTTACAGCACCTTCGAATTAGGACTTTTGGAAAGATTTCTTTCTATTTTGATGTTTTGATGCTAGTATTATTATTCAAAAGAAGTTCAACGACCAAATTTGTTTCATTTTTTGGTGTCCATTGCATGATGCACAAACCATATGGGATGCCTTGTGTGCAGAGTAATAAAGACTAACTAATATTTAGTACTTGTTTGTTGAGTAGTGAAGAGTAGCTATTGATTTCCACTATTGAACAGCCCACAGAGGACAGCAAGCAAAGCCCTGACTATGAGACAACTGCAGTAGTAGCCGTGGCACTTGATATGCTAACCATATCTGTATGTGATGTTTGTTGAGTAGTGAAGAGTAACTATTGTTTTCCACTATTGAACAGCCCACAGAGGACAGCAAGCAGATGCCAGACCAAGAGGCAACAGCAATAGTGCTGGCAGTGCTGGCTATGATCGGTGGAGTAGATAACAGGCCCAGACTGGGTGGGCTGGTGCAGCACGAGGCCTTCGGACTGGGGACGATCTCAAAGATCACACCGAAGGGCAAGATACATGTGCAGTTCCATGAGAGCTCCTCGCAAGTGTGTCGCCTTGCTGAGTTAACATCGGTAGGTTCACATGGTTGTACTTTGTTTCCATTTTATGATTTTTTCAATCATTGGGTAAATGTCATCTCAAGGCTTGATTTCTGTCATCTCTGTGTCATCTTTAAATGTTGATGTTGCTTGATGTGCTGAATTATTTACAATTCACCCATTATTTTCCACCTATGACATTCATTATCAACTGT
Organism: Phorcus lineatus; assembly: GCA_921293015.1. Taxonomy (NCBI): domain Eukaryota; kingdom Metazoa; phylum Mollusca; class Gastropoda; order Trochida; family Trochidae; genus Phorcus; species Phorcus lineatus. The sequence continues at coordinate 45,050,181 of OV121087.1, forward strand.
TTATTTGTAGTATGCTAGAAACAAGCTATTTCCTGATGTATTGTTTAATGGGGACATATTGCTACTTTGGTATATATTTGAAAGACCTTAAGTAAGATCATCTAAAATTGATAACCATGCCATACATTGACATATATATCTTTCTGATTCTTTAAAAAGTTTTTATCTTCCCCCTTCCCTTCAGCTCCCCCTGGTGGAGTTTAGCATCGATCGCCTCCCCCTGACAGGCAGTGCTCTGACCAATTGGGCTAAGCTGGTGAGTCTAGCGGGGGCCGGGTTCCGCACTGAGAGGAAGGAGGAGGTTCCCCGTGCCCCCCTGGCAACAAGCACCGGCAGCATTGAGTCTGTCTCCGGGACTACCTCTGTTGGTTAGTAGAAGGAGTTTCCATACTTAAAGCGTTGGAGAATTAGGATTTTGAATTATGGTGTCTGTATATAATGTGTTGGGTGTTTACTTTACAAAACTTAAAAATAATATAAAGTAATTGATTTATTGTTGTGGATTTGCAGAGATGTGAAGTGTTTACGCCTATATAAATTAGTGTTAAGACCAAACTTATATTCTTATTGGGAGTTAGTAATAAAGACTGACCATCTCATGTACACTGTTTCCTTGTTTAGGGTTTGGACTCAACCCTCGAGAACTAAGAAAGCAGCAGATCCGTCTGAGCCTCCTGCGGGCAGCGCGTGTGTTGTTCAGTCGTCAAGACAACCTGCGCCAGATCCTGACCCAGACGGTGGCGAGCGAGTTGCTACACGACGGGTTCGGAGTGATAGAGGAGGACGTGAACACAGAGTCTGCCCAGCCCACGTCACTCATGCAGCAGCTGCTTATGGCCGCGACTCAACCCTCGCCCCTCAAGGCTATGTTCAGCAGGGATGAGATGGAGGTAGGTTCATGATCATGAGGATAAGGATTAACACGTAAATTTTATATATTTTTTATTGATAAGCAACATTTTTTTCTGGGATGGAAACATCCTCTGCTTGGAAGTGACTACAGGCATTGTTCACCAAGGCAAAAAATAGACGCGAGATAAGATGTTTGATAGAGGCAAAATTTTCATGTAGATAGCCCAAATAAATACTTATGGAATGTTTTATTGCAAATAAAAAAATCTTCAAATCACATAATCAAACTAAAAAAAATTATTTTCTTGCCAGGCCTCTGCTCTTGCAACATGTCAGTTCCTGACGGCAGAGACAAGTCAACCCTGTTACTCTGACGATGACACAAGTTCAGACGAAGACCAGATGATGGCTTCTGGTCTCTCATCCATCACCCCCTACAACCCTCCGCCGGTTCTCCCAACCACACCCCGCATGCTGCGCCCCCGTAAGATGAAGCAGTCCCAGCCCCCGCCCACTCCCCAGGTACAGCAGGTCATGGAGATGGGCTTTCCCCGCAAGAATGTGGAGTTTGCTATCAAGGTGCTCGGCAATGGAGGTAAATTTGAGAAATCTTTGCTCTATTTACAATCATATGATTTAGAACAAATGATTTGGTTTATGCTAGAACTGAAGTTGGTGAAGTATTGTTTTTATCTACCTTGTCTTTTCTTTATGAGAATAAGACTTTGTTGAAGGCTGTCTAATATGAATTAATCTCTGCAGCTCTGAAGTCTCTTGATTTGTTCCTTTTTTTAAAGTCTAACCCAACCTTTTGGTCTACCTTAGCATCTATAGGATGACCTTTGAGATTCCTAGGTGTAAGACTTCATCATAATGCAGGACGTCCCTGATCACAGCTAAACATCAGTTACCGGTGAATCCCATTAGGTGTTACTCATGTCTGGAAATATTTCTTATCATCCTAACAGCGGTAGGTTCCCTGTTTGGTGGAGCCGACGCCCGAAGCGTTGAGGCAGTGGTGAGCTGGCTGGTTGAACACCAGGACCTGCCAGCGCTCCCGGGACAAGACGACTCTGACACCGAGAGTCTCTCCTCCATTGACGGATACTCAGAGAGTGACTCCATGTCTGATGAGTTCGACGACTTTGACACTTACGATGTGAGTTTGTCATAACTTGTTTTGAGAGAGTATAAGGTTTAAGTAGAATTAAGATAACATATACTTTTTATGATGAAATTATTTTTGAAGGAAATTACCTCAGATCATGTTTAGAAGATTTTCGTGTTAGATATGTCATGACAGTTTGATGACTACTAGAAATGAAAGAAGAATCTTGGGAATGTTGCACAAAAAAATGAAAGTCAACACTGATGTTAACCTTTGTGAACTTGTTTAGGTATGCACTTAGGCAATCTTAAGAGTGTACAGTTTACTTGAGTGCTTTGTGAACCAAGACCAAGGACTGCTTTTCTTCATGTAAGGACTCACTAGATTAACCCTTCACATGATAAATTTGCATTCCAACTCTGTTAATACATCACCTATGACAGTTAGTAACAAAATATTCCCGAGGTACAGATTATCTTGAATATTTCATAAAGGGAATAATCTGGTATTGGCAAAGTGCTAAAGACAAACAAACCTGGAGTACCAGCAGGCAAAGGGTTAATGCTAATGTCCCTCTCCTTCCAGTATCTGCCCTCAGACCGAGGAGGAACATCGGGGGTGCAGACCCCCTTCAAGAAGCGGACAGACTTCCTGAGTAACGACGAGTATGCGATGTACATCCGGGACCACATCCTGGTGGGGATGATGGTGCGGTGCTGTCGGACATACGAGGAGGTTCACGAAGGAGACATGGGCAAAGTAATAAAGGTAACCATTGTGGAACTCGTCTCTTGTGATAGTGTTATGTCCATAAGCTGATATTGAAATTCAGTGGCAGATCCAGGCATTTTTTGAAAGGGTCAAAAGGGTTTACCAATGGGTGATTCACCCTCGGGAGTCCCATGGATCCGCCACTGACATTGTCACTAGGTCATTGTAATTATGTACAGTACTGTACTGTATGTACTGTAATGGCAGTTAGATATTGGCATATTGTCGGTCTTCATCTGACTTTGCCAATGTCACACAAATATTGGCTCGAGTGCAGCCTTCTAAATGGTGGTAGTTGAAACCTTGAAGAGATAACTAATGGAGATATCAATTTCTGATTAGACTATCAATTAAACTCACTATGAACTGAAGTTCTGGCATAGAAAAGTTGACACGCCGCTAATGGCTGAAATATTGCCCAAGCGGTGTTAAACAATAACTCACTCACTCACTATGAACCGAAGTCCTGGCATAGAAAAGTTGATGGAAGGCAGCAAGACTTCACTCAGCTCATTGTTGACACTCTTATGATTAATGCCTTGCAGTTGCATAAGGCTCAGTTTAATATCATCTTCACACTTTGTACATTGATTTGTCAGTTGGACCGAGACGGACTCCATGACCTGAACATCCAGGCTGACTGGCAGAGGAAGAACGGGACGTACTGGGTCCGCTACATTCATGTGGAGCTGCTTGGCTTCACCAACATCACTACAGGTACTCTCGCATTCTTCTTAGTTTATGTGTTTTCCAATAATTGCCCCAACCATCATTCTATTTATTCGATGAATCTCTGAATGACTTTAAATTGAAAACAAACTTAACATAGTTGATAAAAGATTCTTTCAGATTACAAACGAAAAAGAGGAAAGAGTCAAGAGCATGTTAGAGATTGAAGTGAAGGTTACTCAGTACCAATATGGATATTTCTAACAAGATTATAGCCTCGTGAATTTGTTACTAAGCTATTGGAGTTTCAGTATTTAGATTTCAATACTAAGTCAGTTATTTGCTTGACATGAGTTACCAGATTGATATCAATAGTAAACCCTTTTGCTAATGAAACATTTTTAGATTTCAGACCACACTAACTGTGGTAGTTTTTTTGTTGTTGATGGGTTGAGGAAGAAGTCATGTACAATTATATTGTTTATATGTTCAGTTAATGTCTCAAATGCTTCTAGATTTCATATTTTACATAACTTTTCCATTTGTCAGCTGGAAACCAGAACATCAAGGTTGGAGACAAAGTGAGAGTGAAACCATCTGTAACCACGCCAACCTATAAGTGGGGCTCTGTCACTCACGGCAGTGTCGGCACTGTCACAGGTAGATATTGTTCCATATTCTTTGTTCTTAGTTTGTATTAAGAAAATTGCCCAGATAACTTATAATTACTCCTTGAAATATTCATGGTTTTGAATCTTGACTGCCAAGGAACTACCTTCTACCTATTCCTTCTTATTTCTAAACCCTATTTTAAGGGTAGGTAAGGGGTATTCAATATCCTTACCTTATTAGAATAATTATTATCAGAACTAAGTTGTATTTTTGTTTTTTTTACTTGGGTTGGCTACCTCCTTTTTTGACAATGCTTATTGGGTCAGTGTCTTCATCTTGGATTAGATATAGATATATATTCTGTGGTCCATGGTTTCAACAAATCTCAGGCAATTATTCACTTCCCAAGACAAGATTATTCAACTTGCAAAAAGTGATCAGTATTTGATATTTGATTTATTTTTTACCGTATGTATTTTACAAATATTCGTCTCAAGTGACAAGATGTTGTTAGTCTAATCAATGTTTCAGCGATCAACCCGAACGGACGAGACATCACAGTAGACTTCCCACAGCAGGCTCACTGGACTGGTGTCATCGACGAGATGGAGCTGGTACCCAGCACACACCCCAGAATCTCGTCAGTTTTCCTTTTTTATGATTTCTCATTCTTTATTTATATGTGTTGGTTTTTTTATTAGATGAGCACTTATAAGCTAAAGGTTATGATGTTTCTGAGGATATGCAACTTCTGTTTGAGAGAACTGGTACTGTTAGCACCCATTTGCTTAATGATTTGTTAGTATCTACACTGAAACACTCTACATAATCGCATGATGAACTTAGAATTAGATAGAGGCTGTCTATCCTCATCTTTCGAATTTAAAAATATTTCCCTTCAAGAAGGGAGTCCTCATTAGATCTTAAATTGCGCTTATCAGTGTTGTAAGTTAATTTGAAAAAAGTTTTTGATGTTTTGTTTTTAAGTTTTCTTGCTCTAAGCTGAAGGTTATGATGTTACTTAGGATATGTTACTAATAATTTAATAATAATTTATCATTAGATAGAAGCTGTATGTCCTCTTCTTTCAAAGTTTTTAAAATGTTCCTTAAAGAAGAGAGTCCTCATTAGATCTTTAATTAAGCTTATATCTGTGGTGTAAGTTAATTTGAAAAAAGTTTTTCATGTTTTGTATCCTAAGTTTAGCAGTATCTCTTCAAAGTCTTGGTAAACTATTTATGGGCATTTCAATTTGCTTCATTCTGCTTCTTCATATACAGCTATAAAAGATAAGTCAAGATACATACATGAACATTCGCTCAGGACCATTTTGACCCAGCATATCGATCAAATATCACAAGATAGAGGAGTAATTTCACAAGGTTTTTTTTACTCTATCCAGATGTAATGGATGCCAGATATCACCTCTGACGGGACCAAGATACAAGTGTAAGATCTGTGACGACTTTGACTTCTGTGAGAACTGTTTCCGCAGCACCAAGACTCATAAACATCCCTTCAACCGCATTACAGAACCAGGTGAGGCTCCAATAATGTTTTGTTTTTTATTTTATTTTTTTATTTTATGTTTTTATTTCCCATCAGATGTTACATTTCTATAACACTTAAGTTTTATGAGATGTATTGCCAAAACAGCTGTTTACATGTTCAATCTTTTAAACCATTCAAAAGCTGCATAAGATCTGGAAATTGATTTTTTTTTTTCTGGACTTCTGACATAAGCATATAAACTTGCTAAGCCACTGTCTGTTGATAATGTAATTCTGAAAATACAAATAAGCAAGGTAGATTTAAACATCAATGCCTGATATAGAATATGGCATAGCACACACACATGAAGTATTCAGTTGAATGTCATTCTAGAGATGTACCGGTAAATGTTCAAACTCAATTTAAACTCTAAAGTAATTTACCCATCTCCCACCAGGTGGCGAGCCTGTGTACGTAGGTAAGCCAGGGAAGCAGCACCGAGTAGCTCCACGGGTAGCGAATGGGTCTCTAGTTGACAACTGGCACATGTGTGTGAAGAGCATCCACGTGTCGTCCCGAGAGAACCAGTCGGCTAAACTCATTGATGGTAACAGCGGCTGCTGGCAGAGCTCAGGCTCTCAGGGAAAGGTGAGGGAATGTTTTTTGATGATGCGTATTTATTGTACAGTTGCAGGTTTTAACACAAGATTAAATAGTAAATACACATGATAAGGTGTGGAGATGAGTTTTGTCAATGCTGATTTAGTCTTGTCATTTTTCCTCTTTGCATTTTATAGTTGTTTTAAATCATGTGTGAAATATTTGCTTTGTTTGCTACCAGTTATTGAACATTTGATAGACTAACAGTTCACAGACTTTTAATAGGCTAGGATTCTGAAAAATGTTGCAGATATGTGTCATTTTGTGAAAATTATGATTTACAAAAAATTTATAGGCTAATAATTTATGAACTGTTGATAGGACAGAATTCTATGAGCTTTACAGGTGAAATTCTGGGCTCTGAATATTAGATAAGCAACACTTCTGAAATTCAATACAAGTTCAATTGAAATGGAAATATTAATCTTGAATGTTTGTTATTGAAAGAATTGTTGCGTAAGGTCCTAGTGTAAGACACTCACGCTTCACTCATTTACCAGCACTGGATCCGTCTGGAGATACAGCCAGACATCCTGATCAACCGGCTGTACATGCGAGTGGACCCGAGCGACTCGAGCTACATGCCGTCCATGGTGGTGCTGATGGGCGGGGAGAGTCTGCACAACATGAAGGAGATCCGCACCGTCCACATCGCCTCCACTGATACCATGGTCACTCTGCTCCAGGACCTCACCGATGTGAGCTTCAGTAGTTATGATATAGGGATGGTTTAGTAGGGGATAACTGTTGGCCTGACCTTTGACCTGCAGAAGTATTTTAGTCATGCCATCTTGAGTAGTCAATTGAGTTAGTGACTAATTGTAGGCCTAATCAGTATATTTCTTAGTCATCAGATTGTGGGTAATTTTATCATAGGTTTATCTTCTTTCCAATGTATATTAAATCGTTTTCCCTTGTTGAAAATAACATGAAATCCCCCTATCTCTCCACAGTACCACCGCCTGATAGAGATCGACATCCGCCAGTGTCGCAGCAGCGGTATTGACTGCAAAGTGCATGGACTACAGATAGTCGGACGTCACAGGTCCGAGGAGGAAGATTCTGCAGCCAGTTTCTCCTTCCTTGCATCTGATAAAGAAGACGATGATGACAGACCGGCGACTCAACCGGGCAGGAAGAAACTGAGAGCGTTAGGCTCCAAGGATATCCAGACTCACGTGTTTGTGTGGGGCCTCAACGATAAGGATCAGCTCGGAGGACCCAAGGGATCCAAGGTTGGTACATGATATATCTGTCAATACTATTTGTTCTATTTTCATAATATTGGTGACAGAAGTCTACTTGGTTATAAGCAATTACCAAAGCCTTATGTTATACAATGGAAACTCAGGATATTTTCATGAAAATGGTTCCATAGAATTCAATTGTAGGCATTGTTCATGTAGAATGAATACAGAAATTATACCTTTTTTTTTAATATCGATTGTTGCCTTGTATGCCTATGAATTAATAGAAATTCAGTTAGTTTATTTAGCTCATGACCTTTTTTTTTATTTATCTAATGAAAAATGTAGGCATGGGTCTACAATAGAGATACAGATCTATGTCCTGCATGTGTTATAATTTATGTTTTTGTTGACCAGATCAAGATGCCGATGCTGAATGAGAGTCTGTCAGGAGTGAAGTGTGTGCAGATAGCGGGCGGCTCCAAGAGTCTCTTCTGTGGTCAGTACTGTAGTTACTTATCAAATCTTGATATTTTTATCATGTAATCCAGCGGAGATGTTTGTGAATGCACTTGGGTCTAAGGCCAAGTGATTGGCTCTGTTGATTGTGCTAAATGACTGGTGGTGTTTGTGTTGTTTTATGACTTCTTTTCTCACATCAGAGTTATGTATATTAGGATATAAGATCTCTTTCCTTAAGTGTTTATTAATTTGGCTGATCCATAGTTTGTCTTTTTCACAATATTTCAAGACAGGAAGGAGTATGCATATTGGGACACTACTTTAAACTGATTATGTCCCCCGGAGACATAATGTTTTCAGTTCCGTCAGTGGTTCCGAAATTTCGTAATTCCGCAATTCCGCAATTCTGTAATTCCGAAATGCTTTCGTTTCCAGACCATATCTCAAAAACCGTTAATTTTGCTACCTTTGGTTACTCAATTTTTTAATATTTTTCCTGTTTCTATGGAAACAATTTGAACTTTGAGCATATGGGGGTAGGGTAATTTTCCAACCTATATCTAAAAATCTGATGAGTATTATTTTACTAAACCTGGTATGTGGTTAGATTTAGTGCTTGGGTGGTGCCTTTTGCTACTTTGGTTATTCTTAATTTTTCATTTTACTTGGTTTCCATGGAAAAAATTTGAACTTGGTGCATATTGAGGCTGTAGATGCTAATTATGATATTTGATGACTGTGTGTAGTATATTAACCTTTTTATCATATGTTTGGTATGGATTGTTTTTTGTATAAGTAGCAATAAGATGATTAGGTTGGATTAAAGGTTTGGAAGGGGGACATCACTGTGCATCACATGCACATATTTCTAGTTAAGTCTTGTGGATCAAGGGAGGGATCAGGAGTAAGGGTGTTACTTGCATTGCCATGCTATTACAACTCTCTTTACTATTCCGCAGTTACGCAAGATGGGAAGGTGTACGCGTGTGGAGAGGCTACTAACGGTCGACTGGGTCTAGGACTGAGTGCGGGGAATGTGTCCGTCCCCCGGATGATTGGATCACTCAGTCAGTACCACATCAAGAAGGTGGCTGTACACTCAGGTTAGTGAATGTTACTGATAACCTAGAGACTAATCTTTTTTGATGAAGTTTAAAACGATAGATTCTAACCTTACCAATCAAGTTGTTGGGTGAAAAAGTTAAATATAAACACAAATTTCATCAACATGTTCTTTCTAAAATTTGATTTTATGTACAAGTCCCAAAATGATCTGTTACGGCTTTTCTTTACATTTTAGCTAATTCTTAGTACTATCTTAGTGATTTGTGTTTCCAGTTAAAAATAATTCCAGAGCCATATTAATTAAAGATTCATCAACTCTTTTTATCAAAATCTTGAAATGAACATATTGATCTCTGATTGACGTGTAGGAGGAAGACATGCCATGGCGCTGACAGTAGACGGGAAGGTTTTCTCCTGGGGCGAGGGAGATGACGGCAAACTCGGACATTCCAGCAGAATGTGAGAATATTCTACTTATATATGTTGTGACAACAAAAGGTGTAAATTAGCTACCATAAAGAATCATGAAGATTTGAAATAGCATATTTGGTTGTCATAAGATAATTTTAATCACTTATCTTCAAATTGAAGTCAACCTATTGAAGAACCAATCCAGAGGAAGCTAAGAGCATTTTGTTAGCTCCCCTCTGAGGAGAAATTTATAACTTTTGTAATTGAGATTAAATGTTTCTCAAAAACTCATGTCCATTGTACAAGACAATAATGGCTGAAATATTTCATAAGCATGTTAACCATTAATTACTTCCATCTGGCAAGCTTCAATGATTACTTGTATGTATGTCAAGGAACTGTGATACCCCGAAGCTGATCGAGGCGCTGAAGTCGAAGCGAGTAAGAGACATATCGTGCGGCAGCTCCCACAGTGCTGCAATCATCTCTAACGGTGACCTCTACACCTGGGGTCTTGGGGACTACGGACGTCTCGGACATGCAGACAACACCACACAGCTCAAACCTAAACAGGTCAGTATTTGTTATTGCCATTCGTCATTCATTATCTGATAGTTCCTTTGGAACTTATTACCTCATATTGAGGTTATACTCATTTCCCCTCTCAAATTGCTTTTATATGTGATAATAGTCTGATAATAAATGTATCAACACAGATAAAAGTTACAAATATTTTACTCAAATCAAAGAGTGATTATTCAGAACCAGTCGTCTTTTTCATAATTCCATCTCTTAAAGCAAACTTGTCATTGAACTTACCATCCAGTGATATCTTTTTGGTGACAATTATTAGATTTTGCTTGATCCCTGACAAGAAATTAAAGATGTGGGACACAGCATTTTATTATGAATATATAATATAATATAAAAATTGCCATCTCAGGTGAAGGCCCTGTCAGGACAGAGAGTGATCCAGATCGCATGTGGGAGTCGGGACGCTCAGACTCTAGCGCTGACAGACGAGGGTCTGGTGTACTCCTGGGGGGACGGAGACTTCGGGAAGCTGGGGCGGGGAGGAAGTGATGGGTGTAACTCCCCACACGTCATCGACCGACTGACAGGACTAGGAGTGTGTCAGATTGAGTGTGGCGCGCAGTTCTCTCTCGCTCTCACCAAATCAGGACAAGTGTGGACATGGTGAGTTGTGGCTAGTAGGCTTTACAGGGAGTTTAGTACTCAGAGAGCATGAGTGAAACATTTTTCAAAATTATTTTAGGTCTACTGTGATAAGCTTAATGTCAATTTTATGTTTAAGAACATGGTGTTTGTTGTACACGAATATGTAAATTTAATGTTTTAGAATTAATGTGCATAACCTTTCTGTATAAGATACATTCAACTTATTTTTTTGGAACAGATATATATACAAATTACATTTGTATGTTATCAATAATTTCAATGATGAAGATAAAGAAAGTCTTTTTCTCTTCCCAGGGGTAAAGGTGACTATTTCCGTCTGGGCCATGGGACTGACGCTCATGTGAGGAAGCCCCAGCTGGTGGAAGGGCTGAAGGGCAAAAAGGTCATCCATGTGGCAGTCGGTGCTTTACATTGCTTGGCAGTCACAGACACAGGGCAGGTCGGTACTAAAGCATGAAATTATCTTTATGATGGAAAATTGATGTCATCTAGTTTATTAAGTGCGTGAGATAATTGTGATCTTTGCATGTAATGATGTTTCTGCTTCAGGTCTACGCCTGGGGAGACAACGATCATGGCCAGCAAGGAAACGGTTCCACAACAGTCAACAGAAAGCCTGCCCTCGTCCATGGGCTTGAAGGATACAAGATCACTCGGGTGGCATGTGGGTCCTCTCACAGTGTTGCCTGGGCAACCACAGACCTTTCCACGCCTACTACTCATGAACCGGTTCTCTTCTCAGCCTCAAAGGATGCTCTTGGGGCAACCATCCTAGGTGGGTAGATCACAGAATAAAGTAGGGCCAGAAAGTGGTACTCGATAACTGCAAACTGTTGAAAATATGTTTATTTTCTGATAACTACGAGAATTGATGAAAATAAGTATATATTTCCAACAAATATGTATGTAAAAGACATCAATATCCTATAAGGAGAGATCTGTTTGGAGTCTGGACTTCTAGGTATAGATTGATTTGATATGTGTTACCCTTGTATATGTTGTCAAAAACATATTTTCTTCATTTCAATGCGTGTCTGATGTACCCTACAGGTCTGTTTGAGCCCCAGGGGGAGGAAGGATCGCTGCCAGTGTTAATACCACAGCTACAGAACAAGAACAGTCGACCATCTCTCTCCAAGATCATCCTCTCACTGGAGTCAGAGGCCGAGAAACAGAAGGCTCTCGCCCACGTGTTGACAGCTCTCCAGATCACATACGCCAGGTGGGATTTTGTTTATTACTGGTACGTTCACAAGGTAGAAAAATGAATACTAGCCTCTGAGTACCAATCAAACTGCTTTGATGGCTCCATGGAGTTTGAGTGAGTGAGTGAGTTATTGTTTAACGCCGCTTAGGCATCCATGGAGTTCACAAGGAGTATTCAGAAATCAGTCATAGATCTATAGGCACCCACTTAAGTTGTTTCTCAAGGATTTCAAATCAAAATGTTATAATTTTGCTTTTCTGTTAAGACTTACATTGTGCCAAACTGAGATTACACTGACTCTGGTAGCATTGTGATGGCAGTTCTAAAATTGTGATGTTGTAACTACAAACTAAAGGCATTTGATGTAAGATGTGTTTTCACAGGTTGAATATTGCCATATTAATATTGATAGAATCTGACAAGGGCAAATAGTTATTTCTTGTAATTTCCCCTTAATGTTTGTCAGTCTTATTGTTAAGCGATTGTCTCTTTCTCATTACTTTGATTAAAACTTGAAATTTACCCTTTTCGTAAGAGAAAAGGCACAGCGAGGGAATCCCAAGACAATTACTAATGCGAGCTCCAACTGATCAGTGAACCCTGTTACTCTATTACTCTGCAGAGATGCTATCGTTGGTTCCTTGGCCCAAGAGATCCAGATCCTGGCCGAGCCCAAACAGCAGCCATGTGCTCCCATCAGTGCCACACCCAATACGACCCCTGACACGAGCACCTTGGTCCCTCCATCAGACAGCGTGGTGGACCACAGTGATATAGAGGTGTCTGTCTCTGATACCATGGAACAGAGCGCTCATGTGAGATATCTTTCTGCCATTTGTTTAACAAAGAACATGACACCTAGGGTACATAATTTTGATGGAGTAGTGTCTTTTGCCATCTAGAAGTGAAATTGGTGTCGCTTCAATAGTTATTTCCCTTGCAGAACTTCCCTTTTGTTGTCTTTTTAAAAAAAATTCATAGCCATTGGCATTAGTATAGTTGACATATGAGGGGATGAAGATTTTGATTCTGCCCAAAAAGCTTGAATATAGTGACATCAATGAGATCAGTGAGATGCTTATTTGTGCTTAGTATAGATAGGAAACTTTGAGGATGTGGGGGCAGAATAATTCATTGTTATCTTGTTTTCAATCTTATGTTTATTTTCTTACTCTTGATTGCTTCCTTTGTATGGCAACATCATAGAAACAATAAATACAATAAACATTTGTGTCAAGCAACATCAAAGGCTTTTGGTCAGATTGCAATTCTGAAACTTGAACAACCATAATGATTTCTTCACAGAGCCAGTTCTCAATGGAGCTGTCCCTGTTCCGAAGCATGCATAGCCTGGCAGCCAAGGTGTCTCCAGCTACAAGTATCATCGCTGAAACATTCACCTCTCCCGATGAGGTCACACGTACAATGGAAACCATCCACACTGCGTACCCACCAGGCCTTGACGAGTTCACGTCTAAGATCTCTGCGGACGATTCCCGGATCCTGGTGGATCTCTTAAAGCTGGCGGTGGCAACGAGGGTCGGGGAGAAAGGGCGAGAGACACTTTCGGAGATCCTCACAGCTCTCGGCAAGGCATACCCTCAGGTAGGGACTGGTCTTTGTTGAAGCTGCTTTTCACATGTATATGAAGTTTGAAGGTTTTCACATGTATATGAAGTTTGAAGGATAAGCTTGAAAAGCGAGCAAGCCTGAAACTGTTTCTGTGTCATCTTGCGTGACATAATTGAAGAAACATTGGAAAATGTTGCTAGCCCAAAAGTAGTGAATTTTGTATTACTTTTTTAATAAGACCCAAATAAATTGTCAGAAGTGATTTGGTTACAAATTGTCAGACAGGCTTTGTTTTGTACCATAGAATATGTGATATGTGAGTTCAGTATTGCTCTTGACATACAGTCCAAACTTGTTAAAGAAAACCTTCACAATCAGAAATACACTTGATAGTAAGGATTTTTATGGCGATAATTTCATAATCATTTTACCAAACATATGATGTTGGGTAAGTAAAATTTTGAGTTATTAAGGATTTAACTTAATGAGTTGTGACTGCTTAAGGTGTATGCGTCTGTTTTCACATGTAGTTGATAAATGTGACTTTATCAAACATTGCAGGTAGCGGAGATGGTGCTGGAGCTCTGTGTGACAGAGCTAGAAGACGTTTCTACAGACACAGAATCAGGTCGCGCTACTGCCCAGCCGGTGGTTCAAGAATCGCCTCACCCATACACCGATGATACCTCACAGTCAGGGCACGTCAAGATACCAGGTAACAGGAGGGGTTATCGAGGCTTCTCTTGTGGTTTGTTATCAAGGGCATAATCAAAGCATCAACTCTCCAAGACTCAATTGAGTGTATGAAGAACGTTCTCTTACTCCATGAACATCATAAACTGCTACTAATTTGCAATGAATTTACATTTGATTTGAATATCTGAATGATATATTCCTGAGTTGGAATAGTTTCTCCCTGTAACATTTGTAGTTGTATGAGAAATTTTATTGTTCCGTTCCACAATCCTTGAGTGGCTCTGGTCACCGAGATGTCCCTTGAATCAGCTTACCCTTCTGTGTGTCTGTATAATATCATCATATGTTAAATTTTTTCATCATCTGATAATGAGACGTTTGTCTGTAGGCGCTGAAGCCCTACGTGTAGAGTTTGACCGCCGCTGCTCGACAGAGAGACGACACGATCCTCTGACCATCATGGATGGGTCAGGCAGGACGGTAGCCATCAGATCAGGTAGGAGGACTTCGTTTCTAGATAAAGTGCATTTGATGACATGGCATGAATTTTTCATGACATGTACATTTTTGCTTTAAAAAAAACTTTTGAGAAATCATAACAATTCCACATTTACTTTAAAACAGGTAGAGAATGGTCTGACTGGTCACAAGAACTGCGTATCCAAGGTGACGAGTTGCGCTGGAAGTTCATGAGTGATGGATCAGTCAACGGCTGGGGATGGTTGTTTACCGTATATCCAATCATGCCTGCAGCAGCCCCACTAGACATGCTGAGTGACCGCACCATCCTTTCCCGTCCCTCCATCGATCTGGTCACGTGTCTACTAGACTTCAAGCTAGAACTCACCATAGACAGAAATATCATTCCAAGACTGGCGGCAGCGCTTGCTGCTTGTGCACAACTCAGCTCACTTGGTGAGTAAAGCTGAAGCGTATCAAAGCATGTGTATCATTTTCAGTTAACTTAGGTCAACCTAGTCACTATATCTGTATTCTTTTACCTTTGTAAAAGAGTCGTTAATTAATTGTGACTTGTCTCTCTTAGGCGCCAACCAGCGAATGTGGGCTTTACAGAAGCTCAGGAAGCTAATGGCTGCCAACTTCGGTCCTTCCATCAACGTTAATGCCCTGCTGGCCAGTCCCACGTCTGAGTCCCCTGATCAGGAGGTGCCACGCCCTTACGCTATGGTATTATTTTTTGTTCTCTTCTCAGTTGAAATAATAAGGACTTGAACTCAAAAAGGTATTCAATTGGAGTTTGAATCAGCAAGTATCTTAATTCTACTATAAAACTTTATAATGAATTTTAAATGGGTGATTTTGAGATGTACGTTACAATTGTTTTGAGGACCAGTGAGATATGTCATCTGATGACTCTTGTGAGAAATAATTGCTTATTCTCTTTTCCAGTCACTGAGTGGGTCGGCATTGGCCTCCCTGGTGAAGGGACTGCCTGAAGCTCTGCAGAGACAGTACGAGTACGAGGACCCCATAGTCAGGAGCGGCAAACATCTCATGCACAGCCCCTTCTTCAAGGTATGCATCGTATCACTCTCATAACTTCTTTTACTCAGAGCTATATGGATACACTAGCTATTCCAACCTTTTAATTAATAATGTACATATTCACAAGTTAAAAAATATATTTGTGAGGAAATTTATGTGCAATAGCAAATAGAAAGTTCAGACACCTCATGCATGGTCTCTTTAAGATATTGACGTGGTCATATATCTCCAATGAAATTCTTTCACCGAGGTATGCAACAGGCCTACACCACTCAATCAAACATACCCTTTTACCCAATTAATCTTTGTAGAATACGTGCCTTGCCTGATACCAATTTATTATATGTAAGGTGATATCACTAACTTACTAAAATGAACATTTGATTCACCTGAAAATTTACTATCTATCAATAATGACTTTAGTTACTAAAGTCGACTTGACTTGACTTGACAAAGTGTTAGAGCAAATTACTGATGTAGTCTATGGCTTATTGACAGTAAAAAGATACATGAATCCTCATTTATAAGTAGATTGAACCAACCCCTGTTCCCTGTCCCCAGGTGCTGGTAGCTCTAGCGTGTGATCTCGGGATGGACACTCTCCCCTGCTGTGCTGAGGCTCACAAGTGGGCGTGGTTCCGCCGCTACTGCATGGCCGCCCGGGTTGCTGCGGCAATCGTTAAGCGTTCTCAGCTCCCCCAGGTGTTTGCAGAAGAAGTGATGAAGAAGATCCAGGATATTGCAGCAGAAGGGGAGACAATCACTCGCAACCACGAACAGCACGACATCTTCAAACAGATTCATGACGAACAGCTTCTCATGTGGCTAAACAGGTTAGAGCTGGATAACTTGAGGGAGTTCTTGCCTTGTGATTTGATAACTAGAATTATTAAACTGATAAAGAAAGAATTGAACAGTTCTGTAAAGTTATTGTTGCAATATTCTTCTAAAAAAGTAATTATTTGAAAACTAGTGTGTGACGTTACTTTGACAATTTCATGGAACTTTTCATTATTGTGATATCCAGACTAGAATGGTATGACATTAGCTCAATTGGCTAGTTTGGAGTTGTAGCCTTTTTACAGTGTGTTTCTTAATACTGATTGTATGAACCTAAGGGATGTTAAGGAAATAAGTTATCTTTTCACCAATATGTCTGTCAGAAAATGAAGAGCCTATTCACATAGAAATGCTTATACCTTTACTTCCATACACCTCATTCTATGTTGTTGCAATAAATATGTTGTACTTGTAATTAACAAGAGATACCTCAATTTCAGAAAGCCAGATGATTGGACGCTAAGCTGGGGAGGAAGTGGTCAGATCTGGGTGTGGGGTCACAACCACAGAGGACAACTTGGCGGGGTCGAGGGGGCAAAGGTCAAGCTGCCGATCAGCTGTGAGTCATTGGCCAGTCTGAGACCAGTGCAGCTGATTGGTGGGGAACAAACTCTCTTCTCTGTGACAGCAGATGGCAAGGTGAGTCCGGGGAGATGAGAGTGATAAGCAATTAACCAGTACTAAATTCTATTGGCTGAAATTGGTAGCTTAGATTTTATCTTCATCAGCTCCTCAGTGATGTGGATTCAATACAGTATATGTACCCTCATTTTCATTATATTTTACTTACATCTGTCTGTCTCCAGGTGTACGGTACAGGCTATGGAGCAGGAGGCAGGCTTGGTATCGGAGGCACTGATTCTGTGTCCACTCCTACACTTCTAGAGTCAATACAACACGTCTTCATCAAGAAGGTGGCGGTCAACTCAGGTGGCAAGCACTGCCTGGCGCTCTCGTCTGAAGGAGAGGTGTACTCCTGGGGAGAAGGGGAGGACGGAAAACTTGGACATGGTAACAGAAGGTCAGTTGGATTTGCTATTTTTCATTTATGGTGTTATTGTAAAGAATTTCATCTATGCTGGATGACCATTGATCATAGTCATGCATTCAAGGCCACCCGACTCTTATTGTAATTCTTTATCAGAAGATGTCCTTCTTGCTCAACTTACAACATACAATATGTTATTTTAATTCTAGAAGTAACCCAAGAAAGATCCCCATAAAAGAATCGGCAAACTCTGCGGGGTTGTTTCAAACTCATGTGTTATATGGAGTTAATGATTCACAATGACACCACCGCTTGCAAATAAATCAATAATATAATATGTCAATAATATGTTCATCCTGTATGTGGTAGCACTTTAGACCACTTATAAAATTGTTTGTGTCTCCTGCAGTCCCTGTGACCGACCACGTGTGATTGAGTCTCTGCGAGGGAAGGAAGTGATTGACATAGCGGCAGGCGGTGCTCACAGCGCGTGTATCACATCTAACGGAGAGCTGTACACCTGGGGCAAAGGTCGCTATGGTCGGCTCGGACATGGGGACAGTGAGGATCAGCCTAGACCCAAACTGGTGAGTTTATCTTTAACAGCTTATTATTGTAATTGTTTGAGTATAATTAGCATAATAGATTCTGTAATCTGCAATATCACCTTCTTTTGAACACTGAAGTCAAAAAACTGAATTTGATGTCTTTAGGTCAAGTTTTTAACGACTTGTTTATGTGCACATATATGGATGTGCATAGTCAGTGTAATGCTTATCATGTGCTAAGCAATTTTTCTGTACATTCTCAGTAAACTGAAAAAAGGTCCTTTGACTATTACTTACCATTAGTCTTTAAAAGGGTTTTAACTTACCTTAACATTGGCTCTGCTTGCAGGTTGAAGCATTGAAAAACACGAGAGTGACTGACGTGGCTTGTGGTAGCGGAGATGCGCAGAGTTTGTGTATAACAGAGGATGACTGTGTGTGGAGCTGGGGAGACGGGGATTATGGGAAACTAGGTAAGAAATTGGTTCATCATTTTGTATCCTCAGAGCTCCACCATTTCCAAGATATCTATAAAGTCAAATTAGCTGCTTATTCAATGGTATATTTAGCTTCTTTTTTTTCATTGAATGAAATATGTCCTTATTCAAGGAGCTTGAAGAAATTATCTTGACCTCAATAGTCTTGTCAGCCGGGTGCTAACAATATTTCTTAGTGCAGCTCATTTCATTGGCTGGCTGTATACCAAGTTTAAACAAGCATTTGACAGTAATGGGTTTGACCTGCAAGCTGTTTCTACTTACAATGGTCCCTCTTAGTTAAATTCAGAAATGATAACCCTAACTTTCTACCACATAGCAGTAATCGTTACCCATGGCAGTACTTCAGCACAAGCTCAAATCAGAATAATAGCCTCAAACACATCTCCCTCCATCCCAGGTCGAGGAGGAAGTGACGGGTGCAAGGTCCCGGTGAAGATCGACTCCCTGCAGGGTCTGGGTGTGATGAAGGTGGAGTGTGGATCTCAGTTCTCCGTCGCCCTCACCAAGTCCGGAGCCGTCTACACATGGTATGTTGTGCAGTTTTTTCACATATTTGTCTTCAAACCATGTACTCAAGAACCAAACTAAGCCATTGTGTTAATCTTCAGGAAATACTCAAATTAGCAAATAAAAAATGGTGTAAGAACTCGGCAAAACATCACAATCTTCCATTTGCATTTTGTCATCTATTGAACTTGTAACTGTAGTACTTAGTCTATGTTCTAAAATCCTTAAAAGATACATCAGGCCAAAATTTTACTGTGATATAGATTGATACATGTCAATCATCATGAGGAAATGTAATTTGTTTTTATTTGCCCATGACTTCACCTACATGTGTGAACTATTGCAGGGGCAAGGGAGACTACCACCGTCTAGGCCATGGAACAGACGACCACGTGAGACGACCTCGACGAGTGTCTGCTCTGCAAGGCAAGAAGATCATCAACATCGCATGTGGATCTCTCCACTGTGTGGCTTGTTCTGATGCAGGTGAAGCTCTCATAAAATCATTCTTTCATATTCTAGAAGTGTAACTTGCTGAGACTATGTTATAATGTTAACTTGATTAACACCTGTAGATGTGCACATATAATTAACAAGTAACTGATAATCAAGAAGGAATAAGAGTTATTTATGTTCATCAATAGTTAACATGTGACTGGATTCATCACTTGTAGATGTACTTATGTATCAATCTACCTGTGCAGGTGAGGTATATACCTGGGGAGATAACGATGAGGGGCAGCTGGGAGATGGAACAACCAATGCAATACAGAGGCCTCGACTGGTTGCTGCACTACAGGGTACGTAGAACTATCTCTACCTTACACTGTGTAGCTGTAACTAGCTCATGAATCACTTCTCAAAGTCTGTCTTTTCATCTCAAACTCTGGATAAACAACATGATTTAATATTAGACTTTTTGTTCTATTCTGATCTATTGTTTATTGTTGTTATATATTGTTGATGCTATTTGCATTAACCCTGAAATGATCGAGTCGTATCGGCATGGGTCCAGGCTAAGGAGAGACAACACGACATGCAATTAGTTCCTGTCATCAAATTTTTACAGGTCATACTATGCACCAAAGGGCAAGCACAGAGAAAATACACAATGTGAAACATATTATGCTTAGTTCACTACAGATATCATAGGATATCATTTGCTTCTCATAACCTCATTTCTGAAACGATAAATGACGAGTCACGTGTCACATAAAAATCCAATCATCAATCCCATCAATCCTGACAGCAGGTAAGAAGATCAACCGAGTGGCGTGTGGCTCAGCTCACAGCCTTGCATGGTCGACCCACAAGCCGGTGAGCGCGGGTAAACTGCCGACCAAGATCCCGATGGAGTACAATCACCTGGTGGGTCTGGAGGTGATGACTCTCCGCAACAGACTTGTCCTCCTCCACCACTTCTCCGACCTCTTCTGTCCCTCCATACCCATGTTTGACATGCAGGACCGACCGCAGGACGAGGACATCGGGGACTCGGCTACAGGACTGGACGCTCTCAGAGGGGTGCTGGTCTCCACAGCCAAGGTGAGTTGATAGATTTTACAAACTTACTTATTTGTTTGTCCCTCTATACTTATATCATATGCACTCAATGGTGATGTCTGGAACTATGCCACAGTACTCTTAGGGGAGTGCAGGTTTTCATTGGAATTACTTGATCATCCATTTCTATGTGGTTATTGAGTTTATTTACCTTCTACAGGAGACATCATTCCGTAAAGTAGTCCAAGCCACGATGGTGAGAGACAAGCAACATGGCCCCGTTGTGGAACTCAACAGGATACAGGTAAGAGCTAGCCTTGTGCGACTTATGGACGTAGGTTCCAGCAGGTGATACATGACAAGGAATAATAAAAGTTGTATCATCATCATCGGTGGTAATAGTCAAGTGTAGTTTCCGTCACTATATGAAACAATCGGTCTACAATGACAACTCTTGCCTCACCAGGTAAAGAGGTCACGCAGCAAGGGAGGGTTTGCAGGACCAGACGGGATCAAGTCTGTGTTCGGTCAAATGAGTGGCAAGATGGCCGTGTTTGGTCCAGACAGTTTAATGCTGCCTCACCGCATCTGGAAGGTCAAGTTTGTAGGTCAGTAACTAATGTGAATTTTTAAAGTAGTCTTAGAACCTCTTTAACTACTTTACTTTGAGTACTTTAACTTATTTTAAGGCCAGCTTTTGCACTATTGACTTTACACGACTATTTAAAACTAAGGATACACTTGTCATAAACTTTGTCATTCAGATACATCAGCTGCATGTTTGATAGGTTTGTCAGAATGATAATTGTGTTAAGAGAAGATAACTTCTCGTATTGGCTTCAATACAGAGCTCTGCAACTTAGTATAAACCTGCAATAAGTCAGTAAGTTACTGAATTTTTCATCTCTGCTGTATTTTTCACCTGTGATTTTCACCTGTCCCCAGGTGAGAGTGTTGACGACTGTGGAGGAGGTTACAGCGAGTCTATAGCCGAGATGTGTGATGAGCTGCAGAATGGTTGTCTCCCCTTGCTGATCGTGACACCCAATGGTCGAGACGAGTCCGGAGCTAATCGAGACTGCTACTTGCTGAACCCCATGTTGAAACTTCCGCTACATCAAAACATGTTCAGGTTCCTCGGTAGGCATATGTTTACTTATGATGTTATCTTCAATAAAAAAATTTACACTCTGTGAAGTTGGCATTTATATGTTTGTAATGCATTGTCATGGTCTGTGTTTAAAAATCTCAAAAACAATTTCTTTGAAATTCTGCATTATTTAAGATGTACCTTTTTATATACAAAGGCTAGTAATGGAATCATATACAGTATATTATCTTTAATTCTTGTGATCAAGATTAGTGAATCTTTATTGTTTCTATAACCACGGTAATATTTGACTACCTCCGCTGTTCAAAAACCTTTCAGGAATACTATCATCATTCTATTGTTTTTGACCTACACATGTTCCTTTAATCCTGAACCTCTACTGAAGCTGTAATATTCCGAGCAATATTAGTTAAGCTCATGAGCCCCATTCAAAGCCAGAATTCACTTTGTTGTCATTCTGTTATTCAGCCACCCAGGAACGGTTTTGCTCTGATCAATCTAAGAAAGCATAGGGTTGATAATTTAAGCAGAAAAATAAGGGTACTCAAACTCTTAATATGTATGAGTTCTGTTACTGTAGGAACTGAATTCAGTTTTAGAGAATAAGAGTTAGAGTAATTAAACTTAGCGATAAAATAGTGTGTATTAATATCATCATTATCATAATCATCTTTATTATCACTATCTAATGTTTGCAGGCATCATGATCGGTATTGCTATTCGGAGCGGAAGTCCTCTGAGTCTCAACATCGCGGAGCCCGTGTGGAAGCAGCTGGCCGGTCTCCCTCTCACCATCTCCGACCTCACTGAGGAGGACAAGGACTTTGTACCAGGTGTGTAACGTCTCTGTACCAAATGTTTATCAAAATATACCAATACCAAATATAACAATGTTAAATTTGTCCTCTTTCTGAATAGCAACATATACCAATAACATCTCCAAAAACTGACATCGGTTTCGTTAAAATCATACACCCTTGGATGATAATCTTTTTATAAGAATCGTTAGGAAATGCTACAGTTTCTGGTCTCCTTGTCAACTGTTCTCCCCCTCCCCTCCAGGCCTGATGTGCATCAAGGAGATGGACGAGGAGACGCTCCACACCAACGAGATGCCCTTCAGCATCCCGAGTGCCACCGGCCAGGAGATCCAACTCTCCTCCAAATACGCTCGCATCACACCAGAGAACAGGGCCGACTACATCAAGCTCGCCATGAACTACAGGTACAGTTGTTCATATTTATGATTTGATAGTTAAAGATAGCGTTTTTTATACTTTTCTACGTAACAGCACATCATATTCATTACATCATATTCTTCTAATTGACATGACATCCTAATTGTTAAGTTTGATGTCACAGTGTTTGTAGTTTGGTTGCAATGTGGTATGATTTAATGATTGGTACTTTTTTGGCAACAAACCACTGGCTTGTATAGGTGGTTAATACGAACAGGTTTCTGTCCTTATCCACTATCCAGCTTTGGTAGTTTGCTCATTAGGTCAAGCTTTTTTCAATATTTCATAGTCTTTAATATTAGTAGTGTCGCAAGAGATATGTACAGCAAAACCTGTCAAACGACCTCCTCTATGTAACATATATATGCATAACTCCTCTTATATCACCCCATCCTGTTGAGTGTGGTAAATAACTCCTTGTAAGGAATGAAAACCAACAAACTGATTGAAGTAAGCTGTTAAGTAGTTCTATGTTTCAGACTGCACGAGTTTGAGCAGCAGGTGAAATGGGTGAGGGAAGGGATGAGTAAAGTCATACCGGTACCGCTTCTCTCCCTCTTCACCGGCTTTGAACTCGAGACTATGGTGAGTGCTGGCTAACAAGCTGAGGCTTTTTGTTTTGTTCTTACATGTTTGTTATTTTGATCGTAATCTAGCAATGACATTCCTTTTCAATTTCACTTCTCACAAAATGCTAGTCAGGCAATACAAAGAAATATCCCTAAAGAGTGTCAGGCGTGTTGTAAACCAAATATATGTCGTGTCATTATTAGCAATTAACAAACAAGGCATTGTATTTTGTTCCTCCATGTTGGTAACTTTTTGATTGTCTTCTCATTTTGTCATTCAGTTGTCTTAACATAAAGACGATACACTTTGATACTCTTCTCTAAACATATTTCATGCAATGCCTTAAGACTCTGAAAAGAAAGTGGTGAACAATATTCACAGTAAACCCTCTCTTGATACAGGTATGTGGCAGTCCTGACATACCCCTCAACCTGTTGAAGTCCGTGGCCACGTACAAGGGTATTGACGCGACGGCGCCGCTGATCCAGTGGTTCTGGGATGTCATGGAGGAGTTCACTAACGCTGAGAGGTCACTGTTCCTTCGATTCGTCTGGGGCCGCACACGTCTGCCTCGCACCATTGCCGACTTCCGCGGTCGGGACTTTGTGCTTCAGGTAAGTTTTCAAATACTCTATGTTACAAGTGATGGTGAGAACACGTCTATCAGGGTTCGAACATTGAACATTTTCACCCTGAAGGATATCTCAGTAGCCCAAGGCAATGGAAATGCTCTTATGCTCACCCAGCCACATGTAGATCCTCCTAATGTTTTATTTGTAATTGTTGGTGATAATTATGGAGGGGTTACAACAATACATTAAATCTTTAATACCAGAATTGAGATAATTTTGTTTTATAGCTGGCTACTTTCTGACATTTGATTTGACACTTTTAATGGTTTTTTTAGTTTTTTATTCGATTCATTTGAGTACAGAATATTATCACTCTGTGCAGGAACTTGATTAATAAACTTTTTTCATATCTGTAATGTTAACACAACGATATGTGTACTGAATATGATCACTCCCTGCAGGTTCTGGACAAGTACAACCCGCCCGACCACTTCCTGCCCGAGAGCTACACATGTTTCTTCCTGCTGAAGATGCCACGCTACTCGTGTAAGTCTGTGCTCCGGGAGAAACTAAAGTATGCAGTCCACTTCTGCAAGTCCATCGACACTGACGACTATGCCCGTGTGGCACTCACTGGTGATGTCATGGTTGACGACACACCTGAAGCCAGTGACGTGACTGATGACATCGACAGCGGAGAGAGTGAAGGAGAAATTGTCGACTCAGACGCAAGTTAAGCTGGATAAAATAATGAGGATGTTCATATCAAGATAATTTTTCTGTTTTAAGAAAATATTTGAGAAATTAGATTTTAAGAAAAATCACAGAGGCATGGCCAAGTGTTGAGGTAAAACAGGGCAATTTCACATCATATTTGATTTTTAACTTGTCAGTCCCACAATTCCATCATGCTTTGCCAAGACTGTTGATTGACTGAAATTGAGAAAAACAAGATTAAATGATGAACTATGAGAGTGCTTTCATTTCTCATTAGAATCTGAATTGATATATTTTGCGGCAAAATTTCAATTCGAACACAGTATAGGCTAGGCAAGGCCCAATTGTTGATTAAATAGAGGAATCTTTCTTGAAGGAGATGGTTGATAGCATTAACCAATTCACTAAAGTTAATTTTTATATAAGCATTTACGTCCACTTTATGGTTTCATGATAGTACAAGATCATTCTAATGATGATGAAGCTATCAGTTTTAAATGAATAATTGGGTGGTATAGACAAGGACGGTCATCAATAAGACTGGTTCATCTTGTCAAGGGCAATACAGTAGACTGTGGCGAGTGAGACTATTTCTTCTTTTTTGGATTCGGATTTGATTTAAGTGAGGACCATGATATTTTAACAAACTTTGTCTAGATCAAGATTTTCAGACAAAGAAACCACTGATGATGATAGCGGCAAGTGACCTCGGAATAACTGTACAGAAATTAAAAGTATATATGAGATAATCTCTGGTCACAAAGTTATGAACTGCCGTTGAGTATTTATATCCTCATGATCCAGTTTGAGTAAGAAAAAAATCCCTAAAGTGTAAAAATGACTAAATTTTATTTTTCATGCTAAATTATTATTGATTTTTTTATCTAGTCATTGACAGACTGTAGATTAATTTGAAATACGTCACGACTTTGTTTTCTGCACGTCACTAGACGTTACAGAGAGTATATTTATCAGGGCCGAGATTAAAATGAAAAATGAAAACTGATGTTAGTGAATGGTCCTTTCTTAACACTTTAGAAGCTTTAAAGTATTAGGTTTTGGTTTGAAAAATCAGTTGTATTTTGCTTTCCACAAAGGTTGTTAGTTTCGAGCATTTTTGTTCACATGGTTACAAAGGTTTCACAATAAATATGATTTTACGACTGTCACCATGATGAATACTTTTGTTAAAAACATTAATATATCCTTGTTTTCTGTCATTTTGACATTATTATGTAACAATGAAAAATGCTGTTTGTCTCTTGTATGTTTCCTGCCAATTCTAATGAAAGTCTTTCAAAAGGGTTGAGAATAGTTGAAAAGTTTCTTTCTTCAAATTAATATTTTTGTCTCCCTTTTGACTAATTTGTTTAATTTCATGCTGTTTGGATAGTTAGATGTTTATTTCATGCCATGTGTAATTATTTCCATCCATGTTCGCTCCATAGTCATTCATGTCAGATGTATATTTTGTTGTATAATTGATCTCACGAGACTGGGTAATTTGTTCTCACTGAATTCATTTCATTTTCAAACAGTATTATTAACATTTCTGTTCCATACTTTGGAAAAAATACTGAATTGAATTGCATCTTTGATATCCATTACTTACATGTCAGTTTTCTGGTAAAGGAAATTATATGGGGTTTCTTTTTTCATCATTAATTTTTTATGAATTTTTGTGGTTCAAGCAGATTATAGCAACATATTTGAGTTCTTTGGAACAAAATATTTAGAAAATTCAATATTATTTCATTTGATATAAAATTGATTTTTTGAATTGAAGCTGCACCTAACCAAGGTTCTTTCTACTTGATAGCTACTCTTTGAATAAAATAATTTTGTAATTTTTCACAAACAAACATCCCATGATGAGAGCAGCGCTTGTGATATTGTATGTATGTAAAATGGTATGCTTATATATGTTGTGCATCTGTGACATACTATACTCATCAAAAAAAGTTATGAACCACCCCAATATTCAATTCTAACTATTTATGAATCAAATTATTAATTTTCCAACATTGAAAATCAGGGTGGTCCTTGATTTTTGTTGCTGAGTATAGTTGAGATGTTCATTCTTTCCAAAACAAGTTTTGATTGTTCTGTTTATCAAATGTCATTCTGTTGTTAAAACTATAGATGAAGGACTACATTTTTTAAATGTGACAAAAATATGCCACTAGTGACAAATACTTAAGGGTTGTTTTTTAGAACATATTTAATTACTAATTCTTTTGTATAGACATGTTATCGGTTACAACGACTGATAGCGAAATTGGAAAATATTTTGTTAGGGTTACAAGTTCCTTAGTGTTAGTTGTTAAAAGTTATGAATAATGTTAAAAAATTATAAATTCATCAAAAAAGGTTCACAAGGACAAAGGAGATTTTATATTTGTTGGAAAGCTGGGTCAGATTGAGACCTGGTCATTTAGTATACTATTGAGCACTTTTGAATATTTTGATATCATGAAAATCAATTTCATCATAAAATTGACATTTTTTAAGGATATATTCTTTCCATTTAGGGGTATGGATGTGTTCATTTCTCTATGCATAAATTTAATTTAAATTGGCATTCATTCAAGTCCGAAATTTTGTTTGACCTCTATTTAAATAGATTCTGATCTTTTATCAAGAGATATTTTTAGGATGCTATCGTAGATGCTCTTTCGAGTGTTCCTGTGTTTGTTAGTTGATGTACAGTTTGGTTGAGCTTGATGACTCATGATGTGTGAATGTTGTTTTCGGCTGTATATATTTGATATTGTGGACGTCATGACTGGCTTTTATATCTGTAAAGCATTGTCTCACTATTAAGACATCAACTGTGATTCGCTCTGTTCAACTTTTTTCTTTTTTTGTAAATGGCAAATTTTTGTAATATGCTGCAAAAATAAAATATGAATCTTATAATTGTTTTGTTAAGATATCTGATGGAGACATTCATGAAGAGGCACAATCTCTCTTCTGTTAATGAAGTATTTTTCACAATATTGACACTTCTTAATCCTTCAAAGAAATGCAAATTGACCTGTAATATTGAGGTCAGGAGTAGTTCTTTAAATAAGTAATATCAGAATTGCACGAGAGACAAACAGGACCAAGTTAAAGCCCTGTTTAAGGCTGTTGAGGAGCCATCACAAATAAGAAAATAACAATGGCCCGAGATCTTATTCATATGCTTATCTCTCCTACTAACCTATCAATTTGGGTCGGCCCATTATAGCATCTAACAAGGGAATATGAAACAACTGCCACCATGTTTGACAAAGTCCTGCTTCATGACTGCAGCATGTGTATATAAAGGAGCCTTTTATACAGTCACATTCAGCAAGTCTAGATTAACTGAATACACAGCCCAAAGAAAAACATTATTATGGTTGAAGGAACAGACTAAATTTTAGTCTATGTTTGACATTGCAGAGCAAGGTTCTGTAGAACTAGTTATAAACAGTATCTGTTGGATAATATACCCTTTCCAAACGTATCTACATTATCATGACTCAAGGAAAAGCAAGCATCCTGATCTATTTGTTCTTTCATTGTATAAAGTACATTAATACTTTCCATATGTGCACATATAAGTTTTGACTGGCAATAGTTGTTCGAGCACGAGTTGATGACATCATTAAACCATTGTTGTGTCACTGTAGTGGGCCGTCAGGGAAGCGGCCTGTTTTCTGGCTATCTCTTTACAATTAAAATAGCATTAAAGAGCAATAAAATAATTATTACACTAGGAGGTGTGTTATATGAATAAAAACTCTTGCTCAGATACTAAAAACTTCACACTTCTATCAAAAAAAGTAATACAGCACAATTTCCATGGTAATACAATGTTGATTTTTCATTTATGATGAAATATCAATTATAAAATTACTGGGGGATATTGGACATTTTTATAAGTTAAAACATTCTGTCAAGGATGACAAAGGGATATATTATTGCCGCGAATGGTTTTATGCAACGAGCGGAACGCCAGTCGTATTAAACCTTTCAAGGGAATAATATATCCCTATGTCACCCTTGACAGATTGTTAAAACGAATTTATCTTACCTAATGTATTATTAAAAAGACAAACAGAAATGAACACCACCTATGACCTGATCACTTTGATTGATTGACGTGGAAGCACGCTTTACTCATGTAGCCGGGTATAAGGGATTTATCATCCCTCATTGACGGTGTATATGGGTATTTGTTAAGGGTCACGTGGACCAATCAGAGATCGGCATTCTTACATGAGGTAGGATAATGTCTATTATACAGCACACTGTGCTTGTGGTCATTCATCAGATTAATACAGATGAAAACAAGAACTGAGAACATACCATCCACCACACATGCTTTTAAAGACAAGCCAACAATAATGTTCATTTCTTCATTTATTATGACAATCTCTAGTTATGAGCTCACTACTGAAGTTCTAAATGCTTACATAATTCAAGCTAATACACATAAATCACAACAAAAGCGATCATTCATATCCGGTTAACACATTGTGTTAGTTCAGCCACACGATCAAGAGAATAATATACAGATCGGAGAGGAAGTACAGAACTAAAGATGAATAAACCTGGAATTTGTGACTACGGGGAACATTTGACTTGCTATATTTTGATTTGTAAGCTGATGTGTATAGAAGGACATAAATATTCTAAATTCGAATCACAGTTAGCATTGCGTCTGATGCAAGCAACAAAATTGTGAATCTCAAATGGTGAATGGATGGCTTTGACATGCGAAAAGGGGATCCTGTATTGTGAAAATCTGAATTAAAAAATGTTGAAAACAAAATACAAATAAAATAAATTCCAAAATATGAACCCTCATCGAATGTGAATCACAAATTGTGAATCCCATTCCATGGAGTCACAAAAAGTTAATCACAAAATGTGAATCCCATTCCACGGAATCACAAGACATGAATCACAAAATGTGAATACGATTCAATGGAACCACAAAAATGAATCCCATTCAATGGAATCACAAAACATGAATCACAAAATGTGAATACCATTCAATGGAATCACAAAATTTGACTCCAATTGCATGTGAATTTACAAAATTTAACCCAATTGCATGTGAATCACATAATGTGAATATTTTGAGCATGATTGAAATCAGAGTGCCTTGTTCACATAATGAGCTTTATTCAACACAAGGACAATTAACTCAACCTTTACACAAACAAAGATTAAATATCTAGCTGATTTTTTCTCATTCATTATTAAAATATCAATTTTGAGGTGATATGTAAATCAAGCAATACTCGTCTCTGATTAGTGGAATGTACAGCAATCTAAATTTCACACTAAGCTTCTATACATAGCCATTACACAATTATTAACATACGGACCAGCAAGCTAACATACCCAGCCTTGTTTAGTGAATATTATTTTACTTTTATTCCACACAACCGTAAAGTGATATGAGCATATGTAATTACATATGTATAAATGTATATATATATATATTAGTTAGAAAGTAGGATTCTGCGTATGTACATAGCTTTTGTTAATATTTCATAACACCATAACAGCTTATATCAAACAAATACACTGCCTATACATATTTGATTACCAATCAAGTACACAAGTCATTTGTTTCAGTCATACATGAGTTATCCCCCTTTGACAACATATTTTGCCATTGTTTACTACATTCAATTCATATTTGTTCATTCATTTCATAAAACATATCTTTAAGTGATGGAATGTTAAAGATGTATTTCCACTCATGAAAGAGCAATTATTTAATGAAGCCTTTAATGCTATCATTGTGTAGGTTAGACGCATGTTAATTCATAAATGACATATAAGTGATTTTTATGTCAGTTTGCTCTTGTGTCTGATTCTTGGGGCAAACACTGTAATATTCTGCTTCTGATACTGAGGAATGATAAAATTGTGCACAAAATTAACAAAAAAATAAACAAACAACAATATTTACTTTATCAAACATAACAGTCTTACTATAACAAATAGATGTAATTAAAATATTACTTTAAGTTAAGTTAGTAAATAGTCAAGAAAAATCAAACCTTGACAAGCTTCCTTAAATATATTTCATGTCTGATATAAATATTGAAAAGAGAGGAATGTAAAAATTCTAGTCCAATTAATCAGCCTATTCTATGTCACTTTTTCACAGAATCAATTATGTAAATAAAAATTTATATTTTGACAGACTGAATCACATTGAAATTAATTTGAGATTCAGGTTTAACAACTGAGAATGTAAGCATCTCAAAAATAAGCTTTTACAAATAATGTAAGAACGGAGTTACATATAGGAATGTAAACTTCAGACTGTAAGACTCACAACCATCAAACTAATCCCGAGTTTAAATAGTCAAGCACTGAAACGACCAGGAACAAGTTAATTACAACAACAAAAGACTTGCAAAAATATTGTGAACATGAAAGCCAATTAACAATTCATTTTGCATAGCAAGTATCTATATATCTTGAACAAGAAAAACATTCCAAAAATTGTCTTCTGAGAAATTATTGGACAATTTATTTGCCATTCGGGATTAAATGATACGTTGAATTACATCAAAGTAGACAAAAGTAGAGTTTTATTAATTCATAAATCAGACAAACTTTATTTAGTTTATCTCCATAGGATACATGAGAAATTTATCAATATGTTGAGTTAAAAAGTTAGGCTTTACCTAATGTTGTTATTTTAAACCTAACAAACAAAACCTAAGCTATTTCAAAACTTCGATCCAGGGAATTCTTCAACAAGCCAAGCCTGCTAATACAAATATTCTGACCTAACTATCCAGTCTATTTATGATATCTTCATATTGTACCAGACGTGCTTGCCTAGCCTAGTAGCACTCAATTACAGGACACATTCATCAAATGATAACCCCTGGTCGTCTCCTGACAATTAAGGAAACTTGGTAGCCATACTCTGGGTCAAGGCACATTCAACAAGTGTAAAAATGCCGATACCACCTGATAATCTGATAATCGTCACAGAGAATTTCAGTGAAAATAAATTAGCAATTGCTGATTTGTGAAACAGGATTTTCATACAGACTTACAGTCTGTAATTGAATGTAATAATATCAGCATCCATTTGAGTATCTGTACACACAAGTCTTTCCTGTAAGAAAATAGCTAGGCCTCTCCGTAGTCCAGACAGACATTTCAAGTGTCCATTTTTCATGATTTGCATACAATCTTTGTTGGTCAGAATAAAATGCTGAATATTTTTATCTTCCTTATGTCAGTATACTCATATTACATCAATATTAAAGGATATATATATATATATATATATACACTGCATGTAAACAACTTTCATATTCTATTATCAAATTTTATTCAAATAATGCATAAACTCTGATATCAATCATGGAATATCAACCGATATCAATTACATGGTTCTTTGTGGATTGATATCAACTTTCCCACTGTTCATCTTTATTTTAATCCCCTTTCTAACACCGCATATTAACAAGACAAGAGTTATCTCCCTTTTGAGATGACAAATTGAGAGTTATCTCCCTAATCAGATAATAAGTTTTAGTTATTTCCCAATACGAGAGACAGGACTGAAAACATCTCTTGATTCTAGTAACAATATAAGAATTATCTCCCTTCTGTGGTGACAGACAGGCTGAGAGTAGTCCCCCGTGTAAGGTCAGAGTAGATTGCACATGTGCAGAGTGTCCAGTTTGAGCTATGTGTACCTGTCCTGGTATTCGTGGTGCCACTTGTTGAAGTCTATGTTGAACACTAGCAGACATCCTGTTGCCAGGCCGGCTATCAGGAACCTGAGAAGAAGATCACATTCAATTTGTTGTAGTTAATTATAATAATTGTTTCATATAAAACATTTAAAGTATTTGTAATTCTTAATACTGGTATAATCAGGCTACAAGAAACTTCAGTTAAGATATAATCTGATGGGACTTACTTGTGGTCGTGAGTGAGAGAGAGTGAGCGTATACTGCTGTCACACGTAGGGTAGGTGTAGAGCAGAGTGAAGTCATGTGACCTCCACACCTCCACCATCCCCTCGTCTCCCCCCATCATCAGGTACTGGCCGTCTCGACTGAGAATCATCGACTGGAAGCCATAAACATTATTGTTAAACACTTAAGTACTTAATAATCATATCTGGTCTTGTAATAAATTAATTGTTTAATCACACAACTCTCTGGTAACAAGATCTTCAAATCCTAATCAAAACATGAATGGTGCATCAAAATATGATCTCATCTATCTATTGTTCACCGCAAACAAAGTCCAAACTTACACAAGCATCATGTTCTTGGTGAATGAGTAAAAATCGTGTTTCCAACTCAACACTGGCTAACTTCACGCACTGAATCCAGCTGATAAGATCATTTATTGATAGTTTGTGAAACAAGGAGTAATGATAATAGCAATCCACCTGAACTAGGGAGCTAAAATTTGAGGGAAGGGAAAAGATAAAAAGAATTGCAGATAGATAGACAGCACCAACCCACCTGAATGTTGTCCTTGTGTTTGATGAAGCGGAGGAGATGACCATTGATGCTGAAGTTGCACAGGTTGCCCTTGTCGTAGTTGACCAGGATGAAGGCTTCCCGGGAGATGACGATCTGATTGGGCGACACACATGACTCTGGGGCGTCGAGCGACCGCAGCAGA
Source organism: Phorcus lineatus (assembly GCA_921293015.1). Lineage (NCBI taxonomy): Eukaryota > Metazoa > Mollusca > Gastropoda > Trochida > Trochidae > Phorcus > Phorcus lineatus. Next base: position 45,083,408 of record OV121087.1, read on the forward strand.
TCTCCAGCCAGTGTATGGACAAGGCATGGTCCGTCTGAAACCAGCAAACTCCCATCTCAAACAAACCTTGGTAAACAATATCAGAGGAACCAAACCATCATAGAAATATCCTTGGAATCAAGATTTTGGGGTGAGGGTATTCCACTTGAGCTTTTCTCATACAATTTGTACTGAGCTATGTTATGGTTTTTGATATAGAAATACAAATTATCGATGTACCAATTTGTTGTCAATATATAGCTGACCTTTAGATCCACTGAGGACCATTCCGAGCTCTGCCAGCACTGCTACACACATGACCTCGTTCTGGTGTCCTGTCAGGGTTGCTTTGGGTGTCGGACTCTCGATACCTGGTGGTGGAGGACAATTGTTATGATTCTTTCATTCACTAGTTGCTAATCTTTGACAGTCTAGCTGTCACTCTCAAATGTCCTCAATTGAATGTTATACTTATTACTGCACAAAAAGAAGAGAAGTGACAATTGGCAATTCTACAAATATTGATAAAAGCCTTTACATTAAGATTGTCACTGCTTAGGTTAACAAATAAAAAACAAGAGGCCAACATGTAAGATACATTTATCATTATTTCTTGCCTCTAAAGCCAAAGACAGATGAGATTTCTAGTCCTCAGTCTCAATGCACAAAACAAGAAGGTGACTCTAAAGTTACAAACCTGATCTCAGTGCAATGCAAAAAGATGGCACTAAGATAAAGCTTGTATGGAGCAAAGACCCACAGAGTCTTGTGAATAATACAAGGAAAACAGTTTGATTGAGCCAATAACATATCCTTACTTCCGTTATCGCCGATGACAGCCTGACTCTTGGAGTTGAACATCCAGACCATGACGGTGCAGTCCTTGGAGCCGCTCACGATGTAGCAGTCTTGGTTCATGTTGCACTCGGAGCGAGTGATGCATGTCACGATGTCGAAGTGTCCGAACACAACCTGCAGGATACGTGCTGAAACAAACATAGGAAGGATATCTGACTTTGATTTAGGTGAGTTGTGGTCTTTAAGAGTTGTGAGAGTAATATATTCACAGTAGGGAGAACAAAATGTTTTGTTCGTTTAAACCTATTGACATCATCTTCAATTTGCAAACCATGGTTGTAGCATTCATACTGTCATTAAGAGGCTGTTTTCACACTGCACACAAAGTTTTTCAATACTCTGGCAAGGTACAAACATTAGATCTTGATCAATCAAGGAATAGACAATTAGACAGATGATATGAATTCAACTGACAAACAGGTAAAATGTCCAAGTTTGAAATGCATTTCAATCAAGTTCTAGATCTATAAATCATAAATACTTTCAGAAACAACAACATCAATAACTCAAACAGTAGGTAACTAGGAATTGCCATCAGTGGAAGATTTAAAGTTGAAAATACTAAGTGTCTTTGGAGGATACAACTACATTCCTTCACCAAATCTATTTCTGCCCCACTCACCAGACTCTGCCAGGAAGAGGCGGAAACTTTTGTCCCAGAAGCCGGATGCGAAGATGAACTTGTTGTCGGCCGTGGTCACAAAACTGGAGTGGGACACCTTCTGTCTCTGGTCGAAGTTATCTCCGAGTGTGCGCCGCTGTAGACCTGTGTTCATCACTAGGAAAGAGCAAGAGATGTTGAAGATGACAGTGCCATATTGAGAAACAGTCTCAATGAAAGACCATGAAACAGTGTATTACTTACGTGGGCAATAATATATCAGTGAATATTTTTCGCATAATGCATTCACATGAAGACAAAATACCACTTTTGATAGTATTAGATGATAAATAGGATAAGTAAATTGTGTCTGAGTAATACCATCTTTTCAACTGCATCCCACAATATGAATATAAAACCCTGCAAGACCATTGGTAAAAATTTTCAAGGAGTGAGATTTGACTCTCTGAGAAGGAATTTTTTTTTTAGGCATTTGAGAAAAATTCTATGAAGGAGAAAAACATAACATCTTTAATCAACAAGACAAGAGGAGACTCACCAAGAAGTTGATCCATGGCTAGTGGGAGCTGAGGCTGATTCTGTGGGTCGGTCTTGTCGGAGCTGAAACTGGCGCTCGCACTCTGAGCTGCAATAGCAAGAAAGGTATTGGTTATTAGCAAAACAAGCTACTGACATATTGATTCTTTTCTTTTAAAAAGAAATTAGGATTAGATAAATACATTTACTGACTTATTCTTCAGGGTTTGAAATTTTGAAATAAATGTTTTCCATGGGTATTTCTAGGTTCTAAATGACACTCAAATAAGACAGCAGATTAATCATCAACTTTGATGAATACATGCAGGATGAGTTGATAAAAACAGCTAAACAGCTTTTTTGAATAATGTATTTACAAATGAAAGTAGTAAAGATAGTTCCCACTTACGTTGGTAGTTGTTGTTCCAGCGGTTGATGGCAAAGTTGTGGTTGCAGGTAATGGTAACGACCGCTGGCACTGGGATTGCTGGGTGTGTGTTGGCCGCGACGTGTGTCACCGGTGAGTTGGATAGGAACTTCATGATCATACACACATCGTCCTGCACATTCGAGAACATCATCGGCGTCTGAAAAGCAATTCAAATGAATGTTCACTTTTGAAAATCTAAGTTGTAGCAGCTTTTTATCTGCTGTCGTCGGGATTATTTCAAGTCTTATAAAACCTGCCTCCCCGAGGGGTATTCGTAGAAGAGTGGGACTCATAGATCACTTTTGATAAAATAAAAATTGGTGATATATCATTCAACAACAAAAATAGAAATATTTGTAAGGTCATTAATCCCCCTTGTTCATCAAAGTACTATTGGAGTAACTTACTTCATGACAATTTCAAAATCTTGCAAGTTTCTAATAGTAGTGATACATTTTTATCATAAAAAAATAGTTCATCAGTTACAAAGAGAGACAAATGTTAGTTCCTATGTACAATTTCAAACATTCCCTTCACCAACAAACCAACTCTGGCGGGAATCAAACTAAATAAAGCATATTTTTTTGCAATGTGACCTTCACCAAAGGGGGAGAACTCTGTTTATATCACACATGCATACCACCAAACAGACAAACTGTGAAATCCAAGACTGATCAATAGACTATTGGAAACAAGTAACAAGATTTCAGCGTTCAACAGGAGGATTCATGATTGAATCCAGGCAATATTAATAATAGAAAATATGTTCCCAATTTAAAACCAAAAATAGTTTTTTCTTCAGAATGAACAAAAATAAAATCAACCCAAAACTAATGAAATTATAAACAGAACGGAACATTTGTAAAAGGAGAGCGGTAATTTGAAAATCAGTCTCGGAGTAACGTCATTAGTAAAGCAAAACCTTAGTCAGCCCCTTATTCCTTTGTTCCTGAACTCTTTCTGTTAGCTGCAAGAAAATACACCGGTGCACATGATTAATTAGTTAACTAACAGATTACTGGACGAGAGAATATACTTACCCCAGTGTTCATATCAAGTCTCTGAACAGAATCAGAAGCCTAATGGTTCAAACAGGGTCAAAGGTGAGAGGTCAGAAGCATGCAAAAGTGGTAAGATATTCATGATGACTTATAGTTACTTGAGTAGGAACATAGAAAGTATAAAAGATGAAATAGTAAAATATATAACTGGAACTCATTATCATAAAATGAGCTAGAAAATTGTGGAAGATGGGAATGTAAATAGACAGAAATATAGATAGAGGAAAATTAACTAATTTCACAGTAAAGATGATAATCATCAATGTTAGAGACAACAAATAAAGACAAGTTATATAAAGCTGTATTGATGGTATGATATCCAATCATAAAACATCAAATAATAGTAGTTGATATAATGATTCAACAGGGATTACAATGTACAAAGGTGCCTATAGTGCTGGTGTATAAATAACATGGATCAGTTAATTGTTATCCTTGTTAAAATTATAGAAATAGCGGTTACATGGGAAGTTAGTGAGTTAAAAAGAATGGTAAACGGCAAAGCGGCAGATAATGATGTCATCTTAGTAATGGGAACAGTCAATTATTTTATGTATTTCAACATTACAAGAAATAAACAGACATTCAATGAAGAATTAAATCAACCCATGATAACACAATACATTTTGCTGACGATGTCCCCGGTGCTATTTACAACCATATATCATTCTATTTTGATATGGTAAACTTGATTAACCTTGAAGATAAACTTCACCAAGATCATATTTTAACACCCTTATTTTGTATAAACTATCCGTAGAAATTAAGCCAATTTCCATCTCAAAATATCAAACAAAAACATTTCATTCCTTGATTCACACTACTACATAAAGAGCTACATACTTCCTAGAATTGTTATGAAAATTAATGCAATTAGTGAGAACATGGAATGACAGACCATATTTGCCATCAGTTGGATAAGCAGAGAACAAACGTTAAAGAAACAGTAGTGGTGTTTGAAGTGAAACCTACCAGATGCATGACGGAGCTGCGAGGAGGATGGGGCTCTGTAAGGAGTTGTGTTGGGGTCTGGCCGAAACTCCGGATTTGGTTCTCAATTGCCTGGAATTAGAATTTGAGGAATTAGGTAAGGACTAAGATCTTATTCGAAACACAAAATGTTCATTCATAATCTCCAAAAAGAGTTTGTGCCTTAACCACTTATCTACTATGGAGCAAGTCATTGTTATGAAAACCAATGCAAGATAAATGTTTTTGGCACCAATCTCTTTACATGCGACTTGCAAAATATTCATGACAAGCTTATATCAAAAGTTGAAATGAAATCACAATCTTTTACGTACCTCCTTCATGATGGGATCTGTCATAGCCTCCAAGTTGACAGCCCCCTCGTACGTCAGATAGTAAAACACGTTCGTGGCTCGCACGGCTTCCGGACCTAGGAAAGGAAATAATACGTCAAGCAGTGTTCAAAATACTTTACGATGGCCTGGAGGCTTTTATAAAAACCATAAGATGAGTTTGATATTTTATTTTCAATGAGTTTGATTTAAAAAATTATTTTATAGAAGGAAACTAAACATTCTAATTATTCTCAAATACATTTATATGGATGATAACTTTATTTTTAATGAGTTTCATAAAAATTTATTATATAGAAGGAAACTAAATATTCTTATTATTCTACTATACATTTCTAATGCTAAAACTAGATTTTCAAGAGTCGAAACCATTGTGATGGCAGTACCAACATTGTGATGTGAAATATGTATAAAAATAACAACAGTGGAAAAGTGTCATACACACATCACACTGGAGTATGTTACACAACCAAATAATAAAGTTCATAATAAAGTTCATAATAAAGTTCATAATAAAGTTCATAATAAAGTTAATAATAGAGTTATTAATAAAGTTAATAATAGAGTTATTAATAAAGGTCCTCACCTTTCTGCTTGTATCCGAAGATGAGATCGATCCAGTGATGAAGCTGACAGGAGACAAACTCGGACTCCAGCGCCTGAAGAAGAAGAAATAATCTTGTAAATTGGCTTTAAAACTCTTTACATTCAAAAGTATGAAAAATCAGGTTCCTTAATGCTTACTCTCCTCACAAAACTGCAGCACCTCTCATGTTCATGTTCTATCCCAATCCATAGGAATCAGGGGAAACATTTCATAATTCAATCTTTGACGAACTGAGTCTGGACTTACAAGGTTCTGAGGTTAGGTGTCATACTTAACAAGTTTATGACTATCTTATTGTTAAGCGAGCTTGAAAATATAGATCTAAGTGTCAAGATGAAAAGACATTATGGATGATAGCTGATTACTTTCAGAGCATTAATTGTTTTCAAGCATCAAAGAATATATTATGGATGATTAAATATTGAATCTCAATACATGAAAATAAGTTATTCTCTCCTTTTCTGGTATGCTTTTAAAAAAGTACTCATACCCACATCATGGAGAGACTCAAGAATATTTTATGCAAAGCACAATTAACCTTACAATAAGTTTCAGGAAAGATGTTAATGGATTTAACATGAAAGAAAAACAATCAGATATTTCAAAATAACCATAAACCAGAATGGACAGAGACAAATGTGCATAGCAAACATATATTTCATGAGCGTATGGCTACTGGAGACAGCATATAAACATACCATCCTGAGGATCCTGACGAAGTCGTGTGGAGTCTTGGCCCAGGGGGGCAGCCCTACGTCCTCCACCACTGACCCGTCCTCCTGTTTACCCAGCTGGTAGTTGTTGCTGTTCAGGAACATCTCCGGTAGGCAGTAGAACTCTGGGATCAGCTCCTACAGGGAAAAGTTGGGGTTGGATTTTTTTACCTTTTTTCACCTTTATCAAGTTGACATATAGGAAGACAGATTTAGACATCCAAACAAAGTCATATACATATAGGATGTGTGGAGTGAAGGGGTGGACAATTTGTAAAAGTACCATATTTTCTGCCAGGTTTACACCATTGAATCAATGCTCCCTTAGTAAACATTATGAATATCATGCAAGCTCAGATTTTGTATTGACGAAACAAGTGCACATTCTGGGTCAAGCAGTACTGAAAATTAAGCTTATTAGAGGAAATACAGTATACATTTCATTAAGAGGTCTAAGAAAGGGGTCAACTCTCAATAAAAATCATATGTGCTACCCTTTGTCAGATCCCACCTCCCAAACTCACATAAGCTTGATGATAAGCTGACTCACCTTGACGTCGGATGTGTCCCTCTGACAGTTCTTCCAGGCCTGGCTGATGGAGGAGAAGATGCGGTTCGGATGATCAAACTTGCCCTCCTGCAGGTTGAGGAACATCGTCGTGAACGGCTCCTGGAACACAGATAGGCAAAGACGTGGGGACACAAGAAAACTCATATATTCAAGGCTAACAAGTAACACATAATACTGAAATGGGGACTTTGCTATCTTTAACTACTGATAGAAGTATTTGCTAATTCAAAGCAGTAAACATATGTAGTTCAAATTTTTAAATATTGATGTTCAAGAAAACATATTTTATGGAATAAATGTACATGTCTACAATTACTTATCATTGTAGGCATGCTAAGACTTAAACAAGGCCCCAACTTAATCTTACTGCCCTATTCTATTTGACTTAATTGGTAAACTAAATGTAAACTAAAAACTCAATCTTGGCAAGGACCTAATCTGATTGACTAAACAATGCCAAGAACTCTATATGAAGCTCAATCTGACAAATACATTCCTAGCTAAGGATAAATCTGACTGACCACTCTGAGGAGCCAGTTGAGGGTGAAGGCTGCGGTGGAGTAGTGGGTTCCGTAGTGGAAGGGAGGGATCTTGTCGTGGTCCCATGAGCCGTAACGGTCCTCGAAGTACGTCTTCCTTGTCTCATTCAGCGCTCCAATTGGCTGCAAAGAAGAGGTGTGTAAGATATTGTCTTTATTGTAAGATGAGTGAAATTTACTTAATGACAAAATTTCAAGATTGAGTCAAAGATCGATTTACCCCAATAGTGAGGATAAAAAGAAGTCATTTTAGAAAGAAACCTTACAATATCATTTCAATTAGATTTTTCAATGTGTCTTATTCTATGTTTAAAGAAGTTGTTTTAATGAAATTGTGCCTTCCTTGTTATTCAACATGTCTATAAAATTGAACTTATTATCTTGTCATGTGGCTGTGACACAGCTAGGTGAGATACAATGCAACATCATCAAAATAATCATCACAATGTTATGGTGTTATTTCTTTAAGAATTACTGACTGTTGAAATAAAAATTCCAGTACAAAGAAAATATCAATCAGGAATTTACCACGACTTGAGCAAGCAAATATAAGTCATACGATTGTGTCAACTTTTCTAAAGCAAACAGAAAGACATTACTTTGATTGGTAATGTTAAAAAGGTTTCCAGCATTCACTTTAATTAAAATGTGTTATTTCACCTGCTGGACATATATAAGCCACTATGATTTCCATTGAAAGAATTAACTGTCATGATTATTCACTGTCATCATACCTGATGAGCTACTAAGGTTTTGATTTTCACAATAAAGGTGTTGTTATCAAGAAAGTCTTGCTGTTCTAATGAATGCAACTTCTTATGCTTATCAATGAATGATGATTTTATCTAACATTAGAGATGAATATGCAACCCATTTGTCTAAACTGATATCAGCACATATGTCATTAAGACACGTATCAAAGCCAAATAGATATTCATGAAGACCATGCATGGACTGTCCCTTTAAGAATCCCGTCCTGCTTACCTTGGACAGGTCTCTGTAGTTGGCAGGCTGACCGAGGTCCAGTTCCTCCGAGTCGTAGTTGACCAACACCCAGGGGAACACGGGGTATTGGTTCAGGTCATTGTATGTCCGGCCTGAAGAAGTTAAATTGCTTTCATTAAATGTCAGAAAAACAGTCCATCCAAATTGTATTTTGTCAAAATAAGGCCTGATAAAATTAATTAGTTGAGTTACAGATTTTTCAGGGCAAAATGCCTCTTTTTAGTTCTGGGGTAAAATTTGGCAAATGTTTTATTTTGGGGGGGGGGGGGGGGGGGGGATTTTGAGTCGCTTTCTTTTCAAAACAAGTCGAAATCATGTGAGTAGATTCCAAAAATAAATTTATTAAATTTTTCTGCCATATGTACAGATTAACTAAAGGACATTATTCCAAGGCCTGATAACTCTGAAGTTGAAATGACTTGAAATCAAGATTTTCGATGATGAATCACAAATTAATGGGGATGATTATACTTAAGATATGCATTCCATAACACAATATTAAAAAATAAAGATGAAAAACTTTCTCAAAATTCATTAAAGTCACCAACCAATTTTTATATAAATAATTATTATCTTGTTATAAAATTCTTTGACCTTGGTGCTTCCTAAACTTTTGTTTTTCATTTAATCCTACTGGATAAAGTTCCTCTTCCCCTCCAGCCTGTACACATTTTGAAAAAAACAAAAACTGTAAAGCATTTAACCAATTATCCCTGGTCGTAATTGACTTCTCTGGTTACCTGCGATTGTGTTGAGGTACATGATGTAGTCGAAGTTGGAGATCTCTCGTCTCTGCCACTTCTGAGTCATAGTGGACAGTTTATACAGCTGCTTGCCGGACGCCAGGGACATTCGTCTGCAGGCAGAGTCATAAAAGTTCATAATCAAATCAATATTCATGAAATTAAGATAAAAGTAAATTTCAAGATATTTACATTTATTCAAATTATTACTAGTATCACAGGTTTTAACTTGCATTCTAAAAAGTTTTCATTTATTGAAATTATTACTGCAATAAAATCTATTAAAATGCATTTGAAACAGATATTTCAATTCCTAGAAAAATAAAACACTTAAAATTTTTTTGAAAATATTAACACGCTTAATAAAATAATATTTTCTGAATTGAATAAAATACAAGATCATCAAAATGAGGAAATAGAAAAATTAAGAGTGATTTGTATTTGATGGAAGTTGAATTATTTTTTTTAAAAATCTTAATTATTTTTTACGTTGAAAACCTCAATTTTTTAAAGAAATATTTCGACTAACCTTGCTTGAGGCAGCCCATACTTGATGCCCACTCCTACCCTGGGTAGTGAGTTGATAACTTTCTTCACTGTCGCATGGTCAGGGAACGAAAACATCACAGCCGCTGAAGAAAAAGATATTTTGAATAAACATACTGTACGATCATTTTTGGGAAACGTTGCTCATATGTTTTTCATCTTTAGAGCTAATGTTATCTAAAAAATTATTTTCAACAATTAAGTCGTGTTTGCAGAATAATAACAGTGTTTCTTTCTCCACAAGAGATATCAAGGATATTTTATGGCCGCTTCATTTGCAAATTCTCTCATGAATTGACCATGAAGTTCACAGAATAAATGTTGGGTATATAAATCTAATTAGTGTTGGAAATGCTGAATGATAAAAGGTAACACCACGCTCTCGTCAGATATGTTTGAATTTAATCTTGAGACCATTAATTTCTGAAGATTTAAATTGTAACTTTGATATTGTATGAAGTGAAATTATCGTTTTCGTGTTTTATATGGATTATTTTCACAACTTACATGTAACATCGGGAATGTGAATAACATTTGATGAATGAAACAAAGTGTCCAGCGACTAAAATGATAATTGGCAACAAAATAAATAATGGATATATCTGATATCCACGTTAACATTGAATTGTCATTCATGAATACTGCGGTCCACCACAACAATTCACCCCATCCCTCACAGACATTTTATATTCATGTATAGTCCCTGGAGCAATCTCTGCGTAAGTCAATGTTGGTTTATTCCCGACCTGCTATCGTTACTCCACGCGTGTGGTCAGCACGAACTGACCAGCCTGTCCACTACACGAAGATCCAATGATCCATTAGGCAAAGTTAAGGTGTTACTGACTTGGGTAGAGATGAAGTGCGTGAGCTGTCTATTCTGCATCACGTCATCTTACTATGTACGATCCTAAATCAACTTCAATTTCAAAATTTAGTTTTAATGCAGAATGTGAAACTTCCTAATTGGCCTATTCAATTGTTTCGTTTCATCTCGGTCCTTGAAAATTGTTCTTGAGCCCTGTTATGTGTCTGAGTTTATATGGTTTCTTTTTTAATCTTATATCATAACTTATCTGTCGTTTAGGAGGGAAACAAACAAAAATAAAAAATAAAGAAACGAAAAACTAATAATTCGAGGTCAAAATCAAGGTAAAGAATAACATTAATGCAACTACAGTTCTAAGTTCAGCTAGGCAAAATGTTGAAAACCGTATGAGGATCTATACCGAACGTCGCTATTATGAGAGTTGTACATTGATAAAAATATCCTTGTCTTCCTTACACAGCTTACTTCTAGATAACCATTCTAATGTAATTTTTGTCCATCAGCGCTGGCTTAAGTAGGGGTTAAATACATTATTATATTTTCTACCACAGAGAAAGTATGTAGGTATGTATTCGGTCTTTGCATAGCATTGCATATCATTTTAAACTATCGAATTGCAGTAAATCTAAACGTCGCTATTGTGAAAGTTGTAGATTCATAAAATATCATTTTCTTCTTAAACTGCTTACTAGTACCATTGTAATGTTATTTTTGTCCGTCAGCGCTGGTTTAAGGAGTGGTTAAAAGCATTCTTACATTTTCTACCACAGAGAAAGTATATAGGTATGCCTTCTGTCTTTGTATAGCATTGCATATCATTTTTAACTGTCGAACTGCACAAAATCTAGGACATTTTGAACCCTCCTTGTTCTTCTTCTGTATAATATCATGCAGCTTGAGACAAGTGCTGTTTTTCAAATAGATTCCACCTGTTTCATTCTATTGTCATTGTGAGATGCAGTGCAGTTTAACTTAGTCATATACGGTAGAGGTTTACATGTATTAATATTTCGTTACTCCGTGTTGAACATTTATCCATCGCCACCAGATCAAGTGAAGATAACTCCAGTAGATGTGGTAAAATAATATCTACAGCCTTTGTCTTGGGGAAACTTCAAGTTTAAATTAACACTTTGAAATATTGAAACACGTTAAAGTGGTTACAATTGGAAACTTATCACATGTATATTTATTTCATTCAGAAATTCTCAAATGGATTCACTAATATACAATTCATTGAATATTTGTTTCAGGCCAAAGATTTGTTTTTAGATCCAAACGCCGCCAAAATGTACATACAAATAACAAGAGAAAATACCATTTTGTATCGCTTATTTAATGATGTTTTCTACGTGTTTCCACAAGCGCGGCATCAGGAAGAGATTTTAATGATGATAATAATATATAAAGTTTTCGCCTTCAGGGAAATGTTAGTGTGTAATGAAGTGGCGAGACTGTTTACTCAGCGCAGAGTGGTTACACAAACACCGTCACACCATCATCAATGCCGACGGTCAAGCTAACTTTCTAGAGTATCTTATATTCCCATTTTAAAAATCAAACATCAGCATATCTAAGACTCCGGCGGATAAGTTAACAAGGATGTTCCTATCAAGACGCCAACAAGTCCGTCTATTTGTGCCGTGTGTCAAGTGCCGTCCTCAATACAACACAACAGATATACATCAAACATTCACTGGCGCTGAAATTACAAAAACCTGCCGAAATATATACAAATGAAAGTAAATTTATATCATGAGGTCTTTGGGTCTGCACGCGATAATGCCAAGTAATAAACGGCATATAAAAAGCGAGTCCCAATTAAACTCCTTACACCGCGCTATCAGTACCTATAGTCTAATCACAGCTATGGCAGGGACTGTTAAGAGTTTAAACACATGTTAAAGAGAATCACAATTAATTTTCGCTGTGGCACGGGTAGTGAGGGGCTGTGTATCTACTAACATGACATCCCCTGATAAGCCTCACCCCAGGGGATACGCCTTGGGGGAGGGGGAGAGCCACTTGATTCACAGCGACAATTGTACAAGGCATAAATCTGCACACTGCACCTAAACATTAATACATGGCTATCAAACTATCAACACTGCGCGGATTGTTTTAAATTGAATGTTATTCGTGTCACGTAAAATGCATACGGCGTTTCCACGTATGAGTTATTTGGTAATATCAATGACACGACCAAAATTCAATTATTGCTTTATGATTAAACGCATAAATCAAGCGGATTTATTACTTAAGCATGTTTTCATATTTATTGTGATACCTCTGACTGCACCTTATCAAGATATAATAACTCGTGTATCGTTGTCATTTCATAATGTAAACTAAACGTACTTAAAATTTTGTTCAAGTTTGCTTCAATATCCATTTACCAATCTGCCAAAGAATACAACGTACTACTACGTTGAAATCTTTTATTGAATTGAATTTTAATTTAATTTTATTAAATGATTGCAAGGAAAATTTCATCTTTGTTGAAGTCTTCTTATAAAATCTGTTATTTACCCTTCCTCAAAAGCAGAGGACGTTGAATTATAAGTAAGTGTTTGCAAAGTACTTCACATTGAAAGATAGTTTGTTTCCATTGTATAGATTACAAAATGCCACTATGAAATCTTTAATAAGTTTCATATTTAACCCATATAAGAAACTTATATAACATCGTTTATAATGTTTAACTTATAATAGCATATAATCCAAAAGGAAAATTTAAATCTTCAAAGTGTTCTTATTTCTGTTTTAGCGCTCCATAAACACATGGACGTAAAAAATTGCCAACAGGGCATTATACTTATATCTTTGTTGTATACATTTGTATGTATCTATAGGATGCATATTTTTGGTCAAAAAGCCTTTCGGTTCGAGAAAGGGCCCCAAGTTGTTGGTCTGTTTAGATGAGTGACGTTTTTGTGCATCATTTTGTTCTACATTACAAAGAATGTTCATAATACACGTGCATGTTACCTGTACCATGAACTCACTAATGGGATGAAGTTCTCTATGGCGCTCTGTCTTGCTGTGAACCGCCTACATAAACTGTAAAAGTGTATTTCTTTTCACATTTCGTATAAATATTACATTACTATTAACTCTCTTATGTTTGGTCAGAAAGGTGTCGAAGGCCATGTTCCGTACATCCAAGGGCGTATATCCCTGGCAGAGCTATGCTACTAATACATGTAATATGTATTCTTTAAGTCTCTTTCAGTGTATAAGATATTATCATGATCTCACTTGGACATAAGATTTCCATAGCGATGTGTACTTAAACTTAGTGTTTTTTTACTTCATATTTTGTATGCATATTTTATGCTTATGCTAAGATTTATAAGGCATCATCTGTTGAATAAGAGTTCGAATTTTTCATGTCTTAGTTCGGCATTTCAAACCTTTCATCAAGATGTACAAGTGCGTATTATGCATCTATGAGCTAACATATGCGATGTTCTGTTTGTCTAAAGTACATGTTCTTAATTGATATTGTGCAAGTATATAATGTCACTATGAACTTACTTCTGTTGGACTGAATATCTCGATGGCGATGTTCTGTTTATCTAAAGTACATATACTTAGATTCATATTGTGCATGTATGTAACCTCACTTCTGTTGGACATGAAGATCTCGATGGCGATGTTCTACAGGAGACACCGTCTGGAGAAGATGGCTCTGATCTTATGTTCTTAATTCATATTGTGTATGTATATAATGTCACTATGAACTTACTTCTGTTGGAACTGAAAATCTCGATGGCGATGTTATGTTTATCTAAAGTACATGTACTTAATTCATATTGTGTATGTATATAAAGTCACTATGAACTTACTTCTGTTGGAACTGAAGATCTCGATGGCGATGTTCTGTTTATCTAAATTACATGTACTTAGATTCGTATTGTGTATGTATATAAAGTCACAATGAACTCACTTCTGTTTGACATTAAGATCTCGATGGCGATGTTATGTTTATCTAAATTACATGTACTTAGATTCATATTGTGTATGTATGTAAAGTCACCATGAACTCACTTCTGTTGGACATGAAGATCTCGATGGCGATGTTCTGCAGGAGACACCGTCTGGAGAAGATGGCTCTGATCTCGCTGAAGTTCCACTTGCCATGAAGCTGGTCCACATACGCCAGCACCTGCAACACACAGATACAGAGACGCGTTTAAGAAGTGTGATCATGAGTAACAAACATTACGAACATGAACATTATAATTCAAACAAATGAATATACTCTTCAATGCAGATTAAGACCACATGATATTCATGTCTTCAATGTTTTGAAATTGGTTTGACTCAAGAATATTTCCTACAAAATTTTTAATCATGCAGTTCACAACATTGAATCAAGTTTCAGTTTCTATAAAGTTTATCTTTCAGTTACCATTGAGTTGAAAAGGTAGCATTTAATGTAGTAAAAACCTTTCAAATAGTAATAGAAAATGGGACAAAACATTAACATTAGTTTTTCAGTTCTGTAGACATCCATTATCATTTTCTATCTTAAAAATTATTGGCAATCAAACTTTTCCCATTCCATAGTTGGTAACCTCATTGTATCCACGCGTTCAGTCTGCCCTCATGTGGGATACCAGACCAGTTCGTCGCGAACATATCATAAAGAATAATGTGAATCCACAACTAGTTATACAATATTCATTTGGTTTATATAAATTTCTCTAGTAATTTAGTAATGAAATTATATGATATTGATAAATTTTCTGAACATTAGATGATAAACAATAAGATTTTATATCATGGTTTGTTTTACTGTAGAAAAAGCATAAGCAAAACATAGTGGTCTTAAATCGGGCCTCTTACAGCCATTCTTATTTCAAAGTTAAAGAATATTTCTGTTGGAAAACGTTGATTTTCATTGAAATTCAGGGTCCCTCAATGTAATGAAATGTGCTCGACAATTCTGATGGTGTCGGAGGGTGTTCTTATCAGCTCAAGTATCATTTCAGCCCGATATGTAAAGAAGAAGATAAAGCAAATAATAAGGGTCTTATATACATCACGTCAAGGATATTTGGTTCGTCAGCAATCCCATCCCGTTCAGACTTCAATAGCAGGTAGAACCAAATGGGATAATTATGAGTAATAACATTACACAAGTGTTTAGTTTGCTTGGAATGTTTAAAAAAACGAACATAAATTGGCATTATGCGGATGAGTTATTGCGCATTCCTTTGCAAGCGGTGTAAAAGAACTCAAGGTAAGCTGATGTGGGTTGTATAAACAAATTTACGACAATTTTATTGGTCGCAGTTCTATAGAAATCACCCCTTCCGCTCTTGCTCTCTAATTAAATTTGTTAGGGCGAAATTACCGGCGTCCAAATAGCGGAGGGATGATAGTTAGACGGGTAATTCCTTGGTAATTCCTGCATGAACAGAGTGGCTGAGATAGCACAAGTGTATCGGCTCGTGAGGGGATTCATTACCCCCTGTATTGAGGGGGAATTGCTTCAAGATGGGGTAGGAGCGTTACTCTGTCATTCGGAGCTAGTAGGCATGATGTACATGCCTCGAATAACAAACACAGTGTAATGCATGCGACTTTCCCCTCATTTTATTATGTTTATACACAATGTTGATCGGACATTTCTAGGCTTGTTTGCTAATGCATTATATAATGTTGTGCATATCGTGTCCAAAGCCATTATTCAAAATAATTTTATTGTACTTTTACCTCATAAGCTGGTATATCTAACCATTTAGTTGTCGTTTTCATTGCAATAATAAGGAAAGTTACAGTCATATCGCACGCAGAAGGAATGAAGATGGAAATGTCAAATGAGTGAATTATTAAATTCAACCAAATGACACTTTATGAACTGAATATACAAAGAAAATGAATATAATTCGTAATACAATCTGATATAAATTTTGATAATGGAACTTCCTAAGGATAAAAATACTATAAAATTAACTGATGCATTTAATGGAATTACTCAAATTATCAAAGAAATTCTAAAATAAGGTTTAGAATTCATTCCATATTTTTTGGAGTCTAAATGTATGAAAATAAATCTTCCAAAGGAATCAGATATTCATCAGATATAAAAAGCATAAAAATAATGTTGAACTATCATTTAAGGAGTTAGACCCAAGGGAAATGAAAGAAGAAAGAACCCTTTACGCATAATTATTCTTTTTTCCAGAACTTAGAAACATTACATGTAACTGCTTGTTCAACTTATGAGCAACTGACACACTTCTTGCACAACATTACACTTCTATATACCATCTAATGATTGCACGTGCAGTGTTCCAGCTAACGAGTTGCACAATTGTGAGAAAACTGAGATCGTTCTGTGTTATTTCATAGCATATGGAACCACTTGATTGCTTAATCAATTTCACCTGTCCATCAACATAGTTGACGTCGTCACGTGACACGCGGCGATCCGTGACGTCACTGCACGTGGTGGCCTGTCACCAGACTGAGAAATATGGCCACGGGCTTTAATCAGTCATCATAGACCAGGTTCCTCGAGTGACGACAGGAATGTGAGCTAATTTATTAGGATATTAAATTTCAAAATATATCTGTAATTTCTGTTTACCGCATGGGTAATGAACGACGAATTTATGCTAATCTATCAAAACATGGTAGAAATATTGTGTAATTGTGAGTCTTGCTTCCTTAGAAAATGTTTAACACGTGTGGTAATAGTAAATGGGATATGCTTTTGTACAACATACGTAAACACAAACACTTCATTGGAATTTAACACCAATTGATAGCTTTAAATTAATATAAAAATATTTACTATAAAATTCATGTCGAATGCAAGGTTGAGACGGATACATCTATATACAATTTAAGGACATCAAATAGGCATCCATGTTAGGTTTTACAGTATAGTGCAATCTAGTTTTTAACTTCTGGCTTTACATATAAGAACTCGCCAATTATTTTGACACTGGGAAATATTGAAAATAGGCCACAAAAAATAGAAAGCTCCAATGTCCATAACATTCGTTTTGAATTCGTGAGCAAGAGCAAATCTGAATTCTAAAACACCAACGTACGGTTAATCAAACAGATGTGTATAGAGATTATTTTACATTTGATATATAGACAATGGTTATACCGTTATTTTTAAATATAGATATGATCATATATACACGTGTTGTAAATTTGAATTAGAATTTACCAAATATGAAATTGAAAATTCTAAAACAAAAGTGATAACTGTTTTACCAAAGTGAAAAAATAAATTCTGTAAGAAATGATGAAATTATTCTATTGTCTAAAATCACGGAAAGCTAATTGTATTTCTAAAAATATAGGTATAATAAATATATATAATAAATTCAGGAATTCTTCTCTGCAACGTTCAAAATAAGTGGACAATCACTGAATAATATGATATAATGTTGCATGGCTTTCATCGTATCAAGAAAAAGGTGTGTTTCATAACCACAATCGACTGAAATTATCAGCGGATAGCAAAAGGGTACCTATGCAATTTCTAAGCATGGAATGACTCAGTTATTTTGTTGTTACAAAAAGCTAAGGTCAAAGTTCACACTGGATCCCTCTATATTTTCAACGATTGAAGTTAATAAAACATAAATTCATAAAAATGTTTGTTTCCCTAAATGAGAAATTCGAGTGCATTTCAATCTCCAAAGTAATGAAATCAGCAAGACCACGGTTTAATTCTATAATAAAAAATCTGAGAGGAAAACAATTCAATGGCGCAGTATCTTCGATATCTACAATGGAATAATTTTAATGACGACCTTGGCAGAGAAGTGAGTTCTGTAGGCAGGGTGAAAGAGTTTGATGTGCAAGAAAATCACAAAATCAATAGAATGCCAGTGTCATAAATCTTCATATAATAACTTTCACAATAACCACCGGGGCTTCAAATTGCGTGACTTGGGGGATCAATTCAAAAGCAAGGAAACGTCACGTAGGATAAAATATGGACAGTGAGAGACACTTCAGACCTTTAATAACTCGTCCTTTTTTTCAAATTTCATGGTAATGAATTTAAATTACAAAATAGGCAGGAAAAATGTATCGGGGAGAGAAAATTACGGCTGAAAATAAAACTCGCAGTTTGAACACTATTTTATTTCAAGCCCAGTCGAGCACGGATGAGAAAATGTCCAGTAAAATCGAGCATCGTTTGAGAAGAACCGAAACACCGGCCCAACCAATCCCCATGGGACGGCCTGCGTGGAAATGGAAGTTGTAATTTAGCGGAGCTGTGCGGCTACAATGTTGAAGCGCTGTGTAGTCGAAGCGCCCGGTAGAAGAAACAGTCGCTGATCTAATTTAGCCGTGTAATGCCTTCTTCAACCCTCTCCAGTCCAGACCACAGAACAAGCGGTTAATTATATTAACGGGGATAATCTGATTGTGCAATGATCAAGACTTGCTTAATATTTAATGACGGGGATCCCGGCCAGCAAAATGCACTCTCTTCCTCATTACGATAATAGCGCGGCGTTTTGCTAATCAAATATTTATGTAGAACGGGGAAATCGATCCTGGTCAGTTTTTGACTTGCTAGAGAGGGTTGTCACCGAAAGCCCCCAACCCTCGTCAACTTGAGGGATAAAAGCAAACGGGTTACAGATTTACGGACCCGCGGGATCCACGGAATATCAAAAATTACAATTATGCTTCATAATTTGTCCGCTGGCTGTTATGGTGATTCCTAAAAGCGAACAGTTAGACCACTTGGGAAATGTGACTTGATTGGCGAATAAAACAAGTGATAGAGAACTGGTTATAATAATCAACATAATCATGTATTATTGCTGCAATCTCTGACATAGTTGATGGTTTAATCACATACAGATGCAGATTATGATTTATACCGATTTGTAATGCTATCCAGGGGGCAGATAGGCTAACATTTCCATTTTCCTAACTGAAATACAATGAATAAAGGAAACCTTTCAACAAATGTTCCAGGTTGATGTTTATACAATGATTGAACTATGAGCATGAAATATATAGACGTCGTTAAAAGCATGCTTAAATATTTCCCATTGATAAATACTGCATACATAAGCATTTCCGATATGTCCATTGTTAGCCCCATTTCGTTTCAGACCCTGTTCTGGTTATTACAAATTTGCATGTCAGTATACACGTACGTTTTTTCATAAAGACAAATAAAACTCGAATTTTGTGAGAAATTTAAGAGTTGAAAATAATAATATTTTTAAATAAAAATAATGATAAAAAGAATAATAATTCTTTTCAAAACAAATGAAAACCACGAAGAAAATCCTAAGAATGTATTAAAGGTAAAAGAAATACAAAAACGGTAAAGACAAAACTGAAACTTTAAATTCATGGTTAATTTTTTTTAATTAAATTATTTGATAATTATCGAATTTAAAGTAAATTGAATCCATGATTCCTTACTTAAAAGGATGTCTTTATATGGAAATGTAAAAAAATTTTCTCAATGCATTACAAGACAAACTCATAATTCCATTATGTTGTTAATGCATAGTTAACATTTTAATTATTTCGCATCAATATAAAATAAGATCTTTTTAACTTTCCCATGATAAGGAAGGCTATTTTATCCATGAAATTAACGTTAAAAAAATCTGAATTTCTACAAGTAAGTGATATATACAACCGCAAAACGACATGGAGTATACTGTTGATTTGATTATTTTTCTGAAAAAGAGCATTTCAGATCCTTTATTAATTACAACTATAGGTAGCTGATAACTTTGAATGCTTAAAGTTGCTTCTCTTTATAAAACGCTTAATACATCATTTTATAAGCTACGAAAAACATCAATTAATTTCCCCATAAACATGAAGGCAGGGGAGTATATGTGCAATGTCAACATAATTCGGACGGGCAGTGCGGACATGAAGTGCGTGTGGCGGGCATCAATCTGTCAGTGCGGGCCAAATAGGGCATCCAGCACGTGGATATGTCTGCAGTGTACATGTGCAACATGTCCACTCGAACTAGTCTACACGTGCAACACTTCCTTTTCCAGTGGTAATGTGGATATCTACTTTTTTAAAGCTTTTAGAGGTTCTGAATTTCTGTCCCCAATTCCTTATAACTGGTTGTTTGGATAATTCACACCGTTATTAAAGGACTTTTCTTTAGTAAAAATTGAGGAAACATTCGGTTATCTGAAATGTATATTCTGATTTCTATCCCTCAGTCTTTTTTTACAGCGACTTGGTTTACTCATTATTATTTAGAAATAGGAACAATTTCGTTCTTATAAATCATGCTTTCACTTTTAAGCTGACTTGTAGATTTTTAAAAACTAGTTTCCTTAATTGGGAATTACTCCGTGATTAACTGTGACTATATTCAGTTAATGAATATTTTTCAGAAGATTATATTAAAATATTCCGTTGTTAATTCGGTGGACATAATTATTATTATTATTTAAAAGAGTTCTTAAAACCAACTACATTCATGATTACGGGAAATGTATAATTGCCGTTTATATATTCATGGACATAGGACGTGAAAATGGTTTAAATTTGTGATAAAAAAGATTTCCGATAAATTGTAGCGATAACCTTATTCATGAAATAAAACGTAAAAACGCTGCATCTTATGGACAAATTGAAAACAAATTAAACAGAAATTCAATATATTCTTCTAAAAAGAGAATTTTCCCCACTGTTTATATCAACACATGGATTGTGTTGCCGTCTTGTAGACATGGTGGTCCATCTATAGCAAAAGAAGTTTTGAGTTAGTTTAGAAAAGGAGCGCAATATACTTAAGATAAAATTGTAAAACAACTTCTACATTGTAACACGTACACCAGTTTTTTTATATACGTTATTTGAATAAATATCCGATTTCTATTAATTTCTGATAATATTTTCCCATCATTTTCCGAGTTCTAATGAATTAACCAACAATTTTTATATACTGCCTTTTTGGAAGTAATTGTTTCAATTTATCATACAGCATCGCTGGAGTATTTAAATTCCGAAATTGCTTTCAGAACATTACAGAAAACAAAACACCTTTTACTGTGTGTTCACATTTGCAATATTTAGTCCCAACATTTATATAATGTATACATTTAAAACTTTTTCAAAAGATGCATTTAATATTTAATAGGCCCTCTCTGTATTTTGACATGCACGATGCCAAAGTCTTAATATGAACTAGTCTGAATGGAGCCAAGACGTTAAACACGCATCCTTCAAGTGTCCTACAGAACTAGCTTTCGTAATAATCAAAGTAATAATCAAATTAAACGTGGCCCTTAAATCTGTTATTTAAATCAAATTTGACTATTGTGAGTTTTACTTTATCTTAAGAACGATATTCTTGGAGATGGCTTCGATTTTTTTTCTGAAGTACCTGAACATTCACAAAGAAGAATTTGAATTCCGTATGAAATTTTTCATGAAATTGAAACCGATAATGTTAAATGACTTATTTCAATAACATTCAGAGGGGGAAAAACTACGCAAGTTCTAGTTTCCATGAATCACCAAACAAAACACCAATTTGTATTTTATCTGCATTTTAAGCCCAATCAAAACATTGAAATTGTGCTTTACAAACCTTATTTATTTTAAAGAAAATAAGTTATAACGAATACATTCTTCATCAAACTGAGTAAAACAACCTAAAAGTAAAATTTCATAAAATTAGTCTTTGACTGATTTCTTCCGGGGAAAAACTAATATATTTTAAGTTGCACGTCTTAAAGTTAAATATAACGCGGTAATTGGAGTGACAATTCGAAAATAGAATTTAATATTTCACGTGCACATGGCCTATTAGCCCCATGAGTAGTCCATCTTAATTTCACTTTACATATAACGGGCTGGCGTCCCATGGATAGATCAGATTATAGCGCCACAGCTGAGATCAACTTGGGTAGATCTCGTAGAGGGAATTTGTACGGGGGACGTGGTCTATTACATCATAGCAGGGAGCAAGATGCAGTGTCATATCAAGTCAACATCACGCTGCATACTGGTGTACAACACATACAACACTTCTGTACATAAACAAGAGGCAAAGAATTGGTGAATTCAGTGAAACACAAAGACTGGAATTTTAAATATTTTAACCCTAAATTCAATTTTGTCCGATACGTAATTTAATGGAAAGAAACTATCTGAGACTCCTTTCAAATATTAAAATATATCATTTTAAGAATGTTAAGAATTAATTTTTCAGAAACAGAGCGTCGGTATATTTGAGAGACGCCGTTGGCCTCCGTATATTTCCGACCATCAATTTCATTCTAATATTCAGATTATGATAACCTGTCAGAAAGATCACTTCTATTAAGTCCCTATAACTTCCCAATATAAAAAAATATCATAAAAGTAAATGTTGTTTTAGTAACAAAAAGGTTTGTTCTTTCACGTATTTATACATATTTTCTCACACTCAATCAACTGTTTCTTTATAATTTTTATCTAACATTTCATGAGTGCGTTTACCTAATTACGGCATTTGCGAATGAAACCAACTTGAAATATTTCTCTGACGACTCTTTGCCGGTTGGGTTTTGTAAATGTATTGGCGTCCAATGGAGAAAAGAGACTTTTTGAAGAGAGGGGTTCAACTTGTCATTAAAGTTAATGACTTCGTATATACCACGTAGCTCCTTTATGTTTGATTTGCTCATATGTAAGTGGGCGGGGAGTGAACAATCAACTAACTAGATAGTTAAAGATAACCAAATAGTCATCTTAGACAACATTTTATGTTAATTCGTAATAATCATTTTTTATTTTCATTTTCAAAGACAATTAACTCAGTCAAATATTTTTTTGGTCCATCACGGCGTTATTCATACTCTTTGCAAACATTTCCGTGCAAGAACATAAACTAGAGTTTGCAAGACTGACGATATGATTTTGTTTACTACGACGTTCCACTTGCCAATGGTGTCTGAATAACTCACTCCTAAATGAAAACAAATTCTTGGAATTAAGCAAAAATTTCAATATGCTTTGAAGACAAATGTTAAAAATTGTTTGATGAAGTATGCTATGAACTTGTTATTCTTCAGTGTCAGCACTCGCTTTTGGACACTTTGACACGAGGACACACGGACAGGTGACACAGACAGGGGACTGAGAGACGCGAGTCGCACGTGAGAAAGTGACCAAAACACTGACCAGTGTCGGACACTCACTCAGTATCATTCATCGTGTCGGGTCAACTTGTGAGATATTACTTCATTGTTTGTTGAAGGGAGATAACACTTCCTAAATTGGAGCCACATGGGACAACAATCGGACAGTGGTCATTACGGCTTGACCGTTACTCCGGCAAATCACTGACCCTGCTTTCCCCCTTTCTCTAAGAGTCCAGCTGAAGACTGGCCATTGAATGAACTCAAACTTTCCCAAAATATCAATAAGAATAGCCTCCTCCTTCAGACTTCCTTCTTTTCCTTCTGCTTTTAACCGTTTAGTTAATACCTATACTTGACTAATGGACCACGGGGTTTACCAATTATGCTCTAAAAGAATATCAAAAATGTACATGCTTGATCTCTTATCAAACTCATCTATAAGTTCAGTTCAACTTCTTTCTTCTCAATGAGAAACCGACAGATATATATACGCTGTACTTTTCCAAGAGAACTACGGAGCCTAAAAACTTTTTTGATAAATGATCTAAAACTTGACCCATTATCAAATCCGACCCTTTCTGAAATACTGACCACCCCCTCCAACCTCCCTGACCCCCGAGCGTCCCCACGTGGTCATGTTCAAGATAGACAGACGATGTTAGATTACGGAGCTCGTAAATCGCTGTGCCACCCAGTAAAGATGACAAAAGCGTTTAACTCGACTGTTCATCAGCTCATCGCAGCAAATAAACACCCCCTTAATCCATGGGGGGCCTCAACAAGTGAACGGTACTTCAGCACTAGAAGTGGCTAAATAGGGGAAGGAGGGTATTGACACGACGTAATTAACTTACGTTTTCATTGGTAAGAAACTAATTATTTTATAAAAGAAAATATTTTAATATTGCAGTTGTCAAATAACAAAATGCTGAGATATTCTAAAAATGTTATCCAACATTGAATAATTCATTACTTCAAAAGATAATATAAACATGGAAATGTAAAATTCTTTGAAATCGAGCATGGGTCATGATGGTTCTTAAAATGATCAAACTGTCTCATTAGCTGAAAATGTAAACGCCCTGCGTTGCTTATATTCCAAAATCCAAAAATCAGTTCCTATCATTTAAAACCATTTATCAAGCAACTATCTCCCAAAGTATATTTTTTCTGGACAATCTTTCCTGAAGAGATAGTATATATCTCTTTTGAGATCTTCAACCAGTGATAAATATGGTCTGATGTAAATTTCAGAGATCTTTGTTTAAACAGTTTATTCAAGGGGGAGAAAAGGATTGGCAAAATGGCCAAACTGTCTTATGTTAATGCCGCTCCTAATTACTATACACGAAGATGTTCATATGCAACCATCAAATTTATACAATTATATGTATAAGACGATAGTACAATAAGACAAATACAATGCAACGTACATCGATTAAACGACAGTATATAACATACAAAAAAGGATGTTTCCATTTCAGAGCAAGTATGTTTCGCGGTCAGGATAAACAAAATTATAAAATACGATAAAGCTGGGATAAAATCTTGTTAACATAAACGTTTTGATGAAACGATGAATGTAAGATTGAATTATATTCATATTTGTTTGTTCAGATAAATAAATGTTGCCAAATAGCACATGACGCAAGGAAATCCTTTAACAAAATAATACCAGCCATGGCGAACGTGATCATATCTAAGACATGTAAACAAAGTAGTGAACAGTATTTTCAAAATTGTCTTATCAGGATTTCAGAGATTTTTAACCAATGAGGTAGGCGGTCTGTTGTATATTTCGATAATGAATCTTCATTTCTAGATCAAAACTTGGTCTATAAAATATATTTTTACTGTATTTTCATCAATGTTATCTAATTTCTTGAGGCTTTCTTATGTGTATATAGTTTAACTAGATTCGCTGAGTGTGTGTTATGTTAAACAAAAGCTATGGACAAGGAATATAAATACCCCCTCATTTCCTACTATTACAAGCCCATGTATCTGAGGAGTTTCTTTACGAGGAGGCAGCAGTTGCCTGTATCTGTTGTAATAAAGCAGTGTTATCTGGAGATGGGTGAGATGGTGTTATCTGTGTACACAGGGACGACACACGATACGTCGAGAGGAGGAAAGTGTTTGTCTTGTACACGCGCACATGACGCCATTACGCACACAAATAAACACACACACGTGCACACCTCTACACACACACACCAAACAGTGTAAATTGATGAGAAATATTGAAATAATAATTTATATACAAGCTAATGTTTTAAAAATACTTATAAATATATACACTTCCTTCTTATGAGATTACAAGTTTTAATTGTTTTTATATGATTGAATTTTATCTTTATAAATATTTTTGGCTAACTCATTCTAAAAAATCTTTACTGGGAACGTCGTTTCATAATGTGAACTTATTCTATATAAAATAACACGTCTCATATACTTTCAGCACATAGTAGGACAGGTATAGCTTTCAGTCAGTTTCTGTGACACGGGGTCCTGACGTTTAATGGCTGTTCCTGACGAGTGGTCAACAAAAACAAACGACAAGTACGTGAGGAAATTACAAATATTTCACCACCTACGTCAAATCCCATCAAATTCAACATTATGACACTTTCAGATCAAACCACGCATGCGCAAAGAAAACGAGAGCAGGTGAAGGCCATTTTGAAAATTGTCTTTGTAGGGATAAATAGTTTCCGTGGGCCGGGTTTGCGACTTGAAGTTCGATCCATCAGCCGGGTCCCCTGTCACTTGGAATCAGGAACCTATTTGTAAAGACACACAGCTAATTGAAAGACCTTCGTTTGTTTTAATGCTAAGCCTGCCCTGCTAAACCGGTGGAAATTGGCCCCTCTGGGTATAGCTGATCCAGACAGCGCTAGCATGCGGTGTGACGAACAAGCTTGGGGAAATAGGACTTTATGCTCTGGGAAAAAACTTTTTGAAGAAAAACATTTATTTCCAAAAAAATAATGGAATAAAAAATGTTTTCTGAGATTGTTTGTAATGTATAAATCACCAACAGAAGTCAACCGATTGAAAATTACATATT
Source organism: Phorcus lineatus (assembly GCA_921293015.1). NCBI lineage: Eukaryota > Metazoa > Mollusca > Gastropoda > Trochida > Trochidae > Phorcus > Phorcus lineatus. The sequence continues at coordinate 45,109,940 of OV121087.1, forward strand.
TAAACTTTACTTTGAAACGTTGATTTTCTGTGGTTGATAATGATGATGTATAATAAGGAACATTTTTCTCTTCAAGCACAGAGTAGCATTTCGTTGTTTAAGATCACTAAATACCACTTTGAAATTTTAATAAAAAGAATTCTAATATATTCTCCTCTCCATGAGATTAAAATTTATCATCATAAATGGTTTGGTATTATTCTCAAATATTTTGGGAACTGAGCTGCGTGGCAACTATTTGAGTTTTAATAATAATCGCGGAATACATAAGAAAAATATTTATCTTAAAATAACCAAACCTATTTGATTATACAGTTCCGATTGGTGTTCCTAGGAATCATGTCCACTCTATAGTACGAATCCCACCATATTGGTGCTACACTATAATATAACCTAATAATTCGCAAGGTTTAATATTTAATTTGGCCGCACCAAAACGATGACAGATGACTGTGAGCAGGACTACAGACAGTCTAATGATTTTTGTGAGCGAGACTTGTCAGTGGGTCGTGATTTATCGAGATTTCTTAGCGCCTCGATCAGGGACTATGACATATGAAGCAGATCACAGGCAAAATGCCAGAAATTGTTGATATGAATCTTACCTGGCCCTGGGGGACAGGGAACTAGTAGAGGGGGGGGGGGGGGGGAGATGCAGGGAAAGGAGGGGTACACTACAAATTACTCAGATATTATTTTCGTTTCACTGTTTACTTTGCTACACCACTGGTCAGGAAGGCAAGGGAAGAGTGGACGGAAAGCATTTGTTATTATGTACCCCCTCCCCCCCTCGCCACAGAACCGCACACAGAAATTACTAAAATGTTCTTATTTATCTCAAAGGCTCAGAATTCATTTTTTTTAAATTCGATTTTACAAACCCTTTTCTAACCATCAAGACGTCACAGCTCCACAGGAACAACGGTTTCTTGATGGATTGCTAACAACAACCTAATGTGCAATACAGACTTAGGTGAACGGATATTTCGACTTTTTGTCTATACTAGCAGTTTACGTTAATAACTTACAGAATGAATGGATATGTTAGTTGAGAAAAAAAATTTCAAGAATGTTGGAGCCTAAAGAAAACAGATAGTTCAAAAGAAGCCGATATGCTTTGTTTTGACCCCTAACAACTTCCAGCTAGCTTAAACGGTCCTGGTTTTCCCTTATTCATCTCCTTTCGTTCTTGTACGATTAAACTGATGATTGTGTAATTGGCCTGATGAGCTGGGAATCTTCTGACAATGCTAACATCCTGGCTAGAGTTATCTGTATTCTAGTGAACAAGTACATGGTACGATACCAACATCAACGGTGCCAATACTACAGCAAATAACCCAATTGGCCCGGTTCTGGTTCAGTTGGCAGCGGTGTGAACCACTGGTGCCAGTGGAAGCTAGCGATTGGCCTGTTTCTCTAAGAGTCTGATACCTGGATTCTTTTCGGCCCATGCTGCCAACACCAATAAAGCGAATGTCGACCCAAGACTCTCCAAGAATGAAGATATCGCTGATATCATAATGCGGTGGGACGTTTGTATTTCTTGAATGTGCCACGGCAAGAAGATACTGGGAGACAAGGGATTCAAATAGCACGTACATCTGGGCGCTTTGACTGAGGAGTAGCCGAAAACGACCCGGACACGCCCTGAATCAACACTGCACGTATTTCATACCCTCTGGTTCGACGATGTTCACGTCACATAGATTTTCCCGTTCACCTGTTCATGCCATGAACTGTCACATGGCTGGAAAGTTTTGCATGTCTTGTCATGAAACGGATTAGGAGTTGTATATATCTGTATTAAAATCGTCAAGCATATTCTTGCGATTGCGTGTGCAAGTTGGTTTAGCTTAGTTTAATAAAGATCGGGTATTCCAAGCACATATCATACAAACAACGATATGTTATATTTTTTAAATTCCAGTAAAAGTATGTTTCATTTACATGCTTTCCCCGAATTTGTAAATCGTCACGGTTTGGATTGGTTCATTCTTACCACGTGACACTTTACAGCACTGACCATCCATCATGATCCGGGTTGTGGACCGGATTGCCGCAGGCTGTCTACTGCCCGGAACGAATGTCAGTCTGAATTATCTCCCCTCTCAATCATTGAGGCGAAATTAGCCCGATGTGGAGGCAGTGTGTTACAACTCGCCCCTCCCTCTATACCGCCCTCTAGCGTGTGAAGTGTGTGTAGTTGCTGCAGCTGCCGAGAGGGAACGTTATGTGTGCCAAATCGATTTGCTCTATGTAAATGAAGTATGTACAGTAGCGAATTATTCTAGAAAGTCGCTTCTGTACAGGATTTGGCACAACTAGTGTCGCTGACACAGCTGGGGACGTGGACGCAGCGCCTATTAAATCGATATGTTTCGAGGAAGCGAGGGCTTCGGTACACTAACATATATATGTATTTTATAACCAAGAGCTTATAAAATAAATAAAACATAAAAAAGCAGGAATAAAATAACCGTGGTTTGTTTCAAGGTATACCAGACACGGCAGAATTTAAGGCCCCTGAATTTATAAACAAAATATGTTGGGATGTCAAACTTTGGTTAGAGAAGTAAAAAGTTTGCGTTTAGCAGAAAATCGACAAGATATCTTATGAACTTGTTATTGTAGATTCAGAAACCGGGGTTTTAACCTCTCCCAGCTTCATTCGAGGAGTGGACCATACATAGTAAGCGTTCAAACGTGTATCTATCAAAATTAATGAATACCCAATATAAATAAACTAAAGTCGTGAATCTAGTGTAAAACTTAACTCTCACAGTTTAATATCTATTGATTGAAATGTTCATGCAGCGTATATTACATCGTTTCGTTTCGTTTCTTTATGTTCAGTCTTATGAAAACTACATGTATAATATGATAGAAATAAACACATTGAAATCAAATTTCAGTGTAGGAAACCGTGTTCTTTCAAATTTCCTTATACTTATTTGTAATGTATCAGCGAAAACGTGTTTATAACCCAAAGCGGCCTGTCTTACAACGACAACGATTTTTTGATTTACGAAACATATAATTCATGATGTTTTGGTCTACTTTACATAATATCATCTCAACACCCAGAAAAAGACTTAGTAACGTTCTTTGAGATCCACTTAATAATAAATTATCTTAACATTAGAATTTAAGAAAGCCTCTTCATATGAATAAATGCAATTTTATAATTCCACATTCTATGAACAAGTTCATATCAGTATAATTCTCATTCACCATCGCCTTGAAGGTTACGGGGTATTCGGAAACGGAATTGAGGTAAACGAATCGCGTGAATAGAGAAGTCGCATTAAACAAAACAGTATCTAAATTCGAACAAAGGCTTTTTCTGCACGCTTCATAGAATGCTTTAGATGGTGATAAATCTGTTTGAACTTCAAATGCAGTTAAGTTAAATTACTCATGTTATTTCAAGTTATAAATTCGTTTGAAATCTCTGATTTTTATTTAGTTTGTCCATGTGCGTGATAGTGGCATGCATTAAATGAAGTGGAGGGACATTAACGATAGGACAATTTAGAATTCAAATGTATTAGATGTTTAATTGACAATCTGATATTAAACGAATAATAAAAGGTCCATTTTAATTGGCAGTGTTTTAATTGTGTACTTGTTTTTAAGTAAGTACTTATTGTTGCCTTTGAGAACATCGTCAATTAGAAATAAAAGTTTAATATGTACAGGCTGTGACATTATATAATTTTGAATCAGGATATCTATAAACTATACATTCTTGATAAATTTGTAACGTAGCCAAATACTTCGTTTTTATCGGGCAGTGTTCAATTCATCGTTTGTAACGTTACCAGTCGTTAATTAAGGAAATCTGTATTTCTCGTATGTTTTCATTTTCTTACTGATGATGAAGCAATTCCACTTGATAAGTACTGAAACATCACACATGTCCCCAATTACCGGGCGCATTGTGTTGCTTGAAGCTCATTTCAGATTCCATATCGGGTATACTGTGAGATGAGGAGATAAGTCAGTACCGATTTTAGCTTCTGGAATTTAAATGGTAGCTGAAGCTGATTCAAGCAGGTGCGTCCATCAGTCTAATGGTCATCTGTACTTGCACACTGGTCAGTAATGACCGCTAATGTCCGAAGTGGACACACTTCATCTGCAATGAAAGCGATAACGTAATCACGGCTTTGATCGCGAGATCGGAACGATAACAAGGGGACGTAATTCTTGTCAATAAGTGACTGCCCACTGCTGGAAAATAGGTCCGGTCAAACTCTTATCAAAATGAAAATATCCGTATGTTAGATATGCTTTGATGTCGTTACGAGGTCTGGTCAAGAATGGCCAGCATGTACGTATGGCGCTTGAAGTAATGGATCAAACCAGAATGGGGAGAGTTCTGGCATTACTTGAGTCTTATCTGCCAGGAACAATAACGCCAATGGAAGTTCTCTTTGATGCAGAGTATATGGACGTTTTAGCAGCTTCCATTATCTCGGCTTCTCTGTCCAAACATCGCGTCATCTCTTGAGATGTTATGGGTCTTTCATCGGAGTTGCAATAAAACAGAGATAGCATTTGGTTTGGAATGGTCAAGGTTACAATGGTATGCAAGAAAACCCCATCGGCAAAATATCTCTGAGAAACTTTACGAGGATTTTATAGTATTTAGCTCTGATTTCTAACACATGAAAGTGCACGAATCATGGTTATCTTCGAACAAAGTGCCAACAATTCCTAACTTATCGGAATTTCATATCACATCAGACAATGACGCAATCTTTGATTTCAGAGTAATAATCCAAGAAGGTTGTAACACGCTAACTTAATTCCCGTTTCAGATTGTTAAAGGAATGAAAGTAAGTACTCGTCTCCAACGGCCGGGTTAGACTGGCATTTATGAGAGAATTATCAACGATTCTACAGCCAAGTTGCAGCAACAAAGCATCAAGACCTTACTAATTGGTGGACGGGTGTGGCTAGTTGTAGAATATTCATTATGTGAACACTAACTTGAAACAAGAGCAAGCGTCCCGGTTGTTCGTTAAAATATAGTTACAAGTTTAATGTAGTTTCAATTATTTTTAACGGTTTACTGTATGGTGTGTTATGTTCTCAGACGATGACTTGCGTTGTGTAGACCATGCTTTAGCTATTTAAAATAATAAAGCCTTTATAATCTACATGTCTGTCCGTCCGACTTTTCAAAACTACTCTTAGCTTCATACACAAACACTAGATATTTTAAACGTCTAAATTCCAATTGATAGGCATTTTCTACTGCGATCCTGTTTAGAGATGAAACTGTTAGAAACAAGTAACTAAATAATTAGCTTCTAAAGAAATTGTATATAGTAAAATCTCCAATCAGGAAATGATGAACTTCTCCCAGTAATTTGATTTGGTTCTGAATCAAAGACTGAGAAACTACTAATGCCCTAACTCGCTTCTTCTTTTAAGTTGGTCACCTCGGCTTTATGAATTGGTCGCGGTTATTGATGGAGTAATTGGCCATGCCTTCTGTTCTACTGGTCAGGAACCATCTGTTCTTGAAGAACGCCAAAACAGAGAGGTGATCTGGTCAGACAATCCATCTCAATGGACGTAGGCTCGTGTTTCAAAGAGCTCATTAGGACGCAACTACCGTTATCAACTCCGCTGAATCGTGTTTCTAGCCTGGACTGCTTCTTAAGTCCCCGTACACACTTCAAACAGATCCATAAACTCACGTGCAACTGGCTTGTATGACGATGTAATATGTAGAAGGTTGTATTTCCATGTATTCATCTATAGAATGAAAGTTTTCTACTCTGTGCTTTATTTTTAGGGCTAGGCGGACACTTTCAATGTGTTCACTATTTTTCTTTGTCACGAAATGTATATGTAAAAGGCTGTATTTTAATGTATTCAACGATAGAAAGATAGTTTTCAATTCTGTGCTTTTATTTTTAGGGCTACGAGGACACTTTCAATGTGTTCATTGTTTTCTTTGTCACGAAATGTATAGATAGAAGGCTGTATTTTCATGTATTCATCTATAGAAAGAAAGTTTTCTAATCCTGTGTTTTTATTTTTTTAGGGCTAGGCGGACACCTTCAATGTGTTCACTATTTTTGTTTGTCACGAAATGTAGATGTGAAAGGTTGTATTTTCATGTATCTAACTATAGAAAGAAAGTTTTCTATTCTTTGTTTTTAGGGCTTGGCGGACACTTTCATGTGTTCACTATCTCACTATTTTTATTTGTCAGGAAATGTATGTGTTGAAGGTTGCGTTGTATTTTCATAAATCCAAATATGAGCAAACCACAAATAATTATGCTTTATGCTTGCTGCCTGAGCATTTCGTGGCTTCTTCAAATAAGCTTAGAACCTAAACTCATTAACTATCAATTTATGGTTGTTATTTTAGTTTGCTTTGATAAAAATATTACTACTAGTTCATGTTCCATTATATATGTATAAAAATTTATGTTGGACATTCGATTTTGTACTCTGTTAATTGGACAAACACCTCAATTTGGCAATCTTGAATACTGGATCTTAATCACAAGACGGCATCAGCACCAACTTGCAATCATTCATATACATCGCAGGTATCGGCGTGGTCCAATTTATACTATTAAACAAATATTTTTACGTACAGAAACATTCTATCTTTGTACTAATCTAAAAGCAACAAAACAAAACTTAATGCCAATTATATCAGAATTTCTAAAAAACGAGCAGGTTGAATTGGTTCATTAAAACGGGGGTCCTAATTTATGTTTCTTGCTTTTAAATCCATATGTCTAACCTATTATTTGCTATAAATACTTTAAGTAAACACAATACTGCTTGACAAAGTGCAAACCGACCAATGTTGTGTTTAAAACTGATACCATTCCAAATGTACATTATTATTGCGCGTTCTACAGAAATAACAGAAAGAAAATAAATATAAACTCGGTTTCACGCATGTGTTTCTGTAAAGAGTGGCCATATATAACTGCCTGACGAAGTACAAATGCAGATTTGTCGTGTTCAACTGATACCATACATGACCCTTACTGTACATTCCTGTAGTCCTTTAGACATTCATTCTATAAAAAGTATAAGGAATAAATTAGGTTGTATGTTTTGTTGTAAATTAAACAAACGCCATACTGTTTGATTAAGTGCAAACGTCGGTATCTTGTGTTTAAAAACAGAAACCATTCTAAATGTGCATTGTTTTTCGTTAGCTTACAGAATACGGATATTAACTCAGATGTGTACGCTCTCAGGTCTACCTTAAGACTTCAAACACAGCCCAGAACATCTTGACGAAGTGCAAACGTAGGGAAGCCGCGTTACTGTATGTCCGTGTATCTAAACACAAACTGAGACGCTAATTACGGCTTTATGCCTACTGTTTTATATTGGCGTTAACGATTTACTTGAGACAAAACATGGGGCAGAGCTGATCTTGCTGGCGACTGGAGACGAAGGAGGGAATACCTCACCAGTCTGTGTAGTTTAGCGAGGATCGGAGCCTTATACCTCTTGACAGCCAACTTTCTCTCTCACCGAGACGCCTGGCTGTTTTCATCGGATTCGTAATTGTAGCGTCCTTGTAATTTCATAGCTTGTCGTAGAATTTTAATTATTTACTCTGTAAGGTTTATAAACCAAGACAGGAGAAAGTAAGATATTTAGAATACGTCCCTGTAGATTCGAACCGTGTCATGAGAATCGTATTTCTTTATTGTGTCAGTTTTATACCAACGCTGGAGAATGTAGTTTTCTGGATTACCGATTCAACCATTACGGGTAACTTTCTGTCCAACTTGTCTCAATAAACGTATCGTTAGACTTCCTCAGCACAGCGAAATACATTTAAAAAAGTGTTACTTTGGAACATCGGCAACTGTTACATTATCGCCCATCAGGAAAGAACTGAATGTAAACTTTATAGTATTTGAGCTTCGTTTTTTGCCTAGCCCGGTTGTGTTATTGTGTTGATTCGAATCCAAGAATGGACTTGTCAAAGATTACAGATTACAGAGGTTACAGGAAAAGATAACATAATCCAAATATACAAACTTAAATATGTATACAAAATACATTTCAATTAAATGTAACTCATGAAAGATTTTTAAAAAGAACATGAAATTTTTTTAAATGTTAAAATAAATAAAAGAAATAAATTGTTTGATTCACAAATCCTCTTTGAGTGGCTTTCGCTTTCAAAAAGAAAAACCTCCAAGTTACTTTTTTTTTACAAAAGCGAACATTCCCACTACAAAAAGTGAAACCACCTATTACTTTCGGCTACTTAGGTAGGAAATGAAGACGAGTAAACGCAGTAATGAGAGTTTTAAAGGGTTAATGATGTTGTTGGTCTGTTGCGGGTCCATAACACCAACACACAAACATAGGCCGACATCACAGGAGCGAAGGACGGGATGGGAAAACGTTTAAAGGGCTCGGATATGACTGGTAATTCTGCGTGAAGCGATTTACTGCATGTATGACTTGGTCTGCTGGAAATGGGCGAGTAAATCAAGTTCTAGTGGGACGTCTCGAGAACACATGTCTAACTAGACCCAAAGCTAGACTGACACAAGGCCTCTAGATAAATATGACATTATGATCATTTATATCTCATGAAATGTAATCGAAAATTGACAGGAACCCGAGTTGTAGGGGGTTCCTGCGCCAAATCTAGTTTTATTTTTAAGGATAGCATCGTGATTTGGTTCGGGGCTAATAGTGAATTAGGGGGAAAAGACAGGCTAGAAGCAATTCTACAGCGATAAACAACATACAAACATACTTGTAATTTAAACAAGCAGTTTTGTGGGATGTGGATCATTTCCAACAAGAAACATTTGGCTAGACAAAACGATAATTTTTACTTTTTGAGGCTTTAAAGGTTTGAGTACTTCTCAAACAGGAAGAATGTCTTTATTTAAGTACGAGCATATGAACATGTTTTCTTAAATATCCACTTTTTATGTGGTACACTAGTAGATTTATAGGCAACTAAACTGAAGACTGAATAGTAATGCCACGTTCACAAAGCATACATGAATGGAATGAGATGACATGTTGCCACTAAAACCATTAGATAACTTGTTTCATTTACAAAGACTTAAAAACAGCACAGATGCGGTTCGTTGGGAATAGATACATATTATTTTGAAATCGAAGAATTTATTTGCAAGTCCTAATACTGAAACAATGACTGCAACTTGTCACATCATAGAACTAAATACAAACATAACTTTGCAAGAAATAAAACAAACTTTTAAATAACGTGTAAGGCTCATCAAACATTGCTTAAATTTCTATCGAGATCAAACAATAAAAATGATTGTTCTAAATCTTTCTGAAATGAAAGCAACTTGTTTCATCTACCACCCACGCGTTTCCAATCACACAATCAGCCCTCCGCTTTGTTGCCACAAAATATTTCATTAAGAATCTTGTAGTTTCAAGACTTCAAGTCTACAAGTTCATCCTACAGTTGCCAGTGTTCTGCCTCAGTAAATGTAGACTTGCTTAAATCTACAGACTGAAATACCCCTCAGTTTTCAAGGATATCATAATTCAAAATACTTTATTCTGGAAACATGTTTAAGACATAAAACGCCGGACACAATATTTATTCATTTTTTTTATTGCCTGTTGTTTTTCAAATTAATATATATTATTATACGAGTTTAAGCTAAGGGGAGCCCTTCGTAAGTCACAAGTTCCAACCATGTGGGGTTTGAAACTGACATGCACGGAATGTTTTGTTTGCATTACTGAATCTATGAAGAGAAATCTTCAAATTCCGGAGGTAGAAAGTGATGGGGCGACTGCCTCGTTCTGATGTCGTGTTGCAGGTTCATTTATCCGTCACCAGTGTCACGCCATATGTGGTATATCGAGTCTTTATGTAGACATTTAGGAGACGGGGGCAAATAATGAACTGGAGATATGCTCCGTTGTACAAGTTATGTGGTAATGTAACTTTTATGAAGCAAACATATGGTTTGAGGGGAAACCAATGAATTTCAGAAAGGGTCTGCAATGGCGTAAAAATTTGTGACATTACAAGAAACTATGTTTCTTAACGATAAGGCATTGGTTAAAGATAATGATGATAGAAAAACGATGATGAATTGGATGTGTCGGTTTATCGTTAAGAGATGCAAACGATCTAACATACAGAGATGAAAAAAGAAGGCCGAGTTGTTAACGTTCTCCTTCAAACACGACCTAAAGACCTCTGGTAAAATAAGGTCAATAAAAAAGTGTTTAATGTTAATTTTGATGAGAAATTTAACGAAGCAGTGAAATAAATGTAAAAGTATTTCCCACATTATTACTTTTGGAAATATAATCAAATTTATATTTTATGTATATATTACTCTTAGAATCATGTGAAAAAAAGACTTGCAACTAGCAGCAACGAAAAACATATTTTTATAAAATACTATGTCAACTAAATTTTAAAAATATGTTTTACTGAGAAAATTAACGCAGCTATCATTGATAAGGTATTTTAAAGGATTTTTGTTATCTATGAACGCGGAATGTCACTGAATCTTTTAGGTCTTTATCACCTTTTTTAGTTATTTGAATATGTTAAAAATCCTTTCCAAAACAACCAATCAAAGTACACACGTGATCTCGAAAAGGGAATACCATTAAGCTGGTGTATTATCTACAATTACTTTTCCCCCAGATAATTGTGAATCTGAATTTTAAAAAAGGTGTTTGAAAATCATTTCCATCATATAAGGAAAACCAAAGTGAAAACTTTTGACATATGAACACGGCTTTGGGATATTACCCCCCTTCAGTTGCATGTAGCATCTCGCTAACACTGAAGATTGAAGCAAAGCCTTGTAGAAAGAGAAGATCAGCATGAGCTCAACGGACGAGTGCACAGTATCAGCACGTATAAACAAACAGTTTACACACCAAAATATCAATAATCCTTGCTAAAAGAGCGGGCGACTCTGCCAGGCTTGGAGCCGCTTAGCGCTCTACGGGGGTAGGCAGAGTCTCCCTCAAGTTATATCCTCCTCCCCGGGGGTCTAATTGCCCCCTTACCCCCGGGCGTCCCGCCACACTTGCTCCTCGTCACAGAGTTTCAGGAACCGGAGTAAGGGGAGGGGTGAAGGAGGGGGAGAAGGAAGGCAGATTGAGGGGTGGGGGATGTAGAGACAGGTGCCGTGTCTGAGAATCAGTCTGAAACAAGCATGAAGCAGAGTGTCCCTCCATCTCGTGTGTGATGTAATGTGAAAGCGGAGGGATGAATGAATTGAGGCGGGCGACTCAGGATGTCAGAATTATTATACAGCAGTTCGCCAGTTATTGAGGAGAATTATCAACACGCGGTGGGGAGAAGGGTAAAACTTTTGAAAATCAATTTTAAATTCCTCACTCGATAGATGAACACTAGGTAGTGCCTGTGATTGATCCATTGTCTGAACAAATCCTTTTGAAGTGGAATCCATATGAAAAGCAAAATTATTAACTTCCCTATTGTGAAGATGAAGGACGTTTTCTATAGATCCACGTGTCCATTAAAGAAGGCCGATATGACGTTAACAATCCAATTATTTGCTTTAAAGATATTCCAAACTCAGCTCACTGCTCCAAATCCGTGAAACTGACTTAATTATTAATGCAGCCTAGAAAACATTCGCTAAACTTTCATTTTATTCGATTGTCACTCAAAACTAATTCTGAAAACAACGACTCCGAAAACTAATAAACAACCACATGTTTGACATTGTTTTCATCAATTCAGCCACTTCCGCCCCGTTGACGTGAACCTGCTTCCAGCAAGCGTCCCCCTCCAGAACTCCTCAATCGTGGGGAGTTGATACTTATCTATGTATTGTGACAGTCGAGTTTGGGTTTCTCGCCGGAACTCCTCGCACACGCCTACTGCTGAAAGGCTGTGTGGAGTTTATCTCGACCAATCAGCAGATAGTTTAGAACTTGCCTGTCGGATCAGTCAAACTGTGGCATAAGTAATTTATTCCAAATTGATTCTTGCGTTTCAGCGGCAAGTGCATCATTTGTCACAAATATTCAACTTTTAGTGAGAAAGTAAACTTTTTTTGTAAACTTTTCTCTTTTTCTTCTCATCTGTTTTGGAATCTTTTGTGGTTACAGCACTTGTCATGAAGTTTGTCGAGTTAAAATTAAATATTTCGAAATTCCTGGGAGAGGAACGCTCACTCGCTCACAATCTCTGATACTCATCGCCTGGAGGAACCTGTTTTTCTACATAGGTTGGGTGCATTTAGTATGAAAGAGAACAATGTTTTCAGAATTTCAAACACCCAGGCTTAAGTCATTGTGACATATGTACATTCAAGAAAAAATTATTGATCAATTGAACATTCTGAAGTTTTGGTAGAAGATGAAAAAAAAAACATATTGATTTATTATAGAATATTGTAAGAGCCCTTTGTGAAATTGATGTTCATAAAACAAGCGCATAAATTCTGGTACTTTTCAATGCAAAAGGAACTTACAAAACTATTAGTTACGACAAGAACATGGTATTGATAGAAAATAATGTTCATTTTTAAACCGAAGTCGTGATAGTGACAAAACCCCAAGAGAATTCGCCAGAGTCGTTAGAAGATGAGGAGAATATCTCTCACCAGGACTTCTAGAATGAATCATAATAGCGAGAAGTGACGCTCTATACAGTTGTTCATTGCGTCATGACGTCATCCTGACATCATATGACAAATATTGCCCCCGAAAATATTCCTCTTGTAGGTGATAAACACAGTCATTGATATTACCAACGCCTTTATCTAAACCTAAGATGTTGACGTTGCCGCGCCAATGTTTGGAACATGGAGCAATTGGCTCTGTAGATCAACAATCTGTCAGGTTTTACTGAACTAGAGATAATTTTCTAGTTAACGTTTTCATCATTCAAATGCTTTCATCATTCAACAGGTTTTAAACTCAGATCTAGTGTGTCATATAGCCACATGCTGACACATATATCTGCTTTCAAATCACAAAATACATTAAAGAATAAATAAAAGATTTAAATATCATTTCTAACTAACAAAATTCTTCTTCTATCCCACCGACCCAGCCTTCCTGTACAAGTCCATTTCATTTTACAAACCTTCAATGATATCCTAAACATTTGAGCTTCCTATTCTACACAGGTTTTAGATTTGGTTAACCACCCAAAAGCTGCATCCCTAACACGCCCATTTTTCGAGGTAGAACAATGCAACATTTTAGTCGCCATCCGACAGAGATATTTTTTAAAAACTTCAGATTCCTGACGTTTATGGTTTCTGGAGAAGTCAACACATAAGAAAATCTGAGGGTCGACACCTCCTTTTATATACGACATGGACAATATTAGATTGAAACATTCAGTGAGGTTTTTTTTTCAAATCTTTCCAAAATGGTTATGGTCAATAGAAGAAACTGCAGGAAAGCTGTTCAAAGCCCAGACTCACTTGAAGATGTCATCAGACAGTGCTCAAGATAAGTAACGAGCCAATCCTGTATTCAGTTTCCTGTCATATTTTACTCTGTGCTATTCACATTTGGCAGCAATCTTTTGGCATGCCATTAATAAACGCTCATGAGGAAGGTATAAATAGCTGTTTGTGTACACAATATGTTCACTTTGGACGAGGAACTGAGTTTGCAAGTCGTAAAACCGTCACCAGGTTAGTTAAACCGTGTGAGAGGAATCCCAATACTGTCACCGACACTAATTCACTGTCTAGTTGAACCGAACCATTCCAATGTAACAAATTCTCCACTCAACGAAATTCTTCCGAGCGAGGCAAATATGCAACAGATTAACGGTGAATTATAAGCAAATTTTCCAGTCAAAAAGACTCCATTAAGCCGCTGACAGGTCTAAAAGCCTGAAATGTAACCAGACCCCCTATTTGTCGTCTCTTCACGCTGAGGTCGGGAGGATGAGGCTGGTCCAAAGGCGTGCCACCCTGGAGACTGAAACTAGAAACCTACGTCTTCAGAGCTGGAAGGAAGATGAGCCCGACCCCTGTGGTGCTGTCCGTCATAGATCCGGGTGGGGTTGCCTGAGTTCTAGTCATCGAGCTGGGGTGGGCGATGCAGTTTGGGTTGGGTGGTTTGTCGTCATCAACCCGGTGTTGGATGAGAAGAGTTTCCGTCATGGACCCAGTGATGGGTACAGTTGAAGAAGTTGTCCGTCAGAGAGCCAGGGTGGGGAGTGTCCGTCATAAAACACGGGGAGAGAACTGTCTACCTTGCACCCGGTCAGGGAGGGTGTGGTGGGGTGTGTGTCCATGCTTATGGCTGGGGTTTGGGAAAAGTGATATCGAGGCAAATCAATCAGGCAATCAGAGGTTGGGAAGTTTATGGTGCAAAGTGTGGAGAAGGGGTTAGGCCGACGTTGGGCATAGCGACTACCTGAATAAGATTTTCGTAGATATATAAAACAGACTTACAATTGTAAAATCAAACTTTCTTCACGAGACAAGATGATGGTCAGTGAAAGGTGTGAGACGAGTCGTGACAGTACTGAATAGAGCTAGCATTGCTATAATTATGTACTTACAAATGAAACATGCATATCCAAAAACTCCAATAACATAGTTCGGCGATGCCATCATTTGGATAAACGAGAATGTAATATCCGAAACCTAGAAGAATCAAAGACGACCTTATTTCTCAAAATAAGATTTGCCAAATGCCAAATTTTAAACGTGACTTACTATTCAATTACATACATGTGAGGTAATGAGAGGTTAACACTGCATTCAGGAGCATTCCACTTACATCACGGCCTCTAATATTACTACAGGGAGAAACCCAAAACACCATTGTGGTTATGCATTGCGGTGAAACCTCCGAGTTGGAACTTGCGAACCAAGGGTGGTATCACTTTTATATAGCCTGATAATATGTTAACAATAACTTATTTTAACATGGAGAAAAACTGTTTTCAGTATCAAAATACCTGGTATTGACAATGCAAATTGAAACGTGAGATACCAATTATCTTCTGAATGAACAAAGTCAATAATCATATTTAAAGAAAAGTCGTGCCAGATCTCTGTGTCAATTTTCAGACTCTTCAGTTCATATGAGACACAGCCAATTTTGTATCGATAAGCTTTTAAAATAATTAACAACACCAACCCCATTGTTACAGCAGAAATGGCCCTTCTGGCTCATTAAATAGAAAATAATTAAACAGAGAGTTCCAAGTTAAACATACGCTGGGGGAGTTAAAAAGCGATATACTCTCACACACCTGTCCCAGACAGGAATAAGGCAGGTGATAACCGGACATGTATTCATCTGTGCTTGGGAACTTTTTCACAACAGTTGATGTTCATATGGATCATTTGATAAGATTTTACTTTGAAAACATCACTATCCGTTTTCTCATTCTTCTTTCTGATTGTGTAATGGACACTAACAATATTAACAGTATAGTTATTTGTTGGAGGGAAAGTTTAATTTTGGTTTTAAAAATTATATAATAATTGGTGTTTAACAACAAAGCATATTCTGAAAACATCACTATCAGTTTTCTCACTCTTCTTTCTGATTGATTTATTGACACTAACAATATTTACAGTATAGTTATTCATTGGGGGGCGTTTATTTTTGGTTTAAAAAATGATATAATAATTGGTGTTAAACAAAAAACTCTAAAGTAAAAAAGCATATTGTTGACAGTTTTTCCCAACATGATATATGCTTCAAAAGCACTGAATGTGCCTTGCTAAGTTATACGCTTCTTGTGTCTGTCAGTACCTTACACTCGGTTTCTCTTCACATGCCAAACAGTGGCATTCTTGAAAGATTGACTCATTCGTTAATTTCATGAATGAAAGACTGAATCAATTGATAATTGAATGAATGAATGAGTTTGATTAACAAATATCATATTGAATGTAATTTTCTTTTGAAGAAAATGTTATTTAAATATGTCAATAATTTCACGAGTGCCACATTTCATAACATAAGGTACCACATCTACTGCACACAGATAGGCAGCATATAGAGCTTTTGATAAAAGTATTCTTTTAAATATTGGACTTGATGATCAAATATCATCTCGAATGAAATTTTACCACAGTAGAAAATTTAAATGTATTATAATTTCATGAGTGCAAAACGTTTTTCATAAAATGGGACGCCATATATACTGTATTCAGAGAGGTATAATATAATTGTTAGTATTTCAATAAATGTATTTATAATCGCACTTTTTATTTTTTCTTGGGAATATTATCTATATATATACGGATTTATATGGATTATAAATGGATTTTTTCGTACAACCGATCGTCTTGCATTCCATCTGTGTTGTAATTCTAAATGTCATTAAAAGATAATATTATATTCATAAAGATCAGAACCTATAATTCATCAAACCTTATTTTCAACTTGTCAGAAACCCAACAAGAATTGCAAGAAAAGAGATAAATGCGAAAAAATTTTGCTAGCTTTCAGATCTTCCCAAGAGATGATGAAAACAAATCCGTGTGCGGAGCTTTAAACACACGCCAACCCGTCTTGATTTTGCATTGAACGGTCAACTCAAGTGCGACACGCAATGTTGGAAGTCCTGACTCAAGAAAGTGATAAGCTATTCGCCCAAGGGAGATGATGCTTAAATATTCATATGTTGGATCTAACGTCACGCCTTAGCCTCTTCTCGTGAGTCCCGAGATGAGACTTTGCCTTGAGCTATACATGTTATAATTGAACTACTGAGAGATTCTTAAAGGCGAATAAATATTTTATCATTTAGGGTTTGTTTGTCAAGTCGACTTCGTAGTAATTGTCCTTGGGCCAAATTGTAGAAATGAAACTGGTTGTGTATTTTCATTTCGGTTATTATCAAATTTATAGATTTTCAAATGATTTTAGGCTTTTCGAGCATTAAAATCAAACATTGAATACTTCGTTAAAATGAAAACGGGTTTAATTCAAGCAAACATGCCAGGTCAGTTTATTAGAAACATTCCAAGAATACTTTACATGCTTTGTTTGTTTATTTGTCGTAGCTTGACAACAATGATGCATTATTTCAGAAATATTCATATATATCTACACATTGGATTACGACGGTAAATCATTTGAGATGAATGAAACTAAACTACTAACATATATCCGATCATATATAGCACTGTTGAGTGGGTATTCAATTACAAACTAATATATTTAAAAACATTAGACACGTGTTTTATATTCATGATCTATATTCCAACGTAAAACATGATAGGGAAGTTATTTAAACAACGTATTCGTATGGCAGGAACTATTGTTTATAATGAAATACTACCATATGTCAAGTGCTTCATATGTGAATGGTTACATGAGCTGCTATGAACCATTCAATAATGTATCAATATAGTTCTGTTACACAATAAGCTTTTGTATATACCCTTTCAAAATAAAAATGACAACAGATCAAATGTTCTTCTCCAAATAGAGAAAATAACAATTTCTCCTTATGTGAAAAAACACAAGGACAGGTATTCATAACACTAGCTTACAACTGCCAAGCAAAGCAGAAAAATGTATCATATAGTTTTGTTACGTCATTAACAATTACAAGAACTTTCAAAATAAAAAAAACACAAGTGAACGATTGTTCATCTCCGACTACAGAGCATGTCAACTTATCTCGATGTAAAGAGTAACAAGGGTCGCCATACATAGCGATGAACACTTAATCTATGAAGAATACCAAACGTCTTCGAGTGACACACATCAATGTCATGCCAAACACAGCGAACAAGCATCAAACGCAGGTGTCACATGTATATTAATTGTTTACCTACATCACATCTACCTGTGTGAACTGTCCGCAGGTAAAGTAGGCCGGATGTTACGCCATTAAGTGGTCTGGGGGGAGCATGGCACGAGCCTTGTAATGACATGACTCTCTCACCAGTCCATAAATCTCGGACAATCCTACTTGAGCCAACTTCCCATGGATCACTGAGCTGATTAATTGATCATCAAGCCTACTCAATAAATGGCTTAGTTCCGCTTCGGTGATTCCTAGCTCAAAACGGTATTGCCCGGATTTTAAGCCAGATACAGCCAGGTTAATGCGCTGGGCCCGGTTACAATGAAGCTACACCGACGTCGATTTACTGATGACGTAACAAACAGACGCCGTGGCTTAGTTTGTCGGCAGCCCTGAGACGAAATGTTCAGTAGAACGATTGCTGAACACGAGTCAATGGGTTTCTGATATATACATGTTGATATCCCATTAACTGGGTAAATAGCAAAGCGATTATGTTAAGCTAGTATCCGCCTCTATGCAATAATGTTGTTTTTCTGGTTACAAAACACAGCTCAGACACATACTGTAGCAGACTGAGGGATTCTTGGTGGTAGCTCGAGCAAGCGTGTGTTCAGATTCCTTATGAGATTGCCGAAGTTGTGATCACGACCATAGGAAGAATCATAAGCATATATTCTAAAAACCTTGCCTTTTTACAATTTAATTGAGTCGTGCATAATCATTATCTAAATCTATCACACTAAAATTCTGTGATCATTCATTAGCGGAAACATCGAAAGTGTCAAGCATTAACACACACTGTATATATTGTATCATTACCTTTGTTTAATCTGATCAGGAACTATACATTGATGGCATCGTTTTTATCAAAACTTATAAAAGTATACATACTGATGTTTTTCTGTAAATATTATGTTGATCTCTCTTCATGTGGGTGAATGGCGTTTTCGTCAAAGTTTGTAAAGTTACGTTTTCGCTCATTCCTTGGTAAGATAGATTTAGATTAATTTGTAGATTCTCATATTTCACAATGAACCTCAATAGGACACCGACACAAAATCACGACACAAAACTACGTAATCTAGCAATAGCTTTCAATGTCAATATTGTGTAACGAGCTGGGCTCAACCAAACAGGCCAAATCTTTTTATTACGGAATAGCTACATAATATTTTAAGAATCATTTTCCAAAACATCGGATTTTACGTCACTGTCTTTACCATGTGGGCCCAAAGTAAATATGGTATTTTTATTTTCCACACGAGCTCATGAAGCCGGTGAAGCTAACAGCGTGTATTGTGATAGATTAAGGGTGCTAATCCGCCAGTACACGACCCGAGATGGTGAGGCAGATAGACCGTCTGTCCCCCGGTCAGAAATACTCGGTTACACACGGCTACCAGTTCTTCGTGGACTCTTTCTTAACGTGAAAGTTTGAAGAAATTAGGAAGATCGTTGTTTTGTCATTGCAGTAATATGATTGATATGTTAAAGTTTTGTAAATGATTAATGTAGGAAATTCCGTTCATAAGTATAATCGAACAATGATCAGATGAAAAGTAGAGTTAAATACTAAATGAGGTTGGCGAGGTAAATAACAAACTTTAAAAAATTATCACTACAATGCTGCGCTACTGTTTGACGAGATTGTCGCACCTGCGGTTGTTAGTTGCATTTCTTTGGTCAAATCTCGCGACATTACTTTTCAAATATATCAATTTCTACTTTAAATGATTATTAGGATGAAATACAAAAAGGTAATCCATTTGTTTCATTTTGACAAACTCAAGAACAGTATGAAAACCTCAGAAAATGTCAGAGATAAATGAAAAATCATTCAATCACATTCGTATAGATTCTTACTTCCAAGTAATTTGAAATCAATATGAAACGTTTATTCATGTAAACGACGAAACTCAAAAAGTATTCTTAAAAACAACCCAATTAAATTCTTTATTTTTCTTCATTTTAAATACAGAATACTTTAATCGAAAAATATAATTTTTGTTTGATAATGGATTGATTCACAAAACTTAAATACTATCAATGCAAAACATGTTCTATAGTTTTTCCAATGAACCAAACCTCAAACCAAAAACGCACATTATATACTTACTACGGAAAAGGGAAACGAAATCGCATAGAGAAGAAGTTGGTATTTCATAGCATAATATTAGGGAAACGCTTTTTAAATTGAGAAAATTATTTTCTTATCAGTCCAACTCAGTAGAAATGTATTTATGTATTCATATTGGTATGAATAGTCGATTTTCTCTTTAGTGCACGATGTACTCTTAAACAGGAATATAACACAAAATTCTTGACCGGCGCTTGAAGTAAGGGATTTAGATGATCATGTGCAACATTTCTCTGTCTGAAAGCAGACTCTGACAAACTGCTCGTCATCAATCTTACATCATGGAAACTGACAGCAACTACTGTTTGAATTGAAACTGCACAGAACAAGAGTAATTATCTTAATTTTCTTTCAGATACTTTACTTAAACTAGCGTCTGAAGCCCAAATCTGGAACCATTTCGGGATGGTTCCCTAAGAAAACATGACACATTTCAAATATGTTCTTTTCCCGGAGATCATGACTGATGCAGCGAATCAAGGAAAACTGAAAGTGACGTTTTAATTCGCAGTGAACAATCAGGAGAGACAGACAGGCGGCAATCCGTAACTAGCCTCCAGAGCTCCTCACAGCTCCCTTCAGCCTACCCTGATAACGATCTCTACCCCTGTTCCGTCTGGGTCCCTCTAGTTCTGAACTAGCACCCCACAGTCGGGGGAAAATAGCCTCGACTGTGGACACCGGATGTGGACATAAACTGGGAGCTAATACCCCGTAATAAGAAGGGTTTGTGTCAGCCATCTGCCGCCCTCTCTACATGTGTTAGTAGTTGTAGGGAAACATTTCAATAAGATAGATCTTATCTCCTCATGTCCCGAAGAGCTCATTCTTGTATACAACTGTCAGTAGGCGATGTTTTATTCGCGTATCAAAAGCCACTGTGAGAACAAGACAGAATCGCGACGTTTCAGTATGGATCCTTATTCTGTTCTCAGGCACATGCTGTAAGAATTTAAACCATATCGAAACGTCGCAATTCTGTGAATAAAGAAGATGCACTGCATAACATCTTGAAGTTTATTACCTCAACAACCTTTTGAAGATTACTCAAACAGGTCATAGGACAGAGAGGCTCGTAATAAATCATTAGCCTAACGTTAAGATGATTCCAAACTGACTATGTCATAAAAGTGACACAGCAGGTCAAAAATAAGCGAATATACAGAATCTGAAAATGAATGAATACTGCCCGATGAAACAATCGTTGGGGTCGTGATGTGTCTTCAGTTACCATGGCAACATCAATATATGCATAAGCTGTCAGAATGAGTTTACATTACGTTCAGACAAGTCAGCATCACTGTCCACCACACATATATCATAGATTCAGATTTAGTGTAAAAGTAACATGAGTTTTTTTCTATAAAACTCTTCTCTGCCAGAAAGTAAGGAGGAAAGGAACCGAGAACTATTTTTGACATTAAGAATCCGTCCAATCGGGCGTCCTCTTGCTCGTGCCTCCACCCTCTATCTGAGACTAAATCAACATGAGAGCTTACGCTTGTGCATCCTCACTGACAGTGGAAAGTAAATTTGGTTGCAGTGTCATCTGCAAGTTATAAAGAGATAACTAGATTATACACAACACAGGTTCGCCATTAGGCCTACGCGAGAGATTCATGGCAGTCCAAGTGTGCTCATCTTAAACGGCGGAAATGCTCTGCCGTTTAAACCTGCCACTACATTTTCTTTATGAACTCTCTCGCCGTATGCCTCTTGTTGTTTGACGGTGATCACAGCTCTAAACGTACAATTTAGCCAGGAAATATACGAGGCTGGTTATATGTGCAATGTTTAAATGCACTTTGAGAGGAGAGATGGCACTTGAGGAGCAAGTTATTGCCAAGTCGCACGCGAGTGACGTCAGGGGCACGTGCAGCGTGCAGCGGGCGTATGTGACAAATCACGCGTGGCTCGAGAATCTCGTGGGACGGACAGATGCCGTCCGCCATTGATTCCATCCAGTGAATATAATTCTCATTATCCGCCTGAAACAAAGCCAGAGAAGCCATCACAGTAATAGGAACTATATCAAATTAGGATGATGCTTGTCAATATTATGGAGGGCCTCTCCACCGCACCAACATTAATTAATATCACAGAGGGAAATGGGCGGCAATATGGCAACTCTGTTTGGATACTGACAGAACTAAATGAAATT
This sequence comes from Phorcus lineatus, assembly GCA_921293015.1. Taxonomy (NCBI): domain Eukaryota; kingdom Metazoa; phylum Mollusca; class Gastropoda; order Trochida; family Trochidae; genus Phorcus; species Phorcus lineatus. The sequence continues at coordinate 45,132,013 of OV121087.1, forward strand.
AGCCAGCTAGGGTTCAGCAAGAGATAGGGAACCTCTAAAAGGAATTATAGGCTGATTTTGTTGAGAATTAGCTGGGACAGTTTATTGAAGACTGTCGAGTTTGTGGGTTTTCTCTCTTCGGCGCTAATGGAGAAAACTTCAACTGGAGGGTGCACAAATGGAAGCTCTCACAACTGTCTGTCTGAACTGACACCCCAAATTCGTCTCAAAACCCACATCAGTGCTCTTAGCAGAGAAGTGGATTCCATACAAGAGAAATGTTTCGGTATTATGTTAAACTTTTCTTTTAATCCAGTGACGCCAAATTGAGACACAGAAGTCTTTTTCTTCGGTAAATTAGAAATTATTTTTTAAAAAACGAAGAAATAATCAAATTCAACATCTTAGATAATCAGATATATAGCCTATGATAATAATTATTTGCGCCAAATGGAGGAAAATACCTTGGAGAATAAATAGCTTTTCTCTCGCAGATTAGCCCTACGAACTTCTCAGGAAGTTCCTTCCAGAGATGGGCTACGATTAAAGCAAAAAACTCGTATTGCAAAAACGTTTCGAGAGAAAGGTCCCTGGCAAGAAGTCGCTGGAAATTCGACCTTGCTAACTTGAACTCATGAGGGTTAGTCAACTGACAGTCAAAAAGCCAACGACGCTTGCTAGCCTGTGACCACCATTACTGAAATGACTTGACTGAAAAGCAAATTAAGTCATCTCGTCTCGAAATGACAGTGTCTTTAAAGTGACTTCAAATAATCTATCAGAAGGAAAGAAAGACGAGGGTTTTATTTCAAACGAGATGTCACACGCCCTCGTTCTAACCGCAACCTCAATCTCTCTGCCCACTGACGCTTGTCCAGGCGGAAAATAAGCTACCCATATGAATCTGCCTAAAACAATCACGGGAAATGCTTGTCATAACTATTCCTAATCGAAGCAGGTTCGTCTGAACCATGATCGTGGACTAACACGTATAATACTTTCAAAAGACGACAATAACATGCAAATGAGAAAAACAGTCCTTAAAAAGACCAAGAACTGAATCTGGTTCTATAACCTCTCTTCTGTTCAGTTGGTTATGTCTTAAATGAACATGTTCGTCTTATTACATTGTACGGATCGTGATTGGGTAATGTAGGGAAAAATCATGGATCAAAATAATAAGAATAGAATAACTGGACTCTCAGATCTAGCCACTTCAATCCTCTGCACTTGTTAGATCTAGACTTGTAAAAGACCTGCATTTGCTATAACCTGACATAAGGGCCAGTACAACAGAATCCAAGGTAGCTGCAAAAGGGCAAGGGAAACTCCGCTCTGTCCCCCGCCGCCATGTGCCTAGGGCTGAGAAAGCCCCGCCAATCCGTCTGTGGGATCACAATAGCTTTTCACGGTGTAATTGGCTTAACTAATAACACGGACTATAGTAGAGCACGGAGGGCTCTATTAGTGTAGCTACCTTTTCATGGGGGGACAGAAGGGTTGAACACCCACGGTTAGCTAGCGTCTAAATACCCGCTGATAGATCAGGGTGGAATGGCGTTTAGGCATAATGAGGCGATACCTCACAAATGAATTCTTATCTAACAAAACGCCAAGTTTTCCTAAATTTTGACTTAAAATAAACATTTTTATGTACAACTGGTCAGATTAAGAACCCTTCTAAACGGTGGGGCTAAATTATCATTATGACAATTGGATATGTACAAATGATATCACTAAACTTCTTAGTGCTGAACGATTTCTCACTGGGGGAACTGCTCGCCCTTCACACGTTAAAAATCAAATACAATTTCAATCATAAAATACAAAGCTGACCTAGAAAATCTAAGCTTCGAGGTTATTGAAATCTAAATTACATCAAATTCTATCAAACCTTATCTAATGTCACGAAAATTTGATATCTGCCTCTCAGACAAATTGAATTTAAAGTTGGGATTTACACCATCTTGAGTAGGAAATTCCGCTACGTTTCATAGCGTGTCGGGATTAGATAGAGAGATACAACGCGCCATGGAGAAGGATATGGGTGGAAATTAAAGGTTATAGTGTGGAGTTGTCGCAATATAGAGTTGCAGACCGGCTTGTGGGGTACACACGGGCACAACTCAGGCGGAACATGCACAGGGGTATTTAAGTTATATGTTGAAATTATTTATAGTATCGTCATCAATATAGACGTTGTATTACTCACATACACTGATTATATAAACATTTAGTCACTGGAATGAAAATTAAATTTCATCAAAAATCACTTCAAAGTTATTTGCTTCTTTTACATATTCTGATCTTGCATGTCATTTCTTTGGGGTCCAGGCTATAGGTACACTACGCAGCAACATCTAACACAAAATAATTTTACTAGCTACGTTTCCGAATCAGTAACATCGTCAAGGTCAAATCGTTTGCGATATCTCGTTTTGATAAAGTGAAAATATGACATGTTCGTAATACTTGCAATATCTATGGGTACACAAGCCTGTCTTTAAATTAAATTAAATTGCTTTTTGGATACCTTAAACAGTTAACATAAGAAAAAAATATATGATGGATTGATTGGACCCCTCTCACCTGATTAAACTCGTCTAAAAGGAGCTCTCTGTTTACTATCCAACTCACCCGAGACAATAAACCAAGCACAGGACCATAATACTCACAGTAACATTAAACAAAGTATAAACTCTAAAGCAGGGCTTTTACAACTTATGTGAGATCGAAATTTGATATCATTAAAAATTTTAAACTTTCTTTAATAGTGAAAAAGACTTTATCACTGAAATATAAACCGGGCGTGAATTCGAAGGTTCATAGATAAAGTTTCATTTTCAACCAACATTAGCTAACTTTTATGTCCCATGTCCTCTAAGTGAATTGTGCTCTGTGATTATCAGACACATTTACCTCCGAAACAAACACTGATGGCTGTAGTTAAAGACAAAACGCACCTGGGGGCTGGGGTACGGTTTCATTAAAAATTTGTTCACTTTTTATTCATTTAACTGCACCATATATAAATCAACACATGCTTTAACATTTCGCGCGTTTACGAATGTTTCCCCACGTCGTAAAGATCAGCGAGACGATTCTGCAATGTTGAAATTTGAGGTAAAAAAGAAGTGGCTAATATTTTGACGACCAGGTAAAAATAGAATCTACAAATATACTCTGTCAGTGGTCATAGTATTGTAATGAGACAGAACTAAAAACATCTTGCGGTTTTTTGTTGTTACAAAAATATTTTTTTGAAAAATGTTTTGGGAATATCCAGTGTCATGTTGATGTTTCACCACAATCACAATTCTTTCTCATTGTTTCGCAAATTCGCAAATAGAACTGATTTTACTTTAAAAGATTGCAACTTAAATGACATTTAAGATATGAGTCAACTAAAACAACATTCAGTCTATGGAATTAAAATGCAGTTCTAAAAAAATCTAAATCTTAATAAGTAGAAATAAAGTGAAAAATAACTTCTCTTCATTTTCCTTTAAATAGGATACAAATTTGTTATTAAGTTACAGACTAGGTTTTTATTTTATCAAATATTTGATTTTAATCTTAAACTTTTTAACCCAAAGGCTAACGTTCCTCGAACTAATTTCGAAGTCAAATTTTAAGTATATTTTTTGAATAATGAAAATAAGACCAAAAAAAACACCGTCTGGCAAACCTTTTTCAATTGGCAGTTGTTTAAACAAATCTATTGCACGTTTTCATCGACTTTCAACGTGATATACGGCGATAATTTGTCCAGAAAGGCGAAACAGTAGCTATAGAGCGTGTTGACGGAGTGTGGCAAATCACTTGTGTTCGCATCTTGGGCACGTATTAGGAAGATCCGGAGATTTCTAATAGATGAAGGTAGAAGGTTAATGATTAAACCTGAGTCGGGTGGTTTTCAATTTAAATTCATCCTGCTTTTCGCAGTGGCTTGTTAATCCGAGCCGGGAGTCTGATAAGCAGTTACGAGAGGAGGGATTTGAGCGCCTCCACCTCGCCTGGGAAATGGCCGTGTCCGGTCCGGCCTATTAAAACTCATTTACCTAATGATAGACTATTAAGTGAGCTAGATGGAGAGATAGAAACGTGAGCGCATTCTGAACCCAAGCAGGTATAGAATTACACCCGATACGCGCTCAACAGGGAGATGGTATTCACTGTACTTATCTGTCTGTGCGCATAAAATTATAAAATATGTTTTATGGTCTTTTAAGGTATGAATCAACAAAGAGCCATTATGGTGATATGTTTGAGGGAATATTCATAGTTGAAATGCGAGTTCGAGAGATATCTAATCTGACACTTTATGTTTCGTCTCAAGGAAACGATTCATCTTGCAGATTCTCGTTGCTCATTTTTCCAGATTATTTCCTGAAATGATACGCTCCTCGTACCTTGAAAAAAATATTATCAGATCGAAACTTGTAATTAAAGAAGGCATTTTTCAAAATTGAAACCTGAACAGGTGAAAAAGCTATCAATCTTTTTTCATGATAGACTTGTAATAATAAGGGTGTAATATATGCCCCTTGAATGACACCCTTTCGCAGAACGTCAGCTTATTGACGAAATGCCATATGAGTGAAACATACAGGGATGAGAATGCAATATTTGAGGAAAACACCCTTAATTGTTCTGAGACATAGTAAAGCCTCTAATGGTTAGGGCATAAGAAATGCTCCTTGACTGACGTCCCTTTACAGAATGTCAGCTTTATGGTGTAATATTCGACGTTGTACCCGAATCGCCACTACAGAGAATAATGACAGGTGTTATCTGTGTATGGATACGCATGAGAAACAACGTTAGACGGGGTACTAGGGTTCGAATCCTGACGTGAGTTACACGTTTGATGCTTTTGTCTATAGTAAGCTCTAAATCCAGCTAAGCCCCGTGATGATTGATACGAGGTTTGTGTTTCTTCATGTTCAAGTGTGTATATGGTTATGTAATCTCATGTGTATATTCTTATCTGCATGTGTATGTGCATAACTAGTGTAGCGACCGCACCCTCCCAGATATCGGCCACCCTGCCTCATGTACACAGCTCGACAAAACTGTCGCCGCTTTAATGAAGTATTTGTTAGCTGGCGACATATTTTATAAATATTGGAGTCCGCTCACAGACGGCGATGAGAGAGCACTCATTAAGTCATTAATATTGAATCAATCAGGAAGCAGCCCACCACCCACACCTCTCACTGACAGACCGTAACAGTCTTCATATCTCCTTCAGCGTATGGAATAATAACCGTAGACATAACTGATTTTAAATTGATACAAGTTTTAACTGCCACTTGAAGTCCTCCAGCGGATATGGCCATGCTGGGTGTTAATTTGGCTGAGGAGGACTATCTCGACCCTCCTTCATTATCTCCATAGGTAAAGAGGGATCGGTACAAATCCATTTTTCTCCTCAGAGATGTAAGATTATTTGTGCATGTTTTTGTCGAGTCAGGCCGCGCGATGACGGAGACTCTGAAGGCTGAGGCTGGTCGCTCCAACCCTGGCGCCGAGATGAGACCCCCGTCGTGATCCCTCCATCCGCGTAATTACCGTAACTGAACAACTTTCAGCACCTCTCATGGTAGGCAGATCTACAGTTGGTATTAATGAACTACACACGGCGCTCCCTCTACCTATGGGACAGAAACGGGCGGAGGTCAGTGCATGGGGAGACGAGTGTCACATACTTCCAGTTACTTGTATCTCTCTGTCACTTCACGTCCTCGTGGGTCGAGATATTCTAAACATACATTCCCTGTGGGGTTTGAGGAGGAAGGCGGGGCCACAGCTCTTCAAACATCACGCTCCATTTACACACACGGCTCAAACATGCTGTGCGTTAATACCTCGCAAGTAAACGCTTTCATTGGTTAAGGGGCGGAGTCAAGGTTGCTGGCTCCGCCTCTCGCTATCATGACTGGCAATGAATGCAGTAGATGACGCACTGCGATAAACTCGTGAGACTTCCCCAGTTAATAAATACACAGAAGACAATTGTAATGAGGACAGGACTTAATGTGGAAGATCCGAGCCAAGTTACATCCACAAACTCTGACCCATCTCGATACTAGCACATCGGACTTTTAAGAGTGCAAATACCGGGTTCAGTCTCCATACGGCACCGTCATCGACACACGAATAGCGGCCACGTGAAGGCCAAGGGTGACACTGTTCCTTCTCTACCTTGTTTACACCTATTTGCCAGGACGTCGGACGATCACAAACCCGCGGGTATGCTGCTGGAAGGGACCAGCCCGGACATGATGGCAGCACAGTCCAAACTGCTATTCCAGCTCAATAAGTACTACAATGAGCGGGTGCAGTCACGGAAAGGCACGGTGTCAAAGACGATCCGGGAGGTGTGTAAGGTGGTGCAGGATGTCCTCAAGGAAGTGGAGGTCCAAGAACCCAGGTTTATTTCCTCCCTCACCGAGGTCAACAGCAGGTACGAGGGTCTGGAGGTCGTCTCTCCCACAGAGTTCGAGGTGGTTCTATACCTCAATCAGATGGGAGTCTTCAACTTCGTCGACGACGGCTCTATACCCGGCTGTGCCGTCCTCAAACTCAGCGACGGACGTAAGCGATCTATGTCACTCTGGGTGGAATTTATAACAGCATCGGGCTACCTCTCAGCACGGAAAATCAGATCCCGATTTCAGACTCTCGTGGCTCAAGCCGTTGACAAATGCACATACCGTGATGTTGTGAAAATGATTCCCGATACAACAGAAGTCAAATTGCGTATCAAAGAACGTTTTGTGGTTCAGATCACCCCCGCGTTTCGATGCGGGGGTATCTGGTGCCGATCTGCGGCCCACTGGCCAGTACCCCACACACCCTGGCCAAACCCGAACCTAGTAGCAGAGGTGAAAACAGAAGGATTCGACCTACTGTCAAAAGAGAGTATTTACATGAAAGATAAACAGTCGGCAGCGGAGGGGGACGCATGGGTTATGTCATTCCGGTACGCAGAGGACAGACTCCTGTACGGGGGATGCCGGCGGAAGTGTCTGAGTATTCTGAAGGCTCTGAGGGACCGGCACCTGGATCAACCCGGCCAGCCCATCATGAGTTACCACCTGAAGACCTTGCTCCTTTACGAGTGCGAGAAGCACCCCCGGGAGGTGGAGTGGGACGATACGTGTCTGGGGGACAGGATCAACGGAATCCTCCTACAGCTTATCTCCTGTCTCCAGAACAGGCGCTGTCCCCACTACTTCCTACCCAACGTGGACCTCTTCAAGGGCAAGTCGACTTCGGCTATGGACAATGCTGCCAAACAGGTGTGGAGGATACTTCGTGAACTCCTCACCAATCCAAGAAGTTTGGAAAAACTCTGACATGTCCTCAGTGTGCTTGTTTCTAGGATTTTAATTCTTCTTGGTGTATTCTTCCTGGATGTAAGCAAGCTGTTGTGACGTGCTGGTAAGTCTGTGGGTGCATGTGATAGTGATACGGGACTACCCTGTGGTATGGGTGTATGTATGTGCTGAACATGCCGTGTTAGTGACAGATTCTGGTGGGACTACACTCACAATACACCCGTACTGAGTGAATGTAAAGTATAGCGAGGTGATCATTATTCATTGTTGAAATGGCCTATCCAAAGATTTCTGTATGTTATGTGGCAGTGTTAGCTGCAAAGACTTCTCATATAGTTGCACCGTCTGCTCATGTGTATATATGCTGATCATTTTCATATTTCAAGCTGATGTTGGTGTAATATGTTTGTATTTAAGTACTCGAATAAAACGCGAACTTTATGAAACATAACAGATTTTCTCCATTTATGTTTTCGTCTCGCTTGGCTGAACCTGCAAGACAACATAGCGTTTTATAATCTCGCATAGCGACTTATTCTCAGACCAACTGCAAACTGATACGCCTAATTACAACAAGGGTTTATAAACATAAGCAAAGAGGATAATCTACGTTTATTTTTATTCCAAACATTATTCTCGTCTCCTAGTTATGTTTGAAAGAAATGCTATCCAGTGTTGATAAACACACAAACATATGGAACTAAAGGTTAAGTTTTTACTGAAATAATTCATGCGGTTATTTTGGGAGAGTCGTTCTACTCTTATGAGCTTATAGAACTCCAGAGGAAATTATAAAAAATTATAATTATCATTTTGATCGCATATCATATTAGGAAGGGTGAAAAAGGTCCAAACATTTAATATTTTCTCATGGCAATCGGTAGCAAAATAATTTGTCGTCTTGTCACAGTTTTGAGTTTCGGATAATTAATTCCTACAATTTTACTGATTATAGAATTGATGAATATTATTTACTCTATCGACCGTTCCTACAAAAATATTTTTATTCTGCTTTTATGACCTTGGATAAGAGTAACTCAAAACGAACCCTTTCATCATCTTAATCAAGCTACACGGAATAGCTCTTAACCAATCATACACGCATTTTCACATTACTTCTTCATGTATGTTCCCCGAGTATATGAAAACAGTAAATCATACAAACCAATAAATCACTGAGAATTATTTCAACATATGTCTTTTCAAGTTTTATATAAACAAAATCCTAAGCTTAAAAGTATAGCTGAAATGTAAGTAAAATAATTTCAGAAAAGAATATGAGAACAAATAAATCATGTCATGTAATTATTCCAAGTAAGTGAGTTAAGAACGGGGCACATAGAGAGCGGCAGGGCAGAATTTCTCTCTAATTCCTAACAGGTGCGAGAGGAGAGGAGAGAGAGAGGAGAGGATATTTTAATTACAAGTGCCAAAGGCCAGAATGATTCATTAAAGAGGAAAACTCAAATTGTTTAAAAGCATTTCCTGATTTCTATGTAGTATTTGGGTCATACCATCCCGAGGCGGGCTATTCATCATAGCGAAACATCTAAATGACAGATATACATTTCTTTCCAATACGCTAGATAAGTAGATTGAAGACAAGCTTTTACAAAAGTATCGTAATTTTTAACAACCTTGAAACAAACTATTTATACAGTAATCCGTGTAAATAATTATGTGAAAATTATAATTGAGAAAACACTGGAATCAAAACTAACACTATACAAAGTTTGTTTTTATCTATAACTGAGTAAGTAGGGATAGACTTAACTAACTGATATATCGTATACTAAACATTTTGTTATAGAAATGTTGAATATTCTTTAACTATTTAAAAATTAAGAATTTTAACATGTATATTACGGGGGGAGGGGGCGGGGGGAATGATAACTTGGATATTTCAAAACATATGTTTTCTTAATGTTAAAAATTAATGACACTGTCATAAAAAAGACACAGATAACTTGTTATTTATCATATGTACTCAAATGCGAAAGAAACATTTACACTAACAGAATTTTTAAAAAAACACTTACAAAATTCATATATATTATTCTCTTCACTCTAAGGTCATAACAATATTCTATTATAATTTCCTGATCTTTACCTAATAGTCACTCCAATATACACCAACACTTAATAATAACACAAAAAACAGTGGAACGTTTCAAAACTCTATTTCTCACCGTAAGGAATTGATTATTAAAATAGCATTCAAAATATATCCGAAATCGACAGTTGCTTTATTTTCATAATGAACTTTCAATACTGAATAGGAATAAAAAAATTTTTTTATAAAATTAGATAATTCGTAATAATAAAAATGAAATAAAATAAGAATAGCACTCATAGTAAAACAGAAGGTTATCAAGGAAATTAAACCATTCATTTTCTGATGAGACCATGCAAAATGTGTTTAAGGTGTCAACATATGATTTATGGTATAGCCATGACTCTTAAACGACTATTTCAACCTGGTAAAGAGAGTTTTTGATATGTTTTTGAATAAATGCCACATTTTACATACATCATAGTTGTAAAACTGTAATGTGAACTAATTCGCAAGTCTGTGTTTATATCCCGGAGTATGATATATCAGTTGCTTGCGATGCATTTTCATGTTTCATTATTATGAAAGAGACTTATAAAACTGAGATAACTAAGTAATTATACATAAAATTCATTTAATTAATGCTAAGAAGCTATAGTGCTGAAGCGATTACACGCAGTAATCATGCTTATTAAATTCTATCTCTGCACTGATATCTCTTACAACTCTGAAATTATTTTAATACTATTTATAACAATTAACTTGGAAACAATCATTGAAACAAATGAATCACTTATTTTAAGCTCTCAAACATTCTATGATTCAAGTGTTTTTACAAGTTGTTAAACTTAGTCGACAAATTTACACCTCGATCCAACCCTGCGAGCTGAGAAACGCTAGACGATTCATGTAATCTTTAGTTTTCAATTATTTTCCGAGTGTGAGGATCGGGTTTCCTCGGAGCGGCGGACACAGTGAGAGTGGAACAGCTTAATTGAAACACGAACCATTGAAAGAATTAAGGCTGGAGTTACGAGGGGGTTGCGAAACTTTAAGAACGCTGAGAGGGGTCGGTAGGGGGAGATTGGGGGGAGAGAATAATTCGAGTCAACGAATGTCCGGGTTCTTCTTTATGTCCAGAATGAACACAACACGACGATCTTCCTCAATCGCTTTGATAAGCAAAAGTTTGTAAATGAATAGCGATAATATTATCAACAAGCAGACAATAAGACGATTCTCCTTCAATGCTTTAATATGTGCGAAACGTTGAAAATGAATTGTTTATATATTTCTAATTGACCAACGATCAGATTTAGTTCTAAGGTCATAGTCAATTTGACGTAAATACCAACATAGTCAAGGGAACGTTCAGCTTTCAGCTAATTTCATATGTTCAAGGTTGAATAAATAGATTTCCTAATATCCCCTCCTTAGATTATTTTAGCTGATAATCATAAATTAAGATAATAAAATTAAATATTTACATGATGCATAGTATTGCATACTTATGCACATAAAATTGGGTTGAGGGAGATCACATAACATGATTTAATTAATAATATTTTTCGGATGAAATAGTAAAGAGATAATGTACGCGAACTTTATAAAAATGTTTACGAAAGGGACCATAACTATAACACAAGCGGTCCACATTAGATGCTTTATAAAGAATACAATCATCCATGTATGACACATGCATGGTTTATTATTAATAAAATGACAAACGTCATGAGGAGTGTAGACATTAGGTTAATCAGTGCACAGTGTGATATATATCTATATATATATACATGCACTGTTCTCCATAACGTTTTGTGTATTTTGAACTAAAGAACTGAAGATCTAAATGTAAACATGATTACAATCCGTTAGTTTGTTTTGATGCTTCTCACCAGTAATAATACTTCCAAAACATAATCCAAAATGATTCAAGAATTCAAAGAGTTGAAAATCTTGACAAACGGAAAATATTTATATGCAATATGCAAAGGGTTGCGAAACTGTAACATAATGCTGAAGAGGGAGACGAGGGAGATGGGGGGAGTGGGATAAGGAGAGGATAGGAATTCACTGTAGTGAACCCCCTCAAAGTTTTTATAGTGCAGCTGCGTGAAAAATATTGACATATGGATATAAACATTTACATGTGTTCATACATGCGGCAAACGTATAAATTGTTTTAGATATCATTTAAATGCAAGAAGTACAGACTACGTTACTGGGATATATTTTTTTAGGCACATATGGTTCACAATATGCATGATTTATGAAAATTATAACGATTGTTGACAAAACTCTTTTTCAACCAGGCAAGCTAGATTTAGCATTCTTAAATTATGAACTTATATTAATAAACTATTAGTGGTATAATTATTTTTGCATTACATTTAGCTCATGAAATAATATCGCTATCATTCTATTAAGAAAAATATCAATAACATAATATTTGTTCCATAAAGAAATCAGTGAGATACACATTTTACTGAGTTACTGAAACTAAACATGTGCTTTTAACAAAAACAATGGTCAAATTCATGTAGAAGATGGTTTGAAATACTCCAAAATATCTGAATTGACCATGTATAAGTTAAAAAGGTCTGTTGAGATATTGTCACATTTTACGTATTAATGAAAATACTAACAAAACACAACTTTTGTTTTGCTTTTCATAAGTTTATATGTCAGTCAGATGCAATAAACGACTTCCTTGTGATATGTTATTACTCGTATTAGTAACAATCCGATTTCGATTTTATTATGCATTAAATATTCCTTAACCTGGAATCTTTAAAACATAGTTATAAAAAATACCTTCATTTTCTGAAAGAATCGCACCCTTTTCCAAAAAAAGATATAGGCATGCGTATTCTGTTTGACATATAATATATTACAATTTTACTTCCTACATATACCTATATGTTTATGTTATATTATTCTTGAAATAAAGTCTTGAAAGGCTTGAAATCATTCATTACAAAATCTATAGAATTGTTTAAATATGAATATCGTAAAAAAAATATATTTTTCAAAACAATTTGATGAAAATCTAGGGCAAAATGAAAAAATATATATTTGCTTCATACATGATAAAATATATCATGACATAGTCCATGTTAAACAAAGCGTAACTTGTACAAATTAGAACGTTTTAACTTGATATTTAACATAAGATGAATTCATTCAATATCTGTTGCAGCTTACAAACGAAAATTTAATTTCACCTCTTGCACATAATACAATGTTACAAGATGTGTATAAAGGTTCAACTTAAACCTCTTTTGATTTATATCTATACAAACACATTAAAAAGAAATAAACATTTAATTTTATCTTACATTAACATTAAATTCAAACTTCATTTCACTTTTATGCACGACATAAAATAGGACTCTTGTAAAATTTGCATGATATAACAAATTTAAACGTTATTCTATTTTTACTGAAAAGAAAGATAAATTCCCGTTTCCCACTTGAAATAATTCCCAAGAGAAGTTTATATATAGTTTATATATCTACATATCTACAACTGACACTGGTAGATATTTAAAACACGACACACGCTGTCACAGAGGTGTTTGTAACCATTAAAACGAACAAGTTGAGGAACAAGTTTATGTGCATTGTAAACCACCATTTGGAATTTTATATTATCTTCAAAACTTTGAAATGGAGTTCTTGAATCTTTACATATGTTCTAACATACCAGAACACTTGGAGAAAAACAAAACTTGCAACTTGTAACCACGTAATTTAAAATATACATTAAACTACACGAAGAGTTAACTTTATGTTTGCTTAAATGAAATGGAAAAGAAAAATATCTTGACAAGAAGCTGAGTTCTTGAAATTGACCTGCAAACTAACAACACGAGTTGACAACGGTTTCATCTGAAGTATATCTCTGAAGGAAATGTCAATATTGTCATATACGCACAAATGTTCGTGGCTTGATGTGTATTCAAATATGTAACATATATTCTGTATGGAACAATATTTAACTGTTGTGAAATTTCAAGATGCTTGGCGATGAATAACAATGTTGAGAATAGGTGTACTTCCAATATACAAGAATAGCGATAGATGTGATAGACTTCTTAGGCACCAAAGACTTTGTTATATTTGTAATGATGATTTTGTAGAATATGAATTTCATTAATTTGAATGTCAACATTTATCATAGCATTACCATGTCACAGTTATCAGCAATTCTTTTTAAACGTCTCAACACTCACTGATTTTACAAATACAAAAAAACGGTTAAAACTTTATAAATGAAGCATTGTTCTACGTTTTCAGTATATATAAATGTAATATATTGAGAAACAACTTCAACCATCATGCAACTAACAAACAGATATGTCGATTAAAAAATGGTAAGTTGTATGTGTAATGTTACGAAGCTGCTACTTTCATTACCCCCAAACTTACAGGTGAAAATATTTTTAAAATACTGCTTTAATACAAACGAGTTCATACTTTTTCAAAATTCATATGCTAAACGGTTTACCTAATGCTGGAAAACTAAAACCAAAATCACTGTTCAAAATTGTAACCTACTAAAATACAGCTAAATATATATATACAAATGTAAAAATATATCTCAAACCAAATAAGTATGTACATTGCTGAAAGTTGATAACAACTTCAATGAATATTTCATTTATTTTATTAAATAAGCATTAGTTATCCCGAACACGTCGACATTTTAGCTATCTAAAGTAAATATAATGCCATTAATTTAATATAAATTTCAATGTTTGTATTTTGAATACATAAGCAATTCATTAACAAATCTTTTTTTTCTCGATAGAAAGCAATCATTGACTTCTACCAAATAAATTTTCAAATATTTACATTATCAATATATTGTGTATAAGTGTTTGGATAATTTACAATGATGCGAATATCAGTTAATGAGCCGGTATCGTCCCATCTGTGCCAGTGTTGAAAGTGACACACCTCAGATGGCGATACAAGAAAAGGATCGTTAACTTTAGCCTCGTGTCGTTAATCTCATTATCGGGGCGACGGCCATGAAAAACTGATCACGAGAAGAGCTCCGGTGTGTCGAGGTCTAACAGCACATTTGGAGAACAAATGTAATCGTAGTCAGAGGCAAATTAGGTTGAGATTTGAAATGTTTGAATCAAACAAAATGTTCAGACTGGACAACCAAACACCAGAATATGAATCATAGACCTTCTTGGAAGAAAAATTAAATCGAAGAGAAATTAAATATATGGAATTCAAAATACGTTCAAATCACACACAAAACTGAAAACACTTGAAACACATGTGTCCTGTTTCTTTGATTGTAAAAAGAAATTAAATCAAATTCTGGGGGGATATATTGATCAAAATTCGTTTGATTCAAACACTGCAAATGCAAAAAAAATTGAATATAAATATTTGACAAAGCATATTTGTGAATTTTTTACAATAAAAATAGCCTCTAAATCGGGTGTGTATGCAAAAATTTCGTATCAAAATATTCGTATCAATTTCAGAAAATATTTATTCTTTAAAAAGAACCAACAGAGAAGGGCAATTCTGATGAGAACGATTGGGAGAAAATAATTGTAGAAGAATTAGGTTATTTAAGTGTAAAGTTTAAATCCACAACGAAAATTAAGGTCATGCGTATCTCATTTATCTGATAGACTACGACGAAAGACATGCACATGTGGGTTATCTTTTCATAAAATACTAAATCCATGTGTCAGAATAGTATTATTTATAAGACAGCTAACGGTCGACGACCATGAGCGGGTCAAGTAGAGTTGAACGAACCAGATGCATAGTTTAGAAGACGTCTTTAGTTATATATATATGCATCATTAACATACTTCATGTAACAAACGTAGGAACTGAGTTCCTAACAACGTGGAGTCGTTTGCTTAAATGATGTTATCATACCCAAAATAAACATTAGAACAAAAAGGTATTAATAAAATAATATTTGTGATATGTATATATTACTCTTCGAAATATAAGTACGTGAATAAATAAAGATAAATAGTTTTGAATCGTAAAATTTCATTCATATTCACATCTTAATAACTTAAGAACCTTAAAGGATACTCATATCGTGTCACGGAAGAGGAAATAAAAAATAAATTCATAATTCATAAAACGTTATTTACTATTGGCAATTAAAATTTATATTTGTAACTATGTAGATTGTCGTTGACATTAATTCAGTTTTGTAGTTCTCTGTCCAAAATTAATCAATATATTCTGGTCGAATTCTCATATTAATGTTCGTCATCAAATCAAATCATTATCAAGCTGCGTTTCTCTGGTGTCCGTAAAGGTTTCTTTACCCACAAAACATTATTCTTTATATGTTAAAAGCATTTATCAGTGAGAAATGAACGGATAAATTTACTAGATAGATGTAATTCTCTGCGAGTGATCCTTAAAGTAGTATTTGATGTTTATCGGGATATATGATATCACGAGCAACTAAACTGAATAAAATACCACACCTGCTACGAAGTGTATGCATGCTTGGTCATGCTCCGTGTTATTTTCAAAACGATATCATTGAGATCAATTACATAAACATTGATTTCACATAAATGCAAACTATTTTTTTTTATAGCAATTCATTCAAATGAACCGTTATGGTTATCTTGTCGATATTGAGTATTATAGAACAGCATGAAGGTAAAATATATCTCTGTTCAAAATTTGATATCAATTGTTTTATGAGTTGTACATATAAAACTATTACAGACTTTTAGTACAAACAAATAAATAAGTATGAATTCCAATGCCCTGCGAGTATGCACATTGCGTTTGGGAATAGCGTTTTAAAAGCACCAATTATTATTATTAAGATTATCATTATTTTTATTGTCATTATCATCATAACCTACATATATTATTGTTATTGAGTTAGTATGATAGACTTGAAATAAAGAAAATAAAAAATCATTGAAAGTTTGTACACTTGATCATAAAAAATTAAGTTTTAATAAAAGGAGCCCTTTAGGTCTAGAAATACTCCGAGAAATGAACACTGTTTTATCAATTGGCCTTAAGGCCTTTTCACAGCCTCTTTTAATTATGTTGAAAAAGTTCAGTATCAAATATGATTATTACTATATATTACTATACAATAGTAAGTCACAGTGTACTCTTATTTTAATTTCTCACTGACAAGTATCATGTATCGTTCCTAAAATTTGCATAACTCATATTTGTTACAAATAAATCATATTCGAAACACAGAAAAAAAACCTATGAATTTTTAAGAATATTTCACTAAAACCATACGATACAACGCATTTTTATTTATTTTATAAAATGTTTGGAACGGGCATTTGGAGTAGAGAACATATTGGAAGCGCTAAAGGAGGTACATATTTTTTTATATTCGGTATATTAATCAATGTTTTGACTTTAGAGTCAAAGAGTCACCTAGGGGCCATCTTGTATAGGTAAATCTCAAGCTGATAATTTCGCCTCCATTTTTCACTGCCACGGAACAGTATAGGGTGTGTTTATAGAGATATGGCGAGAGGATGCACAGGTAAACGCTTGTTGGGGACACTGACTGTTGTGGGCTGACATTTTATACTGACAATTATTTACCTGTGAATTACAGGCCGGGTATCTACCTGCACGAACTCGATGCTTATTGTTGTGTACGCAATACCGATACTGGCGATAATCCATGTGAATAGTGTCGCCTTTGAAGAGATGCAGTAAATTAGACGAGGGGATGGGAAGTGTTTTGGAATGGGGACACGGTTGACTGAACGCCGGTACTTGTGATACATCAGCCCACTAAGCCATTTCCTCCCCTTGCAGTATCCATGATTAGAGACTGTGGGGGAAGAGGCTGGGGTACAATAGGTAAATATGACAGAGGAATGCACGATCGTCTTAATATGGTCCATACAGTGCCGAGGGATTACTGCTACACGATCGAGTCGGATACTGGAGAGTCATTATAGGAGAAATGATATGGTAGGGATGAAGGGAAGTTGGGGGACGATGAGAACGCTGGCAGGAGGTTGGGAGGGGCAGTCCTCCTCGTACAGACAATCATTACGGACATAACGCTAAACAGCGATATGGTTCTCACCTTCAGAAATTCATTATCAAGATTAGAGTTAATACGAGGCTCGCATTGCGCCGTGCATGTCGCTGTAGTCACATCTGTCATAGCACCACACCCCCATCCATCACAGGGCACCCTCCCCACCCCATCTATCGTGAAATACCTTTTATCCCCACCGTGGGATAGGTGTGTACCAAGTAAAGCCATGCAATGTGAGAATATCTAGAAGATTCATATTCGCTTCGGCTATAACTATATGCGAACAATTAAGAACTTTTAATTAAGATATCCATAATACAATCTTAACTTGTTTTATGAAATTTCATTCATATATATTTGAATATATTGGAAACCCAAAAGTGGGTAATGATTTGTATTATTTAATTATGAATTTTTAATGAGAGACCATTTTACCCAATATCAACAAATGGTCTTTGCCATGCATACACATGTTGTGATTAACACACAGAGCTCAACGATCAATATAGCAACTCCAACATTTAGAGAAACCATATGTGCAATTACCTAATGTTGGAAGAGTTAAATGAATCAACCTTTATCGTACACTTGGTCGTCAATAGCGTTACCTAGAGGCACTTATAGAGTAAGTGTATGGCGTTAGAGGCACTTGTGGAGCACTTATAAAGTAGACACAACATGCAGACCTGGAGCTGAGCTAGACTAGCAAAACACTGGAGACACGACCTGAAGGAGAACAGAGCTCTACCAAACATGAGTTATCATGTAGACGAACACGTTCACCAGCTAGCAGGTCGTAGCATCCTATTGAAATAATGTCCAGTTTGCCATGTAAAATGTTAGGAAGATAAGGATAAGGGGGAGGGGACAGGTTCTCGAGATAGGAACAGGAACCTGAGTCGAGAACCGTGCACTATCGCCGGACGGAGAGATGCCCAGACTGTGGCCGTGGACAATCACCCAGAACGTGATGCCGAGATGCTTCCTCAGTGACACCTGCAATTAATCTGCTTAAAGAGAAACGCCAGGTTGACCTTATTGCCGAGACGCTGTTGTCAGAAGATAGTGCTCTTATATTAAACATTTGTTTATTGCCGAGACGTTCTCAGAAGATGGCCCTCTTACATACGCTGTTATTTATTGTGGAGCCGCCAGTGCCAGAATGGTGACCTCAGTCTGGGTAACTTGCACTTTCTATGAGAAGGATTATAGAAGTTGGTTGGGAGGACAGTTTGGATATCGGTAGTCAACCTCTTTATAAAACGTGTAGGTTGGAATAGATCGAGAAACCAAAGTTAGCAAGACAAATTTACAATTCATTAAATGATCTCAAAATAGCGTCAAAATCGATTCAGCATATTGTCATTGAAAACCGTACTAATTTTTAACACAATAGGAATATATTGCTATCTTTGGAAAGAGTAATCTTCAAAACATTGATAATGAATATTTGCTTATAACACATCAATCAGAGTATCGCGGTAGATGCATTATCTCAAACAGATTCCCATTTTCTCAGTATGTGCTAATGTAAGTTCTTCCGCAAGGGGGTATGCTTTACATAAATCCCTTACTTTGCTGACGCCATCGAATGAAAAAGTCTTGAAAACCTTGATTAGATAGTTCGTAGAGCTGACATGGAGATAATAACGGACTGACGTTTAGTTGAATATAAAGCATTATAGTGTTCCAATGAAGAACATTATCTAATGATATGAGTGACTAAATTTTGATGAAGTCAACCAATTTTCCACCACATGTCGACTTTCCGCCTGCTATTCTTCTGGCCTAATTCCCGTAACTATCGAGTCACGAGAACAAGGCGTTTTGTTTTCACAGAAGATTTGATAACCAAATCCATTATACCAGACAAGGCCGTTTCCGCCGGCAGTTGCGCTTTTCACTGTGCTTTTTGAATCCATTTACAAGAGGCGGGATACGGTGATTCCTCTCACTCAGTGAACCCCTGAGGTTTGCTAATGAAGATTAAACATGGTCTGTTCCGCTCTCTCCTCCAGCCGCCTCTACATCACATCGGATACTCCCACGGCGACCAGAGAACCTTCCGTCATCACAAGGCCATATCGAACCCGTGATGCACGGACTTCAAACCTTACCCCGTGATGCACGGACTTCACGTGCACTCATCTCCCGCCTTTTCCACGTGCAGTGCACGCGACAGGGTCTTCTTGAGCTCAAGACAATTAGCTCAACAATTACCTGGTAAGACGGTCAGGTCGGTTAATTGACGTCAAGCTAGTCCTACAGGGGGAGAAAGCTGACACAGACACCGTGGTACGGTGCCAAGGGAGGATGGAGACTACAGGACGAGATTTCACACGGTTAGAATTGTCACTTCACTGGCGGGATCGTCCCTCCGGAGGTATGGAGTTGGAAACCCGACCTCCCGCTCTCTAACTAGCCCGGTCTCGGCCACACGGCTGCATCATTACTGCGTGCGAGCTCACAGATCAAAGTCAGGCGAATGAGGGAAATGGATTCGCATATCTCCCGTAGGAACCATCGATAAAGCATTTGAATAATTATGAATACGATTTGGCCTATTACATTGAGAAATACTGCTATAGAGAAGAACCTGAAATCTGAAAACGATCGCTGATTGTTCCAGTGAATATTATCTTACAATTACAAGGCCATAGAGCGTGTTTCATTTCACAATTGAATAAATTGCATTGTTAAAGTTGACTCTTATATAAAATTTAAAAAAACTTATTGTAGGCCGAATATTTTTCAGAAAGAATTCAAATTTTTGAAACAAGAACACCTGACGGTTATATCGTCAAAACAACACTAACATAAGGGCCTTTCATAGTTTCAACAAAAGGGCCTTTCAACTTCGCCTTAACATATCTAAAGATTTTAGCAATACGAAAGTTTCGGAAATGTGGGACCAGCTTTTTAACATCAGTATACCATTCTCTTCCTTGGAGACGGTAAATGGAACTTCACTCTGTATAAGCTCTTCACATGTATCGGGTTCGAACCTAAGATACCCTACCTGCAGTGCCGGATTAGGAAAGGAGTGAAAAATGACAAAAACTGAAAACTCATTTGTGTCAAAGAAGTAACGATTACGACAGAAACAGCGTTCTGTCCTTATCTCGGTGAAAATCAAAACTTTATCGCAAAATTGCACGCCTAAAGAAAACTGAAAACACGCGAAAGTTCGTCGGATTTCGTCAAACTAATGGAGGTGAAAGGAAAGCTTTTGCACAAGTTCGGTAAAATAAACCATAAAAACGTCAAAATAAACAAATGATGTTTAACTGTGTAACTTAAGTGTGACAAAATATAATGGAACCGTCACTCCACGCCTGATCGTCTTATCAGGACGCATATCCTCCCTCCCCTTAATAGTGGGGGGCGGGGTGGGAGGACGGATACAGTGAATATTACCAACTATTATCGCAACTACCAACTACCATGTTCTTTAATAATGTAAAATGGTATATATTTACATAATAAACGAGTCAGCATGGCTAATTCGATTTTTATGTGAACATTTCTAAACAAATATTTTGGAATTCCCATTGATATTGAAAGACTTACAGCATTTATTATGCTTACGAACATTATGACATGAGGTTTTTTTAATTAAAGCAACTATAATCTGAAATTAACATACCAAATGCTTATTTAGTAGCCTTCATTATAACAAAGATTTTGTCTGGTGAAAACTAGTATTCTTTGAAATTGGTTGATCAAAATGCATCTCTTTTCATTCATTTCAGATAAATTTATTACCATTTTCAAATGTAGAGCTATTTTCACCAGGTATTCATCTTACAGCCCCCAGAAGCTGTGCATTTATTCTACGTATAAGTACGTAAAGACAAATGTTATTCCTTTTTTCGCTTTTGGTTGAGTTGAAACAAAGCCAATTATCACTGACAGTTTCACTTCATCTTCTTAAAAGATTAAATAGAAAATGTCCTGAGTAATATATCGTACATTCCAACAAAGAAAAGATGACAGGTCAATAAATAAACACTGAGGTAAACAGTAGCCCTGGCGAACACCACTAAAGTGGACACACATCAATTAGAGGAGTTCTTGTCGTATTTCGTCCTTAATAGATTTACAGAAGCCGGATATGTGACATTGTCGGGATTTATGTTTGAAATATTCTCATTTCGAAACCCATGTTAAACGGATTTTAATCTGAAACACAGTATCTATATCAAAATGACCCAAAGAAAATATCTTATCAAAATATTCATTAGATGGCCATTGACTGTAAACTGTAAAAGCATGGTATCCTATGCACATTCAGTAGAAATGTAACCATAAGGGAAATTGTTCCCACATTCACATTTCATTATTCGCGATATAATTTTTTACATTGATTTATAAGAAGCTTTGTTCTGTTTTATTTTTAACTAAAAACCATTTCTTTATATTACGCTTTATCGATAACGCAAACCCGAAATCCTGTTCAAGATCGCCTTGATAAAAATTATCTAAAGTACACAATTTAACACTATTTTAATATAGATGTTACTATTATTAACATATATGGTTAAATGTCGCCAGAGAGCACTGAAAAGAAAGAGATCGAGAGATTGTATAGATCAGGTATGTCCCCTGTGGCTAAAGACTTCTCTTTAAAGGGCCGCCAGCCTGTCCGTCTTTGTGTGCACTTCATCATGTTTACATGCATTAGTGTCGTGTGAAAATCAATATAAAAGCAGGTAAAAATCTCAGATTCATGGCTGTTGACATGTGTATAATATATAGACAATTGCTTATTTTGTTATTCGGACGTTCTTGTGTGTGTAAATGGTTAAGTAGAACTGAAATACGAGAAATAAAACGTATTAAAAGTAGGAAATATTTTGAAAACATCTACCTGATAGTATGATCATTCCTGCACATATAAGTAAACAATTTAATGTCGAGACTATCTTTATGTCGTAAATCAAACCCAAGATATAAATATATTGAATTCAAGCTGATTTTAATCTTTCAAACATAAAGTTAATTCTACTAAGAATATCAATCGATATGTGTGTTCACTTGTGTTTAAATTCTCAAGAAATATGAAAACTTTATGTGAAGGGTCACGTTAAAGTGGCAAATGGCATGTGGCCTTGCCCACTGAATCAGCAAATTGAATATCCATTCACTTTGTCAAACAAAACCAATTCTTTAGATTAATCCCCAAACTTAAATGTGACAACTGAAATCCTACAACAAATTGTCATGAGAGAGTCATCACTCAGACTTCAATGGGCTATTTATGCTGCCAAATCCGTTACATAAGAACATGTATTACATAGACATATCACATGGCCACACCAATACATCTGTGAGAGAGTGAGTTCACGTGACCAGGCTTGGTGATGATTGGCAGATAGTGAAAGTGACACTGGCATCGATCCATCACTATACAAGAATTGTAGCAGCACGCGACCATCATAACTACAGCGATCCCCGACTGGCAGTGACATAGTGATTCATGATAATAAACGTTTCTTCATTGTCTTGTCTAGCTAAAACGGCGGTAAGAAACAATTGCCTGGCTTTTTCTTCCCATAAAACAGAAACATTAATTTCATTTGAGAGACTGCTATCCTTCTTAACGAAATTTTCATTTTAAAACTACGGAAATGTTATAAGTATTGCTTTGAAGAATAAATAGCGATGTTTTCCCTTTATGTCGGAAAATCAAGTTGGATGTAATATTTCCACAAGTGCCATGCAATAAGGTCCTAGTTTCACTAACGAAATATCTTCACGTGTCTGCATTACCCTTCTAGGTCAAAAGGCGTGTATAACTGTAAAAGAATCGGATAAATAGTATTTCTGAAGTCAGTCTGACACAATTAACATGCATATGTCCTCGGACGGACGGATTCGTTGGTATAACTATATACTGTCGGCCGGGGATATAATAACAGTAGTCGTAGTACTACCAATCAAGCGCGTTGTTTGACTATGAGTTAAATTATAGATTTAATAAATCGCAAAAGTTTATTACCAAATAGGGACATGATTTCGTGACAGACCAGAAACAGCACGGATAGGTTTAGCTCACGAAGGCCGGTAATATTGGTTTTCTTACCTATTTTGGGAATGAGACCAGCTTTGGTCGCAAGTGTGATAATTTTTAAGGTAATTACTGAGCCGCACATACAGATGGGTATATCGAAAATAATTATTTTTACATGATCAACGAAACTTTACTTCATCCATCACATATGACGAAACTAGGGTTGAAACAATAGAAATGTGTGCACATGTGTGAATATGAAAATTATTATTTCGATTTCTTTTCACCGAATGACTAATATTTTGTTTTTATTGATTTCTTTTATCAAAATGAAACTAAAAGACTGAGAAAGGAAATGAGGAGGAAGCAAGCAATGACGGAAACCAGAACAAGCCTCGGAACACCAGCACTGCCCGAGGGTATGCGCAGCGATGTCTGTATCAACTATATCAAAGATGAGGATGCTGATAACCCAGGGAATAAGCGTGTTCAGCGTTAACAATTTCATAATTACCCCGGCCCATCAAGGGGACCCCCTTCATTGTCGGGGGGACTCTAATCCCCTTCTTCCCTTATCTCACCATCCACCAACTGCACTTCAAGATCATTCACAGTGACATTGCCCATTCCGATTGCATATAGTATCGGGTCATCAGCCCTGGATGATCAGAAGGTTCATGAAGCTAGCCTCCCAGGGGGCTGTCACATCGGGGAATAAGCCACGTGGAAACAGGACTCAAATTAGTATTGCTTCTGTGAAAGGGGATGATTTGGACATGTACTAAGGAATGGTGTCTTTTAACATGAAATGTGGGACATAAGTGTACTTCTGGCCTACCCAAGCTTCATGAGAACTAGGCCTTGGTATAGTTTATAGTATTTGAACGGTTAATAATTTGTGAAGTGAGTTCAGTTTCATATGATACAACACTACATTCATAACTACACAAAACAATCCAAGCGCCTAATGTTACAGCTGTGTTAGACCCAATGACGGTCAGGTAAGGCACGAAATGACGTTAATGTAAAATCACTCATATTTGACGAGCAATGTATAGACGTTCCCTCCACTTCCATGTTCCCACAGGCTATAAATCATGTCCTCTCCCCCCCTAACCGACGCCACGCTAGATCCTGGCTGGGTAGCTGTGGGGCTTGATCTGAGACTGTTACCTGTAGATACTAAAGAGCTGCCATAATCCCTCCTGGCACTGGATCTCCTAATGTCCCTCATCGTATCATATTTAATGAGCATAGCCCTGGCTGTAAGAACTATTAAATTAGCTGATAAAGCGGACAAAAACTTCACAGAGCAGGCGAGGAATTGGCCATATGTTGTTACGTGGAGTCCAAGCCTCCGGCTTTAATTTCTATCTGCTATGAGATCGCTGACAGGTCATATTTCATAATTATGACCGAAATCAAAATAATAGCTTTATGTGTGCTTTTTGTAGCCAACAAAGGCCTTGATTGATACGCCGTGAACACGAAATCAAGTAATTTATTCTTGATGTATGTATATCATTATTCGGAAATAGAATAATCTCGTATTATATATGAATCAGACATGGTGTGAGACGGGAATTAGCCTTATTACAACTGATAAAGATGGTTTAAAGACAATTAGGACGTATTTATATAAGAGGCTACGTGAGTCAGATGCTTCTCAGCTTTTAGCATCAATATAGTTTTCATTAATGTTTTCAAGTTTATGAGATATTTCATTCATAGAAAACAATGGAAGTAAAGCGACACAAATCCTTAATGTACATACACAAAGAACCGATCCTGTAACAAAAATACCTAAAATATCTTCTTGCTAATATATGAATAATTGAAACCACAAGGAAATGTTTAACAGAAAGCTTACATAAGTATATTCCTTCGTATTTATCATTGGGAGAATTTGCAATGTAAAAACTACAGAATAGTGTATAGTAAGTTAACGTGATCACATTATAGCTGGCATTACTGTTTCCATTCCTACAACATGTACTCACCTTGACACTGAATGATCAACAGATACACGCGGTTCCCTGTTATAGCAGAAACCAAACAATATCATGAACAAATATCATTTCGAAATTAATACAATTATTGCATTAAGCATGGTTTTTTATGTACAGTGTTCATGTTCCATGTTGGACAGTGAAGGTGTACAAACAGACCTCTGGCACCTCATTCATCATGTAAAATACGTCGCTTCATATATGCGAAGAAAATAAATGAGATGTACATTGTATGTAAATTCTTTCTACTTGACACTATAGAATGACGTTACGTCAGAAACAAATTGCATGCTCGCTGGAAAGCGCTGAGAAGAACCTGGGTATGAGATGGGTCAACTACTCCCGGCGCCAAACATACTGCGGACAGAACTAGATTGAATACGGGGAACACAAACCCTAACCTAATACCGATGCCAGCTACTCCACATAGCATGTAGATGGTAGAATTGCATTGTTGGCGTTCCATGCAGTAGGTTTTGACAGAGAGTGAGCCTCGTCGTTGAAGCTAATGATGGCGTTTCCCGGCGGTACGTCACAAGCAGCCATGTTGGAGGCCAGTCACCCGTGACGGGGCGCAATGATACGTCACACTCCGTCACAGCTCGTGCTGCTTGGCGGGAAATGCCACATAGCTGTTGCCAGTGCCGCGACTACACGTCGCCAACAGTGCTGGCACAAGACTGGTACGAGATGATTTTTTTACTTGTCAGATATGAATAAGATGAAGTGTTCCTCTACTGCATACAAGGGGGACTCCATCACAAAATACAACACTGGCTAAGACGTTTACCACAGCAAATAACATTAAAACTTCTTCTTTGGAATTTTAAATGAAAGAAACAATGGTACAAGTTGTCATATCATGATCAATAAGCAACAGTATCAACCTTTGATTACAAGAGATAATCTGTATTAGATGTTGGACGGCTGAAGTTACACTCAATCGGTTTCGACCGATAATTAAGGATTGTATGTATTGGTTAGTCGAACAAGAATATTAAGAAAAACAAATTAATAAAGGCGTTAGAATTTGTAATACAACGGAATCCAAATAGTAACAAATTTGGTTCTACCGGAAGTCACTTTTAAAAGCATATCAATGGGATATGGAAAGCTGCAAGAACAGATGGTGTTGTACTTTATATACGGATATATCTTAAGACGTTCATCATGGGTTATGTTACAATAGGTAACTTATATTAGTTGTCAAGATGACATTATATTTTGTTTGGACAACGGTTTGGATGAAGGTTGACTATTCCTTACTGAAACCCCCTCCCTGAAACTTCACCAGAAGAAGCCTCATTAGAAGCCTGTCTCTCCCCCATACATCAGCCCTGCATTGAGGCGTCCCCTTGCTTTATGATTTGTATGATCTCAGCTCAAACGAGGCGTTACGTCTTCTTCACAAACCGCTCGCGTCGCCGCAGTAAATCAGACCATATTCTTACAATGAACATTCAGATTTTACACTTAAATCTTGATTGATATTTGTGTTTTAAACAATTATATGGTTTTATGAACAAAATTTAATCTGTTTTAGATTGATAATCAATTTCTGTTTCAGTTGAATGTTTTCTCACTTTAGTAAAGAAAGAGAAAGCCTTGATAGTGTTTCTAATCAACCATATCACATTATTAGACCGTTACATAACACTTTCTGTATATGATGAATAAAAATAATTGTAAATAGTGATCTAAAAGTTTTTGGCAGCCAAAGATTGAACTTTTTTTAACTAAGTACAGTATGTTTGCCAACTTTTATATTTTGAATCACATCTCATGGATTGAAATGATGATGATACAAATCTTACGTCTTGCAACTGACAAAGGTAGTCTTAAACTTTCTTTTCATAACAATTAGTTTCAACTTCAACAAACTAACGACAAAACGAGTAACGATTTCCGCTGTAAACGTGATCCTTTCGGTCTGAAAACAGGTAAGTTAAAGAAACGTGTTCATTAATCTCCTTGACACGAAAGTAAAAAACGAGAATGTCATTAACTGTTATCTATTTCCTGTAACTATTTTCTTTGTGGGGATCCTAAATCAAAACATTTCATTTCATATGTCCCTTATTCCACGCAACGACATTAACTACCACACCGTGTTCAGAGTAAGCAACAGCACGCAATATTCGGGGAGAATTCATTATCTTGAACTGTATCGCGCGTGATTCCAGATGCACCGCTGGTCCAGCTATCTGTGGTAACTGGTAATTTGGAGAAGCTAGCAGATAAAAAGATGTATTTAAGGAGGGAAAACATGCATAATCTCGCTGAAAGGGATACCGTCACGCTACGGCGCCTATGGGAGTCTGTAATTACCTATATTTTCGTCTCCTGATTGGCGCTGTAATTTCTCCCTTCCTTGGAAACGCTACTGAGGGATTCGGACACGCAACATCCTCGTAACTTAGGCTGAAGATGGGTCGGGGTCAACTCAAGTCAAAACGATTGTCAGTCGGCGCATAATGATCATAGGAGGTATGGTTAAACGAAGACGGCGAATGATATGCTGTCCGATACGCGCTCACGAACGATTTGTGATGCTTAATGCAGGAGCAAGTTGTTCTTTGTGCACGACCCTTCTCCATTACTGTAATGACTTCTTAAAACCTCCGACCATCCGTTCTCAGGAAGCGTTGGTCGGCAGAACTGACAGCCACGTCCGACTAAAAGACATTACTTATAAATATGAGCATTTCAATTAGCAAATCATGACAAAGAAAATGACGTTGAAAGTCATGATTGTGGCAACGTGAAAACTATAATGAATAATGTTGATTTTAACTGATCAGTAAATATAGAGGGGTCACACTAAGAGTCGCTAATGTCACACAAACCAATAGCAGGTTTCAAACACCTCTAAATTGCGTGTGTGTTCTTGCTCAAATTGTGATACACAGTATTAATGGTAGGATGTTAGTTTCCTCCCCTGAAGTTACGAGCCGATGATTCGGATTCTATGTCTCCAACAATTTAGGACCAACGAAAAGACCTGGAAAATATGTCATTTAGTTTGATGAAAATGCATTTTTCTCTTGAAACAAATAGAAAACATGGGGCGGTAAAACAATGATGTCGTCTAAGAAATGTTACTTGCAGCGCCTTTCTAAATGTTGATTTTGTCTTGCAATTCATATACAGACTTGTAGCATTGGGACTTATACTTCATTAAAGGCTCTTATATATACAGTGATGGAACAGGACTACCCATACGAAATGTCTAAATATTTAGTTTCAAACTAGCTTAGTTTATATAATTGTTTCGGCTTCCATTTATTACTACAAATTAAGCAGCATTTACTAATGATCACTCTATATGTTACAGATGAAAACTTGTTTACTTTTTCGGGTCGAGTCCCTTGGTTAAACAGACTAAAAGTCAACCAGCTCGTAAGAAAAACAACCAGCAAGACACTAGAACAGGTTACTTTTTCGGGTAGAGTCCCTTGGCATGTATTCCTTATAAAGACGACTAACTCGCCACACACGAGAGCAGGTTCCGCGTACATTACTAGGATGAAGATCACCTCTCACACTATCAGTGTTCAGTGAACAAACAAGCAGACGACACCGCGGAGTTCCCTTCAGGAGGTGTACGGTGGATTCCTCTCTGACAGTCACCTCTGAAAAGATATCCCGACATGCCCCGCCCTCCATTTTCCGCAGGTATGAACTCCAATAAAGCGCAGCAAAAGCGAATTAATTAGCTGTGTTCTGAAGGGTCCTCCTGACTATCTGGGCACATGGGTTATTCACACATTATCAAAACAGCCCATACAGCTACCCGGTGACACTAATCAAGTACCCGCATTGCAAAGAAGTACCTGTTCAGTGGTTTGTTTGATGTACTTTACTAGATACATTTGTATAACGTTGTGATATATTCTTTAATTTCATTTGTATTTCATCTTGGCCAGTAGTCAAAACATTCTGTCATTCTTTTTATGTATAATTTTGGCTTGCTTTTTTCATCGTTGTTAGGTTCCCTCCAAATAATCTAGGACGATCTTAGAAAATGATATTGATTCTTTGAACGACTAGGATTGTGACAAAATGATTCTAATATCAACATGTAATTAATAAGTGTGCATTGTGTAAGAACATACAAATGTTCAACTTTGTTGATGCATTTCGCCACAAAATGTTTTGACCGCTTCACCATCTAAAAGGCAGCATAATTTGACACGAAAAATCAACGTCTTCTCCTTGATGGCTGACTAAACGGTTATTTAGCCTGATGAGTCCAATGATTTGACAGGAAGACAGGCGTTTTGAACAGGCGGTCACGTGACAATTAAATCAGTGCACGTGCACGACGTCATCGCACGAAGGGCGCCACCTACCGCCAAGATAAACAGACACGGCATGCAAAAACACTATCATCTGCACATCAAGTGAATGACACGATAATTCTATCGCAGGAGAAAAAAGAGCATTTATCTCAATTATAACAAAAAAAGTCTTTTTCGTCTACGATTCTGTGGTTAAGGTGGGGTGCCATTTCAACACTGACGGAAGAAGTGAATTAATAAGCGGTGTTTTACTATGGGCTCAGGCAAGGCCTCTAATTTTACATCCTTTCCCCGACACTTGCATGGTTGGCTGGTCACATAAAACGGTGCAACCAGACACCAAATTAGTGACGACAGATACGTAATATAGATAGTTTTTTGTCTCATTTTTCTCAGGCGGAAAAATGACACCAATCATAGCGACTCTACTTTAGAGCTGATGTGACCCGTCAAATTTGGCTGGCGCCGAAAAGGGGGAGAGAACTCGTGAGCGACTGGCGAGAGAGTGCTCCGGACCCTAAAAAACACTGTTGCCCACGGCTTATGATAACATTCCTATCATAAGGTGAAGATTATGGATTGTATGAATGTTGTGTAATCGACAAAAGATAATATTACATGTATTCATTTGGATTCTCAAAACGTCAGCGCTGTGAGATAGAGCGGATTAGTACCTGTCATTCGGCGTCAAGAAGGCTATGATGCTCAAAGATTTTTCAACAACAATAACTGCTAAACAATTCAGAAGAGGTCAGAATTTACTCAAAATTTATGATCATATAAAGCATTTTTAAAATCCTTAAATGCAGATGCATATTTTGGGTCATCTTAGTACAAGATAAAAAAATGCTTTAAGAAAGACGAACCATCTCAAGACGATAACTGTGTTGTTTAAGATTCGAGATATGCTTGATACAGATATCGCACGATGTCAAAGGAAAAAACACAACAACCTCATGTCACAAATACAAATCTCTATCCAACAGGGAAAAAATTCAATAAACAGCTCATCACCACTCTGGATATCAACGGAGAACTGAAAAGCAACAAAGGGAGATAATGTAGAAAATATAATGTAACTTTATAAGTGTCATCAAAGGAACCAGTCAGAAGAACATGCGGGTTGTGGGTTGTTCAACCAAGCAAGAACAACTTGATGATCACCAAACTCAGTCTTAATGACTTAACCGTCTTCAAATGTCCACTTGAGAAGCGGCCCAGCCATAACCAGCGAGAGACAAATAACGAGGAAAGCACTTCAATCTGCTGTCCAATAACCAATGTTTCCACAAGCACTTGCCGGGGCAACTATATTGTTCAACTCAATTGATACAGACCTAAATCGAATGTTGAATTGTTAAGCAATAATGACAGGCAATTACTGGGCGATCTGGGTTGGAATGTCACAGAAGGGATGTTCAAATTACAGAACAAAAAGGGAATCGTTACAAATCTAATTTTCAGGCAAGTCGGCCCTGGTTCCGCTTCACGCTTCGTTGAATTAAGATTAACAAGGAATCCTAGAGGAAGCCGGCTTCTCCAAAGCAATGACATGTTT
This sequence comes from Phorcus lineatus, assembly GCA_921293015.1. Lineage (NCBI taxonomy): Eukaryota > Metazoa > Mollusca > Gastropoda > Trochida > Trochidae > Phorcus > Phorcus lineatus. The sequence continues at coordinate 45,163,325 of OV121087.1, forward strand.
TCAGAAAATAGAAGTGTCTGATCACATAGTATCAGTAACAATAACCCTTCGAGTTTGATACTTGCATTAAAGATAACATTCGACAGACCTCTCGAAAAATGTCGACATTTGATCATTCCATTGATTATAAGAACACCCCAAGGCCTACAGAATTTGCTTAGACAATATGATGCTAAGATTTATCATAGATAATATAATTCCCCAATGTTTCAATAATTTATTGTTACTTGCGTCATCACTATATAGTAAAGTAACCACGTGCTAGCAGGATAAAAAAATAACACTCCTGTAGGTTATTTCCATTTTAGCAGCAATGACGTAGAAGAAATACAATCTATACCAAATATCGTCATAAACAAAACCTCAAAAAGGCGAAGAGACAATCAGATATGTGGAGATTGTAATGTGGTGAAAACTGATGATAATTGTTCCATACACGTTGTTATTGTCGACAGAAGCCTCCTTATCTCGGGTCCTACTCTGACCGACGGATATAGACAGTCGCCATTGGCCGGGCCATCTCCAGAATCAATTCAAAGATGGCCGAGCTTCACGCGAGTGGCAGACGTTAACGTTATACCTTCTGACATCTTGCTTCCTGCATGAAGGAACTCTGTCGCTTCTCATTCCGATCCCCCTTCTCAGCCAGGATTTAACTGTGCAACTTGCATGTTAATTCGAATTATTTCCCATAGACTTGTAAATTGGTCTGAAAGAAGGATTAGGTATAGATGTTTTGTCTTGGGTATATGCAAAACCTGTAATGATGTTCCGATATATCGCCGAAAAGACTACCATCACTTTGTTGTTAAACACGTATTAATGCTTGTCTTAAAGTTGTGTTTAAGATTTTTAATGAACTCAAGTGTTTACAAACCCAAAATAAAACAAAATCAAATGATTTCAACGTAAAATGTAGCGTCATGCAAAACACACACTATGCATTCTTACAATTATCATGTTTATATGGTTGCAATATTTTGTGTTCCTTTTTGCTGCCACTGTCTCCTGCCACTGTCTCCGGATCAATTAAACTGTCTATGTGCGAGGTACGGTCAACTGCATTTACACCGCCCCCTGTCTTTTCGAACCCGGAACAGGCGTCGTCTAATCTCGTCGAGTCTCGTGCGCTGACGTGATCAGACTAGGGTTATCTCCCGTGTGCCCATTTGGCCGGATATCTCCACTACAATGGTGTGTAATACTTGTTTTCTGCTTCCGAGGTTAGAGACACATTATAAGTTAAGTGTAATCTGTGGTGAGAAGTCGCCGGTCACGATTTATTAGCTTTCCTTTCTGATAAGCCGAATCCACTGGTCGCCATACAAGAATCCACGGGTACTCCGTAGCATTTGTTAATGTGAAATGTCTACAACCTACGTATGACACAAATTGCGAAGTCAAATTTAATTAGCCTGAATTACTTATGTTGTATTTAGGGTCATATTCATATCTATACCATTGTAAACTACATGTGCCACAAGTTTATTTATTTTCTTCAAAGGGATTAGGCTTATCTCAAAGATGTGATATGAAACAATTTATTATCTGCTCTTCTCATTAAATGTTTTCTCCATCTCCTTATTATTCAACGCGCCATACAGAAGTTTTCTGTGAACCAGATCTTAGGACGAGTCATTAGAAGATGACGTTTCGAACCGGGCCCCAATAAATCGTAATATACTTATTTAAATCATCCATTATAAAATGAATAATTAAACTTAGAGAGTTGAGGTAAAATGTTCTAATGTGTCATGCAAGAAACGAATATTTAAAGGAAATTCGATGTATCTTAAAATTTGAAAATGCATCACTTTTTAGGTAGGCGTGTAATTCAGTAATGATCGAGGTTTTAAAAGTTCTGCTCCGGTGACGAAGCTATCTCAGTACAGAATCCAAGAAAACACAAAAATAAACTTTCAGAAATCTCAAAATAGCGAAAGGCATCACTTCTATAGGTTGGTTTGGCAAAGTTTAAGTAAGACATAATGAATGCTTGCCATTGTCAGCTCCAGAAACTAAATTATTACGAGCGGATGGACATGTTGTTGACCATATTCAACGGTTTTACATACCGTAAATGTGATTTCATGTCTTGGTTGATAAAATTGTTAACGTATTTACTGAAAACTTAATTCATATAAATCTCAAGTTCAGAAAATGGCAAGTTGAGATTGCTTCAGCGCGAAGATCTATTCTTTTATTTTTTTTTAAAAAGAATATTTCATTATTCTCCTTTTAATCATTGAAAGTTTCATCATCATCAACGTAGAATAAAACAATCATAATATTTTTTTTTTTTAAAATGTTATCTATATGCAAGCATATTCCAAACCGAGGATGCAAATATATATATTCTTTTTAAATGAGTGAAGCCAATGAACCGTGTTTCACCGAACAACATAAGACGCAAATGCCATGACTTGAGATCACATTACACTATCGACATCTTGTGAATGCCAGAAAAACACAATTTATAGATTGAATAAATAGTTGGGAAACCTCTTTGACCGAGACAGGACTCTAAACGTAGAAAGATAATACGGATCGTATAAATATAAGGCAGAAATAATGAATAATCATAATACAGAGCGACATGATGCAATACTTTATTCATTGAGGGCATTGAGGCAAATATATTGTTGTCTTTATTCATATGGAATTGAGATATACATTTTTAAATGACTGTAATACTTAGTCTATGCTATGAACATTTTGAAAATAATGTTGTTAAAGCAAGACGTTTTGATACACAGTGAAATGTAAGAAAAAATTACACGAGACAAGTCTGAAGTATGGTCACAAGTCACACGAAGGACATTACCATTTGAAAGTTTATACTCTTTAATCGTATAATTGGGAGCAAGGAAACTATCTGAATCGTGATAAATGTCATGTACGTTGAAACCAAACAGGAAATAAGAAATTTACAATTTTAATCTCTTGGAAAATTCATAAATAGAGGAACTAATTCCCCGGTGCTCCCTCACGCAAGATGCCGATAACTTCAGGCGATGACAGCGAGGTACTTGAGAGAGAAAATATTTATCTTTAGATGACGGAATTCGCGTTGCTATCATCGCTGTGTTATAAGGCAAAGGACCACATAGCGAAAAAGAGACCGAGAAAAAGTCGGGAAGAATTCCTCCGAGTCCAATAGTTTGAGAATGGACGAGCTTGTTGAAAGAGGAGAAAAATTTGCATCTGCTTGGAGTTTCTTTCGGCGGGAAGATCCAGAGTAGCGCGATGATCACGTGGAACTCTCGTCTGGTTCGGGTAGCCACCAAGGGAGACTACTCTTCCTAACAAGACTAATTAAAATGGCCACAAATTGGTGCACCATCTCTCTTTGACATCATGATAGATGTTGGTGCTTAAACGTTGGGGACGGCTCAACTTTCGGATCGTAAACAAAGATAGACTTTCAATCATGTCGGGTAACTTTTTTTCTGAAACGTATTTACCACTTGCGGAACAAAATTGTATTTCACCGAAATCGTTTTTGCAAAAATATGGAGAAATTTAGAATCTTTCAAAGAGATCGCAACCCTGCTTAAGGTGAATGATAATGGGAATTCAGAAAATCTCAGCTGAAATGAGTCTTCTGATACTGGAACCTATGGTGAGATAGGACCAATGAAGGAGACTATAGTTAGTCTAGATAGTATGGTCGCTTTCATTGAACCTAAGTCTTGACATAACCAACGAAGGAGGCTCAAGTAATTCTAGATAGGACCAATGAAGGGGACTATAGAAAGTCTATATAAGACAGTAAGCCTAGATAGGACCATGTTCCTCCCGCCCATCCATCAGCAGTATATCATCCCATCTCCAGAAGCAGAGAATCCAACTGCATACCTGGAACCTCCTGGATTCCTGGACTCTCGTTATGTGCTGACGGCGTATCGCCGGCCTCTAATGGACACATCAAACAACAGGTGAATGCTGATTGCCCATCAAGGTACGTCAACCGTCCACCTATCATCATAGATGGCCCTTCTTCTCCTACTTATAACTGAAGAATTTTTTACTTCAGGAAAACCAGCATAACACAAAAGAAGAATGCTGATTGTCTATTGGGGTCCACCACCAAAGCTATCTTTATCTATGGACCAAACCCTGGGATTTAACTTACAAGCAAAGGAGTTTCTACACCAGGTCAACGGAGCTGATCAACTTCTAAAATTCATTAAACACCTAACACAAAAGCAGACTGCAAATTGCCTATAAGAGTTCGTCATCCGTCCACATTCCTCCATCTGTGAGTTCAAGACTTGACTACAACAGAAATATCACTCTTCCATGATATCATTTCTGTTCAAAGTAATGTCTACAACCTTTATATAAATTTAGCCTAGTGAAAAATTGTCCCTTATTTCAAAGTTCGTACAAATTCTTCTATCTTAAGTTATCCTTCATGAGAGTTAAGCTTCTCGTCCGTAAGTTGTGAACACAAAAAACAACATGACTTCTTAAATCTGAAACAAAACAAAAGCGATGAAGCGATAAGCACTTGTCATTGAAAGTCTGGTGATAATTATTACACAAAGTTTAGCTTTAATATACATGTTCATCATATTCACTATCAAGTAACATGTCCTATTATTTTAATTAACTTTTCTAAACCCATAGTAAACGTATATGAATAACGTTTTAGCAGCAAATTAAATCAGCGATATTCAAGACAGAAGTATTGATTTTTCCTGAGAAGACTTAGTTCACCCACATGCGTGGATACTTCCAAAGAGTGGACCGATTCCAACTAAGTTCTCTGGAGTTACCTCCCTTTGGTAGCTCGGTGCTTGCAGAAGACACCAAGAGACCGAAATGCGTCATGTAACAATTTTAGACTGTAATAATGAATTAAATGTCTCTTCTGTATTCAACTATTACCAAGTTTGTCTCCAAGGGAACAATGGCACACTGATATGATAATGTTGTATGAGAATAGACTTCATACCGGAAACGTATGACTAAAACCATTAGGACTTGGCGGTAATATTGACTAACAAAAATATCAATGTTCGAAACAAATATCATCATATGACCTTTTGAAGTTGAAAAGAATCCGCAATAAAACAAGACAACAACAAAGCGTATCTATAATCCACAAAGCACGACTAGCATCGTGCTGTTAGGAAGAACATGGGAAAAAGACAACATGTCATAGAAGTTTCGGCGCGAACAGCCGTTAAAAAGAAAAACATGCTCATATATAAGCCGAGTGGAAAGGTGTGCTTGTTCGGTCCTGTTCTACCATACCTTCACGTCCAAGTCTATACGTCGTTGTTATAAAACAAGTTTCTGACTTCAAAATACCATATATTACAGCTCGAGTGTCACGGCGGAGCTCAGACTGTCACTAAATGGTATAATGTCCCCTGACAACAATGGAGAAATTGTTAATGTTGGCCCAACACGTCAAAACTTGGAGGATAAAAAACATCCGCAACTATTACAGTTTCACGCACTTGCGCTCGTAATCAAGCAGTAATCCATGATTTAATATAAATATGACATATTTTTTTTGCCAAGAAAGACTTTTTTTTATAAAAATGAAAGATAAAAAAACCATTTTGAACTTTCGGTAATCATAAAGGAGGCTTTAAGGATTACTGATTCAAGTGATACGTATATATATGAATCATAATTCTTGTTGAAGACGACTGAATGTGCTTAAGAATGAAATTAGCTTCTTGTAAAGTGAAGAATGTTTCACGGTCGTATTCAAAGTATGGCATACATGTATAGTTAATAGAATATGTCTGTAAACTGATATTGAAGATTTAAGATTTGTTTCTTATGAAAACTTTTTCAGTAGATGTTCTTTCATCTATTGTATCTAAAATATTATCAATAAAACTAGTTTACAAATCATCAAGCCGCTGATCATATAAATGAGATTATTACCAAAGCATGATATTAATTTTACGAAACGAGTGTGAATGTTTGGATTGAGAGAAAATTGCACGAGTTTCGTTTTGCTTCCGAGTGGTGTAATAATTTCTTTATTACCTATTCCATTCCATGTAAATCGCATGAACATATTCAGAAAACGGCCTACTTCCCTTTCGACGGCCGGCTACAGTGGTGTCAAGAACAACGGTTTAATAACGTCGCCCGCACCGAAACAGTCGTTGCTAGGAAAAGGTGATACTTGCTATCATGTCACTATAAATGATTAAGAATATGTCAAATTAAATTTTTTATGAACGAATGTCCTAAACATATCTTCATGTTTTTTTCAGTAAGTTACACGGTTCACATTTACGATTAGTTTTTAGAATTCAACGTTTCAATTAGTAACCGTTCATACAAATTTTGTAATCGTTACTGTTGTGTTTCAATTCTTTATATTTGTTTCTGAAATAAATCTCACGATGGTCAATTTCTTAATGCTGCTTACAAATGACCTTATACCCCCTTTGCGACCAATAATCCCCACACCTTTCTGGGTCTGTTCACCGTGATTCTTTGTTATTCCTCATGATTAATCAACGTTGAAAATGGTTCTCCACGATTATATGCTCTTTTCGCTAGTTTTATACTCAAGTCTGGTTCTTTATATTTGATAATGTTAAACATTTTAAAGTGATTATTCCCGATGACTTGTTGTTTTTTGGTTCCCCACAACTGCGTTTGTTTCCCAATGTCTAAAGATGATTGGTATCCTGCGACAAAAAGTTTCATTCTTGGTTCTTGATAACTATTCAATTTTATGCTGGTGTCCCATAGTCATTCACTCGTTTTGTTGGTTTCCTAAGATTCCTGTACATTATGTTGCTCTTTCCATAAGCATATGCTGTTACCACACTACTAGTCCTTGATTCTATGGTTCAAAATCCAGATCTTGAATGGGGGGGAGGGGGGGGGGGGGAGAGTTACTTCTTTTAGATTGGTTTAGGGAATCAATTTTTTTTTTTAAAGTTAGCCCTGAGGGGGACGCGATCAGCGAGTCTTGAGCTTGATTTTTTTAACTATATCTTATGTGAAGCTGACATGTCCTCCTCCGATCCCAGGTAGGCAGACAGGTGAGAGGCCCCAGGTAGAGAGAGGGTACACCTGGTCGGTGCCAGGTAAGATGAGCACCAACACAGCACCACCTGCACCGTCACTCACTTTCTGGACATGCGCTGTCTCACTGCGACATAATTCATCTTCAAACTGCCCCAAGCTACTCAACATGTGGAACCCTGTACCGGATTTGATGCTTTCTATTAATTTATTGTTTTAATGATTTTTTTACTGACGTTTATGAATAGCATTTGTAGTGTTTATGAATTTAGTTAATTGTTTTCACATTATTTTAAAAAAAAATTATGGGTGGCGTTTTTGAACAGTCTTACTAAAAAAGAATGGCATAGGTGAATATTTGAAACCTTTAGATACTTTATATTTTCTTGTGAATGTTTGAAATTGATGGTTTGTATTTGCATGAGGGCGGTTAGGCATCGTTTTAAACAAGGTTTAGGGGCGTTGTCAAGGGGTAATTTATGTTTAATTATGCATAAATGAAACCTAACACCTGTCTCCATAAAATATAACAATATAATGTAAATTCCAAGGACAGTGTATAAGACTAAATCAGTTACATGAATAAATTTGTAACGAATATAAACAAATTCTTCATTTACTTCTTATTGTTACTTCTTTTAACCTTTCGATATTCTCATGCAACTCAATTTTTCTCTGATGTACCAAAGAACACTAAGGATGATCGTCCGAGGCGTCGAGATACTTTTACCAAGTACATGAAGCAGTTCATACATTCCGGCTTCGATAAAAGAGGAAAGTCCTACCTCTGATAAGATAAATGAAATCAATGTTCGCCTCTTTATTAACAATCTAAGCCTCCTGATACATTGCAACATCAGAGATTAAATCTCTCCGAGAATTGAATTTTATCATTAAGCTTTAGTGGAGAAACAATCATAACATCATTTTATGCTATTTCGCTGGATTAATGTTTCTGTTTCAGTCGCTGACTCAAATAGTGAGTTGAGGTTAAACTGTAAATTTAACTATCAAATATTGTAATGGAAGCTCCACAATGCCCATGCAGATCCCTAAGCAGTTAACTTTCCAGTAGCAGGTGGAATTATTGGTGTTAATTCAGTGAAAGGCGCAGTGCTTAAACAAACAAAGATATACTCAAACACTTCACCCATCTGCAATACTGATATTGTTCTGTATAACTAGAAATGGTCTTAGTCTATTATAAAAACATTAACGTTGATATCGCACAAGTTTTCAGGAACTCTCTCAGCAATCTGCTACCCAGGTATTGTTCATCATTGCCAAACTACCAATATCTTTCGTTTTCCTGTTAAAGATACGATGATAATATGCAGATACCCATGTACTTGAAAAATTGGGAGGCATAAGATTCAAAGTCACTATCTTGGAAGGCATCGTGGGCGTTCGCACATGAGAAGAGAGGAGGATCCTCTAGGTGGGTTCACCATCATAACTTTGACACCTGTCCATTTACCCAGGGACAGAAATATACCACTTAGCTTCTTCCCAAATGACAGCAATGTACGACTTATCATCATATTATGCTAATATAGACACTTCCATGGATTAAAAACAGATAAAACATTTTGTTAGTGGACTTAATAACCCAAGATTGTTCAAGAAACTGATAAATCATTTTTGAATTTCCATCTTTTTAATGTACTCAAGCTCCGTGGTTGAACTAAGATTTTTGAGATCATCATTGCATATTTACCACCTAATTAATCATATGTCAGTTTGTGTAAAATGTTGCTTCTGTAGTTAATTATAGACGCTAGTTCTTGGAGTTATATTAAGAGAGACAGTCTAAATAGATAACAATGATGACATTTACTGTCCTTGTCACCAAGAGAAAACCCAAGAGAAGACAGCGAGCAAGAACCTTACACATACTGTTATAGCACGCCGTAAAGGTTCAACGTTGCTTTTTAAAGGATAATGTTTTTGTTAGGATAGAAGCACTCCCTTTAACTTTCTATGGATGCAATAAGATACTTATCGTTCTTTACAATTGACCTGTAATCAGCAATGAAAAAGTCAAGACTGCCCAATTCGGCTTAGAGATATAAAGCTTTATGGTCAGCTGTGCACAAAAAGGAAAAATACAGACAGTTGAAAATGGCTGAACTAGTAATATGTGCAGCTTTTGAGTTTCAGACAACTGAAAAAAAGGGTGATTACTTATTAAAGCAATATTGTAACTTCATCGATTTTTAAAATGTAGCATTAGCATTGTTATATGATTAAGATAGCGGCTGCTGTTTTCGCTCTTATAGCCGTTAACGAAATTTGAATATTTCATGCAATGCATCAATACTTCCGGTCTTTTAGACTCAACTTTAAAACCTGAATACGAACATATATTTGTTAAAAAAAACTTACGTGGTAGATTAGATTACCTAAGAGCGGAGGGATAGCGAGACATATGCATTATATGTTTATTCGTTGTATATACGAAATATAGGTATGCATTAGTGCCTTTTAGAAGCATGCCTATTGGACAAAAACAAAAGTTAGACATACGTTACGTTTCATTGATCACAATTGTGACCTTTTCATCCCAGAAACTCCCTCTAATACGACACCCCTTTAAACAAACGTTTTCCTTAATCCAAGCGATGACCCTTAATAGCGGACTTCACTGTACATCAAATTTGACTAAACCACTTGGATGTTCATCCCCTGTAGAAGATAAGGGAGGGCGAGCACCTGTCTGCTCCAAATGGCTCACCTGTCTCAGGTGAGTTACGAGACAGGTACAAAATAATAAACAGAATTGAGGAACATTACGTCAAGGAAGGGGACAGTTGAGTCCTGCCACAAGAATACATTAAACTTTTTACTTCCTCTCTGACACCGATCAGGCGCACTTGCACAAAAAGTTGACATCATCCTGATAGGAACGTCTCCCCGGGTGAAGTGAATTACCTCAAAATGCTACGTGAATGTGGAACACTACCCAACTGAGTTACACTTGCACACGCGGGAATCATCATTAAAGTGGCACTTTCCTCTTTAAACGTCGCGTTTCCCTTTTTTGATCAATCACGTTTATCATGAGACATTTATCTTAAGAATGAAAACTTTAGTATATTTATGATAAGAATAAAATTATGCAATATGTGAGCCATGCTATACCCCTAGGGTAGTGCAAGTGATCATTGTGTTTTACTTGGTGTATCATAGTAACTGCTAAAGTGCTCTAAGTAAGATCTTTTCCCTATCACTTATTTTTATTTGATGTTTCCTTACATCATTATTTGTTTTTTTCCCTTCATTTTTTTTAACTTGAGTGCCCTTCTATTAAATTGTTAATTTGATGCCCAAGCAGCTGAACAAATGTCTCTCTTCTCATTTAAGTTTGTAAATTGAAAAAGACTTTTCTCAACTATGTATCCGATTGATCTAGTCTGGAGGTTTTAAGTATTTATGACGATTTGGTAATTTGGTATATGCATAGAAAATGTAACTCCATGTCAAATTAGTTTTAATAAATGACCTTGTATGATATACATTCTTATTCAATGGATAATGTAGACTATCATCTAAATGTAGTTTACAGAAACCAGCTGTCTAAAACATGTGTTCTACAACTTATTTAACGATGATCACAATAGCAGTGCATAAAGAGTAAAACTCTAATAAAACAAGACTTGTGTCTTCTGTTGAACTCGGTGGACAGTTCTCTATGTATATAAGTGTGTCACCTTCATCTATTTCCATCAGATTATGTTGAATGACATTGAGGGTTTATATTATGATGTATACAAACTGACTGTACAGCTGTGAATACTAAACAGCAGCCATTCAGGGTCTCTTGTCACGAAGATGTTTCACCAGGACATGGTGACAGTTTGAGGGACTCTTTTACTGCTCCGACTGTCAGTATGAAGTATCTCCCCGACATCACTGCTTATGTATGTTCAATAAACACCGATCTTCATCCCGAGTTTACAGTTAATTAGCAATGGTTTATATCAGATGCATTACACAAGCAAATGTGATTACTCCTACAGCTCTATGTGGTGATTAAGTTCAAGGTAAAGGTTCATGTCCACGCTTTAAACCATGTTGTTCAACTTGATGATATTGTGTGATGAAGTTCATTTACCACTCAAATTATTTACCTTTCTTCATATCCATATACATATAGGTCTTCAATGAAATCCATATATGTCTTCAATGAAATTAATATAAATCCACATAAGTCTTCAATGAAATCCATATAAATCCATATATGTCTTCAATGAAATCCAAATACCTCTTTAATGAAATTCAAATACATCCTCAATGAAATCCCAATCAAATCCAAATGCGTCTTCAATGAAATCCAAATACCTCTTCAATGAAATCAATATACCTAATCCAATGTAATACAATGAACATGATTTAGTACAAGTTTTGTAAGTTGTGTTCAGAATGAAGTAATATTTGTAGTTCGAGGTACATATAATGTATATTGGTGGTTTATTGTATATGCTACAGCAGACACTATTAACCATTACAATGTTGTGTTAATCCATCCCATATTATCTGAGGATAATTCAAAAATGATTTGTGTTTTTTGTTTTTTTAAAAAAGCTTTTCAGAATTAAGGTTATGTTCATGGTTCATGGTTATTTTAGTGTTTATTGGTAGTTTTAAATATACTTCAATGATTTTTATGTGATCTGAAGTCTAAGCAACATGTACACTTGAAAAATACCATAATTCAAAGTTTATGTTAATTATGATTCTCTCATCTCAAATGGTGTGTAGAGAGTAGTAAATTAATAAACATATTCAACATATTTGTACTTGAAATTGTTTTCACCAAGAAGCGTTTTTATCTTAAATAAGATACACAGTGAACACTATTCAACAGTTTCACTTCACAAGATGAATCATTTTATATATACAAGTAAATGTTGTTCAAATGAGTTCTTGAAATTCACATTTATCTGTAATTAACAACCTGATGAGACATTTTTCTTATTATTTCGTTCACCAAATAAACATTTGCATTAATTATAACATTGTTCATGCTTTTACTCATTTGATTCAGTCCATTACAAAAATATCAATTTTATGTCATACCTTAAAACTCTGTCCTGATATGGGAATGGTATCAATTCTAATGGCTCATGTACTACATGACAGATGGAACTGAAAATCAGTTTGTTGTGATGCATACCAATTGAAAAGATATTCAATACAATGTGATGGTAAACTGTTCTGGTATGATGTTGACAGTTTCAAACATGATTGCTTTCCACTACCTGTTATTAATTGCAGATGATTTTATTTGGTTATTGATTGTTATTTGTAAATTTGATTTTAAAAATCTTGGGTATATTGGTTTTAAGACATTGCTGTAAATTTTCTTGATAAAAGCTTTATTTTTTTTTTTTTTATTTTTATAAAAAGAATTTAATTATTAATGTTTCTATTTTTGTAACTGCAGATTATAAACATTACCATTTCAAATTATTAATTTAAAAAAAGTGGTGTTGGATTAAATGGATTATAAAACTTAAAATTATCAAAAACACATTGTTAACACAGACTGAAACGTGATACAATATGTTGTTTGAACTACATTCAAATATTAAACAACATTAAACGCAAGTTAACAATACAATGAATAACCAACAAAATTTAATCAACTTCTAAATTCAAAATCTTGATTAACAAAAATACATTAGGAAAAAAAATCATTCTCTAAAACTTGAATAAGGAAAAGGTAACACAGATTTTTTCCCAATAATTCAAGATATGAAAAAATCTGAATTACCAGTACCAGAGATCAAACCAAATTCATAAACAAATATATCAGAAACTACTGAAGCATTAATGTTACATTTAAGACAAATAATCAGTAAAAAACATCAAAATATGTAGTCATAAATACCAAGATGGCTGATGTTAAGTGTCAACAAGGGGAGATGTACAACTACAGGTCAAAGGTCAGCTTCACATCACCCCAAATATTTATGTATCTGGAAGGGTGTGCCACCACATTTGATATAAACATGAATGTCAACCCTTAATATGAGATGTTTCTTCATTTTATTACAGGAGGAGAGAAATTTATTGTTTTCAGTGCCAGTACCTGTCAACGACACAAAATATGAATTATTAAATAATGTTAAAAGCTTTTAAATGTCATATGAATGTACACTTAGGGGTAATCTTAGGATGAAATATACACTTGTTTATGCAAACTGGCACTTTTATTTCTTCATAAATAACTGAATTTTTACCTTTAACAAATTTCTTTCAAATAATTATAGCATTAAGCGAATGTTTCTTCGCTAAAGCACTTGATTGACATCTTCAGAGATAATATTATTTGTTATTACAATTCTAACATTTAAATAGATTGTCATGTTAGACAAGGTTAAAAGATTTTGCTTGTTTAAAACAACAAAATTTGTAATTAAACAACGAGATGGCTCTACCCTGTGAGTACTGATTCATAAGATTCAATCATACCTCGATATTTTAGATAAATTTTTTCTACTTATATTTTTTTTGTGTGGAACATTTATATATATGTTCTGAGTGTTCATCAGCCTTCCTAGTTTTGAAAATGTGTTGACTCAAAGTTTACTAATAAATTCTGTTATATTTTATGTATGCTTACTTTAATATTCTTTTCAGCATAGGCTTGTGAATAATCTTCCTAAAGTTTTGTATGTAGATCAAAACACTTCTACCCTAAACTAGACATGATTTTTAACACTACCTATTGATACAATTACTAAGTACTGAGAGGAACTTGTAAACCTTTGATATTGAAACCAAAGAGTAACCTTTATCCAAATCATAACACTGAGTTACAACCACATTGGACTTGAGGAGCTGTGTGTTATGTGTTGTGTTGATGCTCTTACCTTGGGTATTCTTTATCCTCTTCATCCTTGGGAACTTACCTTATTTCAACTTCTTATCTTCCATTCATTCATCTTTATCGATAATGGTATGGTGGATCAACCAATCTCTGACTATTTACATTTTATTCTTCATTTTCAACTTTCCTTGAGCATTCCTTTTCCATATTTTATTGTCTTTTTCATTGTTAACATGTGTCTTCTCTATTCTTTCTTCTGCTAAATTCTTTTGCATCTTCGTGCCTGTTGTTAATAGTTTTCTTTCTTATGTTTTTTTCCAATGTTGTTACTGTGATTCAATATTTCAATTTGTTGTACTTGTAGTTTTTGTGTGTGTGAAAGTGTCTTAACACTAGTAAACTAAAAAGGGTTTTTTTTCTAATCAAAATGGTACAAAATACATGTTAGTGTAAGGAACAAATGCAAAACAATCAGACTTACTACATTCTTTGGAAAATTTATTCACGTACATAATGATTAGATCATTGGCTGCTTTAATTCTTATAGAAACAGTCTTAGCCTTATAGACCTAGGTCCAAAGTAAAGTCAAAGTCCAAACTTCAAACCTGGACTTCTTTTCAATTTGTGCTGAGTTATAATTTCTTAAAATCATTTGCAATGAAAATACAAGTAAAGAGTCAATCTACACAAATTTGTATGTCACATTGTTTTCTGTGATCAGAATTATACCTGTTTTTGAAAATGTTTAAATTTTTTCATAACTACTGACCATGGTCCATTTATGATCTGATCGTCTTATCCAACTTTCCTCAGCAACTAACAGCATTCAAAACAATCAACACAAAGAACAATGGTTTGATCTCTGGTAACAATAACATTGACACCCACTCCATCAGGGAACACTAACCCAAAAGGTACATACAAAAACATGATTGCCTTCACTGGATTTACCTCATATTGCCATAATGACATGACTTGAAACCAAGCATTAGTACACTGATGAGAGAACTGGAAAGTCTACATTTCAATAGATAGGTGATGCAAAATCTAGGGAGGGCAATCAGGTTGATGTAGGAGCCTCACAGATAAATATACCCGCATGGAGCAGGGTGTGACAGTGAAGGAATGTAGAGAAGTAAAGAGAATAAAGAAGGACAAAGCGCATTACCTTGGGGTCGACTGTCTTGTTCTCCTCGTCCTCCTCATCCATCTCGAAGTAGAGCTCCGACTTGGTGATGGACACTGTGCCGGACACGGCTACACCTGGAGCCAGCAGCTTGCAGGGGGTCGATAAGGCAACTGGACCTGTAACACAAGGCAATCAATACATTTTATTATGATGTATGACCGCTATATGAACAATGAGACTTCTGCAAGTCAAAAATTCCCCCCGAAAAGCCTTAACGAATTCCTTTAGGATAGGATCACCTCCAATGAAGTAAGTCATGAATGTCATCTGATAGGCCTTCATGAGCTTTCAGAAAATTAAGGTTTTCTTCTTAAAGACCCTTGTGACACTTATATTCAAGGATCACCATTGAAAGTTCTTTATAAGCCCTCTGGAAGTCTCTTTAGAAAAACTGTTAACAGACTTGCTGAACATAGGGTTTGACAGTCTTGAAGAGAAGGAAGAGGTTATCAATAGGACTTCTTGATGAATGATTTGATTCTGAAATCAGTATTAATGATACCAAGAAAGAAGTTGTTATTCATAAATTTTAACAAGTGAAAATACATGTACCTTACCGTTACATACATCATGATTTCATCCTGTTGCTTCTAATAATTTCATTTACTCCTCTCAGGAAATTATTTTTCTGCTTAAGCGCAGATTAGTTATACAACCTGGTGTTCAACCAACAAAACACAATTGACTTGAAGGATATTCAGTTAGAAAATACTGCTTATTGATTGTTTCGAGTGAGTAATTAATGATTTGATTCCCTCACATCATCACATTAACCTATTTTCAGCCAAGATTTTATTGTATGTGCTAATATAGTTCGCTTGTTAACCTCAAAACACAGCATGTAAGAAGTACCTGAGAAGTCCTGGTCGAACTCCTTCTCCTCCATGAGGAGTTCCTCGTCCGTGTAGTCCGTTGTGGTCTGCGACTTCTTCAGGGAGGACAGGTGGGTGTGGAGGGCATCGCGAGCTTGGTTTATTGCATCTTCTGTAGCACCTGCAACAGTCAATACAAATGTTTCCAGCTTGGTCTCATGGACAGTTTGAATTTCGACCTTGTTATCAGTATGCATTTACTGTAAAAACACTTGAATTCCTTCCCTTGCCATTGTTAATAGAATGTGTAAGTTACCCTTTTTATGAACTGATGAATGCTGATATTTTCTGACAAATATGCATACATGAATAAATTAAAATTCATAAAAGCCATGTCTGAAAACTATTTATCAAGGTTTCCACATGGAATAAGGAGAAAGTTCTACAGAGGACAAAAGGATTATTCAGGGACTGACCATGTTCGAGAGCTGCCTTGAGAGTAGCCTCAGGATGGCTGGAGCCGAGAGGGTTGCGGATGAGTCTTCTTCGCCGCCGAGAATCATCCTCCCACACATCCAGCTTCCAGAACTCTTGTTTCCTGCAGATTAGGAAGGGATGGATTGCACTATGATGCTCAAACATGCTACTCACCTTCAACTTTCACTATCTTACACATAAAATGCAACATGTTTTGTTTTTCTCACCAACAAATTATTAAAGCTTTCTATTCACACTTATATTAGGTTTTTTGACTTAAAAGAGATTTGTGATCAGTGATTCAGCTTTGATCTTTTCTGAGTTTACCTTAATTTATAGAAAATGATGAAAACTGACCGTTTGTTCTTGTCTCCCCAGGCGCCATGTTTATTGGTAAGGATGTTGACCACCTTCTCCTTCAGCTTGACCGACAGGGCGTGGTCACGTCGTTTGGCGGAGGTGATCAGATGGTCACACAGTTTCTCCTCGTCCTTCCGGTCCACTGTCGTCTGAGCACACAGTGACTGTAATAGGAGAATATCTTATAGAACACTGCTTGTAGTTCACATACAAGTACAATGGCCAAGACATACTTGTATGTATTCTGTGCAACTCACTATATGTTGATAGATCCATCGTTTGCTACTGAAGTATTAACACAGTAAGGAACTCTTCAAATGCCTATCATACTGCTGGTAGCAAACATAATGTAAAATGCCAACTGCAATATGGATCCTAATTATAGAGAACTTAAATCAAGATAGCACTCTGGTATTGTTTTAGATACATTTGCATTCTATACCTGTGCCTCCTGACCATGAAATGCAATAAACTTCTGTTTTGTTTCATTTAGGGCAATTAAGTATATACATATACCATGTCCTATGTCCAACTTACAGGTCATAACTTAATTGTAAACTGACTTCCAACAACAGGATCTGGCAAATGATAATAATCAATCTATTATCAATTTTAATCTATAACCTTTCTTCCTGTCAATAACATAAAAAGAACGACACCTCTCCTTACATTGCAGAAGGCTTTGTAGAGAGGTCAACCAATATTTGCCTTGTAATAGGTATAAAGGACTACCTGTACAATAGGAAGAAAGTTCTTACCTCAAACTCTGCATGCTTCTGTACATCTTCTGCTCTCATTCTGTTGAGGATAAACTCTGCCTCATTTGCAACCCTCACAATGTGGTCACGTGTTGCATGAGCCAAAAGTCTGCAATGAACAGATATTGTAAAATTTGGAGTCAGTAAATGTCAATCAATGAAGATCGATAACTATTCTTTATTTTTTTTTTAACATTTGCTTCAGTAATTGTAATTATATTGAAATTGAACTGACCTGCCCTCATTGACAAGTTCGATGAAGGCGAGACCTGCGTGTTTCTGTAGCGAGTTCTGCCACTCCTGGGAGCACAGCAACATGACCAGCTCCACCACGGACGTGCTCTGCTTCAGGGTCACCAGACCTATAGGGGAGGAGAGATGACTTGAATAATAACTTAGCTATATAAAACATTTTATCTCAAGAATTTCATTCATTAATGATTTATCAATTCACCTGCTCAAGAGTTATAACCATCAAACCATCATCAATCACCTACCTCCAATAAGAAGTTCCTGTCCATGAGATCCTATCAAAGTCTTGGAGAGGAATGGTGCAAAATCAACAAATATCTCCCTCAAGAGTGGCGCCACAGAGCCTAACGCCCTCTCAAGGCGATCAGTGAGACTACCACCCTCGCCAGGGGGAGGCAACACACTCAGAGGGCCGGGGATATTGTGGGAGAGCTCAAGTTTGTCTGGTTTAGTTGTTGCGGTGTGGTCCATGCTGCCTGCTGTTCCAGTCACACTGATAGAAGATATACCGGTAGGGATTGCTCCTCCGTTTGCTGGGCTGTCCGTCTTATCATCATCACTGACCTTACTCACAGCTGGAGATACTGCTGCAGCTGCAGCTGCTGCTGCTGCTTCTGTGGGCTTCTCTTCAGCTGTGAATAGAAGAGAATAGAAAACAAATCTCAAAATGTTTGGAAAAAACCAGTTAGGCTATAGCCTTTTGAAAAACAAGATTAAAAATGATTACATCATATTGGGATTAGAAAGAAAAGATGAATTTTACGGATGGTCACTTTTATATTTCGACAATTGCCGTGTTTTGAATAAGTCAATCCTTATACCATTTTCAGACTTAATAATATAACCATGCAACTGTCAAAGTATTCTAAAAGACATACGTTCATACAACACAGCAAACATATGAATGAGAGTCAAAACAGAGCATACAACAGTAGATATCATACATATAATATATAATGATGCATTGACTTTTGAACATGCTGACCTGTTTTCTCAGTTTCTGCTTCTTTTGCCTCTTCTTTCGGTGCTGTTGTTGCTTCCTCCTTTGCCTCAGCTTTCTGTTCTGATTTTGCTTCAGTTTCTTCCCTCTTCACCTCAGATTTCTCCTCTGCTTTTTCTTCTTTCTTTTCTTCCTCTTTGCTTTGCTCCTCTTTTTTCTCCTCCTCTTTGTTTTCTCCTTCTTTCTTCTCCTCCGTTGCTCCTTCACTCTTTGTCTCTTCCTCCTTCTTGTCTTCCTCTTTCTTGTCTTCCTCCGTCTTCTGAGCTTCTTCTTCTGCCTGACTCTCTCCAACAGGATCACTACGTTCCTCAGTTTCCTTCTTGGTTTCCTCTGGTTTCTCATCAGACTGAGGTGTCTTGTCAGTCTCTGCTTCGGCAGTTTCTTCTGATTTTCCTTCAGATGCTTCAGTCTTCTCCTCGTCCACCTTGCTTTCAACAGCTTCTTCCCCTTCCTTGGTCTCCTCACCTTTAGCTTCATCTGCGAGAGGAAAATCACTATTTACAACAAATTCTTTTTTAATACTAGTTATCTGAAGAGGTGGGGTTTTTAGTTTTGAAAATAGTCTGTTTTGGAGGTATAAATTTTCTAAAATTGTGGCAAGCTTTACTTACATTCACTTCAGTTACAAGAGCATGCAAGGAAACCTTTATAATTTCTACTTTTCGCATATGCTATTTAATAAGTGATAAACTAATAATGAAGCCTGACAAATATATACAGAACATGAACCTTTGTTTTGTTTTGAAAATTGAATAAATTCTTTCTGGCAATAATATTTAAGTCTCTTTAGGATAACAGAGATATCAGATTGATATCAACAAAAGGTGAAAATACAGGCTTTCCTCCCCACAAGATTAGAGATAAGTGATATGACACAGGAACATAAAATATCCTATTTTTTCATACTTCTGTCAGGTAATTCAGGCATGATATGTCTGACAAAGGTCCCTCAATGATTTCCAATATCATATTAGAAACCCATGTACCTTGTTTTGTATCACTATGTACGACAGCCTTGATCTCTACGTTGGTGTGACTAGATTCATCACTGCTGGTGTTCACTGTTTCCTCTTGACCTCCATTAGCAACTGGCGTCTCACTCACTTCCTCCTGGGTTGTCTCCCCTTCTGATGTGCCCTCTCCTGGAATGGAGTATAGAATTTAAAGATACATATTTCTAATTGTCAAGTTCAAATCTGTGAAAATTTATCAGAGAGCATTTACCTTTTTTAGATATAAAACTTGATTGTATAAATTGTGTTTTCAAATTGGATGAAGAAAAACTTAGGGTATTATTTACTAAATCAGACCTTGGTCTTCAAACCTGAAGAATTAAATAGCTAGTTTCAAGAATTAAAGAGAAAACCTGTCAATGGAAAGCTAGAAAAATTATCCTCAATAGCGAATCATGCGAGTTCATCAACAATGATTATCAAAAAGTTATAATTATAAAATTAAGTTACATTAATATTTTAACTATTGTGTAAACATGAAAAAAACAAAACTTTCTTGATTCTTTCAAGC